>CM029546.1:28648719-30011513 GCA_017141385.1 Sogatella furcifera
TTTGGGGCTTTTATTATCGTTGATTTGCATTCGTAGCCAACTCTGTTTTGATTGTTATTCTGGTTGAAAAACCTGTGTGTTGATTTTTGTTGAAACCCTGGTTTCGTCCTAAGTGTTGTTGATTAGAGTTAGGAGTTGGACCCTTTGTGCTTAATAAATGAACGTGTTCTGTTTGCTGGATTAGTTTTTCCAATTTGTCTGTAAGTTTGTTTATTTTTTTCATTTTGGACTTCTACTTTCTGAACATGTTTGAGATTTTAACCGTTAGATTGTGTAATCCCTAAGTGATCGTCTGTCATGAACTGAGATAGCTCATACTTTTGAATGTTTTCCTCAAGCTGTATCATTGTATTATTTGGTAACATGCAAATTTTATCAAGGATATGAGGTAAGAGTCCTTGCATTATGTTCCTGACTTTCCGCGCTTCACCCATTTGTGGGTCTATTTTTCTACATAGAAATTGTATGTGTGCCATATAATTTTGTATCGTTTCGAATGAGTCATTTTTCTGTTTGTTATCTTGATTTTGAGTTTTACAAGGTGTGCTACTGGTTCAAAATAATCTATCAATGCCTTTTCCACGTTTTCATAATTCAATGTATTTTGTGTCTGTAATCTATCACTTATAGTGTCAAAATAGTGAGAGGCACTACCTTTTAGGTAGAATGATAAGTAGAGTAGAGAATTTTCTGAGCTCCATGAATTCGCTTTAGCTGTCCGATTGAAGTTACCGAAAAAGTCATGTATGTTTTCGTGTGGGGATGCGGAAAACGTTGGTGGCGGAGAACATAAAAGGCCTCTTGGTCAGCCATTTCCGCGTTGGTATCAGAACTAGTTCCAATTGTTTTGGTTTGAATACAAAGGTCTGTAATAATTGGTTCGGTTTGGATACTGTAATCTGTATCAATTTTTTTGGGCTGTATACAAAAATCTTTATTAATAATTTTGGTTTGATTATTTAAATCTGTCTTAATCAGTTCAGGAGGGAAAAAATATGTTAGTTTTGCTGGCAGAGGGTGATAAAAGTTTAAATGGAGTACTTTCAAGGTTTCCTCCTACACTAACTAGTCTGAAATTTCTTCTCAAGTGATTTTCGAGAGCATATAAATCAGGATAGCTATCTCTCAATGTATCTGAAAGTGGAATGCAATCTATTATGTAGGCCTACATAATACCTGTATGGCCCTATCACACTCTTTTCTGATAATTGGAAATATCATTGAAACTTTCTTTAATAAGACGAAGATTTGAACAAATATACTCAAGATCAGCTTTAATGGGAATGTAAAGGTTGTATTCCTTTGCTATTTTTCTTGCTGTTTTCAGATTAAGTTTAGATGTTGAAATGTTACGTAGGTCAGTTATAGGAGTACTTGTCATACTTAGAACTAAATATCATTTTGCACACCATGCAGTCTATCACCTAAAGCCAAGTCTAGGTCAGGCACAAAAACAATGGAAATATAAGCAACTACAAGTAAACAATTGAAGAATGACACTTTCTCGCTCACTCTGTTGTCTAGATATCATAATAATAACGAGTTGCATTAGCTGGCTGTATGTGGAAGCTGCTGTATCCTATGTTCGGAAGAAGCATTGGCTGTATGTGGAGCTGGCCATATCCGGATACCACTGTATGTTGTTTGAAGGAGGAATCGTCTGTATGCGATATAGAGAGCTACGGTTTTGAAATCGAGTCACCCGGAACTGGCTGTATGTGGATGTGTCTGTATCTACTGCTGGCGGTAGACCACGCAGATGTGGATCATCGCAGACAACAGAATTTGAAAGCAGCATGAACAAACTAGTGATTCACTTATTCAAACACTTATTATAATATTTCATTGTTTCTAAAGAAAACTGTACTTGGTACTCGGATAACGTTTTATGTTATTAATTGATAAAACAATAGTGAACAATTCAGCTCACTTCAGAACAATAATTCCGAAAGCTAGCCGTGTCTTAGGCCCATAGGGAAGGACGGCATCGCCATCTAGAGTCATTTTTGATACTAGAGAGAGCGGTAAAGTTTGAAATTTTAACTAGCAGAATAAAGAAGTAAACTTAAAAGTAATAATTATTTGAATTTCAATAACTGATTGGAGCTTATCAATAATTATTACAACAAAATATTCAAGAGAACTTCTAAAAGGAGCCCCTACAAAAGCAATTTAAAAATAATTATTGAATATTGATAGAAACCAAAAAAGTCACTTTTTGTACTTCAATTTTTATAACTTTAAATAATTTTTCCCCTTTCCTATTGAAATCAAATGTATAGCCTATTGCTATTAGCCTGAAAGGTACGTATATAGCTTAGAATCTGTTTCTGAGACTGAGTTCTTATGTATTATCTTGAATTGTAGCCTAATTTATATAAACTCTCATTCTACTTTTAAATCATTTCAAAGGTACCTAGGCCTACCTAATAATTCTTATAAATTACTTCATAAATGATCAGGCATAAATGTTACACAGGCCTACTTCATTTTGCTCATTTATCATTTCAATATAGGCTACTATCAGCTATTTTTCATAATTATTGTAGGCTACTGTTGTAGCCTACTATGCTACAGGTATGGTACGCTAGTTAGGTGTCTTGAGTTTTCTACTCATCTACCTAAACATATATCAGAGTCTAGTCTCTTTGCCATTCAACCGAAATAAGTTTTATTTTCATTTTTTGCATTATTGTCAAGTTTGACAAGTTTTCTTCTACCAGCACCCAACCTTTCATTTTTCTATAGTCTGTCCAAGCAAAAAGACCCTCTGTCAAGATGGGGAAAATGGCAATCTTGGTCAATATTTGTTCAAGAATTATAAATTTGGTCTATATATTGTAGATCAAATTGTTTCCTTCAATTTGAGATCAAATTGATAATTTTTGAACCAATATTGACCGAGCTTGAGTCATTCTCCAATCTTGCCAGAGGGTCTTCTTTGCTTAAACAGACTATAGCAACGCCAGTATAATTAATAATTATTATCAAATTATAAAGTGGAAGCTTATATCAAATTAATGTAAGTTATTTTTAATACATCGAATATGTATTAAAGTCAAGTAAGGTATTTATATACCCTATAACATAGGGTATATTATGAAATAGCAATCATTTGTGTTTATTTTGTTCCACTTACAGGCTGATGTAAAGCATTGTCTTTTCATTTATTTATTCATCATCATTAAAAGGTGTATAGAATACTATTTTACTATATTAGGCTATACTTAGAATACTATTCTATACACCTTGATCATTAGCCTACCTACATACAAAATCACATCAATACTTGAAAAATCCCTTTTGATAGGTAATTTGTCACAATTTACCTAATTTATATTTAAAGACTTACAGTTCAAAGTAAATAATAATATCCAAATCTTGAAGGCTATCGTCAGCATTTGAGGCCTTCTCTGCGACCGAGTTATATAGGTAGCCTACTTTATCAGTCATGATCGTTTTTAATTTTTTTTTGAACATCTTTGAAGAGGTAATTTTTCAAATGTTCTCCGGTAATAATCTCATTCTAGAATAAGATGGGTTTTTTTCAAGAGGCATGTTCATGTAGAATAATTATGTTTGTCAGTGCAAAATTGAAATAATTTATTGTTCTAGATAGAAAAAGTAGCAGAGGCTATATTATAAATGTAGATGGCAGGCAAATAAGAATATTATTGTTATTTGAAAAACCGATTAGCAGGTACGGTACCAGTACCTAATTTATCTCTTGATCTCAGGCCATTTTTTTTATTGGATTTTTTCAGCTGTCACAGTAGATAATTTTCTCAGAAAATATTTCCACACCAAAAATTGGAATATTCATTACTCATTAAACAGTAATAAGAGTGTTTTTGTCCCAAGAAGAACAGGTTATATAGGTTTAATAGGTTCCTTCCAATTTAGTTTCTCATTTACAGTATTATGATTACCCTATATTGTAACTCCCAGGGATTTTATCGATTGAATTGTTTCAATTTGGGTGGCTTGTTAGAGTAAGTGATAACGTGCAGGTCTGATAACCACAAGGATCCGAGTTCAAGTCATGACTGGGAAAAAATATGCTGAGCACAGCACAATTACATAGATTTATTTCGGAGGAGACGATAAGCCGTCGGTACCAACTACCTAAAAAGTAGTAATCTCTCATTACTCACGCACAAGCTTAAGAGTCAATGGGCATTACCCTCGAAAAACAAAAATAAAACATTATTGAGTTTTGAATGATTGAAATTCTACTAAGTATGGTTCAATTCCGTTAGATGAGTCTTATTAAGATTGAGAGAGGCCATATATACTTATGCTTTGAAACAATCATCAATGTTGTCAAGGTCTTCATTTATGTGATTCTTTTGATTTCAAAAACATCATCTATAGGCATAGCTAAATGACAACTCTAACGTCATGAAATAGTTTTGTAACAATTTGTGTTATTTTAATACCTGAAAAATTCAATTGCTTCTTCACGAAATATCGTTTTCTGAATTTTCTCTAAGATAACACAAAAAAAAGAATTAAAAATATACAATGAAAAAAAATCCAATAATGTACACAATTCCAACAATTGTAGTACACGGGAATAATCATTTATCATCAAGTTACAGCGTATTGTTAATGGAAGGTTCAACATGATTACTCCCAAAACTGTCCCTTTACCATTTTTTCATAATAAGTCCAAATATTTAGGTTACCATATGCCAAGGTGTATAGAATAGTAGAGGTGGGGCGGAGTGAAGCAGCTGGCTGTGAAAGTTATAATTTTGACGTCACGGAGTTCCTCTATAGTCGAGTCATTCTAGCTCAAAACAGGGGTCAACCTGGAAGTAATTGCAACAAAGTTGTTTTATGGTGGAAATGGTAGCTGACACCCTCCTATTTAACGTGTAAAAAATCCCACTCTCAACTCGTGTCGGAAAGTTGTTTTTTTGGCCGCCATATTGGAAAATTTTGCTCATTTTTTCGTTTTCTTGGAATAACGTCAAAACGAAGCGTCAGACAAAAAACTTACTTAACCTTTTTTTTAGTAAATAAAATTTGCAAGAGAATGGTGGTAGAATCATCTCTTTATCTTTACTAGAAACCGAGTTAGGATTTTTCAAAAAATAGGTTAATTTTCAAGAAAAACTGTAATTGACTATTTTCAGTTTTTGTTCGCTCAGATCTTTTGACATATTCCTTTGAGTTGTTCAATTCAAAATCCCTCTGGGGATAATTTTGTCCTCTACAATTTGAGACCGAGTTGACCTTTCTTCCTTGTATAGTTTTTGAACTGGAGCAATTATAAGATATCCTTGTATTTAAAAACACTATTTTGGGGGCAAATGGTCTCCAAAAAAATTTATACCGTGCTTGTATTGATATTTTCTCTGATAATAATGTTTTTCAGATCAATTTCTAGCAGATAAGCTACTCACCAACCTGAATTTAGGTTATGTTCAATATTAAGGACCCTTCAAGGATCTCAATCTAAGGATACCTCTAACTATTGTAAAAGTCATCGAATCTCAACAAACCATATCTCATTCTTTTCAGCTCATCAAGGCGGTCTGAATTCATATACCATGTGTCAAATTTGGTCAGAATTGTGAAGAATAACTCCTGAGAGAATATTGACTTTTTCATCATATACAAAAAAGATGTAGTTTTTTGCTTACAAATGAGTATATCTTCAAAGTCCTTCGTGATAAAAAAATGAAAATACATTTAAAATGTAGCAAAATTCTTACTCTTCGATTTCCTATGAATAAGATTTATGACATCACGCATTCAGAATAGTTACATCAACTTGAATAAATGGTGAAATTCAATACATCTATTTTTTTAATGATTTGTCAGACAATCAATAGCCTCTAAATCAAGAATGGAGCAAGATTAAGTCTCGTATTTGGGCTCAAATTGTAGAGAAAGATTAGTTCTACATGCTCGATTGTCTCATTGACCTTTTGAATCACTTTGTTTGATTACAATATGATTGAAAAGTGAAATGAGTAGAATTATGGACGATTCTTTACCTCATAAGAACTAATATTTTTCCTCTTATTAAACAGAAAATTGTAGTAATATTATATGCAAATGAGAGATAAAATTGTGTTCTACAATTCAAGACTAATTACAATTATTTATCGCCAAGGACTTTGAAGATATACTCACTTTAGTTCATTTCATTTGAATTCAACAAATTCCCACTCACAAGGAAAAACTGAACAAATTTTGAACTTTATAAAGGATTATGATAATTTCGAAACAATAATAGTTATTGTACAGGATGTTTCAGGAGGAATGTGCAATACTTCTCATGCTGATTCCTTGCATAAAGTAGAGGGAAAAGTTCCATGGGACAAACACCCAAAAACTCTTTGTTTCTGAGATAACATTTGTGAAAAAAATATTAGAGGCTTTATTTGAGTTCTAAAATTATCAATTCCTATTTAAAATTAGCTAAGGAATTTAATGAAACCGGTTTAAAGTTTGAAACTTCAACGGTTATGGAGATAAAATGATGAACTTCTTTTCCTAATAATTAGGAAATTAATTGTAGTCGTTACAATCGCACACATTCCCTCAAACTTATTCTGCAATTTTTAATAGTTGTGTATTCAAGTTTTGCCTTTTATTCTGGATAATATTTTTCCAACTTTTTATCAACACAGCTTTGGTCAGAAATTTCACAGCACAGCCGGCCGATCTCACACTGATTGAGAAATGCTATACTTTACAGTACAATTTTCTGACTGGAGTTCCAAAGGAAACCCAATTTTATGTGCTCAATAAAGAAGTAAACAGCTTTAAAATGTAATCAAAGATATTTATTTTCATATTTGCATAAAATAAAGATTGGGAAAATATTCTAATGGTTCATAAAATAATATTATTAATTAGGAAACATGAAATTACAAGATGTATGTTTTATAGAATGATTCAATCCTATCATTTGATCTAAATTTCCAATGTTTTCACTCGTCCTTATCGACGCCCACAGAAACCTTATGTTCCTGAAAAAAGAAAAAAGATTGTATCAAAAATTACAATTTTCCCAAATAAATGCGTATTATGGCGAAATGTTATCTATTAGAATAATAATTTTCATTTGATTAGTAGGTATTCTTGTTCTATAAACATAACTTCAAAGCAGTTTGAACTTCAACGAGTTCAACATCCATTACAGATGAAAAGCTATCCCTATTACAATTCTATTGGAGTTGAATGCAGCACAAAAATAATCCGATGGAAAATGGAACAGTAGAGTCCACCCTCACCTCCACAACCATAGATATTACCATTTCATCAGGTGAATATGAAAATACACATTAATTTTCATTTATGATCAGCTGTATTGACAACGATACATCAAGTCTCATTGGACTATATTCGTGCGTTCTACTAGAGTGAATTCACTATCTACATTGGTTCGTATTTTTAAATCAGCTGAATTGGCAATGGTAGGCCTACATCAAAGTTTCATCGGACTATTTTCGTTCGTTCTACTAGAGTAGAAAGCATGAAAATAATCCAGAGACTTGATGCACTGTTGAATTTCAGCTTATTATAATTATACAAATTAATTTATATTTCCATGACATACCTGACAAAATAGCAATGTGCATGGGTGTGGCAGGCTAAAGGGGGACTCTGCTGTTCCAATTTTCATTCATTTTCATGTACTCTAGTGGGTGGTGAATCAAAGTGAAAAATAATAACTCATCATCACAATATACAGTCGTATATATAATCCGACATGATCTCATTACATAATTTTAGGATAAAATTATTGGTGAAGACTGCGGTATGTCAAACCATTTAGGAGATATCAACAGATTTGTAATAGCTTCAACTTAATAATTATTTGATTAATAAATTAGATTGCAAAAAGCCAACTGATTATTGTCATTATTTATGATTGAATTTTACAAAATAAGATACGGTACTACTTTCTTCAAAATTTAAAACTCTAAATTCTTAAAATGTTACACATTTCCGTAAAATCGATAATTTCAACAGTAAATTCGAAGTTTTAGTCAGCCGCCATTTTAGAAATTTCAGAAATAAAAGTTTTAGTGAGAGTAAAGAATATGAAGTGAGAGGGCTTATGATGAGAGATGACGACTACTATTTTTTGGTTGTCAGGACCGATGGCCTATTGCCCCTCCAAAATACGGGGTGACCGTATCTATGTGATTGTGCTGATAGCAGATCAACGGGTTATCATTTGCTCAAACAAGCAACACGTGATATTTTTAATAATATACCTAATGCGATATAACATTGAGTTACTGTATTTGAGATGAATTTTCTATTGTTAACTTGAATATTTATGGCCAGCAGGAATTGAAGGTGAGTTCGTAGATGCATCAGACTTTGCCACAAAGCCTGATATGTTGACTCCTGCTGGGGTTGGTCTTTTGTCACCAAATAGAACAGATGTTGGTTCTGATCCTGAAGATGAAGTGCTTTCCTTACAGCTGGATTCTGGAGATTCAATTCATCCAATCTTCCAAACTTTGTCCTGAATACTGTAGCAATTCCTCTTGAAGCTCCCACATTCCTAGCGATGCAATGTGCCAAGGCATAGCTCTTTGGTAGGGTGAATAAGTCCTGGTGACTGATGGCGACATTTCCTTCTTCCAGTGACACCCCTAGGTTGGCCATGAATCCTTCAAAATCAGAGATGGCCGGATGAAGAGCCTTGACTTCTTGAACTCCCCTTGCAGCATTGTCTCCATGATAAGGCGCCAGTCGGTTGAAGTGAACAATGCCTCAAGAGGTGGAGTACCTCTTGGTTTCTTGATCCTGTAGACCACATTGTTGATCCTTGTGACCACTTTGTAAGGTCCATCCCAGGAGGTTTGCAACTTGGGAGAGTATCCACGACGTTGTTGAGGATTGTACAACCATACCATGTCACCAGCCTGGTATCCTCCATGGTTGGCCTTAATGTCATAGTGCTGCTTCATCATGTCACTGGTTTCCTGGATGTTGGTGCAGATGGTTGCATGAATCTCATCCATCTGCTTCCGGAGCTTGCTGGTGTAGTCTTCTTGTTCCAAGTCCTCCACAGGTTTGCCTGTAGCTACAGTTATCCTGTTAGCAACTGCTTCCTTCCCTTCCTGCTTCTTGTCAGACATTGACTTCTTTGGGCATTTGTTTCGTAGATGACCCCTCTTTCCACAGCCCCAACACCTTATCTCCTTCTTTGCAGTCATGAGTTTTTCCAAAATCCTCTTTGTTATTTCCTCCACCAGCTCTTCATGGCTATCTTCCCCTGATACTGAGTGAACGGGTGCATGGCTCCTTACAGATTGTGTCACAGCTTCAAATTCCAAGGCCTGAGTTAATGCCTCACTGAGGGTCTGAGGACGAGCCAGTTTAACAGCTCGTTGGGTTTCTGGTTCACGTAGACCATCCAGGAATCTATCAACTGCCATAATCTCCTTCATTTCATCATCCCCTGATGCTGGGTAGGCAATCCTCACCAAGCGAGCTATATCAGCTTCAAATTCCTGAAGTGACTCATTTGGCTTCTGGATTCTGTTCCTCAATTCTGAACGGTGTAGTTGATACATGTGTCGGTGGCCAAATCTCATTTCCATATGCTTCAACAGTTCACCAATGTTTCCTCTGTCAGACTTTGGAATTGTCTGGAGTACTGACAGTGCATCTCCCCGAAGTGATAGGCACAAATTATCAGCCTTTGCTGCAGGTGTCCACCCATATATATCAGCATACACATCTAACAAGGTACAATAATCCTCCCATGGAGTCTTTCCATCGAACGTTGGTAATCCACCATGATAATTTGGCATGGTAATAGGCACATTGCAGTTACTTACTGAAGTATCCTTTTCAATTAGACAAGCATTATCATCCACCTCCAAGGTTGCTCTTGCTCCACTAGTGTTATTATTTTGCAGCTCTTTAATCTTCTTATCAAATTTCTCTTCCATGCTTTTAAGTTTCATTTCAAATTTATCTTCCAAAATTTTACTATTCTCTTGTAGTTTTCCCTCAAATGTTTCTTTCAAAGATTCAAATTTACACTCCAATGATGTTTTATTTTCTTCTATTTTACTCTCCAAATTTGTCAAAGCTGACTTATTTTCTTCCATTTTTCTTTCAACCAATTGAAATTTACTCTCCAATGATGTTTTATTTTCTTCCATTTTACTTTCAACCAATTCAAATTTACTCTCCAATGTACTCACCAGAGCTCCCGAATCTGTTTCAAACACACAGGTATCTGGGTCCTGACCCTTGGCCAGCAGTGCTTCCAAGAGTCTATCTTGTAAGACAGATTTTACCCCATTTGTATCCAGTTCTCGCTCCTCCAGCTCTTGCTTCAGTTGATTTACTTTTAAACTGGTGAGCTTCACACCTTTCCCTGCCATTTCAGTTCACGTTCCACAAATATTACACAGTTCACAATTATGTACAGAAGACTAACGTTCACTTTTGGAGAATAAAGTACACACACAAAGATGTTCACACAATCACCCTTGAAGATCACAGTTCACTCACTTGAAGATAAAGTTTATACACAAAGATAAAGTTCACACACAAAAATAATGGTTCAATCAATTGAAAATAATAGTTCACTTTGCAAAGGTACTAGTTCATAAAATTGCCTCAATCAATAGCTACATCCAAACTTCTGACACCAATTGTTACGGGTTTCCACTATAATAAAAGACTTGAGGCAATTTATACTGATTAACTTTATTAATTACACTGCTATAACACACTGACAAGATCAACTATAACAGAACAGAAGATAGCACAAGAGTTTATAACATTTCACAATACAAATTACACTAAGTTAACACTGCACTGAATTAAGACATGATTAACAGTCTTTATCATGTTACACTAGAAGAAATAATAACTGACAGAATGAATATAACTATAGAGTGTCTATATACAACGTCCAGCGTGTCTATCACTCAATACAACTGACACAGAACTGACACACTTATTTGATTGTTTGAGTACCACACTGACTCGTAAACCCAAACATTCCGAATATATAGGCTTCTGAGAATAAACAAGAGAATGCTAGAAGGTTCTGGCATTATCACTTCAAGAACGTTCTCGATGAGTTCTTTTGTTTACACAACAATGTGCTTGTTTGTTGACACAAAGCCTCCCCATCCCCGCCTTGTCCATCCTTGTTGTCCTACTATCTCAAGGCCATCAGACACTGTTGAATTCCATAACAATACTTACAAAGTTACAGTAGTAAGTATTATTATTATTATATTATATGGTATGGTATGGGAGCTGTGGGTGAACTGGCTCACCAGGGGAAGGGGATCCATGTGCCAACCTCAGAGCAATTTTTAAAAATCAAACTTAAATTGCAGCGCTTTTAGCAAATCTGGGCAATATTTTGTAGCTGTTTTTTATAAAACAATTCTAAAGAATGAAGCCGCTCGGAAAAAAGATACTCTTGAGAAAAAAGTGGGCTATTGAGAAAAAGTGCTGAATAATATTTTCTGCATTATATTTTTGTATCAATAATAGTCAATAGTAATAATAGTCAATAATAGTAATAATAGTAATTCAATAATAGTCATTACTACTGTATAATATGGTTAATAGTGACTAGTAATACTGGGTAACTTTCAAAATATGTTTCTTTCATCCTTCCATTTATTAAATGAGCTGGCATACCATTCATCAAACATGCCTGGATATTTTCAGTAAAAACTTCAGATTATGAGAAATAATTACATTAATTTAGTAGCTCCCAAGTTCCAATGTAAAAATAAAATGTAGAAATAACTTTGAAACATTCTACTTAAGTACTTATTACTGTTTACTTACCAGTACTTATTGTTTTGTATTCAAGATGTTGAGTTAAATAGTAGGTCCAACAAATAACTGTTTCAATAGAATATTGGTTCAATAAGATACAATAGAGATATAATCAACACTTTTATAGTTTGACAATATAAAAGTGTTTGTGATATTATTGATACAGTACTTTTAGGTTAAAGGCTCTTTCATATTTTAATATTACACTGGCCTATATCGCCCATCACTAATATTGTGGGCCATAAATTGAAGCATTTTTCGGTTTGTTGACGACACACTTACACGCCATCATACAGTGAGAGACATATAGCAAACGCCGCTTTTGAACAGATTTGGTTTCCGGCGCTCGCTATATCAATATAGACTACTCCTCTTTTTCGCATACAGTGAACTTCACTTTTAACCAGGATACAGTGGCCTCCTGTTTTCGACAGGATTCCTCCATATACAGAGGAATCGACATACAGCCAATTCCGCGTTCCCATAATAACAATTATGTAACATGCATTTGATCTCCTGTTTCAATCAGTAAATTATTAGTAGGCAAAGTTATTCATCACGGTAACCTTGGCATTGGAATGACATTTAAAAAAATTGAATTCATACATTCTTCCTGTAAAAAAAAATCAATGATTAAATAGAATTGATAAGTTACACATAAGTTCGATCATAGATGACACCAATTTTGAAATAATAGATGTGCTATCATGTTATATATTTATTTTTCTTGACTGTAGGTTTAATCTTGAAATTATAATTACATTAATTGAATTTGAAGTATTTTCAAGTTAATTCTATGTTGATTTTTAGTTTTTATCTTAATTTGAGGGACGCTCTGCTTAAATAGTTTTTTTAAAATTTTTGTTAATTTTGAATAGAGAAAGCAGAAATAAGCTTGGCATAACCTCCACCAATTGTAATGTTTTGGAGCCTTTGCGGCTCCACCAATTGTAAAGATTTGGAAGCCTCCAACAATTGTAATGATTTGGAGACCCTCCACCATTTTATAACAATGGAAAAAGTCTTGAATTTGGCGCAACCACCATTCATAATGATTTTAGAAAGAATTGAATGTGGCGGCTGCAGTATTTTGTAATAATGT
The DNA here is from genome assembly GCA_017141385.1 of Sogatella furcifera. Lineage (NCBI taxonomy): Eukaryota > Metazoa > Arthropoda > Insecta > Hemiptera > Delphacidae > Sogatella > Sogatella furcifera. Next base: position 28,661,627 of record CM029546.1, read on the forward strand.
GAGAAACCTCCATTTGTGATAATAGAAATGTCTCTGCTATTGTACTTACAATATGGGCGATAAATGGATAGAAAAAGAAAAAGGACCTATATTTAAAGGTTTTATGAAAGGGGGTGTCCACCAGTTCCCAGACGGGAACACTGTAATTTATTTAAGTCAAAATAGCGTAGCATGATGGTAGAGCAGGTGAAAAGTCAAGTTTAGCAGATCTAAAGTTAAGTTGGAAAATTTGAAAGGAAAACAAAATGTTACAATGTCAAGATTTTCTATTGTCCAAGAATCTATAAGAGTTTTGATATTATAGCACACATGAATTCAAATTTATGTATTCCAATATTATTCAAAACAAAGGTGTCAAATTTTACCTGATTAGTTTTTATTTCTTGTCTGAAGAGTTATCTAATTCAAGTTATTTCTTTTTCAATATTATTTAAAGCTTTAATTAAAAGTTATTTGAAGAAATGATAATTTCAATTTTATTTGAAAAGTAATTTCATATTAGTATAGAAAGTATAATTGTTCATATTTATTTTATTTAAAACTTGATTAAAATTTATTTTAACAAATTAATAAAAAGGCATTATTAATTTTGGAAAGAATAAAATTGAATGAAATATGATTGGAACAATACCCAAACCGCTGATGGTCAATCCTTGATGGTCGCCATGGCAGAATGGAAAGCCACACGGAAAGGTCCAGGTCCCAGAACTGTCTCAGGAGGAAGACGGTGAAAGAGTGTTTTTTAAAACGATTTAATTTAGTAAAAAATATTGGAAGCTTTTCCGCTAGCTGGCTGGAGGGGAGTCTAGAAGCCTAGCCCCACTTCTCTCACAGCACAACGTATTTGGATAATTTTGTCAGCAAAATTCTGAGAGCTTCCGTTCTCACGAAAAGTTTCAGAAGCTACCATTTTCTAAATTCAAATTTCAAAGGAAAAAATAAATAAAATGATCATTAAAATAATGCTTAAACTTTGAGGATCTGTCGAACCTTCTGGTTCATGACATCTCCCCCTCCTCCACATTGACATCCGACCCTGGCTGTCCATTCTGGGCATCATGGACTTGATACAATATAGTTCGTTGAGATAATAACAAAACTTCAAGTTGAACTCTTCAGACGTTGCCAAGAACACTTTAAAAATTGTTAACAATTTACCTCATAAACAATTCATTATAAAATATTTAAAAGCTATTTTCAACAATAAATTCCAACAGACTTAATGAGAATCAAACCTTTTTTTGGTCAATTTAAAATTAAATTATGTTTTTTTTCTTTAATGTCAAATAATATTATGTTGTGTAAATAATGGCAAATTGAAATTTTCTGATCCAAAATGCTTATAATATTATCATCAAAATAATCCATGTGGATAATAATATTACCTAATTATGCTAATAACCCATAATAATATTTTTAGGGTAGTCCTACAATTACCCTTTTTTAGTAATATAGACCAGCTGAGGCCAAGGTCTATAGAAGGTCTTCTATAGACCTTGGCTGCGGCAAGGTGGCCAGCGCGACCGGTGTACAATAAATGCACTTGCCGTCTATAGCCTAAGCGTGGTTAAATTCAAATGCACGTAGCAGCATTTGCTTGTTTTTGAATACCTGCGAATAGTAAAACTACTTACTTTCGAAGAAAATATGTCAAAGTGCAAGAGGAAATGTTGTGTGATAGATTTCAATAACAATTATTCCAATTCTGAAGGAAAAGGTTTCCTATTTATTATTTTCCTGGAAACTCGCAACTCGTGATCGGTAGCTAATTCAAGATTGCGGAAACGGACAAACCTAACTTACCTAACCTATAAGCAAGGGATATCAGATTATCTGATGGAAATGCTTTCAAATTGACTGTTACATCTCCTAAACTATACCCAACCGATACCCAACGATAACCAAACCGCTGATGGTCAATCCTTGATGGACGCCATGGCAGAATGGAAAGCCACATGGAAAGGTCCAGGTCCCAGAACTGTCTCAGGAGGAAGACGGCGAAAGAGTGTTTTTTTAAAACGATTTAATTTAGTAAAAAATATTGGAAGCTTTTCCGCTAGCTGGCTGCAGGGGAGTCTAGAAGCCTAGCCCCACTACTCTCACAGCACAATGTATTTGGATAATTTCGTCAGCAAAATTCTGAGACCTTCCGTTCTCACGAAAAGTTTCAAAAGCTATCATTTTCTGAATTTAAATTTAAAAGGAAAAAATAAATAAAATTATGATTGAAATAATGCGTGAACTTTGGGGATCTGTCGAACCTTGTGGTTCATGACAGTATTCGTAACACTCAATTCATTGAGACACAGTGAGTTAACACACATGAGAATAAGCTTTTGAGAATAAAATTTTGGTTTGATGAATTCTCTTGAATGTTAAAATGCTAAATAATATTAATATTCATGTAACCTGGCTGGCTCAGGTCTGATGTCAGAGTTTTCAGGTCGCTCCTGATCAATTTCAGGGCCTCTGACATGACTTAACGACTGTTTTTAGGCAGCCGGGACCGACGGCTTATCGTGTCCATCCGAAACACGGGAAAGTGGCCTGAGAATAATTTCTGTTCTGACCTGGGTTTGAACCTGGGACCTTTGAGTTGCAACGCCAGCACTTAACCCACTCAGGTACGCCACCCCAAATATTATAATGTTGAAATACTATACATGTATAGTACTAGTACTGCAGTACTAGTAGCTAGTAGGCTATTATAGCCTATTATGCATGTTTTATTTATTTTATTTTTAATTTGGAGCTATTATAGAATAATAGGTCTGTGATGCAGCTTCTATTTACTGAATATTATGTCTTCTTTTGTATCATTGGATATTGATAATATATATTTCAATTCAATAGCACATGTAATGGTTTTCAGACGATAATCCATCCTATTTATTTAGAAATACTAAATAGTGACTGAAATACTCTGATCACAGCATCAGGTTTAATAGCAGGATATTATTTCAATAATAGTTCCAATTTTTTAAGATAATCCATTTCATCTACATCTATAGGCTAAGTAACGTACACTGAATTGAGGCTAAAAAGATATACGCTGATGATTACAAGATTAGTTTTTTATTTTCCGTTGTATCTATTACCATTTAATTGAGTCGAATTATTTTTGGTAATTGCCATTTGGTTGTGACTGAGGTGAAATCGGAAGGAATACCCGGAATCGTCCCTGAACGGCACTGGAGCAATAAATCATCGATCGGACTAAATCGCAAGGACGGTGATGCGAGTTCGGTGGACTGTGACAGTCCATCTGCCGGGGAAACTGTGAATATTTGCGGCTGAAATCGAAGGCGACTCATCTGTGAATATTAATTTGCGGCTAAAATCGAAGGCTGTCGCATCAGTTTATATTTCAGCGGAGGCGATGACAAAGCATCATAACGGTTCTGACCAACGCTGAAGCAACAAGTCAATTACCTAAAATTTTCTTTTGCAAGTGAATAGAGATCGCAGCAATAATGATGCATCAGGTAGTCGCCCTGTTTGTTTGTGTGGGTAGTGTGCAGCTAGCTTGCTCGCAGCCGGCCAAGATGGCCGAGAAGGCTTCGACCCGCCTGGACCCTGTGCATCTGGATCAGGTGCTCGCTGACGCCAAGATGCGTGACACCTATGTGCGCTGTTTCATGGAGAAGGGTGTCTGCACGCCCGAAGCCACTGAGATCAAACGTAAGATTTTTATTCATCTAATTTACACAATTCCAATTTCCAATTAATTTTTCCTTTAATATTTCTAGTATTTTATATGTTTGATTCGTCTTATTTACACAATTTAAATTAAATTTCTTACTACGTTAACATTCCTATAGTTTAAAATTATACTAATTGACTCATGGTAATTGTTCAAATCTTCAAAATTAAAACGGTACAGGCTTCTCTATATTATCTAAAAGATATAGAGAGAAGTACATTATTGATTGATTCCTATTCAGTTCTAGGCTATGTTTGTTTTGTTATTTTCATAGAAACATGGCTCTTGAATAATCAAATAATAAGCGGTTTCATTAAAAGTAATAACGAATGTTTTGAAACTATAGTTGGCTGTACAGCTAGTCTCATGTTGAAAATTTTTTGTAAATAATGAATTATCTATTCCTTCATAAGCTTTATTGCTTCAATCTGTTTTGGGTCAAGTTTGTTTTATAATACGGCAATGTGTTGCCGTTTTCATTTTGTAGACAAAACAAAGGACCATTACCGGTACCTATAGCAAGATCAGTCTCATTTCTTATTATTTCGGTTTCTAGTATTTCAGGGACATATTTCATTGCAGAAACCATTGGAGTTCATAACAATGAATGTTATATTTTCAAAACTAGTTTGATTTTGTATTTTTGAGCACTCCCTCCGGAGATTATTTCACCTATCAAACGAAATGACGCTTCTTTACAAAAAATACTGCTATAAGCTCTAGTCGAATCGCACATATTGAAATAATAACATCATAGAACATTTAATAATTTTATTTTTTTACTCATCTTTTGGAACCATCTTTTGGTATCTAATCGCTCAGAAAATACAAATTCTTCGGTTATTGTTAAATTCTCTTGATACATCAACTCGTGAAATTAGACGACGGCTGACGTAACTAGAAAAGTAATCAACAGCTAGTTAATTAGAAGTAGGGTCATAAAATTTGAATGAATTATTTTTACCGTAATTATTGATTAATTGATAAGTAATTCCAATTACCATCTGCATTTGATTTGAAACATAAATTGAAATCATTCAATTTTACAGAATTTGACTCTTATTACAGGTAACGAATTCCATTTGCCGGAAATCTCTGTTAGGTATACCTGATTAATAACAATAGTCTAATAAAAACAATATAATTGAATCCCCATTAAAACTTTAACAAAACGTAGTTCAAACTTGATTTATGAACTTCAAAAACCAAGTATAAACCAAGTTATTGTTTATTCAAGTATAGGTACCATAAACTAACTACCATAATGCTTTGCATAATCCACTTGTATTGTTCTTGCTAGTTCTAAAGATGATTGTGAATTCATGGGTCTTACCGCATATATTATGTCCTATCACATCAATTGATATGGAATTGGTTGTAAAATTTATGCAACTTTTTATCGCCGCAGATTTGTTGCCGGCAGCGTTGAACGACAATTGCGCCAAATGCAGCAAACAACAGAAGGTGGGATCCGGAAAAGTGATTCAGTTCTTGATGGACGAGCAGCCAGATATCTGGAAGCAGGTGTCGGCCAAATACGATCCCAAGGGCCTCCACAAGAAGTGGTTTTCCCCCACACCGAAAGACAAGAAGACCACCGCCGCCGCCAACAAAAAAACTATTTCCAACAACTCTTCCAATGAGACAGATGATAGCAAGGGCCAGTAAGATGGAGATGAAAACTGTTTCTGAATCGTGAAGAAAGTTGTAAACAATATTGCAATATATTATGTAATATTTACAAATACCAATAAAATATCGAATTATTTATGAGATCCAAACAAATCTTTTTGAAATTTCTGAAGCACCTTCACCTACACCTTCGCCTCGCACCGCCCCCCCGCCCCTCCTCTCCCTTCGCTCACCTGCATAACCTCTGGCAGTGTAAGCTGAGTCAAACAGGCTCGCTCCGCTCGCCTGCAAATTCCGTTCAGAAGGGATTCGAAATTTATTGAATACAGCTGTTCTAGACCTAATCTGGACCTGTTTACCAAATTTCAACATTTTCTGTCAAATTGTTCTCGAAAAATCTAAGAAAAACTCAGAAAGATAGTAAAACGATAATATCGACCGTAACCTTGGGAAGTATATCGGACATAGTTTGAAACTTGATTCAATATCTTCCAAATTAAATCATCTATAATTTCGCTGAACCATTGAATTTACAGTTGGGATCGGTCGTATCAAGGCGGAAGATATGCAACCCGCAATACATTTACAATTTTGAAAAAGTGATTACTGCTGGCGTACTCTTGTACGGATTTCAAAAATACTTTAACACAACATTTTTAGACCTTATCTGAACCTGCCCACCAAATATCAACATTTTCTACCGATTGATTTTCGAAAAAAATAAGAAAACGCTGATAAACTATAGAAAAATTCAAATATTTGGCGTATCCTTATGAAGTTTCAAAAATTCATTCTTAGCGCGCGTCAAAACGTCTAACTGAACATGTCTGCCAAATTTGAACGCATTCTGTCCAGTGGATTTTTAGTTCTGGTGATGAATGAATGAATGAATCTGTACCATTTCGCTTTTATAAATAGAAATTGTTGCTTTTTTTTAAAATAAAATCTGTGAAACATAGCCTGAATGATTTTGGCAGTATATTAATGCTTTAAACACTTTAAAATTGTTTTCAAAAGTAGAAGTATACTATATTATAAATCGAAATATAGTCAGAAACTCCAGAACAGTGAATAGCTGGGAAAGCATGGATTTATACGTATTACTGTATTGGTATAATTTTTTAATTTGAAAAAATATAAGTTTTATGTATTTATTGCATTCCTCTATATTTTTACATTGTAGATTTGCTATTATAATTTCCACTGGTCTGTATAGATGAGGACAACAAGAATTGAACTCATTTTCAGGGAAAGTGTTTGAATAATGTGAACAAACGTTCATGTCACGAACCATTCTCAAAGAGTTGTCAAGTTTTTTCAACATTCCTGAGTGGAATAATAATTACTTAGTAATCGGGTAACCACTTTGTCTCTTGATTCCTAGAGAGGACAAAGAACTCTTTTCACGTCCGATGTCTGTTCCAGATTCAATTTCTCTTCGCCTCCTTAGAACTATATAATAGTTGAAGAGAAAAAAATATAGGCAAATAATTTTTCCCCATCAAGAATCTATGATATTGCGCTAACGGAAAGAAGAAAGCCTCTTAGCCCAACCTCCTTTCATACTATAATAACTAGGGTGACACATGATACATAAGATAATTACAGTATCATGTATCATTTCCTGGTAGTGGGTGATCTATTGATGTATCAAGGATTTTCCCTCCAGCTTGTCACAGTTTGATAGTCATTACAAAAAAATATTACTTTTTCATATTTCCTTTGGCAAAGAAATCAAGACGTAAGTTAGATAAGTTTCAAGAAGTAGGCTGCTCCACCACCTCACCTATTCTATTAAAATATAAATTAATGTCACTACCGGCATTTGAAGAGTGTTTCAAACATTATTCAGTTGTCACGAACAGTAATAGTTGACCTCTCCTATATTCATTTTAATGTATATTTTTCTCAATATTATGACGGCGTGTCCAGTTAATAAGTAGGATAACTTCCTCTAATTAGATGGTGATGGAGTGAATTCAATAGTATTTTATTGATCAGTATTGTTTTTGTTGAAAGTGATTGGCGGGAAAGGATTTGCGATCACAAAAGATATACGCTCGTAGTAAAATGAAAAACTCTGGATCTCTCGTAATCTTTCTTTGACATCTAATAGGGTTCACTTTAAAGTTATACAAATTTCAAAATAGTTTGCTCAAATATGCCCTATATAAATAAATCGAACTGAGCATTTCAAAACGTAAAGTATGTAAAGATTTGAAGTTATTGACTATTTTGATTACTCTTCACAAATTTCGATCTTGATATTAACGTTTTTTCATCTGTATATTTACTACCTACTTTTGGTGGATAAATAATTATTTCCATAGGCTATTATGCAGCAACAGTTTAACCTGAGTTCAGAGTTCACAGTTTCCTGCAGTTTAGCCTAAATGAGAATACCAATACCGTAGGTACCAATTTACGATACCGTACCGTATGCATATTGGAGTGCCATCATGAATCTCACCTGTTAGCTCATGGTCATGGAGCTCATTATTGAACTATGTGTTTGTTAATCGTGGAAAGCAGTGATCAGGTGAAAACCACAGAAGTTTAATCTTTTTTCAAATGTGAATTATGGAGATGTTTAGACGTTCAACTAGTGTTATAATTATAATGATGAATGGGTTGAAGGTGAAATGCGGTCAAAAGTCGATCTACTTCGCCACCCCGTTGTTGTTTACATAAGCATCATCGCGTTGTTTTTGCGCAGAATAGACCAATACAAGTGCAGGATTGATAAACGGCGGAACGGCAGACAGGTGTCAAGGCCATCAAGGCCAGAGCAAGAAGCAGCAACACAAGCTGCTATATACACCAATCGCTGGTAAGACAAGCGTACAGAATTACTGTTGAGCCGGTGCAGGTCGTCGTGATCGCCATGCGAGCGTCGAAAGCGTCATCACTTGTTGCGGTGTTGCTGATCGCAGTGTGGGGGTTCACGGGGGTGCAAGCCCAGCAAAAATCCAAAGACACGCGCTACACCACCCGATTCGACTCCATCGACGTCGAAGTCATCCTCAAGAACGAGCGCATCTTCAAGAGGTACATGGACTGTCTGCTCGATAAGGGCCGCTGCACGCCTGAGGCCAGAGAACTGAAAAGTGAGTACCATCTCCTACAAATTTGTAAGAAACGTATGTTAATTAACAAATATTGGGTAATTTTATTTGAACACAACATGTTTCGCTCTCTTAGAGGCATTCTCAAGTGTAAATGAACATTGAGAATGCATTCTTGAAAGTGCATGAGAGTGCATTATTGAGAGCATGCTTCTTGAGAGTGTGGAAAACACAAAAATTACTAAAAAGGGTACTGTGATTTCAATTTTTAATCATTAACGTACATTGATTGTAGACCTAGATGGAAAGCAAACATTGTTAGAGATAAAATCTATGTAGGCTTACTTTACCAAGTCCAAGATTGAAGTGAAATCTGTTCTGTGTGAACTTGAAACATTGAAGTTGAGTTCCTATTTCCTCAAAAGAACTCAAACCTTTTCAGTACCCTATGTACGGAGTAATAAACTTCAATTAGGTACATAATTATAATCTTCATTGATATTATACTATATTTGATCAAGTTTCCCACCTTCTCCGCCTATCGCCCAGTCTCGGTCAAACAGGCTCGCTTCGCTAGCCTTCAAAACCTCTGTCAGTGTCAGCTGAGACAAACAGGCTTGTTTCGCTCGCCTGCAAATTCCGTTCGGAAGGAATTAGAAATTTATTGAACACAGCATTTCTAGACCTAATCTGGACCTGTTTACCAAATTTCAACACTTTCTGCCAATTTGTTCTCGAAAAATCCAAGAAAAACTCCAAAAAATAGTAAAACGCTAATATTGAGCGTAACCTTGGGGAGTATATCGAGCATAGTTTGAAACTTGATTCAATATTTTCAAAAATAGTTCTATAATCTCGCTGAACCATTGAATTTACAGTAAGGATTGGTCGTATCAAGGCGAAAGATATGCAACCCGCAATACATCTACAATTTAAAAACTGATAACTGGCGTAATCTTGAACGGAATTCAAAAATATTTTAACACAACATTTCTAGACCTTATCTGAACCTGTCTATAAAATATCAACATTTCTACCGATTGGTTCTCGAAAAAATTGAGAAAACGCCGAAAAACTATATAAAAACTCAAATATTTGGCGTATCCTTGAAAAGTTTTTAAAATCCGTTCTTAGCACGTGTCTAACCGACGTCTAACCGAAAATGCCTGCCAAATTTGAACGCATTCGGTTCAGTGGATTTTTAGTTCTGGTGATGAATGAGTCAGTCAGTCAGTGCCATTTCCCTTTTATAGATATAGATTTAATCAAATCTCATGATTCAGTAAGTAGATTACATAATGAGAAAGTGTTGTGTATAGTATTTAATAACAAAGTATTTATGTGATGTTGTGATGCTGAAAATGAAAGAAACAAATAACAGTATATTTTAAAATTTTTTTTCGATATTTTATATTTTGCTGGAGTATTTTGGTGATATTTTTTTGTTTTGTGTGTTTTGGACTCTCTCAAAATGAAAAAAACATTTAAACATTTAAATCTCCGAGGATCATTCCAAGAAATACAACAATTTCCTATCGAGGATAATTATTGAGGTTATTTTGCCGGGGAACATCCTTTTAGGACTCCCCACCAAATATGGCATACGCTCATAATAATAAGTATATTTTAAAAATAATTTCCAACCATCATTATTGTGAAACTAAATCATTGTTTTAAATGCTTCAGACAATTCAATTTTTCAGTTTTTCGGTATAAAGACGCAGAAATTTAGAGTAATGATGGGTTATCATCATATAAAGCTAATTGCCCCATCAATTTTGAGAATAGACTACTCAAAATATTGAAAACTTCATATATAGTAGTATATGTAGGCTACAATATTGAAAAATCGTTGCGTTTAGTGAGAAATAAGTAAGTTGAGTAAATACAAGAAAAAATTGAGGAGGTGACACCCATATCCATACGAGTAAAACTTTTTTATTGTTTCACTTAAAGGCCTATTTTATGGTGGCGGCCAACCGAATTTAATCGTCATACGAGATTGCTCCACTACTTCAGTCTCATTTTAGATCAGAAAAGTTTATACAATTTTCATTTCATATATTCCGTTTTGTTATTTCAATTTCATATAGCCTATCTTGTAAATTTTAATTCCATACATTAAATTCTTTAAGTTATAATGACTCTTCAAATACTCTCGTAAGCTGCAAATCTTTAATAAGGTACACTGTTTGGATTTCCTATTCAGCCTATAGGACTGCAATAAATATTGCATCTCCCTAAAAAAATCGTGTAAAAAGTTGACTCGAGGCGCTTGAAAACAAAACAAAAACAAACAAGATAGCCATGCAAGAGCTGCCAGCCTATCCACGATACGGTATCGTACAGAATGAAGCCTTCCGCATTAATTCGAATGAAAAAATAATTGGAAGTACTGCACTACATCTTGATACACTCGCTCTACATATACCTACCTATACACCGGCCTTTGGATCTGTATCTAACAGTAACCGAGCCATTTTTTCTAAAAACTGGTAGAACTACTGGGGAGAGACAGAATTAACTCAGAAGAAATGCTACAGAAACGTCATTGAGGCACGAAATTGTAATTGCTGCTCATAGAAAACAAGTTTTTGCTAGGAAGTTGGTAATTTGTACCAGAAGTCTCACTCTATCTCACTTTTGTTCATATTATTGTATTGGTAGAATTTATCTCGCTGGCTTAGTTTATTGTTCCAGTTTTTTATCTATCTCGTGTAATATTGCCTGTTTGTGGTTTCTCATTTTAATCGAAACAAATATTGATCTTATAACTTATTATAGCTTCTGGTTTCTCGTTGCAAATTCAGTAAATAGTCTATACTACCAGGTACCAGCATATCCCATTTCATTCAGTTCTCTTTTTTCACTTCTTTATTTATAATTTCCAATTCTTCCTCTACTGTGCAGTGGATTTAATGAAGAAGTCATTCATCTACACATCTATTCTAATGTTAAAAAATAAAAATAAAAATGACAGTAGGTAGGTTCCTTTTTCGTTATTTTGATTTCATCTATTAACATACATTGATATATGTATACCTAGCATAGACAGGAAGGAAACATATATCCATTGTAGGTATTCTTCAATATCTAATAGTAAGCTCATTTGTTAAGGCGTTTTATGGCAGTTGAGGACAGGGGCGAACCCAGAAATAAATTTCGGGGGGGGGGGATATGAAGGAATGAACCCAGGGAAACTCCTGTTCCCGGAAGAGGGGGGGGGGGAGTAGGAGGGGTTGTTTCTTGCATGGGATATCTATAGCCAATGTATTTGCTTTCTCTCAACAAGCATAATCATATATTTTTACCGTGTAGAAAAATTTATTCACCAATTATAAATATTGTAGAACAAGAAAATAATTGATTTGAATAAGAGCTATTGTTTTCTTGTAGTTGTATATTGTATTCAACAATATTATTTTTGAGTTGAATGCTGAAGTTCTCTAAGCTGTGCTGAAAGATTTTTTTCTGTCATTTTGAATCTAAACTGAAGAATACATGTGTTCTGGATACTAAGTATTGCGATGTGATTATAAATAATATATATGCAGTATATTTGATGATTAAACATTATTTGATGATTGTACCTTAGTTCCAAATGTTTATTGATAATTATTGTGTTGGAAACAAGAGGTTATGGACCTGATTGTCTGAGTCTTCATTACATAAGTATATTGTATTTTATTGAATAAATTAAATGAAATTGTTGAAATTATATAGATTAAAATAGAAAATATTATCACAAAATGAAATCTACAAGACGCAGAGATTCATTTTGAGACATTTTATTCAATTATATGAACAGGGCTAACGGGTAAATATCTGTGAATGAATAGTAGGGCTGAATCATTCAAATGATTCCGATCTATAGCATTTCTCATGTATGATTTCACTTTCTGAAGAGTTCAAAAGGAGCTCTTGAGTTAAGAAAACGTTGTTGTAACAGAAATCGTTGCGCTAATATTCAACATTCTATGGGACATTTCATAAGGGAAATTATTCTTGTTGTATTCATTCAAGCGAGAAATGGAATATTTGGGCTCATGGTGCTTAGGCTAGTTCCAGATTTAATCCATTTTTTTCTCCAGATTTCCCCGCGAGGGGAAATTTTTTACAAAAAAGTACCCTGAAACTATGTTTTTTAAAAGTTTCAAGCCTCATTAGTCAAACATTTGGCAACTCCAACGAAGTGCATTCTATCTAGTGTAAGATGAGCCCCAATTTCGGGAGGGGATATATCCCCTCAATCCCCCCCCCCCTGGGTTCGCCCCTGGTTGAGGACTGATTTAGTTATGAGTGAAAGTGTGAAACTACCGTACCACTGATATACGAGTAGGCCTACGACTAGGCTCTTCCAGCTCTTCATCACCTATAGTAGCTGTTGATAGAGTATAGTTGCTGTTGATAGAGCCTAGAAAAAAAGAATGTTAAAAATATTCTTATCCTAAATAATATCGTATTCCACATTGATTTTTCTAAAATTTTGTTTAAATAAGTGATTGATATCCATATTATATCATTAAATTTAAATCTAAAGCAATTCGTTGAAAAAACAAAGTGACATTCCATCACTTGCTGAATTTATTGAGATTGTGTAATATATATGAGAATATGTAATAATATCACATTAATCTAGTTTACTTGATAATTGGTTCTACTTCAAGGAAACTACTATATCAAAGTAATGATAATAATACAGGCTTGAACATGGCAACAAATTCTTCCTTGGACTGGAGCCAAAACGCGTTATATCTTAACTGAATATGCTAATGATTCGGAAAATTGTTTCCTAAACCGGTTGGGAGTGATAAATGAGATAAAATCTGTGATCGGGTTTTTTCACGTTAACAATGAAGACAGACTTGATCAAGAGACAAACTTAGTACCTGTTGTATGTATACCTATAGGCTATTTGAACAGAAGGAAAAATCCATTTGTGGGTAAATGATTTATTAAAGAGCTTTTCCGGCACGTTTGTCCTTAGAATATGAAACCCATAAATTTGTAAACTCACTTTTTTGTTAAGAGGAATGCAAGGAGAAGAGTGTTTGACTTGTGCTTGAAGGAATAGGAAACTTTTGCATGCCAAATCGCATTGATTGTGATTTCAAAAAATCAATATCAATAAGATACCGAATGGAAAGCTCAATTTTCCATTTCCACAACACTAAGTTACACAGCTCAAGTCTTAGAGAGATCTTTTTTTTATACCAGTATTTCTTGAGAGGTGAATGTCAATGAAGTACAGCATAATTAAATCTTATCAATATGAGCCTATTAATATAATAATAAAGAATAAATGAATGAAAGTAATAAATTTGTTATTATTGTTTTATAACACAGTCCTAACAAACAAAATCCAACAGACCCAGCATTTCTATATAAAATACTGTTTAGACTACATTGTTGAATAAGATGTTTACTAAAAAAAGGTTTATCATATACTCGTAGATGCTTTGTTTTATTTATACAGTATAATGAAAATTATGATATAAATGGCAAGAAAATTTCTTGGCATTTTCTTAGATTAAAAAATTTGTTTATTATGAGTTTCGCTCAGAGTACTAATTGAAGGATATTCATTACTAAATTCTTGATTTTTATGGACCTTATAAAAAATTATTATCTTGATGTTTTTATGAGTTTCCCCAGCATTGAATAATCAGTTCGCCGGGACTCCCTTTTGGAATCAAAGTTAACTTAATATTTGATGATATCATATTATAATATTGTTTATGTTTGGAATTAGAATTCTTCTTATTGTACCTTATCACTCTTAATAATTTGCTGGATTTCCACAATTTCAGTCGCAAAGTCGGACCGTAGGACCGTACACCTCTATACGAAATTACTAAAATAATAATTGAGAGACCTAGAAAACTTCTATTAAAAAGAATTATACAGTAAATTATTCAAACAAATAATATAGAAGAATTGGAGAAATAGAATGAATATGCCTTGGTTATCAATTTGAAGAAAACTTAAATAAGATCTGGAAAAATCAAGAGTACTGACAAAAACAAAAATTAATTGCAATAATAAAAATTGGATTAGTTTATAAAGGTAAGTCAATGAATGCTGTGAAGAAATCAAAAACATTGTTAAAAAGCTATGAATAGCAATTCAACATATCCATGTTGAATAGCAAGGAATCAAGAATTATTAACGGTAATCATATACGGCAGAGGAAATGGCGTTGAAAAATTTATGATAGCTTGCATTTCCAGATTATTGATCCTTATCACTAACCGCATGTTACCTACAAAAAAATTCAAATAGTCTCGAACAACATTGCATTGAGAACCTTGAAGAGGAGTTACTGTTATTGTAAGTGAGAATTATCATAAGAAATATTGCAACAGCCAAAGTCATGGCTACAAAGACAGTCTACCGGGCCAGATATTATTATAGTCACGAGTTTTACTTTTTTATACAATTTTACTGAATATGTTTGTAGTTTGTATAATATAGTACTCATTATAATAGCCATTCACTTGCATGAGAGGCCTGGAAATGTGTTTCTGTGAAGGCCAAATAACTATATAGTATAGGTGATATCTATGGAATCTGTAGAATTATCTTTATACCCACTGATCAATTTAATTGCCTTCTTTCTCCATCAGCAGTAGGCTATGGTAACAGTTTTGAACCAGCATAAATTAGTGTTAATCCTTATAAACAATCCTCAATCATAATTATTATCATAGGACGATTTTCGTTCAGTCTTGATTCGTTATTATAATTGTTTTGATTGGTTTGATATTGTAATATATATAAGAAACCCAGAAGCTGAACTTCCTCGTAGTATGAGAAAAGCCAAATAAAAATAGTTGATGTGAAAAAATTCAGTCATTTTTATAGAAATTAGAATTTCAATGTTCAATGGAGCAATTTGACATTGTAAATTTACAGTTTTGTGAATTTAATATTTTTCTTAATTCATCACTGATTTTTTTAAACACTTTATCAATTTTAATACATTCAATTTTTACACTTTAGTACATAGCAGGCTACTTTGCGTAGGTACTATCACGAACGGTTCGACCTGGTAATACTCAGAGTGTTTTTCTACTATAAAAATGTTTTTTTATCAGTGTTCAAATTCACAGTGGTATTTAAGTTACAAGATTCCTCAATTGTTGAATTCGATTAATAGAATAAATATTATTTTTATTTACTTGACAAATTTATTCAAATAGGTAGTATTGAGAATAAAGTAAGGTGTCTTTAAGTTATAGAAATGTTCTCTGATCAGACAAAATTATATCTTTGAATTGCGGATAGACAAAGTTTTCAAATATTTTCCTGGTGAGTCAAAGTCAGTAGGCTATTGACATTGGATTACAACTGCATAATATCAAATATTTGATTTACATCTATGAAGCTATTATTCATATCATCAAATAATTAAAAAAGCAAGGTAATTTCAATTTTATCTGATGATGATGATGAGCATCTCCATCTGATAACTCAGTTGCAAAGGGCTTCCACTGTTGTTACATTGTGCTTCTTCTAATACGGTATGTAATTGGAAAGCCTTAACCCGATAATCTCGATTTGGTGAGAAACCTATCCAATTAGATGGAAGTGGGAACAATGAAGAAAGGAAATTTACAGTGATTTTATTTCATTGGAGAACTGCGAGACACAGATGAAGAAGAACGAGGGACGATAGTATCATACTCAGAATAATATTATTCCAACTCAAGGTCTTCAATTTGGAATCTTGAGAACATGCAACCATTATCATTGGAAGTGACAATATAATTACAACTCTTTCGCTCCAAAGCTCCAATTCTTTACCAATTTGAACTGTCAGTGCAGAGTGCATGCTATATAATTCAAATTAACTGCTGATTTGAACTATCCTATTATATTAAGGGAGTAATTTCTGTATGTATGGATGTATGTATGTATGTATGTGTGTGTGTATGTTTGTATGTGGAACCACGGATCTAGAAAACGGCTCTAACGATTTCCTCGAAATTTGAAATGTAATTTGTATTGACCGTGATGGAAAAATAAGATTGCACCAGGTCTCATGTCTAGGAAAACTCTCTAGCAGGATTAATAAAAGAAATATTCCTTATTCAGGCATATTCCCAAGTACTGCGTATAATGGCTGTTATCATTAGCTGACCAAAACTATCCAGCTGGAATAAATGGAGTTACATTCAACAACACATGTTCATGAAAAATTGTGAGAGGTGATCATATCAATTTTGATTTTTTTACAATAACATATTTAGCCTATGTAATTCAACAGTTCGGCCGCAGGTACAGAGCAAAGCTCGGTACCAGATATTATATTTAAAACTTCAAAAAATCACTTAAAAATGGAAATAAACTTACTTAATAGTAGTTACTATTGTTTCGACCTGTTGTGTGGCCATCTTCAGACTGAACAGTAAACTCTGTTCAAGGTTATGTTGTGGAAGGTGGTTGGAGGAAAAGGGTAGGGATAGTGGTGTGGGGGTGTAGTTGTTATAAGGGCGGAAATTTTGAATTTTGGTGAATTTTGTCAAAAAGGGTGTGGGATGAGAAGTTTAATTGATCATTCAGGATATTGTTGGGAAACTGTTTTGTGTGATTGTAGATTTCAAATTGTTCCAATATGTTTAATTTTCTGGTTTTTTGTTGTATGTGGAGAATTTCAAGGTTGGTGTTTATGTCAGTATATGTGTGGTTGGATGTTATGAGGTGGTCAGCAAAATTTGAATGGGATGTTGGATGTTCAAAATTCACCAAAATTCAAAATTTCCGCCCTTATAACAACTACACCCCCACACCACTATTCAAATTTTGCTGACCACCTCATAACATCCAACCACACATATACTGACATAAACACCAACCTTGAAATTCTCCACATACAACAAAAAACCAGAAAATTAAACATATTGGAACAATTTGAAATCTACAATCACACAAAACAGTTTCCCAACAATATCCTGAATGATCAATTAAACTTCTCATCCCACACCCTTTTTGACAAAATTCACCAAAATTCAAAATTTCCGCCCTTATAACAACTACACCCCCACACCACTATCCCCACCCTTTTCCTCCAACCACCTTCCACAACATAACCTTGAACAGAGTTTACTGTTCAGTCTGAAGATGGCCACACAACAGGTCGAAACTATAGTAACTACTATTAAGTAAGTTTATTTCCATTTTTAAGTGATTTTTTGAAGTTTTAAATTTTAAAGTGGAAAAAAGAATGGATACACAACACCATAATCACGCCGAGATATTATATCTTATTATTTTTAATTAATACATGATTTTTGTATTGTATTAGCCTACTGTATTGAGGAGTTTTTCTCAAAAGTGGAGAGCGAGATTCCAAGAAGTTCCAGCTAAGTACGTTGAGATGTTTCAAGGGAAATTAATTTGTCAGAAACACAGAGCATGTAAATCCTCTGTGTCAGAACTAACCCATAGTCTAATTCATCGCTAAAACCACATCTATTACCTATATTATTATGACTGTATATTATTTGCACATTGAGAATTGCACAGTGTTAAACTCCACTATGTTTTAGGCCTACGTACTATTAATTTAACTTACGAGTGATTAACTTATAATAAAAATTAAAAATCATAGCACCCTATTTCGTTTTTTTGACACAACATGTATTGTGATGAGGTATTCTTTCTTTTTAGAGTCATTTTCAATTGTAAACAATAGGCTACTTAAATACTGTATGTATTAATTTAACGTTCTTCATTCACATTTGAAATTAACTCCAAAGTGTACGAAACATGTTCTGTTGTAAGATAGGACCAACTGAAAGAGGTGTAGTGGTTTTCAATTTTTACTGTAAAGTATACGTTGAACTTATATAATTTATATTATTCCAATTATTTATCCCGATTTATTGCTATTTTTCAGGGTTGCTGCCAGAGGCTTTAAAAACAGAATGCTTGAAATGCAGTGAAGTGCAGAGGCGACAAGGAGCCAAAGTGATGGGTTTCATAATAAAGAACAAGCGACCGTACTGGGATCTCTTGCTAGCCAAGTACGACCCGCAAGGCATCTTCCGCGCCAAGTACAACTACAACGAAAATAATATTGAGGGTGTATTGAAGCAACTCGAAAGGGAGCAGCAGGGACTCTATGGAACCTACTCCAATACTACTAACACCACCAATACTGTCAACTCAACTTCAACACGAAAATGATCGCTGAAAGCTTCATCAAAAACTTCATCATTACATACGGTACAGCTCGCTTTCAACCCATCTGAATTCCAACTCACTACGTACTTCCCTCACTTCGCTCCATTCAATGTGAAAGAATAATAATAGCATACAGTAATTCACACTTCATATGACATTTTAAGAAATTGTGATGTTTTCCCAAAGCTAATTTCTTGAAGTACTTTACTTGAAAATTATCCCATCAATACTGACAATAAGAATGAATGGAGGGTTTTTGTGTGAAGTCCTGTCTTTTTCTTTCTATAGTGAGCAAAGAAGAATACCATAAATTAATGAAAGTACCTGCTCTATTGAATCTTATACTCTAATCTAAGAAAGTCTCTGTAAGTGGACACTTGAATCATTTTATCATTCAAATAGGCTTAATAATTATAATATTTTATTAATGCTCATTCATGTTTATGTGATACATGTTCATAGTTTATTGAAGCTGATGTGTATATAGAGTATAGAGATATGTAAAGAACTGTATTTTATTATTGATGTTTTATTGATGCCTTATTGAGTTTTGTAGTCAATAAATAGAGAAACGATTGTGAGTCCTGACTGATGACCTATAGAGTCGCTATTGCTTCGATTGTTGCTATTTTAATTAGTATTTATTCGTATATCAATATGTGAATAATATAATTATAATATTAATTTAGAATTTAACTTATGTGAGTGTATATTATTAGACTGTAGTTATTTAGACTGTATATAAATTATTGAATTGTTTAGAATTTTAACGTTTAGAACTTGAAACATTTGTGCAGCTTTAACAGAATAATTATTTCTAAAACTTCTTTTATTTGGAGCCTCTATCATAATTAGTTGAAAGAAAGATTGGATACCATTTTAATAGAAATCTCTTTTAGACATCTGATGTAACTTATGGTTTATTCTGATAATGTTTTTCGAGGAAACATAATTCTCTTTGAAAAATTACAAGTGTTATTACTTCATAATTATTTTGATTATCAGTAAGTTTATTGCATTTTGATTACAAAATTGTTTCCACGTCAAAGTTGTAAGTTTGAAAAAATATTGAATGGAAACCTCCAAATAATGTACAATAATATTATTATCCATACTTCCATAGGCCTAATAAATTGGAACATTATTGTAAACCCTATTCTTAGTGCACTGCCTGTTCTTGATGTTCTTCGTTCTAAAAATATTTCAATGAATTGTTGTTTTTTTTATTTTAAACCTTTTCCAAAGATTCATTGTTATATGTATATTGTATTGTATGTATAGTTATAATGTATATTTTCCCCATTTATTTTGACTTACGAAATCCTAGACTGTTAATGGAGTGATAAGAATGGAGCCATTTTATTATTATAATCCCCAGTCTTGATTTTTTAAAAGTAACTGAGAATGTGAGCTTTTACTTTCAATCTATAATCTTGTATAATTTTTCTTATGAATCGGTTTGTACTCATTTAACCAAGCTTCAATTAGATATCAAGTTTCCAATAAATAACAATATAATCAATGAATAATTTGAAAATTGATAGATATAACTAAATTTAGATTGGTTTTTCATATAACTTACTGTCATACAGTTTAAATCAATACACGGATGCTTCAGGAGGAGTTTTACAAACTTCTCAGAATGTACGTAAATAATGAAAGATGCTCAGTTGAACATATGGGCTCAGAAATGCTTATTTGTTACCGAGATAACATTGACGGAAGTACTTAAATTTTTCTTCTAAAATCTTCAGCTTTATCATTTGTCAGGAACATTATTGAGATAACAACAATATTATCACTTCTGATGTTAGTTGAGGTATTCAATGGAGCCAGCTTTAAAAATTTGTTACTTCAAAAGTTTTATTGAGACATATGAGTGCTTATGGAACCGCTTGAAAGGTGAATGAGAATTAAATTCGCAAACTGTTTATTTAAAAAGTTTCCTTATATGATACCAGTACATTGGAAATCCTACAAAAACTAGAAATTCTTATTAATATTCAACATTGTATATTCATACGTCCTCATCTTTGAAATTTATCTTGAGTCGAGTGAATCTCTAGCTTAGCTTGTCTTTTTAGCATCTTGTGTTTGGTGCCCTTCAATCCTTTGGTGATGAATTTAGCGAATTTTTAATCCTCTGATTTGTCTGCTGCTATTAGCAGAAGCTAACAGGCTATACTACTGAGAGTTCCTTCCAGGGATAATCTTTCCTTTTTTCTGAGCAGGTCTGGCTTAGGCTGATCTTCTTTGTCTTCATTAATAAGTGATGTATCCAGTATCCACCCAGGATAAGTCTTTATCTACCTGTACAGATATACCTTGACGAAAAAATATAATTTC
The DNA here is from genome assembly GCA_017141385.1 of Sogatella furcifera. Classification (NCBI taxonomy): domain Eukaryota; kingdom Metazoa; phylum Arthropoda; class Insecta; order Hemiptera; family Delphacidae; genus Sogatella; species Sogatella furcifera. Next base: position 28,682,561 of record CM029546.1, read on the forward strand.
TTTAAAAGGATTATATATTTTTATGGAAACACCTCAGCTATGTAGGATACCCTGAAATAATAGTATTTTATGACGCGAAAATAAATTTCAGATGCCACAGAGTGAAGAGGAATGGAAAAAAATATCAGAAGAAATAAAAAATAAATGGAATATTCCGAATTGTTTGGGCTCTCTTGACGGAGAGCGTATAGTATTAAATATCTGTTCAAATATATTGAGTTTGTTCAAATAGAGGTCTATTCGCACAGAAATTTGTTGAGAGAGATAAAAATTACATACAAAATCGTAGCACACAACCCGCTATTGTAAGGAACCTTTTCGTGGAGAAATTCAATTGTGCCATATTATGTTGAAATAAAATTCAATAAAGTAGTGCGACAGAATTTTTAAGATGACCAAACAAGGTAATTTACAGAATTAAAAATAGAATATGTAAGTGATACTAAAATAATTTGTACTGAAAAATGATAATTTTCAAAGAAGTTCAGTATAATATTGAAAACAAAAATTTGAAACATATTTTTTATGTGGTGCCAAGCTTCTCTGTGCTTCTAGGCATTTATATGAGCAATGAAAATCAGATTCATACAAGGTAGAGTACACACAAGGAACGAAAGAATCTTCTCGCATAAGATAAGCCTATATTACTGTATAATATTGTACATTGATTGCAGTTGTTTCACTCATAGCCATTTTACAAGGATATTGGCATTTCGGAATTATCCTATCATAGATAGAAGAAAGAAAGTCTGCTAGAAAATAATTTAAAATGGAGTAAAGTTTCAGTTACAGAATTGTAAATTTTGGAAGGAAATGAGTCAGTACATATTTTGGAAGCATTGTAAGAAAATTTCTGAGAGTGATATATTTTTAGGAAATAAGTAATTACTGGCTCTTATAATAATTATTGAACAAGTCATTGAAAAGCGATACTGTTATGTGGGCCTAACTTTATATTGAATGAGAAAATTCCACACCTGAATATATTATAAGAATTATACATAAATAAAAAAAAAAATTTATAATGAGTTTTGAACAAAGTTTCTCAAGACTCAAGTAAATTTGAGAAAAATTCCAAAAATGTTAGGTAGTTTTTATTTAAAAAAAATGCAAATGTATAAAGAAAATAATTATAATTTATTAGATAGTTCATGATGATGTTTTGAGTAGGTGTTACATTGCACTTTTAATTTGGAAAGAGATGAATTTCCCATGGTAAATTATTATTACAATGAACTAAAACTTCAAATTAATTTATTTAGTAAGGATACTCTCTGGGGTATGTTATGAATTGAGAAACGAAGTCATAGTACTATGACCATAATTAAGTATTCAATAATATGTCAATAATTTTAATGATTCGTAAATTATTTATCAACTGAGTATTTTATTAATTCAACTGTCCTTCTTTTTGGGTAGGTTTCTTATTTCAATCAAGAGACTGTTTTTTATCAAGTTATTGACCTCTGAATCAGTTTATTCAAGACCAATATTGAAAATGAACTATTAAAAAATAATCAAGTAAACTTTTTCTAAATAGATTAACAATGTGAACAATGGATCTTCATAGCTGAACATTAAGAATGAAGTTAAGGCAAGAAAAAATTTTTCAAGTCGTTACATAGGCCTACAGGTTTCACCAAGAATCAAAATCAATATTAAGGTAAGCCATTTGATGTAAAAATTACATAGCATCTCCTAATGCATTATAGTGGTATTATAAATACGGTAGCAGTATGAATAATTCACAACCCTTAGAAGGGAAATCATTGGTGAAAAGATTCCGTAAGAAAAAAGATCATTCAATTTTTTGAAAAAATCAAGAATAGACTATCATATGTAATGAAATAAATAATAACCTTGAACTAGCATAATTATTCATGCTGATAACTCTCTTCTATGGAAAATATTTTTCTAATAAGTATAATTATAATAGATATATCACCCCTATCCATTGCTATACATCAATACATTATTACTATTCGTCACTGTAAGTTATCAAATCATTTACAGTGAGCTTTCAAAAAACTTTGTACCAGTGTCATTCAGGTCAGGGCCCTGTAATAACCTGTATAATTGGTAAATCAAATACAGTGAATATTAACATAATATTAAAAAAGACAATGTACGTGGGAGTACGGTAGGATAATAGAGTGGAGAGGTAAATTATTTCTTGTTGGATGATTTTTTTACAATAATTAAAAGATTTCAATAGAGAAGTCACCATTCCCTATAAAATACTAATATAACTAAAGAGTAGCCTATAGTTTCAGGAGTAGCTCCATAGGTGAGAAAATTCTTTTCTAGGTGAGAAAATTCATGAATATTTGAATGCATGCTCAGGCCTACAATTATTAACTTTAAAACAATTATTACACGCGACAATAGGATATTATTGATGGAGCTTTTTATTAGTATTTGTTTGAAACTAAAAATGGTTGAATTAATGGCGCTCCAATCAAGACAAAACTCTACCGTAACGAACTTAAAATCTTTTTATTCATCACAAAATTCAATCCTAAAGCTCAAATCCAACTTGATGTGTATCAATCAAGTAATCAAAAATATTTTTAATTCAGAGATCACAATTGATTTAAGGTAAAAAAGTCGATCACACAATTTTCAATTTGTTATTGTAACTAAAACACCAGCGAGGTGTACTTACCAGCAGTAGTATAGTAAGTAGAGCACCATGATTATAAGAACCCTGCATCATCTACCACAAAATTATTCCAATTACCTATTATTGCTTGTTAGTTAATCAGTGTAGTTGATCAAGGGCAGAAAAATAAGATCTCTCAAGATAAGAATGATCCTCTCACGAGGAATAAATCTTAGAACAATTACAGATTTTTCAATTTCCTGCTTGAAAATAAGGAAGTAGCTATTATACATATAGTAGCGTGTCGGGAAGCCAAACTGGGACTTTATCTAGCCGGACATTGAAGCATTGGCCATCAACACCGGCCTCGGTGCATACAAGCATTGTTCTTATAAAGATCAACTTCACGATGATCAGGAGTCACTCGATAGTTTGCAATCAATCACGACGAGATGAATAACTACATCACAAGTATTCTGTTAGTGAGTTTAGGGGTGTACCTCTGTTTTGCCGATGATTTATACACATCCAAATACGACAGTATCGATCTGGATAAAATTCTTGATAGCAAACGATTGGTCTCCAACTACGTGCAGTGTCTTCTGGGAACCAAGGGTTGTCCTCCCGAGGGTCTAGAGCTTAAAAGTGAGTAAAAACGTTTCTTCATAGCATAACTTATGCAATAATTTTTTATAAAAATTCATTTTTTCAATTTTCATGTGGTTACAGCTGGATATGTAGTGAACTTGATATAATAGTATTTATAGTGAACTTTTTGGACTTTTTCTGAGCTGAAAATATTTCAATTATTATAATAATTATTAAAAAATAAGAATAAATGGGGAATCATAAAATTTGAATACTTTGATATTGCTGATTCAAAAACTTTTATCGGATTAGCATTTTTATATTAATCCTGGGGCTTGAAAAATTATTCAAATAAAATAACAATATTATTTTTATTCAGTTAACGAAATTCGGTAGCATTGAAACAATTTCAATACATGCAAAAGTGATGATTTGTACACAAATGCTTCAAACATGTGAACATATAGATTATTGTTATAGGTACCGTACCAAAAAGATGTATTATTTGAGTCTCAACCTACTACTAGTATTTAAACATTACACCTGAAATCTTTTGGAACGAAGATTTATTCTTGTTTTCAATTTAATGGATTTCCCCATTCAAACATGAGTACGGTATACAGTTGAACAATTAAGTAACAGTAGGCCTATTTAATGCAAATTTTGAACTTTGAAGCAATCTAATTTCTATCAAATGATTCCAATAACGCATACATAGGTGGAAAAATCAATACTACCAAGAATATGATGTATAAATAAGTACAGTAGCTGGATGCTCTTAAATAACTATGTCAATCCACTATTCCACTTCAGCTTTAAATGCATGGCATGAATCATTGACTCACTAACAATGTCGAGCTGTAAATGGAAACAAGTGAACCATTTATAAGGATACCATACCAACAGTAGGCTACCTTCACACTTATTCTTTATCAAGATAGCTGCAAGTGTTGAGATAATGATTTAGGTATAAGCTGGAACTTTTTTATAGATAATAACCTGTTATTTATACAAAATAATAATTTTTTACATTTATACAGTCTGAATTTTTTTAATTTTTGATATTGATAATACCGGTACATAATTATTATTATATAAATGTTTAAATTATGAGTATGTATGGAAATATCATTTTGTAAAGAATACAAAAATACAAAATGTTTAGAAACCACAATATTATTAAAATATTTTGGTGCAGCCAGGAAAGTGATCAGTGAACAGTGAATCGTTTGCTAGCTCTTGTGATTTCAATAGTGACAAATTTTGAATAATAGCGCCAGAAAAATAGTAATTGGACGAAGTAATAAATATACATAATACATAACGACAAAAATTCATGAGAAATGAGAATGCATCCCATGAGATTTCAATTGAAAAATTAAGAAACTGCTGTATGAGAATTATTTCAATGCTATTCCAAGTTAATTTGTAGGAACGTTTTCATTTATTGTGCTCTTATTTCTCATCTCCTATGATAAAATACATGAAACTATGATACAATAGTGAATTTGGATTAAGTATTGTGATTGGTGGAATTTCATTTATTCTATTATACATTTAGAGTAGAACATAGAAGTGAGAAATATAATTTCAATAAATATTCAAGATTTTGGCTTGTTCGCTGTATATGATAAATAATGAAGAGTAGGGTAACATTACTATTATAGCACCAAGTAGGGACAAGAGTATTTTACTAAAAATATTCACTTCCAATTATTGATGAAATGAAAAAATTTGAGTTACATTCTTTTCTAGATAATATTAAATTTGGTAGGCCTACCTTGGATCTCAAAACCTACATAGATCTCTTCCAAGTTGCATGATATTTTCAAAAAAAAATTATAATCATACATCACTGTAAAGTGCAGAACACATATTGCTACCCAAAGATGAATAATATAGTAAATAGTTTTAGAGGTGATGATTTTACTCTTCAAACCTAAAGTGTTGATACAATGCCTCGAAACTTATTTCTTCCACTAAAAAACACAAGTACTTTTATAATTTTTTATCAAGTAATGCTTATCGATATTATTACAGTGGTACCGTGATGATTCAAGGGAGCCTGAAAATTCACCAACCTGAAGATATTGACCATCTCTATATTTTTCAGGAATTCTACCAGATGCACTGAAAACACAATGCGCTAAATGTTCGTGCGTTCAGAGGCAAGGTGCTGTGAAAGCTATTCAAAGGCTTCAGAAAGACTACCCTGACGAATGGAAACTTCTGTTGGACAAGTGGGATGCAAAAAGAGAAAGTTTAGCAAAATTTGACGAATATGTCAAAAAAGGAGGAAAAATTTGTTAAAAATAAAGCATTTAAATGAAAAAATTAATTTATTTTCCAAGTATCGTACTGTATAGTTCTCGAATACAATTTTCTAGCTTTATTGCTAATTATTTTCACTTGAATTGATAGATTGATACGGCATAGACCTGTTGCCTCCTTGTTTATCCGCAGTATACTGGAGCTTACTATAGGGTAGTCTATTTAATTCGGCTGAGGTTTATCATTATAGGACCAACTGACATGAAGATGAACAAATTAACCCTTTTCCCTTCCTGTGTCTTCCAAAAAGACCCTCAAATACAGTTTCAATGAGGAATCTTTTAGATTTTCAATTCATAATAATTTATTATTTCCTCCATTTGTAGATACATATTCATAAAATACGTATGTACGAGTGAGTTATATACATATTCATGATAATTTATAGAATTTTAGAAGAATTGAATTCATACATTCCTCCTGTGAGAAAATCAATGATTAAGGTAGAATTGATGCACTTGTTCGATCATAGACGACACCAGTTTTAAAATAATCAATGTTATCCTGTTATATATTTTTTTCTTAATTGTACAAAAAAGTTAGAATACAGATTCATTAAAAATTAAATTTCACAGTCAAGAGTGATGAGCTGCGTGATTTTTCCAACTTGTTGAGAGTAACGACCATTCTTGTTTCTTGGACAAATCTAGAAATATGAGATAATCTTCAGCAAAATATCATGTTATTATCAAGATGAACAATAATTATAATCATCCATCTAGATGGCTACCATGACTCTCTCATCCGATATGATATAGAATTATTAATATCTATAGAAACAATAAAATAATGAAAATACATAAAATCATGTAGGCCTGTATTATAGAAATAATTTGCGTTCAAAAATGTTGGAAGACATGCGAAAAACATTTAAGAATTGGGTTTCAAGTGTTTCCATATAACCCTACGGTAGACTACTCTATTTAAAATATATTTTTTAGAAGATTATTATATTATAATTAATAGGTAATAAAGAGTAGAAGATGTATATTGCTTTAATTTCAAATTGGTAAGAAGTCTTCACTATTGAATTGACTCCGTACTCTGTTGAATTCCTGCTGTAAGATTTGGAGTTTCTGGAAGAGGTTACTCCTTTTGCTCACAGAGTGCAGCACCATGCGGTAAACTTATACAGTGCCCATCACAAAAATTGCGCTGAATTGATCACAAGCTGCGGACATGCCTCACACAGGATTCCATCCTATAATCCTATCCTTATGCCTGTTGCCTGTCTGATTATCTTAAAAATTGACGATATTCTGAAAAGAATCCTCTATCAAGAAATAATACTAATTTTCTGCAGCCTAATCACTTTCTACAGGTTATTGAAAAACAATGAAAATAATGATCTTGAAAAAAGGAATTATTATCGAAGTTTAATGCCTGGAAACCCAATAACTTTTTCATTTTGGGTACCGCTTTTTAGACCAGAGTTCTGTAAAAGGCGGTAAAAGTTATCTAAGATCTATCTAAGATGTCAAATAGTCAAATGTCAAATTGCTGATTTTTGTTAAAGAATAAAGCACACTGTCGTACAATATTTGAACTACAATAATGAACTATAACAATAATTATCAACTAGTAGTCTTTTTCAGGACTTTAAATTACGTTGTAATGTAGCTTGTAAATTGAGTTACTATATTAAAACTGAATTGAATTGAGGATGATAAATTCTTAAAAGATTAGTATTTTTTTAATACTTATCCAGAATATGAAAATTACAAATATTTCTTCAAAGGCGCGTCACTCTGATTCGCTACACAAAAAGTGATGTAATCTTAATTCTGTGAGTTTTGACTTCAAATCAATCTCGAACGCTTCTCATACGCTAATAGGTACTTTAGAGATTAGAAATTAAAAAATAGATATAGCCTATATTTTCTTGATTGGATTTTTCTATGATTCCCAGATTCAGTATGTGACCAACAAGAAGTATTAATATTCTTATTATTACACTTTTAAACAATTAAAAAGCAGTTTGTGACCTTCGGTCGAAGATAATTTATTATAATATCAATAAATTTGAGTTCATAGAAATCTGAACTCCATTGAAAATAGTGCTGATATGACAAACAAGATGAAAATGTTGCTGGTTATGATAACTGATTCAGAACGTTATCGCTTCTCATAAATAAGCAAACTTAACTAATTTCATGATTGTTGAGGTTATCCATACTTCTTGTAACTGCAGTACTCTAAAATAATATTAATGACTTTTGTGCTTTGCAGCTCACTAACGATATTTTGAGTCATGAATGCGTTTCGAATACTGGTGTTCATCCTTGGCGCTCCTTGTTAAGACTTTCTGGGTCATAACATAGAATAATAGAGCTCTAGGATTCTCTTTGGTTATAACTAATTTGATTCTTAACCAAAATTAAATACTATTTATTCACTAGACAGATCAATTTCTTAACTAACAAAAATGGGAAATGTCATAAATTTACGATACGGTAAATACGGAAGCATATCCCAATTGTCAACAAATACTTTTTGAAACAGATCTAAAATTTCAATTGAATAGTGTTTTAAAAAGAATTATCTAAGAAAATTGATTTCCTGATCCCAGTAAATCTTGTGTCAACTAAAAATTATTTCTGTTCTGCCATGCAGTAATTCTCATTTATAATAATTTATCGACTATTATACAAATACAGTACATCTAAGAATAGTTCAAGTATTGTGAGTGAATAGTCTATTTGGGCCTTCACTTTTGAGCTTTGGGTTGTAAGGTTGTAACTTATTTGAAGTTGCAATATTAAAAGAGGAGGAACTTGATCATGAGCATTGAAACTGCTCCTGAAGATATACTACCTACATAGTTTATTTGTGAGGAAAACCTTGGAGCCAAAGCTGGTGAAGATACAGAGTTGATCATCCATTTCATTCATTAAAAAGAGAAAAATATTATCAGCTACCTACCTAACTTGTGCAAAAATCTTAGAAATGACATTTTTTCTCTATCCAACTGTAATCAATATTACAGGTAATTATTTGATGTAAAAATCCCAAAAGACAACACAAATCTCTCCCAAAAAATTAAAATTCTAAAGAATAAATAATTATTAATAATCCTTGAATTCTCTCTAAATTTTAAATTTCTGATTTTTCCCTAAATTCTATTCAACAACTCATAAGAAGATAAGATAATCCTATTCAGTGCCTACATAAATCTAGTGTACGGTAGTCTGAGATCTGAGTATATAGGCTACTGTATACCTGAATCTGTATGTAAGTTTTAAAGTGATTTAAAGTGAGTGATGATGAATAGGGATGAAGTTTTTCTCAACTCTCAACTTGTTTTTTCTGTGGATTTTTCTCATGCAGCAAAGTAATATTGCTAGAAGAGACCCAGGAGGTCTCTAAATATCTCCCACCACTGTTCATATTTTATCCTCTCATGGAAATCTTCAATGTAACTTTTCAATATTTTCAAAATAAAATAAACAATGTGAAAGCATGAACATAGTATTCTTCTTACAAAAATAATTTATTTGTTATATTTTGTAACATTACCTTTAAATGAGCTACTTTGCTTTCTTTCAAGGTACGTTTGCGTATGGGCTATCATTATGGGGTTGTGCTACCGATGTACATAAAATCCTGGTTCTCCAAAAGAAGGCATTGAGAGTTATTTGCAATGCTAACCATTTACAACACTGTAAACCATTGTTTATAGAGAATAAAATAATGACCATTTATAGCTAAATTGTATTTTCACTGGCTATAAATGTGAAAAAAAATTTAGACTCTTTCCTCTGTAGAGAGGATTTCCATGATCACAACACACGTTGTAGACACTGCGTTGAAATACCTCATGCCAGGCTGAGGAGAACCCAGATGAGTTCAAGAATAATTTCATTGAAAATATTTAATAAGCTTCCCTTTACGGTGAGATCAATTCCTTTGAACCAGTTCAAACTTGGACTGAAAAATTTACTAACTGATAATCCCCTCTATTCACTGTCTGAGTTTTTCAATATGAATAATAGAACTATTCAAAGTTACTTTTAATTCCTAAAGTGGAATATGAGCGATTTGATAATGTTTTCATGTTATTATGTTGATATTTTATCATGTTATTGTTTAATCTATGATTGTTGTACTTGATTGACGTTTCCAATTGTATATTTTATACTTGAAGGAATAAAACATATTCTATTCTATTCTAAGACAAAATTTAAAAACTCCAAAATATTTTAAACTCATAAGCGTATTCTGTTTTGACATGAAACATTAGGCATCGTTAGATTGAGACTGACAGTTCAATTATTGATATTCTCCAGATTCAGTCAAACATTCCAATCCGACTGTAAGAAGTGGTTTATTTCTGGTTGATTCTTAGAATCTTAGTTTGATTCTTAGAAGTTGTTTATTTCTGTTTGGTTCTTAGAATCAAACAAAATAGAAATAAACAACTTTTTACGGCAATAAATTTGAAAGCAGGCTTTAATTTGAGCAGTGGTTGGCTTAACTTTGTGAAATAGTGACTAAGAAAATGTATATAACCCTTCTCGTAATTTATATTGATTGGGCTAACGTTTTATGTTTTTTTATTTTAATTTTCAAATTCTACAGTGCTGCCTTTATAATATCACTGGAATCCAGTTTCTGAATGGATCCAATAATCAATCAAGGTTCAGGTATTGTGGGTGGAAGATTTTGCAAATTTAATAATAAAACGAGGAGCTAGGCCTATTGGGTTTGAGTTGGAGCTGCGGCAGACACTATATGACATGCTTACAAGGCGAGGAATCGTTTGTCCAAATTATAAAAGGAACAAGATAGGACTACAGAGCAGAGCAGAGCGCCAAATGCCTGAAAACCAGTTTGTCTGGTGCCAGCAAGGATGTTGGGTCCAAGGCAGACTCCTCCATATTGTTTGTCTGTTCACTGACCCGAACTATTTCGAATAGCACTTTTTATCACTATTCTCTATCACGTTCCCACATCAAACATCTCACAATATGCTTCTCACTCATCATAAGTATGCAAACAGTTTTAATCAACATTTGAGAAACAACTTGCGAAAAATTGCTCGGATGAAATCTTAGATATCATCGAAAGTATCAAGCTTAAGAGGTTTAGCCTCATTAGCAGAGTAATTTTATTGTTGCGCACCCAATTTAGAATAATATAATTTCAACAATACCTGAATCATTTCAAATCAATTTATCACTAATAGCTATAATCACCAATTGATGTACCTATTTAGATGATCCTATATAAAAATTTACCTCGCATGGTGCATAACCTATAGCATGAAAGGTTTATTATTTATTCTCTTAGGGCGATGCCCACATGAGCTTTTAGACTTTTGCGTGGGTAATGATAAGGGTAATGAATGATGATAAGAGATGACGACAGTGTTTGTCAGTAGATGAAATGAGATCTATAATGATGAGAGAAGAAAGACGGGAGGGAATGTGTGGTCAAATGTCAAACTTGTGGTCTACTAATGTGAAAAATGTGTAGGGTCTACTGTCAACACTAGGATCGAAACTCTGAATTATCAGACCAATGCTGAATATAGTTGGCCTGCATAAGAATATTCAAGGCTCTCTCAGTACTACAAAATAATAATGAAATTGATTAAATGGTAACAATAAACTAAAAACAGGATATTTTCATATTGGAATTAAAAAAGAAGTTATCAATGAACAATTTATTTCAAAACATGCTATTCGCAGTACCGTGCTGTACTGTACTGTACTGTACTGTACTGTACTGTACTGTACTGTACTTATTATTTCTGATGAATTGTGATCATGATAAGATTCCTCCTGAATCCAATTCGGTAGCCTACCATGATAATAATAACTAGTGAAAATTCAGTATTTATATTCTTACATCCTTTCACCATTCGGCCATGGTGTAGTGATTTTGTGAAGTGTTTTAGTTCTAGTAGTGAATGATGTTTTGACATAAACAATTTTGTTTCAAAATAACTACACTACATTTGGATGTGCATAATCCATATGGTTTTCCATGCTCCCGCATTTGTGGGATATGAGGTTATATGGCGAAGTTGAACAACCCTTGAGTCGTCTCCCCACTAGTAAAAGCCATGCCTACGCTGAATAAATAAATTTCATTTTTTCAAATTTTCTGGATGAAAATATAGTCAGTTTTAAAATGACTAATGAATTCAATCAGCAATCTAAAAATAAATAAATAAAATAAAGTAACAGCTCTGTCATAGCTTCCTTTAATAGAAGGAAGTTATGGCTCTGTTCAATTTATTTATGTAGATACAAACTCACGCGCAATAAAATAAAAAACTCAATAGCCTAAATATCTATGTTTCTGGGCTTGTATTCAGGTTATTATAAATAATTCAAAAAACATTTAACAATTCTTTGAATTATACAATACATCAATTATTGAAAAAGAGAGAAATGATACTATCTTCATCATTTTGAAATAATTGAGTTAATGCAGTTAACATTCCAAAATGGCCATTCTTTTATAGAAAGAACACTTTTTAGCTGTAATCATGCCCCAACAAAACTTAAAAAATCCAGAAGGAGGGATCGAGGAAGACTAGAATCAGAATGTTTATGAAGATGGTTGAATCTAAAGATTTAATTAAATATTATTTCCGGGTTAATTTTTCATGTTGAGAAGGATGCCATATAAGTTATTTTAGTGATCTTATATAATAAGATGGATGAGTGGTTTGGGTGGGTTTTTAGTCCATACCTACACTGCTCCTCAAGTAATTGGAGCAAGGCAATCTTTTGTAACAAAAAAATGTTAAAGAACACATCGCTATCAATTGAATCTATTTGTGGATCATCTGTCCATTTTTCTTACTGATCTAAAAATAGGCCTACCGTACACAATACACTCTCGCGAATTAATATTGCAAGAACAATTTAAACAAGCGAGAAAGCTTCTGAAAAGGAACATATTTATTTTATCCAATCTTTGAAATATTACATAAACTCATTAAACATTACTATAACTTTTCTTCATAAAAAACATTACAGTACTAGTTTATATTGTATTGCAATGATAAGTGCAGTTGTTTTTCTTTACTGAAATGCCCTTTCTCTCTCTGATTGTTGTTCGAAGAAGTGAGAACCCATCAACTCATTAAAAAATAATAAAAAGCAAGACATGAATTGAGCAAGGAGCTATCAATACTGAGTACAATACAAAAGGCATTGTTCTAATAACTCTTTTCATCTCAGCCAGACAATGCATGAATACGGAACTGGATCTTGCAGCCATGGTCATTCCTTTACTTTTCTTGATTCGCCGACGAGACAATTGCTTCTTTGATAGCAGTATCTGCTTTGTCTGATCCTGATCCTTCATCCATACATCGGAACCTCGGAAGTGATAATACACTCTGATTGGATTCTTGATGACGGCCTATTCTGGTGGTAGAGACGAGCACTTCTGGTAGCTACTGCAAGTAAGCTTCTAATGACTTTGTAAAATCTATTGCCAATGAATTCTGAGTAGCTTACATAATGAATGGCTTTCATTAGAGTGTGAATATAATTTATTTTAGGTGAAAATCATAAAAGTTTATTTTAAAAAACCATACTTGAGTTTCAATGCTCAGGGCATCATCATCATCAGTGGATGCCCCGAGCATTGAAACTTAAACATCATCAGGCTGATGAAGCTCCTCTTCAGGAGTGAAATGCATCCCACTTCACTAAGCCATAAGTAAGTGATTTACCAAAATTAACTTTGAAATACATGTCGTTTTCTACTATATAAGACTTAAGCACCCTATAGTTTTTTTTAATAGACTTTGTGGATCTGACAATCTTTGTTTTTACTTACCTTAATTATTGATAAGATCTACAACATCTCTGATAAAAGTGTAAATTTCAATTTATTTTTATATGCATTCATCTATGGCTAAAATATACTAAAATCTAAGAATGTTCAGAGCTTTTCTACTGTGAACTAAATTCGTTAAATAACACAACAAGACTGATTGAGTAATCGCAAGTAAGTTAATTAACATATTGTTTTCTAGAAGTTGGAGCTCTAAAAATAAGAATAATATTTCAAAAATATAGAGACCGCTAAATACTTCAAAACCAAGAATTACTAAGGAGACAACAAAAAATCATTGTGAAAGCTTATTGAAAAATTGTGTATTGTAACCACTTCCGGTTATCAAGGATTATGAATCGACTGTTACAAACAGACGACAAATTTAATTACTAAAAATGTTTGTAGATAATATTTTCAATTTTAGGATATGAATGTAATTTATTAACCTGGAACTTACAACAACAGAAAAAGATAGATACTTCTAATCAGTCGATCAATAATTTTCAATTCCTTCCCTCTTCAGTTTAATACTGGAATTTTATCCTTTCAAAATAGTTACTTACTGTTTATCACTGTAATGGAGAAGAAGAATGCCAGTAAAATATCAATCAACTAACAACGAAAGCGCTCGGCTGATTGCCAAAGGTACATGTAAAAAGATACATTTAGTGTCTGATAGAAACTAATACCCACCAAATACAAACAGGAATAAAAAATTATGATAAAGTGGTAGGTGGAGAGAGACATTAAACTCTCAACTTGAACTGTTAGTATGAGATAAAAAGAGAAGAAATAAATGGGCGAATGGAGCTGGTTGGGAGTCAAGTTAGACAGCAACTATAGAACCGAAGGCCGTTCCAGTAAGTTAAGATAGGGAGAGCAACAGTCATTGAACTACACAACCCGGATCTGATCGAAGATCTAAGTTCACATAAACATCAAACAATCTAGCAACCCCTTCATCAACAAGCAATGATGAGCGTGATCGTACAACCTCCCCTTACCTCTCACTATGGAAAAGTAATCAATTTTTCAACACAAATAAAAACCAAAACAAAACAATAAGAATTAAGCTCATCCATGATGAAATAAAAACACATAGATTCTGTCATCTTTTAGATTTCTGACACATTAGATTTCAGTACATCATGGAACGTTTCTACAATATCGACCTCAACTTAGTTGAATTTTTAAGCTTATCCACTCATATCATTCTGAGATTAAGAATATTGTAGTTGGGATTTATAGCCTAATCTAGCATGATTTTATATTTTTATATTATTTAAATTTTATTATATTTAATTTCTTTATTACAACCTTTCTTCAATATTCTGATCAAATTTGGGATAGAAGACAATTTGGACATGTCTCTGTCTTTTCACCTATAAGCTCCATTGTAATATTTCTAATAAATATAAAAATGATTTAGCACTACGTTATAGAAGAAGCCATATGGAAAATATTGAAGTTGAGTATACTATACTATAGAGACTGTATAATCAGTCTGATTGGTCTGATTATAAAGTCTCTATAGAATATCCTGACTCTGCAAGTCGAAAAGAGGTATAAACTCAACCGGTATTCTACCAACATTATATTGACTGGCAAGGGCATACGCAGGATTTTTTCCAGGGGGCGGGGTCAAGCCATGTTCCCGTTCACGTTGATCACCCCCAACCCCTCACTTCATATAATGAGGGGGGGGTCAGTCATAATATTGTTCAGTTTAATACCTTCTATCATGAAAATTAAAAATAAAAATAAATTAAACATAATATTCCTAATAATATGGATGATTTGTGATTTAAGTGATTAATTTTCCATTAAGTTATGTCAGATTAGGTCTTTTGTACTAACAAGCCTCATATTTTGTTTCAAATAATTTTATCACCAGGTTTGATTGTGATTCAATTATTTCTCTCTTCACTCAGTGTTTAAAGCAATTTTAATCTTTCAGGTGTTTGTAATTCCTGGAACCCTGGTTAGATCAAGTTCAACAGTATTTCCATTCTTGGGAAGCATTGCATATTAAGAGTTTTTCCTCAAAATTTTTCAAATACCAAAATCTACAAGCATGGTAGGAAAGTTATAATTAGCAATATAATAATATAACAAGCAAAGTTATAATTATTAAAGGTAGCCTAACTAAAATATTGAATCTGCTCCAAACACTTTGGATACGAATAGAAGTGCCCTACCTAATTTAAAAACTAGTTTTAGAGAAATGAACTCATCAACATTTATCTATAAAGAGTGCTTCAAAACTCCCTATCAATATTCTAGGGCATTGTTACTGGGTAAGATACATATCTAAATATTATTTCGAAACTGTCCTAAAGTTCTCAATTACTCACACAGCCGAATCTATGTTTTCACATTCTTCTATAAATTTTATAATTTTGTTGGGGCCTTAAGAGAGTACTAAAGTGGTAAATCCTTGAGTAAAATTAGCTCAGAAATTCAATGAAATCAGTTTGATGGTTATTGAGATAATTGATCAAAATATAAGCTGAGGGAACTCAATTTTTCAACTTTTAAGGGATGGAAATAGGATACCTTATTGTTGACTGGTTCCATCCATTCAATATGATTTTTCCAGTTCTGTTTGTTGTCTCCGATATTCTGCCTCACCGATAATGTGTTGAGTTCCTGTCTTATTTAAACATTCCAAATTTTATCTTCTTTACTGCTTTGAAAATTGAATTTGAGCCACTAGTAACTTTCTCTATTCTTTATTTCTAAATAAAATAAAGGTACCCAGGTTTCAGAGTCATATAGGAGAGCTAAGATGGCCATCACTTGTAATCACATGTAAAATTTCAAATTAGTCTCTCATCTGGCTGGCTTTATTCTTCAAAGACCTGTTGATTGTCTTACAAAGAGCTTGAATTCTATTTATTTCAGAAGAAATATTCAGTTACTTTCTCGTCTAAAACGTAACCAAACCTCAAAAATAAGGATTTGAAGGAGAAAAACAATTAAGCGATCTTTCAAAAGACAAGCAATCTATTGTAAAATGCCTTCATTGTCTGTTTTGTCTCCTTGAAATCCTGATTTGTGAGATTTAGGTGCGTCCTAAAAGAAACGGTAACTGACCTGATTCATCAAAATTCAATTCTCCACGATATTACTTGATTCGAAATACCAGTCAACAATAAGGTATCCTAAACTTCGGACAGTTTGAAAATATTTAGATACTTTAGTATGTTTCTCACCCAGGAGGAATGACCTAGATCTAGAATATTGGTTCTAAGATCTGAAAAATTAGCTGCTACAATTACCTTCAAATCTTCAATTTTTCTATCATTCAAATACATAATACCACAGCTATAACTTCGCAGTAATGGATTCTAGTTCATGAAACTCCAATGAAGATCAAAAATGTATTTTACATTCTCTGGAGTAACATTTGTGCATATAGAGAGTTGGCAAGTAAAACGGAAAGATTTGAATAAGTCACCAACTCTTCAAGAAAATCAATTTCATCATTTATTAGTTATGAATATGAAGAAAAAATGTACTTCCAAATATATTCTATTAAACAATAATTGAAAAGATTAATTTCTGATTGTAAAATTTGCGAATCGTCCTCCATTGCAAGACACAGAGCATTTTTTTGGGACAGATTTGCGTGAACTTTGGAGTATTGCCTGTTGAACAGAAGCAATATTTTGAAGGAATCGAAGGTTTTCGTACTCTCATCTAGTTTTTTAGAGATTTCTTCAGTTTTTTCAAGGTTGTTTAACTTACACGTCTGAAAATGAGGTGATGATACAAAAGTCATTCAAACCTCTAAAAACATGAGAAATTGATGTTTAGAATTGAATAATTGATTTCTAGAAAGAAATACTTTATCTATCTCATTGTACAGTGAGTGGCTGCATTTTTTCAACATTAGTGACTTATTCAAATTTTTCCGTTTCATTGACTAACCCTACAATGGATGGAAAAGTGACAGAGAGAAAAAAGCGTATTCTCATTTGACAATCTTACTTCCAATGAGAGTCAAGATGTACTGTTGACTTAAATGAGGAATTATTAATGCTCTTCTCCAGTAGGAGACTCAGATATGCAAGTTTTACCCCTGTCAGTCTGTGACTTCACAATCTTCAGCCTACAATTGAGTTGTGAATTTTTTCCATTCTACATTTTACTACTTTTCCATTCTACATTCATACATTTTATCTAATAATCGTCATAGATTTTTGTACTTCTTTGGTATTTGTGGAAGTAAAATAATGATATTATTTCATATGAATATAATTTTCATATTTTTCAGCAAGATTTTAGTATATAATTTTGATTCATATTAACTAAAAGAAATTCCAATACATATCTACATAATAATTGGAACTATGGCTTGTGGTTCATAATCTTAATAAAATTCATTTAAAAAAATGAATCAACATCTCTGCAATGGTAACATTTCAATATTCTCAATAACATTTTGATCAGTGTGATTCATTTGAGCAGAGACAATGTATAAATTGTATAATAGTACGTAGTCTAAGAATTGAGGATTCAAAAATCTAGATACCCTGTAATAGACATCAAAAAATATTGGCAGCGGTGGGATTCGAACCCACGCCCTTTCGGACTGGTGCCTAAAACCAGCGCCTTAGACCACTCGGCCACGCTACCTTGATGAGAGCACAAAGTTGATGTCAATTCTTGTTTCATAGTTAATAGTTATAACATAGATTGTTGATTGCTTATCGCATCACAAACATGAATAGAGGAGAGGTTCATTCACTTCACTGCTACAGTCTGTCCAAGCAAAGAAGAAAATGACTGCAAGATAAGAAAATAACTCCAGCTCGGTCAATATTGGTTCAAAAATTATTGATTTGGTCACAATTGTAGGGAACATTCTGATTTACAATTTGAGACCCAATTAATAATTTTTGAACCAATATTGACTTAGCCAGAGTCATTCTCTCATCTTGCCAGAGGGCTTCTTTGCTTGGACAGACTATAACAGCTATACCCTATTCAAGAACACTTGAGACGAAATAAACAAAATTTTTGTGTGTGTGTGTGTGTGCTTGTAATGGTAGGTCTTCATCTGTGCGAAACGGTCAGCCACAGTCCAACAGCTGTAGCCAATCACAGCTCAAGAAATTAGTCTTCAGACAAGACTAGTCGGACTGAACCCAAGTCAATCACAGCTCCAGACAAAAGTCGACTGTTCGACTGCGGCCGACCGTTTTGCATAGAATTACAATTACACGCACACACTCGCGAAAATTTTGTTTATTTCGTTTCAAGTGATCGTGAACAGACTATAGATTCAAAATTCTTTGAGATAGTGCTGTAGGCCTACTGTAGAGTTTTATTTAATCTATTCTCTTTGGGGTACAGAGGGTATTGAAAAATAACGCGCATGCGGCCGAGTCGGAGTCAGACTCCGGACGAGTCACGGAGTCATATTCGCATACTGCTCTGTGATTCATGGGGCTTGGGGCATCATTGATAAATGATACGGCAGAGAAAAATATATAGCCTAATTTTAATTATCACGAAAATTTTAATAATATAGATGTAGTAAAACTAAGCCCAGCCCATACTGGATTTTTGTACATTGATTATGCGACTAGCACTAGGGGTCCAGAAATCACAAAGTGGATACAAACTAGATATAGACTAAGAATAGAGAGATCAAGTTTGAGTGGCACAAATGTAACAACATTGTTTGTTTTCCTTACGATTTGGAAGATTTGACGTCTATTTAGGGAGATTGACTTCCCTGCCTACTCCAAAAACGGTAATGAGAATAACATTATTATTATTGGTACCGTACCGTAATAATTAGTCCGCATACTTGTAATACGTATCATACTCGGTTTTTGTGATAGAAAAAAATAATGCTCAATGCAGTATTTTACAGAAAATAAGTACCAAGATAATAGCTGGAAGTAATTTTCCTCTTACCTTACATGACGTTCATGAAATTTAATGTACATTATAGTTCACCACTCAGTCTCAGTAAAGGGTGAAGGCACATATAGGTATAATGAGGACCTTTCTCCTACTATATTAATTAAAAAGATGTAGAGTTACACGTTAAGCTCTAGTAGTGTTTCGTTTCTCTTCTACAATTGGATAGTTGTGCTCATGTAGTAGGCTACTCATCTGTTCGTCTACTCACTTCACCATATTATTGTTTATGACAAGCGGCACGATGTATATGCAATATGCTTGTAGTTTTTCTTCGGAACATGTCAGGTACCGAAGTCATTTTAAAGTTATAGCAGACTTTTTGCGTCTTGGAGCATAGCTCTGCGTGTCTGTGTCTTGAGGTTGAGGAGAACGCCTACTCCAACTGTCTATGCGCGCGCTACGTTAATAAATTGAAATTTGGCATGGCTGTAAAACGTCGGAGTTTCTTCATTAACGTTTTTCATGCTACCCTGCACATAAAATTCCTTTTCAAAATGCTGGCCCGTGTTGGTTATAAAATTAAATTGGCAAGTTGCAAAATCCTCCAAATACGGCAACATTGCATTATGTGAACGATTCGGCAACGTAGCAGTCTGGGTCTGGGTTGGCGGGTGTCCCATAAAGTGCGGGGTGCGGTCACTGTATTATAGCCAAAGCTATCTTTTCTCATTCTCATAGACCCATATCATATACATCACTATATACTCTATAGACTGCATTACTATATGCCTTTGCTTTGCCTCTCCACGCTGTGCTGCGGGGTATGGACCAGGACCTGTACAAGACACGGCTCGAATGAAGAACAACCCCACCAAGACCAAGCAGAGCACAGAGCAGCGTGCTCAATACTCGAATCTCAGAGCGCTCCCTCCCTCTCTTTTCTCTATCATGAGCCACAGCTCAAACTCGGTCATGTTCCCACAACAAGGTGAACATGTTCGCAATATTCATTATCTTCTTCTCCTTGATTCACAATAAAAAATCGGGTATGCTAATAAAATCCTTATTACAGCATGAAACCAATAAAGACTTTGAGTTGCTTCATTGAAAATAAAACATGAATTCTCAGTATTCGAAGAGTATTTTATTTTTCTGATGTCTAAGTAGTGAGAAATCACATAACCTGAAAAACTAATATGAACCTGAATTAGAATTTGTCTATATCAAACATTCTGTACAAATTATTAGAAGAGTTGATGAGTACAAGATAATGAAATTAATGGTTTTCTTTTGAAAAAATAATGTTCAATGAGAATAGAATCATTGAAATAGTAGTTAGGATAAGTACAGTATATCTGATGATATGGCTGGAAAATCGCTCGCTACTTTTCAACAATTCGTTTGTTCGAGACAAACTTCACAAACTTTTCTATTATTTTAACTTGATAATTTCATTCTTGCAGAAGTTTTTCGATCCATGCTATAGTCACACACTACTTACTATGACAAGAAGCCTTATTGATAATATTTGAGACCAATAGTATTGACTAGAGCTTAATATCGAGACCAATAGTATTGACTAGAGTTTAATATCGAGACCAATAGTATTGACTGGATTTTCTCAGAATCTGCACCAAGCCTACCCACTGAAAATTTATGATATTCACGGTTAGATAATAATGGAAAAAGTCCAATTTCAGTTCAAGATCCATTTGTTCAATTTTACATTATACGGCATTATTGAAATTAAGATTTACTATTTTTAATCAATCCGAGTTGCAAGTGACTGCACATAATATAGAGCATAACTATATCGGTGAGACAAGAATTGCGTTATTCTCTGAAATAGCTGTCCTGAGTTCTTCTCTCATAGACCAAAATTACAAAAATTCAGAACCATTCAAATTCAATTATGAATCGCTAAAGAGCTACTGTTGAGATTGACTTAGCATCGCCTTAACCAATAACTAATAACAGCATACCACGACTTAACTGGTTAAGTGAATACCCCTATAAATAAGTGTATACCCAGATAGCACATAAGCTTATTTCAAGCTTGAAATTTCGTGGATTTTGAATTGAAAGTTACAGTTTGATCAAATCAGCTTGATTCAAACTTGTAACAGGCTGTGAGTGATCAAGTTGTAAGTTTCAAACTTGTAAAAAAGCTGTAATTTTCAATCTTAAAATCAACCTTTAATGATCCAGCTGCAGTCCAGCTTGTTTCAAGCTGTCTTTCTGGAGACAAAATCCTTTGCACTATCACGTGACTAACATAGTTCATTTAACTACCACGAGTAGCGCTGTGTCAACTTTCAACTTTAAAGCATATGTTTATCAAATTCATTTTTGCATCATTTATTTTGATCAACCAACTTATGGATTTTCTATTACGAAAACTTTACATTATTTTTAAACACGCAAAGGTAAGTGGAATACGTTCATTTGATTTCATTGTACATGGGATATAATTTTAGTATTGTCCAAAAGTAAATGAATTCCAAATTGGGATTTACATCTCAAATAACTTATTAAATTATACAAGTTAGGTGTTAACCCTAAATTTTTTCAGCCTATGCCTATCAATCCATCAGCTATAATGGCTACTATAATAGGCCTATATAGTAAGTTTATTTTAATTTTGCTTCAAAAATTTAAAATATTGATAGATGACAAAGTTGAATACTGAATTATTTCTTCTTGTTCGGTTGCCGTTAGCCTATTTATATTTTGATTTCTATTTACTTTGCTCGCTATATTCCTCTCCTCTTTCTTATCCAAAATTACTGTGATATTTGAAATGTATAATCATGTACTTTATTATGATTTGTTATTTTTTCTTTCAGGGCCGTTCGATTAGTGTAAAAAGTAATCATTGTTGACGTGGGGGATGCGGCGGTGCTTTATGATCGATTGAAAGAAAAGAAATTAAATTTTGTCATCAAAAAATACATACAGGAATACATCATGCAGCTTTCAAATAACTGTTATGTTTAACAATGTGAAATAGGCAGACTGACAGAACAATTCATTTTTGTTTGTCAGATTTGTGAGTGGATTTGTATTTTTCTTCCAATATATATTAACATTTTGTTCACTGTATTCTCTTTTGTATTCTTTTCCTTTTCCATAATAGGTCAATATTTTGTGTTTAATATAATAACAGCTTTTTTCCAACTGGATATATCAAGCTTGGATGATTAGACTTGATTCCAGCTTGAACTTTCAAGCTTTGAAAACAGCTTGAAACGTGGTAACTTCTTAACTTGAATTCAGCTGTATTACAGCTTAAAGACTGTACGTTCCAAGCTTAAATCCAGCTCTTGTTGATTCAACTTGATTCCAGCTTGAACTATCAAGCTTGGATCATTTAACTTAATTCCAGCTTGAGTTCTCAAGCTTGGGTCATTTAACTTGATTCCAGCTTGAACTTCCAAGCTTTATAAACAGCTTGAAACGTGGTAACTTCTTAACTTGAATTCAGCTGTATTACAGCTTAATGGCTGTAAATTTCAAGCTTGCATCCAGTTTGTTAAATTGAAAATTCCAGCAGGAAACCAGCTTGATTCCAGCTTTTTGTGCTATCTGGGTAGCATACGACTACACAGTGGAGTAGGAATACAAAGTTGATTTTTCTTTACATGAACATTTATTATTTAATGTTTTAAATCTTGAATAATTATTACACCAACTAGAACACTGAACGTACATTTCAATTCCACACACTGTTCTAAATACTCCAACAAGAATAAAATTGAGAGAATAAGCATTATCATGGCCTCGAGAATCAGGTGATTAAGAAGGGTTGCTCGATGGGAGGCGAAGATTACAAGTGAAGGGGTCCTGATTTTTTGTTGCCCCACCTATACCATGGAATGTTGCTGCTCAGGTGCACAGGTATATTCCAGCCTCTTCCAGGCTATTTCTAGCCTCACAGCTAACCACATCCATTCCATTAGGAACACTGTTTTGAATTTCTTACTGTCTGCTGTACAATCTTCGATTGGTAGAGAATGAATGTGGAATAATACTAACATAATCAATATTCAACATAAACCCTGCGAATAATAGAAATCATCACATCACAATAATTCGTAAACAATTAAGATTCCACAAATAAATTATAAATGACAATCAAGAAACAGTGATATAATTTATCATTAAATCTTTTTTGGAAGAAAAATTGTGTATATTGTCATCCTAACCTATTTTCTCTCCAGTATTAGTGTTTGATTTTGAATCAGGAGGTTGACAGAAACAATAATATTGCAATATTTGATCATTGTAGACTATAATAGAACATTTTTATTATACATTTCAGTTCAGACTCTTTGGAAGAGAAAGAATCACAGTTTTTTGGCTTTTGGAGGACACGTTTAGCCGTCGGTCCTGGCTGCCTAAAAATACTATCCTAATGGAAGACCTCTTCGTACCCTATGAAAATATTTATCTCTCATTTTTTTACTTAATTATGCGTATCACACTCTGGTAAAAGGTTCGTAGAATTCTGTTGGAATGCTGTTCCAGGTCTCATTGAACTATTTTCATGCGTTCAACTCTAGACACATTTCGTGTTTGTCTAACTGATGGTAAGGTGTTATTATCTTGGATTTGCTATAATCGGATTGACTAGAATTTTCTTCACGTATTTATAATTTTGAATTGCGAATTATCATTCCATACCTTTTGGAAAAAGTGTTATAATTTTGTAGTTTTTTTACTCATAAAACTAAACTCGATCCAGCATGCCCACGAAAATCGGAGAGCTGATAACATGTTGAGTAGTTTTGTAGGTGATATTTATTTATTTCATTGAAAAAAAAACAATTGAAGGAACGAAAAAAACAGGCGTTAGCTCAAAACTTCTTCTATTCCAATATTGATAAAAATTTCCAATTTCCGGTTATTTCCCTTTTCAATACTCACTTATTGTGGTACTGTAGTTACTTACCAAAATGGAATAGAAAGACGGAATATATTTTTAACCCACAGATTTGATAAAATAGAGAAGATTTCCGAAAATATGAGGTTTGACAAAATGTTGTCTTTTTATTCAAGAATTAATAACCGTTATTCTACTTCTGAGATTTGAAAAAATTGAGTTACGTAATACAAGTACTGCCTCACTCAGAGCTCAGAGTTGTAAATTAGCTTTTATGGCATAAATGGATAATTTGCAAGTGAAATAAATGGAGTATTGTCAGCCAGACTGTATAATGACACGAATGTGGGTTTGGTTGTAAACAAAACGAACAAAGAAATATGTTGGGTCTGTTGATTGTTTATGGCTCACTACATCGGTTGAAATAAATTCTCAACGCATGAAAGGGTGAACGCCTCGAAGATTCTAACGTCTGACTATTCATGCGAATAAAACACTTTCTCATGATATATTATCTTTTGAAAATCCATTGCAAATGGAGGAGTACCGTAAATTGAGACTTGAATTTCGAATTCCATGTCAATCCAGAATTGGTGCTTAGATTATGAAAAAGGGTTTATTTGTACGAAATCAAATTACTGATTTCAAAGAGTTATTTTTGTATATTATTTGGTACAGTGACAGTCTGGTAAAGTTTTTCTCCTGGGAAAACCCGATCTGATATGGACCTCTATCTATAAATTAGCCAATACAAGCTATAGATAAATATTCTGTAGAGAAATGTAGGCCTACAGTGGTACTAACACTGAAGTCTATCGATATAATAGGCCAAATCCTAGTCAGTCTGAAAAACAGAAGTATTTGAAAAGCCAAATATGAGTTTTAACATGTTGAACTTTAGCCAAATCAACTTAAAATTTATCAACTTAGTAGCCTTGAATAAATGAGCATGATCACCTTGAGCTAACAATTTTGGATTTGATGCAATACTTTATTCGAGTTTGAATAGGTATTCCACAAACAAGATGCAACAATACAACACTGAATCTCATTTCTTAAGTATATATCCTACAAACTCAACTCTATTTTACAATCTTAAAAACTACGTAATTTGATCAATGGCACTGAGCAGTTCGAATTTTGGTGCAATTCAATGATGATAATAATAATTATGAGTAAGATTCAAATTAAAAAAATGTTTGCCAATTGAACGCCAGCTCAAGTTTTCCAATCGAGCTTAATTTGCGTCATTCAATAGTAATTTCACCTCTACACAATTCCACCCCCTTCTTTCATTACCCGAGTTTTCGTTTACATTTTCTCAACAATCAACGATGATGTAGGCTGTATGTATATTGGGTTCAGTAGGATTAGTATAGAAAAACAAGTCTATACATTTATTTACTAAATGTGTCGACCAAGCAATATCTTCAATAATAACAAATAACTATCGATGACAACTAGTATGTGACCTGGGACCTGCCTCATCTAGGAATTCTAGAAATCATCTCGGACAGGGAGAATACAATGACAATCCCTAAAATTAAAATACTGAAAATCAATTGCATGACCTAATATGAAATTAACATGCAATCGAGCCAGTTGTTGCTTTCTTTACGAAACGCCACACTAAATAACAATCATTAATAACAACTTGTTATTAAACATGGGACAATATTTTTTCAGTTTCACGGGAGCTTTACAGTTTCATGGAACAGACCATTTCTTGGTTGTCAAATTGAAAAAAATCAGTCGGTGCCAATGCACTTGGTTTTTGTCATTCATTCATTTGTAAATGTGGCAGGTTGGCAATGGCGAAAAAATCAGGAGGATTGGCAGGAAGGAGGGAAGATAATGAGGAAGAGCGCTGTCAAGTAGGATGACAGGTGAGTGAGGGACCCTCACAGACAATGGATTAATTGAGAAGCTGGTCGGACCGGTCGCCTTCTTCTCGAATTTCCGCGAAAGACGTTCGGTCCACAACAAAGACGGACGGAACCGTAGTGGTTTTTTCATCAAACTGTCAGAGCGAGGCTTTGAGGCCGCACTGACGATCACTGCGACTGCGACGAACGACTGTTGAATGCTAAAATCGGCGCTGATTTTCGGGAAAGCGATCGCGATGAGACGAGCCGGTTGACATTGGAATCGGATTGACCAATGGCCAGCCGACTTCTGCAGTGCCTTCAACACGTGTCAACGTCAATAAACGGCCTCGATGTCTTCCATTTCGGGCACAAGACGGCCTCTATTATTCATTCAACTAAGGTTGATCGTAACTCGTCTCGTCACCAATTTCTTGGTTTCCAAAAAATCATTTACTGAAGCGTGATATAAGATCATATTTTTGCCGCCAGCCGCCATACTTTTGCCAAATTTTTAAATTCTGATTTGGATTAAATTATAGGCAGCCTAAAAATATGAACATGAACTCATTCTTTCATTTTCCATGAATATATATATATAATTATATACATAATTCTTATAAAATATTCTAATAGATGTAACTCCTCTAACGATATTGATATTCCAATTGAATAGATTGGAGTATTCTAGAGAAATTCATGTGTAACAATGTCGACAAATCAAATGCAAGTCGGAGTTTCCATGGAGTAGGCCTACCATTGTTATTTTCTGACGGCAATATCATACAGAAATATTTTCAACCTCTGTGATTCTAGGGAATTGATAAATTTTAAATAACTGGTATTGATAAAATAATACAGAAAAGGAAAAGCTTTGATAACCTCAGATATTTCAAGTCAGCAAAATAGATAAAACACTGGAAGAGTCTACCAGTCCCACAAACTAACTCCGATACATTGTTTTCTTTCACACGCCTTTAGTTCGTTTCAAAAGTGACAAAAATCACACAAAGCTTGAACTGGGATTTATTATTCTCTACCTGGAACAGGTGACATCAGCAAAGTGGCAACGTCGCATGCCCACTCTCTTGCACCCTCACAAAAAACCTTCTCTGGAAGCCCTAT
The DNA here is from genome assembly GCA_017141385.1 of Sogatella furcifera. Taxonomy (NCBI): domain Eukaryota; kingdom Metazoa; phylum Arthropoda; class Insecta; order Hemiptera; family Delphacidae; genus Sogatella; species Sogatella furcifera. Next base: position 28,709,637 of record CM029546.1, read on the forward strand.
AGCTGGGAATCATGTTTACTGACTAGAGAATCTCGATTAGTGGTCATCATGATTCTAATATTACAGTAACTACAAATCATTTCTTTTCTGAAATGTTGCTCTTATGTTTGAAAGTGGAACTTTCAAAACAATATGATTTACCGCTACCGAACTCCATGTTTACTGGAATTTTCGATAAGATGTGATTGAATAAAATAAAAACAATAGAATATTGTCCATTCCACTTGCTAAAGGAGTTCCACAACATTATTTTTCAAATAAGTTGGGGAAACCTAGTATTTGATTGCAGTATTCAGTCTTCAACTAGCCTAACTATCCAACTAAGTACTCCCTTTTGAATCCAAGGATACACTTTAAAATGTCTACTTTTGGGAACCCCCTTATTTATCATTATTTCCGAATCTGCGTCATACATTATCTTGATTGTGTTTGTTGAAAATTCATGCTTACATACTCAATGTCACACGCACACTGTGAGTATACATTATGCGACTGAGTCCAGCACAAAATAAGGACAGTGATTTTTTGTAACAAGAAATTTTCAATTGTTGTACAATGTAGTTTAAAAAGGTGATGCAGAATTGTGCAACACTTATACATTTAATTACATTTTTAGACAAAGTCCATATTGCACTTTATCTTACGAGGCCATATGTCCTCATTATGTCAGTAAAAATAGTGATTGCAATTAACATATGACAGATATATTTTAAAATTGATTATTGATGCAGTATTGCGCCATAATTGGACATTTTCCGCGCAGTGGGAAAACCCGAGCAGACTGATGCTATCGGGTATGTTAATCGGTTTGCCAAACATTCTGAGTGCAACTGGTTGTGAAGGGTGGGGGAGGGTGTGAGGGAGGTAATCTCAACATCTCCCCGGGGACGGCTCCAGTACACTACATAGATATATAGAGAGACACAAAGAGAGTCGGGGAACCGGTTCCATATAATTCAAGACTGTCGATCGGTTTTATTTATGTCGGAGTACGTCGGCGGATACAAGTCAGTTGTCAGGATAAAGGGGAAAGCGAGTCATGTGAACGGGCGGCGCAGAGTTCTCATTTAGCTCGGCTTTCGTTCGTTGATGGTGAGGGGTGCGAGGAGAGAAGGAGCAATAGTGAAGAAAAGAGGAGAGGACTCCTACGCAACAGCATCGAGAGGTTATGGAGCTGGTCGGATGGTCGGCCGTTGGGTCGCTTCGTGGTGGGTATCCTGTCCTGTCTCCTCCAACACCACACTCTCAACTCTCCAACAAAACTTATCTTTGCACTGCAACTGCACTCTACACTCCACAATCCTCGGCAGTCTACATGCACAGATTCGAAAACTATAGCTAGACTCGTACCCAGCCTCTAGACGAATATAGCATTGTCCTGCAGGGGGTCCCCTGTAAATTGTTTTGGGAGAGGGATAGCATTTTTGGGAAGATTTGCTAACTTGTATGTATTGTAAATGAATATACAGAATTCTATTGTTTTTGGGTGGATATGTTTAGCTCATTCAAATCCTCACCTCACGAGTAAAAAAATATTATTTTGCTAGAATCTTGTGATGTAAGGATAAAAAGGTTTGCGAGAGAACATGATTTGTTCTGAGAAATATCAATGCTATGATGGATTGGCCTTCACTCCTTACTTCTCGAATTAATTTAGCCCTATGATAAACATCAGACCAGGACCTTTCTGGGAGCAAGTCGATTGTTTGTGACTTGTGTGGACAGAATTTTCTGATAATTTTGCTAACGTTCGTTCGTTGCTGGACCACAGTAATCATAAGGTCAAAAAAGTTTTGTAAATAAAGGCAGTTGTCCAAACAATGATTGATTTAGTAACAGGGCGAAATATTCATAGTGCTAGTAAGGTTTTGAGTCCAAATTCCGAAAAATATTCCACAGAGAACATTCATTTACTGAACTGTAAGTTGAGAGAAGCACAGCGAGAAAAGGCAAGTCAGGATTGAATTTATAGATTGGATGGTGTTGTGCGATTGAAGAAGGTGGGAGTGCAACATGCTCTGGCTGCCGGACTGGACTGGGGAAGTGGACATTGCTGTTTACCAGCACTTGGCCTGACAACTGGTTTGCAGCAAGACTGACCCTACGGCTGGAAATTGGGAAAGTTATCTTAATTTATAACACGACCGACCTCATCGTTGTCCTTTTTCTTACTCACTATCTGATCAATTTTCCCTCTTTATTCAACAGTCTCTTCTTTTTCTTCTCTTTTTTGGTAGGCAGTAGAACTAGTTGGCCTCCTCCTCTTTCTCCTCACGCAGCTCATTGCCCACTACCATCATCATCATCATCCGATTACAATACAAGCCTCCAAGCATCAGGCACCCCCGTGGTGTCTCTCTAAACAGTCTGAAAAATTCCAATCGCTTAAAAAATAAACAGATAGATGCTTCTGTCAAGGCGTCCTTCATTAGAATAAGTTGAAATGCATTTTTCATTGCCATGTAATTGAAGAATGTTTGAAAATACTCTGTACTTGAATGCTAGATGAGTATGGCTTCGATAACTTATACCACTGAGACAGATAAAACGCAGAGAACAAATAAAATTCATTGATAAAGTAATTTAATTAATAATCTGATAATAGCTTCACAAATATGAAATGTACAAGTATTACTCGTATTATCATCGCAATATTGATTTATGAAAAATTGATTCTTACAACAAAAAACCTGTCTATTTACTTCGTATTTCATTATTTTATAAGACCTTCTATGGGAGATTAGCTAATCGTTAGCATAGCCCATAGATGATAGATGATGGTCAGTCGCTTCCCGTCTCTGGAGTAATATTGTTGCATTACACTCAAATGATTAACTGGGTGTTATTCAGAGGTGTTCTGCGCCGTCACTTGGTTACGGAAGCTAGCTTATGGTTGAGAGGATCAACGTGCTAACCACACGTTACCTCTATCCTGGTTGATGATAACTCATTTCTGCTTTACAGTGGAGTGAATATGAAACTGAAAACCAGCTGGTAGGCCTAGGCTCTTCATGGGCTGTTGAGCCATTGACAAACTAAAAACATTCATAATATATTTTTTTATGAAGAAGCCAATAAAAGTCGATTAGGCCTCATCAATGTTATTTTTTAAGTCAAAACGTATTACAATTATTTCAACATAGATCAACCTGGAGTTCCAAAGAATATAAACGACATCAAAACCTAATTTTTAGTTGAGATATTGCAATTTCCGAGTTTTCTTGGACAATTTAAACCAAATCTCAACGTTCCAAATCCAAAAATACGTGTTCCAGATTAAAAAAGATCAATATTATCAGAAAATTGATAAGAAGTTGGAAGAAGTACTAAAATAAACAAATTAAATAGATTTACAAACAAAATTATCAGACTATTTTAAGTAAAAGCGTGGAAGGTACGGAACGAACGCTTTTCTTTTGGGTTAAGTTTTGTCAGATCGTATCTTTAATTAGTGCACTTCATCATATTTGCACTCACTCATACCTGCATTATTGTATAATTCATTAATTCATTATTGTACCATTAATTTCTCCTCTACTGTATCACTCAACTCTCATTAAGCACTTCCATCGTTGTTACCTACCTTTCTTTACATTGTTAGAGTATATCGTAATACATTGTATGTTCGATTTTTATTGAACATTTGCATTAAAACACAATTGCAAATATTTCTAATTAGTTTTTTCTTTTTAATTAATTTGAACCTTATTCTAAGTTCGTTTGCTAGCATAGTTTTTTATTTTATTTATAATTCTTATTTCTTGCGAAAGAAATAATTTAAAATTTTGAAGTTCGATGGCATCTCCACATAAAATTTTCTCGGGAGTGTCTCTTCTCAGTAGATTTGGAAATCATAATTATCTAAACCATAGTTTTTAGAGTACATAATATTGTTTACGTTTCACAGAGGTTTTATGTTTTGTTTTTATGTAATTTGTTTACTGAGATATACAAATTTATTATTATTATTAATAATTATCACAAATATTCAGATACTCCACTGTATAAATAGTTTTAGCTCCACTGATTCTAGAATCATAACCATCTATCATATCTCATAGAGAAATGATAGATGGTTATGCTAGAATGCTGTATTCTAGTATTATTGGTTAGCTAATGATATGAGAACTAGTGTTCTCATGCTTACATCAGTTCTCATATCAAGGAGTCAGATGAAAATATCGTTAAATAAAAAAATTGTTTAAATTTGAATAATAATATTCCTGGTCGACTACACGGTTAAATCAACAACTGCCAGGTTCTGGTCAATTTAGCTCACTAACAACAATAATTATTTTCATCTAAATCCAATAAAGACGAGGTTTGTTTTTGGGAACGATGGCTCACGTCTTCTCCCGTCTACTCCAAAAGACGAGGTGGCCGTATCTGGGATTACGCAGTTATCAAAATAATAATAATTCTTCCCCGATCAAGAGTCGAACTCTGAACCTCTGAAGTTTAATACCTATATATTTTCCTTGAATGTTTGTCAGTGATTGCTAGAGAAATACCTCGTCACCTGAAATTCGAGATCTCATTTACATTCTCCAAATAGGAAAGATTCATTTCTAGAACAGGTTTCACTATGGATTGAGAAGCCTTGGAGAAAGAGGAAAATTAAAAATAATATGCTTGAAAGGTTCAACAACTATCAAGGTTAAACTGGATATTATTTGGATTCATTCCAGATTCCTTCCGAAAGAAATCATTAGCATATATGGATATAGAGAATTATTTGGTAAAATTTGAGTTATGGTTTGCAAGTTATTTACGAAGTGGTTATAATTCTGTAGAGTAGTCGAGATTCATGGTGAATTCTTACGCATAGAATTGAAAATATAATCCAGATTTATGTCGTGTAGGGGATATTAGCCATGTGTAACACTGCTGTCAGCATGGGAAAGTTTTAAACTTCAACGCTAGATTTGTTATCCTTTCGAATTTGTAGATAAAGTCATAAATTCTACTTTGTCATGAAATTACAAAGTCATGAATTCTACACAAAGAAGTCATAAGTGCAATATCAATACATAATTATTATAAATAATATGTACATATATATAATAATAATAAGGTACATTATAATAATAAATACATATATATATAATAAATTCCAGTATTGCTTTTGAATAGATTGATATTAATTAGTAGGAGAGTCTGCACACTGAAGTTAGTCTTTATTATTCATGTACGAGCATCGAGCATAGCTAATTTATCTTTATATTGAAATAATGAAATACATAGGTCTAGTCTAGCCTATGTTGTGAACTTCTAAAAGTCTATGGTATGATTCTATATCTGATTAGAAATAATATGGTATATTCTATGTACAGAATGTTTCAGGAGGAATGTGCAACATTTCTCAGGCTGGTTCCTTACACCAAGTAGACAAAAAAGTTTCACGGGACAAACCCCCAAAAACGCTTTGTTACCGAGATAACAATGGCGGAGAATTGAAATTTTTCAAAAAATATTAATGTTTCCAATTTTTAGAGGTTTCATTCAGGGTCTAAAATGATCAATTCCTATGTAACATTAGCTGATGAATCCAATGAAACCAGTTTGGAGTTTGTAACTTCAACGGTTATTGAGTTAATTGGGAAAATATGCTAAAGAAACCCATTTTTTAACAATTAAGGGTATAAATGCAAATGAAATCATAAATTTGTATTTTTATTTTTTAATAGATGGAAGTTGAAGAGGGCCCAATTCTGAAGAAAAAGTTGGATGGCGGTGATTGTGTAAAACCTACCCAAATCTCAGAAATCGCGATCAAAAATCGAAAAATAGACAAAACATAGCAAAAGTGGAAAATCAGTGTTTAGTGGCGTATGTAACCATAAAGTAGCTAGCATGAGGTAGCTCACATTATCTAAAGGAGGATTTAATCTTTCCATTTCCATGTGTACTAGTTTTTCAATATTTGTGATATCTGAGATATTTTATAACTTTACAATATCAAGGCCAGCTTAATAAAGGTTCAATCTCACTTTCTTCGCATAAAAATGATGACGATTATTATTATTAATATAGGAATAAATGGAATTATACAATTTATTCTAAAAATTGACACAGAATTTAAAGAACAAAAATCTTATAAGAAAATTTCACAATGTCGATTTTATGAGGAAAATCAACAAAATTTTAAGCAAACTTTTAAGCAGCTTCTGAGTGTAGAGCTACACTGTAGAAAGACTACTGAATGAAGCAATTCACACTTTTACAAAGCTGATAGCATGTTTTGCAATATCAAAAACAAGTTTGTTCTATAATAAGAGCGAAAAAGTCTGGAGCCAGTCTTTATATAGAATGCTGCTCCTTATAACGCCATTACGCAGTGCATATTGTAGGCACCTTCTTCAATCTTGAGCCGTGGACGATTGCACTGCAGACTGTATTGCTGGCTGGTATGGTTTGGATTGGTTTGGTTGCCCACGGCCATCGCTATTTCATTTCAATAGAAACAGCTGTAACACTCGACATCACCACACCACTGGCTGCCTCCCTCCGCCTCCTCCCTGAACTATAAATCCTCAGTTCAATTTAAAATAAAATAGTGGAACGTGAATTGCAAAACGCAATACCATAAATCTCTGCAAAGGATGCCTTTCCACCGTGGCATTATCATAATGGAAACCGAGGATGAACCTTTGTTACAGACGAAGTACGAAACAAGGCTGGCCATTTCAAAAGTGCAAGCAAAGTTGTATAGGTAAGAAAAATTTCCAATTCGAGTTTCAATTTTTAAAGTAGTTGATATAGAGCTTCGAAGACAAAGATTCAGCAAAATAGATTGAAATGCATACTGATCTTCATCTTGATTATTTTGCTATTAACTAGAATGCCAGGTGTATAAAGGTGTAAGGATTCATATGGAAATAAAATGATTGTCGATCAGAAGGAACCCCAATTACATTGATTACCAGGAACGCGGTATCTAAATCTAGGTGGAAAATTAGCTTGTTTCTTACTTCTTTCCAATAACGAGTACCTACCTATTGAGATTGATTGAGACTTCGAATGGAAGGGTCATAATATTTTTCTCCTTATAAATTTTTTCCTTAAGAATTCTAGTGGTTTTATTAGGCGTAGAAAGATTAGCTTAGTGTCAATTTGTGAACAAGGATTAATATTATTTTGATTATCTGATTGTTTTGTTTCCACCATCAAGTAAAGCTGTGTATTTTTTAATTAATTGAAATTCATTTTTGCTAAATGTTGTTGGAAGGAGAGGATAAACAGGCGACGGTTCCGGAGATAATGGAGATGAGGCCCTGGCTGATAGTAACCCAAGTTCTGAATTCGATAAGAATCCAGATGACGTGACAGAAATTATAAATCGCTTCGATAAGCTTTTCAACGTCAATAAGTAAATTTCATTCGAGAAAAAAATAAGTGAATTTCCACGGATATTCGAAAATGTAGTAATATGTAATAATGGAATTAAGTCTCTCAATACACAAAAACTCATTTTGTAAAGTGTGATGCGGAACTAAATACACTTAGGAACGAAAATAAAGAATGATATTGGCTTATTACAAGGAAAAGTAAATTATACGCAACAAGAAAGATATTTGAACACGATTAAAATAGCCAATATTCTACACCACGGGTTCTCAAACTTTTTGGACCTGCGACCCCCCTTCCAGGTGAAATATTATGGCGACCCCCCAAATTACAGACTGTAATTATTATGCTAATACTATGTACATATTGTATACCGTATTATTATTCAATCTAGGATATTATTTTAATATCGTACGGTTAAAGTTGTACGCCATCTACTGAAATTTGTTTTCCATTGACAGTAGTAATTAGCCACACGGGGGAGCTAGGGGTCCCCCCTGGGAAAAAAATGAATTTATAAGTTTTCGAAATTCGTTTTCTGAGTGATTTTGAGGCTTGAGGTTGAGTATTTTCACCATGATTTATCAATAATTCAACAAATGATACCCTCTCTCTCCCTCTCAGAGGTACCGTCACAAATTAAGCCCTGGTACTGTAATAATTACAATTAATTCAAAAAGTTCCTAGTATGTACCTGGAGATTTATTGCTTGCTATTCTTGGAAAATCATGACAGTAAGAAGTGTTTGAAAAGTACAGTACCACCAACTGACAATTTTGATGGTCGCGATCGCGCACCCAGTGGGGTATAAGATGATCACAAAACTAAATCAAGAAATTTTTTTTGAAGAGACTGTGAATTTTAATCCAGTTATCATCTTCAATAATTGAAAACTTGTGCAATAAGCTTACATTATTTTGTTTTAAGATAGACTGCAATAAACAAATGTTAATTAACAATAATTAATTCACTTCAAATAAAATTAATTGATTTCAAATTGAAAAAAAAATTCAAATCCGTATTATTTGTTTTACTTTTCTCCTTCCAAGTTCCCGACCCCCCAGCACATGCTCCAAGACCCCCCTGGGGGTTGCGACCCACCGTTTGAGAACCCCTGTTCTACACAATAGTGAGGAAGATCCCATGAATCACTGGACGACTTTTCTCGTCTCCAAAGAAAATAGTCACAGAAAAATTATGATCACACTTGATCGTATTTCAACCAATGAACTAAAAATTACATTTTGGAATATTGGAGTAATGCCTAACTTTCTATCACTTGAACAAGAAGAACAAATTAATTCTAAGTAACTTATAAGTATGAAGTCTTCAAAATAGTAATCTAAATTTTTTTCAATATTTGAAAATTTCAAAATAGCAGCCAACTGAAATTTCAATTTCTAATGAAAAATAATTAATTGTTGAAAATAATGTTGTTTTTTTTTTAATTCTGTACCATTACCAAAATGAAATATTATTAAAGAGTTATCAAGTCAGCTAAGCAAGAATATTCTATAATACTTAATATCAAGATAAATTACACACAGATAATGTAGCCTAAAATGAATCTTGTCAACTATCCGTAAACCTAAATAATGGAAATGCTATGGTCTAGGAATAATATTTGAAATTTGAACCCATGCTACTCACCATCTGTAGTAAATACCCATGTGCAATAATTGTGCATGTTCTCAACGTGTCGCATCCATTTTTGATGCACCTTTTACTGAGCTCCAGAGTGCGATTTGAATAGCCAAACTTGGTAAAAGCGGCTGGGCCAGATATGCTCACCTATGAGTTTTTGATTAATCTTCCTACACAAGGAAGACTTTTTCTCCTTAAAATGTATTATAAGATTCTTTGTAATGAGACTATACCAGCGGGTCGATCCATATCCATAATCAAGCACATGTGCATATTCACCTTTTTATTTATTTATTTATGGTTATAATTGCGACTTATATCAAGTATTTTAAGCAAAGGTGATAAGTGGACTAATTCATAAATTATGAGAAAAGAAGGAAGGTATAATATGCCTCCTTCATCAACTTCCCGAGAGCATTCGACTCTATTAAACACACATTGTTGTGACGCAAGTTGTTTGATTATGAAATAATTTGAGAATGAACACAATACTGCAGGATTTTTACAGACAATAAGTTACAGTAAGAACTATTTCACTACCAAAGTGTCTATAACTAGAGAGGTTATGGAGATTGCTGCTTGCCATTTTTATAAATGATAAGTATGAATAAACTTACATATCAAAAAATGGTTGCAGTCCTGTGAGTTTGAATGAGCAGATAGATTTGAATTTGCTCTCCTATGCTAATGAATCTGCACTTCTCTCCAATACGTTGGTGAATGCTTAGCGTGAGCTCAATGTTTTGCAAAATTATTGTTCTGCGAATCCAAAACAAAACTTTTAATTTGAAAAGTCATGGTCGGCCATCCAGAGAAACATAGTCATCCATTGAGGTGAACTTTTGGCTCCATAAGATGCTTGGGTGTGGTGTTTTCAAACTCTCGAGTATTCCATGGCCTCCAAAAATATGATTAGTAGAGCTGCAACTGCTTCCAGAAATACATCTAGCAACTTATCTTAAATTCCAGATAATCAACCTCCTAGGACTCAAGAATTAAATTGTTTGATCTAAACGAAAAATACAGTCAAAATTCATCAAATCCGTATTTTTCTGGTCTACAAGAACTCCTGGCTACACTGCGAGGTTGGAGACGGGCCGTCCACAGCTGAAGCTCCACAAATCCAAATTAGCAATAAACTGGTACGTGAAATTACTGGATATGTGTGATGACAGAATACCAAAGCTCTTCAAAAGATTACTGTCTAATATCGATTGTAATTCACCAAATGTAAGTGAGGTCTATAATTTGACACGGATTTTCTTTCTGTCCTTCTCCCTTTTTGTCTGTGGCACAATTACAGACGAACGAGTTGACATAATATCCATCCAAGCAAAAAGGGCCTCTTCCAAGATGTCTACCAGCAGTCAAATCGAAAATTGTTTTGCTCTCACCATCTTCCACAAACAAAATATTATGAATTATTAAATATATTCTTACATACTGTAATATCACAATAAATTAAATTAAATATATTTTCATTCGTAGAATCAATATGATTATGATTTTCTTGAAACAGTTGCAATGTGTGCTTTGTTGATTCAGCCTCCCGGAACCATAGATAGTGCAAAACCAGTAGGTTGGCCAAAGTGATTTCAGACTAAAATTTTCAGATCGCCATCTGCGCATGCGTAGTTACACTTTCACTTCCTTCCGCCATCTTGGAAGAGAGTCTTCTTTGCTTGGATGGATAATATTTGCTTGAGATTTGGCAAGGATATTACTTTTATAACTGCGCTTTAATGTACTCGTATGTCCAAGGTTTTTTATTTTTCTCAATTTGACACAAAAAGATATAACTTGAAGGATTGGATTTCTATCTGATTTAGGTACTGTATACTGAATACACATGATCTGATATCATACTTGTTATTATGCGCGAATATCACTGGAACTTGTGATATCACATTTATAAAAAATATTACAACGTTTTATTCAACTTGCTTTGGGTCTTGTCTGTCGGTAATGCAGGGTTTATACGTTTATACGATGCCAATCGGCCAGACAATAATTGTCTTCTAAAACCTAATGCTGATTTTGTAAATTGGAGATTTAATTAAGCCATGCCTCGATGTTGGTTATTAAATCAAAAGATTTAATACATACTTTACATCAGCTGTACAATTAAGAAAACAATTATTCGAAGACAATATCATCTCGCCAATTGGCATCGTATAAACCCGGCATAAGGTACAAAATTTGTGACGCAATTTTCACCCACTTACCTACATAGACTTGAAACTTGAAACAAGCTAGAGACTTGAAACTTTCAGAATAGATTAAAACCTGATGACAATGCAACCTTCAATAGTTTTTATGATTTATTTTGAATTTTTAATTGTTTTTTACAAAACAAAATTAAATAACCATTCCATCAGATGAAGCGTATTTGATAAATAACACCTTCTAAAATATGTAACATCTACGAAAAGATATGCTATCATCTATCATGAACAGGTATCAAATGATCAAAATGAGACATCAATTCATCCTGAATGGCTAATTTCGACTTATCACGCTGGCTTTGTCTTGTGTTATGAGGTTGAATATTTGTATACTTTTATACTATTTGTAATTATTCTTTATCAATCTAAATATGTTCCAATTTCATTTTCAGTAATTATGTAATAGACTTAAAACAAAAAATCTTGTAGAACAATATTGATTGCTTGTACTATCTTTATTTTGTAAACTAAATGTTACCATAGGCGAGAGCCTTGTAACAATTATAAATAAAATTCTATTCTATTCTATTCAAAGTCTTACTTGCCAAATGAGATTACTGAAAATCATACGTACATGAGAAAGTAAAAAGATAAAAATGAAATATTATACATTATTAGTAGCCCTAATAACGAAGTGAATATTAAATTTATAATATAGTTGTGTGAATAGAGTTGTGATGACTAGAATAGATATAGCCGCTTGGGAATAAAAATTCCGTTCACTCCGTCGAATAAAAATTAATTACCCAATACACTGAAATAATAATTATTACGTTATAACAATAAGAACGCGGAAAATATACCTGCAAGTTATCATCCAGGTTGAGTTGGCGAGATTTTTATGCTAAAATTACAATGAATTTTAGAAAATTAAATCTTTAATCCACACCAATAGCAGGTGAAAATAGAACATTTTTTGTACCTTAATTCATCTCACTATTGATTGCTTCAACCTGCTGTGAATTTCTGGAAATTGTCGCATAAAAATTGTTTAAAAACCACCCTTAATAAGATTCCTATAATTTTAAATAATCTCAATGCTGTTAGAATAATCTAATTTCCGCTACAATCCAGTAAAAAATGAACCTTTGAAAAATTCAATTTGAGTAATGAATTCTATACTTCTTGAGATATAACAACAGAAGTCAATTTCTGCTCCATCTATTTTCTCATATTCAACAATATAGGGTACATTTGATCGCACTTCTCTGTATTTTTACAATTTCTCATTAATTTTCTCCCTATTGAAAATTATTAATCACATTTGACCAATAAACAGGTTGAAAAAGTAGCAAAGCTCAAGCAAGGGATATTCTTGGAAACCAAAATATTTCTTTGCTGTTGGTTATTGTTAGAAATGGAACTCTCCAACTGAACATCATCTGCTAGCCGTTGCTCAAATATAATTCATATATATTGGGTTAATAGTTTGATAGAGAGTTGTTTGTTACATTAATTTTCGAGTACCTGGAGGCTGTATAACATGAAATGACGTATTTTAAATCTCACCAATTTGAAAGAGAAAGTTACAACGTTTCAAACAAGTTTCTTCTCGCTGTATCACAATAAATCCAAAGGTCAAAAGTATAAATACAGTACGTTACATTCATGGCTATTGGGAATGGGGGATTAGAATATTAAAGCTTATGCTCATGATTTCGATAAAACGATAATATGCATGTTTACTAGTACTAGTGCCGCATTAATGTTAATGTTTTGTATTACAAAACAAAGATAAAATCTAATACAACTTGATTCGCATAAAAATTTAGGAATCCAGTAATAATACAATCGAGTATTATTCGTATTAAGATGTCAGTGTGTTCAGTCAATCTCAGCAATGAAATCTGAGAAAAGAATGTATTGAAACTTGGATACACTTCACAGATTAGAAAATTGAACAAAATTGAATGTTCATTTTAATCTGAAGACTGATTTTTTGTGGAGAGCAGTAGTTTTGGACGATTTTTGATGGAAATTATGATTTAATTTGAATATCAGATGATAATAATTACCGCTAGTGAGAAGGACTTACAACCTTCATCCTATTTACTATCTTGCCCCTTACTTTACTGTAATAAGACAACACTATTTTTACAACCTGAGTGGTACACTACTGAAATCTGAAGCAGAGAAATATAAATCAGAGGATGCTATAAGAATCCTAGTTGTTATCTTGATGCTTAGTAATAGATCTATCAATCTTGTATGAATAAATTTATGATAGACTGTATATTATACAAATATATTATATAAAAATCCAACACACCAAGCTAAAATAACCAATGAAGGTTCTAAACGTGCAATTAAAAGACAAGATTGATAATGAAATATAAAATAGAATAAAAAAGTGGTAAAATGGAAATATGCATTCAATAAACTTCAAGAACAAATCACAGAAAAAATCACTCATGCAGGACTCTAATTTTATTGAAGTTATAGTAATTTATAATGCCTATAACAAAAATTGGAACGTTCAGTAGTAGCTTACCCTAGAAGCATAAATTGTAAAACTCACGTTACATGAATATAGGCATCTCTAAAATAATGTTCTGGTTTCAAATCATAATTGTGATTTGGAAAAGAGAAAACAGAATAATACGTCGAAAAAATCGAGCTAAAATGTAAGAGAAATTGACATTTCAAATTTTCCAATTCAAAGTAAAATAGAAATTAAACATTGACACATATCACCTATAATTCAGGATTCATAACATAAACTTCTTATGATTCGTACTTACTTGAAAGTTATTACTGTGGATGAAGAATTGAAGGGATTTCAATTCAACAACATTAAAAATCACAACCTTACAGCGAGAATATTTCTCATTTCTTGAATCACATTCATATACGTATAGCTTTATCAACATAAGCATTATAAGATTATTATCAGTAATTAGTAATACAGTACTGTGCCTGCATTAAAAAACAAGTGCCATAATACTGATTTGGAAGAGAGAAAACAGGCGTAGCACACTATCTCTCTCTGAGTTCTGATTGAAAATAAATTTTTAAATTGAGGATATGTTAAAAAACAGGAATTTCCAGTATAGAGTAATGTAAAAATATTTTGAGCCTAGAGTGCTAACATAAACAAATCAATGGTAACTTTGCATCGAATTAATCTATGAAAACTTAAAGAAATATTAAATTAACTTTAATTATTATGATTAAACATACTGTAATAAGGATTTCAATTAGTACTTAGGACATTTTGTGTCAAACGTATGAACATTATTTTTCTATTGAATTTACAAATTTATAGATTAAGTAATTACAATAACCAATTGACTATTAAACATAGTACAGAACATTTCTGTAGATACATAATTTTCTCATTAAAATAAATGTTAATGGTTGGCTATATCAACTAATTATGCTACTAATTAAAAATTTACCAAGTATAATAGAATATTAACAACATTATTATTACTCATGTACAAGAATAGATGTAATGTGAGCGTCATTGTGTAAGTTTGAAATACTGTACCATTTAAAGCTGTTGAAAATTTAAATGTTGGTGAAGGATTAGATTTCAACAGTATAATGTTATTTTGCAATAGTACTAAGCATCAAATTCTATATAGTGGAATTTATTAAAATAATTTAATAAGTGAATGAATAGTATACATAATAAAATAATAGAATGATAATAATAATCAATTAATAAAATAAATTATTTCAAAAATATTTTAATAAATACTATTTATTCCTTGTAGATGGTGACGAAATTCAAGTGAGTTCTGTTGTAACGCAGAGAAATCAGTGTAGATATCAGATGCTGATAATAACTTCGGTAACCTAGCTTTATGATATCGAACGTTCATACAGCTAGATAACCAAAGAAAGCGTCAGCACCTTCTTGAAGATTGTGGGCTAGGGATCCCTTTTCATTCTTCTTCATGATGATTTCAGTAAAGTCCACACCCGAAATGCTGAAGAGAGTTCACATTAAATACAGAAGCTGAAGATTTTCAAAACTCGTACTCTAGGAAAACTAGATATTTACCCATCTAACGTTAGATCTACCTCTACAAATCTTTCCAAATGACTCACATCGATTGATATTTTTCTACCAGCGAAAACTGTTTTACAGACATCTTCAATTATAAGAATATAAAATAAGTCAATCATTTATCGAGAGTAGAACTTACAAGACATTTGAGATGATTCATAGCAAATATATACAATGAGGTAAAACATTTATAACTTACTGTAATTTGAAAATTCATTAAGTCAGTCTGTATTCAATCTTGATTTTATCTAGGTAAATCTGAATAGATAATATTGAGAACGGCGGGGACAGAATATTCAGAGAAAATGAATCTTAAAAATTATTAGCTAATGAAATAACGTATGTATTAGTATTTATTCAAGTACAGTACTGTATTAGGAATTAGAACAAACAATATTCGCTTCGTAATGATATCCTTATACAGTACTACTCCTCGTGTAGCCTAAATCAATGTGAATAGTTTTCCAACGTAGCATTGAACGTGCGAATAAATTCAATACATCTGAATACGTGAAACAATTTTGAATGGCAAGCTAAAATTATAATGGAAATGACATAATATTTTGATTAGGGCTATAAATAGGTATTCTAAAAATTGCATGATTAGGTATTCTCGTTACAAAACGTTTCTAGTATTTGATATATAGTTCGATTAGATACATAGATAGATTTAATTTGAATGCTGAATAAATTATTCCATTAATTAATGCACACATTGCTGTTACAAAATTCACATTAATTTTGTCTACATAAAGATGAAATGTTTGGTACAAGCAATGAAGTCCCACTCTCAGTCACAAAAAATCATCAAGATTTAACAAATAAACTGGAATAGAATAAAAACAAGATATTAACTATGATTAGTTGAATTATAAAAAATCGTTCAATCGTTCAATTATAAAAAACCTAGTTATTTTGTGAAGTGCATAAGTTAAATAATGAAAAACTGTAGTCTAATAGATTAGAATAGACAAAATAATAATGAGCATTTAGTAATCAATTGATTGGTGATGTCAATAGGAAAACTAAAACGACAATACATGTTAAATGGACGAGATACATTGAGAGAAAACACTGAATTTATTTTAAAAGAAGAATAAGAAGTAAAAGTGGAAATGAAAACTTTTGGAAGGGTTTCAATACAAAAAATAATGTAAGTGATTAAACGTACTGACATATTTTTCATTACCTGATTAAAAATTATATTGAACAAAAAAGTTGATAGTTGATGGTAGTTTCAACTCAAAGAAACCTGTAACTCATTATTGGTAGCTAAGTTCAGAAATTTATTCTAATCAAGTTTATAGAAAACATAGAAAATAAGACTCACATTGTAAGTTGCGCCGTTCAAGGTACTGAGATTCCCATCTGAAAATATACAAGTCATTAAAGATACATATATATAAAATAAGGATTGTGTAGAAATGAATTATGTTGAAACGAAAATTGGTAATAAGTACAGTATCGAACTCCTCTAATCACCTGAGGATTTTTTTAAACTTTCAATGACCGAAGACAAAAGACCTATCTACATTCTAAAAAGCAGAACATATTTCTTTCTTGTTTTCACGTATCCATTCGAAAATTATGAAAAATTCAAATAAACCACATTTTTATGATAGTATGTATATACATTACATAATTATTATCAGTGGCGAGCGGTCTTATGAAGCAAGTGAAGCACTGTTTCAGTAACGAAAACCCCCCACAAATTAATTTAAGTCGTGCGAATTATTATTAATAATTATGATAAAATAGTATAATATCAATTATTGGAATATTACTTAATTATAAATGCCCAATATCAATGATTATCGACTGCTTTGATTTAAATGTCAGCGCCTCTCCGCTTACCGCCTAGCAGCTGATTGGTTGAAAGATGGAAGGAAGCGGAGCTCAACCTGCTTCATATGCTCTTGTTACGATTTGGAGAAGGTTGGGGGGAGTGGGAGTGTTAAGCATTGCAATAAAGCTGCGAAATAAGCTAGCAGGGCCTCAGCAGGGCTACGAAGATAGCCGATCTTGGCCGAATGTAATTTCAGTTTCCGAGCATTGCCAACCTGACAAATTGACAGCGCAAAGTCAGCTAATTTTTTAAAAAATAATAATAACATCCACTAACAGACAATGTCTAAATGAATAATTTATTCTAACAATAAAAATGAATTCATATACCAAAAAAATTAAAATCACGATGAGCACAAACATCTGAAACAGTTCTCATTTCTGTCCAGTTCAGTTGGCATCGGCAATTTTCAAACTTTACGTCCGTCGTCTGTACGTTTGTGATGGAGTTTGTTTATCTATTATCTGTTGCAACGGTTGTGAATCGAATAATATATTATTATAAGAATGAGTTGATATTTTGTTAAGGGTATAAGTAAATACGTAACTCAATGGAAATGACATGACTACATACTTGATCAAATTTAGTGGGTGTTTTTTATTATATATTATTCTTGGAAATATCTCTTGATAATAATGAATTGCAATGCAGAGTTTTTATGTCAAGTTTAGAATCGAATCTTTTGTTAGTCTACTGTGAGATTATGCTTCAATAAAAGAAGAATGTGTAAAACGGAAAATTACACATATTATTATCACACTTCACACAGTCATGTTCAGGGGAAATTACCCACAAAAAACACAAACCACAACCAACCAACAACACCCCCCCCTCTATAATACATAGTGCTTCACTAACTTTCTACAGCACCGATCGCCACTGATTATTATATGACTGACATGATAGCCTTAAACGCAGTCTGACAATTTGGGAATGCCACATCATCCTAGTTCACGAAGTGGAGAGCATGTGAGTTGCGAATAGATTAGAAAGTCCAAGGCTCCAAGCAGCTGGATACTGGACACTATTTTGTTCTCCAGTCTAGGGGTGCCAGAAAAACTTACTGTGAATGGAGGGACGAGGTCAAGTGTATCATTGTTTTGTGCCGTGGAAAGATACCTGCCCGTTAAGTTCCATTAACTACAGTCATTGAGTTCAATACAAATTGAAGAAGGTACCTCGGCGTGAGAATTCCACGAAATAAACGAGGGTTGTTCAGACATTGAATAGACTCTGAACAGAACTGAGACTGCTCCACCAAAAAGATTGCAGGTGAATGTCTTTTGTGATTGCTCTGACAGCTCGAACATGATTGGTGTTCTCAAACTATTCAACGGCTTTCTATGCAAAGCTTCCACCACCGTACATCCACGTCTTTTGTGAGGGATGTTTGAAAATGCAAGGGATGAAAAAGAACGCAGTTAATTACCGTAATTCTAGGAATCGTAACCATGGTTATTCATCTATAGATAGGAGAAATAAGAGAATGAGGTGGAACAAGGTTCGATTGTTGGAAAATTTAGTCCAAAAACTTGGGAAAATCAATGGAGTATAAGGATTGAACTGAAGCTCATAACTGACAAAACAAACTCAACTTAAATCATCAACAATTCATGAATAATGGAAACTGAGAAATATCAAAGATACAATTAACTTTTATAAGATTTTTCCTGATAATGTGTTTCAGCTCAAATAAAGTAATTATTTTTTAATTCAAGCTCTTCAATGCATATAATGTATTGTAGAATCAATCACCATAACTGGGGATTTTTAATAAACACATAAAAATGAATAATTTTATATTATTCAAATTTATAATTCATTTCATCACGACATAATGTTATTAAAAAATGTGATTCAACAGTCAATGTATGTTAGGGTACATCAATTCATATAATATGACAGAGTATGTTTATTGCAAGATTTTCTATATAACTTATCGGGTTTCAATTGTTGATTTTCAAGTGGTAGTAGGCCTACTCCAAATATTTGCAAGAATTTGAAAAGTTGATTTTATAACAAATTCAATAGATCAATTATTGTGAAACATTGTAATACCGGTAGTAAAATTATTAATATTCAGTAACCCAAAATACAATAAATATATTAGATTATTTGGATTCCTCTGTATAAAAATTATCCATCAGATTTGATATTACTAAGGTATCTAATAACAGTTTAGGTAATGAGGCACCTACTGCCTGATCTGTTACGTCACCGACGCCATTTTGAATCACGTGAGAGAAAGTTGAGTGGGTTGACAGCAGCCAACAGACTCAGCTCAGACTGTAGACGCCACGCCAAACCTCTTTCACAAGACTTACTGGTCTTGAAATTGAAAGCATGAACCAAAGAATGAAGAATGAAAAATTAGAAACCATTAAGGAAGGCGTGATACATTGAGCACACCCATATATTCAGTCTAAAAGCAACTCTCAAAATTCATCGGACAAAGGATTATCATAAAGACCAAATATGTGTAAACATGAAATGAGTCATTTCTGCGAATAGATCTATCACTTACTTATCCAAGAACTAGTGGTTCGGCTAGAGTTTAAATTAAGATGAATATTTTTTTAACAATCGAGAGAATACGGAGATCCTTGTATGATTATAAATCGAAGGTGGATACCAAATTTTAAATTATGATTGCTGAGAAACGATTTTTCTATGGTGTAGTAAATTTTTCAAAATAGGCTATACATTGATTTCATTTGATCGATTCTTATACTACAGTTATCAGACTACGTTCTCTAGATATACACGAGATTCTAGATTTCATAAATATTATTATTCTTTGAACTATTTCGCAAAAGCTAAATAAGTGAACAGCCTTGGAATAGCTTTATTTTAGCCACTATTCTATATTTCTCTGTCAAATTACATTATTTTGAATGATGAGTTGAATGACATTTCGTGAAACTTGCCATGGTTAGGAATTGATTTCTGAATTTTAATCCAATTACTGTTTAGTAATATGCTGAGCCTCAACATTACCCGCCTAAATTCAATGAAAGATATTTGTCATAGGAATAAAAGGTTTATTCATTTATTCAATTCCATAGAAAATTGAAATTTTCTCTTGTTTTAATGTGAAGCTCTTATTCATGAAACTTAATGAAGTGGTTAGTAATATTTGGAATGCCTATCATTTAGTCAAGTCTGCTTCACATCAGTTAACAACCTTGAATAAATAGCCTGTAAATTGCACAAGCTGGCTACCAAACTCGTTTTAATATTTGACAAGCAGTCGATTCTACTAAATGTCAACCGCTACCAAATAATAGTACAAACAAGTTTAAAAAATTGAATGCACTTAAATTTCTTGTGATTGAGAATAAATAAATTTCATGGTTTTTTGTTGGCATTTTAGTTTAATCCTACTTCTTTATTACTTTAAAAAGTCAAAGATGTTTGTTTTGAAGTCAAAACAGTGTGAGGTTGACACTTGTTTTTCCCATAAAAGACTAAATTTAAAAAGACTAAACTAAAAGACACAATTAAAAGACTAAAAACACGATTGGATAATATCTCCAACGATAACTATTAGGCAATTATTGAAAGATCAGAGTGATAGCAATTCCAGTTAAAACCAGTTAATTATTAGTTAGCATTCAATAAGTAGGCCTAACTCGATGATAACTACTCAATAACTATTGAAAAATAATTAAAATTTCAGGCTTTTTTCAATTCCAAAGTTGAAAGAGAAACTTGATTCTTGGATCAGTATTCATTCACATCCATCACATTATATTCGAACATTTAAATAATAAAAGAGTTGGAACAAAATCATAATAGATTAAACGAATAAAAAGGATTACGGTTGGGGACCCCAAGTGCTGATAAACTGCTTCAAAGAAATTTGGAAATAATCACATCTTACGTCTTGGTTTTATCTTCACACCAACACATCTTCGAATGTAGTAGGCTAACCCTAATAATTGACAGTAAAGTCAATTATTTAGGTAAAGAATAAAATTTAAAATTTATTTAAATTAAATAAATTTAATTATTTTTTTAAAAAGAAAGATGGGCCCATTTTTTTTTAAGAAATTAAACAACAGTTCAGTTTCGATTGGGCTACCTCAAAGTGATAAAGATGCTGACAAATATCATCAAGTTATTACACAACGGAAGTAAATTATCAAGCGCAAGTTTCTTGTCCAATCTTGGAACGAACACCAAGCCACAATATCAACACAAGCTGATAATTTAAACGAAAAATGATAATATTAACTTGTGGTGATTAATTAAAATGAAATTTTCATTGATAAGTTAAGTCATCAATGAGTGTAAAAGATCATATTGAAGACTCTATTTCCAAGTGAAAACTGACAATAAACCTGAACAAGGCTTCAATTAGAAAAGGTGAGAAGTGGTCACTTAGTGTGAGAAAAATGATAATATTATGTAGAGCATTTTAGTCGGCAACCGCTCGATGGGATGGTTGACGAAGCATGAAACAAGTTGCTTTTCCGACGCGCGACCAGAGTTTCCGGTGCGGCGCGTGCCTCCACCTCAATACTCTTTCCTTTCCTCCTTCCCCCTAACCTAACCCAGGTCACTCATTGCTCACTCGTTCAATTGCAATCTAATTTATGAGGGGTGTATTTATGACCAGATCACTTTCATGCCTATTACACTGCGGCTATGTTGCACTGCTACAATTACATTGTGCTGTGCAGCAGCTTGTTCTTGTTGCAGTACAAGATCTCGGGTCCAAATCGCCTTGGTAAATTTTGAGCACTGGCATAAAAACTGGATTAGCTTAGTAGTACCACATGCTAAACGATTGCTTGAGTATGTACCCAGTGATTCATTCAGTTGGGACACGCAATTCCAACGAATGGAATGACTCATGCAGTCTCATTGATATCTTAAATGAGAGGGAACGAAGGCATTGATACTTCAAGCCCACAATCATCATTCCTTTACATGATATAATCATTCATCAATAATATAGAGCACTTCCACCTATTAATTTTGAATGTATTCATAAAATATCGTATTGAAACACGGCTGACATTGTTTCAAGGGAAGACTAAAAGAGCAACATCATGGAGCTATCCACATCTCAATTTTGTAAATCATGCATTTCGAATATCAAAATAATACCACACACCACCATGACGAACTCCTGAAGTTGCTACAACAACAACAACAACGAACTCCCAAAGGTAACTACGTTTAGAAGCACCCAAATTTGTATAAACTTCCTTGGTGAGGATTAAATTATAATCCTTTTTTTCAGATCAGTCTCACAAATTGGAATAAATTTTTCGATTTACTTTCTGTAATTAATTCATTTTCAATGAATAAGATTCTATTTGTAATTTCTGTTAGAGTTGTAAGTTTGCAATGGAAGGAACAAACATCTCAAGAGCAAAACACGTGTACTTTAACAATGTACCTACTAAAGTGCATATTAGAGGCTATACCATGTTCAAAATACAGTAATACAAAACCGTTGTGTTGAATGTTCAATGAAAAACTTATAAAATGGAAACATCCCATTCTTCCAACATCAATTCATACTGATACACCTCTACAGGATATATTCCATTGGGAACTATCCCTACCAAACTGACCCTCTCAAATAATAAAAAACCTCCAACCATTTATTACCCGGCCATTAGTACAGAAAATATGAGCATTTCGCAGAAGAGGGTGGTTCAGAATAAAAGAAGGTTGAATTTGGGCTCAGGTAGAGAAGAATAATAATCCCGTTAGAAGCACTTTAGAAAGAAGCGATCGTTTCTTACCTGGTCAACACTTTCAAGTTCTGCTTCTCAACCATAGGACATAGCTCTTCTCATGGTCATTCAGTCCTCATCTGCAAGAAAAACAATTCATTAGCTCACTGTTTTAATTACCGGTAACTTACTCTTATAAGTTTGTATTTGTACAAAAACATTTTCATCTATGTTAAGACGAATACCCAAAAGATTCTAGTTAGTAGATTTTCTAATACAATTAATTGAGTTGTTAACAATACCTATTCATTTTGGGATATTGCTCGTGAATTACTAAAATAGGTATGGTTTTTAGAATAGAATGGTCGAAAATTCCCAAATAGAAAAACCTAGCCTGTTCGACAATTTCTTGATTCAGTACAAATTTCAAACTCTCGAATACATTTACAAGGGACCTTTGTGAAT
Organism: Sogatella furcifera; assembly: GCA_017141385.1. Taxonomy (NCBI): domain Eukaryota; kingdom Metazoa; phylum Arthropoda; class Insecta; order Hemiptera; family Delphacidae; genus Sogatella; species Sogatella furcifera. The sequence continues at coordinate 28,732,872 of CM029546.1, forward strand.
TTTTCATGTGAGTCACACTCAAATAAGCTGGTAGTGCACCCTTGCAGGTAGAAACAAAATCTGAAAAGACGAGTGAGAGAGAGACATCAATATGTCATGTTCCGACGTGCTCAGAGAGAATATAACTATTCAATTTAAACTAATCTGATTCGTTATTTCAATTTGAATTGATTAGTATCAATTCACAAACAGAATAGATCTAATATTGAACTACCTGAGATCTGATATGGAGAGAGCTATATTATAGCTACTTGGCTTAAATTGGCTACCTACTATTTCGTATAGTAGCCCAACCTTATGAAATTCAAGTTCCAAATTACGCTAGTTGTCTATGTCGCTTTATAGGCTGCGGACAAATTTTCAACTCCGAAATATCATTCTAATACAATATAACGAACAATCTAAGAATATAAAAGAGTAAAAAGATAGACCTACAGGATCAAACATTTCAACTCCTCATGGCGCAAATCAAAATTTATAAGCATGGATCTCAATCTTGTCCAAAAGCTGATGTGTGAGAATGTATTCTAAAGTAAGACTTACTGTGAAATTGTTAATGGACCAATCAATATATTCTGGGAAACAAAAAAAAATTAAAACTTTTGAGGTAAGCCAGAATATTCACGAACCGAACTGCGATCAAAACCAATATCAAACTGAAACTGGAAGAAGCTCAAAACTGGAAGTGCAGACTCAAGTGCACGTGCTCAATCATAACCAAGAAAGACACAAGGAAGGAAGATCAAGCAAAAGCAGACAGACACTTGTTTGAACTACACGATTGCCAACATTGCATCCAGTTGAATTGAGCAGAGATTGGAAGAAAATGAGAATTGAATTATAATTATCATGAAAAGCATAATATTATTAATTTATTTTTAATTTTTAAAGCCAAGTTTTTGTATCAAAATGGAGGTTGGCTCTGTATGATAGCTGAACTAATCCTGATTTGAACTAACAAAGTGGCGCCAAATTTCAAAATCAATGAAAGTTTTTGCGTTCCATTTATAGACGGAATACAGTAATAATTTTTGATTACGGTAGTATTCTGATATGAAATTTCCAATTAAATTGAAAAATATTTCAAGACAAAATAAAAATTGACTATGATATATAAATACTTGAAATAAGAAAAAATAGTCTATTTTTAAGAACTGAGACAATCTATTTCACTGTTCTATCATAGAGCTAGGCTGTCGTTTCGTTGCTCGAATATTTAACTTTTCGAAAGTACTCAAATAAAAGATAGTGCAACATGCAACAGGCCTGAATCTGAATCTAGACTACTCTAAGTTTTTTATCATGTAGTTCTACTTCATCACTGGGAATTTCACAAATTGTTTGGTTGTGCAGAGTCAATAGAAATTGTTGATGGAATAAAATGCTATGACAAAATCTGTTGAATCTATTGAGACATAGACGTAAGTGAACTAGCTGACAGGCAATTGCTGTAACTATAGATGATGACACGACATAAAAGAGCTCTACGTGTAGGCCTAATAAATGAACACAGAAGATTTGAAGGCAGCTCGGTGGAATGCACGTAGAAAGAATCAGTAATGAAGTGCTCCTCGAAAAGTCTTGTCACGTGACCTAGTCAACACATTCACGTAAGGTGAAAATTAGTTTGCAAAAGCACCTACTACCTTCCCCACTAGCTAATTAAAGAATGAAAAACATGTCAAAGCTATGTATATTGAGACGGTAACAGGTAACTTAACTTCTTTTTGAAAAATTAGGTGGGATGAATATATTTTTCCTAAAAAAGTTGATGAATTGGATTATTAAATGCACAATAAAATTATTGTAAGCTCACAATTTCGAGTTATTGTAAATCCAAGGGTAAAAACATCTTAAATAAGGTGAGGCTTTGGGTTAGGCTGCGGGTGCTACATAGTTTTAAATCTATATCAAATATCATATCATAGTATAGTAAACTCCAGCCTAAGTCTAACCCACAGCCTCACCTTTTTCGACATATTTTTAGCCTAATACTAACAATATTTATTATGCGAGTTCAAATAATATTCTACTTTCACTCGCTTTCAACAGATTTTAATATAATTTAGAATATGTTCGAGTGAAACTGATATGTGATAGATTAGACAACGTAACTTTTAATAATTCAAACTTCAGAGATAAGGCATCAAAGATCAAACACTAAACTTGAAGTTCATCTTTTCTAAATTAAACAGGGTGTTTCAGGAGGAATATGCAATACTTCTCAGGCTGATTCCTCACACCAAGTAGACAAAAAAGTTCCGTGGGACCATCCCTCAAAAACGCCTTGTTACCGAGATAACAATGGCGGAAAATTGAGATTTTTCAAAATATATTAATTTTTTAGAGGCTTTAGTGAGGTTCTAAAATAATCAATTCCTATGTAAAATTAGCTGAGGAATTCAATGAAACCAGTTCCAAGTTTGTAACTTCAACGGTTATTGAGATAATTGGGAAATTGAGATAACTGGATAAGGAATCATAAAATTCTATTTTTTATTAATGGAAGTTGAAGAGAGTCGGACTCTAAAGAAAAAGTTGAATGGCGGCGATTGTGTAAATCTTACTCAAATCTCAGAAATAGCAATCAAAAATCGCAAAATTGACAAAACATAGCACAAGTGATAAATTTGTGTTTAGTATCGATTTTGCGATTTTTGATCGCTATTTCTGAGATTTGAGTAAGATTTACACAATCGCAGCCATTCAACTTTTTCTTCAGAATCCGAATCTCTTCAACTTCCATTAATGAAAAATACAATTTTATGATTCCTTATACAGTTATAACCCTTATTGTTGAAAAATGGTGTTTTCTAGCATATTTTTCCCAATTATCTCAATAACCGTTGAAGTTACAAACTTGGAACTGGTTTCATTGAATTCCTCAGCTAATTTTACATAGGAATTGATTATTTTAGAACCTCACTAAAGCCTCTAAAAAATTAATATATTTTGAAAAATCACAATTTTCCGCCATTGTTATCTCGGTAACAAAGAGTTTTTGGGGGATGGTCCCATGGAACTTTTTTGTCTACTTGGTGTAAGGAATCAGCCTGAAAAGTATTGCACATTCCTCCTGAAACAACTTGTATACAGTACAACTATATAAAAATAACGATTGGACTGAGAAATAAGCATGTTGTTAGATTCTTCTATTCTGAAATTATTGGTGGAATGAATAAAACATAACTGCCGAGTATAAGAATACGAAAGTTATAGCCTATGCCAGTCTATGCCTAAAATAAGTTGTGGTTCTCAGGAGCCAGACAAAAAACTAATTTCATTCTATCAAACCGTGGTAGTTGTTACACATAATATATTAAAGAAACAGAAGAAATAGGTTGGTGAAATTAGCAGGTCCTGCAGGACAGCTTAATGACAGGGCTATAAAACAGTCATAAAGATTGCTTTAAGTTGATGGTTGTCGGCTTTGCCGGGAAAGGATGCTGGAGTACAGCTATTCTTATTTTCCTTCTTTATTTTCTTTTCCTTGGTTTTGAAACATTGGAGGTCCGCCCTCGGCAACCGCCGCTTTTACTGCCGCCCATGCGTGAGTGGAGTGACGATGGGGCGGAAGCGGAGGGGAAGAAGTGTAAAATGGATAACCTATGCTTGCTTGCTCTCCGCATTCGACCTCTCATTTTATGTGTCTATGAGTTACTGCCTTTGTCTTCAGCTCAGCTCTTCGATTTTCAGGTCACTCTGAACCATTCTAACTTTTTTTCATTTTTTAAACTAAATACTTTTTGGGAATAATTTTAATACTAATTTTAAAAATTCATGAAACTCTTATCAGATGGATAATGGAAGCAGAATCCAGAGAGTCAAGCTACGCCTAAATTAAGATAAGGTTTAGGAGTAATATTTTCTAAAAACCAATTTCCTCATTACAAATCGTGGTAGTTTTTACTCCTTATACAAGGGCTTGAATGAAAGGAACAGAAGTGTATAGTCATATACTACTGCTCTCTAGGGATAGAATCATGATTCAACTATTTTTCAAGACTTCTAAAAAATATTTTTTGTAATCTTTATCTTTACCTTTATCTTTATCTTTAAAGAAGAAGAATCTTTATCAAATTTTTAGAGGATACCTAACACTAAAATCTAAACAAATTACAATATAGTCATTGAAAGAACTGGAAACGTATTGATAGAAATCAGACTGCAGGAAAGTATATTAATAAAATAAATATAGATGTAAAGAAAAACCTAGTTATCATCGAGAAGATCGATGAATAATCACCATCAAACTTTTATTGTGTTACGTCTTGTGCCTTGAATGCTGTTGGCTTTCTTGAGTATTTGACTTTATTTAACCATATAATAATAGAACTCTCTCGATAAATGATAGGATCCTCTTTGAATTAACAAAAATAATTGAATAACTGATCGTCAACATTCTAAAGAGAAATTAAAAATTTGTTATGAAGAGAATGAATATATGATGAAATGAATTACCTTGTTTCATAATAATTATATTCTTTATTTGAAAGGTCTATCAATAGTAGATGGTTGTTTCTTGTATCAGTAAAGGCCTATACTTCTAGCACGGGTTAAATCATAACTGTGACAACTAGGCTATACATTTCCTAACATGACATTGCAAGGTCATAAACGCCAACTATGTAATGGTCTTAAGTGCCTGATGTTTCTTTATCGACTTAGATAAGTTACACTCTTTGATTTTTTAAGGTTTACCGGTATTCTGAGGTTTATTATAGGTCGAAGTATTCCTTTAAAAATATAAAGTTCTCGGCTTAAAAAGGGTAATTTAAATCAATACTGGAAACATGCGTTTTGGATGAAGTTCATAATTTGATTTTAAATCCAGCTTCTCCAAGTAATAGTTTCAGCTGATTAAGACATTTTTTGGAAGCGACTACCTACCTAGAAGGAATAATTGAAGAAGAACTAAAAAATTGGGATACATATAAAAGTAATATTTCTTTTACTTTTAAACATTTCTTTTTTGAAACTACAGAGGAAGTTGATATTAATGATGACAATATTACCAATGGACCTCGAAAATTCCATAATAAGACCCAAATTGTTATCAAACATTTACTCTGTCTGGCACTCAATGATCTCTCTGGTAGTGTTCACAACTACTAATCTCCACAACTGGAAAATCATTGCTACATGTTTCCTATATATATTCAATTATGAAACACGTGTTAATTCGTTTCTTAATTCTAAAATTTAATTACAAAACATGTTTCCTATATACCCATTGGACATCATATTTTCATAAGCAGTAAAAAAATATTTAATTTCGATTTATAGAATATTCAAGTCAGGGATCAGATTGCTTTGGTATGAAATAAGTATAGTTCCGGTTCATAATAGGGTTTCTTTTCTTTTGTCGAATGAGAAACAATCTGTTACGGCCAAAGGGTACTAGCTATGATAAGAAATAATCAAAGTTGCCAGATAGATTTCCTATTCAAAAACTGGTTAGAATTAGTACAAGTCGACAAGAAAATAACAACATAGCTACATAGGTACTATAATTAATCTGAATTCTTCGAGTCAACAGAGTTTGAAACTAAAATGCGCACAATAAGAACTAAGCTTATACGAATAAGCATTTATCTATAAATTCATATTAATAAATGATAACAATGATTTAAGGTATTAATTTTTCCACTTTTATGCAAATTGGTTGACACTTCATAATATCCTATTTTCTCCATGAAGCTTAGTATGAGGTAAAAACTATTCCGGGAATGAATTTTAGGCAAAATTGAATCCTACTTCCATGTCATAAGATTGAATACAAATACTCATGGTTCTATAGTCAATTGCATTGAATTGAAAATAGCACGAGGAAAACGTTGACAAACCTGAGTAAGGGAATAGTTTAATGTGGAGACTATATAAACAAGTTAAACCATGAAAGATACTCAGCATATTATGATTGTCATTACTAGTAAAGAATAATTTAGTAGCCTACAAATATTCCCCAATCTGAATGATATTTTCTCTTTGATATTTGAAAGAAAACTAATATGGTACCGTATCTCAAAAGTGAATTACCTGCTATCGGCTGAAAGTAAAACCTTATAAACTGGTTTTCGTTTGTGAATCACTGTCATCAAAAGCCGAGGTATAATGTGGCTATGGTATGGTTGCACCAGAGATCAGAGAAAGTAGCCATATATTCGGCTTGAGCTGAACAGGAAAGCTGCTCTTACTGAATATGTTGACCGAAATACAACGTTTTCTACCGTTCAAATACATTCATCCTACACTTTCACATTCAATTTATAGCCTGATCATCCGGGGCAAAGCGCAGGTGTTGGAATTTAGAGATTGGTAATACCAGTTAATTATTATTCATGCTAATAGGATCGTTTCGAAATCGAGAACTCTCCTGAAAACGTGAAGTAATTGATCAAGGTGAAACAAGACAAGCTATGGAAGATTCCTCTAGAATAGGCCAATAATCACAGTGAAGAGAGTGAAGAGGGGAGTAGTACGTTGCTTTGCTTTGAGAGAAATTATAATACAATTTAATTACGCTTGTTTCCACGAGATTAGACTCAAATTTTTATTCCAATTGGTGGATTGATTACACGTAAAATGTGTTTTCAATTTTAAGAATTGGGGAGCTAATAATCGCCAAAGCTATTAAAGTTTGTAGGGGGAATAGAGAGTTATGTTACAAGTTGATTTTCCATCCTTGAAGATAGGATAATTTGCCTGATCCACGTTTCCATGAAATTCCTTTATTGAAAATAAATATATCGAAACATTTGAACTATGGTAGGAATTACAATCTTTGTTATTAATGTCGATAAAATATGAAACTTGCAATAGACCTTTACTTCGAGTGAAAAACCTACTATAAATGCCACAGGCGGCTCGTGCCCACGAAACAAGTGAAGTGCCTGTATCTTCTACTTTACAACACTTCACCTGTTTCGTGGGCACGAGCCGCCAGTGATAAATGCTTGAACATTTTCCCCCCACAGAGATGAAAATATTATACTTGAATTGGAGTTTTTTGGAAAGGAAAACTACAAGAGTTGATGTTTTTCATGTGGTAGATGGAATAGGGGGAATCTTGAACGATTACATGTTGAACAACATAACATAGAATTTTGAATACAGTGAAACAATAAATCCTGATTCCATTTAACTAAATTTCTCTACAAATATTGTAACCTGAACCTCGTAGCGATGGCAAAGTGAGACATGCTTCTTTGTTGATCTGTGAAGTATTGTTGATTATAATGAAAGTGAGAAGAGTCTCATCACAGATATAAATTAGAAAATTAATGTAATGCCTTATTACTATGTTTCCCACTAAGAAAGGCTGCCTTTTTAAAAATAGATGGATTGAAAAGTTGCACGTTGTACCGATCAAAAATGTCTTTCATCACAGAACAGCACATAACAAAACCAATAAATGGTATTAAAAATTGAGGGGGAATTACAGCATAAGGCAAACAAATTAGAAAAGAGCTCACATCCAATCATTCACAGTAATGTTAGATGACTAATTATCAAGAAAACTATTTCAGGTGCCTGAAGTTCAAAGTAATTTATATTCCAGGCTAGATTGGAATTTTGTAAAGCTGTACTTGAAGAGCAACGGGTCTCTCATTTCCAAGCTACCCGAAGTGAAAAAAAACTCTATTACAATAAATATTGGGAGAGAAAACGAAGGAACTTCACTCATTATAAAAAAATCCTACACCAAACATAAATAATCTAGAAAAATTAATCGAAAACCATCATAAAATCAATTATTAAATTCTAGAGATTCAGTAGAAATTGTTAATTCCTGTTCAAAAACATCACACGCGCACATGATGATGATGATGATAAGGAAGACCCGCTAAAACCAAACATATGGACGCATCCTTCTCTCAAAAGACAAATTAACTGACTGAAATCTTCTTGAATGTAGAATAAAGTAAAATCATTCTATCAAGACAGTGAACGTTAAGCATTGACTAAACACGAAATTTATGGATGTGAGTTACACTTACAGTGTTTTCGTGGAAAACTTGAAGCACATGCACAATGCTGAAGAGACTTCAACGACAGAAACGAAGGTGATTTTGGACATGATTGTTAATAAATTTGAGAATTACTGGATTTAGAATTAAATACTGAAGTGTTGTGCCTGGTTGGAAGTAATTTTTAGCCGCGCGTAAATGGTTAGAGTGTAGTGTGGAGGTGTTAGAGGCAGAACAAGAGGGAAGAGCGTCTTACCTTGTGATGTGGCTGAGGTGGAATCACAACTGGACCCGGTGGCCGGCGAGATGTGTTGGGCCTGGGCGGGTGACGCCCCTGGTGGCTGCTGCTGCTGCTTACGTCACACGTCTGTCGTCTAGTCTCCACACCCCACCAACCTCCACCACCACCATAATCCACAATCCACCTCCTTCCACTTTCCACATCATCGTTTTCATCGGCATCGCAATCCTTTTTCTCTTCCAAGATTTGCTCGCTTAGAGAAAAGCTAAGATTTGTTCGAGGATAATCCCAAGAAGCAGACTACCTTAAAAAGCAGTAAGGTAGACTGTAAGTAAGATCTTTAAAAGGTGATCGACTGGTAGCTCGTCCATGATCTTGGCACCTCTGCTCTGTCTGCTGGACTGCTGGTATTCCATTGACGCTGCAATGCGTAACCACCTCTCTTCAATGTTGAATCAAATATGGGGGAACATCTAGGGTTCCAATCTAGGGAACAGGATTTTCAATGAGAGAGGAGAAGCAGATTCCAGCGAGAAGTGCGGAAATTCATAGAATAACAAAGCAAGGAATTGAAGAGAGAGTTAGAATGAACAGGGACGATGTAAAAGAACTCCTCTGTGAAAGTAATCTATTAAAAATCAGTGTTCATATGCAGAAACGTCTAGTGCCAAAATATGAATAACTCCCAAATTCCATTACCAGAGTGTAACAACACAGCTAATATCAAATTAAATAACCAAATATATATAACTAGCCAGGGGGCTCCGCCCCCTGGACCCCCGACAGTATCGTCAGTGTAAGCTGAGACAAACAGGCTCGCTTCGCTCGCCTGCAAATTCCGTTCAGAAGGGATTTAAAACTTATTGAACACAGCATTTCTAGACCTAATCTGGACCTGTTCAACAAATTTCAACATTTTCTCCAATTTATTCTCGAAAAAAAACTCCGAAAAATAGTAAAACGCTGATATTGACCGTAATATTGAGAACTATATCAGGCATAATTTGAAACTTCATTCAATATCTTCCAAATTAGTTTATCTCGCTGAACCATTGAATTTACAGTAAGGATTGGTCGTATCAAGGCGGAAGATATGCAACCCGCAAAACATCCACAATTTTTAAAAACCCGATTACTGGCGTAGTCTTGAACGGAATTCAAAAATATCTTAACACAAAATTTTTAGACCTTATCTGAACCTACCCACCAAATATCAACATTTTCTACCGATTGGTTCTCGAAAAAATTGAGAAAACGCCGAAAAACTATAGAAAAACTAAAATATTTGGCGTATCCTTTGAAAAGTTCCTGAAATCCGTTCTTAGCGCGCGTCTAAACGTCCAGGTGAACATGCCTGCCAAATTTGAACGCATGGGGTTCGATTGATTTTTAGTTCTGGTGATGATTCAGTCGGTCAGTCAGTGCCATTTCGCTTTTATAGATATAGATTCAATAACCACAAAAATGACACAGTATGAATATTATGTATTATAATGTGTATGCCTATGTTCAGGAGCTAAGGGTGGTAAAAAGACAAGTTATCAATTTGAGAGATATACGATTTTCATTAAATAATCAAGTTATCAATTTTAATTTCAATATTTGAGAGTTATACATTTTGAAAGTTTTACATTAATTTATGATTATGATGAATTACTGTGACACATGCGCATTATAGGCACAGTGTCATCCTTTCATTCTCCAACCAGACTTTGCTGTACTAGTTTTGAGAGTTGAAAATCTGAAATAGATGCTTCCAACCATACTTTGAGAAAGAGGAGAGACAATTTTTTGGTATTCAAGTTTTTATTGCAGATCTTTCACTCAAATAGACCTTTCCTAGCTTACTAGCTATCTTATTGTAATACTATAAATTGATAATTTCGCTGTTGAAGTAGCTTGAAGGGTGAAAAGTTCATCTCCAGACTGTCAAGAAGTTGGAGTTGACAAGAAGTTGCAAATTGAGAAGAATATGGAATATCTCATCAATTCCTGCATTCAAATTTGAAAATGAATCGTTGTGACCAGGTTTCACATTATTAACAAGCAGTTTTTAATCCGACGAAGAATCATATTCAAGAGATTACAACGTTAATTTATACGGAGAAAAGTGAAGAGATGAGGAGAGGATATCTCTTTGGATGGTTGGACTGGTTTCTATTCTGCTTTCTCTGCCACGTAGGGCCCACATTTCTTGCATCCAGTTCCATTATTATTCCACTCTCCAGCCCGCCCACCCTTAATCATGTCGGGGACACCGCGAGAAGCCATTCTTAAGATCTCCAGCCATTAGGCCTATTGCTTCCACATCGTCTTAACTCAAGCTCAAGAGCTGCCATGAGCTGCGGTCAAGAAAAGAAAACTACTATGAGTTATCTTATTTTTTAACCCTGCTCTGTCAAGCCTCATCACTTAAATCTTTCCACATTACACTGATCAAAGTCTCTTTGATTAAGTTTCCCATTCCATTGCAAAGTAGATTTTCCTCATGAATGCAGAAAAATAGAATCAATTCCATAGTGATAATTTCTAATAATCATTGTTGAAACTTTACTGCTATTGGTATATTCATTTTCATAAGTTCATTCATAGTCGAATTATCCCGATGCTACGGAAAGAAGACAAAATTAATCATTCTCATAATACATTCACTAAATCATAACGAATGAAACTCCCACAAAATTGAATTCGAAATCTGAATTAAGTCATTGGTATAATTGCTACAATCTCGACGTTTCACTCTTCTGGCCGAATTATGCATGCCATTTTACTTTCCACAAATATTGAAATACTCATTTCTCAGGTACTGAAAACATCTGAAAATTCTCAAGAATAGATTAGTAGTTAATACTTATGAGTTACATTCATAATGAATATTTAGTTGTGTACATGTGTACTATGACACGAGGAAAACACCAGATGTACTCACCAAATTCTGTACTGTAACAAATACTCGTAGCAATTCTCCACTTTACAACATGAACTACTCGTTTAGTTCTCTTTCGAAATTGCTTGAAACGAGTAATTGCAATAATTAATTTGAGACGTCCAAGGGCAAGCAGTGGAACTAATGTATGTATTGAAAAAGTAAACTAAGATGTATAAGTGGCATAGCAGAATTATATGTAGACACACGATTTCAGATGAGAGGCAAATAGTTGAAGAGGCCAGTTTGATCCTCCGAAAATCTTGTAGTTGGAATCTTTGACGGCGGTTGCTGCGTATTTGGATATAAACAAGTCGACCTTGACTATCAACTTGAACGAACGTGGGCAGACAGCAAATCCGTTATCCTAATGTTAGCCCCCTCCCCACCCTCACCACATCTCCAACGTATCAATTTTCGAATAATCGAAAAAATCGTGCTAAAGATTTATCTTTTCCAAACAGCAGACAAGTATTTTCATCAAATAGCGTGCTGGTACCCTACAGACACAAAACTAGTTCTACATGTAGCCGTACAACAGCGTTCTGTAATCTGAACAATATTGATAATCTAAGAAGTAGTAATCTGTGATTTTTTCGTTATTTACTAAAACTATGATAATTGATAATAAATTATATGATTGTACAAGTTTTGAAGTGTTCAACCTCGTAGATTGAATCATACACTGTTTTTAAGTAGAAGTGTGCTATTGTAATATTATTGTCAGATAATGTATAAACAGTATATAAAGACAGTATATAAAGTAAACAGTATATATAGTATATATAGAAACAATATAATTACAAATAGAAAAACAATAGAGAATCCCTACCAATACCATACCTATGTACACGTTCAAGTTCAATATAACAGTTATAGAGACTTGAAATAAAATATCTTGGAAATAAGCAGATTCATCTACACTGTACAACACAATTTGTTGATAACATTATATTATTAAATAAAAATTTCAATCACAATACTCTTTATATAATTTTTTATTCTAACACAACATGTTTCTGCTCTTTCAATTTTTATTTATTCTAATTATTCTGCTTGAAATTTTCATTTTATAATATATATTTCATGATATTTTCATTATAATAGTCAAAAAGGAAATGTTGATAACAATTTAACGATTTTCCGAGAAGCACGAATATTTTCCATACGAAAGGAATGTATAACCCATTCACACAGTCACTTAACCTCACTCTCTATCAGTATTTAAATGAACAATATCTACTATGATCAAAAACAACAACCAGCTACACAGGAGAAGGATAATAAGGTGAAATAGTTTTGATGTTGTATGTTTGAGCTTATGTATGAATTTAAATTTACTGCAGAAATGAGTACATTACTGTCAATAATTGTTCGGATATCATTGACATCGATACGTGACGAAACAAATCTGATAATGAAACAAATGGAATGGAATGGTCAACTGTGCATTACAAAATCTCAATACAAATTGTTGTTATTGTTATTGTTATGAGGGTGAAGCCCACATGAGCTCATAGGCTTGTGCGTGGGTTATGATATGGATGATAAATGATGACTACTTTGAGGTAGTCGGGACCGACGGCTTATCGTATCCTCCGAAAGACGGGGTGGCCGTATTTATGTGATTGTGCTGTGGTCAAAAAACTGTTCCCCGCTTGGGACTTGAACCAGGGTCCACCTGGTTATCAGACCGGCGCTTTATCACTCCTCCAACGACCCTGTATTCCTCAATTTGTATTTCCTCTGAGTATTTGTCCACTACTATTTCTAAATCTCTCATACCATCTCTAGCGTAGACCAACTCCACCCCACTAACAAATCAGGTAAAGCTTTGGAAACACAGCTTTTGGAAAAATCCATTTATAAATCTATAAGATTATTTTTGAACTGATTAGTGTGGTCTGTTGTTTAAAAATTACTGCCTCAACGAGCAGAAGAGACAAGCTCTGTTCAATACGTTCATGGAGTAAATAATTATTGTAAAGCTCTAAACCGGTGCACTCGTTTTTGTTAGTCACATCAAAATTCAAGTCGCATACTTTCACTGTTCAAGGATCGGATCTTGGCACCAGAATACGCGCACACAATGTCACAATCCTTTTCGTGCCTACTGGATTCCAAACTCATATGGCATTCGTTCACTGTCTGTGAGTAGTATAGTACATGTAGTGAGTACTGAAGTACATGCATTGTACAGTTCAACACATGTTTGAAATATTTGAGTTCAGTTTCCGGAGAAGTTGAAAAATTAATTGTTTCATAGTTCAAGTATTGTTCAAGGTTGTATTTGAATAACTTTCATTATAATTACTGATTGGCGATATCAGTTAAAGCATTTTTAGAACTATAATAATTTATGTGAAGGAATAATTATCGTTATAATTTCTAGCTCTAACGTATTTATTTTTTTCCAGATACACTACATGCATTGTAAATAGTTTTAAGCTATATAACATCATAATTAGGTATGTGCCAAGTTTTAAATCTCCCTTATTCAAAGCCACCTAACCTGCGTTTGCTACTGATTCGATCATCCCAATAAGCAAAAGTAGAAATTATTGATATCAATAAAACGATCCATTCAGATGAATAAATTACATGTTTTTCAATTCCATTCCAACCAAGCCGAACAGTATGTTCTCTAACCATTCAATTAGATGACTGAAATTCAAATGCAATATAGCAAAAACAAGTAGCCATTAATCAAGAAGCGTTTATCTGTTTTGCCAATCATCGGCTAGCTTCGTATACCAGATCAAAACTAATTGAAGCAGCAATCAGAATAATGTATAATGCAATACCTGGCGTTGTTGCTACTCAGTGACGTTGGCCTCTCCTTACAAAATACCTCTCACTCCTCCTCCCATCATATCATTTTTCCTCTCCTCCTGAGATGATGAGGCCATTGACAGACAACACTACCCGGCTTCTAAACTGAAGCTGCACATTTGTAAAGGGTCATTCACAGCAGTATCTGTTCTGATTTATTCATATGAATGTGTTACCCAGTCGAACAACTGGTGTATATACGCACATCAAATGAGTGAAATTCAACTTGAATTTTTATGACCGAAATGGTCACTGTACCGCTATGGGGAAAAAACATTCAAATCGAATTCAAAATCTGAACGATGCAGTACTTAAACAGTTATTCAAGCCCAATCTTAATACTAGCACTATACGAATTATGCAGCTTCCCTTTTCATAATGATAGTACACAACGATAACATCCGGGAAAATTTTAAGGTATTCTATTCATAAATATGCATGTTCTCCATGAACACTCCTTTGGCTCAACACCCAACAAGAACAAATTCGATAGATTTGAATTCATCATGAAATCATAATCGATTCAGTAAGACGAATAAAATATTTCCGCATAAGAGCGTAAATGAGGACCAAGAGTTGCCTCAATGTTATTGGATATCTTTAGAATAAATTCAGTAATTTTTACTCAACATCTAAAAAAGGTACAGAAGAAGTGGAAGTTCTGAACATAAGTAAACAACTGCTGCAGCAACTGGTTTCAAGTATCATCATACAGTATCGTTTAGCTTTAGCGTTGTGCAATTCCAAGCAAAATCCTCGTTGTTTTTAATGGGCAAGATATGCACGACCCAGACGCGTTTAGAGGTGATCAAAACTTCTGATTCTCTCACTTTTTTCAAGTTTTTATAGAGTTTTTTCTACTGGAGATGATAATCAGAAGTCACGACGCGTATCAGGAATCATTTTGCCATGAACAATTTTCTTCTAAAATTGTGCTTCTTGAGGAACCATATGCTGAAATATCTGCACAAAAAACTGAAGAGCAATTTGAATGTAAGTTGTAATACTTGAAAAATTGTAGGTTGGTTCAACAATAAATATTCAGGACTCAATTCTTTAAATGTTATTGGAAGTACTGTTCTTGCTCAGGACATGAATCTTGATTATGCCAGTATACATTACCTCTGTAAATTTACAGATAACCTCTCAATCTATTATTATTTGTTGATGTGAAATTTCATTTCGTCATCAATTAAGAATCCATGCAGTAGCCTATGTGTCAATAATTGAGTTATTAACAAGTGTGAGTGATTTATTAGAGGGGTGTGGGAAAATTATGTCCAGGAACACAGGTCTCCAACATCTTTTAAAAGAATAGAGCTTTTTAAAATCATTACGATATGAAAGTGCCTCTTCATAAGAGACACAGAGAATTTCGAGCACCTTTTTGAAGTAGGAAATTGAAGCGAGCAGCGATCGACGAGCAAGACAGAAGTGGGTTGTACTTTCTCCTCACGGCTTTTTACGTAATACAACAGACGAACATGAATTAAATGTTACCAAACGGCTTGCTAACCTGTTCTACTCGGTTCAATCGCCTTATTTCAATCTGTGAGATCAGAAATTATCAATATTAGCTCCTGCAAAGAACATTGCAAAGATCAAACATTCAAATTCTGGAAATATGCTTACCGTATATTAGGTCTACACCATAAATATGGAGCACAACGTTGATCGATTGACCATGAACCTAGGCTATGTGGAGTAGATCTGCTAAACATGCACACGCAAACATGCACATGTAAGCGTAAACCTGGATTTTTGTAGATTATTGATAGAACATGAAACTGTATATCAAATACTTACAGAAACGCAGATCCTTGGGAACTAGTGACTATGATCGATGTCACCGACCACCGTTTTCCACGTCAGCGTCTCTAATAATTACAATGATATCTTAGTAATATGACACTCAATATTAATCTTATCATCTTACATATGAGGCGTGATTCTTTTCTATAATGCTTTCAATATCGATTGAAATATCCACAAACGAATAATGAATACTGTATATCAATAAATTGCAATGGATGGCTCGTTGGGAGTAGAGAATATTACAAATAAATAGAATTCATACAGCCTATCGGTTCCAACTGACTCTAATAAACATTAAAAATATTATTGTATTCAACATGAAATTGCATATACAGTAATAATTAGAGTATTGTACATAATACTCCATAAATCCCCAAAACCATTAGTAATCATTGCCATAACAGTAATCAATTTTATTTTATTTATTATTGTATTCCTTAATATGCCAAACTGTGATCTGGCAGTGAATATGTTAATTTGATAACCACTTTAGCTAGCTGGTACAGTATCACAGTGATATTAAATACTCTATAAGCTATATAGTCTGTTCTCGCTGTATTCGGTATATAGTCTGTATTCTATAATAGCCAATAACAATAGTTTGAAAGAGGTGGAGAATTCAGCTACATCTGGAGTTCGAAGAAAACTGTGTCCGGTTCGGTGTGCTCTTCGATCTTTGCACAAAGTTGGTTTCGGATGAGGTGGAGGCGATCGGTGCAGATCGGGTTATCACCGACGCGTGATTGGTGCGTTTGTGGGGGGGATGGAAGGGGTACCGGGTTACGAAGAGTGATCGTATCTATTTTGTTCGTGTTTAGCGCCGCCGTGGTCCAGCGCACAGCACAGCATAGCACTCTCTCCTTGACAGAGCGACTTATGGGTGAAGAGGGTGGCAGGCACATAAGGAGAGGCTCGCGGTAGAATCGCCCCTAATTAAAAGCGGACCCCTTAACCAATCCCCCCACCCATCACTACCAACCACAAGCGGCGACTATCCCATGACAAAGAAGGTGGTACAGGTGAGAATCCATGAGTTGAAAAGAGACATCGAATCCCCGTCAGAAGAGACATCGACATTCTTGCGGCCAACCATTACCCAACCGGTTATGCTAATGCCCAACTAATATTTTTCTCTCTCTCGTTTTCTACTATCCTATCTCATATTTTTTATCGTCTCATTCTCTATTTTGCCTCACTCACGCTTCTATCCCCCTGTATGAGTGTGTATGTGTGTGTGTTTTTTGTACAAGTACCTACACCAACGCGCACTGGGCGAATGAGACTCCTCAGGCTTATCCTTCCATATTTGGGAGGCTGCGACTGGTTTTTGGCTTTTGAAAAACGATTTTTCTCCTTCTGGACTACTTTTTAATATATTTTTATTCACTAGCTATGCTCATGTATCTTGTGTATTCTTTCTTTCCTTTGATGTTCACTAATATCTTATTCCTTATTTATGTGATATCAAACATCCTTATTATCTCTCACTTTATTCTTTGTTCTCCCTCAATATGAATATTCTGATAAGAAAAAACACCATTTCAATTCAATTTCAATTCAAATTGGCAGTGAGATACAGGAAAAAACGTCGTATAACTTTTCACGTCATGCATTTGTTGTGAAATGCGTCACTTTTTATAAAATCAGCTCGGTGAGCTCAATTTGTATGAGTTCGACACATTATCAAAATTTTACGATTTCCAAAAATTGAGGTATGAATTGATTACCAGAATGATGATTGATGAATCATGTAGGTGGGTTTCGTACAAATGGTTTTCAAGTTCAGGTAGCCCAGGACAGAGTCTATGAGTTATTAAGACCTAGTTTTGATGTTTCAACAGATCAACTGCCCTGACGTTTAGGATAAACTTGTGGTCTGGACTGCGAACTGAATCCTAAATTCCTAGACATCGAAAATACGGAGATCCGATGACCTCTACATAGTATAAATTATGATTACCTGCATTTATTCTGAAAAATATTCTTTTCTAACACATAAAAATGATTGAAGCGATACAAAAATAAAAGTAAACCGAGAAGTTGAAATTTTTCATGCATTACGTGAACTTAAATTGATTACTCTTTTTCATTATACATTACTAGCCGGCAGGTTCGCTTCGCTCGCCTTCTCCGCCTAGCCAGGGGGCTCCGCCCTCTGGGCCCCCGACAGTATCAGCAGTGTCAGTGAGTCAAACAGGCTCGCTTCGCTCGCCTGCATGACCTCTGTCAGTGTAAGCTGAGACAAACAGGCTCGCTTCGCTCGCCTGCAAATTCCGTTCAGAAGGGATTCAAAACTTATTGAACACAGCATTTCTAGACCTAATCTGGACCTGTTCACCAAATTTCGAAATTTTCTACCAATTTATTCTCGAAAAATCCAAGATAAACTCCGAAAAATAGTAAAACGCTGATATTGAGCGTAACCTTGGGAACTATATCGAACATAGTTTGAAACTTGATTCAATATCTTCCAAATTAGTTTATCTATAATCTCGCTGAACCATTGAATTTACAGTAAGGATTGGTTGTATGAAGGCGGAAGATATGCAACCCGCAAAACATCTACAATTTTGAAAAAAACCTGATTACTGGCGTAATCTTGAACGGAATTCAAAAATATTTTAACACAACATTTCTAGACCTTATCTGAACCTACCTACCAAATATCAACATTTTCTACCGATTGGTTCTCGAAAAAATTGAGAAAACGCCGAAAAACTATAGAAAAACTTAAATATTTGGCGTATCCTTGGAAATTTCCTAGAATCCGTTCTTAGCGCGCGTCTAAACGTATAGGTGAACATGCCTGCCAAATTTGAACGCATTCGGTTCAGTGGATTTTTAGTTCTGGTGATGAATCAGTCAGTGCCATTTCGCTTTTATAGATATAGATTGTTGAGCTTCTGAATTAGTTGAAGCAGTCGATAATGAGTCTACTCTATTACTTTTCCGTTGATAGTAATTTGATTAATTAATTTCAATCAATCATGACCCGATTTCCGATTGCAAGTGACATTTTACAATTCATGCGATTGCTGCATGATTCTGATTTTTCTTTACATGTTGGTTAGGATAGAAACTTTATAGACTTAATCCCTCAAAATAAGTATCCCCACTTTTAGAGAATATATATTCTCATTGAGCCATCCTAACTAAATAAGAAAATTCATCCAAAACATCCTTTAGTCAAAAGCCAATTGGAATTGAAATGTTTTAATTTCCATACCAATGAAAGAAAGTTCAAGTCATTAATTCATTCAAGAAATTAATCCATTAATTTTGTGTTGTCTTCGGCTTTATGAATTCATAATAAATTCATATATTCCTAATCACCCTGGATACTATTACTATAACTACTGTAAATCAAAAAAAGGATATAAAAATGTATCAGTTACTGATGTACATCTGTATTGAAGTTCCCCAACTTCAACACACATAACCCCTTCAATATTATTAGAGAACATATTTTATTAGACTGCATTCAGACATGGTAGACATTGTAACTTATGACACGAATGTTCAACAGGTTAGACTCCAAACATGTATTGGCGATATTCCAATATGATAATTTAGTCTATTTATAGCATATTGCATTTATGTCAAAGCATTATTGATTCACATCGTTTTACATAATGTGACGCTGGTTTCTCTCTGGACTTGTTTTAAAAACAGGATTAAGTGGATGTGAAACGATCTTATTAGGCCTGCGTGCAAATGTAGTCTGTAACAGCTCTGATCGAATTATAGACACAGAATTAATTGATTGTCAAAAACTTGTTACTACCTTTCACAAGGATACGATGATGATTTCATGAATACTGCGACAAAAACATAATATACGTTGATCTGAAATTACTTTATTTATTTAGGCAACATTCATTTGATTAACTAGAATTCAGTGATATAAATCACGTTGACTGAGTTCCAGCAGTTGTGGTCGTATTCGAAAACAATCAATTGGAAAGAAAATTAAAATAAGTCTGATTTTAAAATGAAGATTCAGAGTGAAAATTAAATTAACAGTTTACAGAGAGCTTCAATCAGATAAAATTTCCGCTTTATTGCAGAAAAAGGTTCTCTCTTTATTAGATCTTATTCTATCTTGATAAAAATATTATAATACAGAATAATGATTTTTTTATACAAATCTCTCATTCTTGAGTTCTTTGTTCTTTGTTCTTAGATGGAGTGGCTAACCATGCAGCTTCAGTGCACCTCTGAAATTTTGATAAAGTTTACTTGAACTTCAATTAGCCTATAATGGTACAGAGTAATGTGAGCAGTGGAATAATAAGAAAGTTAAGGAAATTATAATCAAACTAGAATAAGTGTGAAGCTTAAGATTCAATTAGATAAGAAAATGGTGATGAGATCAGTTTCCTCTGCTTATCCATCGAGTAAGCTCATCTTGTTGATCAATTATCATAAAATTATATACTTGAACGATCAAGTACCTTCTAGGTCATGTCAGTGATATTTTCGTGAACGAATCATCATAGCTGTCTCCTAGCCTACCATGAAAAACGATGAATCTCAACGAAAATTCTAATGGATGTGACTCATTGACATTAATAACGGAAGGTAGATACGGAGTAAGATCGGGTAAATTCCAAGAAACTTAACAGTCGTGATGTAAACTTCCTTTGTACAGCCTACGTGACTAAAAAAGGAAATGCCACAGCTTGAAGTCCATAGCTGTTCCATTCGTAATTGGTGGTCAAAACCTCTCCAATAAAATGAAGTTGATAGGCAATGAAATAAACATATAGTTATCCAATTCAATGCGTCATCTTAAAGCTTATGACACAACTCTTATAAAGCTGCAGCTATGGATGTCTGGCAAGTTTGTGATCATGTGACATATTGACAATATGATATTGTACGAAGAACATTTTTGGACCGATTTCTTCGAAGCCTGTAGATTTTCTAGAGCTAATCCTCCTTACTTTGACACTCGAACTCAAGAAGAGGAAGATCAAGTTCGAATAATCAAACTTTAATCTCATTATAGAATTAGGTGTCATCTTCCTAATGGCTGTTTTTTATTTAATTAATTTTGCATTTTTGATCAAATTTATGAATAAATTTATAACAAATCATGAATGTGGTATTAGTCTATTTATCATTGCTCATTACAGCTTCTGTGATTGATGAAAAATTAATCTGAAATTGTATTGGGTGAATTGGGTCCACATCTACTGATAGATAGTAGTGACAGCGACAGGTCCATCATTCACAGCTCATCGTTCAACAATCGGCCTGCCGGTTTACAGCTATTTTGGACACAATTTTTGGACACGGTTTCCACATCCACTTTCAGATTTCCACTGTCACAGTCCAAACTGAGAGGATGTGGAAGTTCATCCATCTCCTTATCTTCGTTGTAAATTTGTATGATAAATTGAACTGTTTCTGTTTATGATAATAATATGTTTCTGTAGAATTTCGTAACTTGTTGGCAATGGATTCTCCTTTAATTTTCATTTCATCTCTTTCTCTCTCTCTCTCTCTCTTTTCATTTCTCTCTCTCTTTTTTATTCTCTCCCCCCTCTCTCTCTCTCTCTCTCTCTCTCCATTCTGTGTATTTTTTCAGCACTGTTTAATGCAGAAAATAATCATTATCATTGAGGAAGATATATTGTTATTGTGAGTGTAGCGTAAAAATTATCACCCATTTGCTTTGGTTAACCTTCAGTTTGTCCTCTTTGTCCTTGAGAGCTCTGGGAGCAAATGCCCTCTTACCGAGACTGGAAGAATCTTATCACCCTGTCTGAGCAAGTACTCGTATTATAAGGTCCAGAACCACCGTGAGAGTGGGCGGAACGCTGTCTCTTATATTATGCATCTTCTCAATCACTTTCTCGCTTTTACATTATGCTTGCTCTCTCATCATCTACCTTTTCTCCTGTTCTCTTTTTTATTTTTTCTCTCTCTTTATCTATAACCATTTAACACTCTTCATCATAAAATATATTCCTCTCCTCATTATCCCTCTATCTCTATCTCTCTCACTAACACACATCTTATTCGTTCTAACACTGTACACTTCTGGCTTCTCTATAAAGTCTACTTACCCGGTCAATTTTCTGAAAAAAGTGGGATGGAACAACGAACAAAGAAGTAGAAAATGAATTTATTTGTTTAATCTTCTATTTGTTGCTATTTGGTCAGCTTCATAATACCTCTCTTCATGACTTCTTAAAAACATTTCAGAAGGAACAAAAAGTTCCTATGAATCAGCTTCGTGATCACATTGGAGGATGATAACAACTTCCATACAAATTCATAATATTACAATTTTGTGGAGGCTAGGTGATGAGGTACTAAATTGATGAATAATTTCTTTTTTCCGTTCAATGAATAAGTCAATTGGCGTTCGCATTCCACAAAGCTCAATACGTAAACCGAAAATAAATCGTTGATCTCGAAATAATAGCTGAATATTTAATAGACTAATATGCTGGGACCAATATTGGATTGAGACTCATCATCAACATACCTGATACCTCTCTAATGAAATCTCTTTGTTGCTTACCTTATTCTTATTTTCACAATTATTAAAACTATAGAAAGAATAACACTTGAAGAATTCAGTAGACTACCTCATCACCAAGCCTTCACTAAATTGTAAAATTATGAATTTGTATGAAGTTTGTTATCATCCTCCAATGTGATCACAAAGCTGATTCATAGGAACTTTTCAGATTGATTTTGTTCTATTTCACAGTTCACAGTGCCTGAAAATCATTTTGCGAAATCCAATGTAGAACAGAAATAATCGCAATTCTTTCTATAGGATACTAAATTTAAAGTTGTTTTCACCCAAGCACAGCAACATCCAACATTACAAGAGTGAACAGTAATGATTGAGGAATGAGTAGCCTCTGGAATGGAATGAAACAAAAGTGATACTTAATAATCAGTTGAAGTAAAAAAACTCCGATACACAGTATTAAGCATTCAAACTGACCGAGCTGAGTTGTTTACGCTACATGTAGTTGAAAAGTAGTCGTAGACATTGTCTAGTCGACAGTAAATCGGTGCTTGCTGCTCTAGAGGTAATATCGTAACTTAAAAGCTTGGGTAAGACAAACCTCCAATGCAGGATCTCTCTTTACAATAGCTGCTAGCTATAATCTACAAAGATTCTTTTTTCGTCTGAAGCTTATACATTCAGTAAATCAGATCCAATCTCACAAGAGCGAGAAAGAGAGGAAGAGGACGTAACAGCGAGAGGAGTGGAGAAAGAGAATGAGAGAAACTGAGGAGTGAATGAGTAGAGCGAGGAGAATATGTTGTGTATTTGTATTGGTGAATGAGTGATTTGACTCGACCGCAGCTTTAGCTACAAGCTAGCATTTATAGTTCATGCACCAGGGGAGCAGTTATCTGTGAAATTATAAATTGCATGTTCCATTATCGGAAATAGAATAAAGATAGGCACAGCCTATGCTCTGGACTTAAATGATCTTTGGTTTGGTGCTTTGGAATGAGCAATGAGTAAACGAGACAAAGGATTTCCTGGAGGAAAATGCTATCAAGAAAAGTAAGAAAATTGTTCTGTTGAGTTTCAAGATTTTTTAGATATTCGTGAGCTACAAATTTATGAGCTATTTGATATAAAAAATTTCTGATTGAGATTCTCCAGAAACAAATTCAGTGAATCTCCAATATAGTGAAGTTGAAACTGCTCTATTGAAACTAATACTGTACCGATCTTTGGAAAGATATATTTTGTTATAATGCACTTTCCAAATGTAACTTCTATTTTTCCTCAAAATCATGTACCAGTATTCCAATATCGTTCACTGTAAAAAAGTGGGGCTTTATTAGTAAATGGAAATACAATGTCTCATTCTACATGTAGAATAAAGGATGTCTTGAACACCAGAGTCATTTCTTGTATGTATACTTTGCAAACAGTAAGCTCTAAAGCATCTAACAAATAATGTTTTGAATTGGAGAATAGGAAGATGCAGCAGAGGCTGTTTGTGTTGACGTTTACATGGAAATAATGTCTTATGGAACTATGGAAGATTACATTTTAGTGAAAGTTGAATCCCGTGATAAAGATACAAACAATAATATTTTTGATCACTGCTCTATTGAAACTAATACTGTACCGATGCTTACAATAACCAAGAACAAGCTGAAGAATAGGGTTTCTCTCAGAGGAAAGGAAAATAGTAATGGAAAAAATAGGCACAGGAAATGATGATCGGAGTTGTTTTACAATACTGATTGAAATTATTGCTCCAAGTTATATGAAATTTCCATTTTGGAAATGGGATACAGGATGTGTGTGTATCATACACTTGCATCAGTGCAGTAATATGCACCTAAAAATAAATCCAGGCTTATGAGAATTAACAGCGAAATAATCAAGTCCTCCCTGAAATGCGTCTCTCGAATAAGTTTCAAAGAAGAGAAATGCATTATTTTCGGTTTGCCAGCCCAAGGACAAAGCGGCCGATATAGGGAAACAAAAGCGGTTTTGGAAAAAAGCAGCAAAGCAAAGAAAGCGCGCGAATGTAGCCATTGAAGGAAGGGGTGAAAGGGGGAAGGGGAAGGGTGAGGAACAGCGAAGATTTCGCCTGAGACGTCAACATGGAACGCAGTGCAAGAATGCACCGCCCCGTCCCGCCAAGAGACCCGCACCGCACCGGCCGGCCTTGAGTTTCATCTCATACCACCACCCACCGCCCCACGACAGTGTCGTGCAAAAATTATTCGCCCACTCCCGTAAAGATCAGCAGCAGCACCGTCCCTGTCCCACCGTTTTGGTCCAGCTTGAGAAATGGAAAGAGTCTCTGCTAAATTTTCTTTCTTTCTCTACTCATTTTTCCACTCTTTTTCTAGTTCTCCCTTACTGTTTTCTATTCTCTTTCCACCTCCAAACTCCGTCACCTTTTTGTTTGTTCTTGTTATTAGCCTACAATCCTTCTTCAAGAAATTTGATTTTGGTTTTTCTTCAGCACACTCCTTTAATTTCTCCTGAATCATACCTTATTTCCCATTTCATCTTCATCCTCCATGTTCATCGCTCTCTCTCAACTCTCTTTTGTTCGTTTTATCCTTTTTCCACATTAATCCACAATTTCTCATCACCTTCCAATCGTTTCTCTTCTTTTCCGAGCTGTTTTTCTTCTCTGTATTCTCTTTTTGTCCTCAAGTTCACATCATTCATAATCTCATGTATCTATTTTCCCTCTTATTATTCATAACTTCATCTTCTTATCTTTTCGAATGCTCCTTTATCTCCAATTGAATGCAGTTCCTGTTCTTATTTCATTTTCAATGGTCCCCTCATCATTCACTTTCATTCCTATTAAAATATCTCATTTTTCCAAAATAACAATCACATATAAGTACTGTCTTTTAACAAATAATCTGTGTCATAGTTTTAATTTCTAGTTGAATGGCACTCTTTGAAGGACGAGTAATTCTGCTTCACACTTGGTGAACTTCTAGTCAAACTCGTTCCACTTGATGATAATTGAATAGGTTGGGCAGAAACGATAACTGAAATAAACACTCAATGATCCCTAATGGTCATTACTAATCAGAAGCCAATAAAAGTAGGAAGTTTTCTTCGAAGCTTAATAATCTTTGAAACTTCGACCTCCTCGGAAATGAATAAAGATAGTCAATAATCAATAAAAAATATATAAAGTCACCTTCAAATTTTATTTACCATGAGAAACGGTTGTGTACCATCCGTGTCAGTATTATCATGATGGTAATGTTGCATGAATTCATATTTCATTTTACTATTAGCAATTTGGTAATTCGGAATGCTTTCATTTACTTCTCATCAATCTAGAGCAGGCACTCTCTAAAAAATGTTTATCCTGAAAATTATTCTTGCTCTAATTTGACCTGATGCTTTGCAAGTTGTGTTTACAGTTTAAAAAAAACTCGATGAGTGAACCTACTGTTTGTTTAGTTTGGAAATTACAGAGGTAATGCTTTGTTATATTATGCTAAAATTTTCGCAGGATCCTGCGAGTGCGAGCATTCACGTGGAGACGTCCAATCGTAAAAGCTAATCAACAGCGCTCTGTTCTGGGCGATTTTTCTCTGTAGCTAATTTAACTATGCTTAGAGCATCATTAAAATGTTGAAAAAATTGCAGGTTACAACAAAGTACTCGTACAAGAAGTCGGAATGGGGGAAAGTTGAATCGTTGATGACCGCTGTAACACTAGAGAGCCTCAATTTCTGAGCGGGTAATTTCAAAACCGCCTTAGGGCGAAATTTAGTTGCGGCCGTTTTTCTCAAACTGGCCAATTTTAGCCAACTCTACAGACCCAGTAAGAGTGGTCGAAGAAGAATAAAAGTTTCAAATCTTGAGATGGTTTTAAACTTCCAGTTTAAAATTAGCATTCACACGTTCCCAGAAAGTAATTTCGGAAAGGGTTGTTAACTTAGTGTGAAGATCACTTTATACTATTTTACTGTAGGCTATAATGTATGTATGTCTGGCTCAACAGCCCATGAAGGGCCTAGGCCTACCAGCTGGTTGCCAGTTTCAAATTCACTCTGCTATACAGCCCGACCAAGCCAAGAAGACACACCGGCACGACGGGAAAACGGTCCCAGCCCGGCCAATACCGGCCCAAAAGCCATAAATTCTCAATCAGAACTCACAGTCCACGAACCAACACTGGCCGAACCGGAGGCGCCCCCTCCACCCTGCCAGAATTGTCGGCGCAGAACACCTCTGGATAACATGCAGTTAATCAGTTAGAGTGTCATGCAACAATTGCTATTCCTCCAGAGACGGGAAACGACTGACTGTCTTTACTAACGACAGCCAATCTCCCAAAGGAGGGTACTGTAGGCTATAAACAAACAAGACTATTCCATTATCAAACAAGATTGAAGATTAAGAATTATACGTTTTTTAATATAAAATAGCCAATATGAGCTTCCTGCTCACCATCTACTCCACTGCAAGATGTAACCCAGTATTCAAATGATAATACTGTAGTCTACAAAATAACTTTTATAGATTTATTGAACAAAGAAACAATCATTATTTTTATTCAGATACAGTAATAATTTATTTCAATATTTTAATTTTTATGAATATAATATAAAGATAATAGATTATATTTATATCTGAGCATTCGGATTTTATTCCATAATATTTCTTTCAATTTTGGTGGATAATACAGGGTGTGTTAATTAAGTTTCAAGACTGGTCTCGGGAAAAGAAATTTATTGAAGATTCATGTACAGCGGGCTAAAAATTTTCAAAATAGGCTCCTTCTGAGTCGACACACCGCTGCCAGCGAGTTTTCCACTGTTCGAAGGCTTTCTGGAACTCCTCAACTGGAACGTTGTTTAAAACCCTTGTCGAAGCCGCTTCGACTGCTTGGACGGTGCCAAAACACTTTCCTTTCAGGTCTTCTTCATCCGGGGGAACGAAAAGAAGTCGCTGGGGGCGACGTCTGGGCCGTAGTCTGGCTGTGGCAGCGTTGCCACGTTGTTTCGTGCCAAAACCACGGTGACGGTCAGGCAGGTGTGTACGGGAGCGTTGTCGTGGTGCAGCATCCAATCATTTTTCTCCTCCGGGCGGACGCGGTGGACTTGATCCTTCAAGCGACGGTGCTCAGACGTCGGTCACTATTGAGAACTTACAGCACTTTGGCCAGATTGTTGTCGTTCCGCGAAGTTGAAGGCCTTCCAGAACGGTCATCGTCTTCAATGTCTTCGCGGCCCTCTTTGAAGCGCTTCTGCCACACAGAAACCATGGCCGGGGACATTGCGTCTTCTTTGTAAGCATGCTGAAGCATCTGGAACGTTTCCTGGCCGTTCTTGCCAAGTTTGACACAGAACTTCACCGAATAACGCTGCTCGATCAAACGCTGCATTTTCACTGTCGCGACTTTTCGACGTGAAAAAATAACTCACACTGACTTGACGCGTGATGCGTTCACTTCAGCGTCTCGCGGCCTCGCCGGCAACCGAAGAGTGCTCGGTCGCTTGCCTGAGACTACCCCCTCTAAGCCCGGCCAAAGAGGCCGGTCTGGAAGCGCTCCGCTACGCAGGAAAAAATCAGCCTTGAAACTTAATTAACACACCCTGTATATATTTCAAAGAGATAAAGGTAGGCTAAATCAGAATAACAGAAGAATCATACTGGAGCCTGTTCATTGAAAGTTCAGAAGTACTGTATCACAGGGAAAATTTTCATTGTACGTAGGAATTCTTTCATGCTTTTTATTATTCTTGTGTATCACAGATCTTCTGAATTGCACAAAGAAGTATTCGTATCGCAAATTTAAATTGAATCTATATCTATAAAAGCGAAATGGCACTGACTGACTGACTGATTCATTCATCACCAGAACTAAAAATCTACTGAACCGAACGCGTTAAAATTTGGCAGACATGTTCAGTTGGACGTTTCAATTTGAGACCAAATTCACCCTTCTATGTTCAGTGGTTCATGTGCTACAGCGATTTTAAAAAACCCTTACATCCCCAAAATTACATTTTATCGTACAAAAAAAATATTAAAAATTTTCGGATTGGCTCATTCTTCTAGATTTCGTTTCTTGAGACCCTAGACTCTCATGAAAATCGTTTACACGACCAAGACTATCATAGGATTCATGGGGGTTGGTCAAAAGCATCCCTTTATTTTTAATCATTTATATTCCCCCATAACTTTTGATTGGTACGTCGGATTCTATCGTCCAATAGCTCATCATTTTCTACTCATCACGGCGGTATAAATTCATATATTATAATCCAAATTCGGTGAAAAACTCCAGAATTCAGATTTAAATGATACTCTTGAATACTCTTGAACCTGCACATTGAAAATTCCAATTTTTCACATTTCAATGCTCCCAATCGGAAAGTTGGGAACGGAAAAATCTGAAACTACCAAGAAATGTAGAGAAAATCTTCCTCTTTCAAATGGTTACTATGAGAATTGCGAGACCTTTGACATATGAGGGTACACAACCGGTTTTTATCACACTTTTTCTGATAAATTCGCTCATTTTTTGAATTCTATTGAAATTTCTCTAACAATAAGCATTGAACAAGAAATTTTCATAAACCATCTTTTTGAGGATAAATCACTCTACATTTCTAGACCAAGAGCATAACTCTATCGCCAATAGTTACTGAGTTACAATAGAATGAATTATGTGTAATTTTTCAACAATTGAAAACGCTGATTTTCCAACAATGTTATCATGAGGAATTAATTGAAGAATCATGATGAATCTTATATGATATTAAAGATCACATTTTTTTTCTACAATTTGAGACCAAATAATATTTTTTGAACAATTATTAAATGAGCTACGTATATTTTTTAAAAAAATCGTCGTCTTCTTAAGCTCAACGAAGCGTTTCAATGTATCATTCATAGTGTGTGGAGCGCCTCTCAGAGTGAGCTCTGAACTCGACAGTTGGTTTGAAAAATTGATCTAGCTAATTCTGTGATTGCTCAAAAAATGTGAATTTGGTCAAATTGTAGAGAAAAATGTACTCTTTTATACTATATATGATTTACAATATTTCTTGGATAAAACTTTGATAAAAACATTGTTGTAAAATCAGCTATTGCAATTTTTTCTCATTTTTGATAATTTATTCATCTGTAACTTTGTAACTAATGAAGGTAGAGTGGTGTTCTTGGTCTGAAAATGTAGAGAATTTTACCCTCTATTATGATTATAAGCCAATCCGAGAATTTTTAATATTTTTTTATACGATAAAATGTAATTTTAGGGGATTTTGGGTATGTAAGGGTTTTTTAAAATCGCTGTAGCACATGAACCACTGAACATAGAAGGGTGAATTTGGTCTCAAATTGAAGAGAAATGAATTTCGCCGAGAGGGATTTTGAAATACGGATGCAAGAGTTTCCAATTCAAAGTTACAAACTTTTAAAGTAACGGAATAATTCCTGTGAAAAAAATATGGAGTTTTCAAAAAATTGTAACTTGGAAACGGTAGATGATACAGAGTTGTGATTGGTCTCAATCTCTTCCAAATTTTGTTCTCTAGAAAAAACATGCATGAAATTTTTTTGTCCGACGCTTGGTTCGGCTACAATTCACAAAAAACTGAAATTTTGCACCTTCCACCCCCCTCCCACAAAAACCCGACGCTCATAGGGGTGTAACTTTTTAACAAACAATAAAGGGGTTGTATAGAATAAGTTGGCGTAGGAATCGTCTTTTCTCTTTGGATGTTGAGGTTCGGCCTTTTTTTGAACTAATTGCACCGTACTCATTAACGAATTTAGAAGATATTGAATCAAGTTTCAAACTATGTCCGATATACTTCCCAAGGTTACGCTCAATATTAACGTTTCACTATTTTTCGGAATTTTTGGAGTTTTTCGTAGATTTTTTGAGAACAAATCGGCAGAAAATGTTGAAATCTGGTGAACAGGTAAAGATTAGGTCCAGAAATGCTGTATTCAATAAATTTCGAATCCCTCCTAAACGAAATTTGCCATGAAGTTTGTCTCAGCTGACACTGACAGAGGTTTTACAGGCGAGCGAAGCGAGCCTGTTTGACTCACATCTGATACTGTCGGGGGCCCAGCCCCCTGGCTAGGCGGAGAAAGCGAGCGATTCGAGCCTGCCGGCTAGTAACCTATAATATAACAATATAAGCTTTTTGCACTCCATTCAATCTTACAAGTTTCAATAAATTTTCAATTGTATTAATCATTTTCAAAAAAAAAAACTACAAAATCATTCACCCATTTTAGTGGGTATTTTTGAAGAAAGTGAAAAATTCAACCAGTAAAAATTCAAGAAATCAATTTTTTTATATATATAGGCCTAAAACTAAGCGCAAATAAACTTATTTAAATAAATTTAAGTGATAAATTGGACACTCCAATTACAGCATTTTAATCAATGAGCTGAATTCTCTTCCTGTTTTGTGATGCTGTTTGCCAAGTGGACTAATACTGTTGACAAAGAATGCTATTAGCCTACGCTAATCGCTGCCTCAAGTGCTGCAGCAAAATGTCTGATGGTGAGATTCCTGGCCAGACTATTTTTGTGAACTGTGGTGTCAATAATAGAGATCAGCACTGGAAGACGGATATGAGGCTAAACACACTCGATTAGTATAAGGTTTCCACTCACAAAAGAATTCGAACAGTAATAATTAGTCTTTGTTTGAAAATAAAACTGAGAAGAATTGGAGGAGGTTTTTGTATGTTGCAGTAGGAAAATGAATCATGTACAGCCTTGGCCTTTGCTCATTCATGATTTGCATCCTCCGCTTCGCCCGCCCGTTGGCGCGCACTCTTCTTATTTTGCAACGAAACTGGCTCGTAAAGCAGTCTACTCTCATGTTGGCTCTCACTGCCATTTCGAGTTTCGCTCTTTTTTGCAGTTCTTTGTTCGTGCAGGCCGAGTTCGAAAATTTAGAGCCTTCATTGCACTCTGATGTCAGTTTACACTTTTTTACAATAAATCCAGTATGCTTATCTCTACACCGTCTCTCCACTTTCGCTCCAGCCGCTGTTCAAATAAAAATAGAAAAGTTGAAAACAAAACACAGCCGGATTTGGCGGACCTGCAGACTTAACTTTTTATTGATAAATGAAATGGGGGAAACATATAATAAATAACTGGAGCCTAATTATTACTTCTCATCAATTTCCTCTTGGACCTCAACCTTCAATTGATATTATTATTACTACCAATACCTCAGATACACGAATCAAATATACTTGATCGAGTAGATTTGTGGTCTGCTAGTCTGCTAGAATTCCTATTTGATTCAATAAGGTAATACGGTAGTAAATGTCAGTAATTACACACGTTGGCAAGTCATAATGACAAGTCGGCTAGAAGTGTGTAGACAGATTCTAACATGTACTCAGAAATAGTTGAAGCGATGGTGGGAGAATGTAAAGAGGAAGTTTATGAGCTCATTTTACAGAATTAAATATCCTCCCATTTTTGTTAAAATATTTTTGAGGCCCTTTGTTACATCGATAAAAAATGAATAAAAGAATAAAACTAAGTGAGTGTGATAACTATGAAGATGAGTATAATTGAGTTGCTCCACTCGTAAATTCTTGAAATGGACAAATATTAAAAGAAATTAATCGAACTAGTTTGCATAAAGAGCGCTGGAATTCGTCGCAACAATCATTGCAGCACACTTCAAGGCACTGTCAGGTGAGAAATTAAATTAATTATATGAGGGAAGAATTGTTGAATGTGTGCCCTCACTTAGTGAGAAATTATTTTCCCATCAAGAGTTGCACAGAAACAATAGAAGTGCAGAAGAATGATGCAAGAAATGAATAAAGGTTTGTAGTGAAACCAACCAGTTAGGAACACCTAATGTTTGCCTGGGAAAACAAAACAGTAACAACCATGTCTTAAAATTACTTTTATTGCTTCTCATTCATAAAAATTTAACATGTGTTTGAAGTATTGAATGTAGAATACTTGTAAAATGATATAATTCAGAGGAGAGTCTGTATTATTCCAACAATGAATATCCCTATTTAGATAGGTTTCTGGTTTGAGAGACGCGTAATCCAGATTCATCGTATCCTGCTTCCTGGTCCTTGGTTAGAAGATAGACAGTGTTCCAGATTACTTCATATTATTAATAAAAATATTAATTACATAATAATGTTGTAATCAACAATTATTGGAGATACATTTTATTATAACGATGCTTGAGCCTATCATTAAATGAAAATTAAAAAGTTCAACTATGCACGATTTAAAAACATTTACATGACAAAAAGTTGTGCAATCATTTCTTGGAATATATTGGAAAGTGTATCATGGAATCAATGTATCTGTTAAATTCCAATCTTATTTTCTGAGTCTATCTTTACAGTATAGGTGCACCTTATTAAATAATTCCAATATGTATTAAACTTATAAGCGACTTAAAAACGTTGTTTTGTACTTAAAACTTTGATTAGCTTAGTTTTATCTGTTAGAATCAATTCCAGAGCACCATAAAGTATGTAAGCTTTTTGAGTCAGCCCGCCATAGCTTCTCCAAAAGTTTCCAACCATTTTCCTGAGTACTCAAGATATAAGAGTTCGAAGGATTTTTTGAGTGGAAGTAGAGGCCTGAAACTAGACTTTGAACCAATCTGCCACATACACATACCTGAAACAGAAAGTAATTATGAAAAAATGCCAATTTTACATTATTAGAACGAGAGCTGAAGAGTATCTAAGAATCTTGCTTCGAAATTGGATCTCGTTCTTTTGCTCCTATTTTTCTTCCACCAATTCACTTCTATCGAATAATTTCGATTAGATTATAGGCCTAGTAAATTTTATATATGAGTTATTTATAGATTTCAATAAAGTTAATAAATATGGGATAAAAATTATGTTAACACAATTGTCGCATGTGTACGTAAATAGGATGAAATCTTGTGTAGATGGGTAGATAAGATGCCAATTTTTTGTGGAGATGAATGAAATTTCATGATTCTTGAATAAACTTTGAAATTAAAAAAGAGGAGCTGACATCGAGACCGAATGAGATTTAATGATTCTCGAAAAAAACTTTAAAATTTAATATGAATAGGTCAAAAATAGGTGACTTTGATTCTGTTTCTCAGGTGACATTCAAATCGAATGTGTGTAGTCATATTATGTTCCAAGTAGAATAAAAATATTTTCAAACTTCGTGAGTGGTTTCTTGAAATTGAAATAAAGAAAAAAAATACACTTAACATGGATCATGAAATTTTTGTTGCCGATATTATGATGGCGGAGATTGCACGTTTTTCATAATTTTGGGGCGGCTTCATGAGTAAATTATCAATAATTATTATGTTCGGAGCCGAATAGAACCAATGAGAAGGATGCAACTTCAATGATTGTTCAGATCACTGAAAAATAAAATTTTCTATTTTCAAAGGGATTCAACTAGAATACTCATTATTAACCGGTATTTTGAATAAATTTATTCTGAAGATAATCCAATTTTGAAGAATAAAAATGGGAAATTATGTTTTGCAACACATTTTACCATTATCTCAACAATCTAATTGGTTTTACAGGATTTCTCAGCTAATTTTTTTGAATAATTTATACCTCATATCTTGGTAACAAAGCATTTTGAGACCCATATTTACTGAAACTTAATTTCAATGTCAGGAAACCAATCTCACGGTTTTTCGGTCTTTTATGAACACTCTGAGGAAAAATTACAATATTAAGAAGTTTTATAAAATAACTTCTAATATACTTAACATAATAAAAAGTTGTAATGACTTGTGGCGAGAAAACAATTTCAATCTAGGTACTAAAACTGTTTTAAAAATCAACTACACATTGTCGAAGTCAGGTTCTACAATTCTGCGGAGAGAATAACTCTAACACATATAAGTCTCAAATCTGAGTCTTTTACAAAATAATGTAATACACTATCAAAAAATATGAACTACTTTGCCAGCACTCACTTTTAATAATTTGAGCTCTTCTTCTGGTAGCTTCATCAGATACGAGTATCCAGCCACAATGTGTTTCCCATCTTCAGCCGAGAGCGTCAGCATGAGCAAGTAGCACATCGCTATTGAAAGCTCAAACAAGTAGGCAGATACTTGCGTATCGCCAAAATCAATAATCGAACACATTTCAAAATCCGATTCTGTTTCTCGAACTATAATATTTTGCTCATTGAAATCACCATGAATAAGGCCTGAAAGGAGAGAGAGACGATTTCAAAATGAGCATATGTTGGCTACTGAAGAGACAATCGAGTTGAATGCAGATGCAATAAATTGGCATAGGACGTTTCTTCAAATATATGATTCAAATCTAATCTAATTCTGAGCCAGTTTATAGTAGGTAATGTAGAGATCCAGGCGCGATTGCTCAATACTGTAAAGCCGCGTATCGACAGTCCGAGGCATGTGCTACGAATGCCTCGCTGTACAGTCTGTTGACACAAAAAAAAGAGTACTACTACTAGTCTGCTATTTACCGCGTATCGACAGTCCGAGGCATGTGCCACACATGCCTCGGACTGTCGATACCGGGTTTGCTAGCAGCGAGGCAAACGCTGCACACAATTCGCAGCGAGCAGTGCCTGTTGCCTCGCAACGCACAACAAACAATTCTACGAACTAACCTCAAAATTGTACCACATTCCTATGCATTTTTGTGATTAATAATTCTATTTGGGTGCAGAAGGTTCTAATAGGCAATAATAAGCATTGCCTTGAATTTTTATCTACTAATTGAGCACAAACTAACCTCCAAAGTCCAAAATATCAATTGTCAGAGCTTAGTTGCTTTGTCTCCCGCTTAATGGCGCTAGTCAATTTGTTCGATGCAGATTTTTTATTATAATTATGTACTTTATACTATACTATATACTATACTATAATTATAATTATTTTTGATTATTGCAGATTATATTCACACATATGCCTCAGCCATGAGTTTATACTTTTTTTGCGTCACCAGACTGTACTGCGAGGCATTCGTGGCACATGCCTCGGACTGTCGATACGCGGCTCAAGTTGTTACTCCTGACGAGTGCTTTCTAATCTATTCATATTTTATTATTATTATTATTATCGTATGCCATATTTGGTGGGGAGTCCCAAAAGGAAGTTCCACCGGCAAAATAACCTCAATTGTCCTCGATGGGGAATTGTGGTATTTCTTGAAATTATATCCACAGATATTTAAATGTTTAAAAGTTTTTCCAATTTGGGAGAGTTCAAAACACACAAAGCACAAAAAGATCACCAAAATAAATGAATCTATTGTATCTATTCATATGAAACTACACGAAATGTTAAAAAATAATAATCATGATTATTATACTACCTTTGAAATGTAATTATTAGAAGGAACTGGTGATCTGTCACGCTTTTGAATTCGTTCAATTGAGTTATATAAGTTATTATTCACATATTTATTCTCTCAATAATAATTATTATTACAATTATTTTTATTAATGGTGATAAATTTGGCATTTTGTATTCAATGCTGTAAATAAAAGCGGGAATAAGATTTATGAATCGGTAGTAATTATATTCTCTCAATAGAAGTACAACACTGTCCTCTGGAGAGCGAAATTTCTTACTTGTATTTTTCTTGATCAAAATATATATTTTATTGAATAACTTATGGAAATAATTATTGAATTTCAAACTCACCCTTTTGTAATGTTCCTATCCTACTGATGACATCCTCCTTGAAATTTCTGATGACTTCATTTGAGATTCTCAGCTTTTCTTCATCTTTCAACACATAAATGTATTTTTCAACTTCGGGCAAACATTCTAGACTCCAAAATGTGTGCCTTTCAAATACTTTACTACGGGTATTGAATTCCTGGAAAAATTTTTAATTTTCCAACAAACGCGACTGGTCATCTATACTTATATTTTCTTGGACATTCGATTTTTTTCCTTGAGAATTATTATATTTGTATTTTCAGCTGACGAAATTATTTTCTTTTTCGATGTTCTATTGTAATTATTGTTATCTTTCAAACGTAGAGAATGTAATGTGTTCAACAACGAAACATATGGGTTAGGAAAAATTCAAATCAGACGAAACAAAACGTTTGCTTAAAACCAGTGAGACAGTTTTGGCATGGAAATAGATGTAACCGTTACTAGAATTGAACCTACAGACTAACGTTTTGTTTCGTCCCAAGTCGTTTCGATCAGTTTCAAATGATTTGAATTGGACCTGAACCGGTAGTCCCTGTACATAAGCATTGATAGATTGATATAGATAGATAGATGTCTTTATTTTCCACTTTGTACAACACAAGTGATGTGGGCGAAGTTGAGGCACAAGAGCCCCCTCTTCCACTTAACCCACCAGATAGATAGATAGATGCCTTTATTTACACTTTGTAAATATTTTACAAAAGTTTTGTGGGCGAAGTTGAGGCATGTAAGCCCCCTCTTCCACTTATCCCACAATATACGGAGTGTTTCTGGGAGAGTCTGACATCCTTCTCAAGCTGATTCCTTACAATGAATAATTAAAAGTTAATTTATTATGAGCAATAGAAGTTTTGTTACAAAGATGTGTTCAAGAAAAGTAATTATAAATGAATTCATGTAGAAACTTCCAAGTTTTATCGCTAGTCGTTTTTCAAAGTATGACAAATAATAGCATAATATGTCAAAAAGTTAGATGGTTTCGTCTTATCCCTGTATGCTTTGAAGCTGATGTTGTCAATTAAAATTGTCATTTAGCTATGCCAATGTGTTTTGGAAATCAAAGAAGACAATAGATCCCTTACATCAGCTGTTGAAAAGTTTCATCAGCTAGGAAACCATCTATTTTTTGGCACCAGTTATAATATTCTTGTAGAAACAATATTGTATCATGAAAGTATTCTATCTATTTTCTTTGACTGAGCATGAACATATTTATTTATTTATCTACCATTCATTTAAACAGAATCTGTGCTATGAGGTAAGGCATGTTATCAGAATTCAAGATTGGAAAAAATTAATTCTGATTTGAAACGTCAAAAGGAAGAAAATGAACTGGAAGATTTTTCAAAATAATAGAAAGAAGACACTATTGATTTTTGAATTTTTCGCCTGATCAATAAGGGATTTTATAACTTTTCAAACTGGGATAGATACCTTCATTTTGAGATCGATATTGGCGGCAAACATCCCAATATTGTAAAATAAGGCACTTGAGGGTTTGACATCTTTTAGAAGCAGCCCTGGTTGGTAAGTGAGTAGTCGCACTACGTAGCTAACTGAATCCTTTTCACCTAGAAATTTAATAGCCAAAAATTATCACTCCTTTCATTAAACGTATTGGGTATAATTTCAAGTAATCGTATTATGGAACAAGGTTTAAAGCCAATCTTATTTATTCAAAAGTAATAAGAAACACATGAAAATTAATTTTTCATCATTCACCTGGTTTTTCATGGAGTCTGGCAGGTGACGAATGTTAATTTATCACCATGAATTGGATAAAGCTCTAAGCTAAGTAGGATCATTCAAAGTTGGAAAGCTCTCAAGCTTTATAAATAGCTTAACTTTGTCAACTTTCTTTCCACAGAAAATGATTGAATTTGA
Organism: Sogatella furcifera; assembly: GCA_017141385.1. NCBI lineage: Eukaryota > Metazoa > Arthropoda > Insecta > Hemiptera > Delphacidae > Sogatella > Sogatella furcifera. The sequence goes on from CM029546.1 coordinate 28,770,727, forward strand.
AATCACGAACTCGAAAATTGATCAAAATAGAAATGCTACGTATAATCTGTCCAAGCAAAGAAGAAATCCTGGCAAGATGGGAAAATGACTTCAGCTTGATCAATATTGGTACAGAAATTATAAATTTGGTCTCATAATATAGGAAACATTCTGATCTACAATTTGTAATTTATAATTTTTGAACCAATATTAGAGCCGAGCTCGAGTCATTTTCCCATCTTGCCAGAATGTCTTCTTTGCTTGGACAGACTACCGTATAATGCAGTCTGCAACACAAGTAGGCTGAAGCTGGTGTCAACGAAACTGACGGTTATCAAATAATAGTTATTAATGATCAGCTCTGTCAGGACAGTCTAAAAGCGGTATGCGAGTGATGAGGTCGCTGTCAACTCGATATGCTCTTGCAGGTCACTCATCAACTGCACTGACAGAGCTGAGCATTGATGTAGAAGTCATTAACCTATCTCCAGACTCGTTGACAACAGCCTTATATCTTGTATATTCAGCTGTTATCCCAAATATATCACCAACACGACTTCATTCATGTCACATCAACCATTAAAAGTCATATCAAGTTATATTATTTTGGTATTATAGCTCAATTAGGCCTGGATCAATTAGTGTCAATGGAAATTAATTTTACAATACTCTGAACTTTAAAAAATCAGAATGATTCCCGGATTGTGAATTATTTGTTTGAATGTGATGTGAAATCATAACCGTATTACGTAAACTTTTATCAAAGTTAGGGAGATAAAATATAAGAGTCTGTTTTGCTTCTAAGTAAGTCTGTTTTCCATCTCCCAAATAATTTTGATTACCAGCAAATGGGATAGCTTTAGCCTTCGAGGGTGACTTTAGCCCTAATTGTAAGTCCTCGAATAAGTTATTTATTCAATTATTAAAATTTGGACGAAGCTGACAGCACTTACTTGTGTGATATATATATTTGGAGATATTTCAATTTATACATTTATACAAACTACTAAAATTGGTAGGAAAAACTAGGCATAGTCTGTACTATTCCTCTCCCAAAAAGTTTATAATAAGTCAATAATATAAAATAGCTACCTATATTAAATCAAAATCATGTACGGTATTTCATCATTTGGACCAAACATGGACATATTTCAATTTTAATAAATTCCATTACTTTAAACATGGGGCTATTGTTCAAATGAATGATTACGATTGTGGAAAAGCCACCCTTAAAGGCTAAAGTTACACCAGTTGACCGGTACGTGATTGCATCATAACATCATTCAATAAATAGATACCGTAATGTATTGATACTCACCTATATTGACTTCCAGAATTGAATGATAACTTCCATCTATGTTTTTTACTGGTCTGGTAGTAGAAATATTTTTTTCATCTAAAATTTAAAAGGTTTTGTATCAGTTGTAGATTCCAAAGAAACCTAGAAACTTTTTTTGGAAATACAAACATTATAAAGTACTTTGTAACACCAATATTAATAATTTTTTATCATCCTATGGTCCACATAAATTAAAATTACTATCACCAATCGATATAAATAATTGATTATTATGATAGCTTGTCAAAAATACTGTGAATAGAGCAAGATACTAGAAATAAATTTAAAAAATTCACAAAGTGCGCACAAGAAAGTATGATGGAAGGAGCTCATAGAGCTTTGAATCGAAGAATGAAATTGAAAAGTTAAAATTGATTAAAATTAGTCTACATCAATTCTCTAGCATTGAAATTGAAATAGTTGAGAATCTTACTCAGGAATACCATTAGTTCATTTTGAGCTTCTACAAACGATATGTTTTTTGAATCGAGGGAGTTCAAGACCTTCAAGACATAACCATGCTTCCATATCTCTACGTTTGAAGAATTTTCTTCACTTGAAACCTGAAAAATAAATTAATTAATGAATGGTCTGAAAACTAGGTACTTTTCACTGACATTAGGAAATAAATATTCTAAAACAAACTATTATTCAACTAAAAAATTAATTTACATTCTAATTTACAGTAGAAACAGATAGAGCCAAAAATAAAAGAATTGAATAACATGAAATAAACAGAATCAAGACAAAAAATAGGTGAGACCAATCATTCCCTACCGGTATTTTTTTTTTTTTTTAATATTCTAAGGTTATTCAATTCTTTCTGAACAAGTATGGATCTTCCCAGTGTTTTGAGACTGTCTATGTGTATAGACTTCTATTTGTTTGTCAATGGCACAAAAGCCCATGAAGAGCCTGGGCCTACCATCTGGTTACCAGTTTCATATTTACTCAACTATACAGTCCGTCCAAAACACTACGACAGGACGGGAAAACGACCCCAGCCCGGCTAATACCGGCCCGAAAGCTATGAATCCAGTCCCAAACTGTAGATCAGAATGTTCCCAACAATCCCCGAACCAACAATGACCGTTTGTCATTGACCATTCATAATCTACTACGTATTGCTCTAAAAGTAATACGGTATGTTACAAATGATACTTACTGTAACATGGTAATTTTTATCATCATATGAATTGAGAGGTTTAATTTCAGATACTGATAAACCAAATAGTTTTTCGACCAGTTGTTGAGCTTCTTCCAAGTTCAGAGTTATTGGTACCATTTGACGGTTGCAATCACCTTCATCACTCATCTTTTTCAGAGCAATTTTCAATTCCTTGAGAGATTATGTCTTCAATACCTGGAAAAAAGAAGTTCAATCAGTTTATTAATTTGATGATAACTTCATTCAATATTTCTATTCAAATATTGGTTCTATTTTGAAAATATCTATTTTTTTCAATCTAGAGATATTCCACAGTAAGATAGATACGGTATGCATCTCGATTTAAATTATATTTTACATTGCAATTGAATAAAATTTATATTATTCGAACGATCTTTCCCTTCAAATCTTATGAATGCAATTACTCATCCACTATACTTAGTACCCATTGGAAATTGTTTTCCTATTAGTAATATTTCGGAATGCCGATTTAAAAATATTGTATTTAATAACAATTCAAAATAGATAATTATTCTGATAATGATTTTCCATTACCATTAATTTATTATAGTCGGCGCAATCTAAGTTGACGAAAACCCCCTCCACCCGAGAAATAGCTACGTTGCCAGATTGTGTAAAATTGGAACATCTTCAAATTCGCGATTGAACCCCATATCTAGATGCAGAATTTTATCCTTGATATGCCAGTAGTATTAAAAAAGTTCCTGGGTAGAAGGATTCAAAGGAAATTTGATTTTTTTGAAAAAATTGAAAAATCGCGAAAATATTACTTTTTTTTGTATATCACTTCTCTCACAATCATGGAATGTAGTAAAAATAAAGTTTTTCATATCAAAATGACAAGGAGAATTCGAGCTTTCTAATGGTTTCTGAATTTTCTATATCCGACCAATAATTATGTTTCAATTAATGAATATGTTTGTCAATGTCGAGTCAACTCCATCAGAAAACATGAAATTTTCGATGATCTAGAAACTTTTTTGTTTGAGATGATAAGTGGGTGGTGAAAGCGAGAAAGTTGTTCAAAAACAATTGAAATTATTTTTTCAAATGTCGAAAATAGTCGGAAAATCGTAATTTGGCCTCTCAATTCAAAGTAAGGAGAGCGGTATATGCATGAATCATTGTATGTTGAAGATTGGAGTTATTGAAGCTAATCGACTTGGATATTTGAGCTGCGAACAGCTGGTTTATCATAAAAATAGTGAGTTTCACAAGACCGCGTGATTTTTCCAAAGCTACGCTGTCACTTTTAACATTCAGTTGAATGTGTTTGCGTTAGGAGAAGTTTCAATTTCACGCAAAATGACAACGTAGCTATTTCTCGGGTGGAGGGGGTTTTCGTCAACTTAGATTGCGCCGACTATAATCAATAATAGGCCTACCATTTCCATTGCATTGAGTGGCATGTGATAGAGAAAATCTAATTAGAGTATTCGGTACTAAGTACCGGTAGCCTAAAAAGTCATTCATAGATTCACTGATAACAAAGGGTCATTTTATCACCATTGATTTGATAAGAGACCTTTATTATTAACCTTCAGATAAATATATTGTCAACAATCTGAACTAATAATGGAAGAGAATTGAACATTATTCACTTTTGAAGCATATTTTTTAAACCCAACAAATTATTCACAGAGTACTGTTGCTCAAGTACCGTTGGTGAATTTTATTAATATAATGTATAGGCTATATACTATATTGTTAGGGGTTTGGTCTGAAATTAAATATAAATTTCACGAAATTATTTAAACGCTAAATTATTTTCAAGTGGTTCAGTGAGATAGTCAGAATGAATTTCAACTAAAATTCTGAATCAATCTGATAAAGCTAACGGAATTCTCACTTTGGCAAATTTAACTTTCAGTATTCGAGCTCTACATTTTTTATTATAAATAATCAAGAAGCAATATAAATACAATATTATAGAAATTAAAATATTTCCTAACACTCTACATTGAAAAGGAGGCATAGCTGGTACCAACAAATCAGGCGATTTTTGTCCGTTCCTTGTGCGTTTTTGGTTGTAGTTTTACTAGCCAGAATTGAACAAGCTGTTTAGAGCAGCCTATCTATATTTGTATAGTCTGTCCAAGCTAAGAAGACCCTCTGGCAAGATGAGAAAATGACACCAGCTTGGTCTATATTTGTTCAATAATTTTAAATGTGGCTTTAGTAGTAGATCAAATTGTTTCCTGCAATTTGAGATCAAATTGATAGTTTTTGAACCAATATTGACTGAGCTTAAGTCATTCTCCAATCTTGTCAAAGGGTCTTCTTTGCTTGGACAGACTAAAACTATTGAGTAGGTTATGGATATAAGTACCCATACTCAATTCAATAACTGTCAGGTGCTGTGACTCCTAACCTCACAAAATTCACATTGATCTGTTTACCATCTTAGCAGGGCAGGAGTCTACCCCAACAACCCCCTCCCACACCAAGAATCAGAAAGACTAGCGCATGCGCAGCTACTATAGAACCGTTTCATGTATTATTCATTAGTGGCCACTTAGAAGCATCAATATTTCAACACTACAGTTATGTTGGTAGTCTACATAATATTAGAGAAATAAATATTTTTAAGTTACATAAATTAGGATGATAGTAGGAACTACATTAAGTGGGTGGTAGTGGACGGCAAACTGCCGAACGGCAAAATCAAGTCCCATAAGAACAATGTAATTTTTATCAAACTCTTGGAGCAGATATTGCCTCTATTTATGGACAGAATTTCACGTTCTTTATGTCATTGGAAAGAGAATTTAATTCTCCAGGGGCGTTACTTTTTACTTTTTCGATTTTTAGTTTATTTTAATAATTATCGCATAATTAATTACCTAAAAAAGTATTGAACTGTAATTATTGAAATGAACTAAAAATCGAAAAAGTAAAAAGTAACGCCCCTGGAGGATTAAATTCTCTTTCCAATGACATAAAGAACGTGAAATTCTGTCCATAAATAGAGGCAATATCTGCTTCAAGAGATTGATAAAAATTACATTGTTCTTATGGGGCTTGATTTTGCCGTTCGGCAGTTTGCCGTCCACTACCACCCACTCTCAAGTACTAAATGTTAAGAATAATTCCACTCCTTCCGTCAGGACCCCCCCGAAATTTTGGGCAAACCTTCATGTTTGAATTCAGTTCCTCTGAATGAGAGACGACTAAGAAATTGATGCAGTCCACACAGAGTGTTCATAACAGTAATGTTCACTGAACTTCTCAGGCTGATACCCTACTTAAGAATAATGGAAAAATTTCTATGAAAATGGGTTCCAGTAGCGTGGCTAGAGGGGAAGGGGATCCAACTTCCACCGCCAACTCAGTTTTCTCACTTTGCAAACTTGAGCAAACTTTTGTCAACTTTATTACTTCTTTGTCAACTGACCAAGTGGTGTCCAAAAAGTGCAGATTGTTTAGAGTTGAAATGCATAAAGCCCGCATCTGTATTTTAACTTTATCTTGATAAATGGAGCTCTATAATGATGTAAAGCTTTACAATTTTGTAATGAAAATGCCCTAAAAATGCCCCCTGAACTGATCAAGTGGTGTTAAAAAAGCTCATTGCTGGGGGTTGGAATGGTTGAAGTGTATAAAGCAGTAGCGTAGACAGGGGGGGTCCAGGGGGTCCGGACCCCTCCCCCATGAATGAGACTCGAGGACATCTCTCATTGATACAGTTTCTCATAGATTCAACTATCATTGAATCTGAAATTGATACAGTCCACATAGAGTGTTCATAAGTGTTCACTGAACTTCTCAGGCTGATTCCTTATACATCAGAATAATGAAAAAATTTCTATTTAAGAACATGGGTTCCAGTAGCATAGCTAGATGGGAAGGGGGGATCCAGGGGGTCCAACTTCCACTCAGTTTTCCCACTTGGAGCAAACTTTTGTCTTACTTCTTTGTCAACTGACCAAGTGGTGTCCAAAACGTGCAGATTGTTTAGGGTTAAATTGCATAAAGCCTGTATCTGTATTATTAATTTATCTTAGAAAATGGAGCTCTATAATGATGTAGAGCTTCAAAATCTTGTACTGGAAATACACCCTGAACTGATCAAGTGATGTTAAGTAAAGCTCATTGCTGGGGGTTGAAATGGTTGAAGTTGAATGGTTGGAATTGCATAAAGTTAATAATCTAAATAATACTCTGGATGATCAATTATTCACTAGAAATCTTGAAAGACAGAGCTTTAAAATGCTCTGAAAATCGCTTTAAAATCGGACACAAAAAATCGCACACATAACAGAACTCTTGATGCTCAGGAACAACAGATGCTCAAAATATTCCGATTGTTGAGTTTTGAGCTGTATAAAGGGTGAATCTTAATTATTAATTTCACTTTGACAACTTTGTTACAATGCTATTTTGGACACAAAAATTTGCCTAAAAGTTCTCGAACTAACCAGATTAAATAACGTTGAGGATTGAACCATATAAGGTAAATTTATTTATTTATCTATTTCATGTACAAATATCTACAAGATGAGGAAATAAAAAGCAGGCTATCGCCCAAAACCTCTTCTTCCCCAATTTCGTATTAATGAAAAAATATCTCTAAAACGGTATTTTGTACTACATAATTTTAAAATTTTCCCGGACCCCCTTTCTTTGGGGGAGGTCCCCCCAAACCCCCCCTCCTCATTGGCTTTGGACCCCCCGAAATCGAATCCTGGCTACGCCACTGGGTAGGTACTGTAACATTTGGAATTTTATCAAGCACATGGTTAGCCTACATCATTTTAGCAGGAACAAGTAGAGAAATTCTCAGTTGAAGAATTTCATCCCTTACTGAAAGCACTCAGCACTATTTTAAAAAAGCTCCCAAATCAATATTGCCCATATTCAACAATTACAATCTTTATTCAATAGGAAACAAGATCAATTGAGAACATGTTATTTGAATGTTAGACTGAAAATTTTTAAATAATGGTAAATTATATTGTATTTAAAAATTCATCGTATTACAGAAATTTTCATTAGAATCCACAGGTAGGCCTATAAGATTAAGGCTATTTCTTAAAGTATTCGAAGTTATCTCATGCTCAACGAAAAGCTCAATGCTCAAAGCTCTCATGCTCAACTTATCTCATCTCAAGTGTCAATAAACGAGACGAGAAGCAAACGAATTTACATAATTAGCAACGTATTATAGGCTAGAATCAATACAGTACTAAATCGAAAGTTTATTATCAGTGACAGAGGCTACTATCAACTTTGATTAGCAATGTAGGTACTTACAGTTTTTTGCAACGCAAAGATGATAGAAAATTCTTATCGTATACCGTAACCCACTGACAAAAACAGTGTAGGAATGTGACAGAGGATGTTTCTAATTGAAGCTCTTTCAATTCCAATTGAATGTTGTCAACCGCTTTCACACTCAATAGCAATCTAAAGTAAGTGAGGGACAGCCACTCCAAAAAGATTTAGTTGTTATCGTTGTGAATAAACAATGTTGGAATGATAATTTTAGAAATTACTTTTCACGTGAAATAGTATTTTATAAATAAACAGTTACTAGTAATAAATTATTACTGTATCATATCCCACTGTCATTCTTTATCTATTTACGAACAGGAATGTAATGGAAACAACTTGCTTCGTAGCAGAAAACTCAGAAAAATTTACTTTGCATTTATCGTGCATAAATATAATTCACAGCTTACTTAATGAAAAACGTGCTATGACTAGTGACTAGATTTTGATTTTATAATTATTGACTAGAGCTATAAATTACAACGCACACTTCTGAATTGTAAAATAACTTTAAAAATAGCTTCAATTTTATATATATGGAAATTAATTGACTAGAGACTATAGAGCTACAATTGGAATTATAACTGCCAAAGTTTTGATTAACTTCAATTAATTAATTTTAATCTATAAGAATCAATATTTATCAAGTTGGAAAGAATAATAATCGATACATGATTAAACAGTAACAGTATATTGAGCCTCAGATACACAATTCAAGACGCGCGACTTTTTAAGTCATATGCTTAGTTCGCAGGAAATCTTATTTGAATCAATAGTAAATGTCGGCCCACAACTTGACAAGTCCGCACAAGATTTAGGGACCGACCGTCTTTACCATTGATTCAAACTCATCTTCTTGATCAATTCGACTTGTCTCCTGTATCCAAGGTACTCGTATTTTAAAAACGAATGAAAATCTTTATAAAAAATATTTACTTCAAGAAGAAAATATCGAATAAAGTATTTTGATTGTTTCCCTAAAAATGAGATATTTTGATTATTCATTCCTCAGTTTTGATTGAAATATAGTTTGATTGTGTTTTCAAAATATTTTGAGTATTTCTTTCAATATCGAGCTGTCGAGGACGGGCTGCTGACTAGCAATATGTCTTTTGGCTGCACATCGAACTGTTTGATAGCTTTCAAATGCTGCAGGAGAAGATCTTCTGGCTCTGTGATTGAAATCACCAGCCAACCGAGCATTGCAAATATGCAACGACATACATTCAACGTATGCCATTGAGAAAGCTTATTATACAGCTCCTGCAATAGAGAATGAAAGATTTTCACAAATTTGTAGAATGTTGGAAGCACCAAGATTTTTAGATAAATCAGACAAAATACCGAGTGTTTCAAAATGAATAGATGGGTTTCAACGCTTCATATTATTTACCAAGTTGCATTCAAATTAATAGATTATTTATCAAATAGATGAGTAACTCAAATAGTTTTTTATTTCAGCTTTACATAGATCATACATACGGTGCACTATTCAGTTTACTGCCAAGTTTTTCCAAAAGTTGGATAATTTTTCTTCCGTGTAGCGGAATTTTCCCTTTGGCCCAATAAATACACGTCTCATGCTCATTACTCGACACCCTGATGAATTTTTCCAAATGTGAGGCCTTATATGACATCTACTCAATGAGTTATAGTGATGCTGAATCATACGATACCGCGGATAATCCTAAAGCTCTATAAAAAGGTCATAATAGAGTCCTAGATAATCCAATGGTTACTGAAGAAAAACTCATCAACTCTAAAAAAATTGGGCTGTAGATTGAATAATGCAACAATTAATAATAAGTAGACTCAATAAGCAACACTGGAATTTAAAACTGTAAGAGTTGCTCTTTAATTCAATACATTACAACTGTAGTAGCTTCTAGTAAAGTTGCAAGAATTTTCAGTTTCTAAATTTTCAAAGTTTAAAATGTTCAAGGTATTTAAATTATTGATTATTCTTGTTTCGAAATAATAATCATAATCCTTCATGAAATTCAATTTTTTTTTTAGTTTTTCTTAGTGAGTGAAAATTTGTTAAAGTCAAGTAATTAACTAAAGTGGCATAACCTAAATAAGTGACACTGAAAAACGGGAACTTTTGAAGTAACACGTACGTAAATAGAGGAAATGTAATCATCAGTTTTATTGCTGAAAATGTGTAGTAGAATAGTTGCCATTTATTATTCTAACAAAAAAATGCCAATATTCTCAATGTCTTTGAGATAACGACCATTCAAACGTTTACATTCCTGGAATCAAACAGTGAGATTTGAGCAGTGGCATTTCCATGTAAGCATGGGATGTCGAAGCACTGTGTCTAACTTTTTCTTGTGGGGTCATTTGAAAAGTAAAGCATACCGCTTCACGCTCAAAAATAATTATTGACTTGAAAATAAGGATTCACGAAGAAATCGCTGAGATTCGTATTGCAGTGGTTCAACTTGCCGTGCAAAATCTCACTGTTTTCTTCCAGGAATCTATACATACGTTTGAATGGTCGTCATCTTAAACATTCAAATTTCCGAGGATCATTTCAAGAAATTCCTCAATTTCCAATCGAGGATAACAATTGAGGTTATTTTGCCGGTGGAACATCCTTTTAGGACTCCCCACCAAACATGGCATACGATGATGATGATGATCTTAAGGACATTATTTACAAAAATTGGCATTATTCTTGTTACAACTATAAATGGCAACTATTCTACTTCACATTTTCAGCAATGAAACTAATGATTACAATTCCTTTATTCATGCACGTGTTACTTTAAAAGTTCCCGTTTTTCTGTGTCACCCTGTATTTGGACTCATTATGAAAAATTGGTTAAGGGACAGTTTTGGGAGTAATCCTGTTGAACCTTCCATTAAGTATATGTTGTAACTTGATAATAAATAGATAAATGATTTATTAGTGTAAGTGCAACTTGATCAATAGTATGGAGCGTTGAAACCCCTCTATTCATTTAGAAAGTACGGTACATCGAAAGCGTTAATATTCAAAAATTATAATCATTTTCCAATCTACTAACCTCTCGATTTTTCGTGAATGACTTGTCATGAGGGTACAGCATCAGCATATCATCTAACTCAGCAGACCAAAGGGTAAGGAGTAGGGTCAGTAAGTAAATTATCAGAAGAAACCAACCCTGACGATTGAACATTGTATCTGTGCAATGTGTCAGATCCAGGTGTGCCAAATCAAACCTAGAATTGAAAATTTCAAAGTCATTAATTTCAAGAGATTCATTAATCTTAGTAAGTATTCCATTTTTGAAATTGGAAAAAATTATGCAAATATGAAGGATAATTAGTTACGGATTTAAGCGCGACAGTAATAATTGCTGGTACAGCATATTTTTAAGCTCACAGATACTACTACTGAGAGCACTACAGTAGCTCACAACAGCTCAGTAGTACCGTAAACTTACTAAAAGCTCAGTATTACCGTACCTGTTATGTGCTTGACAATTTGCCACAATAGCACGAAAAAATGTTCGTGCTTGAAACTATAGAGTGTTTCAAAAAGAACGCCTGTTTTGATAATTCAAATTTGGAGGTTTATTTCAAAGAAAAATTGAAAATAAATATATTCAACATTTTCATCTGACTTACCGAATTATTTAATGAATAAAAATGATGTCACGCATGTTTCTTCCTCTAAAGCGCTTGCTTGCTTCTGATCAATTCTGTCCATGTAATTCACTATTATAGTCTCATCGAGCAAAGAATACATTCTAGGAAGATGGGAGAATGATTCCAGCTCGGTCAATATTGGTTTCAAAATTATAAATTTAATTTCAAATTGTAGAAAACATTCAAATCTACAAATTGAGAGCAAATTTATAATTTTTGAACCAATATTAAGTCATTTTCCTACATCTTGCCACAATGTATCCTTTGCTCGACCAGAATTACATAGAAATAGTTGATGCATGCCAGCGCAGTAGAGGAGGACACTTGCATGATATCATTTTTCATACATGAAATCGGAAAGTCTGATGATCATTTTGATGTATTTACTTTCAATTTTTCGTTTAAATAACCCTCTCAATTTGATATATTAAAACCGGCACCCTATAATCACCCTATATGAGTAATATTCACTGCAAAGTTGAATTATTCTTGAAATTTATATTACCAGTGATAAGAGTGGCAGATTTACAGAAGGGGCGAAGATTTATAGTATTGGTTAGAGCTCTGGAAGCGCTTTAAAATGCGTTACAAGGCATTATACATACATGTAAAACTAAAAAGATAAAAATAAATTATACATAAGCCCTAATAACGAAGAGAACATTTATAATATAGTTGTGTGAATAGAGTTGTGTGGTTAGACAGCGCAGCTAGAGCTCGAGTAGCGCAGATATAGTCGCGGGAATGTCGCTTGGAAATTGTACCTTCAAGGTAGCATTGTCAAGCGGCTCTAAATTCGCTACTAGAGCTGCCCAGCTCTAGCTGCGTTGCTTGGGAATCGTACCTTAAGAGTTCCAGGAATTAAATGTGATTCATATGTGTCTGCTGTATGCACGAAGTACTTTGTATTTGTATAAATTATTTATCTTATCTGATTACAGTAATACATAAAACGTTGTAAAAAAGAGTTAGGAATGAAAAAACAGGTGTTCGCCAAAAAATTTGCTTTTCCAATTCAGATTAAAATGTCCAAATTCAGGTTATGTCCCTTTTCAATATCCATTCACACAATTTTCACTCATATTTAAAAACCGGATAGGTTGTTATGGAAGCCAAATTAACATTTTAATTTCAAAATCAAAAGCATTTCCAAATTCTTTAAAATTTTGAATGAAAATATTATGAACTGTATTTTAAGCTAGAAAAGGGGCTGTAACCAGAATAAGGCTTGTTTAATATTTAATATTCAACAAGCATAATTTGATTGGGTTCGTGAAATATCATCATCATCAATCAATTTCAACGAACCTGTCAAAAACAGCAACGATGCACACTGCTAAAAGAATATAGAATGTTGTAGGAGCGACTCTTGCGAATATTGTGTACGACTCCATGAACATGAAAAGGTCCTCGATTTTGTTGTTTGATTGAAGATATCCATAAGACTGTAACAAAGAAATAGAATTTGAATTCCATCTTGAACACTGAAAATTGATAATAAGAGTGGGCAGTACAGTAGTCGGACATTTGCCAAACAGTAGAATCGTACTCCATAAGAAGAATGTTTTTTTTATCAATATCTTATTGATAAGCAGATAGCGCTATCATTTATCGACAAAATTTAACGTTCTTTGTCATTGGAAAGAGAATTCAATTCTCCACGAGCTCGTTATTCTCTTATGATTTCAAGTTTATTTCAAAAAATTAGGGTTTAATACTGTTTTAGTTATTTAATAATACAATTATAATTGAAATATCTTGAAATTAAGAGTAAAAAGTTTAGCCCCTGGAGAATTGAATAGGCCTAGACAACGACATAACGAACGTGAAATTCAGTTCATAATAAACGGCGCTATCTGCTCCAAGATATTGATGAAAATTAAATCCTATCATATTAAGCGAGTAATTTCTATATGTATGTATGTATGTACACGGATCTAGAAAACGGCTCTAACGATTTCCTCGAAATTTGAAATGTAATATAACCGTGATGGAAAAATAAGATTGCCCCAGGTCTCATGTCAGGGAAAACTCTCTGGCAGGATTAATAGAAGAATTGAATATTCTTTCAGGGATAATCCCAAGTACTGCGTATAATGGCCGTTATCGTTAGCTTAACAACAAGCTGGAGTGAATGGAGTTACATTCAAGTCTATAACACTGTTCATGTCAAAAATTGTGAGAGGTGATCATATCAATTTTCAATTTATTTTCTACAATAACATATTTATGTAATTCAACAGTTCGGCCGCAGCTTCAGAGCGAAGCTCGGTACCAGATATTTGTTTTTATTTGACATAATTCTGCTGTTCGGCAGTTGGCCGTCTGTTACCATCCACCCTTAATAAGGACACAAATGAAAATGATACAATTGTGCAAAGCCATATTGAAAATGTAATTATTGAGTCGCAAGTGAATACTTCAATATTTTAGAATGAGATTTCTCAATTTACTTTTTTGATCTTTTTTTCTAGATAAATAGCTCACCAGGAACGATTGCATAAGCGCTACCCCACCCAGAAGTCCGAAGCATATCGTACTCAATGGCGTGAACAACCTCTGAACAAGAATTGCCAAGTCTAGAGGTGTTTGATAATTCAATCTGAAAACAGAATAAAATAATCTTGTTAACACCTGAATCCTCAGCATTGGTCATCGTGTTATTCGTAGATCATAACATGATGTGAATCTATCTTGTTAACACCTGAATCCTCAGCATTGGTCATCGTTATTCGTGGATCATACATGATGTGAATCTATATCCAAAATCATGTGGTGTGTGGTAGTGATTTTCTACAAAATTACGAATAACAAGATGAATTATTCTAAGCCTTCTCATTAAATGTTCATTGTTTGATTGTAGTATTGTAGATATAATTGAATATTAAGAAAGAGACGTATTATTTGCAATATTGCAATTCATTTCAATTAATGAATACAGAGGGTAAACTCAATTATTGAATTATTACAGTTAAATCCAAGAGATGCTATGAGTTGATTGTGTATAAGTTATTAAGTATTGAATAGCAATTAGGAAATAAGAATGCCTCATGATTCTATTCATTCTCAAAATGAGTTAAAATAGCGTTTTCACCGCTCACGGTGGGAAAAAATCTTATATTTTGACATGCAAAGTAGATTTGTGGTTATGTCAAGTAAATAAAAATTAGCCTGTCTTCAACTGATAGCTTGGATATCATTCAATGACGTTTTTCTACTAAGTTTACATAGTTCTCATCTAGCAGAGTTCATTGCCAGAATAGTTAACCATAAATACGGGTTGTCACTTGACATCATAACTTTTGTACCACGAAAACAAGTCAATCGACCTACCTAGTTCTCCACCTTTAATTTTCTGTAACAATAATTATATTACAATAAGTAATATAGCCTACTAAAAGTAACTGAGATTTTACCTCCACCATTTTCTTTATAGTGAAACTCAAAGATTGTAGCGTTTATTTTAGTGGTTGAAAGTCTTCAAAACTCAGAAGTGTTTATTAATTATATGGGAAGAGGAAGGTTGCAAAATCGAAGATAAATAGATAATTACTCTGCCACATCGTCAAGCCACATTGATGAGGAATGGTTTCTCAACGCCGTGGACCGTGATGCCGGAGTGAATCCATGTCTGCCTTCAATGTACACCTCCTCAGCACTGGACACTATATCAGAAACTGTTTTCAACTTTCCTTTGATCTCTTTCAATTCTAAAACAACAAAAAAACCATTCAACAGTAAGAACGTATACAGAAGTAATAATTGCTGAAATATCCTTATTCATGAAAAAAATAGGAGCCAGGTCATGTGCTTGGAAGACACTAATACTATTGGTACTACAGAATACTTTAGTTGAATAAGAATAGATACAAAATAAAAAATTCATGACTTTGTATCAGAGGTTCAGATAGTAATATTACTAGGCGTATTACTACATATAGGTAAGTTCTTGTTGCATTTATTATCCGAAACCGAAAGTCACAGCTAAGGCATCAAGTTGAATAATGATTATTCATCATCAATTCATTATTTATTGGCGACCATATCAACTCTAAATTGATCACTCACATTTTATCAAGTTTGAAAAAGGGTTATTCGTGATGAATGATAGTGAATATACACACCGGTAGCCTATTTCAAATATCTATAAAAATTATGAAGAGTCAATTGTTTTTTCTCAAATGGATGAATATATTATAATATGTGATATATTGAAGCACTGTATCTTCTTCAATTACAAAATAACCCCTAATTTTTCAATTTGATTGAATTTTTCATTGAGATTTATACTACATGAATTGAATAGAGGATAAATTTAAAATACACAGAAATTATAACTTACCAGATTGCTGACAGTATAAAATATCATCCTTCAAATCATCCAAAACAGAAGATATAGCTGTTGTATGCTTTTCGCCAACATAGTGCCCTAAAATTAAAAATGAAATATTATATTAATCATCTGAAATAATCTTAGTACTCTAAGAATAGAATCTTGAATGAAGAATTAAGTGAGCTATACAATTTTAATGCTTTATTGATTATGAAAACAAAAGATCATGCACATACAAGTATACATATTTAGTCTAGTAACGTACATAGCATTTATAAGATTGTATTATTAGCTAAGATTTTATTATTATTATAGCTAATAAAGATTTTATTATATCATCTTCTTCTTCTTCTCAGCATTTTCCCCACTAAGGTGGTGTCGGCGTTCCGGGTCAATCTCTTCCAGGAGTCTCGGTCAAGGGTTCGTTCGGTGCTAGTCCCTTTGCTGCAAAATCTTGGGCAATACAATTCTTCCATTTCTTTCTAGGTCTTCTCCTCTTCCTAATGCCTTCGACATCTAAGTGGTCGATCCTTTTTCCCACATAATTGTCCTCCCTTCTCTTCACATGTCCCTACCATTGCAGTCTTGTAATTTCTTTGATATTTCTGTAACCTTCATTCTGTTTCTTATTATTTAATTTCAGATTATATCCCTTCTAGTTACGCAGCAACTCCACCTCAGCATCATCATTTCAGTGACCTCCAGTCTGTGTTCATGGGCTTTTTCAACTGCACATGTCTCTGCTCCGTATCTCCATATTAACCGTATCCCGCGTCAACGCGGGCCTCACTACTGTTAAATAGATTTTTAATTTTTTATTCATTTCTGTATAACAAAGTATTCCAGTAATTTTTCTCCAATTAATTTTTATGAACTGTACATGTATTGCGGAATAGACGAGATTTTTTATTTGATTTTATATGATAAGAATTGACGAGTAAAGGTATGTAGAAAAATTACAGTTGATAAGATATTTTTATCATGAACAAGAATACTGAAGTTTCGAAAGTCATGTTTCTGGAATTGTCTTGTATTGTTATAGAAAACATGATATTTTTCGGATTATCATTCCATAATAAGGTTGAATAATACTTCCATACGGAATATGAAACTCAGAGCAAGTTACAAAGATTTCATAATAGAGAGCTTATGTACCTGTATTGCCATACTTCATACGACTTTGTATTGTTTCAGACTGCTTCGATGATGATCTGCTCCTGTGATGTCTTCCTCCACTGCCATACCCCACCGATGATTTCGATGAACCATCTGTGCTACTCCTTGATCTACTATTTCCATTCTTTTTCAGACGCCTTCGTTTCCTTCGATTATCTAGAATGATTGCCAAACCCCAAGCATAATTAATTTAAATTTTAGAGAATGAGATTATGCAATTTCAAAGATAGTGCATGATACAAGAAAATTACTTATGAGATAGACAGATAGGGAACGCTGGTGTGATTTGGTTGTTAGCTTAAGTATGGAAACAAGATGAAAAAAGGTGGAAAAACAAGATATTGTCTAACCATACATTGACAGGGTGTCTAGCAATTTGCATTAATGAAATCCAAGACTTTTTCCCGACTTTTTTCAATACCGTACAAAGTTGGAGTTTCTCTATGCTTTTTTAACGTTTTTAAACGTGATATGACTTTATGTCTAAAAAATACCACCCTATGTATTAAAATAGGGTACCGTATATTTTAAAACATACTATTAACATTATTGTATGTTTACATATAGTACGGTGCAATTAGACTCGAACCTCTATGTAATCAATTTTTATAACTAGTATTACGGTGCAATTAGTTCAAATAAGACCGAACCTCAACATCAAAAGAGAAAGGACGATTCATACGCCAACTTGTTCTATACAACTTCTTTATGGTTTGGTAAAAAGTTACACCTTTTTGAGCATCGGGTTTTGGGGGAAGGGGGATTGAAAGGTGCAAAATTTCAGTTTTTCGTGAGTTGATGTCAAACAAAGCGTCGGACGAAAAAATTTCATGTTTTGTATGTTTTTTCTAGAGAATAAAATTTGGAAGAGATTGAGACCAATTACAACTCTGTATCATCAACCGTTTTCAAATAACAATTTCTTGAAAACTCCATAATTTTTTCACAGGAATTATTCCATTTTTTTAAAAGTTTGTAACTTTGAATTGATAACACTTGCATCCTTATTTCAAAATCCCTCTCGGCGAAATTCATTTCTCTTTAATTTGAGACCAAATTCACTCTTCTATGTTCGGTGGTTCATGTGCTACAGCAATTTTAGAAAACCCTTACAACCCCAAAAACCACTATAATTACATTTTATAAAACGAAAAACATACTAAAAATATTAGGATTTGCTCATACTTCTAGATTTCTTCTCTTAAACCCCTAGAATGTCATAAATATTGTTCGCACGACTAATAATATCATTTAATTCATGGGGATTGGTCAAAAGCATCCTTTTATTTTTTATAATTCATATTCCCTCATAACTTTTGAACGGTACGTCGGATTATATCGTTCAATAGCTCATAAATTTCTACTTATTACGGCGGTATAAATTCATATGTTATAATCCAAATTCGATGAAAACCTCCAAAATTCAGATTCAATGAATAATAATAATACCTGCACATTGGAAATTCCAATTTTTCACATTTTAATGCTCCCAATCCGGAAGTTGTGATCGAGAAATCAGAAAATTATCAAGAAATGTGGAAAAATCTACCTCTTTCTATACTATACCTCTTTCTCTTACTATAAGAATTGCGAGAACTTTGACATAAGAAGGTTCACAACCGGTTTTTATTATCTTTTTTTGTGATAAATCCATATGATTAATCCATGTGATTATTCTCTAGAAAAAAACATTCATGAAATCATTTCGTCCGACGCTTGGTTCAACATCAATTCACGAAAAACTGAAATTTTGCACCTTTCAACCCCCTCCCCTCAAAACCCGACGCTCAAAAGGGTGTAACTATTTACCCGACTTTTACGACTTTTCCCGTCCTTATTTCATTTCCAGACTAATTCCCGACTTTCTCGACTGCTAGACACCCTGATTGATAAAACTGTATGTCAAGATACAGGTTTTGGTTGCTACATCATTATCAATCTCTGGTAAACACACTTCTGACAACCGAAACCAGTATCTCGATTTTTAATAAATCTGTGATTTGGCAATGCCTTGTATTCTCATTCAATATGAATAACTACCACAATATCACCTTCACAACTACTCAACAAGTTAGCTGGAGTCTCTTCTTTCGCAGTACTAAGACGTCAAGTGTACATAGATGTCTATTACTGTATTAATAAAGCTAAAATAATATATAATAATAATACAGAGTGGCGCAAAAAGATGGGAACTTTTGGATGTGATATTCGCAGAGTTACGAGGGTCGGAGAAACGCAATTAGCGTGGCAAGTTGTTCAGTAACATTGGAGATTTAGTATCCATGTAGCAGTGGAACAACAGAAAACGTGTAGTAGCCGTGCAATAATGAAAATTAGAAGAATACCGATCTCATTGAAAACCTGTGGATGACAGACGAAGTTCAATGAATACGCAGCCAATTATACGCCTAAATAGCTAAAGTGAAAAATAATTATCGCTACTGGGCACATGAAAATCCTGCTGTTCTTTGGAAGTAACCCCATGAATAAAAATTATTCATGAACTATTTTCTCTTTCAATTTCAATGGGTAATGGTGTCCAAAAGGTTATGTTCAAGTCGCGCACATATCTGGTCAGGGAATGTTGTCCTATGAAAATAATTTACTAATTTAAAAACATTTTTTAGTTTTGCAATGTAAGAAAAACACTTGAAAGCACAATAATTATTCGAATGTCATGGAATTATTTTGAAAAAAGTCAGCCAAAATTTTACAAGCTACTTCAACAGCTCGCCGTCAGCTTCATATTGTAAGCAGAGAAATCGAAATCATCTAGGCCTAAAAATATTGTAATAACCAATAACATGAGCACGAATAAACTACTCTTACTGTGCTTTCTGTATGTTAATATAATAAAACTTCAGTTTATAGCTATCGTGAATTACCTTTGAAACCGCAAGGATTTCATGATGGAACATGGAAATATATTATCAGATTAAAAAAATAGCATGTGGATTCAGTATTTTAGTATCTTCCAATTTAGACCAGCAGTAGCCAGACAGGGATTGACAAAGTTTGAAAATTTATTAAACAATCAATAACTTCCGGTGGCTGCAGATAGATGGCTTCAAGTGGCCCTGCAACTGAGCGACACTATTTGTCCACAAAACTACGATACAGCCTCAAACTCTTTCACTAAGCAACTGATTTCATATCTCTCGGCATTTTCAAAATTGAAAAAAAACCTGTTTCATTCATAGGCTAATTAATATGAAAAACAAAAATTTCTCAATCAATCTTATTAAAAAATAAGGCTAATCAATAACTGCTGGAATAAATAGTTCACTTCTAAAATTTTATGATTATTCAGAAGTTGAAAATATCTCCTTACCGAAGTTTTCCTTGTTCTCATCTTCATCATTCACTCCTTTAGTTTTCACTCTTGCATCATCAATCTTTGAATCATCGTCTTCTGACATATCTACAATAGTGAAAATCTAATTGAAAACACTTTTTGAATCAAACTACTACAGATTAAAAATAACCCAAATCATGAGAATGATGCCTTTTGAGGGGAAAAATTACCAGGGTCTGAATAAAGGAAAGTTCTACAATACAGTAATAGGATGTAAGGAGAAGCACTTATCGTTAACCACGATTAAGCAGCAATGTGTCTAATGAGTATTTTGGTGTAATTATAAATCAGTAGACCTACTGTAACTTATACGGCTGTTCTGACCCGAAAAAAGTTTTTCTTGAGTCTCACTATATCCGAATTTTTGGCCGTTCAGACCAAATACCTATTAGGGATTCTGCTGTATTCTACTTTTACTAGCTATGATGAAAACTGGGATAGGTATTAAGAGAACAGCATCTTAAAACATAATTTACAAATCATACCTAATGGAATGCCTCCGGCATTGAGTTTTCTAGCATGACATCTTTGATTCTAAACCAGATTCCTGAAAATAGAAAATAATATTTATTAAAAAATAATTTATATTTTTATACATCATTGTACTTCTTACAACTTTGTACATTACTTCAAACATTGAATTTTAGACTACCAGTAAAGACTAAAAATAAGAATAACTCCAACTGCGGGGAGAACAATGAGGGGAGAACTTCACAGGTTCCGGGAGAGAGGTCAATTGCACTAGCACAACACGGAACACCAGGAGGCGAAATGACATCGATCTGCGCTACTCCAGACTTGCAAGAGCGCACAACAGTTACCCTTTGCATGCTCTGAGAGTATACAACAGACTGCCTCAACATGTGCGCGATCTACCGCCAAACGGAGAAGCTCCTGCAGGATAAACTGGTTGCTGTGCCATTATATTCGCTTGTTGATGAAGAATTGAGCTTGTTTTTTTAGTTATTTTGAGGCCACACACACCACCTGGCGATGTCTCAATAAGTGTTGAATTTTATGAACTGACGAAATCCATCCAGTAAATGGATCAAAGATTGAAAAAAATTTAATTGAACTCCTGATAGCCCAGCACACCAGACTTGTGAACACCTTACCCGTTAGTGTCATTTGGTGGCCCAGTCTCAGTTAGGTGCGTTTAGTCAAATATTCGGTTACAACCGATCCATAATGCTATTCTGATAACGAAATCACAAAATTCATGTGAAGTTAAAAAATCAAGGTAAGTAATTGGACATCTAAACAACTTAGTTTACACCCCCTCACTTAAGTTTGATAGGCTTCTATTTTTACTGTAACACTTAGGCCCATTCATATTTCACCATTTTACCATTCTGGTCTACTACTCAAAGTATACCTGACAACAAGAGTCTTATTATCAAGGCTTTAACTTCTATATTACTAGAATAATTAACACTAAACCTGACGTTCACGTTCAACAATAATAATCTTGAAAAATGAAAGCTTTTAACTCTAAAAACCAAAATTACCGTCATCACAGTAGGTACATCGTAAGTTAATTAATTCATCACAATCACAACTAAATGAGGTATTTAGGCTCGCATTAGCGGAAGCATTTACCAGATTACCAGAACTACCTCTGAAGAATAGGCCTACGGTGGAATACCTAATGAAATAACTTGGAGAGTGTATGAATTTGAGCAAACATCTTCGTATCAAGATACCAAATTGTTGAAGAATGACACAAAGTTAGATCAATTTAAAATATATAATTTCTATATAGGTTACGGTAATAATACTGCATGAACAGAAGAACATAACCTGAAAACGTTAAAAATAGTAAACGATAGCTGCATCAATGTGAACCGTTGCGTGACAAAATATAGTAATGGGTGAATCAAAATCAAAGGTGAATGAACGAAACTTGAAATAATCGGACTGATCACGGAACACCTACGACCCCGTTTAATTTTAGTTTTGAGTAGGCTAACTTATTTACCACTGTAAGATAGATTCTATGGAATAATAACTCACCTTTCAAGTAATAGTAATAACGCGAGGATTCAAATTCACTATGAAAATTGACATTACAAAAATATCCACAAGAATAAGGATTTTAAAAATAAAATAACCACGAGAATATTGAAGAGTGAAGAGTGCTTAATTATTTTGATTTGAATACAAATCAACAACTCCGCTGAATCGTTAGCTTCGCTTCCTCACCATGACAACCAGCTGACAACAAAGCAGCTTCTGCAGCCTGGCGGTTCCATATGAAACTAATCCGGGAAGATATCGTACCGATGTCGGTACCTGGCGGTGAATATTAAAACTACGGACTTGGAACCGCGGATTTTCAAAAATAGAATGTATAGTGATTTAATTTGGAAGGGGTGACATTCCCAATAATAGAATTGGTATAGTAGGTGAGTGAGCTGATAAGATTAGCACTTTCTTGTTCTATATTTTATTCCTTTTTCCCCAACAATATCCATTTACTGTTTCATTGTAGCATCGGCTGTTTGTTTAAAAAACATCATTCGTCACCGTCCTGCAAATTTTCTATTAATATGCCAACAATTTGTTTTCAAAACTATCTTTTGAAATTGGGGTCTTTTGCACTCTAACACTACATTTTTCAATAATCTTATTCACAGCTAAATTGCCAATCTGTAAGTTATATAATATAGTCCAGTTATAAAATGTTGATAAATGATTAGTGTTAAACTAGTTTGTTAGCTATCTACCCATCCAACGAGTGTTAGGAGTAGATTCAATATTTTATTTATTAATTTATTTATTTGCAATAAGGAATGAAAAATCAGGTATTACTGCATATCTTTTTGTAGCCTACTCGGTTAAGTACGGTATTTGAACATTTTTCAGGAGGAATATTGTGACGCAATGCTTCCTAGAAAAGTAATAATGCTGGTGAATACCTAGAATAAAATATAGAATATAGTATATATAATATATAAATAAATAATGTAAAGATAAACAATGGTAATGCTGATGCGCATCTTTCCTTGTAGCCGCCTGTGGCGCGCAATTATCCTCAGTCTGAGTTTTGCTACCGAATTGTACACATGTAAATCAATAAAGTTTTCTTTTTAAAAACGTTGTTTTCTATTGGATTAACGTTTCTGGCGCCCGAACAGGGACTGGGTGACGAAAATTAGTGATCATTTATCAATGAATTTCAATTCTTTACACTCGTCCTAAAAGTGATATTTTCGCGAACGCAAATGTGTTAGTTCGTGTTGTGTGACACCACTCGGAAGTGAACTCAGTACTCATCAACCTGGAGACTGGAGGCCGCTCATTACGCAGCTGCTGGATCCCATTTAAAAAACCTCTCAGATTCCAACATCGCCCAAATTTGAGGACTTGTTGGGAGGAAGTGGAGGCGGAAGACAACATGATGTCCGATGACTCACAGGCTGCTCACCAGCAACCCATGCAACAGGTACAACTCATTTCTAAACCAATTTCCAAGGATGACACCGATCTAATACCCGATTACAGTGGTGATGCTATTGACTTAGTACCCTTTCTCGAAGTAATCAAAACTTTGTATGAATCATATTGTGCATCGAACATTCAAGAAAAGGAAACCAATCACTTACGTCTTCTTTGTCATATCAGAAAAAGACTTCACGGTACTGCACTGGCCGTTGTTCTAAATTCTCCTAGTCAAACAGTTCTTGAAATAAGTTCCGCTTTGAAAGACAATTTCACTGATAACCGTACTGTTCATCAACTAACCACTGAGCTACTTCATTTGAAACCAAATTCAAAAGCACACCCTCTAAATTTTGTGAACATTCTCGAAGAAAAACGCACAATCACTATCATTGCCCGACACAAGTTAGATGGAGTGAAAGATGAATTCCTCGAATTCATCAGAGCAACTCGATAGGCAGGTCATTAATGTGCTCGTGGACGCCTTGCCCTATTATATCAACTAGGAGCCCACCTGCAAACACTAAATGTTTCCATCAACAAGCTAGTCAAGCTATTATCAGTAATAGCACCGCTGTTTTGAAACATTTAGGATTCACAACAGACGTTACGAAAATGCAGAGTAGGAACTACGTCGATCATCAGATCTCCAACCAACAGCAGAGACAACAAAACTTTCAAAATAATTCTAGACAAACTAACCAAAATCATGCATTTCCAAAATCTCGTCAATTCAATCAAACTCAAATTCGGTCGAAACCACAATCTAATCAGAACCAATCATTTTCGAAACAACAAAATTTCAACTCTTTCAGACCTTTCAATCAAAATAGGAATTTCAATCCAAATTACAATCATTCTTTTCAAAATCGATCACCTGGATCCTTCCAGAAACCAGCTCAAAATCAAGATGTGTCTATGAGACTTTCAAAAATCCACATCAAGTACATTTTACGGAAGCTGAATGTGACGAATTCGAACAAGTTAATGACTTTGAACAAGTCAATGACTTCAATGATTCCGAACAATTTGATCAATGCCAAGGTTATTGCGGTAATCCTTCCAGGCTTGAAAATCTAGAACAAAAACTTGATAAATTGGCAGAATCTTTCCAGAATTTTTTAGGATCAGGCCTGAACAACAAGCCAAAGACCTGATACTTGACTTGAATTCGATTTCAGTAGACTTACCACATATTCATTTTGATGGCATGAAAATTCTGATCGACACAGCCAGTAACTATAATTTCATAAAGCCCCAAATAGTTACAAAACAAACAAAATTGATTGATTGTACGTATACAATTCGTACAGCCACAGGTGAATCTAAAGGAAACGGTTATGTAAATATTAATGTTAAGGGTATGCTGGGTGTAGATAAAGATGAACGATCTTTTGTATTTGATTTTAGCGATAATTACGATGTTCTTATTGGAAAACAAACTTTGCAAGGGTTGAAATAAAAAATCGACTCAGAGACCAATTGTCTCGTTACGAAGTACAGTACGATTCCATTGTTAGGTATGAATTGTACTAAAATCAACAAGGGTTGGAACGATTTAAGAATAAAAACGAACGAATGTAGTCCATCAGAAAAGTTATGTATAGCTAGTATTAAGGAATTGCAGTTGAATAATATTGTAACTAATATTGATAGGAATGGTTTCATTGAGATTGAATATTTTTCTGACTGTGACAAAACTTTGAATATCGAAACAGTTCCTGTAGAAGAATGTGAATTGTACATGGGTGAGACGATCGATAATCTTCTCTCCATTGACGAAATCACTTCTTTATTGAGGACTGATCATATGAATTCAGAAGAGAATGAATGCATTATTAGTACTCTCATGAAATATCCCGAAATAATAAAATTCGAAGGTGATATACTAATAGCTACTAATTTACTCAAGCATAAAATAGTGACTACAGACGAAGAGCCTGTTTGAGTGTTTATTCAAAAAACTTCCGTTATCCTATCTCATTTAGACAGGATATCAGTAAGGAAATAAACAAGTTACTCGAACAAAAGATAATAAGACCATCTAATTCTCCGTACAACTCTCCTTTATGGGTTGTGCCGAAGAAACCTGATGCTTCAGGAAAACGTAAAGTTCGTTTAGTAGTAGATTATCGAAAATTGAACAACAAAACAAAAGAGGATAGATTTCCTCTCCCGAATATTGAAGACTTATTCTTAAAAATCGGTCGAGCAACATACTTTTCGGCTATTGACCTTGTTTCAGGATTCCATCAAATTGAAATGGAACCTGAATCAATACCAAAAACAGCTTTCAGTACCGAAAATGGTCATTATGAGTTTCTCAGAATGCCATTCGGGCTGAAAAATGGTCCACCTCAATTTCAAAGAACCATGAATTTGATATTTTGTGATTTACCAAATGTTCTTGTATATCTTGACGATATTATTATTTTTAGTGACAGCTTACAAGAACACCTGAAACACTTGAACGTAGTATTCAAACGATTAAAAACTCATCAACTAAAAATACAATTGCACAAGACCGAATTCTTTGAGAAAGAACTCCTATTTATAGGACACATAATTTCAGAAAAAGGCATTCAGCCCAATCCAGAAAAAGTAAAAGCAATAAAAGATTTTCCCGTTCCACAAACTACTAAACAAATAAAACAATTTCTAGGTTTGGCAGGATACTACAGGAAAATGATTCGATAAAATAGCTCAACCTCTTGCTCATGCATTGAGAAAAACATCCACTATCAATCCAAAAGATCCTAAATTCATTGAAGCTGTCAATTTTTTGAAAGAAGCAATTACTAACGCACCAATATTGCAATTACCAAAATTGAATGATCCATATATTTTGACAACAGACGCTTGTAACGTAAGTTTAGGGGCTGTCCTTAGTCAAATGACCGACAATAAAGATCTCCCAATTTCATTCGCTTCTCGAACACTCAATCCAGCTGAACAAAATTTGTCAACAATAGAAAAAGAAATTTTAGCAATTACGTGGGCAGTGAAACATTTTCGTCCATATTTGTATGGAAGAAAATTCACTTTGAGGACAGATCATAAACCACTTCAATGGCTCCATTCTTTAAAAGAACCAAATTCAAAATTAATGAGCCAACGACACCAGTGCCAATGTCAATGACAGTAACGACAATAACGATTTACATGAATTCGATGACATTGACATTAATGACTTACTGAGATTTAATAACAATGAACCTCCTCTTAATGTAGATGAAAGTATCCTGGACGAAATAAATGAACAAATTGATAATAATGGAAATGACGACACTGGTAATAATCCGATTGAAAATATAAATATTGACAACGAAAATGAAAATGATAGGTCGAATAATGACAATGACTCACTCATGACGCAACATTCTCAAGAAAGCTCAGACGACAGAATAGGTATTATGGACGACAATAGTATTATAAACACGGAAGCAAATAAAATAGTTATATCAAGAGGAAAAGGAAAACCCCAATTCAAAAAGATTTTCAACAAAAACAGAATTAATTTTCAAGTACAGAGATGCACGGGACATTGTAAACAACGTAGAAGAAATACGAGAGTATTTGAAACCCGATACTGTGTACGGTATAGTATTTTCAAATAAAAGCCCATTGTTTGAAGCTCTGAAAACAGAAATCCTAAGTTCGATGACTAATGAAATTGTCAAAATAGTTCCTAATGTAAAGTTCCGAATCTATAAAAGAATAAATGCCGACATAACTGATGTAGATGAACAAACAATGATAATCGCTCGATGTCATGAAGACAAAAACTTTCACAGAGGGCTTAACGAAAATTATAAACAAATACGTAAAAACTACTATTGGCCAGCAATGCACAAAGACGTAACCGATTTTGTAGATAAATGTGAAATTTGTTTGAAGACCAAGTATGAAAGAAACCCAATTAAAACTAAATTTAAAGTAACTCCTACACCTACTAAACCTTTCGAAAAAATTCAGATTGACACTTTCACGTATAATAATATCAAAATCCTCACGATTGTCGATTCTTTTTCTAAAAGACTTTCCGCCTACACCATGAAATCAGCTAACAGTATCGAAATAATGAAAAATCTAAACAATTATCTTTCAATTTTCCCAATTCCAAAATGTATTCAAACTGATAACGGGTTGGAATTTAATAATGCACTGTACAAACAATTTACTGAAATTAATGGTATCGAAACCTACTTCACCACACCCTATCATCCCCCATCTCAAGGACTAATAGAAAGAACACCCTCCACAATTATTGAAATCCTTCAAGGACTCGAAATCAAATTCCCAAAATACAGTGTAGAACAAAAACTTCGATTAGCTTTGAGAACCTATAATAATTCGATAAAAGATCAATTTAATTTGAGCCCAAATGAACTTACTTTCGGAATTCAAAACTATTTGCCAAAAAATCAAGATCAGGATAATCCCGCAGTAATTACTGAAGAACTTGCTAGTCAATACTTTAAAGAAATACGAGCTTTAAATGATGCCGTTTACAAGAAAATAATCGAGGAAAAAGTGAAACGAACAGAAAAATGTAACAAAAATAGAGAGGAACCACCCGTAATACCAGATAGGATATTCATTAAAAACCCAAAATTCCATAAAAATGTTCCACGATATAGCACAGCTACTAAGGAAGGTGATAGGTTTAAACTGGAAAGAAATGTAATCAAAATACACCCAAATAGAATGGAAAGACCTCGAAAGAATGTTAAGGATAATCTAATCGTTCCAGATGAAGGCAATGATGGTCCTCCTTCTGTTGTTCCTGGTCCCAGCAACGCTGACGTACAGACTGACAGACTTGACGAAGACAGCAGGAATAATTCCGATTAAAATAGGACAATCTATGCTCATTAACGAAACTTACAAAGTGATACATTTCAGTAACGTGACTGATCTTAAAATACTACCTTTGAAATTACAGACTCATATCAATAATCTACAAGACTCAGATTACATATCCTCTGACATTGTTGAATCCTTGAAGAAAATTTCACTTGATCAATATTATAAATTAGAAATGATTTCTGAAACTAGAAATAAAAAGGTAAAACGAGGACTAATGAACGGACTAGGAAACGCCATATCATGGTTGACAGGACTAATGACTGCTGACGACAAGGAACATCTTGACAAAGTAATTGATAAGATAGAAAATAATGAATTGCATTTAGTTGAAAACGAAAAACATAATTTTGCATTGGACCATGAGTTAATTAAGAAATTTAATTTCGATGTTGAACATATAAATTCTAATAATAGAGCACTGGAAAATATTACAAATGAAACTTCTAATATTGTCGAAAATATGCAAGCTGTTGATTTAATTACTTTGACTATGCAATTGTTGGATGATGAAATAAATGATGTTGTTGACTCGTTGATGTATTGTAAAGAAGGGAAACTTCACCCCTCAATTTTGAGTTTGATGATTTTCGTAGGTTAATTAATTATAAGAATTATTCATTAGCTAGTAGAGATTTAAGTACGGTATTTTATGGGTAATTAGTAATAGCACTTGTATTTTGTCGAAATCTGTTATCACTTATGTTATTCATTTACCGAAATCGAATGATTTATTTGAAAGATATGACCTTCTGTCTTATCCTGTTGAAATGGAATCAAAGGTGCATACCACGAAATTGAAAGAAAAATCAATAACTGTACGGTATCTCAAAACAAAAAACTTTGGAAATTGACCAATTGTCAAATATTTTCTTCTACTTCTTTCTGTACTTCAGGAGAAATGATAAATGATAACTGTATTTTGTATGTAGTGAATAATAAGGATTTGGATAGTTATGTAAGAATAGAAATAATTAATGATAAGCCATTTATGAATTATTTAGAGAATTGTAATTGTATTTTAGGATATAAGTTTGATCAAATTAATATCAATAATGAAACACTTAATACTCCTTCATCTTTTCTGATTAATCTTGATATCGATGATAAAATGACAGATATAGTAAAGTTACCTTTTACTTCAGTTACCACATATGCACAAAAATTAAGTCATGTACCAAATAAAATTCATACCAAACTTATTGATTCGAAAGGTGTTAGTAAACTTGATGATATTGAACCTAGAGATTTGGATTTATAAATTTTGAAGATTCTTTTGTCCTTAAGACACATCATATTGTTATTTTTGTTTCTATTGCATTGTTAAACAAGGTAATTTTTATTGTTTATTCAAAATTTAAAGCCCAAAACAATGTTCTAAATACAGTTCAAATTCCATTAGCACCAGTATCAACTTTTAATACTAGAGTAGCTCGAATTTTGTAAGCACCTAGTTTAGTAATTTTAATTTTGAATTTTTGTAGTAATCTAAAATTGTCCTAAATGTATTTTTCGGGACGAAAAAAACTTAAGGAGGGAGGAATTATGTAAAGATAAAGAATGGTAATGCTGATGCGCATCTTTTCTTTGTAGCCGCCTGTGGCGCGCAATTATCCTCAGTCTGAGTTTTGCTACCGAATTGTACACATGTAAATCAATAAAGTTTCCTTTTTAAAGACGTTGTTTTCTATTGGATTAACGTTTCTAATATATATACATATAATAATAATAATAATAATAATAATAATAATAATAATAATAATAATAAATATATAATATGATAATAATATGTATAATATGTATAAATATATATATATATATATAGCACATCACAGAGTCACTTTAAAATAATGGTAATAATATATACAAAAGACACTTGTAGAATTGGAAAAAACATTTAGAAAGAAGACTTAACTTACATTTTTGAGCCAGGGAATATTTCGGCTGCTGAAGCAAGCCTTCTTCAGCCCAGACTGTTGAAGATGTAGAGTTGCTGCCATGTGGTTGTTTGAATTCAGCCGTTACAGGTTGAGTGGGAGGGGGGGGACAGGAAGTTGGAGGAGTACAAATTGCAGGGTAGCCAAGTTGGGGATTATGCTATGAAAGGGAATTGAAGAATTGAAGCAAATAATTGGAATTGGAGATTCTATTTATTCATTTTTATTCTACTTTATTTTAATTTTATTTATTTATTATAATTTTTTTTTCTATCTGGGGGGGGGGGCGGATTTAACTATTGCTGTCTGTTCAGGCCAGGGATGGAGGTGGCTTCAATTCCCTTTCAATCCCCAACTTGGCTACCCTGCAATTTGTACTCCTCCAACTTCCTGTCCCCCCCCTCCCACTCAACCTGTAACGGCTGAATTCAAACAACCACATGACAGCAACTCTACATCTTCAACAGTCTGGGCTGCAGAAGGCTTGCTTCAGCAGCCAAAATATTCCCTGGCTCAAAAATGTAAGTTAAGTCTTCTTTCTAAATGTTTTTTCCAATTCTACAAGTGTCTTCTGTATATATATATATATATATATATATATATATATATATATATATATATATATATATATATATAGAATATTTAATATAAAATATAGAATTTAGTCCAAACCCTTAGTGAACAGAGTAATAAAATTACAAGCATTGTGATTAAATCATTTCAAACAAAATGTGGGGCTATTTAGTGCAAAAACATAATTTTACCTCATAAAAATCCACGGAGTTAGCCTAATCATTTCAATCGAAATTCATCCATATTATTTTCAATATTATAATTAATTTATTATCTATCAATGTTTATTGTGTACTGAATCAATGATCACTTGACCCTCTTCAGTATTCAATTGAATTTTGTAATGTTATATCAGACTTGTCGATGAATTCAAATTGTGGTTCTATAATGTCAAAATACAGTAGGTACCTACCGAAGTTATTGTTATAGCCTTCAAAACTTAATATTATTGTAATTGTACCTATTTAGGCCTACTTATACAATTTTCATGTATGCCTATTATAAATTGCTGAAATGTGGAATGTAAGTTGAATATATTATTATTATTATAATTCAATTTTAACTTCAACATTACGGTAATTGAAAAGAATTTAGAATTTTGTATTTACATTTATTTATTCAGACTGCTATTTATTCCACTCATCATACACACATGTAATTGTTCTCGATTGCTTGTGATTCATAAGCAAAAGCTTTCATTTTTCATTCTAATTATTCTAGTTTATTCATTTCATCTTTATGAAAATTTCTATTGAACTTTCAACTAGTCAGAACATTATTTTAAGTAAGGTTAT
Source organism: Sogatella furcifera (assembly GCA_017141385.1). Classification (NCBI taxonomy): domain Eukaryota; kingdom Metazoa; phylum Arthropoda; class Insecta; order Hemiptera; family Delphacidae; genus Sogatella; species Sogatella furcifera. The sequence continues at coordinate 28,802,619 of CM029546.1, forward strand.
TGGCAACTGGCAACAATATTATTCAACTAAAAAATAATTATTATTCAACTAACATGGAATTATTGATCAAGCAAATTGTTTTGATTATTTAAATAATGATATTGAGAATTTGTTTATATTTTCCATTTTCATGATGAAATGAAGGGCTATATTTTTGACGGTACGCACCGGTTCGTCATACCCCAAAAGTTATTAAAGATTTGTAATAACCTTGCGTCGTACCAGTACCTCAGAGTATTCGCTACTCCTGTAGTAATTAGTTAAAATTACTTAATCCTTTTAATTTTTATTGGAAGTATGGAAAAATGATGGTAAAAAATACAAAACGTAAAGCTTTGAAATTAGTTTTCAGGAGTTAAATATTATTAATTCTACTCTGGGGTGCCCCCGGAACCAACCCCCCGCCCCTACCAATTGTCACCTTCAATTTCACAAATTTAGCACTGATGAAATATATTATCTTTCGTCATTTGAACTGATTAATATAATGGCTGACATGACAACCCCCGTCCACTAGAAAGAGGAATAGGGACACCTTTCTCATATTTTAAGGGAACGAAAACCTGGCTTGCCCCCCCCCCTTTGAAAAAATCTTGGGTATGCCCTTGCATGGGAAATAAAAGTCAAATATAACACGAAATTAATGCTCTAAAAATTCATTGGAGTTTATAAGTTGTTCAAGCATCACTTGCAAGGAACAATAGCTGTAGCTGACGCAAAAAAACTAGGCTGTTTCGTCTGCTTCTTGTGTGCTCCAACAGCTAGTTTTGTCAATTGGTGTTGTCGTTTAGCTATGCCTAGATGATGATTTTGTAATCAACAGAAACAATAGATGAATTACGTAGTAAGCTATTAGTAGGTTACATCAAGTAAAGAGACAGACGTAACAACCTAACTTTTTGGAGTCAGCAAAGCTAATTGGGAAGCGGAAAGCGCGGCTACAGGGCGACAGTAACATAACATTACATCTCATTTCAGAGTTTCCCGTCTCTGGAGGAATAGTAATTATTGTTGCATTACACTCTAACTGATTAACTGCATGTTATTCAGAAGTGCTCTTGCGCCTTCACTCGGTTGTGAAGACTGCCTTATGGTTGAGAGGATCAACGTGCTAACCACACGTTTCCTCTATCCTGTATGTATGTATGTCGGCTCAACAGCCCATGAAGGGCCTAGGCCTACCAGCTGGTCGCCAGTTTCAAATTCACTCTACTACACAGCCCGTCCAAACCAAGAAGACACCCCGGCACGACGAGAAAACGGCCTCAGCCCGGCCAATACCGGCCCAAAAGCCATAAATTCTAAATCAGAACTCTCAGTCCCCGAACCAAAACTGGCCGAGCCGAAGCCACCCCCTCCACCCCGCCAGAATTCCCCACCGAATTCCTCTATCCTGATTGATGATTATTCGCTTGCTGTATGGTCTGTCCGGGCGAGGAGGGCATTCTGGCGGGGTGGGGGCTTAGTCTTTCGGCTCAGTCGGTGTTGGTTCGGGGACTGTGGGCTCTGTTTGAGGACTTTTGCTGTTTTGGAGTCGTTTTCCCGTCTTGCCGGGGTGTCTGCTTGGATGGACTGTATAGTGGAGTGTATATGAAACTGGCAACCAGCTGGTAGGCTGGCAGCCCTTCTTAGGCTGTTGAGCCATTGACAAACAAAAAAGACAAACAAAATCTTATTTCAGAGGTACAAAATTTTAAAAGTGTGGGCAATTCCTACTATTCATATATAATTATTATATGTCAATAAAACACTTTTCAATTATCTCTAAAATATTCAAATCAACGAAGTGTAGCCTACATGGAATTCTCCAATCAGTTTTGGCAATCTGAATAAATTATTTTATTATTTCAGTACTTTACATATTTGAATTTGAATACAGTAAACTGCTCTTGATTATCCGCGGGCGTGTATGTTTTATGGCTCGTTCAACATTTTTCGGCATTATCGGCGGCTCATGCGTGTCCTGTAGTTGTAGTACGTGAAATTCGTTCATCCGCTGTATTTGCGTCAGACAATCCCGCTGATAATCGGGAGTTCACTGTAATGTCTAGTACGAGAAGTCAGATGTAATGTCTCGTAAAAACTACTCGGTATGAAACGCTATCAATTCATTGTCCATGAAAGAACTGAGAACGGTATATTGCTGAAATTAATTTTCTTCTACAAAACTAGGTATGCCGGCATTATAGCTTCTAGCTGATTCCAGCACGTGATTTTTCTCACATGAAATCGTTGAATTAATTGGTATGGGAACTAGCTGTGTAGATTTCTAAAGTAGACCTACAGCTTCGGCTTTCTTGGATCGGAAGCATGGGCCATTATTTCATGTCATTGAGAATGGCGAAATGATAATTGAAAATTATAAAAAAAATTTATTCTCTGTGCTAGGCGATTTCATACATCACAATTATTCTTATTCCTCATTGAGCAAGATGAGAGGGATGAAAAATATGGGTTCCGTACTTCGATGAAACGAAAAAGGAATATTTTTGACTGAATATAATAACATTATTTCATTATTATTATCAGATTATTTGCTGTAGACTATATCTGATGTGATAAGAAACAACTCATTATCAATTTCAGCACATCTCTGATAGATATTCACCTAATATGAAACTGCTGACCTTCTATTCTCACCCACTTCCATTTGCTATTTTAGAGGGGGGCATTTCTCACAAAAACTAGTAGCCTATGCCTACAGCTAAAGGGCAGGAAAAATGAAAGAATCCAAAAATTGGACTCCGATATCACAAAAAGATAGTGAGTAGTCGGATGGAATTAAAATCGAAGTTGTTCCTCTCCTCATAGAATCGGATAAGGGAGAGAAAAACTTATCTAAACTTAAAAGCAGAGCATGTTCATGACGATTTAGGATAAAAAGGATTTGGCAATAATAATCTGTAATAATAAATAATACACATCTATTGTATTAGTGCTATGATACGTTAGAACAGAGATGGTTCGGAATGGATTGTACTACCTAAATATTGGATGTGAAAACATTCTACTACAATGACTTAGAATTGAGCAATTGGTATACTTACCACTTTCTCCTGAAGTTGAAAAATTTGAGAGCTGGGGTTGTCTGTGTCTCAGCTTTTGAACGACTATTGTTAAAAAAAGGTAAAATTCAAAAAAAAGTAGGTACGAAATTGTAACATTAAAAAATGTGTTCTAATTAGAAAGATCCAAAATATAATTCTGCTGAGGAAGCTCCAAGTAAAGAAGTGATAATCATTCTTCCAACTCACTCACTATCTCACTCCATAAGGAATCTAAGCTGAAATAACGAAAGTTGTGCTACTGTTAAATGGATATACTCGTACGAATTGGATAGGAAAGAGTAAATAGCTTTATTGAAAGAAAAGAAGAGATTCTAGGGAGAAACCAGCTGTTTAATGTCAAATAATGTACCAAAATTTAGCTTTATTGAATGGAATTTATTCTATCACAGTAAAGTAAGTAACTTTCAGTTCCCATAAAGATAATAAATTTATTCTTGTTAACTGGCGACTTAGCCAGCATTTCTATAATCAGTGTAATTCAATCAGCATCTTATTAAATTCCTTGTTTCTCACGATCCTACTTGAAATTATCAATTCTCACGACAGACTTAGACGCCAGAAGTATGCTGATTCATTCTAAAGTTAGTACCATAATCCAGACATAGCAAAAGGGAAATTACTTCTCTCTCCTAGTTTCTATCTCCCTTGGATATATCACTTTCCTTGTTTACTGAGCAGAAAAAGAGTGGGCAGTGAGAAATTTGCAAGCGCAAATCATCATTTGCAAGCGCACACCATCCTTATTTCGATAATTGAACAGTTACCCGGAATTGTATCTCAGGTAAATATTTGTAATTATGCTGGTGAACCTGATCAGTCTGGGAGCCTCTAAAGAGTTGAGAGAATTTTGATTCGATCACCAGCCGTCATAGAGTCAACTAAAACTTTGATTTTTACGTCGTTCCAATAATGTTTTCTAATGGGGGGAGATTTTCATTCTCACCAGGAGAAGTTGTTTTAAATCGATTTAATTGATTAACATGATTTAGAATCGGATACCTATATTTGAAGTAACTTAGATGTAATTGGGAAAGTACCCCTTAGAAACTTATTATGTTTTATAACTGGATTGATAGATAATTATTTCACTATGACGGTTGGTTGTCTCTGTATTGTAGCTGCTCGCTGCTCTATTATACCATGGAAACCACTGCAAATAGGGTAGGTACCCTAATAATGAATAAGATTGTATAATTTGATTGTTTTAAAATGGTTTCTCTTCACAGAAAATGGTGAACTGTACAATCTCTTTAGATATTGTTGATTATTATGTTTCTAATTCTGTTGTAAATTTGTCATCAGGTTTCTGTATTGGGCTGAGAATTTCCATTGTGAAAGGGCCGGCGACTTCATCCTTCTATGGGCGGAATCGTGCGACATCGAACGCTGTTGTGGAGAGAATAAGTCAAACTCCTTTTGGATCTGTCGCCGCGACGCCTTGATTATTCCTGGAGGAATGATCGTCCGAACACTAGACTTTCTCTTGCATGGCACTGGCGGCTCGTTCCCAACAGGTGAAGTGCCGTACAGTGTACAGTAAAAGATACGGGCACTTCATCTGTTTTGTGGCTACGAGCCGCCGGTGTTGCATGGATGATCATTATCTCATAGAATACATATTGACAAAAGAGAACGTTTAACCTCCGGTTAAAGTCTCCACGCCAATAGAAGTCATACACATATAAAAAATATGGGTTACTTTTTTAACCCGAATTAAACAGGATGCGTCGCAGAGAATGAATAAGCAAAGAACCAAGATGAGAAAGATAGTCATATCAGCCTTTAAATGAGTTTCAGCTTTAGCTTTAATAGAAGGTGGCTATGGTTGTAGAGAACGAGAGGAGAGTAAGTGAGCTCATTTTATCATAGCCCTGGTATTTTTCTTGCTGTCGATTCGTGATACTGGCGGCTCGTACCCACGAAACAGGTGAAGTTCCCGTATCTTCCACTGTATAGCACTTCACCTGTTTCGTGGGCACGAGCCGCCAGTGATTTGTGATTAAAGCAACCTGTGGTTTCACGATCAAGAAACATTGCAACAATATCATAATATCACAATATATAAATGGGGCTTCTGGAAACTGTTAATTTGAAGCTTGTGTATTCCTATTACATTCGGATGGTGATTGGTGCCTTGTGTGTGACAGTAGTGACTGCTTGTTGCAGGAAGTGTCAAAGTGATACATTTCAAATTCAAATTTCTTTATTTCGATTCATAAACAATACATGAACCGAATTGTGAACACATTACACAATTTCAATAGAAGAAAAAAATATCAAAGCATGCTGTAAAAATAAATGAATGAATAAGCAAGTTATAGTATTGTATATCTATCATATTATATATCCGCAAAAAATTGATGAATCAGAATAATATACTACTTGCTGTAAGCAAACGATGCTTATCGTATGCAAGTAGGAGTGTTTACTTAAGTTCTTATTATTCAGTTGATTGGAAGAGCTAGAGAAAGAAAAAAAATTGTTTGTAATAAAATTTTGTATGGGAAAAAGGAAAATAATTGCACACACACTCACACATTCACTCACCTTCCATGCCTTTCCAATTTTGAACTTTTAAACTTTTTAATGAATAATTTCCACCACTATGATAGTGTACAGACTAAGTAACAATATCAAACATATTCTTCAGGCAATTTGGCATAATATCTTTAAGCCATCTAAGAATACAAAACTTAAAAATTTTTCTATTTACAATTCTCCTTGCCTCAATAGGTATGTTGTTAAAAAACTTTGGGCCAAGAAAAACGAAAGACTTCTAGAAACAGGTGGTATATGACTTAGGAATCCTTAGCATATCAGTTGTGACTCTTCTAGTTTGATAGCCAAGTCTTTCCCTGAACAGTGCATCACCACGATTTCCAGACATTACGAAAAACAGGTATAATACTTTCAAAATATATATGTACCTAAGAGGCAAACATTTGAGTCCTTGGAACAAGGGAAAAGAATGTTCATATCTACCTGTTTTTTTAAGTGCTCTAACAATAGATTTTTTAATGGTTATGAAAAAAGATTATTGATGAACACAAGAAATAGGATTGGCCCAAGGACTGATCCTTGTGGTACACCACAATTCACTTCCTGGACTCTGGTTTTCACACTTCCAATGGCTACGTAGCCTACTGCATCCTTTCTTCCAGATAGGATGAAAACCACTTATGAGCTATACCTCTGATACCAGCATTATATAGCTTGTCCAGCAGAATTGAATGGCTCACTGTGTCGAATGCTTTTTTTATATCCAGAAATAATCCTGCAACACAGTGCGCTGGTCTGGAGTTGATGCCAGAGTATATAGCTGCCATGAAAGTATGGAGAGCCATCTCTGTATTCATCAACTCACGAAAACCAAATTGATTTTTATAGAAAAAATTATATGAGTTGAGAGAATCAAGAATTCGTTTTCTAATTACTTTTTCCAACAGCTTGGAAAAAATTGAGAGTAGGGATATAGGTCTATAATTATTTAATTTTGATCTGGAGCCATTTTTAAAGATAGGGACGACCTTTGCCAGCTTCATCTTGGTCGGAAATATTCCTGTATACAGACTGCAATTGAAAATATCAACTAAAATTGGGACTATAGACAGCGCTACAGACTATAATATTCCAGAAGATTATATCATCGTCCCCTGGAGCCTTACCGGATTTCAATTTTGTTAATATACATCAACATTTCATTGAAAGTAACAGGTTTAACCTTTGACTCGTGGTTTTCGTGAAATTCGCATTATACATGTCCTCTATATCCCTGTCATGTAAATTACCAGAAGAGGCTGCAATATCCTTGCCAATATTCACGAAAAATCATTGAATAAATTTGACAAAGTATTATGATCATTTTCATACTCAATTTTCAGTTCATTATGACTACAAGCTTTTTTTGGTTTCCCCCATATCTTATTCAGTACAACCCATTTTTGACGTGGAGCTAATTTATTTATTGTAGCATAATACTTTTGTTTCTCAATTTTGATCCAATTCTTAATTTTTTTAGAAAACGTTTTAAAATTATTTTTCAAGATTTCATTTTCAGGGGTCCTTTTAACTTTTTTGAACAACATATCACGGGAGTGAATTGCTCTACATAGACAATCAATCATCCAATGTTTTAGCTTTTTAACATTTACAGAATTGGTTGAACGTTTAATGCTGAATTTTGAACATTCAATATAATTCATTTCATTAGAAGGCAAGCGTGATGTGCTTCCACATTTTTCTTCTCTGTTACAAAGGTCTACCAAATTAATCTCAGACGAATGCAAACAAACACGTAAGATAAGTGATAAGTGTGCAGTTTTGTTGCCGGCGAGTGTGGGTCTGTGCGTGCTCAACTTGACCGAATAGAACGGCAGACATCGGCGTGATGCGGCGCGAAACGATAGATCCACTGGGCCTGGCCAATCCACTTAGCTAATGCACGTAACACATTTGCCTCTACTCTGTGATCGCCGTGGGACTGCAATCGACGTAATCCTTTACTGCACGTGGCCAGCCAATATCATAAATGATGTGATCAACGGACGATTACTTTCATCAACTAGCCATTCTATTCAATTCTCGTGTTTTCTTGCAGAACGATGTAGAAATTGTAGATGGTAAGCCTTGGAGATGATGATTCTTTCAATTATTACGAAATGAATGTTGGTAAATAAACATTCATATAAAATCTAAACCCATTAATTAATTTATATAGTCCAATATTGAACTCCCAAGTTGAAACTCCTCAAAATCAAAAATAGTAATAAATGAATTATTTTTATTTGGATTTAAGAACATATCTACTGAGGCGTGCTAGTCCAGCAGTTGTGTGTCCATCAGAGTCTTGCTGGGCTGCGTATCTTTTTCGAGAGATTTCACAAATTAATAATCAAAAGGGTTGAATGCTTTTAAAGTTACAACCAACAGCAATTTTAGAACGTCATAAGAGAGATTGACCTTTAGAAATCAAAATCTTGACATATATCTTAGCACTTGTGGTCTATGGAACATATAAGAACAGACTGTATGTTATAAAAAATGTTTTATACATTTTTCGTATTAGTTATATATTTTTGTATTAGTCTCTGCTTTATGTGAATTTAACACGCTGTATATTCTTCCTATAAACGACAAGCCTAGAAGAATTTAACACAGGACTTACCGCATATTCTATTTGAATTCCCCATCCATTTGTGAGGAAAATATTTGTGATGTAGGATAATACGGATGATAAGATGCGGAAACTTCACCTGACGAACCGACAGTGTCATCCAAGCTACAAATTATTAAAAATTTTCTCAAAATATACTCTCCTACTATAGCAGATTGGTTGTATTATTGACATTGTTATAAAACACTCTTCAGAGATAAAAACTTCATTCTAATACTGTTCAAATTGTTTGATAGATAATATTAGATAGGAATTATCTTATTCACTTGTAGGTGGTAGAAAAGGTCCTTGGGAAATAAAATTTCATAATTATTTTTTTGCTATTTCTCAATAATACGGTAATCGTAAAAAGGCATGATAAATTAATAAAAATTTATCTGTATTTCATTTATGATTAGTTGAATGGGTTACATAAAATTTGCTCATTAGTCTCAAGACTAGATAGCAATAGTACCGTATTGAAAAATAATAATAATATTAAGGTTGGCCATCACTTGGAAAAATTCCAAGCAAGTTGTTTTCTGATTACAATTATGTTGTGTTTAAGTAATATTTCAAACAAAAACCAAGTTTTCAATTTCCATCATCGCGGGAAGTTCTGCGTCAAGTAGAAACAATACCTTCAACAATGAAGTGCTATGATAAGAATTTTGGTGTTAGTTGTAGGTATCTCCACCAGGGCGGCGCTGGTGTAGCGGTTCCGGGCTCTTTTGATTGTTCTTGCAGCTAACATGCTTTGCGCATTAGCTGTATTGAATGTGATAGGGCGGAGCAACAGTAAATGATGCCGGATCCCCCGCGTCAGAACCCCTTTCCTTCTAAACCATTCCAGCGCCAAAGTGCTCAGCGCAAAACACAATCTTCGTCGTCAAAAACTCACTCAATCGTCCTCTCCCTCTCACTCGCTCGCCACTCCACTCCAATTCGTTCAGATAAATCAAATATAATCTATCCGAGGCGCTTTCATTTCGGCCCGCTAAGCTTTAACTGATCGCCGCTTGCTTCTTTTATTCGAGGAACGCTTTTATTCGTTCTCTGCCACAATAGCTCTCCAATTCAACTCCACAAACTACTTTCCTGATGAGATTAGAGATTCTAAGGCGTGTTTTCGTGAAACCATTCAGTACACCTTCAATAATATTAATGGAGTTTTTAGAAATAAGTGTTTTAAATAGTGAGAAATAGATCATTGATTTGTAAACTGTTATATAATAATATCATCTGGATATATGTATTAAATTTAATAATTGTAAGACCTGCTAATAATTGTCAGTTAACTCTCTCTCTCACATACACACACACACTCTCTCTCTCTCTCTCTCTCTCTCTCTCTCTTTCTCTTCATCGATTTGACAACATTTGTTTCTTAAAGAAAAGTTGAAAATAGTTTTTCTTGAAACGGAAACTGGAGTTGATTCGGCAAAGAAGTGATAAGAATGTACTGACTCTACATCGATATCACCTCTCTCTAACGCGACGGTTCAGAAGAACTACGTACAGTACTTATTCAAGATTAAAATAAAAAGTACAATGAGGCTTGTTCCAGACAGGGCCGTCGCGTGGGCGAGGCGACCGAGGCGATCGCCTTGGGCGCCGCGGCCTGGGGGGCCCCTCAGCATAAATTTTTTCTCCATTTTCAGATTTGAACAACTTGTAATAGTGAATGTAAAATAAATAAATAATTGGCTAGTATAAGCAATCGTCGCATCAACTTCCTGTCTCTCCTATAGGTGTTGAATTGTTTTGTACAGTTTCTGAAGTCTCGTTCTGTGATTAATTATATAAAAAAGTTTTTTATTCTAAGAAACCACCTTCATTTATTAAAATTACAAATTTATGATTTCTTATCCAGTTATACCTTTGATTGTTGAAATATTATATATTTTTAGCATATTTTCCCAATTATTTCAATAACCGTTAAAGTTACAAACTTCTATTGAATTCCGCAGCTCAATTTACATAGGATTTGATAATCGTAGAACCCAAATAAAGCCTCTAAAAAATTGGAAAAAATTATCTTTTTTTGAAAATTGTTAATTTTCCGCCATTGTTATCTCGATAACGAAGCATTTTTGGGGGTGAGTCTCATGGAACTTTTCTCTCTAATTGGTGTAAGGAATCTGCCTGAGAAGTATTGCTCATTTCTCCTGGAAAATTCTGTATATTTAATGAATTAATCCAATTGAAAACTATATATTTAAATTACAAAGAATTATAAGGTTTTAAACTCTAGATTGTCTAAAAACACTAGTTTTCAGTTACATTTTTCCAAATTTTTCCCCAGACCCTCGGAAGGTTCCCCACATAATCCTCTTTGCCAATCCTGGATCCGCCACAGCTTACATTCGAACATGAACATAGTACCGGTATGTGAACTGTAGCAGACAGCGTGAGCATGGTGGTGGACATTTAAACGTAGGGATAGTTTGGGGGGGCGCCGCGGTTCTTCTTGCCTCCGGGCGCTATAATCCACGCGACGGCCCTGGTTCCAGATACCACGAGTAGATATATAGACAAGTAGTCTATAATAAGGATATTCTAAGCTTTTTCAGATTTTGATTAACTTTTAGTGAAGATGTTCACATGGAAGAGACGTAGCGAAACCTTGTGTTTGAGTTTGCCAACCAAGCCCACTGAACGACCAGACTCAGCTATGAATATAGCTTTCAAATATTTTGCATAAAGCAATAAGAACATGAAGCAATATGAGCTTAAAGCAATAAAAGCAACAATTATAGCTTATTGGATATGAATAAAATTGCTGCGCGTGACGAATAACAATATTAACCAGCTTCATATAGGCTACCTGGAAATGGTAGTTTCTAAAAACGTTTCGCTGATAAAGATCAAGTGCTCATCAAATTATACAGAACTACATGAATAATTTGGATTGAATTGGCAAAACTCGCTACTTAATATTCGAGCTCCAACAGCAATGATTCGCTCCAATAATTCAACTAGTTTTCAACGCTGTTGTGGATTTTAGTTTTTAGGAGAGAAAAGTGGAAAGCAGCGTTGAGCAGCGATTACTCTCATCAGTCGAGTCACTCGCGCAGTTTGATTGTAATCCGCGCGCGTTGTGGAGTCATCCGAGCAGAAGGTAATTAAAACAGCATCCATATCAAGCCGCTTGTCTCTGTATAGCCTAACAGCAGCGCGTGGTCGGTCGGAGTTTATTGATTTGTAATGGTGAGGGGTGAAGTGGCAATAGCACAACACACATGTGGCCCCAAATCCGTCTACCCCCCCACCACACCACCCTACCTTTCCAACCTATCGACCAGGCACCAATAGCCATAGCCTACAAAATCAAAATGTACCCAGCTTTCGACCGGGTAGCACCCGCTACATCAAAGATAGAACCTGACAAACGCGAATTCGGTGTCACTAAACAAATAAATAAATCTATTGTAACACATTCGAATCACCGTACATCGGAAATCGTTCCCTAAATGCTGAAAGTGGTTAAGCTTCCCTTCTGTTGGGCTTGAATTCTCATTCTCATTTGTTGATAGAGGATACAATCGAAAACAATAGCCTATACATAATAAAATATAAAATGCGTATTTTTCTTAAACATAATAATATCGTACTGAACACAAAGTCCAACTTTTTAATTATTAAATCAATTATTTCATTAACTATCAATTACAAATTAATTTTGAATTATTTCTCCAAAAAACTCTACTCTACTCATAATTATTATAAATCAATACTAAACTATTTCTCAAAAGAAAACTCTATCTGAGATGAAATAATATAGGCTAGTCTAATTATGTGCAATGCGATTGCACCACGAATTGATTTTTCCATTATGGTTTGACAATCATTAGGAGCCAATGATAATTGATTCTCTTTCATTTCCTCAATCAGACAATGAAAGGTGGGAAAAACTAATGAAGGAATCAAGAAGGCTGTTGTCTAGGACACAGCAGAGATTGATTCATTTCATTTTCCCTACTTTTTCTCATTGTTAAAGTTGAATCTCTCCAGATGAGTTAGCATTTATACTTGTTATACTATCACCCTTCTGATTACTTGAGAAAAAGGAAACGTCTCTCAAAAGCAGATGATATTATTGTTGTTCATGCTGCCGAGGTTACAGAATAATGACGAGGCTGTGAATAATCGAATCTCGACCAGAAAGTATTTTCCTTCCTCTTCAAGTATTGAGTCCTCTAGAGCCTGACGGCTAGAATGAAGAGTTGAGAAAGGAAATCTAGTTAGGAGAAACGAGAAAAGCGGAAAAGCAAAAGGAGTAAGACGGTAACGTCACCCTGTGAAGAAAGAGGAGGAGACGAAGGAGAAGAAGAGTGATTAAATGAAGAAGAAGAAGAAGAAGAAGAAGAAGGCGATAAAGATGAAGATAAAGAGGAAGAGAAAGAGACAGCGGAAGTGAAAGAGGGAGAAGAGGATGAAGAAGAACTAAGTGGAGAAGAAGGCGTCATGTCATTAGTAGTGGAAAGACGTTGAAAAGAGGCGAAAGTAGGAGGGGAATTGGGGGGAGGAGGTTAACGTCGCACGGTGGAAGTTAATTCTGACGTTAAGGGAAGTTCATCAGGGCAGGGTAGCTGGTGCTGGTAACGCGTTTATCCCCTGGCGCGATGATTTGATTGAGAAGGGTTGGGACGTGACCGGGGCCTCATTACGCAGGCAAGGGCTGCCTACTGCTCTGCTCTGCTGTTGCCTTTGGCGGTGTGAAGGTGAAGCCTCTTCTTTCTCTTCTCTTCCTTCTTCGCCTTCTCCTTCTGTGCTTTTACAATTCGCTTTCTCAGGCCGTCCTTTTCAGGCGCTTAACCAACCATCTAATTAATAATCCTTGTTTTCTTGTACCTCTGTCTCTGTTTTCTGCCACTGACAAAACTGTGAACAATGAGCATCTCTGGCTGCAATCTGAATAATATTATTTCTTCTTTCAACTACTCGATTGACTCGACTCAATCTTCCAGAATAAAAATTGTGCGCATCCTTCGTGTTTCACGTTACTACAAGTCAAGACTACACGTTACTACTACTAGTCTTCGCATATCAATACATTGGATCAATTTGATATTATTCTTCGGAAATCTTGATCAATGTAGGGTTAAAGTTGATTCATGAAAGGTGTTGAAGCTATGATTTTCAAAATGACAATCAACAATGATTATTATTGACTACAACAATATTAGTGATTTTCACCCAAGCCTTTGTACCGTAAGTAGTTTGTAATAATTCAATTAACGTATGATTCCATAGTAAATAGACACGGTTTTGAGATAATATGTAAGATAAGTGATTCAAGAATATTCAATTAGTTTCTATCTCTGAATAAATAATCTTCTATTATATTCGTTTTCTTGATCATTACTGATTTACATAGGTATTATTCATGCATAAATTTCACAAAGGCTATACTTTTCTAGATTTTCATCACCCTTCCACGACCACATTCATGGCTTTGGTTCAGATTTAAATGGCTTGTTCCAACTAGATAATATCCCATATTCCGCGCTTGTTAAGATGTTTCGATCATTGTGGATAATTTATCTTTCATTAATGAGAAATGCCGTATTTCGTATAATATGTTTTCATGATTTACATGGAGTACATATTCCAGTATTTGCATGGGTAATCAACTAAACACATGTAGGTTTGCATTTATCACGGAATATCCTAGGAACATATTCCATTTGTAATAGCCAGGCATATTACTCGAACTAGCCTGGTCTAGCTAGTCATGTTCCATTAAGGCAAGTTATTACATGCTTTAGGTATAGTGCATCCACCCGACCAACTGTTTCGTTCTTCCAAAAATGAGCCAGCTTTGTGTTGTTGATACACGATTATTCAGCAGGACATCCAGTATTCACTTGAATGTCTCCAAAATTTCAATTATTGTTGCAATAGAAGTGAACAACTACAAAACAAGCAGTTGGAGGTGTCTTTGGTCGATTGGGCCACAAGGCGATGGGCCACAAGCCCATCAACCGAATTTCTGTGCAAGCGAATCTCGCTCTGCTGCTCGCGACGCAGACTGTGTAAGTAAATAGTTTTGTCGATGTTCACGCATGACCCGAGGCCAAAGCCCGGCTCACATGACTGCGCGCGGAGCAATTGCGCGTTTAACGCGGCGCCGGCGGCCCACTACACACACATTAGCATGAGTCGGACACAGCGACAAACAAGCAAACCGTGATATTCGCTCGGCCGCCCCTACAATTCGCCCGGCTGCAACCCGCAGTGCACACTCCCACTTTCTGGTAGTTTCACGCAACGTATTCCAGCAACGTACCCTGATTCAAGCAACACAATCCATTTTCCATGTGAGATTGTGTAATGTGGATATATAGAATATTGTTTTCAGCTGAGTTGTTAGAAATAGATTTTAATGAGTTTGAACAAAATCAACTCATTTCAAAATATGATAAATTCTAATCGTTGTAACCTCCTTGTCAGTTTTGGTGTAGCTGTAAAAGTAGTATTATGGTAATTATATTTTGTTTTGGGAGAGCAAGGATTAATATATTATTTTAAGTTTTATGATGTAACAAAACTTCGATTTGGACTGTTATAAATTGGTCGAGGAACAGTTGTGGGCTTTATGTCTGTTGTACTTACCCTTTGAATTTTATTGAAAAAATGATTGATTGATTATCCATCGAATAAAAGGGCAAGGAATTGTGATAGCCACAGATTTATTAAACATGATAAAACAGGTTCTCGTAAACCAGAGTTGATTTACCAAAGGTTAACAATAGTGTAAGAACGGGAACCAATAACTCGATATTTTAATGAATCTGATGATTGACAATCACTAGACTCTATTCAACTCTTTTTGATCAACCCTTTGTTTGCGTCTTTACAGAGAGATTAATGAGATCTAATCAATTATTCAACATATTCATGACATTTTATAACAAATAACGCAGTTTAGCCTCGGGGTATATTAAGTTGGAACAACTTCTGCAACGTTTCTGTGTATTTCAAGGTTTAAATGTGTAACTGCAATTATATATGAAACTAGTCTATTTAGGAATTTTATTCGCTATAGGCCTATCAAAGAGTCTAACGTCCAACATCGTCTTCTAAACAGTCTAAACTACAGTAAACTCCAGTAAGTTTTATTTCCAGTCTTCAAGTTTCTCTATTTTATATCAGTGATCGTTGAAACAAATCTCAGTTCTGGATCTTTCGGGTAACCAACTGATAATCTATGAATTGAATTCCAAGTCAATAAAGAGCATTCTGCCGGAAGCGGAAAGAAAACGGAAGTGGTGTTGACATGTTACTCCCCATACACACACAGACACACATTTGGGCGCAACACTTCATTTGTCTCCCCAATAAAAGTCGTAGTAATCGTCACACGCCACTCACTCGCAATCACTCCTCATCGTCTAATAGTTTAAGTTGATTCAACGCGCGCCGGAATCCTCACAGCGTGGCGCCGACCTACACTGACAACTGAATTAGTCCGGGCCTCACTTGTTTTTCACTTACTGATTGATGGCGCAACATAAATACAATTGACAAACTGTTGGATATAAATGCACGTCTACGTGTGTAAATATCGTTATGGTTTAATAGAAAATTACCAAAACAGTCATTCCGTATAATCTCATTATCATCTCTCATCCCATTGAGCTCAACTCAAGTTTTTTTCAATAATTGAGCTCGTTTCAAACACAAATGATTATGATAAGAGTTTCATCACGAAAATAACGATTTACGCAGAGTGTAGGCCTATAGAACGAGAAGTTATATCTAGTTTTATCCTATCTAGATTAATGCTAGTTCACCTTCTGGTCAGTCAGTTTTCTTCAGTTATACATGTATTATTTTACTTATTTCTTGTATTATTATCACTTAATACAGAAAAACTACGAGCTTGATCAAGTGATCTGAAATAATAGAAATAAAGATATAGTAATAGATGAAGTGATAGAAATGCCCGGATTGTGATGGTTTAAGTATAGTAATACTATACACACAAATTATGAAAAACATTTTTCAATTCATTTCTATCAGAATAATATGAAGATAGCCCATTATTCATTATATGAATCATATGCTATGATATCATTCATACATCATATTCTATGAATTGTATTGAATTTGAAGCTAGGCTGCTCTTGTTGTTAGACAATTAATAATATAGATCAATTCAATGAATTGCATATGAGTCGAAAACTCGAAAGCATTGTGGTGAACCGTATTATGAAACAAGGGTGATTGTTTTTTGAAGAAGTTGTTGTTATTGTTTTAGCAAACTGTAGTTGTATAATAATCAAGGAAGTAGGGCAATCCCATCAGAATAGAGTTCGCATGTATAAGGATCACCATTCCATGCTATGTACACTATGTGAATGAGGTTACATTTTTGCATGTGTTTGTATGTATTTGGAGCACACAACAACCTTTTTTATGCATACATACATCTCGAAATGTGGAATTTAGAAGCAGTAGAGCAATGATAATAAGGCTGGTAATTTTCCAAAAACGATTCTCTATGGAGAATAATAAAATCGACGTGGACGGTTGTGGCGACAAGGACCGTAATACTCTTAGTTTTTGCGCTGTGGTGGGGTGTGGAGGGAAGGTTGGAAGGTGTATGAGGAGAGAGTAGTGTGCAAGGGATGGGGGAATTGGATTGCTGGTGGAAGAATGGACAGCTCAGCAGGGGTTATGTAACAAAACAGGATAACATTCGACTGACATCTCCCGTGCTAGTGTTGTCTCTTTCTACACATCAGGATCGGCGCAAGGATGGACCCGAGCTGCTGTCCTGGACAGGCGCCTGTGCTTGTGTGTGTAACATCATCATCAACAACAGCCACGCTGCAAAACAACAAACACACAACGCACATTCACTAACGCACGAAACCAACATGCAATTACCATCTTCTGTCCTGATGGAACTCTTGCCACACTATTTCCATTTTATCGATAATGCTTCGAATTAGTTTTTCTCACTGGGTGCATTTAACCGAAGGTGGTCAAGTGAACTATCACGGTAATTGCAATGTTCCAGATAAATAGTGCAATCCTGATCATTTGTACAATTGATTACCTACCTACTACCCCGTAATTGCTTTTGTTGGAAACTGCGTTTTAAATTGCTCTCACATTGAATAACTAATGATTTTTGTCGAAAACACATTAGCCAATGAGACATTATTTCAATCTCACTGTGAAACAGTGAAACAGCTAATTGAATAGGAACCTAGAAAAAATTTATTTATCAACTCAATTCGCTAATCATTTCCCTGATAACCATTCAAATCAGAGTTATTCAACCAGATTATAATTTTTTTCTCTACAGCTTCAGCATATTGACAAACAAGTACAATTACTGTATCTCCAATTATATCGATCACTCTCAAATAAGCAGTCTAGGGATCTGGGGATTATCATAATCATAAAATTCATTATCAACATGGAATAGTTGAGTGTGCAGGATACTGTGCAAACTGAAATCATACAGGAATTCTTATGCATGAGGTGTGAATTCTTATACAATGTTTGGGATACTTGAAATTCCCAATCAAAAGTTTCTCATTCAATCAAAATAATTATCCCAGCAATAAATTCTTTCCTAATCATATCTTGAAACAATTTTTCAAGTAGAATTATATGTATAATTGAGTGTGCCATTACGGAATCCCTCAAATCAATAGAATATTTTACGTTGAGTATGGTATTTCTGATCTCATTTTCTTAAATATTTGAATAAGTTATGTTTTAAAGCGGGACATGGCGACAATACTTTGTGAGTGAGAGGTCAGTTGTCGAATCCTTTGTAACAGATTACGAACAGCTGAATGGAAGTTGAAAAGGATACTAAAGACCATGAGCCATCAGCATTATAAAGTGCTTTCGACCTCCCTGAAGTTAATGTGCGGAAAATTAGTGCTGGAAAAGCCAGACGGACGCCGTCCCTTTGCTTTCTAACGGAAGAACCTCTCTCACAGCAAAGAGGAAAATCCCTTACAAGCATTTTCGCAATAGAACCCTTTGTGGTTTTAGGGCTGTGATCTGAAAATTCTAATATGGAATGTTATAAAGTGTTTCTCAGGGATACTCCAATATTATATGTTTGAAAGAATCAATTTAATCAACACAAATCATTCTTCAGTGAATAAAGAATAATAATTGACAAAAGCTTATTTTGTTAAGCTGTCGAGGAATATGGAAAATTTATAAAATTAATGAATCTCATCAGAGCTACTTATTAGTTTGTTGTTTATTAATCCAAAGAGGATTGTATTATATATCAAATGTTTGATTGAGGAGATTGTAGAGTGGTTGTGGTGATGCAGTATCAGTTCGGACGCCGAACAGTTCGGTTGTGCTTGTTATCTGTGTTGTGGTTAGCCTGTGTCAGGGAGAATTCTACTTATCGTCGACCGAAAAGTAAGGTTACTTCATGCTCATCAAATTCAAGCAATAGCTTACCATTTTCTACAAATTATTACCAACAAGTATCATCATTTTACTTATTTTTTGCCTTCTGAGTCATCACCTATTCCTTTATCCCGTCATAATTTTCAGGGGCCTCAAATAACCTAAGTCGTCACGATAGCCCTCCTGACGCACGTTCTACCTTTCTTAAAAATCTTAATTTCATTTATCACTTCTTTTTGAAGTCTCTATAGAGTAACATAGTAGAACTCGATGCACCTGGTATTTATATTCTTCTCTTCAACGAATAGCAAATAAAAGTAAGCAGATAAAAATGTTTACATGATTATTGCACGCTATGCAAAGATGCGATTGTAATTGTAATAAAGTTTTCAATTCAAAAACGATATTAATTTGTTCTACGTGTAAACTTCATTTTCACTACCTATGCGCTAAGTTTACAGAAATTAATTTCAAGAAACTATCAAAACAAGCTACAAGTAGGTGGCGTTGCAATTCATGTAAGAGTACTAAGAATAATTCAATAAACATGCCAGACAACCAGGTATCATTAAGTAGAGAATTGATCGCTGAGCTAAAAAAAGAAATAAGAGATACTATAAGTGAAGAAATGAAAGAGATAAGAGCGGATATTAAAAAAGCAAATGAAAACGTTTCTGAGCTGAGTTTTTCTCTGATAAAATAGATGAATATAATGTGATGATTGAAAAGTATAAGGTAGATCACTCTAACTTGGAGAAAGAAAATGAAATTCTGAAAACAAAATTGATCGTGATGGAAAAAGATCTAACAGAGCTACAACAATATGGAAGACTGAAAAACTTGGAATTTCAAGGAATACCGGTAACAAATAATGAGAATATTGAAAAACTAATCGAAGAAACGGCTAGAGTCCTAAAAATAAATAACGTCGGAAACCTAGGAATTGAGGCTGCACATCGAATTCCAATTAGAGATAAGAAAAAGGTGCCTCCTATTATTGTTGCATTCTCGTCAAGAAAAATCAGAGACAACTGGATAACAAACTACAAAGTATACCAAAAAGAAATGAGACAAAACAACAGTCATGGATTGCGAAGCACACACATAGATAAAAAATTTGAAGACGGACCGGTATTTATAAACGAAAATCTGACACCTCACACAAGACACCTATTCAATGAAACAAAGATGGATGCGAAGAAAAACAACTTCAAATTCGTGTGGATAAGGAATGGAAAGATATTTGTCAAAAAGGATGAGGCTTCGCGAACGATTCGGATATACGACACCCACACACTGAAGGAGTTAACAACAACCGACAACAATGACAGATCAGAGGACAAGCAGGAACAGCCCCCATTGGAAACAAAGGATGAATAAAGTGGTACAACTGTTATTTAATCTATTATGAATGTTTTATTTAACTTACTCTCAATCTTAGATAATGATAATGAACTTTCAAATGTAATTGATAACTATTCTGATTACTCTCCTGAAAGATTTAATGTCAATGAGAAATTCTTTAATTTATTTGTAATTGATGCAGGAAGACTAAGTAAGAGTTTTGTCTGTTTTTTGCCAAGTTTAGATTATATTGAAAACATATATGATAAAGTAGCATTTACTGAAATTTGGCCCGATAATTATGAACGCACACTATCTTATGTAGATGATTGCAGAGTTGCTAATAGAAGCGCTAAGTCTAACAAATGCGAAGTTCGTACCAATGAAAATATAACTGTCAAGAATTTAATTTCAAAGGAGGATATGGAAAGTTCTAGCTCATATCTTGCAATGAGAAACTTTTAATGTGAATCAATTGAGTCACTTTATAGAATTATTATGATTGTGCATTTATTTTCATTTTTTGTACTTAATGTAATAAGTTTCAATGGCTGAACTAAGTAACGATTTATTTGATTTCGTTCATCATAACGATATTGTAATTGTACAACAGAATATTCGTAGCTTAGGATCGAATTTCGATGCTTTTATTCTTCAACTGGATGCTTTAGAAAGAATACCGGACATAATAATACTAACAGAAATATGGGTTGATGAGAATGAAATTAGTCAGTATTATTTGACCAATTATACGGTACATCACAGGTGTAATAATATAAATAGAGCTGGTGGAGTAGCAGTTTATGTATCAGATAGATTGTCCTGCATTGATCCAGGTGATTGTAACATGATAACAGCAGATTGCAAGCACCTAATATTATCATTATCTCACACAAAAATTGATTTACTAGCTATCTATAGATATCATAACTTTTCTGAAGAAGCGTTCACTAGAGAACTGACTACTTCGATCAAGCTTATCAAAAACACCAATTTAATTGTTAAAGGTGACATGAACCTCAATATCCTGCAACAAAATCGGAATTCCGACTTTTATTTAATTAGCTTGGCTAGCCTCGGTCTCAAATCCCTGATCAATGAACCCACTCGTGTCACTAACACTTCCGAAACGTGTATAGATCACGCATTCGTTAGAGGAAAAATTAATAGTAGACTGACTTATAGTTCTAAAGTTATCCAGACATCTATAACAGACCATTGGATGACCTTTCTTTGCATAAAAACCAATGATAGGGAAATTGAACTAAATATGAAAGAATATAGAAGAATAGAAGAAGCTAAGTTTATAACATTGATAGGAAATACTGATTGGAGTGACGTTTACTTGAGTCCTACCGTTTCACAGGCTGAAAAATTTATCTATAAAGTAAAAAATTGTATTGAGAAGTCTTATAAGATAATAAAAAAAAATAATAATAAGTTTCTAAAACCATGGATGAGCGCCGAGCTAAAAAAAAAATTGATAAGAAAAATAAATTATATAAACTGTGTAGGTAACAACCAGATAATACTAATTTCAAGCGTGAATTTAATATCCAGAGAAATACCTTACTAAATAAAATTAGGTAAAAAAACAGGCTTATTACTCCGCCGAACTTGAAAAAAATATGACAAACAGCAAAAAACAGTGGGCAACAATTAAAGACTTGACTGGCGAAAAAAAGATTAATTCATCTATAATACTAAACGATGAAGCAGGGTCTCCGATAACATGTGATAATGAGGTAGCAAGAATGTTCAACGATCACTTTTGCACGATAGCTGATGATTTAAGAGAACAAATAGAGAATGATAATACACAAATAAACAATGCGTTCAAGAAGTATGAGGTAAATTTCCAAACTGATAGAATAAGAAATTCAATTTTTTTCCACCCAACAAACAAGGAGGAAATTTTAAGCGTTATTTCAGAGCTAAAAAATAATAAGTCACCTGGATACGACAATATCACACCATCCCTAATAAAATCTATTTCACACTATATCATTGAAGTTTTAGTATTCATTTACAATCTAAGTTTAAGCACGGGCGAATTTCCTGAAGAGTTTAAGAAAGCGGTAGTTATCCCCTTGTTTAAAAAAAATAGCAAAATGCAGGCTACAAATTACAGACCGATTTCACTGTTGTCAGTATTCTCTAAAATACTCGAGAAAATTGTAAAAAGCCGGGTTACGAAATTTCTGGAACAGCACAAATTCTTCAGCAAAAACCAATATGGCTTTCAGAGCAAGCTCAATACAGGTTCAGCAATCATGAAACTAATGTCAGAGGTTTATGACAGTATTAATGAAAGTAAGTCATGTGCAGCCTTATTTGTTGACGTCATGAAAGCCCATGATATGGTTGATCATAAGATTTTATTGGATAACATGTATCTGGCAGGGATAAGAGGCATTGCTCACAAGTGGTTTAAATCCTACCTTACCGGAAGACTGCAGCAAACTAAGGTCAATAATAACGGTGTTGTCAGTGCTTTTAGAGAATTGAGAATAGGAATACCTCAGGGTTCTGTATTATCGGGTTTACTCTTTTTAATCTATGTTAATAACTTATGGAAGTTTGGAAGTTTGGGGGGAGCATATAAGTCTGCTTTACATCCACTCATAATTTTACAGAAATCTTTTGTAAGAATAATGTAATACAGAGCTAGATATGAACACTCTGCACCAATTTTCAAAGAGCTCAGAATTTTGCCAATATATATTTATATATATATTTATAAAACCCTTAAACGTTTTTATGATAGGAGCGTAGATATGCAGGTGATAAATGTGCACAGAGTTGGGAGGGATCAGCATAATGTGCTGATCCCAAAGCCCAATCTATCCATTTTCAAAAAGTTCTACACTTACCTAGCTCCAACATTTTTTAATAAGCTTCCTGTAAATATAAAAATATGTAGGCAGAAAATATCTTTCTGCAGATTGGTGCATAGTCACCTGATTCATGAAGAGGGATATGGATTGTACGACAACATAGTTTGATTGTGATAACGTTGTAGATACTATGTTTCTGTAATGATAATATCATTATTCATTCTTATTGTATAAATTATTGTTATAAATTATTATTGTATCACGATGTTCTAATCAGCAAATAGTGAATAAAAAAAAGTAAAAGTTGCAAGATAGTTCCTGAACAAATCTGTCAATAACGCTTTCAACCGATGGTAATTATTGTTGTATTTAATTGAGTTTTTCGATTCTGTCCAACTGATACTGAGGATTTTTTTGTCATTTTAGTTAATTTTATTTTTGTTTCTTTTTTCCAGTTTTCTTTTCAGTTGTTCTTTTTCAACAACTTTTTCTGCACAAGCAGGTTTCAAACCTTTGGGATTATTTTCCAGGCTATGAATGTTTTAAGAGGTTTTTCACATTGCTAGGATATTCTATTGTAAGAGGAACACTATAGCAGTAAGATACTTACAGTAATAATAGAATTATTCTTGTCATGTAAGTCATATATGTTTTGATTTTTGATTCTGGAGAATAAATTTATTTTGAATTTGAATTTGAATTTGTTTTTGAGAACATCATGAATTTTCCAAGTTCGATTCAATCTATTAATCATAGGGACGGCAGCAAATCAGACAGCTAAATAAAAATCAAAGTTGTCAAACTAACATGAAATCTATTGCAAGTGAACTGATTAATTCACTAAATTCACCAATCATTAGACTGTTATTTCAAATTACATGGTTTCACACGATTTTGTGTAGTGATTCTGTTATTCCAATTCCCACTTGTGCTTGTCAACTTTCGAATCCGATTTTCTAGAGTAAACACGTCTGAAGTCTACCCACTTATTAAGTGCACCCTCGACTTTCAGAGGTGGGAAACAATGATATCAATGAATTTTCAAGTCCTCATTTACTACACTCAATCATTCTGGATGGGTACATAGAGTTTCGATGAAATAGTTATATAAAAATACAGTAGTCATTATAGAACTCACAACATTCATAGTAATAGAAATGATCAAAACATATATTTAAACCATCTACCATCCAACCACCATTTCTAATAATCTATTTGTACTATCAAAGCACTAACCACCAACCACTACTCTGTAACCACTGTTCAGCAGTGCGGCCGCAGGTTTAGAGCCTTGTACCTCTTCATTAATATTATTTTCCCTACAGATACCCGTAAAAATGCAATTTTCTCACTGAAAATCGTGTGTAAAATGGTCCATTCTTGAACTAGTAATAATTGACGTGCCTAAAGTAAAAATTAGTGTGCGTAAAAATTTTTACGCACTCCAGATTTTTAACCTAACAACACAAAATAGTAAGTACATCAAATGGATGTTCTGTATTTGGAATTCAAAATTAAGGTGGCAGCACTGGCTGACGACCAAACGGGAGTCGATCAGCTGGTAGCGGCAAGTTGGAATTTTGACCAAAAGGTAGTAGCCCAGCCAGACAGTTTTTAGGTTAGCTTATTATTTACATCAATATTGCACGGTAAGTAAGTTACCGTGATAAAAGGTCAATTTATTCTCAGAGCTTTTATAATAATTATGAGAGTAGGGATTTATGTTATCATATCGTTCATTGTTGTTGGTTATAAAACCTGAGCTTGAATTGTTTGAATACGGTAAGATGATTCATGGTTGTTGTTTGTTGATCTTGAATCTGTTTCATACAGTAGATGACTCAATTTGAGCTATCAGAATTCAGTGTAATGCATTATTATGATTTTTTCAATGTGAAAGTAACTTAATACATAAGTTACAAATTTGAAGAAGACTCTGGCGCTTACTGGAATTTTGAAAATACTGTGGGCTAAAATAAAACAAACTCAGATCACATTTATGTGATCTGACTACTTTAACTACCACATATTCAAGTTAATATATAATGAAAAGTGGTTGAAAGCATGATATAGAATTCATAGTAAATGCAACAATCTAATTTAATACTATCATTAAATTACAGCTTCAGTTCAATTCAGTCTCATTGTTGGCTGGTTCAGCTTCAAACCTTGCACTTAATTCATAAAGTAGGCTTAATACAATGCAGGTGACAGCCGACGACTAAATAATTTTGCATAAAAGCATGATAAAGTCCTGAGAATCATAAGCAATATGATTGTAACCTTGCATAATTTTAACATAGAAGCAGTCAGCTGTTATGTTATAGATAGCCTAATCACTCGCGGGTTGCATCAATCAAATGCCTACCTGCTAGAACTGATGAGATATTTTGTCTCAAGTGATTTGAAGCAGCAAAATTTTCCCAGAAAGAATAATATACAGTACTTTACATGAAAGTACGTTATTCATAGCACTATTAAGTTATATAGGCTATCATTTCAATGAAAATAAAACCATGAGTTTGATTAATTGTGAACTAGAAGATTCTAAATCCCTTCCAGTCACATTAAATAGTGTTTAAAAAGTCCAATTTGCGCTAAATTCTAGTAAATATGATTATTCAAAGCCATAAAAGTATGAAAGGGCGTTATCAGTTACCCAGAATATTTCAAGGTCTCAAAAAGTAGTTTATACTGATTTTAGCTCATAACTTACTGGTAAATATTACAGTGAGTATGTATGTATGTCTGGCTCAACAGCCCATGAAGGGCCTAGGCCTACCAGCTGGTTGCCAATTTCAAATTCACTCTACTATACAGCGCGTCCAAGCCAAGAAGACACCCCGGCACGACGGGAAAACGGCCCCAGCCCGTCCAATACCGGCCCAAAAGCCATTAAGTACAGTGAGTACAATAATTTATTATTCTATAGTCACTGTGATACATAGAATAGATTAAATGTTTGAATTATATTCCTTCATATTACTCAAATAAAAGTAATTATTTGATAATAGATGACATTGGACATTGTAGGCTTCTAAAATTGGAAGTTCCAACTCAAGATTTCCGCCATCTTGGATTTGTAAAAATTGTGAGATGATGGTAATTTACATGATTCTTATATTGATTTCAAAGGCAAAATAAATTGAGGAGATTGTGATAAAAAATACTTGAAATTATACTAAAAAACACATTTGAAACGTATTCCTTCTTTTCACACATGCCCAAAGGTAACTGTAGGAAAACTTTAATGTGTAACTCGAGCATAAAGTGTTATTGCTGCTCTCGAGAAACGTTTTTCACTCGCCTTTGGCTCGTGAAAAAACTGTTTCACTTGTGCAGCAATCCTTCACTTTACGCACTAGTCACACAAATAACTAATTCACAATGAAATAATTTCCTCAAAAGGCATCATTAATTCAATCACCGCAAAATCATTAGTCTCATTATGTTGATGCTTCAAAATTTATTTCAATTTTTTTAAATCAGCTTTATATGAATATCCATAAACGAGTAATTTGAACTTCACATCGAACATGATTATTAACAATAGAATGGATTATTCTTCTAACATGCATCAACGCAAATACAGTATTCTACATATCTTGCTTCAAACTCCAATTTAATTCTAGAATGAATTTAGGATGTTTGGCGATCCAGATAATTAGTACTCTACAGTAAATATTATTCTAATTCTCACTCAGCCTACAAGAAATGCTTCAAATAGCATTTTTCAACTATTCATCTCAAGACTAGACATAAAACTCGCAATCTGGAGCTTGCATAGATTCGAGTCAAGACAGACAATTTTCATGTGGGGACCCGGAAACGGCGTGGAAGATGGGGTTTGCTGCTTGAATCTACTCCACTTACTTTGTCGGCCCTCTCTGATGCAGCTTGTTGTCATGGCAACGGTCCCTGTGCCAACTCTTCCCTCACACCCTCTCTCTCTTTCTTTCTTTTTCTCTCTTTCTGCCAGCGACTACCTTCCACACCCTTGGTTATTTACCACTCTATAAACCCCGACTCCCATTTTCATCTTTCTTACACTCTTTTCTTGCTTCTGCCCTCCTTCAGGCCTAGCCACCCCATTCCATTTACATTTATAACATTTCATAGGAAAAAGGTAGCAACGGCTTCAATAAACTGCTGCCGCAATTCAATCTGCAAAGCGTCTTACCGCCTATTTTCGACGCCTACTCTTTTCACCCCCCGCCACCGTCTGGATTAGAGTGCACGTGCCTGGATAAAAGCTATCGAAAATTAACAAATCGGTGAGTAGTGAAGTGCTTAGTGACTCCTTTAAATTGAGGTATTCATTTGTAATATGAAAAGCAGTTGAACTATATGCGTATGGCTATCAATGGGGATACTTTCATGATTAGGTTCCGCCTCACTAATATGTATTCGGCTTAATACTGGTCATCAATTCAAGATCAGTAAGAAGTTTATGAGTGAAAAGTAATCAGCAGTTATGAAATCGATGATAAAACAGCAAATTCGAGTAATTTAAAAATCTAAATATAAATTTGGTTTGTGAATGTGCAATCTAAGACGTCAAGATGATCATATTGAGAGAAAGATTAATATTTTCCAGACTGCAAGTGATAATTCTTTTTTGCAGAATTTTTTTGTGAATCTTAGAAATGTAAGGTGACAAAATAAAACTTGAAATACAGTGGGGAGATTTAAACAGTAGGGAGATAATAATACTTAAGATATTGAAGTGATGAAAAATTGTAAGATTCTATATGTAATTTTTGGATTACATTAATTCTATAGATTACATTAAATAATGACCAGAACTAAAAATCATCACCAGAACTAAAAATCCACTGAACCAAATGCGTTCAAATTTGGCAGGCATGTTCAGTTGGACGTTTAGACGCGCTAAAAACGGATTTAAAAAATTTTTCAAGGGTACGTCTAATATTTTAGTTTTTCTATAGTTTTTCGGCGTTTTCTTCATTTTTTCGAGAACCAATTGGTAGAAAATTTTGATATTTGGTGGGCTGGTTCAGATAAGGTCTAGAAATGTTGTGTTGGAATATTTTTGAAATCCTTTTAAGATTATGCCAGTAATCAGGTTTTCAAAATTTTAGATGTATTGCGGGTTGCATATCTTCCGCCTTGATACAACCAATCCTTACTGTGAATTCAATGGTTCAGCGAGATTATAGATGAATTAATTTAGAACATATTGAATCAAGTTTCAAACTATGTCCGATATACGGTACTTCCCAAGATTAAGCTTAATAGTAGCGTTTTACTATTTTTCGGAGATTTTCTTGGATTTTTAGAGAACAAATTGGCAGAGAATGTTGAAATTCGGTAAACAGGTCCAGATTAGGTCTAGAAATGCTGTGTTCAATAGATTTCGAATCCTCTATGAACGGAATTTCGCAGGCGAGCCTGTTTGTCTCAGCTTACACTGACAGAGGTTTTGCAGGCGAGCAAAGTAGGCTCACTTTGACTCACCTACACTGCTGATACTGTCGTAGGTCCAGGGGGCGGAGCCCCCTGGCTAGGCGGAGAAGGCGAGCAAAGCGAGCCTGCCGGCTAGTTCAGTATATAAGTCATGGACTCTTGCATGCGTGAGATGAGAGAGAATTTACAGAGATAATGCGAATTGAACAACTGTTTCTCAGTCAACCTGGATCAACGTCTTAACAACCTTTACTGGTCAACAGATACCTTTGGGTTTTTGACTTCTCAACGGAGGACTGACTTCTGAAAGCGAAACATAAGATTCTTTGAAAAATGTGATCCTTACACATTGGCAATGATTACTATTTATTTTCCGCTTAGAATCATCAAGTGGAATTCTATATTTCAAAATCTTTTTATTCATATTTTTTATGTTTTTCTTACCTTTATATTATCCATTCAAAATTTCAATTGGTATCCAATCGTTTTCTCTATACTACTCGAAAGTAAAAAACTTGTGATCAACATAAAAGGGATCTTGAACATAACCTCTATTATTTGTAATATTTTGATCGAAATTTGTGAAAGAAGACGTTTTGTGACATGTGTCCATCACCCATCCAATAAGTAGGCCTATATGAGCTATCTTGAATAATTGAAAACGATCATCCAAGCTTTATAATTGACCTTCCACATTGGACATGGATCGTTCTACACAGGATAAATTTTACCAATTGAACATTAAAGCTCATACTTTATAAATTTATATAAATCTCCATGATTTTTCCACGCAAAATTCCAAATCATTTTCGACAAGGATGAACAAGAATAACCCTGACGGAATGCCCATGGAATATACTAATTTTATTAAATGTTTTTATCTCATTCACAATTTTTTGAGACAAAGTATTCGGACACATACGCTTTGTCAATGCTTTGCTAGGACGAGTATTTGTTATGGTTTGTCAAGGATAAAGTCATCACCTCGTATTCACATGCAAACATACGCAAAACGTTGTTCACTTTGTCTCAAGTTATCGTATATAGGGAGTATTTACTATGCTGATTAAAAATACATTACGTAATCTGAGACAGGATTCTATTTGACTCAATCTCATTGGAATTATTCAAAAGGTATAATTTTCATTATGTAAATTGCTCCTGACGAATGTAAGGGATTGGGTTTCACATCATGAAAAATTCATAAGCCTAGTAGTTGATATGAAAATCAAATCGTATTGAGATAACAAACTTCTGTGCTCAAAATAGATTTCAAAGGAGCCCGCATTTTATCAACTGGTTGGAATAAGCGGTAAGAATTATGCTAAGGAGGCGGACTTTTTCACAATTTACCGAGCTATGCAATGCATGAGTCCCGTACAACTCAATTGAAAACAGCGGCTTCGTAGGGAATTTGTCCTGGCATCGCTGTTATTTTCTCATTGGTTCTAAATGGTCGCAATGCACTTAGAACATGGAGGAAGATTTGTACAATTTTCTATTGATTTCAGGTTAAGTCGGTTTATCAATAACTTCAGTGAACAATCTGGGTTCAGTAGTCCTTCCAAATGTCTGAGATTAGTATATCTCATAATAGAAATAACATGTTGATTAATTGGTAATTATTTGTGTTGTGTGTCCATTCTTTTCCAATAGTAGCTTATTAACATTATTTTAGTGGGAAAACACTCATATTTGAGTATAGTAACACTCATAGATCGTTTCAACCTTGTTTATAAGGAATAGTAGATCTTTGGTCTGATGAAATCCCAACACCAGGACCAAATAATGATCGTTACCACTCATCTGTAAGTATTTTGCTACGATAATGCATATTCGCATGTCTCATACCAAGGTCCTTCAAACCAAGTTCCAAAGGACTGGGGTTTCTCTTACCCACCCCACTATCCCTGTGACTATAATCTTCATCTAAAATTTAAAAATCGATGCATCGAACATGAATTTAAAACTGAGTTTGTTCTAAGCGGTGAAACCGAATTGTTCTAGTTTTCTAGTAGTAGAAATGATATTCAAGGATCTTTTCATTGATGATCCAATTTAGATAGTTATTATGAAGAGATTAAAACCAGTTTCATGCTTTTATCACGAAGGAATCCCGAAATAGTAGTTTATCTACGGGCGTATTGAAAAATTACTATTTCAGTTTTACAATTGAAATTGAAATAACTACCATTTCAAAACAGAATCTTAGAACCGTGTCGTAATGAACGTTTTTCAATACAGGAGGAACTTTACGATACAGTCCAAATTCCACTTTATGATACATTCCTTGTTTCGTTTTAAAATCAGGTGATAAAAAGTAAACAGTGTTCAACTAACCTCAAAATCAAAACTGCAACTGGGATTGAGTAGCCTACCAGTATTTTTTCGTCAATATTTCAATTTATGTATTTGAATATTTAACTAATTTAAATAGTCTAAAGTTTAAATAGTTGAATATACTTATAACTTTGTTAGTGAATATGTTAATAACTTTCACTTTTACAACAACACTCACGATTTTGTTGCTTGTTGAATGCGTTTTGTGGTTCTGACTGATATGTTATTTTTAACATATTTAACAAGTAATAAGTTGATTATCATAACAGTTCAAGTAGGATGAAGACAAAAGAAGTTAAATAAACGACGGTATGTTGATTTTTATAATAGCATACACTTACAGATAGCTTGATACTGGTGGTCTATAGCTTGATACTGGTCTGATACTGATAACTACACTGGTGGTCGTAGATAAAATAGTGCATGCAACGGTTGTATTAGGCCTTTATAGCATTCGTGAGATATTTAGAGCACTCGCTTCGCTCGTGGCTCTAACTTACATCTCACCTCATGCTATAAAGGCTCCCATTATACAACCGTTGCATAGACTACTATTATGCAAATTAAATTCTCGGACGCCAACTTGGATTACAGGTGACGCACCCCTCGGAGAGCTTATGACCACCGATATTATTTTTCTCCAGGTCAAAACGAAGAGATTGATACCACTCCCAAACTTCTTTACTCAATAGGCTCACGGGAAGCCTTTTTTGTAACACTTGCCCCCGTAATAAATGGTTGTTTTGCATTTTCTCTTGTTAATTTCTGTACTGCAACGAAATCTTACATAACTTATTCAAATTCCTTAACATGGTTAAGACAAAGTTGACCATGATTGTATGCTACTGAATAGAATCATCTACAAAGGAGAAATTGCGGATTAAGTATTTGATGAAGAATCTTATTTGCAGGGAGAACTGTATCACCTCTTGAGTAGACACAACGAATATGGAATAGAATGACTTCTTCATTTTTCTGACGTTGTAAAATTGTATTGACGTTGTGTGTATGGTGCGTATTCGTATCAGGATAGCCGATGTCGATGAAGATAAGATGAAGATGTGAGAAATAATGCTTTAAATCTTCTTCTCGAGACTTTCCATCAATATAAAATGAATATTATTCATTTAAACAAGACTTTCGAAAAATTTGATTGAAATTTGAAAGAAAATATATTTTTGCAATAATAATAATGATTTAAGTTATTGTCTCTAATACCGTGAATCACAAATCAGTCTAATCTATAGAATTATTCCATCTCCTCTATATTGGAAAGTCAATTCTATGGAGGTGGAAACACTTCGATCTCAGCCAATAGGCCGAGAAACGCACCAAACGCAGTTAAACATAAATAACCAGTCGTATCTTCCTCAACATCTTCAACAACATATTTTGTACCATCTCCATCTCCATACATATCATCTATTCCACTATGAACCTTGACAGTATTTTTTTATTTTTCTAGCCAATCACCGATAGAAAATGAAACTAGCGTGTTGATACATCTAATTTTGAAAACAACATTATAATCAACTTGGATCAAATGGATTTTTAGTTTGAAGTCATCTAGATAAAATATAATTCATTCACAAAATATTGGCTATATCTGTGAATAGAAGACATGGGCAAATTATTCAATAGTGATTTGAAGAAGTTCATTCAATGAACGTTTGATAGAAATAGATTAGCTGGAGCAATCAGGGAGCGTTTGTTGGAATGACATTAAAACGAGAGAGAACATTTGAGGTTAAAGCTGGGTCACAAGCCGTATAAAACAGTCCCATCTGGCGGATTTTACAGCGTTAGAAGCAGGATAGTCATGTGGAGGAATGAAGAGAGGGTGAGTTTAGATGGAGGTTGTAAGTTATGGTGACGAGGGGGAAGGGTAACGGAGTTGTCTGTGAGAGCAAGAGGGGTGACTTTAGGGATAGGGATAGGGCTCAGCTTCTGTAACGAGTCGCGACCTGAGGTCTATTGATTGAGGCGAAGTAATGTTTTTCGTCGAGGCTGAAGTTCTACACAGCAACTCGACTCTCCGCCAGGCCTACAGATGGAAATTTAATTTCCTTTGATGGCATTTTATTTATCCCGGGACTTCTTGCTGGGAGCCAGGGAAGAGTTAAGCCTGACCAGACGAAGGGAGCTTGGCGTCAGCGTTGTGGGAGGGAGGGGGTAGTTCGGTGAAGAGAGGGGACCAATCAGGTCACGACCTCGGCGGCGCGGCGCGGCGGCCAATGGGATTAGCGGATCCAGCCGACCAATGGCAGCTCAGCTCAGGAGGTCGCCTCGTGACGCAGCGGCACACACAAGTCTGGCTTTAATTGAATATTGAGCACACGGCTCGAGGGCTCTATTAAACGCCAACTGCTTCAACCACCCCTCCTCTTCATTCCTTCTTTCACCCCTCATCATACCATCACTCACCAACCCCTAAAACTCACCCATCCCTATCCCCACGATCATTCCTTTACACAGCAACCGCCACAAACCCGTTAACACAGCTCTACCGTTCCACCATTCAGTTGTGCCCGAAACTGTGCAACGTTCTCTTCCACATGCAATGATTTCTCATTAATTAAAACGAAAATTATTATGTACAAGAACTGTCTATTCATTATATACTCACTAGCTGATTCAATTGGTAGAGTAACTACTGTGAAGCAAATACAGGAGTAATAAAGATTCGATGATAATTAATATTTTAGTGAAATATTTGTTAAAAATAGGTTGGTTCCGTAATAACTTAATGAATCCCTTGTAACGATTGGTCCTCATATTTGATACTGATTAATCAATGCAATATCAGTTTCTAAAGTACTTTATTGATAGTGAGATATTCATTCGTTCTGATTTGTTCTGGCTTGGGTTAGAAATTAATGTCCTGCCTCCACTTGCGAGTCCTATAATGTATTGTGTATTGTCCTAAATGTATTATCTTACTCTTACTCATTTTTACTCCTACTCCTTTGGGTGATTAACTTTTTGTTAGTAAAAATAGTCGTTTTCCAACTCTGGTATTGTTGCATTACACTCAAACTGTTAACTGGATGTTACTCAGATGTGTTTTGCACGTCACTTGGTTACGGAGGCTGGCTTATGGTTGAGAGGATCAACGTGCTAACCACATGCTACCTCTATCTTGGTAGATGATGAAAAATTTGATCCTCTCAACGATGAATAACAACTGGAAACTCACACAATACAAGTCAATTTACATCTTTAGATGATGTAAGTATGCCAGCTCCTTCAAGAGCTCAGCTAGAAATTGATTAAATTTAGGTTCAATCTTAGGTTCAATCTTAGGCCATGTGTCATGCTACGAGCTGTGCTCATATGTAATGAGGTACAGCTGATGTAGTCTAAGCCCCACCTTGAGAGACATGTGTAAAAGTACAGCTGTATAGTAGAGTGAATATGCAACTGGAAACCAGCTGGTAGGCCTAGTACCTTCATGGGCTGTTGAGCCATTGACAAACAAACAAACTTATTTTCAAAAGAAAAGGAAGAACACGCTTCTGTAATAGTACTTTTCACACCTAGGGTTTACCTCAACTGACAGCAAAGAGTACAGTTTCCCAGACAGAATATCTTTGAATATTTCTTAATTCTTAAAAATTGAAATAAACTATTTAAATTTTGATGCTTCGGAGCACAACCTAAATGAAAAATATTGTAATACATTCGGAAATGATCGTGAATATCAATGTTATTGTTGTGAATGAGTTCATATTAAAAATGTACTTTATAAAATTTAATATTAATCCTTTGGATGTATTCTTTGCGTTCACAAACATGTACATTCCTTGAGGAGATGAAGATCAAATTCTCATTTTATGAATGACTTTTTTTTAATGAAGATATGGAGGATACTAATGTACGGTATAATAAATCAATAAATAGTGAAATTCACCCTTTTCAAGTCATTTTCAAGTGATACCTTGATTCCTAGTTTATACGATCCCAATTGTCATAAGATAACCGATGCCGGGTTCAGGTTGAAACAGCTGATGTTGTCAATAAGAGTTTTATCAAGCCATGCCTAGATGTATGATGGTTTGATACCTGATGATGGTTTTAAAATCAAACGATTCAATTAGATACTAATTTATATTAGCTGTATATTTCAAAAACAATTGTCAGGAGACAATTGACATTTTATAAACTAGGCATAACTGAAATGATTATTTTTTTATACAATGCATGGTTCATATAGCCTGTCCAAGCAAAGAAGACCCTCTGGAAAGATGGGAAAATAACTCAAGCTCGGTCAATATTGGTTGAAAAATTATCAATTTGACCTCAAATTATAAGAAAAACAATTATATCTACTATTAAGATCACATTCATAATTCTTGGACAAATATTGACCAAGCTGGAGACATCTTCACAGCTTGCCAGAGGGTCTCCTTTGCTTGGACAGACTGCAATAATTCCAATTGGCGAGACAATAATATATTGTCTTCTGAAACCGTCAGCTGATGTTGTCAATTTGGACTTTGTTGTCTGTGTTTTTACCCTTTATTGTAATTTATTTACAGAATAAATAAATAAATAAATTAGAGTTTTCATTATTTAGCCATGCCTGAATGTTGGTTGTGAAATCAAAGATTCGATAGATAATTTACATCAGCTGTACGTTTCAGAAGACAATTATTGTCTCGCCAATTGGACGGATAATTTATTTGTCTCGCCTTAATTCTCATGAATCATTTCAGAGGTTGAAATCGCAATATCGCATATTATGTTTTATAATACATAATGTGTTGTGAATTTTTTGTTTCTATGAATTCTAACCAATTTCATTGTTTCGACTTTTTGAAAATCTTGTTTTTTTTCAAATTTTGCATTTATAGAATAAGATTGTATTATAGAATAAGGATTCAGACCTTTGTAATATTATAATCCTTTTACTCATTCAGTTGGTGCTGATGTTTCTTGGTAGATAGAATGGAAAATAGAGGATATAATGGTATAAGAGGATAAACCTGTTAAGCGAGTTGCAGCCTTAATCTCTTCAAACATAGGATTCTAGCAGCCTACTATGTACTATGTATTAGTGATTGAATAACTAGATCCTGTCTTGAAAAAACTTGGATATTCATTGAGTGCACATGATTTGGACATTTTTGTCAAATAGTATAGGAATGTGAAAAAACGTTTCTGAAAAGAAACCATTGTAAAAAAGATACGATAAAAAATAAAAAATTGTAGTGGTAAAAAATAGAATGCTATGGAAGGGAAAAAATTATTTTGATCGGAATTATTGGTTTTATTCTTTTTCAACTATTCCATCAATTTAAAGATTTTGTTTTATATTATTAACTCGTTTGGGGGAAAGAAACATTTAAGATGAAGAATACACAATTAAAATGTCAAAGCCGATGCATTTAACCAATGGTGGATCTTAGAACTGATGTGGAATAATGTTAACGTTAATGAAATAAATCAACCACATAACAGGATATTCTGTTATAAATACTTGAATTTTCAGCAATCAACAAAAGTCCATGATTTGGAAGCCGAGAGTTCATTCTACCAGGTTTCATATTAGTTGAATAGATCGTACTACTGCACTCCATAACAAAATTTTATTTTTTCCACGAATAGACAACACTGAAGTGGTTTTCCGTTAATGTTGATCATCACATATTGTAACATAAAGTGGAATGTGGGAAACATCTAATTCTACCCATATTGTAATCTGGTACAGTATCCGAAAATTACTCGTAATGATAGAATCCATTTCACATCAAATCAAACTTGGAACTCGAACATCATTAAATAGCATTCGATGTCACATAAAATTTAGCTTAGCTTTCTCAAACATCACGCTGCTGGCTAGCGTTCGATTTAGCATAAATTTGAACCTGGTTCCTAGACTAATCCAGCTGAGCAGAGCATTATCATCGATCAGCATAGCAGGCGTTCGATGAGCAGCACATGAAAGAGCAGCGCAGAGCAGAGGTTGGTGGCGGAGAGGATCAAGGTGTGCTCTGTGGCTGCTGCAAGGGAGGCGATCAATGGCTGTAAATAAGGTGGTGATGCAGGGGGGGATGAGGTAGGTTCCAGAGCAGGCATCAAAATATAATGAGCAGATCGATACGGAGCGGAGAGCACACAGAGAGCATGAGGGTTGAGAGGAGGGTAAAGGGGTGGAGTGGGCGGTGTTTGACGGGCCAATCGGCTGCTGCCGCCCCCACTGCCCCCGAAAAAGGCGGCCGCCGCCACTAAAGGCTGACTGTTCACGGCATGGGGGATTAGTGCTTGACTTTGGCTTGCTCACTCGACTCGGCGCTCTACCCTGTTATGTTCGCCAGTAATCTACTGAGTCAGCAAACCAACTCCCGACGCTAGAAGTCGCTCTCTCCAAGTTGCCATCGTCCGCTGCCCCCGAATGGAGCCTCTCGGAAGTCTCTCGTCATCTCAGCCGACTACTGATCCCGACTCTCAAAGGGGTAAGTAGACTTCTAATTACTCTAGTAACGTGATAACATGGGAAAAATCATGATTTATTGATAACAATGAACTTGTTTCTACCTTTTAAAAGGTCTCAGAGACTGATAAATAAAATTAGGAATAATTTTTTTCTTTCAAACAAATATAGGTAAATAAATCGAGATAACTTGCAATTACATTTTAACAGTTTACTAAAAAAAAGACATAATCAATTTTCAAAATACAATAATCATACATCAAAAAAAAATTCAATGCAAGAATAGAACTTCTCAATTTCAAATACATTAAGCGGAGTGGAATGCTACTGGCACAAGTAGACTTGGCCGCCAGTAGAAGTAGCAATAATTAAATATAACAAATAAAACAATTTTTTTTTAACAAAAAGGACAGACATTTTCACTAGATAGTGTACAGTTGTAGTGCAATCATTATTGTTAAGCCTGATAAGTATCAATCGTGTATCTGGTAAACGGTTTATGGAATGTTGATGTTGAAATAATAAGTCCGGATTATCCAACTTTTCACATCTGATGGTACGTACTTCTTTAATATGTGGTTAGTTAGATTATTTGGGAAGTAATTTAGAGTAGGAAGTATGTATTTTAAGAGTAGTAATTGAAATTAGTTGGAAATGGTGGTTATACAGTCGGAGTAGCAGCGTCTTGCTGCTATATGAGTAAGTAATATGAGGCGTGTTTCAGACTGAGCTTTTCACATGAAGCCGGTAAAATATACTTATTCGTGATCATGATTAAGTTCTTGCAGCAGTCAGAGTCGATGTTGGAATAATGGAAATCAAGCTCCCTAATGATAATATTGTCAACCATGAGTGGATATGGGAATAGAAATGACTTTGGATGAATTAATTGTTCTCCGATAAAGTTACAGAAAGATAATAGAGTACGTGGAAGTTTTCACCAAAGGCTTTTATGCTTATCTTTCAAGCTATCGCCATGTAACATTTCAAGTACTAGTATTTTAATTTATGCCTATTGAAGAAAAAATAAAGAAATAGTGAATAGAAAAGGATAAAATGGTTTTTAATTTTGGGCATAATCATACCTACACTTTCATAGTTTGATAGCTTTCCCACTATTAGATAGTTTGAAAGCTTTTATTTCTATATAAAACTGAATCTTCTAAAAAACTGAATTTTTGCTTATTCTCCACTCCAGGAATCTCTTTTTAAGATTTTTCATAAGTGATTTTTTCCAACCAACAACTCTGAAGTTGAGTATTTTATGAAATGAGTAACTATGAAATTAGTGATTTTATTGCCCATACAAAAAGCTATATTCCATGTAATACAATATTGAAAAGGAATCAGATTATCTCGACCCAATGCAGCACAACGTCCAAATTCATCACGCAAACTAACATCGTTAATATTGTCGTTCTGTATTTTGTTTTTGATGGCAATATAAAAGAATCTAGGAATAAGACATTTTCAAATTTGTAACAGATCATATTAACGGTCGTTTTACTTTGTTAATCTTCTAAGTAAAAGCGTGATGATGGATAATGAATAATGGAAGATAATTATAAATTTATTGAAATATCATAGCAGAGAGTAGACCATAAAAGATTATAGCAGTGATTCATGAAAATATCAACTGATATATCATATTTTTGAAAATCATTCAGGCATCTAGATAGACTCTTTTATGAGTTTAGGATTTGATGACTTGAGTTCATACTGATGCGCTAATATTGAGGATGTTGCATTTTTAAATGTGGATTGAAACGGGACTATTCCGAAAACTCATGATCTCCACTTCTCGCAAGTATTCGAGATTACTTTCAAAATATCTCAAGTCCCAATTTCCATTTTCATCGTCTCAAAATTATTTTTGTGTCAAAACATTCAGAGGAAAATCACAGAAAAATCAAAGTAGAAAATAAAGTACAGCAGTACTGTGAACCGCCTACAATATCATTCAACACATCGACCAGAACCCTTTAGTTCTTTTATATCCTTACTTTAATCTCGTTTCAATTCAATTTCTGTCAATTATTAAGTACTGTATATTTCTCTATGATTTTCATTGTTATCTTGATGCATTGTGTTCTAACTTTTTTATCATGTCAAGCTGATATTATTTTTGATGCTCTTTTGAATCATTTACCAACCTTAAATCATTTATCAATTTTAAATTGATAAATCATGGTTTTTTATTCTTCAGAGTTGAAATTTGTAAGTATAGTGGAAGTGGACATTGTAGATGGACATATAACCTCCATCTTGAACCTTCATCATCATCATCATTCATCCTTTGCTTAAAATACTTGGAAACCAAGTAAATAAAGAATAAAGAATTGATTTCATCATGAATCGAAGGAAAAATTATATTCTTATTATTTTCCGTTGTCTTTTTCAATGTTCTCTTTCTTGATTCTTGATTTGATAAATTGGAGAATCCTTGATTTGGGAAGTCATTGTTGTATTTTCATCATTATTGCAGTTTGCCAACTTCTCAAATGATGATTGCTGTTGAAGATAGAAAAACGTTTGTTCGTTTCAATCTTAGTATTTGGCCCACGTGAAACTCAAGTTTTAACATTAAAGCATTCTTACCTGTTGATTATGTCTTCTCTTATTACAAGAGGGTCGAATGGAATGTTTCCTACGAAAATTTGCCCGATAAAAACTCATTCATAACCTATACCAAATTTTCAAAGTATTTACTACTATGAGTTCAACTTCAACATCATGACATATTTCTCTACAATAAGTAAGCATCAAGTATATTGAATATGAATTACAGTAACAATGAACAGATAAATCTCATTGAGAGAACGAACTTAAGACAAGGATCATCATGTGATTGAGAAGTGGAAGCCGTCTAAGCTGCAGCGGGTTGAGTTTGAGACTTGTACTCTAGAGACTTGTGATGCCGTTTTGGAGGCGGAAATCGGGCTCAGCTGTTCCACGAACACGAACAGTGTCACAGGGTGAGCTAGGATTTGTGGAGAGATGGGGGTTGCGTCGTGCCGAGGGTACTTGTGTGACCCGGCAAAGAATGAAAGCAATTTGCCAGATTTCATTAGCATATCCATTACTCGGCGCCGGATTACAGCACCCCTGCACTTATCCAATTCTGGTGGATTAAGCGACCCCACCTTCCATACCCTTCACCCCACCTTCTTTCTCCAATAAACTATATCATTATGCGATTTTTCCTTGTAGGTTTTGATTTATCGCTGGGAGGAGCTGTGCAACTGGCGCAACGTCACTTTAATATTGCATTAGTAAAATACGAGTGACTAACTGAAGGTTACAATAGATTCACCCGCCAGAAGCAACAATTATTGTACCAGCCTTCTGAATATAATATGTGCAGTATTCAAGCATGAATTTGTGAGCTATTCATGACATCCATCGTGAAAAATTATAGGCGTTGATGTTATTAGTTTTGCATGTCATATTGAGTTCCAAAATATTATAGCGGTGGCTGAAATGCAAAACTGTTGATTTATACCATAGCTACCATTGATCTATAAAGGAAGCTATGATTATACCGAATTAAGAAGAATATATAGACCCACTAAAAGAATCGTGATAGATTATGTGATTGGAAATATAGTATTAGGTAGCCACAAATATGTTGTAATGATGGTTTTTGAAATAAATTAACCAAATATTTTTATTTTCAAAAATTTTTCCGGTGAGTTTTTATTGAGCTTGAACAACAGAGAGATAATTAGAAAAATGAATGCGGAAATAGAAACCAAATGAATGCGGTAAAACAATCTCAGGGTATTTTGCATCGTAAACTTGTATTTAACCCACTGTTTTTGAGAACTTGGCTGAATTGAGTTCTACGTAAATCATTTTTTAGACGCGTCTGCCCTTAAGCAAGATTTATAGGGACGGAAGATTGTATACTTTTGAAATTTTAAAATATTGTTATATTAATTAAAATATTGTGAACGGTCTATTATTGATATTGAACATTTTTCTGAGGGTGATGTTCACATGGCTCCTAGGCTTGTGCGTGGATAATGAGAAGAATTTTATGGGAGGTTTGAATTTAACAAAAGTTATAAGTGAAGGTAATTACTTGGTTGAGTCAAAATGCTAATAGATCTTAGCAGGGCGACATTGGACATATTTGTCCAATATTACCTCTTATTAGTCGTACTAGTTGAATGGATTGGAGCGAACCGCATTTACAATCTAGACCCGGGTTCAGATTCTCCGCTCTCCCAAATTGTTTTCGACGTTTTTTTGTGAACTATTACGCTGAGTTCTTGGATCCTTCGCTGCATCGGTCTACCACACAGTTATTACAACAAATTCTAACTACTATAAGCAGTAGATAAGTAAATTGTCTTTGTTATAACTCAGGCCTCCAAAACTCATTTCAATACATATGTTTTTTCGATTCGGAATTATTAGCAGTTAAATACTAATACTAAATATAGATACTAATTTCCATCAACGGATGTAT
The DNA here is from genome assembly GCA_017141385.1 of Sogatella furcifera. Classification (NCBI taxonomy): domain Eukaryota; kingdom Metazoa; phylum Arthropoda; class Insecta; order Hemiptera; family Delphacidae; genus Sogatella; species Sogatella furcifera. The sequence goes on from CM029546.1 coordinate 28,844,098, forward strand.
AAATTAGTGAAGTTGAATAGCAAAAGCGTAACATGTTCATTGTAATCAAGTGCCAGTAGAGAATTAGTTTCAATTCAAGAAATGAGAGAGCGCCAGGTTCTGTCTGGGTTGTTCTCTCAAACTCAAACTATATTAGCAGAAACTTCGCGATGTTGAAATTATTTGACAAGTGATTATTCAGAGTCTTCTCCCTCTAATGTTTTGTGCCGTTCTGATGATTACATTGAAAGTATAGAGTTACATGGAAGTTCAAACAAGATAAAATATGTGGAATAAAATGTGATAAAAGATGAATTATTTGTTTGTTTATATACCATAGCGAAATAAAGTTAGCTAAGCTACTGTATGGTGAGCATGTGTAGGGCATTCAGTAGTAGCAACAGATCGTGACAGACCCTCCCCCGGCGACGGCGAGCAGCTTTCGTTCCATCGGGGATAATTAATTTTCGATCGGCTAGTGTTGGCACTTGGGCCGCAAATAAAACGATTTCAAGGGCCGGGCCCAAGCGGACGAGGATTTCATTGCACTAATACACCCTCAATATGATCACCTCCCCCGCAAAAATAAATCAATCAACGCCGCCCCTCGGGAGACCCGCTTAAGCCTTCTTTGACTTTTGTTCCTCCTCTCCATCCTACCCGCTAAAGTCCAACTAATACCTCTAGCCACGCAGCAGAAGCACGCATTTCACTCACCAAATGGCAAATATATGGAAGAACATTTGGTGCGCTTTGTAACCATAGCCAACCAAGATGAGATTTTAATCCTCTTTGCTTTCAGTCCTCCTGAGCTTTTCTAGACCCTTGTAGCCTACTGAATTTTGATTGTTCTCATCTATTATGACTGTTTTTTCCAACACCTTATTCTTAGATCAATTGATATAATTTGATCACTCACTCCAGTTTCAGCAAACGGAAATCGTAACTAGCTGTAAAGGAATGTTTTCCTAAAAGTGTATTATGGGCAACGTTAGGTATTAGTTTCCTTGTTATAAGCAGGGATAAATTGATAATATTATTATTTAACATATGCAAAAAGATATATTATCATCAGTTTGATCATAACTTCCTTCAATAGATTGAAGGAAGCTATGGTTTGATTCCCTTCTCACTGATTGAAAGTGAGAACGATTCAATCCATGCAGCAATAAATAAAATTTTGCAATCAAGAATCTAATAATTCAAAACTCATAAAAAATCGTATTAAGAGTATTTTCAACTATTTATTTATTATGCATTTATATCCTGCAATAAAAGTTCATTACTAGCCACACTGCGAATGCTAGCAATATAAATAATCGGAAAATCATCAGAAGTGCATTAATAAGCAGTGATTCCTTTCATGAATCTAATCTATTTTAACTATTAATTTAAACATTCAAAAAACACTTCATTAGAAGAAACGTTTTTCACTCACATTTTGTAGTGACGACTATTCCACCTTGGTGTTTGTTCGTCATCAGACCAAACTCTCTCATCAGTAAATATTATTCTCTACAACAATTATTAGCAGCTCTCGTTAAAAAACAATGCCCTAATTACTAATGTTCCACTGAAAATAATCCAATAAGAGTATTTCTCATTATCCCACGAGGAACGTACATATAATGTGACTTCAAGTAGTTTTTACTTCTCAGCTCTGTAAAATTCAATTATTATTATCAGTACTGTTCCGGTCTCTAAACACTGGAGGCTCGTACTCACGAAGCAGGTGAAGTGCCCGTATCTTTTATTGTACAGCACTTCACAGCCGCCAGTACCGCTAACCAGTCACATTTTTCCGTGAAGTTAAAAGATTAAAGATTAAAATAATTTTGAAATAAAAACTGATAAACGTAATTTTTCATGGCAACACAATAGATCCAACTACAAATTAAGGCAACTTCAAATTTACGATTAGCTACGAACTATAATGAAAAATCACACAAACCATTTTAGAAACGTGACTATGTAGGTGATAGATTTAATTCATTTGTATTTTGAACCACATACAAAGTTTAACATGATAGCATCAGACATTTACGTATTTCAGATAGTTCAGTAGTTCTCGATGAAGAGGATGGGCTGCTACAATTTCAATGGTTCAATGGACAACACATTCGACTCTGGTCCAAACGGTCTTTATTCGATCACTGCCGTTCACGATGGGACATTTCGGGTGAGGAAATCAATCAATAATCATTCATTTCTAACATTTTTTCTCATTACATGGAGTTCAAATTACATTCCTTCACAACTTCCCGGTATAAAGTAACGGTGTCTTACTACAAATCTAAGTTATTCTTTCTCATCAACTAAGATTGATAACTCACTTCTTCTCCCCCTTCGAAGTCTGTGTCCAAGATATGATTTCAAGAGTAATCTGATTCGTGGCTCATAAGATTGCGGGTCCCATTCTTGGAAAAAATTATTTATGATTTTAATACCCGACCAATTGATTAAATAAAGACTGTTGGAATGGAAAAGAAAGTGTTGTCTGAATTTAACCATGAGTTATAATAATAACTGTTCACGTGATGTATTTTTACTCATAATAGCTTCTTCTACTACTGTTTTGTGCTTCCCATCATCATGATTGTATCGACTTGATTGAAATTTTAACATGGAATTTATAGCTATAAAAAAATTATAGTATTTTATTCAATAACAAAACCATTACATATTATTGGAAAATATTATCCCATTTCTTCTACTCATTCAAATCTATTCTATTTGTGTTCATTTTTAATTCATGTACAGTAATTAGACTGCGATTCCTCAATAGAATAGGCTCGTTCGTTCTCTTCATAAAATAAGAACGGTTATTGCTGAAGGATTAAATAGCTTATCAGAATTCCTGCAACAGAAAAAATCCTCTCATACTCATGACATAATAACCAATAATAATAGGTGCCGATTTAATTGGCTTTTGTTCAGTCGCCGTGTTCTAGATTTAAGATCGCACGCACAAAAGTTAGATTCATTTGATTTGTTCAAAACAAGATGAGATGGCTAGAGTAGCATTGTCTTTTCCTAATAACCTTACTGTCTGAAATTATTCATAATAATTATAATAGGCTATAATTAATCTTCGGCTAATTTGTTTATAAGCCTACTTTCACATTGGTGTATTTGATTATGTATCGAGCCTCATGTTTTGAAATTCGTCTCTATAATTACATCTCTATAATGTTTATTATGAAGTATGAACTTGAATAATTATTTTGCATGTGTTATTATAGAGCTAAGATAGATAGATAAATAAAAAATTTTATTGTTTACTTCAAGAAACGGTACAAAACAGTACTAATCAACTACAATTAAACCATTCATTTCCAATCAATATAATTCAAACAATCGAAAATTCTTATAGAGATAAATTCCAAAACATCAGGCTCGTTACATAATACACCAATGTGAAAGCAGGCTTAGAATCATCATAATTGTCCAGTTGTCCTATTGTCGGACTGTCTTTGTCTATCTTCGGCCAATCTTCGATTTCTCATGAGTATCAACCTTGTTTGCTGCTTCAGAATCGGCGCTGTCATCAGACACGTGCAGTCCCAGCCCACACCCGCTGTCCCTGTGTATAAACAACAACGGCGCAGCGCTGCAACCCGTGCAACAGCAGCAGCAGCAGACAGTGGTGCGAGCCAGCCGCTCCCCTCCCTACCTGACAGGCGGCCACGGTGGCCTCGCCACGTCGGCGGCCAAGGTCAAGGCGCTCGGCCTCACCTGCGTCGTCTGCGGAGACACCAGCTCCGGCAAGCACTACGGCATCCTGGCCTGCAACGGATGCAGTGGTTTCTTCAAGCGCAGCGTCCGCCGTAAACTCATCTACCGGTGAGTAACTATATTCTGATTTGTAACTATAGTCCGTCCAAGCAAAGAAGACAAGATGAGAGAGAATGTCTTCAAAACTTATGAACTTTCAAATTGTAGGAAACATTCTGATCTACAATTTAAGACCGAATTTATTACCAATAAATTCTTGTTTACCAATAAATTTATTACCAATAAATACTTATTACCAAGAGACAAACTCTTGAACCAATGTTGACCGAGCTGGAGTCATTTTACCATATTGCCAAAATGTCTTCTTTGCTTGGACAGATTACACTATTCTATCAATTTCAAAAATTCTATTTCATTTTCGGTTTCTATTTACTTTCAGTCCTCATCAATTTCCTCTGATATTTATGTATGATTATTTATCTCCTAGTATTTGCTCATCACATTTATTTTATGTTACATGACATTTTGTGTTAAATATTCTACTTTTATTTCTGTTTACAATAATACATCAACTGAGTATTACTATTATACGAGTATAACTTTGTTTTTTCTATCAGGATCCTGTTACATGAAGATTTAGCATTGAAGCGATATGTACGAGTATTCATGGTTCAATTGCACCTTAATATTTTCCATCTCAAATTATCTTTAAACTATACAACTCACTTGGAAAATTTCAACAGAATCCCAAATTTTATGAATCTACTGCTATATAACAATACTTCATGGTCAGAACTTCTACAATAAATATACAACCTCGTTGCAAAACATAGGTACAAACACAAACGTTACATCTACGTATAAAACACAGAATCAATCAATCACAATAGAAGAGGAAGTTTCATCATGAGTCAAGTTGTACAACAAAGCATATTCCGACACCAACTCACTTAATTCAACACTGAGAATGAACTGAAATTGAAAAGCTCAATTCAACCAAAAACTTTACAAAATACAATAATTGACTTATAATTATCAATGTCCATCAATATAATAGATGACTGCCGTTATAGCTACGAATGTATTGGCTAGGAATCAGCTGGATTTTCAAATAAAAACGGTAAAAAGCATGAAGAAGAAAGAACTTACAAAAGGATGAATTAAATATTATGTTCAAAAATATGGACATGCATTATTCTTGAAACTATTTTCCTACTGAATTTAAGACGTGTGGGAAACTTACGAACATAAGGAATAAAATTCAGTGTTATCCGTTTGTTGTATTCACAATTTTTTATAGCTCATAATTCTGAAAGAATCATCTTTTGACAGATATCTCAAAGAAAACTCACTTTACAAGAGTATATCAAATTAGTAATCAAATTCCTTGATAATCATAGTGATGAGAACTGATACGGAAGCTCTTGACAGATGAGATGATAATGTTGGAGAAGAGTACCAACAATCGTTAGCAAGTACTGTCAGTTGCTGGTCGGCACAGAACAGCTGTAAGGAAAATCAATTAGAGGAGCTGTGCCCTCCGACAAGGGAAGATTGCAGTGATTGACCGTGAAATCCTGTTAGAATATGCGCCGCAGCGCAGCCCTCAGTCCAGCACTCTTGTCTCTGACCCCATTGTGTTGACCCCTTCCTTCTGCTCAGCGAATCTCAAATCATTATACAATTGTCTATTCTACAATCATTTGATTAGATCCCAACTCAATTTGTACTTTTGATGTATCTTTTCGAGTGCTCATGCTCGATGCTCTAACATTGTAATCTCATTCATTGATCAGGCAAGATTATGTTACTGTTCAAAGAGAGGATCAGTAGGTACGCGTAAATATCAAGAGACATTTGTCGATATTTATATTTTGATATTTTAAGTCAAGGGTGATATTTCAATTATAAAAATCAACAAGCTTAATATTACATAAGAATATATTCAAGCTTATATTTGTTTAACCATTTAGTTCTAAACAATGAAGATGATCTTTTTTGTTTATTCGTGTACTTGGATTAGGCTCAAGATATTCCCAGAATCCGAAACAACTGAGGAAAATCAGAAATATCTTAAAGCTACAATCAATTGATTCTAATATACAGCGCTAATAATAAATCTCAAAAATAGGAGTCATTGAAATGTATCATAAATGAGAGACTATTTAGAGAAAAATGCATCTAAGCTGAGCATTCTATCACAATATTTGATAGAATTAAACCAAATCAACTCTCAAATAACTACTCTGCGACGTATTGCGAATTCTGCATGAAGAATCCTGGTTTTGAGAATCCATGAACGTGTAATCGTATTCAATGCATTGGCTGCTCCCTCATATTCGAATTCAATCCCACAATGGATCGGAATGAATCGTTTCACTGAAATATCACACTTTGGATTTTCTTCGAAGAGGGAGTATTAGGAGAGCAGAGCTTGACTGAGAGAAAAACCGGGGAGAGAAAAGCGGAACTCGCTATGAAAGGGGACAGTTCAAAAGGAAATAATACATCCTTTTTCATTTTTCGAAAGTCTTTTCCTCGCTTGAGGCGAGCACAGTGGAGAAGGGCTTATATTTATTTCTTCCCTCGTAGAGCAACATCTTCTAAGGTGGATGAGGGAGTGGGAGAGGGAAAAATGGAATCAATCTGTCCGGGGATCTGATCGTTCAATTTCCCGAATGCCCACCCCAATCAAAAACTAGCAGAATGAATTGCAGACGCCTTTGCAAGGCTTGATCCCACTTCGGAAATAAGTTCATGAGATACGCTCCTAAGGGAGCCTCCACTCTTAAAACCGCGCTTTTTTATATCGATTCCGGCACCCGGGGGAGTTGGCCCTGAGCCCCAGCGATCTCTCCTCCCCCTCCAAACCCCCCCTCCCACCACTGTCACCACTCCATGTTAAAGTATCTTCCGCCCTTAAACAAAAGGAAAAATTGGCTTGCAAACGTTACTTGTTGTTCCCTCACCGAAACGTGGATGAAGTGGGATTTAGTGGAAAGAGACCGGAGACCAGGGGATAAGAAACCAGGAACGAGATTCTATTGACTGAAATAATCTGATTCAAGTTGGTGAAATGTAAAAACTTAATCATTATTTGAATGGAATGGAAGTGTTTTCATATTGTTAAAGAAGTAATTTATTTTCAACCTGAAATATTTTTTATTGAAAATCAGTAAGAAGGATTAGGTTTTCAATTTTTATTCAATACGTACGATACTTACACAAATAATGACTCATTAAATTTCATGGGAGATATAATCACCTCAAAATGCTCATTCAATTGGGAAATTGGTCAATCTAAACCTCAAGTCATTTCGGAGACTGAGGCTCTAATTCCTTTAAGGACAAATTAACATTTATCCTGTTCATTGTTGTGAAGTAAATTAGAGAATACTAATTTTCTAATACTGATATTGAAATGATCCTCAACTCTATGTGGCTCATCATTGTGATTTTGAATATTGATTCAGTTTTGCGAAAATGTGTTCGCAGATGCCAAGCTGGAACAGGGAACTGTGTTGTCGATAAAGCACATAGGAACCAATGTCAAGCGTGTCGACTCAAGAAATGCTTGCATATGGGAATGAACAAAGACGGTGAGTCAAATCACGTATTTCAAGAAATTACAAATTTGAGCTGAATTTTTAATCTTACTTTACTATAATGGAATAAAATAATATGATATAAAATATACTTATTTCAGCAAAATTAAAAAATAAGGAATGTTTTTGCGTGGCATGCTAAGCTTTCATATAAGCTTATTTTTTCTAAGCTTATTCGTTTAGAATAATTGACATAACAATAAATAAAAGCTTGACAAATATCATGCCTGACTACTCTCTTCAAGTGGCGAAGTCATTACTAAAATCAATTCATTCGTTTCAAGGTAACTTTAAACTCCAATGCAATACGAGTAGTAGTGTTGATGAAAAGAATCTTCTCCACTTTACCCTTCTCAAAAATTTGGACACAGTTGAATTTTACATCAACAATGAGAGACAAAATTCAGCAAAGTTGATGTAGCAGAGGGTTACAATTACATGATCAAATTTCACCGTTCTTTAAGGTTATTTCACAACAAATTTTCATCATTCAATGACTTTATTCCTTTGTTACAAGCCTATTCACAAATTCAAGAATCATTCTGTAGTATATAGAGTCTCAGTCAAGTGTTATTCTGTAATAAATATGTATAATTTATTCCCTGGGGGTTGCTATTGAAATAAGTATGGAAATTATGAGCATAATAATTATTTACAACTTATCCGACTCTCTGATCCATTATTGTACGTTGATCATAGCAGTATACAAGGGGTTTGTTTGGCCGGTACAGCTGAGATTCAATAGAGAGACAGAATGAGCCTTTTATAGGAAGAAGAAATTGTTTTGAGAATAGTGACAGTGTTGTAGGACGAAGGGGGGCGTTGTCGTTATCTTGTGTAGTGTGTTATGGTGAAGGGGTGAATTTTAGCACGAAGAAGGGAAGAGCGAGATAGAGACAATTTACAAAGTAAAACTCGAGTGCCGTAAATTAGAGCACCCCTTGACATGACACTCGGCCGCCATCTTGTTATTAGAACCCCTCAGAGGAGGATCGACTCACTTTTCTTTCCCCTTTACACCTTCTTTTTTGACGGCTCCCAGACGCTGTAAAAACGTAGTACAGTACAATGCTTTCTCATCCTATTTCGAAGCAACGTCGTGACGAAGACAAACGTTCATTCAAATTCAAATTGAACGAGCTCCAACTTAATCCTCGTCATCGGCTTTCCATTTTCCATGCTTTCGAACATAAACAGTGATTTAACTCCTATATTGCTTCAATCCACTTTCATAATTGATAACTGTTTAATCAGTAAGTAACAATCGGAAGTGATGTTGGAAACAATCATATTCTGATGCGGTATCAGTTCGGATTGAAAGTTTTAGAACATCGATATCGAAAAAAATAAAATTCGGCAAACGTTAATCTTTGATGGATTCCATAGAATTGCTCTCCCATGATAGCTTTACAGGATATTCAATTGAAACGGTTTTCATAATACTATCCTTCCAAGCTGTACAATAAATTTGATCGAATCATTTTCTTGTATCATTCAAGTTGCTTGAATCAATGTCTAATTAACGGATATCATTGGATGATTATTTCAATCAACAATCGGATAATTAACTTGTTCAAGAATGATCCTCACAGTTCAGTTAAACTATCACAACGCTGACGTAACATTGTAACTTGTATCTCTGTTGAATTGAGGGATTTCAATAAAAAATGCTGCTTGAATTAAACTGGAGCAGAAATAATAAAAAAAACTTTTCATGCTACCCTGAAAACAACGATTATTATAAGTACACTATATTCTAATCAGAGTGTTCTTTTGCTTGATGGTTTGAAAAATTGAGAATTTTATGTGAGAAAGGAGAATTAAATTCAACATTTATTCAAATTGCCTAAAAATCGTATCAATAAATTATTGAATATTAAATCAAAACAAGGTAATTTTTCAATTACATAATTCGTCAAGCTAGAATAACAAGCACAAAAAAGCTAGAGTAAACTATTTCAGTTTGATAATTACTTTTGAAATCTGGATTGATTAATAATTTTTACAATTTGCTTTATTCCAAATCTCTTGTCTGCAACTATGATGAAATGAACTATTCCCGTGTGACTTCAAGTCAGAGCAAAAGATTCATTCAAAAATGTTTCAGCTCACTTTCATAAACTCCTTGTTAGCAAAAAGCATTGTGAGACAAGACCCCAAGGCTATCAGGAGAGCTGTGGGCGTAATCGCGAGTAATTATGCGGAAAAAAGCTTTTGCCGTTGGCCACAGTGACACTAACAAGACACACATTTGCGTCAGCTAGTTGAGTTGGAAATAAGAGTGTTCTTTATTTTGCAAGCTGAGGTTGAGCGTGGTTGAGTCGTCTGTCGCCGTTAAGGTTCAGCCCTCACTGTCTGCTGCCGCGTGTCTTCTAATGAGCGGCCTCCTGCTGGCATGCAAATCGCGCCCTCTTCCCAGCCAAACAAACTCAAACTCTGTAATCTATTGTGATTCAAATACACCTACTAAGTAAACCACTCCTATCTTTCCTATAGTGATCTGTTGCATCTTGTTGAAACAGTTTATACAGAGTGTTTCCAACCTTAGCAACAAAAAAGTCTCGAATAGGCTACCTAGGAGTAAAAATTCACATGTTCCACGTACCTATGTTTCGTAAATTTTTAGCAGGTCTTTTATCTTTCTTTTAAAACCACAATCACTTCATCATAAAATATGACTCATAAACTAATATAAACTGATCTCATTGACTCATAAAATACCTCTGATGGCTCTTCAGGCTGGTAAAATTAGGTGAAAATTGATTTGTTTTCTGAGGGTGAAGCTCACATGAGCTTATAGGCTTGAGTGTGGGCAATGAGATCAATGATGTTGATGATGATAATGATGATGAGGGATAGCGTCTACTTTCAAGGTAGTCAGGACGAACGGTTTATCGTCTCCTCCGAAAGACGAGGACTTATGACGAGGTATTTATGTAATTATGCTGTGGTCAAAGAATTGTCCTCCGGTTGAGACTCGAACCCGGGTCCTCTTGGTTATCAGACCGCCGTGTAATCACTTACTCCAATGAATGAAATATTAATCCGTATTTTCATCTCATTTCATATGACATTGAAATATTATTTCGTATTTTCATCTCATTTCATATGACATAAAAATATTACCATCCAATACCGGCCTCTTGAATTTCATAACGATATATGAGATAGGAACTCATTCTGATTTAATCCAGAAATCTCATCTTTCGACAATTTTGACAGAAAATGTGTTTTATGAAAGCAACAGCTTACCAATTTTGTTATATTCTAACAAACAAACTGATTGAGAAAATGATGAGCAATAAAACTTATGCTGCTAAACAAAGCCTGCGGCCAAACCAAAGGAGCGTGTTCTCCCCATTGTTGTGTCACACTATTCAAATAGAGGGTCGTTATGATACACGCTTGTACTCACACCCCTACCCTCGAGCTATGAGACCTCACCCTCTCCCAACAACGGTAAAAACTTAATGAGACCAGAACGTGACGCCGTCGTCCACTGTACCTGTTGCGTTGCGTTAGAACCGGCGTACGTCTCATTATACTCACCGCAATAATCACCAGATACAGTGTAAATCAGTATACATGAACGAGCAACCATATTGGGCTGAAATAACTGTCACGTCGACAATTATTGTAAACGATGAAAGCCAAACGTTTCTCAACCGAGCGAGAAAATGAGCTGATCCCCTTCATTTTACTCATTCATTTGATTATTATTTCACTAAGCTGTATGGTTAACCATGTTTGAGGGTCCTGGTTCCTTGGTTGATGATAATGATCCATGGAGAAATAAGGATTCAATCGCCGTTCATGAATGTAACAGAATAGATTGGGCATAGCAAAAGACTTGAAAAGGGATCGTGATCATCGTGGCTCTCGGGCACATACGAATCTAAAAAGTCTATAGTCCATTCACGATGGCTTGAGACGAGATAAACATGTGTGTGTGTTCGACTGGAGTGGCTTCGATTTAGCCACGAAATTAACAAGTCACAGTAATGCCGAAATTCCGAATTTTGTTGTCGAGACTGTAATCAAAGCATTGACACAAAAACTTTTACTATAATTGTTCGTTCATTTTCGGTTCATGCAATCGAGAGGCAACCAAAACAAGCAATTTCCCAATGAGTATCTATAAAAAAGATTGCTTAATAGTAGTTTATGCAACGGTTGTATAATGGGAGCCTTTATAGCATGAGGTGAGATGTAAGTTAGAGCCACGAGCGAAGCGAGTGCTCTAAAAACTCACGAATGCTATAAAGGCCTAATACAACCGTTGCATACACTATTTTATCTACGACCACCAGTGTAGTTATCAGTATCAGACCAGTATCAAGCTATTGACCACCAGTATCAAGCTATCTGTAAGTGTACGCTATTATAAAAATCAACATACCGTCGTTTATTTAACTTCTTTTGTCTTCATCCTACTTGAACTGTTATGATAACCAACTTATTACTTGTTAAATATGTTAAAAATAACATATCAGTCAGAACCACAAAACGCATTCAACAAGCAACAAAATCGTGAGTGTTGTAAAAGTGAAAGTTATTTACATATTCACTAACAAAGTTATAAGTATATTTAACTATTTAAACTTTAGACTATTTAAATTAGTTAAATATTCAAATACATAAATTGAAATATTGACGAAAAAATACTGGTAGGCTACTCAATCCCAGTCGCAGTTTTGATTTTGAGGTTAGTTGAACACTGTTCACTTTTTATCACCTGATTTCAAAACAAAACAAGGAATGTATCATAAAGTGGAATTTGGACTGTATTGTAAAGTTCCTCCTGTATCAAAAAACGTTCATTATGACACGGTTCTGAGATTCAGTTTTGAAATGGTAGTCATTTCGATTTCAATTGTAAAACTGAAATAGGAATTTTTCAATACGCCCATAGATAAAAATACTTATTCTGAATTGCTCACAACAAAAATTCGGGATTTTGGCATTGCTGTGATATGTTTATGTCGTGGCTAAAACGAAGCCACTCCAGTCGTACACAGAGTCGTGCAGAGCTTTTGTTTATCTCGTCTCAAGCCATCGTGAACGGACTATAGTCGACTTTCTGAAAAGTCTATTCAAATTTCTAGTCGATTTGATAATACAGGCCTTGGTCTGACTTGACTTAAAAACTACCTAGTGGGGTTGAACTATGAATGGATAAATAGTGTACTGGTTACTGAAATAGTTAAAGTAATCCTCAGTAATTCTAGTCAAATATTCAAAAAACAGATCAAGAGTTGCTTTTCAAAAAGCAACTATAACTCATGATTGACTTTATTCAACTGCAATCAACTGACATTCTAACTGACAATAAAACTTGTCAATTGCTCAATTCGTCAACTGACACGCACAATATTGTCATCTACAATAATAGGTCTGATCCTAACGTTCTTTCAAATTCAATTCCAAAAGTAAACTGATAGAGGTTTTTTAAAATTAGTGTACGTTGTCATTTTCCAAACAAGAGCTACCTTGAACTTCAAACAAATTACCAAAACAACGCAATTCACACAATCTAAAGAAGAGTTCTTGAAGAGCAACTTGCAACAAATTGACAAAACAACGTAATTCACACACTCTTCATTGAAGTAATATTTATAATTAAGGTAGGCTACCTAGAACAGAAATAATTGATAGTGGAAAATTCCATCACACACAGATTTTTGTCCGAAACACACATCATACATAAAGGCGACGCAGCTCAATGACAGGCGAGATTGTAGGTGGTTTAGACAGAATGGCGGAAATTGAGTGGTCGTAGCGGTGCATTTGGTCGTAATGAATGTTGGTCGGACATGTAATGGTGCAGACGTCGACTCGTTTCATTCGTTTGTTTTGACAGCGGCAGTAATACACAGGTGGGTGTGGGAGTGGTGAAGAGGGGAGGGGAGAGCGAATTTTGAGCGGCGGCTGGCAGCATAGCAGAGAGGACAAGACAGTCGCCGCAACTAAACGCACGTGGGCTTCTGATAATTGTTATCATCGTGAGAACAGCGGGAAGCTGTCAACGGCAGAGATGGCTCTGTTCGGGTCATCCCGGTAACCTCGCATCCCGCATCAAAACCGCACCTGCATTTACGTAAACGCCGTTTAGTCCCCCCGTTTTTCTGCTCTTCCCACCATTGTCTGCCCCTCCAATTGATTACAAATCGCTTGCGCCTCGATGCACTGTGATGTCTGTCATCATCACACTCAACTCACAAATTAATCGACCGTTGACTTCCCTTCATTACATTGTCTAACAACAATGGACACGTTTCTTATTGTTTTGTATGCCAATAAATCTATGAATTTCAATTCAAACAATCATGTATTCTTGGTGAGCCGGGTGGGGGGCCCCGTGATTTTTCCACAACCAATCTTATTCATCGTTGTAGCTTTGTTTGTAATGTTAATTGTTTACCAACATTTCAAACTAATGATGATCCAGTAGGAATAAAAATTGTAATCAAATGCCAAAACTAATTTAAATACCTCAGTGATTTCAATCAAACTGATGAAACGATTGAAACGCTAAATTATAATAATATATTATTACGAGACATATTAATGATTGAATAACATAAAGTAGAAGTGTGTACTCGTAAATATAATCGGCTGAAAGTGTTGACTGCATAACTACAATAATTCTTGCTCTAATTATTGTGATTTTTGTATCATTGAAAACGTTTCTTAATCTTAGTATCTATTGTAACCCTGAATATTGGTTCCCTAGCAGAGGGAGAGGATGTTGATCTTACACTCCTGATAACATTTGTCGTTACTCAGAGAATCATTTATAACAATCTTAAATTTTACTGGCTCTTTACCAGACATTTTCATTTGCGAACAATTTGTTGTCTTGTTCATTGAACTTGATGTTATACAAATATTACTTTTTTGTGAACTTGTTGAACACATTATAAGAAGATCTAATTTTGAATTTTTCAACAGCAGCTTATCAAGGTTCACTCTCTATCAATGTAATTATGATCAGAACTTTTGGTACCATGTGCATGCACCAACATTTTCAACAAAAAATGTCATAGCCTGTGTTTTTAATCTGAACTACATCATTTCCTGGCTCCCCCACAACTTTTCCGGTTCCCTCAAATCGAAATAACCTTCTTGTAATAACCTTGCTCCACATTTATAATTCAGTAACCACGTTCTCCTGTGAAACGTAACTAAAGCTGTTCAACACTTTCGGCCGAGGGTGTTGTGGCTAAGTTGGGCATGAACTTGCCATTCTAGTAATACTGGGTTGCGGTGAGATGAGGAGGTTTGCTAACTTGGTTTGTGCTAATGTGGGTGCAGCTGTACAGAACGAGCGCCAGCCGAGGAACACGGCCACCATCCGGCCCGAATCGCTCGTCGACATGGACCACGAGCGCGCACTTCGGGAGGCCGCCGTCGCTGTTGGAGTGTTTGGGTGAGTCAACAAAATATAGTAAGATAATTTTAAAAAATATTGTTTTTCATCATAGGTTTCCATCTCAATCTTCATATTTGTTCTCCAAGAGCAATTTGTATCATTCAAAACCAATACTATTATTCAAATGTGAACTTGTGAAAATGTGAAAAATATCATTTGACATAAAATATTTAAAAATGAAATAACAAAATTATTTTGATATATTCAAAACCAATATTATTCTTGTGATATACTCCAATTCCAATTCATATACTCATATAAATCCGATTCGGACAAAATTGAAGAATTTCATAAACTTGAGTACTTTCAGATTATTCCTATATACCAGAAAAACACCAATTTTTTGTGTTAAAATGCGTCTATCTTGAAAATTATTGGTGGTAGAAAGTCGCGAAAAGTAGGCCTATGCAAAAAACTGGAAAATTTTACCTCCTAAACCCCCCTCCCGTCCTATGCTCACCCCCCAGGTCCGGGGACTTTTATTATGTTAACCTCCTAACTAGTCTAAACAAATCCCCGAGGACAAAAATTGGGGCATATTTTATGACGTACTCTATACCTGTGTGGAAAGGCTTTATTGACTGCACTATATGTATTGAACATAATATATTATAAACATATTCTGTCACCAATTTTATTATCGTAATATGTCTTAGATTGAAAACGTTAGGCAAAATAGGCTATTTGATAAATTTCATAAATGTATTGAAACAGCTGTTCAAGCTGTTTAGAAATAGTAGTTTATGCAATGGTTGTATAATGGGAGCCTTTATAGCATGAGGTGAGATGTAAGTTAGAGCCACGAGCGAAGCGAGTGCTCTAAATATCTCACGAATGCTATAAAGGCCTAATACAACCGTTGCATACACTATTTTATCTACGACCACCAGTGTAGTTATCAGTATCAGACCAGTATCAAGCTATCTGTAAGTGTACGCTATTATAAAAATCAACATACTCTCGTTTATTTAACTTCTTTTGTCTTCATCCTACTTGAACTGTTATGATAATCAACTTATTACTTGTTAAATATGTTAAAAATAACATATCAGTCAGAACCACAGAATATAGTAAGAAAATTTTAAAAAATATTGTTTTTCATCATAGGTTTCCATCTCAATCTTCATATTTGTTCTCCAAGAGCAATTTGTATCATTCAAAACCAATACTATTATTCAAATGTGAACTTGTGAAAATGTGAAAAATATCATTTGACATAAAATATTTAAAAATGAAATAACAAAATTATTTTGATATATTCAAAACCAATATTATTCTTGTGATATACTCCAATTCCAATTCATATACTCATATAAATCCAATTCGGACAAAATTGAAGAATTTCATAAACTTGAGTACTTTCAGATTATTCCTATATACCGGAAAAACACCAATTTTTTGTGTTAAAATGCGTCTATCTTGAAAATTATTGGTGGTAGAAAGTCGCGAAAAGTAGGCCTATGCAAAAAACTGGAAAATTTTACCTCCTAAACCCCCCTCCCGTCCTATGCTCACCCCCCAGGTCCGGGGACTTTTATTATGTTAACCTCCTAACTAGTCTAAACAAATGCCAGAGGACAAAAATTGGGGCATATTTCATGACATACTCTATACCTGTGTGGAAAGGCTTTATTGACTGCACTATATGTATTGAACATAATATATTATAAACATATTCTGTCACCAATTCTATTATTGTAATATGTCTTAGATTGAAAACGTTAGGCAAAATAGGCTATTTGATAAATTCCATAAATGTATTGAAACAGCTGTTCAAGCTGTTTAGAAATAGTAGTTTATGCAATGGTTGTATAATGGGAGCCTTTATAGCATGAGGTGAGATGTAAGTTAGAGCCACGAGCGAAGCGAGTGCTCTAATTATCTCATGAATGCTATAAAGGCCTAATACAACCGTTGCATACACTATTTTATCTACAACCTCCAGTGTAGTTATCAGTATCAGACCAGTATCAAGCTATAGACCACCAGTATCAAGCTATCTGTAAGTGTACGCTATTATAAAAATCAACATACTGTCGTTTATTTAACTTCTTTTGTCTTCATCCTACTTGAACTGTTATGATAATCAACTTATTACTTGTTAAATATGTTAAAAATAACATATCAGTCAGAACCACAAAACGCATTCAACAAGCAACAAAATCGTGAGTGTTGTTGTAAAAGTGAAAGTTATTAACATATTCACTAAAAAAGTTATAAGTATATTTAACTATTTAAACTAGTTAAATATTCAAATACATAAACTGAAATATTGACGGAAAAAATACTGGTAGGCTACTCAATCCCAGTCGCAGTTTTGATTTTGAGGTTAGTTGAACACTGTTTACTTTTTATCAACTGATTTCAAAACGAAACAAGGAATGTATCATAAAGTGGAATTTGGACTGTATTGTAAAGTTCCTCCTGTATCAAAAAACGTTCATTATGACACGGTTCTGAGATTCAGTTTTGAAATGGTAGTCATTTCAATTTCAATTGTAAAACTGAAATAGGAATTTTTCAATACGCCCGTAGATAAAAGTTATTGTGGATGTAATGTTACAAAAAAATAACAAGTCGGTTATTTATTCCATTGAAAATCACAGGTGAATTTTTTCACCTGGTGAATTTGAAATGCATGCATTCAAATGGGAAATTGGTGGCTAGTGACTTTTGAGAAATGGGGCCCTGCCAACCGTTTCGCATAGAAGACCTACCATTACACGCACACACACGAAAAAAGTTTGTTTATTTTGTCTCAAGTGATCGTGAATAGATTACCTATAGTGCTGCATGAAGTCCACTATGCCTGTAGACATAGTGTAGTCAGTCCACTAGAAACTGGTAGAAGAATGATAGATGGCAAATGAACTGCACCGATTCGAAGGCCCATTCTGCACGCGGCTTTAACGTCGCGTCGGCAACGCGTGCTCGACATAACACATTGTGTTGAATGGTCTTGTCTACACGAGCGAAATAATCACGCGTTTTCACAGCGTCAGCGGTCGTCAACGCGTTGCCGACGTCGAGGTCGGCGTTAGCTAGGCGTTAGCAACGCGTTGAGAACGTGTGATTATTTCGCTCGTGTAGACAAGACCATTCAACACAATGTGTTCCGTTGAGCGCGCGTTGATCAGCTGGGTTTTGTATAACTTTTTCTAGGTTAGGTTCATCAGCCATTTCGATTTTCTCTTCACGCGTTTGCCATGCCTCGTGTAGTTTGCAAAGAATTTTGTCGTGTTAACGCGACGTTAACGCCGCGTTTCCTGCGCCCGTGTAGAATGGGCCTAACAAGCAACAAAGAACCAAGAAGCAAAGATGCATGTGTGTGCTGGACTTTGCAGAATCAAAGGGTTGTTTGCATTGCTCTCGTAAAAGAGCAAAATGCTTTCACATGGAAGATCACTGTTGATCGGCAACCATCCATGCTGCTCTTTCATCCTTTTATGTCATCACATCGCCTCACACGATCACTGGCACGAGTCACTCGTCCGTGGAACCTCCTTTCTGTTTATTATTAAAGGCTGCATCTTCCAAACACTAAAAATAAAATCAGACGCCTTGTCAGAGTAGGAGACTAATACAGTGTGCAATTATAAAAAATGTCTATCAGTATTCAATAAATTCACTGAATGTATTCAAAGCACTCACATATAGACTATTAATAACATAATTATATTCTCAGCTTCTATTGAGAGTTATACTTACATTCTAGAGAAATGAGATAAGAACATGAGAACTTGATTCTACTATTAAGCCGAGTCCGAGATTGACGGCTCAATATAATTATGTGTTAGACCTCAGACTCTGGCGGATCGTACCTACGAAACAGGTGAAGTGCTCGACTGCCCGTACCTATTACTGTACAGTACTTCACCTGTTTCGTGGGCACGAGCCGCCAGTGAGCTCAGAGAGTTAAGAAACTTGTGAAATCTGATAATTGCAGAAGTAAACTTTGTTCTTTCTTTTATGATGATAGTTTTCTGAAGCTTATGAAATGTATATATATATCAATCTATAAATGAATATCTATCAATTTATTGAAGTTATTCAGTTTCAAAATAGTATTCAGTTTTAAACCAATTCGATCTATCTTTGTTGATGTGTAAGACCGTACTCATTTAGTAAATAACTAAGCTCCCTGATAGTTTGCCATCACCAGTCATCTTGTTTTATTTTCAAAACGCTTACGCATTATTGTCAATATCCACTGTACAATAACAATACATTTATTCCATGATTCATTCCAAAACTCAAAGGTCACACATAATTCAAGACACTCTTAGGCCTGAAGTGTTGCTAATCTGGTTTAAACGATTGTTTCTCTCTACTTTTGAAGGAGCAGGCTACAGGTTTTCACAAAAAATAAATTATGGGAAGGGTTTTTATTAGTTTTAGTTTGATCAAAGCTCTCATAAAAGATTGGCCATTTCGGTATTTGAAAACCTCCACACATTTTTCATCAAATCAGCAACACCTCTTCAACAACATTTCTACGTACGGTAACACCTTTTCTCTTCAACAATCCCTTGAGGACTACCTGGAGTATGGTACATGCTTTTTGCATACCTTTGGTGAAGTACAAAATGCATTAACAAATTGAATTGGAATCGCGCGCTCTGCAAAAAGCAGTAGCAGGTACTGCATCATTCTGTGCCTCTCAAAGCGGGCTGAGCTCGAAGTGTAAGGAGACTGTGTTTAGTATTCAGCAGCAGGAGCAGAGCAGAGCCAGCCAACTGACAGTTCATGTTTGTACGATGTGATTCGACTGCCAAATAGGTAGTCTACACTGTTGGCCCTTGCACCCTTCGCTTGTCGCCCTTGACTTGCCCTGTCGCGTCAAGAGACCCTTCCCACACGTCACCTGCCGCCGTCTATTCAAACTTCATCATGCAACCCTTTCAAAACCAAGGACTCCCAATAGAAAGGTCCCACTCCCTCACACTTGTAGCATTGCAGAGCAAGAGGTATTCTGCGTTTATTATTCGATAACGGTACTTGTTTATTACCATCCAACGATCGAAAATGTTGTTTCTTTGATGGAGAGAGAAGACAATGGAGTGCAAAAGTAATCTATCATTATTAAATGAAATAAATAAAAATCACAGCCTGCTTTTCATCTAGAACGAATCGTAATAAAATAATCTTTCATACTTAAAACATAGACCTAAATTTATCTGTATTTCACTACTACAAGCATACATGCATCGACTGTTGCTCATATTCCTCTTGCTATAATTATAATACAACTCACCTTATACTTAACTATTCTCACCCTCAGTAAAAAAGGTTTTATTCTATCAATGTCAGAGCGTTAATGACTTCAATGTTCAATGTCTTTTTAGGACTACTAAAGTACGGTAATAACTATAATCAATAGCCTACTGTATGATAAATATAGGTTACTATAGTTATAATAATTATATTTGAATTGAGAAATTAAAAATCAAAGCACCCTTGAAATACTTGCCTCTATATGTTTTTCGATGCTTTGATTTTCAATTTTTCATTTGTAATAGCGTTTATTAAATTCCCATTTTATACAAACTTATTATATCCAAGTGCCAGAATGTGTTAAAAAATGTGTATTTTTGCAGATAATTTTTCTAAATCATCGTGATTTTACATAATTTTAAATGACTTCATAGATCATCATCCTAATTATTTTCTAATACAATTCATCCAAATTAAAAAAAAACCTGAACAAAGCCCTATAACTTACACTGTGAGGCAGGCTTCTTATTCCCACTTATTCCCACTGTGAGTCTTCTTCTATCTTCATAAAGTGGTTATCGTTTATTCGTTTTAGATTTAAACCAAACCACTCTCTACAATAGAGATGACTTTACCATGATTATTCAATATCAATTTAATTTATATCGTAAAAATTTCATTGGCATGATTTTTTTCAATTATTTAATATACATGTAAAATGTGAATGATATTGATTTGCAGACCACCAGTATCAGTGGCGCTGGGCCTTCCACCGGTGCGGTATCAGTCGGCCATCCCCCCTCCCATGGCAACACCACCCTCACCCCCAGAAACAAACAACAACAATAATAACAAAGAAGAACAAGACGATGGTAAGTTTATCCCATAAACTCTTTTATTCTGAATTTACATTAGCCTATAATAGGCAAATAGTTTGTGATACGTTTATAATATAGAATGTTTATATAATAATGTTTAAATAGTTTGTATATGACAGTTTATAATACGGTATGTGTGTTAATTCATGTGGATGATTGGTCAGATAAGTTATATTTTTCAGAGTATTGAAGATAATTCGTATTTTTCCAAATTTATAGAAAAAATACTAAAAGCCTACTTTTTTGAAGAGGAAGGTGTATATGATACACTAGAAACTAGATAATATTGGTTAATAGTATACAATATTTTTTAATATAGGTTATATCCTCCAGACTTGTATAGATCCTCATTATGGTTTTACCTCACTGCCAGTCCTACTCCTACCAAATAATGTAACATGAAAAGTACGCTAAACTATTAATTCAAAATGGATTAGTTATTGTATGGTGTAGGCTACTTGTACCACCATGGAAATTTTTATGTAATTCATTGATTTGGTCCCATCTTTTGTATAATTAAAAAGTGGTAATACTGAATTATATTCCGTTTATTCCGCCATATTACATAAAATTCATAGTTGAAAGAGATGAAGAAATCTATTGAACGATGAAAAATCAAAACGACACGCATTATAGCTTAATATCTTGTACCGAGCTCCGCTCTAAAGTAGTGGCCGAACTGTTAAATTAGCTCCTCTGTGGTACTACTAATTCACTTGCGATCACAAGTTATTAATTGTATCATCACTATAATTTCAAGCAATGAGAGGGCTACCGATATCGAATTTAATTTAAAACTTATAGCCTAATACATAAAATTTATTTTGTTGATAATTGATGAAACTTCTTCAAATTGTCAATTACACATATTTTTAAAAAATATTAATTTATTGGTCGACAATTTTGAAAAGTTTCATCAATCAATGAGAAGGTCAACAACGTCAATGTTCACTCGAGAATTTATTTGAGGTGCGCATGCATTGGCTGTTTTCAGAAGACAGCATCGATGTGACAAACGAGGAGCCGCCGCCGCCTCCAACGCCGTGCAGCGTGACAGGGGGCGGAGTAGGAGGCGGCCTGCCACCCCCGGCAACGCTGCCCCCAGACCATCACGTGCTGTACCCGCCCGTGCACGAAACCATCTACGAGACTTCAGCACGCCTACTCTTCATGGCGGTCAAGTGGGCCAAGAATCTGCCCTCCTTCGCTTCGTTACCCTTTCGCGACCAGGTATGACAAAATCTAATCTTTATCACTAATCAAAAACCTAGAAAAAATAATCCAGGCCTATGAACCAACTATGAAGAGGCTGCAACAGTGAACTTTTCACTATAAAAATATTCCAATAGTGGGACTTTCAATGGTGGGGAGACTAATTATTGAGGGTAAGTTTCACCTCGCCAATATGTAGGGCGCTATTCGCTATGAGCATCTACCTTGCTGCGCTCTGGTGGATTATCGTGTTTCTACGCGTTTTGGCATACAAAGCATAGCGCTAAATGGGAAAAACGAATTTATAATTAGAATGGTATTATTTGCTGCTTCATGCATTTCTCAGTAATTAGAAAATGATATTTAGGATAGGAATGTTAGTTATTGATAGTATTATAGCTCATTATATTAGAAAAATCCTAGTTTTCAAGTATTTGAGAGCAGACAACCGCAAACAGATGTATTTGAGAGTCGACAAAAACTTTCTAGCTCAAAACAGGGGTCAACCTGGAACTAATTGCAACAAAGTTGTTTTATGGTAGAAATAGTAACTGACACCCTCCTATTTAACGTGTAAAAAATCCCACTCTCAACTCGTGTCGGAAAGTTGTTTTTTTGGCCGCCATATTGGAAAATTTTGCTCATTTTTTGGTTTTCTTGGAATAACGTTGAAACGAAGCGTCGGACGAAAAAACTTTCTGAACCTTTTTTTTAGTAAATAAAATTTGCAAGAGAATGGTGGTAGAATCATTACTTGATCTTCACTAGAAACCGAGTTACGATTTTTCAAAAAATAGGTTAATTTTCAAGAAAAACTATAATCGAGTATTTTTAGTTTTTGCTCGCTCAGATCTTTTGACATATTCCTTTGAGTTGTTCGATTCAAAATCCCTCTGGGGATAATTTTGTCCTCTACAATTTGAGACCAAGTAGACCTTTCTCCCTTTTATAGTTTTTTAACTAGAGCAATTAAAAGATATCCTTGTATTTGAAAAAACCTATTTTGGGGGGAAATGGTCTCCAGAAAAATTTTATAACGGGCTTGTATTGATATTTTCTATGGTAATAATGTCTTTCAGATCAAATTCTAGCAGATACGCTACTCACCGACCTGAATTTAGGTTATGTTCAATATTAAGGACCCTTCAAGGATCATAATCCAAGGATACCTCTAACTATTGTAAAAGTCATCGGATCTCAACAAACCATATCTCATTCTTTTCAGCTCATCAAGGCGATCTAAAGTCATATATCATATGTCAAATTCGGTCAAAATTGTGGAAAATAACTTCTGAGAGAATATTGACTTTTTCCATCATATACCAAAAAAATGTCTTTTCTTGCTTTCAGAAAAGGTTCAGAAAGTTTTTTCGTCCGGCGCTTCGTTTCAACGTTATTCCAAGAAAACCAAAAAATGAGCAAAATTTTCCAATATGGCGGCCAAAAAAACAACTTTCCGACACGAGTTGAGAGTGGGATTTTTTACACGTTAAATAGGAGGGTGTCAGCTACTATTTCTACCATAAAACAACTTTGTTGCAATTAGTTCCATCTCCAACCCTAGAATGACTCGACTAATTATTCTTATTGATGAAACTTATGTTACTGGTAACTTACAGTTATTACAATGTTTTTACCAAAGAAGTATTGCACAATAGCTGTTCATTATTATTGAACTTCCCTTGGAACGTTTTGCTTTTGAAACGGTTTAATATAAATCTCAACTGGAAGAAAATCAAAAATACTTCTCAACTAAAAGACTTGGAAAATATATAATCGGATTTCCCTTGCCAAATTGGAAGTTGATGATGGGTAATAATTTAAATTTGACTATTATCATATTGACTATTGACACATATGGAGCTGATTTCAAGAAGCATTAAAATATATTTCAAATGATTTTGCATTGTAATGATGAAATTATAATCATACAATCATCATAAGTACCTCCAAAAACCTACCATAGGAGTAGGTTTTGGAGATATAAGAATAATTATCTATGAAATAGCTTAAAAACCTGTTTGCTATTTAAATTGTTGCAAGGATCCTTCTTATTAATTTTATTCATGTTTGATAATATTAAGTTGTCTTGTAAAAATTAATATAGGTAACGGGATCACATCAAGTATGTTTAGCATTTCTAGTTTGCATCTAACTCTTTCCTCTATAGAGACTTATTTGTCAATATTATAGAACCGTTCCATAGCAAAATAAAACACGAGTTTTATCTAAGATTAGTCCAGTTGAGATTTTGTCGATTCTACATTTCACTTTTTAGCATTTTATTACTGACTCAACTTGAAAAAGTAATGTAAGCTGAGTGGCGACGAAATCATGGTCCTGTACCGAAAATAAAGTGGAGTATTGACTACTAAACTATTGTGTTCATTCCGTCTTCCCTTCATTATATCACAGAAATATTAATTTCAAAAAAGAAAGCCTCTGCTACATAGAATTCTATAGTCATGAAGGTTATAAAAAGAGACAATTCAGAGTAGGCCCAGATATGAACAGCACGGCGCACTATACAATTGCTTAATGGTCATGAGCCGTGCGTATAAGTCCATTGATTTATATAGCATGTTACAGGTTACAGGACTACTAAACGTTGATTAAACAGTCCCCTATCAAACTAAAATTTTTCACGACCTACAGAAGTCCAATATTCAAAATTCAACCACCCGCAAAAAATGACATCGGATTTGTTATATTGATTTCATTATTCATTAAATGACATCATTTATACAGCAATTCATTTGAATTTGATTTCGTTGCAACTGGCCGCAAATAAACTATAGGTATAGGCTATATATAGCTTTAGCTGTAGCTATAAAGTTTTAAAAAAATTCTGTCTATTAACATAATTGTGTTTTGGTTGAAGGTGATCCTTTTGGAAGAGTGCTGGTCGCAACTGTTCTTGTTGAATGCAATTCAGTGGTGTCTTCCTTTGGATTCGAGTCCACTGTTCAGCGTGTCCGAGCATCTAGCGTCGACTCCCAATGGCAACTGCAAGGCCAGTCAACTGGCAGCTGACGTTAGGGAACTAAACGACACCCTGCTCCGCTACCGGTCAGTTGGAGTCGATCCTGCCGAGTTTGCTTGCTTGAAAGCCATTGTACTGTTCAGACCAGGTAAGTTGAATTCAGATATAAAAATAAAATTGTCCTAACTTAACTTATGCCAAAGGTGATAATTGTTTTCAATTCAATGTTATGAGTTACTGGTATTTTATTGTTTTTCTTAAAATTCAGTTGTTAAATTTAAACTTCGAATTTCTAGCATATTTATCATTTTTAATTTATAGAATTTCATTCCTAGTAGGCTATGGACCTATCTATTTATTTGAGTCAAGATAAATACAGATACAGTATTTTTTAATGTTTTGTCCATTATCTTGATTCAATTAAATTTTACGGCTAATTTTTAATACCATCATGGAAGTCACAGAAAATTAAAGAATGCTAGACTCAGCTAAGAAGTTTTAATCTTATACGCTATTGTTAGATTGTTACCTCTGTAACAGAGCATAGCTGGGAACATGATCAATGGTACTTTTTTCATTATTATTTTGGTGTGAGGAATCAGAGAATTTTAAAATTTTCAATTTTTGGAGAATTTTTAATCCTGCATAATTTACTAGTTGTAACTATAGCCTATAGAGAGTCCTTACTCTCCGTAAAGTTAGCAGACATTAAAAATGCGGCACACAACGCACAGCGGTTTCCTAATGTTATACTTGGGATTTCGTTTGAAACTCTAACGCACATGACGGGGCGATATCAACAAAGTAATTACAACTTAATGTACCTAGGCAAGTAGCCTACATTATAAAATAGTCTACATGAGATGGGCCATCTCATACACTCTACATAGAGACTATAAAACCAGTTTATTAATCAATGTTCAAGTAATCAGACTTACTATAGGTACCTCTCTATGCTGCATAAGTTATACAACAATTAAAACACAATCACTCCTTTCATCCCCAGAATGAACAGAGCAATAGATTTTAAAATTTTTATAAAAATTAAATTTAAATCAGCTTAGATATAATTTTTTATCAGCTCAGAAAGAACGTATAAAAAATTTAATCAGTTACTGAAAAGTATAAACAGACCGATTGAACAGTCTATATTCTTTATAAATTTCAAAACTGTACAAATATAATATTCTCTCTATCCATCCAAGCAGTGAATGTGATGTTTGTTGTATGATGATTGATTGCCCAGTAGAAAACTTAAACCCCATTTTTGCAGAGACAAGAGGATTGAAGGACCCACTGCAAGTGGACAACCTACAGGAGCAAGCGCAAGTAATGCTGGGCCAACACACCAGAGGCCAGCACCCCACACAGTGCGCGCGATTCGGGCGTCTGCTGCTCATGCTCCCCCTGCTGCGCCATGTGCCAACCAATAGAATAGAGCTCATATTCTTCCAACGAACCATAGGAAACACGCCAATGGAAAAAGTTCTTTGCGACATGTATAAAAACTAGATATAGAACGCGTCAACTAATATATTTGCAGCAATCTCGACGACTTTTATATTATTGTTGTTAACCTACTTACTCATCCACACTGTACCATCATAAATATATCGAATCTTGTGATCATCTTGCACTAGCCAGTTTTCTTCATAAATATTATTAAATATATTCTACTTGCTACACAGTTCACTTACGATTTGAGTCGCGGACGCGTTTCGAACTCTGGTGTTGATTTTGGGCGTTCTTAGCTGTGACTAAGATGAACATCAGTGTTGGGGTTCAAAACAACTCAAATCGTAAATAAAGTATAAAGCAAGTAGAATATCTTAATATCAATTGATATATTTTCAAGAAGCATGGATAACCTCAGCAATTATTTTTTATGAAATATAGAAATTATAATACCGAACCAACCGAAAATTTTATTGTAAAAATGTTACCAAATAATAGGCCTAATAATACCTGTAGTGATATCTGATATTTTTCATGTGAGCTTGAGCTTACCAATGGATTCAATACCAATAATGATTCAACAGAAATATTTACAAAATGGATGAGCGGTATTTGTTGCTTGAATTAAATTATTTCATTTCTGTACTTGAAACTGGTCATATTGGAAAAAGAATGCAAATATATGCCTATGTAATTTTTCTGTTTTTAGATATATGGTTTTACTTCTAGCATACATACTAAGGGGAAATTTTCATGAATCATTATAGGTTGAAATTGTTTGCATCTGTATTGTAAAATAATTCAACCTTGTTGATTTTGTTATGATTCATGAAAATTAAATGCAAAACAATATCGCTACAGTATATTAATAGCACATACAAAGTTTCAAGCAAGACCTAACGTTAATTGTCATAAATTATTCAAGGTGGTTGAAGATTTGATATCAATCTCTTTCAATAAAATTTTATCCATTCCAATAAGAATATTATGTAATAGTTATTACTATGATCTAAGATTCATCTAGTCAATTTAATATCTGTAATAAGCCATGTTTGTGATACTATTTTTTATAATAAAAAATTAAACGATCTTCTTAAAATGTAAGGGGTTTAATTCCTAAAGTAATAGAGTCATGTAAGCTGCAGAGAATGATAATATCCGGAGATTGAATTTACTCCAGGAAATAGGTGAACTGAGTAGAGGATCCCTACTTCCGGGACTCTAGGCCTATGAGCTGATTTTCATAAGATTTTGAGCATATTCAACTGGATACTACCAAATTTGATTTGAAACAAGCTATTGTGAGCTGAGAGATTATTTATCATGAAATAATAAACCGGCAAAACTGATTTTGCCATAATTTACCAGTAGAAAACTATCAAGTGGATTTATTATGGAGTTTGAAATAGATCAAAACTGATAAAAATAATATTATTTATTATACTGTACCAAAAGCGTTCCCAACATTGTTACTTTTTTCTCTTGAACTCCCACTTGTAAACAGGCGGAGCATCCTTTGTACCAGGTTTGATTTGCTTGGGTTTCTTGCTAGTTTTATCCTTGAGAAACTTCTTGATTTCCAGTTTTTGTTGAATTATAGACAATTCCTTCTCCCGGTTCAATCGTTTTTCTAGTTCGCTGTAAGCCTTTTTCTTTTGCTCAAGCGACTCATTGCTCACCTCTGGAAGACTGAGATTCTGCAGATCGCTGTTTCGTATACGATTAGTCTTCCTATTGAGAAGCATGGGATGGGTATCCAAACGGGAAGCCAGATTGAAATTCTTCACTTCATCAGTAGATTCGACAAAAAATGTGTGATTGTTCTTGACCTGATTGGCTGAATCCAACAAATGTAGTGATGATTGAATTTTGTCTATTTTCTTATGCTCAATGGTTCTTTTGTAGTTGACATACTTCAAATCCTTGGTTTCCATTAGTTTGAGCTGTTCTGGCGTGTGTGTGT
Source organism: Sogatella furcifera (assembly GCA_017141385.1). NCBI lineage: Eukaryota > Metazoa > Arthropoda > Insecta > Hemiptera > Delphacidae > Sogatella > Sogatella furcifera. The sequence goes on from CM029546.1 coordinate 28,872,554, forward strand.
CTGGCTTGATCTTCTCCTTGTGCCTGGATCCAACCATTTTGGAATTGATCATGTGAAAATAAAACTCGTCGGGGTTCTTGTTAAGAGCTTTTTTTCGCAATATTTTCAAAACTTTCTGTTTCCTATGATAGTCATTGGAGCGTTGCTTATAATCCTTCTTTTTCTCAAGTAGCCCTAAATGAGCTCTCACCTCAGGTTGGTGTCGTTCTCTGTGTGTCTTCTGGTTTGTTTTGGATGCCTTCTTCCAGGAAGACATGGCGAAATCCTGAAACATACAGATAAGTAAACTAATCAGCAAACAGTATAGATTATAGTAATATATACTTCACTAGAGATACTAATATAGAATAATCAATAATTTATCAAAGTAAGGTACTCTTAAAATGAGTTTCTATTTTTCTCATAACTAGTTTCTATTTTTCGAACTTACAAATCAAGTTCGACAATTTCAAGTGGAAACGAACAAAATAAAGGACTTGGAAATGACTTGAAGGCTCGAAACTAGTTGTGATAAAAAATAAACTCATTCTAAGGGTATTTCGATTAATTATTGATTTATTCGCAAGAGATATTATATTTTCCATCAATTTTGTTGTCGACAATAACTTATGAGGTTTATTATCACGGATGATGCCTGCAAAAGCTTCTTGCTTGAAAGTGTGGGTAATAATTAAGTGCGAGGGTGGTTGATGTGTTTATGCCTAGCCGGATTCCAATCCTCGACCAGGAGATGCTAGCAAACTGAAGGTTGTGTAGCTCCCCAGACCACTTGACCGAATTCGGTAGGCTATTATAATGCAGTTGAAAATAGCTACAACCATCAATACAAAATAATGTTGAAGATAGTCAAAAACATGTTTTAGGATTTAATTTTCTGTTATGATACATTGCCATAAATTTTTACAGATTTCACGTCTTATTTATTCATCTTCAATCATTTAAAACTAATTTCAATGATAGACAGTATGAATAAATCTCTTTTCCTCCACCTAACATCTAAAGTCGCATTTCACTCCCCGGAATCGAATACTAAAGCGCTTCATTCTCTCCCTCGGGAGAAAAAGAAGATTGAAATTCCCTAGGGAATAAAGTAACCCCATTTAAATAACATGGGAAGCATCTCTATGATATTTTGTGCCTAAATTTGGAACTTAGGCGTGAACTGTAGAACAGTAAACAGTATAGAGTGCACAGTTTGGAAGAAAGGTTGGTTACGCTGATATTTTGAAGGAATATTTATAAAACAATGGATCATGATGGAAGAAAGTTAAATACTTGTATATTATTCATAAATTTATAGAAATGTAAAAATGTATACATATGGAAGTATAGTACCAAAGTAAAAACAATCTTCATGATTTTAAAGCTAGAATTCTCGATCACTATCAAATATCGACTATCGAATCGATTAGAATTAGATAGAATCAAATTCAATTATTCATTCCTACAATGGTTTATTGTACTTTGAGATCTGTGTGTTATAATTTAAGTTTATTATTATAATAGTGTGTTTATCGTTTTAATTTTGACTAATTATCAATAGTCCACTGTCATATTATACTGGAACAATGATAAAAGAATGTCTTTGTTGAATTAGACTTTTGGTTTTGAGGTTTGGAAGTATAGTTAACCTCAACTTATATGGCAGTTGAGGTCAGTAAAATCGTCAAAGTTAGGAAACTTTAGTAAATCGTTAAAGTTTTTCAATTGGAAACCGGACTTTTCAACATAAATTTAAACGAATATCCTCCATTAGATAGCCTTTATTATGTTGTATGAGTTTATTATGTTGTATCAACACAAAATATTATGTTATTTAGATTTTAATTGTCCTAATGAACAGGTTTTCACGATCAGTTACTGTTGTGTTGTGGACGAAATAGGCCTTCAAACATTGTACTGTCTCTGAAAGTTGAATTTACAATTTAACATTTGTAATATACGGTATGTACTTGCTGGAAGCTAGTAGCCTGATATCTGTTAGAAATAAATAAATTTTATTGATGCTTTTGTTTTCTTTTATTTTTGTAGCTTATAGATTAAAACTAAAAGATTGTTTTCACTTCTTTCATACATGTCTAATGTAACGTTAATTAAAATGAAGTCTATTATAGTAAATTTGAAATGATTCAGTTGATTGCTTGAATATCTTCTTCTTTTTATTAGGCTTTAGTTCTACATATTAGCCTAATCAAAAATTGAAATAGAAGTTTCATTGCTCAATCTAGTTTCTCATAACTTTTTTATTATCAGTATCATTACTTAAAAACTGGAAGCAATATCAACTTATTTGCTTCCCTTTTATTGTTACTATATAAGTTGACTTGCCAGTCATTCCATTTGTCATACTTTTATTGCACCAGTTTTGTTTAGTTTGTAGTTACAAAAATTATAAATTGGGAAGTAGCAGCTACCTACCGTACTTCCTAGTTTTGAGATTTCAGATTGAACCAAGTTGGATTTATTTTACAGCTTATTTCTTTTATATGAATATACTTGGGGAGTTTAATAAAGATCGGTTAAAAGAATTTGAAGATGAAAATTATTTTGTAAATAATGCAGAAAGGCGGATATCTGGTGAACAAATCGCTTTTTTAAAGAAGATTAATTGTGATTTTTTTCTTTATTTTGAGCCATAGAATGTATTCCCAGAGTTTTGCACTTTAATTTTGGGACACTCTATATATTCCTATCAATAGCTAATTAATGTAGGTGGAGGAAAAATGTTGTGTGCATCACGGGACTAAAGTACTTTTTCTCCCTCAGGAAATTGTCGCCCTCGGCTACGCCTCGGCAACAACAGTTCCCCTCAGGGAAAAAAGTTGCCCTTTAGTCCCTAGATGCACAAATAACTATTACGAGATTTCAAAAGACGCAAGTTACTTGATATATTCACATTATTGTCAATGGATTTTGTATCTAGTAAACAAATAAATAAGGGCCGGTTTCTCCAAGTTGGATTAAACCAAATTCTGGATTAACTTTTAATCGGTGTGTCCTTGCTTACTGATATCAAGAAAGTGAAATTAGAATAGACCATATTTTTGTACTACTTTTGTGTCTTTTTATATATACAGTTTAATATACTATATATATATATATATATAGTTTATAGTATATATAGCTTCCTATATATATACAGATTCTTGTTAACACGATAACTCCCTAAGGGCTTGTCGGAGAGCGACCAAGGGTAGGGGGTGAAATTAGGGGATGAAAATTTTGAAAAATCACTACAAATCGACCAATAACTTGATCGTTTTGAAAATTGGTGTGTATAATACCCTTATTATGCCCTACAATTTGAGCCATCAATGAAAAAAATTCAATCAAAAATGGCGGAGAAAATGGCGAATAATATGCCGAAAATTGTGTTTTTCATTGGTTTTTCGAAAATGGCACCTTTGAATTCAGACCCTGAATAGCTCATTATAAGTCATATGATTTGAGCCATCATAGAATTGCATTTGAAATGCACTCTTTCCGACCGCCAGCTCCCGGAGCGAATTTTTTTGAGAGTTTAAATTCCATCATTCATCTGATGGATTACCTGGAAATTTAAACTCCCAATCCTGACCGATCAAACCAATTCTACCAAATTTAATTGAAATTCATTTAACCAACCAAAATTTGAAAACCCCGCCATGGGAATTCTCCATTACCTACTCCAGCAGCATAAACCTGTACCCCGACCTGTCCAAATTTGAATGAAAACTATGCTGTAACATTGTATTAATTCCATGACATTTTGTACCACCAGAAAAATTTTTTGTACTCCTCTTATTTTTGGGTTCTAGCAATTAGAAAGTTGGGGGTTAGAACCTGACACGTATTAAATTTGAACCAAAATGAGATAATACAAAATTTCATTTGATTGGTACAAAGAAGTACAAGAATATAACAATAATAGGGTGTATTTGAATGTTGCATAATTTTATAAAATTTGCAGGGAAAGAGTTACAACTTGTTTTCTTACCGCAGAATTACTATTATCTCTGTTAGGGTAGTGGTACAAAGATTTTCCTTCTTAGTGCAAAAAGGTACAAAAAAAGTACAAATATATGATCTATTCGAATTTCACTTTCTTGATAGCAGTAAGCAAGGTCACACCGATCAAACGTTAATCCAAAATTTGGTTTAATCCAACTTGGAGAAACCGGCCCTAAGAAGTAAATAAGCCGATTGAGGAGTTTGAAAGATATTTTGTCTTGAGCCTGATACGTTATTTAGTCAAGATTGAAGCAAATGAAATTCAGAATGATTCCAACTAAAATTACATCCCAAGTAGGTTAGGTAGACTTGTAAAAGCAGTCGAAAATCCCCATTAGTAGGCTTATAGGCTGTCCACCTACAAAGACTACATGTTCTCCCCGATATTACAGATAGGTCTGGTATCTGGTAGGCTATTTAAAATGGCAAGAATTAATATTTATCATGAATGAAAATGTCAATCAGGTAGGGTCCTACATCTGGAGAGCATTTTTTTCTAGATACTACCAGTTGATGACAACCCACTCAATTCACACTTTGGGCTGTACATTCTTGCCTCACTTACAGCTGTCAAGAGGAATAGGGCAAACATGATGAGTAGGTGTCAAGTGCATTCCTATGGTACCTGCAGAAGGCAACAGTTGGAAATTCCACGCTGTAGGCTATCAAAGGTAAAGGACTCTTTCCCAGTGCTTGCAATCATGATGTTCAACCTGCTACCAGGTCTAGTTAAAGATCTCCCTATTGGGGTCTTCAAAATGAGGTTATCAAGGTGGCTGATTAGAAAAACAGTGTGGGAGACTTCATTGAGGATAACTTTGAAGGGCTTTTGACACCGTGCCATCTTGATTTTCAAGTTAACAGTTTTATTTTATATATTTTTTTACGCGATCTATCCGGGGACTCCTGGCAATCGATATAGACTTTCGATATTTGGATACCGTTAGCCCAAGTACTAGGGCTGTTCATAAAATAACTTTCCCACATTTTTTCAAGTGTGAAACAACATTTCATTGACTTTTCTCATACATTGTTGGAAAGCCTGATTTCTCCTCTTTCTTACTATATAACTACAATCTCTATCCCTACATTCCAGAAGGAACAATACTAGTAAGCCCCATGGGCTGAAGAACTCGCGTGCAAACTCTTGAAGTTGACTTATGGATTTAATAACTTGATGATAAATTTTGCAGTCAAGTCCACGTGATCAAGTTCTCTGATGCTTTGGATGCCGTGAATTGTCAAAATAGGAACCACAAATCTTGCCAATACCTATATTAATACAATTCTGAATGAATCCTTCTTGTGACGATATAGTTATGTACGATATATTTTGATATAGACTACCGTTTTCATTTGTTCCTATTCCATCTATCCACAAATCCGCTGCAGCCAATGCACCAATAAAAACGTACTTGTTCAAGATGACTTGATCATAAAAAATCACAAAGAATAACTGAACAATTCTAACAAATTTGAATATATGGATGTAATAAAATTTTATTATATTTTTTGGCGGAAACTTATTCATACTAAATTTAAACTTAGAGTATAGAGTTATATTGATCGCATTTTGTATTGAATTCAATAGCCTTAGTAAGTTATGAAGTGTAACAAATTGGAAACAGTTGAGCCATTGACAAACGTTGTAGAGCTTTGTTCAAGAATGGGATTTTCCAATATTTTAGTATTTTCATTCGGATAAATCAAATATATTATTAATCAAAGATCCATTCAATGTAGCATTCCTCAAACCCCATAGTGAATGAAGCACAGGTGGCATTATTATCAGTTTGACCTATCAAAGCATGTAATGGGAATTAGATGGAACAAAAATTTGTTTTAATGAAGATTGGGGATGAATGTCTAATGCTAAAATAATTCAAATTGCCGCCTCTTGTCAGTTGTTCTAATAAATAGACGCCTATTATTCAAAATAACTCCGTATAATCAGCTGATCATAGCTTCAAGAGGATATATATATTTTTTTTAAGTGACTGCGGCCAGCTGCTGTCGATCGCGGTTGTCAACAATAGCTGAATGCTCCATTGTTGAAGCATTCGTCTTCCTCAAACAAATCCAGTCGCGGCCGCATCAAGCAAAACAAATAAAATGTATGCTCTCAACCATTGTTGTACAGTCGCGGTACGTTCTATCAACTAAAACCTACCTCAAGAGTGAATAATGTGTAAACAGTAAATAATGAATAAACAGTGAATAATGTAACAGTAAATAATGGTGTTACACGAGATTATAGCAGACGCCAACGCGATTGAAGAGCTGTTAGTGATAAGGAACTTTACCAGGAAAGACAGTCGGCAAGCGATCTGCAAGAACTTATTATTGAGTCAAGAGCAAGCGGAACTAAACCGTTTTGCTCATTTAGACAACTTACAGACTGTCCTGAGAGAGAGCTGAGTATTCACCAACCGCAATTTCTGTTATATTGAAAACATTGTGTGATAATAACAATCAGATTTGTATTGAAAAATTTGTAAGCTCTAAACAGATTCTTGTTTCTTGGATAATTATTGTATTTTCATTTTCAATTTTTGTCTTCTATCAGTTGTTTGCTAAATTTGAACCGGATAATTTTGATTAGAAAAATCCATAATCATGATTTCTCATCATTTTTTTTACTGTGATGGCTGCCCAAGAGCAAATAAAAGCCCTTCTCTACCAAAAAAATACTGGGAAAATGTCTTGTGATAAAATAATTCAAATTTGCCGCCTCTTGTCAGCTGTTTAAGTAAAGACTCCTATCATTGAGCGGAGCGAAGCGAAGCTCTAATGGATTAGGAAAGTCACTCTTTGTATAACTACTCCTCCAGAACCGCTCGACCGATTTGATTCAAACTTGCCATGGTGATAGTAGACATGGACGACCAGGTTATAGGCTATAGAGCATTTTGAAAATTTGCATATTAAGGACGAAAAAAGGAAAAAAGGATTGCTTACACACTATTACTATACACATTATTCATGCTATATTCATGCTCTCTGCACTGCAGGATTGCAACCTAACATCAGTTTTGAGAAACGTTCCTGGTCAGAAATGTCTATTATGCTCTTGAAATCATGTTGGTATCACTGGCAGAATCGGCTCCTTATCGAACCCTCATAGCCAAGTGGTTAGCGACGCGGACTAGTATTTCACTGCTTACCAATCAGGGGTGGGTTCGAAACATGAGCAGAACACTATTTTTTGCTGATTATTTTCAACTTAGAAAAACTTCCAATATTATTTTACATAGAGATAAAAGAAATAAACGACCTTTTATGATTTGTTTGGTTAAGAGAAAATTAAATTAAGAATAAAAAATTTAAAATTATAAATTATAAATTATAAATTATAAATTTAAAATTTAAAATTTAAAATTTAAAATTTAAAATTTAAAATTTAAAATTTAAAATTTAAAATTTAAAATTTAAAATTTAAAATTTAAAATTTAAAATTTAAAATTTAAAATTTAAAATTTAAAATTTAAAATTTAAAATTTAAAATTTAAAATTTAAAATTTAAAATTTAAAATTTAAAATTTAAAATTTAAAATTTAAAATTTAAAATTTAAATTTAAAATTTAAAATTTAAAATTTAAAATTTAAAATTTAAAATTTAAAATTTAAAATTTAAAATTTAAAAATTTTAAAATTTAAAATTTAAAATTTAAAATTTAAAATTTAAAATTTAAAATTTAAAATTTAAAATTTAAAATTTAAAATTTAAAATTTAAAATTTAAATTTAAAATTTAAATTTTAAAATTTAAAATTTAAAATTTAAAATTTAAAATTTAAAATTTAAAATTTAAAATTTAAAATTTAAAATTTAAAATTTAAAATTTAAAATTTAAAATTTAAAATTTAAAATTTAAAATTTAAATTTAAAAATTAAAAATTAAAATTAAAATTATAAATTATAAATTATAAATTATAAATTATAAATTATAAATTATAAATTATAAATTATAAATTATAAATTATAAATTATAAATTATAAATTATAAATTATAAATTATAAATTATAAATTATAAATTATAAATTATAAATTATAAATTATAAATTATAAATTATAAATTATAAATTATAAATTATAAATTATAAATTATAAATTATAAATTATAAATTATAAATTATAAATTATAAATTATAAATTATAAATTATAAATTATAAATTATAAATTATAAATTATAAATTATAAATTATAAATTATAAATTATAAATTATAAATTATAAATTATAAATTATAAATTATAAATTATAAATTATAAATTATAAATTATAAATTATAAATTATAAATTATAAATTATAAATTATAAATTATAAATTATAAATTATAAATTATAAATTATAAATTATAAATTATAAATTATAAATTATAAATTATAAATTATAAATTATAAATTGTAAATTGTAAATTGTATATTGTAAATTGTAAATTGTAAATTGTAAATTGTAAATTGTAAATTGTAAATTGGATATTGTAAATTATAAATTATAAATTATAAATTATAAATTGTAAATTATAAATTATAAATTATAAATTATAAATTATAAATTATAAATTATAAATTAAAAATTAAAAATTATAAATTTTAAATTTTAAATTTTAAATTTTAAATTTTAAATTTTAAATTTTAAATTTTAAATTTTAAATTTTAAATTTTAAATTTTAAATTTTAAATTTTAAATTTTAAATTTTAAATTTTAAATTTTAAATTTTAAATTTTTAAATTTTAAATTTTTAAATTTTAAATTTTAAATTTTAAATTTTAAATTTTAAATTTTAAATTTTAAATTTTAAATTTTAAATTTTAAATTTTAAATTTTAAATTTAAATTTTAAATTTTAAATTTTAAATTTTAAATTTTAAATTTTAAATTTTAAATTTTAAATTTTAAATTTTAAATTTTAAATTTTAAATTTTAAATTTTAAATTTTAAATTTTAAATTTTAAATTTTAATTTAAATTTTAAATTTTAAATTTTAAATTTTAAATTTTAAATTTTAAATTTTAAATTTTAAATTTTAAATTTTAAATTTTAAATTTTAAATTATAAATTATAAATTGAAAATTAAAAATTATAAATTGAAAATTAAAAATTCGGTAAAAAATGTTGATATTATTGGTGGGCAGGTTCAGATGAGACTAGAAATGTTGTGTTAGAATATTTTTTAAATCCGTTCAAGATTAAGATAGTAATAAGTTTTTAAAAATTGTAGATGTATTGCAAATTAAAAATAAAAAAAAATCGGTAAAAAATGTTGATATTTGGTGGGCAGGTTCAGATGAGACTAGAAATGTTGTGTTAGAATATTTTTGAAAACCGTTCAAGATTAAGCAAGTAATAAGTTTTTAAAAATTTTAGATGTATTGCGAGTTGCATATCTTCCACCTTGATACGACAAATCCAAATTGTAAGCTCAATGGTTCAGCAAGATTATAGATGAACTAATTTGGAAGATAATGATTTAAGTTTTAATCTATGTCCAATATACTTTCCAAAGGTTACACTTCATATTAGCGTTTTACTATTTTTCAGAATTTTCGGAGTTTTTCTTAGATTTTTTGAGAAAAAATTGGCAGAAAATGTTGGAATTAAGTAAACAGGTCCAAATTAGGTCTAGAAATGCTGTGTTCAATAAATTTCTAATCCCTTCTGAACGGAATTTGCAGGCGAGCGAAGCGAGCCTGCTTGTCTCAGCTGACACTGACAGAGGTTTTGCAGGCGAGCGAAGCAAGCCTGTTTGTCTCACTTACAATGCCTATACTGTCGGGGGTCCAGGGGACGAAGCCCCCTGGCTAGGCGGAGAAGGCGAGCAAAGCGAGCCTGCCGGCTAGTTCTGAATAAAATGGTGCCTGATTTGTCAGGATTCAATGATAAATAACTGAGATGACTATTTTAGTGCATTTCATTTGAAAAAATGCACTATTGGTCTTGCCCTGACAATCGAAAATTTATGATGTGATATATTTTTTACACGTTTCCGAGCCCCTAGAACACGAATCTGATGTCCGTTCAAATTCATATATCTCTATATATATATTTATATATGTACAGTTTCTTGTTAACACGATAACTCCCGAAGGGCTTGTCGGAGAGCGACCAAATTTTGCACAAAAATCATTAGTGTTAATATATCGGTCAAGTTCGTTAACCAGCCAAATTGGTCCAAGGGTAGGGGGTGAAATTAGGGGATGAAAATTTTGAAAAATCACTACAAATCGACCAATAACGTGATCGTTTTGAAAATTGGTGGGTATAATACCCTTATTATTCCCTACAATTTGAGCTATCAACGAAAAAAATCCAATCAAAAATGGCAAAGAAAATGGCGAATAACACAATGCCTAAAATTGTGTTTTTCGAAAACGGCGCCTTTGAATTCATACCCTGAATAGCTCATTATAAGTCATATGATTTGAGCCATCATAGAATTGCATTTGAAATGCACTCTTTCCGACCGCCAGCTGCCGGAGCAAATTTTTTATTTTAATTTCAACCTTTCACATTCAATATGGTAGTTTGGAAAAACTTAATGTGTAATACGGCCTGCGGCTCGTGCGTGTTTCTCTTGATGCAGCAAAATCACTCTTTGCGTACTGATACACAAATAACTATATTGTACTGTGTGAAGGAGGCAAAATGTGTTTTTTACCCGATGTCTTTATTAATAAAATTTTTTGCATTCATTCAATATTTCTCAACATGCTAACAAACAATGGAAGCTTGTTGTGGAAATACACCAAAATTTTGCCCAAATTTCATCCAATAGGCTTATTTTTTCAATTTTTCAAGTTTATATTGATTTTCCTTTATAGTTTGCTACTGAATAATTATTTTAAACAATCAGAGCACATTTGAGACCAAAAAAGGTACGTCAAATGCTGCATTTACAAAGTTGAACAACTCATAGAGGAAATGACTCCAGCTCGGTCAATATTGTTTGAAAATTATTGATTTTGTCTCAATCGTAGAAATATTCTGACCTTCAATTTGAGCCCAATCAATATTTTTTTAACCAATATTGACCAAGCTGGAGTCATTTTCTCATCTTGCCTTATTTTATCAAAATAAACACTCACTTGAGAAAACATTCACTTAAAGGTCGTTGCTCATATTTTATATTCTCATTTCATAACATTACATGGTAATAGAATGAGCCACTTTCACCATCAGCTAGGTTTAACTAGGCTTAAAATACCGGGATCAAATTTTCGAGTCCACACGCTTCAAAAACTTTTGGACAAAAGAAAGCTCGCTCCGCTCAATTTGCGGCTGCCTCCGCATGCGCTTCCCTAGTATCTTTAAACTTTGAGATAAATATTCAACATATGACTTGAATTCAACATGAAAGTATTTTTCATTTGAGAACATTATTTTTATGATAGTTATTTCAAATTTGCCGCTAATAAATCAGCTGTTTTATTGAAATCAGATGGATTATCCAAAAAATTATTTATTCAAATTCCATATGACATTTTTTCTAGCCGTGATTATTTTGTTGAAATATAATAGATACCGGAGTATATATAGATATATTGTTGCTGAGAGCTTATCCTTTTTTCGCCTGAAAAAGGATGAAAGAGTCGGTCAATTTCATTGTCCAACGAACTTGACCTGTATAAAAGTATGAAGAATATATGTTATGAATTTGAAGTTGATTAATTGAGGCGTTCGAAAGTTATTGTCGAACATACAGACAAACAAACGAACAGACGGACAACGACTTCGGGCTTGAGTCAAAAGAAGGAACTCGCTAACGCTCGTTCAATTATTTTTTGTAGGACCTCTTCAAAACCTACACCGCCAACTCGGTTTCCAACTTTGTTTTTGGCTTCATTGTGAGTCTGAAATTCATTTCCGATGCGTCAATATTTAAATTTTGGGCATATATTGGAGTTACAGTGTGCTAAATCAGGACGGTTGAGTGGATAAGAGAGACCAAAGTCCATCTGAGCTTGGTTTGAAGGACCTTGGCTTGCTATGAGACATGCGGATTTGAATTATCTTGATGTAACCTTTCATCACGGGCCATGACTGAGGTTTGTATAAACTTTTAACGTTGTCATGGGATCAATGTGAGTTGGTGGTGGACTAATTTCCACTTATATTGATGAGAAAATGGCCCCTCCTATTCCATAAACCACAGTCTTCATTTGTTGGAATTTTTTGGCCTGAAAGAATCAGAGTGTTTGAATTTTTCTATTTCGAGTCATTGTTGCGATTTTTCTTCCGGTTGCAGCATGGAGTGAATATCATATATTTTAAACCTCAACATAAGAGTCGAAGAATTTATCAGTATTTAGATTCCAGACGGACGACAATGTCGAAAACAAAGTTGCATAATAATGTTTAAAAGTGTTGGCGCTGGAATGTTTGAAGAGGTCCTACAATAATGAGTCATGCTCCTACTGGTAAGTAGTTAATATATATCCATAATATATATTTATGGTATGTATGGATAAAAATGGCAATTATATAGAAAGAAAGAGTAGAGATCAGGGCATCAGGCTTTCCAATGATGTGTGGGAAAAGCATATGAGATATTGACATATTGTTTCACCTTTGAAAAGTATGTGGGAATGTGGTGAAGTTATTTTATGAACAGCCCTCGCATATAGTTGAGTTTTTTATTGATGGTATTCGAAAAAGTGCTACCCATATTTATAAAACCCTCCTCTAATAAGCGAACAGTATAAATTATCACTGTTACTGTTCAACTTCTTTGTAGTTTTAACGAAGCAAAACGATCTAGCATGATAATAATGTGAATAGATCTATAATAATTATAAGAAATACATTTAACTTACTTGATCGTTTGATGAAGATTATACTATCGAACAAACATGGAGTTACTGATATTATAGTGATAAGATCAAATCGACTACTCCAAGATAGATAACTAAGTTAATTAAATATTATTCAAGTTCCATACGAATACAAGTTTGGGCAGTTTACAATTACTTTTAGGTTAGATTCAGAACACATGTTTTTCTGCCAAAGTCCAAAGCCATTTATATCATATTCTGCTCAGCATGGGCATTGAACATTTTGAATAAAGAAATTTGAATTTGAAATATTAAAAATTATCATAATAATAACAGAAATAGAATCATGAACATTAAATTATTATTTCATCTATTTTAAATCATCAAATGCAAGGATAGTCGGTGGCGGGCGGCGGGCGGGCCAACAGACGGACGAGGGTTGGGTAAATTTACTATTTCGACAACTCGCTGTTTCAGCCAAAACACCGAACTCGCTATTTTTCTGTGACGCTGTTTTTGTGTGATCGCGCTGCCTGTCGGCAACTCGCTATTTTCCCCGCTAGCCGCCCACTCGGTACAAGACCGTGTCAAAGATTACCGACGAAAAACCCGCTAATAATTAAGTGGGTCAAGAAAGTGAGTGGGACATAATCGAGTGAGTAGCCCAGTCAAATGGTACGTCCAGACGGGCGTTTTAGGAAAGCGGTGCGGAAGTCTTTTTCTCGACGGTTTCATATGTATTTTAGGACGCTGAACTCGAATATAATATTTGCATACTCCTCAGGGGACGGCTTCACCCCCAAAATTCCAAAAAACCCTTAAATTTTGTGACTTTTTTAGTTTTTCTTTTTTTTCTTTGTGAAAACTAGTCGGTTTATCAAAAAATGTGTTCCAGTACAAATTGAAGAAAACAAATTTAGCTACAAAATGAGTGGTCACATTCGAAGTTTGACATTCGAAGATCAATGACTGCCAAGCTATAAACCATCAAAAAAGTGGTAGTTTTTGAGCTTTCATGGAAAAAGTCAGAATTGCTCACTTTAACTTGCTACAACTTGAAACCAGATGAGATATGTAGAAAACTCACATATGAGGTGAAAGTACAATCCATTCTGAACAAGTTCCACTTTTTATTTTTCAATTTACCTCTAGGGTGGGGGGAACGGTTGCCAAATAAAAATTCTATGACATTCAACAAAAACTGTCTATTTTATGGTATCACCTTTTCAAGCCTATCTGAAGCAATATATCGACGTTTTCGGCTATTATGTTTTGAAAATGACTTTTGTTATACATTTATACATTAGTTTTTGCAATATTGATTGAGTCTGGTAGTCAACTACCATCTCCTACCCCTCTACTCACACCACTTTCCATTATCCCTATTTACGTCTATCTATTCATGTACGGTACTGTATTATTGATTATTATGGCAAATGCTCATCACAAGAAGCCATCTGGATTTATTTTTTGAAGTATAAAGTATTCTGGGGAAGCAATTCAATGACTTTTTGTACCATGATTTAGCATCCAATAGCATGGTTAATAAAGTTATAGGCTATTTAAAAATAGAAATCCAAGTGGTTATTTTTTATAACTTGATGTTAGCTGGCTTCTTATTAAGGTATTGTAGCCTATTATGTATCAAGCCTCTTTTTATGAATTTATCTCCATGATGACATAATATTCAAGATTAAAATCACCATATCATAGCCTATATATGTTGTTATAGAGGAACAAATTTCAAAACATGAGGCTTGATATACTTAATACCTAATACACCAATGTTAAAGCCATGCTAATATTTACAACAATCCTACTGGACTTGTTGTAATCATTTATTATTAATTTGATGAGTTTAATATGATGGTTTAGTGAGAAAACGGTTATTTGATTGAATAGTTTTTTACTGTAATCTCAATTGTGATTATGATTGATTTTCAATTTTATTATAAATAAATAATTAAATAAATTAATAATTAAATAAATAATTAGAATGCCAAGGTAATTTGATTATAATGTAATGTAAAGTACCTTAATAAACTCTATCAAAACCTTAAGTTAAGTGTTATCAATGGATGGAGAAGAAGCCAAGTTACAAATATGTGTAGTTCAACCAATAAACTTATAATCATCACCTAGTGTAATTAGTGATTAGATATAGCAAAGACGTCATCTTGGAAGTTTGAAATTTTAACTAGGAGAATGGAGTTAACTTAAAAAATTTAAGTTTATCAATATAGGCCTATTTGAATTTGAAAAAAAATTTTTTAAAGGCTATATTGAACTCAAATTTGTACAATACCGTTCTAATGTTAATATTGAGTTTAGTGACTGATAAAATGGATATCAGTTCTAAAATTATTGAATATCTTAAATTAAATATAACTCTTGCTTTTTTGTCTTTTCAGTGATTTCTACTATTGTATGATTGCAGAGTCTTCCTCTCTTTCCTACAGTCAATTTGTTAATGGAAGAATAGCCTATCATTTGAATTATTTTTAGCTGTAACTATCATTTAGTGATTTATCCTGTATATAACAGGAACAAAGTCTCTTAATAAGATTCTGAGCACCATTCTCAGCTTTGGAAATCAGTAACATTAAATACAGCAACGTGTTTGCCATCAATTAGACTATAAAGCCGCGTATCAACAGTCCGAGGCATGTGCCACAAATGCCTTGCAGTACAGTCTGGTGATGCAAAAAAAGTATAAACTCATGGCTGAGGCATATGTTTGAATATAATCTGCAATAATCAAAAATAATTATAATTATAGTATAGTATATAGTATATAATTATAATAAAGATAATTATAATAAAAAATCTGCATTTTGTAACCAAAAATGCGAGCACACGAACAAATTGACTAGCGCCATCAAGCGGGAGACAAAGCAACTATAAGCTCTGACAATTGATAATTTGGACTTTGGAGGTTAGTTTGTGCTCAATTTGTAGATAAAAATTCAAGGCAATGCTTATTATTGCCTATTAGAACCTTATGCACCCAAATAGAATTCTTAATCACAAAAATGCATAGGAATGGGGTACAATTTTGAGGTTAGTTTGTAGAATTGTTCATTGTGCGTTGCAAGGCAACAGGCACTGCTTGCTGCGAATTGTATGCAGCGTTTGCCTTGCTGCTAGCAAACCCGGTATCAACAGTCCAAGGCATGTGTGGCACATGCCTCTGACTGTCGATACGCGGTAGATAGTAGACTAGTAGTCGTACTCTTTTTTTGTGTCAACAGACTGTACAGCGAGGCATTTGTAGCACATGCCTCGGACTGTCAATACGCGGCTTTAGAGTAAGAGTAACTTACTTTAGAGATTTTCCTGGTAAATTTATTTTCTTATCTTATAGAAAATAATGTCTAAGAACATATACGTATACTCATAATAAGAAATAATGTAAAAGTCATTACTCGGTAGGGGTTGGTTCTACATGTTTTTTTTTTCATTATTCTATCAAAGACAATAAGAATTAAGAATAGGCCTATTGTGCTAGTTACTCTATGCTATTACTCCTCTCTAGTTTAAAAAATTGTAGAATGCTCTACTTTTTGAGTAGTAGTGAAGTTGATATTGTGGTAGTTATCCATGTTAAATGAAAAGACAAAATGTTGTCAAACCACTGATTTATTTAAAAATCGAGAAATTCTGGATTTCTTATAAATTAAAGAATTAAGAATCCTTATTTTATCCTTTAAATTCAATAGCAAGAGATATGATTGGCCACAGCTGATTGACTGCGTTCCAGTCGCACAAGTATCAACACACTGCGAGACATTCATGGCACATCCCTTGCACTGTTGATAAGCAGATTTATGAGAGTTGGCAAAACTATGGTGGAATTGACTGAGCTGACCAATCAAAAGTGACACTGTCAATGTCCACACTATGATTATTATATACAGTCTCTATAGTTATGACGTTTCTGAAGCCCACAAAAAACATTATAAAAAATTGAATCACAGGAAATTGAATACTGACGCTTCTATGGTAACGTAATCAACTATTTTTTGGGGGCTCCAGAAACGGCATAATACTATCAATTTTCTGTGCATCAGGCTTATGATACCTACCGTGTATTCAAGTTCCCATGGTTCTAACTGACATTTTTTCACAAATTGAGATTTTAATGCATTATGGTTCTATTTTACTTCTAGCAGATGTTTTTCAAAGTTTCAGTTGCGAATTATAAGTAGTTTTTTTATAAAGCAAAACAATTAGGTTCTATGTCCAAAAAGACCAAATGCAAAATTCAAGAAGGTTCCATTTTGTACTTGGAATCATATTGATCTAGGAAGCCTCAACATAAAATTCAACAAAGTTCTATGTGCTACATGGAACCTTGTTGTTGAAATTTTACTCTTTCATACTGAAAACATGATGGTTGTGATAGGCCTACGGTATGTCAAGAGTTTAGCTTCTCTTCATTTTATTCTGCTCTACTTTTTGTTCATTATGGACATTATTGATGAAGATAAGAAACTACTTCAAATGCTTGATATTGATGGGCATAATATAAACAGTAATAAAAGATAACAATAATATAATAAAAAAAATATTCATCATCAGCATATTCTATTCAATTATAGTCTTGAAATTTGTTCATTGTTTAATCATTAAATACAAATATTAGAATTCAAATGACTATATTAATTTGTAAATAGGTTTTATTGAAATTGATGAATAAATTTATCTTATACAATTTATTGTTTTTGTAATAAAATTTACTTTAATGGATCATTTGTGATAGATCAGACAAAATCTGATAAGGTTTTAATCAATTGATAGAATTTTAAAGCATTACAAATCAAATCAATCTCGAATCATAAAGGTCCTATCTAAGAACAAGAACCATGTTCTAATGAGAAAGCAATTTACTAGATCATCATGGTTCCAGTTTTAAGATGGAACATTGTTGAATTTAACTACACCACAGCCACGTTTACACCAGAATGTTAATAACATTTGTTAATAACTTTTGACCGAACGTAAGTGAGGTCTAGATTCAAGACAACGATTTTGCATTTCTCTTTATGTTTGTTTGCCTCTTTGTTTGTTCCGCATTTATAACAAAATGCGGCAATAGATTCTAATGAAATTTGACAGGAATGTTCCTCTTGAAATTGCACGTTGATGTATATGTAAGGTTTCTTGAAATATTGCATTTTAAGGATAATATGAAAGGAAAAGGTATTACTTCCATACTAAAATATTACTATATACATTCATACTTCTAAACATAGGAGAACTCACACTATAGAATTATTCATGCTTAACCAGCTGTCAAGTTTATTATTAATTGAATGCAATGACGCATGCAATTAATGAAACTCAACAGTATTCCCTTCATGAATAATGCCCAATCCATGGGTGACTTTGTGAGGTCCACTATTCACAGAACTACTTGTATATTATATAACTAACTCACTAATTTAACTATGCCACAGCCACATTTACACCAGAATGTTAATAGCATTTGTTAATAACTTTTTTATAGTGAGTTAGTTATATAATATACTGGGGCATTATTCATGAAGGGAATACTGTTGAGTTTTATGAATTGCATGTGTCATTGCATGCAATTAATAATAAACTTGACAGCTGGTTAAGCATGAATAATTCTATAGTGTGAGTTCTCCTATGTTTAGAATTATGAATGTATATAGTAATATTTTAGTATGGGAGTAATACCTTTTCCTTCCATATTATCCTTAAAATGCAATATTTCAAGAAACCTTACATATACATCAACGCGCAATTTCAAGAGGAACATTCCTGTCAAATTTCATTAGAATCTATTGCCGCGTTTTGTTGTAAATGCAGAACAAACAAACAGGCAAACAAACATAGAGAGAAATGCAAAATCGTTGTCTTGAATCTAGACCTCACTTACGCTCGGTCAAAATAATACGTTATTCAAAAAAGTTATTAACATTTTGGTGTAAACGTGGCATTGGCATTAGAGCAACAAGGTTCCACCATAATTTTAAAAGTAATTTTCTACCTACATCCTACATACCAGTAATGATAACTTTAAAAAATGTTTGACATATTTTTTATCTATTTATAGTATGAAAATTCATAAAAACACACATTGAATATTTTAAAATCATTCCCTTCATTTACTGCAGTACCCGATTTGAAATTCTGCTCTCTTGAAAAGCTGAGGATTTGGCATTTAGAACCCTAATGTTTCAATCCCTTGAATTATTAATAGAATCATATTGGATAATACTGTATATGAATATTTGATAATATGTATTTATGAGTTACCGTATTTCAATTTCTCCACTACATAGATGATTGTCCTTTTGTTCTCTATAATCAATTACTTTTGTACTAAGTTTATTTCACTTGATGTTTCTCATCTTCATTTTTTTACATTTACATTTTTCCTCTCTAGGTTTCTCTTGCCAAGTACACAAATCAATCAAATAGAAATAATCTATTGCGGAAGACATTGGCATCAGCCCCAAATAGTGATATTAACTTTACTAGGAAATGTACCAAAACTTTTTGTCCCTCAATATAGAATTGTTCTGTACTCGAGAAATTGGCGAGACAAAGCTTTTTGTTAGTAAAAAAAAGATAAAGACATAATGTGTCTTTAAATTATAAGTATTTTATAACCCATAAAATTATAAGTTTGAAGTCTGTCGTATTTAACATAATTCTTTAATGCAAGGTGCACTATATATAGTCCAGTCAATAAAGCCTGTCCACACCGGTATAGCAAAATGGGTTGGTTGAGGTTGCTCTCCACTGAATAATATTATGAACATATTATGTTCTTGCTGATTATCCTGACAAAGCTCAGTATTATTGATTCCCTAATCATTCATCAACCGCCAATTTCGGTAGATGCCAACTGAACTGGTGAAAAGTTCCAATTTCTCACAAACTGATAACGTTCTAATTCATTAAATTGGGTAGCTGCTCAAATTCAACTCGTTATTTACAAAATATGAAAACACAGAATCACTATATTTCAATAGTAGTAATCTACAAATAAAACAAATAGGAAATAAGATACAGCAACCCACAATAATACTTGATAAATGAATCATACAATAAAAAAGAATTATAGGTACAGTACCGTACCTACCTAGTTTTGTTTCCAACGCAGTGGTCTGAGCCACTAAAATCAAACCGTGATACATCTGCTACCACTCACTGTATAGTTTGTAAAATTTACTGGATTTGAAAAAATGAAATATTCTAATTTTCTTGAGTGATATAAAATTTCACTATAGATAGGCCTATTAGCAGAGCTTTTAGACGTGTTTTAAAATTGAATTATTCTCTATTTTTGTTTAAAATCATAAATAAACAATTGAGTTTTGATAAATAAAATGAAAAAATCAAATATCCTTTTTAAAACTTTCAAAGTATCATTTTTCACAGACAAGTTTTGAGCTTAAGTCTAGAATAATAATGTGAGTATTATTCTTGTCACATTGAAAATGGGCTTAAGCTTGAAACATGTCTGTGAGAAATAATACTTAAAAATGTTATATGATTTCTTCATTTTATTTATCAATTATTTTAAATAGCCCTAAGTTTAAAGCTCAATTCTCAATTGAGTTTTGCTATACCTCACTATTTGATGAATATGGTACTTAGTAAGTATAGTGATTGCCGCATGGTACCATATATTTTTCTCAAATATTTGATAAGGACCTTTATTATTGATAAATGTACAGTATTTCTGAAAATTTTCAAATTCTTATCAAAAGAGAAGTTTTTCAATTGCATAGGTAGAATAGATTTTCAAAGAAAATTTATTCAACTTCATGGTCGATCCCTTATTCCCTTTGCAAATGATTTTCAACCTCATCCCTTATTCATAAATACTGCCAAAAGTGGAAAGGTGGAAAGGTACTGTATTGAAGTACAATGCTGTAAGCAATTGTTTTTTTGTCAGAAAGGCTTTATATTCATTTTTCACATTTTCTCTAGTTACTCTGCCCGGCAACAAACTTACAGTACCAGTACATGAATTTATTCATTTCTACGATTTCAATAATTATTATTATACTGATCTTCCCAATTCTAAACGTTTCTAAAATAATTGAAATTTCAAGTATAGTAATGTGAATAATAATAATATAGTATTTATGAAAATTTATTGGAAAACTTTTGATTACACGGTATCTTGGCTCATAGGCCACATAGAGACTTCTGGATTTTACTAACTGATTGCTGCCATCCGACACTACAATTTGAGCAGCAATTTTATTGGTGTTGTGTATCCATTCTTTTTCCCACTTTAAAATTTAAAACTCAATAAAAATCACTTATAAATGGAAATAAACTTACTTACATAGTAGTTACTATATAGTTTCGACCTGTTGTGTGGTCATCTTCAGACTCATCTTCAGAGTCTGAAGATGACCACACAACAGGTCGAAACTATAGTAACTACTATGTAAGTAAGTTTATTTCCATTTATAAGTGATTTTTATTGAGTTTTAAATTTTATTGGATTCGGTATTAATTAGTTGTTGAATTGAATAAATTAAATTTAAAGTGAGTCTAGTTTGCTTGTATATATTTACCGTGCAAATGTGTATATATGTATGTATCTGTATATATGTATCTATGTATCTTGTGTATACATGTACCGTATGTATCAGTAAATCACGTGTTTGACGAATTCCATCATAACTTTAATTTTTTTAAAGAATGTGTTCATCCAGCTGTACCTTACACATGAGGATATTTTTTTATTGTTGATGAGTTTTCGAATTGGTGAAATTTTTCAATTTTTCAAGTGTTTTCTTTATTAGTGTAGGTATTGATTTATTCAATTCAACCTTTATAAATGAACCTTCTCAATTAAAAATTTTCAAATAATTTTTTGGGATCAATTAATTTATCTTAGACTTCTGCTCTAATTGGTTTAGCGACCAGTTAACCCCCAAAGATTCTGTGTGGTTCAGGACTTGCATCTAGCAGATTTGTTGAAATTTCTCAAATTCATAACTTTATATGAAAAGTAAATAGATAAAGATAATTTTGAAAATGATAAAAACTTTTTAAAATACACTAAAAAGAAGGAATTGACTTCTTTGATCACACTATTGGTTAATAGGAATTCTTTCTCTCATACCTGTGAATATATAATAAAAATATTATTATTACCTCTAAATAAAGTACCGTATTCAAGTACAACTCAAACGATAAAAAAAGGTGTGGCTGAAACTAAGTAAACCTTCATTATCTATAAAGTTAAAATTTTTTCTGAAGAAATAGTTTCAAGCCACACTTTTTATAGTTTAAGTTGTACTTGAATACTTTATTCAGAGTTTTATAAATACTTTATTTATCTATGAATAATTTATTTATTTATGAATACTTTATTCATATAGTTTATGCATTGAGTTCTTGTTATAGCACAATGTATAAATTTTAAAAAATATGTAAGTTACTCCTATTAGGTTATTATGGTCTTAACATGTATTTGTTAACTCAAGTTCAATGTAACTTCACAGAATAGTTTATGAATTGAATTCTTGTGATAGCACTATGTATGGGCTAATAGGTACCTACCACGGATACTATAACACCGTATTCCAGTATCCGTGATAGGTAGCCTACTGTATGAGTAATTCACAGTTTTATAGGCCTAGTTACCGGTAGTAAACATAAATGTAGGCCTAATTAATTATAGGCGCATATTTTTATAAATATTGTATGCCTATCTTGAGTTGTGTGAATATTAAATTTTGTCAATCCTTGGCCTGAATGTTTTGTCTTCTCCCAATTAAATTCGCTATCCTTTTCCAATTGGGTAAAAGTGAAAAAATACAATACTGACTTGAAAATGATGCTCATTTATTATGTGAGTTGCAAGTAAGTTATCAGAAACAATTTGCAACAAATTCTGGAACAGATTGCTACCACACACACTGCTCAGGCGCAAAGTGCTGTATGTAGACCAACAGATAGGAGGAGAAACTGAGTACACTTGTTTCCATCATCTACAGTATACAAAATCTTCTATTTAATAGGCCTACCATATAATATATAGGTACCGGTACCTAATAATACAAACTATGTAGTGGACCATATATTGATGGTCTAATTGATCTCTCAATTACAGATTACTCATTACTGTAATGACATGTACGGTAACTTGAGGGAAGAGATGTGAAAAGAGGTCATGTTCGTGTACAAAACTGGGAATGATAGATAGGCCTACTTCTCGAAAAAATATATTCGATGTCAAGAATTAGCAGAATTTAAGCCTTTTATTTTCTAAGCCTATAATTTAAGCCTATTACCAGATTTTCTAGCCTACTTAGCGTACATGGCTATTATCAACGATTAATTGGAAATATAAGATATATGCCAAACTTGCGTTAAAACATCAAAAATTTTGTCTCAAATTATAGATCACAATAATTCATCATATTCATAATTCTTGAACCAATATTGACCGAGCTGGAGTCATTATGGATCACAATGTTTCCTATAGTTTTAAATCAAGTTCATAATTCTCAAACCAATATTCACCAAGTTTTTATAGATCGCAATGTTCCCCACAATAATTTGAAATCAAATTCATGATTCTCGAACCAATATTGACTGAGCTGCATAGATTTGTGTCGAAGTATATCAGGTATCAGACTAGCGTCGAAGTTTGCATGCCCCTCCTAGACAGATGAGTTTTATTGATGGCGGACTGTGGCACGAAACAGCCAGTTGCCTGACCTGGCCTGCCGAACTGCAATAGCCAAAACGTAATTTCTCTATTTCTCAAAAAACACGCAGTTGTCTAAACAGCGAGTCACCTCCCTAGCGACAGTTCGGTGTTTTTGGATAAACAGCAAGTTGTCGAAATAGTGAGTTGCCCCGTCCCGCCGGACGAGTCTGATGCCCGAGTCAGGCGTCCGCGCCCCGCGGAGTCCGACAGCGGTTTGAAGTTTAGGTTATGTTTTGCTTATCTGATTAATCTGTTATTTTTCAGTAATTATATTAATAAAATGAGTAAAATAATAATTACATTAATAGCATATATCTTTTAAATTATGTATATAGACTCGAAAATAACATTTCCATCTAGTGTTTGACATCCATTATTTTGCAATCATTGAATTGTCGGCTTTCATTGGTGTAAGTGTCGTTTACTGGCCCACCTCGGTAGAGTCAAAATTCTTGTTGAAATTGATTCAGTATGTTATTCAATTTTAAAATTTAGAAGGCATTGGTTCAAACAGTTCAAATCGATATTGTTATTCAATCGACTCTGCGGCCATAGTTTGAGGTTAGTGACTTGAAGGAAGTTGAGTTTGTGTGTTACAGAGAAGAAATTATTCAACGTAATTTGAAATAAGAATGAAATTGTTATTTTAGTACTCAATGTGAGTAATTTTGTACAGTTTATATGCATTTCGAAACGTTCAGAATAAGAGAGTTAGTGTACTTGTGAGATAGTTTCATAGCTCCCGTAGACCAAACTTTGAACTTGATTTATTTCAAAACTACTTGACAGCGACGACTAATTTTTTCAAATTTGTCATCAGAATAACGTACTGAATCGATTCCAACAATAATTTTGACTCTAGCAAGGTGGGCCAGTAAACGACACTTTAGCCCTTTCGGTCTCATTATAAGTTACTTCAGCACTGCAATAATAACTGCTGTTATTATTAATCAAGTAAGTTTAAATTTTATTTATCCTGTTGTACACTCATTATTCGTTATATTCAAATATCAAGATGTGAGGTGTTCAATTACACAGATGTACTTGATAGCCTACTTTAAGTTCTCCCACTGGAAGCGTGTACGCGCCGTGGTCGTCAGAATTTCATCATCTTCATAGTTCCTGGTGTAGGTGCGGTGAGATTCTTTACTCTAAATACTCCTGTATGCTATAATATGGGCTTTTTGTGAGGATGTCTTCAATTCATTTGGCAACCAGTTGTAGATTTTCGAGCAGATTTAATGAGGTCCATGTTGTGCCAGTCTGGATTGTACTGCTGATACATGAGTGTCATTCCTCCGTCTGGTATTATAGTGGTGATATTGCTGATTTCTCAAAAATACATTGGATTTCCGCCTAACCATCAAACACGCCTCCAAAACAAACAGTGCAGGTAGGGTGAGAATGCCAGCCTCCATAATCAAGGGTCTGCAGTGGGCAAGGTACGGTTGCTTGAAGATAGTTCTTTTGATCCTCTTCTGTAGTAGCAAAATTCTTTCCATATGCGGACTGTTTCCCCAGAATAGTACACCGTAATTTATTATGCTTTGGAAACAGCCGTAGTGCACATTCATAAGCACTTCTCTATCAAGGAGCGTTTGAAGACGTCGCATCATATGCAGACAGCCAGTCTTGTTGACAAGTTCTCAATATGTAGTCGCCAGTCTAGGTTATCTGATATGGATATGCCCAAGTATTTCGTACTCTCCACCACACTCACACTAGATCCCTCCAATCTGAGGAGAGGAGAACTCTCACACTTTTTCCTATTATAAAACTGCAGTATTTTTGTTTTTCCTTTGTTAAGTAATGGCTGGCACCATTTGCTCACTTCATTTAAGCCAGATTGTGCTTTAACTTGGAGGCTGTGTTTATTTTGGTCCTGTATTAAGTGGCTGATATCATCCGCAAAAAGTCATATATTTCCTATTTCGACGTTATCAGATAAATCATTTACATATAGCAGAAACAATACTGGTCCCAAGCTCGACCCCTGCGGAACCCCGGTATTTATTGTTGTCGAAATAGTGGATTTATTGGTTCGAGTCATACCATCATGTCCTGAATGTCTTATACTGACTATTTGTTTTCTATTTTCAAGGTAAGAGGCTATCCATTTCAGAGGTTTTCCTTTAATTCCCATTTTTGACAATTCATTTAAAAGGTTTACATGAGATAGAAGATCAAACGCCTTTGTCAAGTCGTAAAAGATACATATCTGTTCACCCTTTTTATCGATATTGTCGTATATTCGTATTAACAAGTCAAATATGGCATCAGTCGTATTTTTGTTTTTTTGAACCCCATATTGTCTGTCATGTATTAATTTCCTTTTTTCCAGGTTTGGAATAAGTCGCTTTAAGAAGGCAATTTCGAAGATCTTTGAATAAACACTCCGTATTGACACTGGTCTGAAATTCTCAACCTTACTTTCATCACCAGTCTTATATATTGGTAACACTTTGGATGTCTTGATAGCATTTGGGAAAACGCCCTGCTCAAATGATTTATTTACAATACATGTCAATGGCTCCACTATAGTTTCCAAGCAGACACTCAACAAATTACATGGAACCTCATCCACCCCAGCACTAGTTTTTGAACCTATTTGATTAATTATATTTCTTATCTCATCACCAGTCACCGGCCACAAACTAAAGACATCCTCCCCATGCATCTCACCGTCAGTCACACTCAATTCCTCTCCACCACTGCAACTTCATTTTTTAATCTCAGTCACAAAAAAATCATTAAACATATCAGCTACAATTGTCGGATTTGTAATGAGTTTGTCATTTCTTTTCAATTCTATATTACAAGTATTTACATTTTCATCACATGTTAAGTTTCTTATGATGGACCAGGAAACCTTGCTCACATTTTTAGCGCTATCAATCTTGACTTTATAGAATTTTCTTTTCGTTTCATTTAGTAGATTAGAGTATTGTTGTTTAGCGTTTCTATAATTCTCTTTAGAGCTCAATGTATTGTCATACCTAGCGTACCAGTACAAGTCCTTCAATTGCTCTTGTGATTCAATAATTTCCTGTTTAATCCATTTAACATGTGAATTGTCATCATCTTAAATATTAATTTTGGGAAGCAGTTATCAAAAATTGATAGAAAAGTTGAGTAAAAATTATTAAAACTCTCCTCAACATTTTCATGGACTTACTTGTTACCTACTTCTGTTGTCATCGCCGCAGTCTGTTGACCGGGGAATCGTCATTGTCCCTTGAGCGGGGTTCACCAGGGCACTGGCTGCTACCTGTGATCTTACCGCCAATTTCAAATATTAATGTATGCTATAATATGGTTTTTTTGTGAGGAAGGTTTTAAGTACATTTTTAAATTTGCGGCTTATGATTGAAATTTAATAAAGAAATGGGTTGAGGTGATTTACTTTCTGCATCTTATTAAAAACCAACATATTTTGTTTAATTCCTTGGTGAAATTTTGATGGCTATCCAATCGGTAATTGTTAACTGGTATTGAATTGAAAATGCCTTTATTCATGAAATGTACAAATACATTGGAATAGTGTCACACAATACAAATATCAATAAGATAAAAACATAATAAACATCTTTATCATACCATAATTTCTATAATTACTAGACTCTAAAATCTAACAGTCAGATCCGTGTACTCCTGAAAGGAGTATATGGATAGTCCTATTAAAAAATGTTTTAATTTTCCTCTTAGTTGCTGAATGTCCCCGATTTCCTGCAACTCCCTAGGCAGCATGCTAAAAAATTTTCTTCCCATATTAACTGTTTTTTTCTTGAAGAATTCCAGCCTAAATCTTTCCTCGATCCTTCCATATCTGGTGTAGTATCCATGTGTTTCATTTCTTATTTCTGATGAATAGTATTTCTTAAAGTACATAACTACGTCAAAAATGTATTGCCCATATACTGTCAAAATACCAAACTGTGGAAATATTAGTTTTACAGAGTCAATTCGTTTTAAATTCAACATTATTCTAAGAGCCCTTTTTTGTTGTAATAATATTTTGTCCAGGTTTTTTTTAGTTGTACTTCCAAAGATAGCCAAACCGTATGCCAGATGAGAATGTATCAAAGAGTGGTACAGGGTTTTCTTTGTCTGTAAACTGCAAAGGCCATTCATTTGTCGCAAAGCGAAAAGGCCGGGGGTTATTTTTTTACTACTAGAGAAACATGTTTGTCCCAAGTCAAATTACAATCGATTTCTAGCCCTAGAAATTTTGTGCTATCATCTAGTTTTAAAGTTTCGTGGTTTATTGCAACATTCGGGAAATCATCAATTTGTTTTTGTCTTGTTGAAAACGGAACTACAATTGATAGTGTATAGTCTACACAGTCTATTTTTTCCTGTCAAATAGGCCTAATC
This sequence comes from Sogatella furcifera, assembly GCA_017141385.1. Lineage (NCBI taxonomy): Eukaryota > Metazoa > Arthropoda > Insecta > Hemiptera > Delphacidae > Sogatella > Sogatella furcifera. The sequence goes on from CM029546.1 coordinate 28,900,412, forward strand.
AGTTAACACTTAATAGATAATGATTGAAAAAAGATTGGTCGGTAAAAATGCTGTAAGTTCAGTAAATACAAATAATTGTAATTGTAAGAAGTGTGCAATAGTAATGAAGTTTTGGATAAGAATTTTTAAAATCTTATTAATTTTTGGTGTTATTCTAACTGTTATATCAACATTAAAAATTCTAAATCATAGTTTTCAATCTCGGAGTGTGTAGAAATTTGTGAATTCTGGTGGTGTTTGAAGATCTTGTGAACACAACCTTTTTGATTATATTTTTATCTAAATTTGGGGTAAAGACGTTAAGGACTATATTGTCTGTGTTTTTGCCCTTTATTGTAACTTTTGAATAAATGAATAATTCAGTCCTCAGACCAGTTTATGCACAGGCCTTGGTGTTCGCGGACGACATCGTGCTAATGGAGGATAGTGAGAGTAAACTACAAAAGGCAGTGGATGTTTGGGAGAAGGTTATGGCAAGAAGAGGTATGTAGGTCAATGCAGGGAAGAGCAAGGTCATGAGGATAGCAGCGGGTCAAAGAAACACTCTGGCAATAACATGTAAAGGACAGGCCCTTGATCAATAAGAATACCTAGGTACAGTAATCAGAAATGATGGCAAGCTGGACAAAGAAATAAGAAACAGAGTTAAGAAAGCCATGTATGTATACTTCCAACTAAACCACACAGTGGTAGGAAAAAGAGAGTTGTCTATGAAGACAAAGAAGAGAGTTTTCAACTGCGTCTTTGCTCCTACTCTAATGTATGGAAGTGAGAGCTGGGTTATCCTTAAAAGCCATTGGAGCAGGATAACTGCCACCGAAATGCGGTTACTGAGAAAATTGGTGGGCAAATAAGAAGATGGAAGAATTTCTAGACATTGCAGTATACCAACTGCTGGATAATTATAATAATAATTAAGTCGAATCTCCATTTATTTCTATATAAAAAGACAAAGGACTTTCGCAACTGCAAATATTGACCAATGTACTAAATAGCAGTCGAGATCCATTCAATGAAACTGTTCAAAAAATTCCGCCCGGACCGGGAATTGAACCCGGTACCCCTCAGTTCAAATTTCTTGAACAGTTTTATTCAATGGATCTCGACTGCTATTTAGTACATTGGTCAATATTTGCAGTTGCAGAAGTCCTTTGTCTATTTATATAGCAATAAATTGAGATTTGACTCAATTATTATTAAAACAAGAAGAGATAGATGGAGAAATGAGAGGGTAAGACAGAAGATAGGGAGGAAGGCGCTAAGTGAGGATGTAAAAGAAAAGCAGCTCAAATGGTTTGGACATGTCACCAGGATGAGGAATGTAGAGGGGTGAAGCAAGTGGTGGTGGCCAGAAGAGAAGGGAAAAGAAGAAAAGGTAGACCGCGACTGAATTGGGAGAGTTATCTCAAAAGTGTGGGTCGGGAGAGAGGAAGTACCATGAGGGAAATGAGAAGAATGGCTGAGGACCGCAAGGCGTGGAAGAGATGGGCCGAGGCTGGAACCCCTACGCTGTAGCGGCAGAAGGGGAAAAGAAAAAGAAGAAGAAGAATTCAGTAACTCAGTATCTTGACCGGCAGTTGGCAGGTCGATGTCACCCCTTCTTCTAGCATTTTGGTGATGGAGCTGTCCTATCTCTTGGTAAATGCGTACCTCACTTCGTAAGAGTAGCAGCGAGCTATACACGTACTGTACTGACTATACACTGTCAGCACTTGCAAATGTTTGAAAATTGGCCGGCAGTGCTCCAGGTAATGCGATGATGTAATGATGCGGAGAACTTTCTTCTGTAGGAGGAGAATTCTTACGTAGCTCCCTGCATGGCCCCATAGTACTATTCCATAGTTTATGTGACTATGGAACAGCCCATGATAAGCTGAAACCAAGTAATTGGTGGGCACATGCTTCTTCAGTTTCTGCATTTACAGATTCAGATAATTAGATTCATAGAATTAATTCAAGCACAGTTTATTTGATTTAAACCACCGGCTAGCCTCCTCTACAAGTAGATTTGACTGAGCAACAGCAGTTTGGGGTCTTTATCCTGGGCTAATAGGGTGGTGTCATCAGCAAAATAATAATAAAGTCCTCCCATCCAAATTATTAAATAGAATGAAACTTGGCAAACACATGATGTGTGCTAAGTGTTGTTCTATTCAGTAAAATTTTAAAAAAGAAGAAAAACCTTGAAAAATCGATTTTAAAGTGTCGCCATTGACTGTCACGATTTAACTGCCAGTATTAGCTTCGATCATTTTAAAGTCTCGAAAGAAAATGTAGAAGATATGCCTGCTGCTATAAGGCTACTTTCACATAGCCCATTAAATGTATCGAAATGCTTTGAATTTTGTCCCAAGTTGAATCAATCTATGTTGATTATGATCTTGGATATTAAACATAATGTTATTATGAATATTTGTTTTGAAACATGGGACTTGATTCATTTAAAAATACACCTAACTTATCTGAAATCAGCCTTAAGGCCCATATCAACAGTTCGATGCATGTGCCGCGAATGCCTCAAGGTACATTGTTACTGGTGCGACTGGAACGCAGTCGATTAGCTTTGACCAATCACAACTCATGTTATTCAACTAAAGGTGCAGTCGCACCTGTACCAACATACCTTGTGCGTACCAACGCACATGCCTCGCACTGTTGATACGGGCCTTTCACGACCAGCCTTATCACAATAATTGAGAATGTACATATCCATGAAAAAGTAAACTCACCTCTTCTACCTGTTGAAAATACTGATTTATCAGCTGATAATTCACTTTAACATTATTTGATAATTAATTATTTGAAAAACTTAACCTTTAACTAGGTGCAAATCTTTTTTTTGGTCTAAAACAGTTCAAATTCTATTCAGTACTCAATTTGTTTTATTTGTTTTAGGAAAATCGTCGAAATGTTTGGCTCAAAATCCTTACTGAGTTGTAAAAGAGCTGGTACTTTGTGCCTTTTCTATGCATCTAAAGCTCGAAAGACGAAAGAGATATCTTCAATTGGAGTGGTAAAGTACAACAAAGAGAATAAATATTTGTTTGGCGACTTGTTGGAAACCCGAGCTCAACGAAGGAAAACGCTGAAAAAGGTCAATAAGTCTATATTTAAAAATTTGAAGAAGCATGTTAGTGATATTAAAAGTAAGTTACTGAATGCATTACTGAATGAAACTCGGTTTCTAACTCTATCAAAGGTCTATTGCAGATCAAATTATCCAAATTCCTGTTTATTTTCATCTAATGAATTTCTAAGACTTAACCCAATCTCATATTTATCGCCCGTTTCTACTAATGTGAAATATATAAGTGTTTCCCCTGATGGAGGTTCTAGACTTAATGAAGAAAGAGATGCTTATGATATAGGGATAGCCAGAGCTGAGAGGTGGAATAAATGTTTGACAAGAATAGCAATACCTGTAAGCACTCCTCACTATTCTGATAGATTTATAAACAATATTAAATCTACGAATGTAATATACTGTCATGATAATAAGTCACATCTCAATGATCCGCGTCGAATTTCGGCAGTGTATCGAACTAAAAAGAAAAATAGATTGCTTGACAATGTAGCGTTCAAACCTTACTCTTTTGCCAAAAGATTCATACATAGAAGAACAAAGCTGAAAACTTTAGGCCTACAACGAAACAAGAAAGATCTAGAAGATGAACGACACTCATTCAACAACTCTTTGGAAGACGTTATGGAGAAGTCTTTCAAGTCATGTAATCAAAATCTTGCTGGTACAAAACTCTCATCTAGTAAGAATCACGTGATAAGGACAAAATACACTCCTGATGGAATAAAATCTATAGGTTTATCAAGAAGAAGTGATAACTCTGCCCATAAACGAAAATCAATTCTACCTAAATGGGATAATCGATTATCAGTGAACAAAAAAAGTATCTATTTCACAGTCAACCCCAAAAAAATACATACTAACTCAAAATATCAATTCAAGCATCGCAATAACACCAATGGATTGAGTAGGAATTCAAAAAAGGAAAATGGGTTTTTAGAGAGACATGATAAATTTCCGACTTGTGATTTCAGTATAGAAAGTCTTGCTATTAAAGATCAGAAACAGAAAGATGGTTCAGACTGGCTCAATAGCAATCCGCCTGTTTCACTAGCCAATAGTCAGAAAAAAGTATATAGAATACCAGAACTTGTTAGAGGAGGATTAAATTCATACAAATTCAACAAGAAAGTAATTTTTAGCAGAAATAGAAGTCTCATTAAGAACGATTCGAAATTCACAACTTGTGGATTAAGTCATGAAGAAACTAGAGAAAACAGGAGTCAATCATCTAGAAACGAGTATTCTCAACTATCTCATTTCTTGCAGAAAACAAGTTCTAAAAATATCAAGAAAAATGATTTAGTTCCATTTTGTAATTTGGAAAAGTATTTAAAAAATATGAGAGGTTTAGATACTCCGAAATCAATTGCTAAATCCCCCCATTTTTCAAAAATGTCTCCTCACAAAACCGTTGATAAATTTGAAGAGGATTCTAATCCTCTCCTAATAAATAAAAATCAAATTTATTCCTCTTTCTGGCCCAATAGGCCGAAAACTAGTAAGTTTACTAACACTAAAGAAACTAGTTTGCAAGGAAAATATTCTAGTACTGGTGATATAAGTTCTCTTCTATTTCCTAAAAAATATAGTATAGGAAGTACTCTTCCACACTCAGATAGAAAATTTAATCAAGGATATAAATTCAAAGTGCATAACAATACGTTAAAAGCGTCTAATGATTCCTTCTTCAAAGTTCCGTGTAATATGATTGTAGGAAAAAATAAGAAACCTAATCATATTCTTCCAGTAACTGACAATGCGTTTTTTGTTGCCAGTAATGAATTGAATGATGGCTTGGAATGTATCAAAAGTACAGACAAATCAAATAAAAATTCGAGTGATTGCAATATAGAAAATGCATTGAAATATGATATTCCTACCACTAACAACGTTAAACCAAATATTAATTTAAATAAATATTTTTCAGTAGTTCAAAGTGGAAATCCCATTAATGGTGATAATAATCAACATGTCGATTTAAATTCAAACCCAAAAAAGGCACGGATTTCAGATCTTATATTCCAACGAACTCTCTGTAGAAAGGAGTCCAGTTTAAAAAGCTGTGTTGAGAGTTGCAAGGTAGACAACTCAAGTCCAGAAATTTATCAAGAAAAAGAAAATATGGGAGCAGAAAGCAAGAAAATCTTGGAGAAAAGTACGTTTAATCTTTTCAATGGATCACACACTCATAATAATAATTACTGCGAAGAAAATGTCAAAAAAAGGATGCTACAAAAGGAACCTGAAGTGACCATCCACTGTAATGACTTGAAATTAAAGGAAAATAGGATTGAGAAGCCTAAAGAACCCCAGCTCTCCATAGATTTTTTAAAAAATTCATCTAGTAATAAATTCACGGACAATCCTGGAATTAACTATGAAATTAATAAACTGTCCAAGCCTAAGCTTGTTGAAAGCATATTTAATTATAAGAGAAGTTTACATGAAGTAAATCACAAGGTATCCGACGCTGTTATAAAGAATGCCAGTGATGAAAATGTTTTCAAAGCAAAAGATAAAACTGAAAAATCTCATTCAGGTTTGAATTTATCAAAATCACCCCGAAATGAAAACTTATCTTTCAGATTTGAACATTCTTTACTTGATTCTAATAATTCATTGAACGTTTTGACAAATGAAAAACATGAAATTAAATTGTTGAACAGCAGGCCTAACAAGAATGGTGAGTCTGATAATTCTCAAAATTCTTATCCTATTGGAAATACTAGAGGCTGGGGCATTTCTCAGTACTTGAGTTGTGATCACAGAAAGATATCTTCCATTGAACAAAATAAAAATAATTTCGATCGCGTCCCTTCGAAATCAATTCTCAAAGTGGGTAATTTATTTCAAAATAAGATAGTTAGTAAAAATTCTGATTTACTAAATGACTATTCAAACAAACAAGATCAATCCATAGTTGAGGATCAGCCTGAAGTGAGTATTTCGAATACCCCATCTAATCATAATAATCATGAAAAAGTAGATTTGATCAAAGATTATGAAAATAACTCAACTAAGAAAACGATTGAGATGCAGAAAGTGTGCTTCAAACTCACAAATTCTCAATGCCTTCCGACCAATAACATTGATATATCTCAATTTTCAAAAAAAATTAATGATAAAAAAGAGCTTGAAATCCATAACAAGGTGTCAGAGAAACATTGCGATGTAATGAAAACTTCAAAATCGTATACTACACCTTATTATTCCACATTGAACTCTTATAGATCGGATATTGGAAATGATTCGTCCAATTCCCAATATGCTTTTGGAGAAAATATTAGCGCAATTAGGCGGCATTCAACATTTGACAGGGCTCCGTACTATCATTCAGTTGAAGAAAGTAATCCCTTGCACGGTGGCTTATCTAAATATCTATATTGCAGCAGTTCCACTAGTGGATCGTCCGAATTTATCACTAAAAACCTTTCGTCCATCGTCTCTAATTCTATTTTCAAAGACTCCTTCGGATTCTGCCATCGACGATTTGATAAAAAAACACAACTAGATACTTCATCAATTTCACACAGTAATTCAAAATTGTCTTTCGAGAAAGAAAAACGCGTTGAGCGTAATTCCAAATATAATTTTTCTGCTAAAACACCTGAAAACACTGAGATTGAGTCCACTTCAAAAACTGATGATTTCAGTTTTAAACTTAATACTCTCATGAGAGAGAAAGATATCATCACTTATGATTTGAAAGCTATCATTGACTTTTGCCTTTCATTGAATATTCCACCCAAAACAGAGATGAATCACAAAGATGTTCCTGCGACTTCGTTTGACGAAAATAAAATTGAATCAAATTATAAAATTCATAAGATATATGATGAAATAGTCTTGAACATGATGAAAACTATGATTAAAACTTTTCCACCAAAAGAGGCCGTAGAGGACATTTATAAATCAAATATAGATAATGGTAATAGTGGGTTGATCCAGAGCATATTATGCCCTAAACACAAACATAAACAGAATGGAAATGATACTTTCAAAAATGTCATACAAGGTTACAACTCTAAAAAAATCGTTAATAAAAGTGTTGAATTTAGGAGTCATATCTCAAATACAGACTTTTTGAAGAACGAGAGTCATCTTATAGAGAACAGAGATCCAGAGTTTTTTCGAGACTTTCAGAGTTTTCAAAACAAAGTTGAGAAGTCGCCAATTGAAGGTACATCAAATTCAGACCATGTACCTCGTACAAATATGAATAGCTCAAATAGAAACAAAAATGGACTGCTCTTAGATGAATCTGGAGTGAATGAAAACTCTCTTCATAAAGATTTAGTTATATCAAATCAGAATTCAAATCAATGCAAACCTCTTTCCCATTTCAAAGAGTGCGATCAAGTTCAAAAAGTTTTAGGATATCAAGACAGTCACACATTTCAAAATAATCCTTCACTTCAAAATCATGAAGAGATTGATTTTGGCAATAGTGCAAAAAAAGCCGATGATCCACCAATTTCCCTAGATAATGTGTTCATTAATGAAGATGATAATTTCCATAATCCAACTTCATCTTGGAATATATCTGATCGGCAAAAGTACTTTAAACTCACTAGCACTCTTAGAACTGCAATTACCTACTTAAATACAATTGATAAGCAAGGTGATTTAGACAAATCAAAATCTTCTGTTAGAAAGAGTATGACTGACAGAGACAAATTCAAATACTTCTCGAATTTTTTAAAAGAATCCGTTATAAAAAGAGAAAATATACTCAAACAGTTGGAAATAGTACCTTTCAAAAACGTGTCCGTCACTTCTGAATCTGACCCACTTCCGTGTTTGGGAAATAAATCAACTGATGTTCATATTTCAAGTTTGATTAATTTGAATTGTAAACAAATTGAGTTGAGCAATAACACTTTCAAGGAGTTGGAAAATCAAACATCAAATAATGGTGATGTATTAAAAATTCTGGAATTGAGAGAAAATTCTGATATTCATATTCCTGATGAACAATCAATTGAAAGAAAGTACCTTGGTACTGCTCTGAATATTGGTTTACTCGAAAATATTTCTCCATCAGACGCATCAAAACTTCCAATAAAAAATAATTCTGAATTGTTATCCAATCATTTATCAACATCAAGTAATCAAAAAAATGACTGTGTGTCATTAAAAAAAGTTGGAGATGCTTCCACATTGGGAGGGGGATCACAATCTTATCTAAGTTTGAATGGCAGTAGTGAAAACAGTTCTAATGGGCTGAATAAATTTGAATCACTTCTAAGACACTCTAGTAGCTCAGATACAAAAACTAAGTTTTTCAAGAGTTTGAAATTATCTGCATGTAGACAGATTAGTAACTATTCTGTCAAATCAGAAATTACTTCAGAACATACACAATCCTTGAATTATTCAGAAAGCTTTCCTGACGTTTCTGAATTTGATGAAAAGATAGTGAACAAAGGACGTCTTTCCATCAGTAGTGTTTATCCTCAGAATTCTCTACCCAAAGTTTTGTCAAGAGGGAAAATTGCATTTCCTGAAATTCTTGAAAATTATTGTGTTTTACAGGAGCGAGATTTGGCTGCTAAAGGAGAGGGTCACTTGAAAGAAGAAAGTGGAAATTATTTGGAAGAAATCACTACTGAAACACGTTCAAAAACTATTCAAAAACAAAATTCAAAATCAAAACTCTCAAAAACCAGTGTTGATAATGAATCTTATTCTACAGTGATTGGAACTAATAATTTTGGAAAATTATCAGGGGATTGTAGTACAGAAAATAGCCGTTACAATTCACCTGGCAAGAAATTAAATTTTGATGATGAGAATGCATCTGAAACTATTAATGTAAGCTTGAATGAAACTAGTAAATCAAATCGAAATATTGCTCAAGCTAATGATGAATCATTTGTCATAAGTTTATTTCCATTGATCAATTTGCGAAAATCTCACTTGAAGTATGAAGCGTGTGTTGAGCCTGTGATAAACATTAGTTATGAAAGTTTGTGCAAAAACGTCCTCTCCAGCCTGCCATCTGTGGGGAAGATTCTTAGTGAAACCTTGCCAGCTGCAGCAAGAGCGGCTCTCGAGAGGTGGAAGCAGAATATGATTGCTCAGTTAGGTGAAGAAGGATTTCAGAAACTCAATAAAGGTAATTTCATATGATCCAGCTATTTGTACCAGCCATTGGTAACTTTATAAATAATGTTATTAGTTAGCTGTAACTTGAATGTCTGCAAATTGAGAAATTTTCTTCTATACAAAATAAATTCTCTGTAGTTGAGCAACCAGTTCATCAAACTCTAGTTCCTATTGGTTTTCTATGTATGCTGTTTCTCTTGCTTTCAAAATATGGAACATGATATTGAAATTCAGTCAGTTTAAGTTGATGCTTTCTACTGATTTTCTGCTTATTAGGCTACCCACATAAATCCTCGATTTATGTGAGATCAATGTATAGTCTGTCCAAGCAAAGAAGACCCTCTGGCAAGATGGGAAAATGACTAAGCTTGGTCAATATTTGTTCAAGAATTATAAATGTTGTCTTAATAGTAGATCAAATATTGTTTCCTTCAATTTAAGATCAAATTGATAATTTTTAAACCAATATTGATCGAGCTTGAGTCATTCTTCCATCTTGCCAGAGGGTCTTCTTTGCTTGGAAAGACTATACCAACACTTCTGGTTTGATTTAGATTCAGCATCTAGAACCATCTGGAAATTATGCTATTGGTCCTGTTCAACAAGTTAAGGAGTCTCCCACTGAATGCGAAATTGTCACTCATTTAATCTGAGTTATTGATAGATAATAGAAATTCTAAAAATTATTTTAAAAAGTCATTCAAATTTTGATTATGCATCAAGTTTATAGTGAAACTGAGTTTATTATTTATGAACCTACTTTCATAATTTTATATATTTTCTAATTAGGGTACATAGTGCAATGGTGTTGGCAATTTGCTATATGGCTGTTAGCTATTTGAGGGATATTCCGTAATGAAAATTATATCTCAATCATTTTCAACAATGAATAGCAAAAGTCTATTTTTCTTCATCCATATAAATGATGAAAATGTTTACATGTAATTTTAATAATTATCATTTCAGAAAATCTTGCTAGAGGAGCATTATTCCATGAGTACGTCAGGCGTTACTTAGTCGGTGAGACTTCAAATGACGATTTGCCTGAGAAAGTTCAGTATTATTTCAAGAGTTTGGCTGCAGTATTCCCTCATATTTCTGATGTGAAAGTTGTAGAAAGCCATGTTACTCACCCACAACTGCACTACTGTGGCTTTATCGATTGTGTAGCCAAGTATGAGTAAGTATTAATATTTCTATTATGATTTTTTTTAATAATTTTCCAATAATGAACATTATTTTAAAATTTCGAGTCCATAGTAGAAAATATATATTTTGAGAATGTCCATCGTGAGGAATAAAAATAATTGCAATCTCTTCACTCTTACAGCTTGTGAGGAATTATTAATGATGCAAAAAATTGAATTCCTATTTTCCTTTTTTCAATTCCAGTCACTCAAGTTCAATTTCACATTTAATCCTGTCAACCTATATTATTGTGAATGTACTGTATGTACTTAAATGTACGGAGTATTGAGTATTGTGTACTTTGTACTCCAATTTTTCCAATTGTACTAATTATCACAATACCAACATGGCATAAAACTATCAATTCAATAAACTTAATATTTAATTATAATTCAAATGCATTCATTTCCTTAGATTATTTCATTTCACGACGATTAAATTAGATTGGCGTTTCATCTGACTGGTCGTCAACATTTTCACGTTAAGTGAATAAACTATCTCTCATTCAACTGGACATGATTTCCCATTATTGAAAATTCCATGATATACAATACAGGTACTATGATTATTATGAATAATCATAATTTTACAAATAAATGAATTATATTGTTTCAGCGGTACTCCAGTTGTGATTGAATGGAAACTTGCGGAAAAGCCAAAGCCTGACATACGCTCAACATATGATGCCCCTTTACAAATGAGTGCATATCTTGGAGCATTGAATTACGATGACAACTACAACTTCCCTGTAAGTCTAATGGCCTTATGTGTGATCAAAGTAGAGTTTTTGGAATCAATCCATCAACCATTTATTCATTGATACAATTTTTACAATCATCTATAAAATAGCTTAATTTATTCAAATAGAAGCCGGAATATATTTTTGAGGCCATTTATGCAATTACAAGCTACTGTGGAATAAAGATAAGCTTAGAGGCTAAATCAGCCAGTAGCGGCTCACCCATTAGGACTCTCGGACGCAGCACTCCGAATCTTCTGATAACTAAATTCACTTTTCACTATTTAATTTATTTCAAGAAATAATTATTTATAATTTATTGGTATTGCAAAAAATAATAATACTTGAGAGATAAGAGTACAGAAAATGAGATGCGCTAGCCACCAGACAATGAGTAGGCGCTCATGCTCAAGTGCTTAGAAAACTACATCCCTGTTTCTGTAATCTTCCTCAATGCTGGTCATGGCATAACTACAGACGGTGTTCTATATCTATTGAATGGTTGGGATAGGCCGAATTTGGATACTGTTTAGTCAACATACAGAGTGCGGCAGCATAACTTCCTTTTTTTGAAACTTAATAGAACGCATTGTATGAATCAGAAAATTTCATCTAGCCGTGGGGGAGAATCCTGTAACAAGTCGGAAAGTTCAAGGGCAGATGCATGTTTGCGCGCAGAACGCCGTGGTGATCGCAACATTGAAGCTCTCACTACCTCATTGTTCTCATTTGATCTAATTGTCCGAGGTACTCCAGTTCTTTGTCTTGTCGCACTTGAAGTTTGTCTGAACGTAGTGACCCTCGTAAAAATTGATGTCCGGGACAGCGGCCAACGTGGCTAAATTAAAGCGATTTCGAAAGGCACACTGGGTTGCGATCACAGAACATCCGCTCAAAAATTAGGCCTCGATGGCAAACGCACGCTTCTCACTGCTCCAGCGCAAGATGGCGACTGAACTGTGTCGAACCAAAACTTTATAGTCCCACCTCTCGAACGAGATTACTAGCACTCCGCTCCGACATCAACCGACTAAATGGCGCAGATTAATAAAAGGAAGTCATGCTGCCGCACCCTGTATTTATACAGTAGTACGTTGTACAGGAACATTACGCTAGAGCGCTATTGCTTTAGAGAGACTCGCTCGCTGGTTTTTCTTCAATTGAAAATGCAATAATTATTAAAATAATTGATTTCTAAAAGTAAATTTGAATTCAATATTCAAATTATATTTTTAATTTATATTCGTAGAAACTGTATGGTATTCTACTCTTATTCTTGAACACGAGTTCTTTATTATAAATACGTTACGTTGAGCTAGTTGATATTTTGTTTTTGTTTTAGCGAGCCCGTGTGCTTCAGACAATACATTTATTTATTTGTAACTAAATTAGTTTTAGTTTGTGTTATGGCCATTTATTTGAATCCAAGCGCGCGGTCTTGTCTGTACGGTGCTGCCGCCTGGATTGTGCCATCTTTTCGAAACTATAGTTTGCTGCAATCGTCTGTTGCATTCGCAGTGAGAGAGTCTCACGGTGTGCCGGCGAACGGTTTTTTTGTTGTACTCGCCTGGCCGGGCAATATGTGTTAATTGTTGTGTTGAATGTATAAATATTTGGAAAAAGCAAGCAGTTTATCAGTGATCAATACTACACCAAGCAGGACAAGGAGCCACCATAGCCAAAGTATCATCAGGTATCTCCCTACCCTGGGTTATATTATATTCCTCTCTTACCATTATTCCATCCTATCTATTTATTTAAATACTGATGATTGATAATTTGGCTCATAAATTAGAAATTACCTCTGGTGAGTTAATTATTTATATTATTTTGAAAATTGCTATAATAATTTTGTCAGTAAACCTTTTGGTTAATTTCAGCTTGGATATTAGTATTAAAACAACCTTTATTATACAGTCCACTCAGTTTTATCGTACATTTTTCTGGTCCCTCGGGCCAAATATTCATTAAATTAGAGATTTTGTTGCATTTTAAACTTGCTTTTTCCAATTATAATTCGTATTTGAATGATGGAATTTCTGTTTGTCATGAGTATGCATGTTTGCCAGTACACGTTCAAAACAGGTTCATGCTCAAGGTCGAATTGAACGGCCTGTTTTCTGCTTATCAAGCGTTATTGTTATCGGTTGATTATCATCAACTGCCGATGAATATTATTGTAGTTTTTGTTTTATGGCTTTGTGTTTGAATGAATCTGTTTTTCACTCGATTGATTGGAAATAAAGAAACATCAGCTTGGATGTTTTTCTCTTTTTCTATTTGTCATAGTATTTGCTTTTGGGGTTTGATTTCGACTGGTATAGCATCATTCGGATGGCTATCAGTGTATTTCGGCCTACGGTATTTACTTGTAATTTTATTTGTAGCTTGTGTGGAATCAACTTGTTCTGATACAAGTATTTTTGGAAATTTTTCGAGTGAAATCAGATTCAAATTGTACTTTGTTTGTTATTTTGTATTTGTATGTCATTTCTTTTGTCAATATGACAGAGAAGGTGGAAAAGACTTTGAGAGTCCTTCAGGCAAGGAAGCAGCACTTATTTTTAAGAATTCAACGGCTGTATGATTTATCCAAAGACATCGAAGAAAAAAGGTGGCCGAACAGTTCATAGTTTTAGTCGAAAATCTTCCAACAACATTGGAAGAATTTGAAAGTTGTGAACTAAGAATTCAAGAGATAGAAATTGAATTAAAAGAGAATTATGTTCCTGAATTCACAGATGCTCATCTCGATTTGGTGGCCTTCATTAAGCAGGCATTGAACAAATTGAATCAATCAGCCAAAACCGAAGTGGTGGTAAAACCCACTGCTCCAGCAGTTGTTCAATCTAATCCTGAGCTTAATTTGCCACGCATAGAGTTGCCGACTTTTGACGGAAACCAATTGAAATGGGCCAGTTTCTATGAATTGTTCAAGGTATTAGTCCATGATAACAAATCTTTGACCAATCAACAACGGATACAGTATTTATTCTCACGATTAAGTGGTGAGGCGGCTAATCTTATCCAGCATGTATCGCCCGTCGGGGCCAATTACCAAAATATATGGACGTCATTGGTCACTCGTTATCAGGACACAAGATCTCAGACCGAAGCCTATTTGAAGCAGATTTTTGAATTTGAGGGTCTTAAAGTCGAAAGTAGGTGTGGTCTAACTGCAATTCTTGATCAATTTTGTGCTCCAATCACAGCTTTGAAGCGTTTGCGGGGAGTCAATCTTACTGATAGTATTTTCTTGTATCACGCATTGAAATTATTGGATCCCGTAACAAGGCGTGCTTTTGAGGCTGCAGTACGAGATAAAGATGTTCCATCTTATGATGATTTGGTCTCTTTCATACAAAAACAGATTAAATCTTTGCCGTTTGATGATAGTAAAGTGTTGAATTCGTCAGGTAGTTCATCAATAAAAAAGACTCAGTCTGCTTCCAAAAATTTCAAAGCTCACTCTCATTCGAGTCCAAAGGTGTTTGTGACTCATTCACCCGGCAATGACTCGTCCACGGCTGGGAGAGGTGTGAGTTGTCTGCGTTGTTCAAAAAAGGGTCACAAATTTGTTGATTGCAGTTTATTCCTGAAACAGACCCCTAGAGAAAGATACGCTTTTGTGAAGGAAATTTCGTATTGCTTTCGTTGTCTTGAGGATTCTCATTCTAGTAGAGCCTGTAAGAGTAATAAAACGTGCAATCTTTGTAATCAGATTCACCACACCTTGTTACATTTTGGATCTAACGAGTCTAAAACTAATGTAGAGTCTGTGAGAGTTGAGAAAAATCTTTCTGTCACCTGTTATTCCGCTACGAATGGCAGTAATAGCGTTGTCGTTTTGTCTACTGCTAGGGTGTTAGTGAAAAATTCATCTGGTGGATTACATGAACTTCGAGTTTTGTTGGATAGCGGTTCTCAATCACATTTTATCACATCCAGTGCTTGTAAGAAATTGAAGCTTCCAATTACTAAATTGAATACTGTTGTTCATGGCTTCGGAGGAAGGAGACGGTAGTACGTGGACGTACATTCTTCTCATTTCAATCTAAAATTGACTCTGATATTTGTTTCTCCGTCGAGTCTCTCGTGGTAGAAAGTATCGTTGAGCGGTTGCCCTCTTGTGAAATAGATACGTCTAAATTGTCTCATTTGAATGGTCTACAATTGGCTGACGAAGAGTTCTCTTCACCCAACACAATTGATATGATTATTGGTGCTGAATTGTTACCACATTTGCTGAAGTCTGATCGTGTGGTGGGAAAGGTGAATGAGATTACAGCTATAGACAGTCTTTTGGGTTATATCCTCATGGGAAGAGCTCCGGTTTTGTCGTCGTCGCGTGATAAGAGCAGTCATGTTGTGTGCAATCTCTCATTGGACAAAATGGTTCAAAAATTTTGGGAATTGGAAGAGTGTCCTGCTTCAACGCGGCCGCTGAAACCTCAAGAAGTCGACTGTGAAAATAACTACGTTTCATCTGTTTGTCGTACTGAATCGGGGAGGTTTGTCGTTTCATTGTCATGGTTGAAACCCCTGATAATTTGGGTGACTCGTATAACACTGCCAAACGACGTTTCTTGAATTTAGAAAGACGTTTGGAGTTGGATTCTACATCGCGTGTTGCCTATCACGACATATTAAAAGACTATTTGAAACAAGGTCACATGTCATTGATAACCGATCAGTCTGATAAGAGTGGTTATCACATCCCACATCATGCAATTGTCAAAGCAAGCAGTTCAACAACGCCAATTCGCATTGTATTTGATGCTAGTGCTAAGACAACCACATCATTATCGTTAAATGAAATATTGCATGTGGGTCCAAAATTGCAAACGGACATTTTTGTTGTTTTGCTCAACTTCCGATTATTTCAAATAGCATTGACAGCCGACATACGTCAAATGTATCGCCAAATTGTGATGGAGCAATCGTGTAGAAAATACCAGCGTATTTTATGGAGATTTTCTACCGAGGATCCAATTGAAATTTACGAGTTGAACTGCGTAGTGTTTGGAGTCTCGTCGTCACCGTACTTGGCCTTACGAACGGTGCACCGCTTGGTAGAGGAAGAAGGAGATAATTTCCCTGCTGCTTGCACACGCATACCGAGTGATATGTTTGTCGACGATCTTGTCACTTCAGCCCCTTCTCTATCAGACGCTAATGACCTCTATCGTCAAACCAAGGAACTATTCAAACAAGGTGGTTTTGAATTGACGAAGTGGGCATCAAATTCGGCTGAATTAATGGAATGTATGCTGGAGAACGACACGTCAATTTTATCTAAAAATTTTGATTTTGAAAATTCGTTGTCAATTCTGGGTTTGAGGTGGCAACCAGTTGTCGATTCGTTTCATTTTGTAGTCAATCACACTGGCGACAGAGCGACAAAACGGAAGATACTCTCAGCAGTTGCGCGAATTTACGATCCAATGGGTTTTCTTGCTCCTCTCACGTTACTATTGAAGTGTTTGATCAAACAATTGTGGCAACACGGCGTTGGTTGGGATCAAACACCACCGTTATCAATAACGAAACGTTGGGAAATATGTCAAAATGAGTTTGATTTATTATCGAATATCTCCATTCCTCGTCATCTCGGAGTGTACTTGAATACAACAATTAGTTTAATTGGATTTTGTGACGCATCACAACAGGCACTTGGAGCTGTCATCTACCTGAAGAGTCACGGTGACGATGGATCGCCACCAACTATTACTTTGCTGTGTGGAAAATCGAAAGTCGCTCCAAATAAATCAGTTTCCATTCCTCGGCTGGAATTATGTGCTGCACTGCTATTGGCGGAGTTGTTGCATACTACCTATAATATAATTAGTGAAAGGTGTCGTGTGTCTCGTGTAATAGCCTTATCGGACTCGACGGTGGCTCTTTGTTGGATTCGGGCCCCACCTTCGCGTTGGACCACTTTTGTTTCGAATCGTGTATCAAAAATTCAGGATTGTCACGTGCAGCAGTGGAAGCATGTTAGTGGCTCCGAAAATCCATCAGATTGTCTGTCACGTGGATTAACACCAGCTGAGCTTGTAAGTCATAAATTGTGGTGGAACGGTCCCACTTGGTTGGAAAAAGAGGAAAATAATTGGCCAGTGAAAGTGGACTTTATCGAAGTTGAAAATCCACCGGAAGCTAAAACCAATGTTCTAGTGACCCTTCACACAGATGCGACTTGTGATAATGTTATATATTCATTAATTCAACGCTGTTCAAGTTACCAACGATTATTACGTGTGTTCATTGTGATTTTGAAATTTGTTCGTGTATTGCCTAAACAGGGTGAGTCTGATTTGAATGTAGCTGAAATGTATTTATGTCGACTAGTACAGAAAATCCACTTTGCTAATGAATTCTCTCAATTGAAGACGGGAAAGTTGTGTTCAGTTCGTATGCAGCGTTTGTCTCCATTCATAGAGAAAGAAATCATTCGCGTCGGCGGTCGATTGTCAACAGCCAATCTCGGTTTTGATAATTGTCATCCAATTATCTTGCCGAAAAAGGACAATTTCGTCACATTATTAGTCAATGATTTTCATCTGAAAAATTGTCATGCAGGACCACGTCTTCTATTATCCTTAATTAGACAAAAATTCTGGATCCTGTCTGGTCGTCTTGTTGTTCGTAAATGTGTTTATCTCTGTAATAAATGTTTTCGGTGTAAACCAAAGATTTCACCTCCTAAAATGGGTAATCTACCGGCGAGTAGAGTCACACAACTGAAACCGTTCGAGCATTGTGGGGTGGACTATGCGGGACCCCTCAGAATTACAATGGCTAAGCGACGTAATCCCGTCATATTGAAAGCTTATATATGTCTATTCGTATGTATGTCTACCAAGGCAGTACATATTGAATTGGTCTCGGATTTATCCACTCCAGCATTTTTGGCTGCTTTCCACCGTTTTCTATCTCGGCGTGGGCCTTGCAGAGTGATCTACTCGGACTGCGGAACCAATTTTGTTGGTGCTCATGAACAGTTAATTCAGCTTTCAAACTTTGTTAACTCTTCTACGTTCCAAACCAGTTTGACAGGTGATTTGTCCGATTATAGGATCGACTGGAAATTTATTCCACCAGGAGCGCCCCATTTTGGGGGATCTGGGAGGCCAACATAAAGGCAACAAAATCACATCTTTTCCGTGTGATTGGTAGTCAATTGTTAACGTATGAGGAGATGAATACCGTTCTAGTTCAAGTCGAAGCTGTACTGAACTCGAGACCACTGTGCTCTATGAGTGAAGATCCAAGTGAGCCACTTGCATTAACACCAGCACATTTTCTCAAACTCACCCCATTGAAGGCTTTTCCAATGGAAGATGTGGTTGATTGTCCTATTAATCGTCTTACTCGATTTCAGCTGGTGGATCAACTAGTGCAATCTTTTTGGCGCAGGTGGCGAGTGGAATATCTTCATGAGCTTCAAGAACGAGGAAAATGGTGGAAATCGTCTACTCCGCTTAAAGTAGGAACTATTGTAATTGTGGATCAACCGAACCTCCCTCCACTGCAGTGGCCACTAGGCATCGTGGAACAAGTTTTTCCAGGGACAGACGGCCAAGTGAGAGTAGCCCTGGTGCGTTTGAAGAATGGGTGTCTTAAACGACCAGTCACTAAGCTTTTCCCACTACCCACTCAATAGTGGATGGGTGTAGTGATGAAATCTTTGGTTTTTTGTGTTCTTTGGTTGTGGTTTGCATGTTTGGATTTTTTTGTAATTTTCGGTATCGTCATTTAGTGTTTTGAGCCCTAGCTGAAAAATACTTTTCAGGTGGGGGGGAATGTTATGGCCACTTATTTGAATCCAAGCGCGCGGTCTTGTCTGTACGGTGCTGCCGCCTGGATTGTGCCATCTTTTCGAAACTATAGTTTGCTGCAATCGTCTGTTGCATTCGCAGTGAGAGAGTCTCACGGTGTGCCGGCGAACGGTTTTTTTTTGTTGTACTCGCCTGGCCGGGCAATATGTGTTAATTGTTGTGTTGAATGTATAAATATTTGGAAAAAGCAAGCAGTTTATCAGTGATCAATACTACACCAAGCAGGACAAGGAGCCACCATAGCCAAAGTATCATCAGGTATCTCCCTACCCTGGGTTATATTATATTCCTCTCTTACCATTATTCCATCCTATCTATTTATTTAAATACTGATGATTGATAATTTGGCTCATAAATTAGAAATTACCTCTGGTGAGTTAATTATTTATATTATTTTGAAAATTGCTATAATAATTTTGTCAGTAAACCTTTTGGTTAATTTCAGCTTGGATATTAGTATTAAAACAACCTTTATTATACAGTCCACTCAGTTTTATCGTACAGTTTGAGTGTACATATAGTGTTACTTTCATGAAAATTACTATACCTTTGAAATTACAAGAATACCTTGTAGCGTAAACTTAGTAACATCCCCAGTCTTCAATGTTCAATTGAAGGGTTATCGATCACTTTGCTTAGAAAGAGAGAAGAATGGACTTCTGTTTCAAACAATATAATTAAAGGTAGGTTCTGTGATCCAACTCAATCTTTTTGCATGCTAATTTAGCAATCAGTGCCGATTTAATTTCTTAGGAATCTTATATTATCAGCAGAAAGATTTGTTCTTGAAAAATTTTCTTTTTATTCTGAAACTTGTCTCTATTTCTGTTTCTGGTCAATAGGCAATTAACTAATGAGTCTATAAAATTGGTTTAAAATATATAAAATTGTTTGTGATCAATGACTATTTGTTTCAGGTTGCAAGTGGAGTGGTAGTGGCTGCTTACACTGACGGCTCACCTGCCAATGTATTCTACCTTCCTCAAGAAAAATGTGTCACCTACTGGGAAAGTTTCCAAAAAAGACTACAAGAATATAAAAAAATGAAATCTGTAAAACTAAAGTGATCATAGCATTAAACCAAAGCAATTATTTTGTAAAAGCTTATTATATTTATTGAAATATGTATGTAGCTTGTTGAAATTTTATTATAAATGTATATATTATAAATGTATCTGATACATTGCCTACAACTTGAAGCCAAAAACGTTTCTTTATCTTGCTCCAATCCTGATTTGGAGTTTATTGTTTGCCTGACAAACCTTTAGAAAATGGATGTTTTGAATATCAGTATTTATTTAGGAGATATACTCATTTGTAAGTAAAAAATGTCATTTTTTTGTGTAGGACTGAAAAGTCAATATTCTTTTAGGAGTTATTTTTTTCAATTTTGACCGAATTCAACATATGATATATGAATTTGGACCGTCTTGATGAGCTGGATGGGAATGATGAGCTATAGTTTGTTGAGATCCGTTGACTTTTACAATAGTTAGAGGTATCCTTGATTTAAGATCCTTGAAAGGTTCTTAATATTGAACATAACCAAATTTCAGATCGGTAAGTGGGTTATTTGCAGGAAAATAATCTGGAAGACACTATTATCAGAGAAAATCTCAATACAAGCACGTATACATTCTTTTGGAGACCATTTCCCCCCAAAATAGGATTTTTTTAATTACAAAAGGATATCTTTTCACTGCTCTAGTTCAAAAACTATACAAGGGAAGGTCTACTTAGCCTATTTATGCCCACTGATCCCAAATGGGAACAAGTCATTATTATTGTTGTGATTCCAATAATACTGATAGGAAGGGAAATTTTATGAATCAGATATGTTGTGTTGGCATTACTGCAGACACCCACCATTTTTCAGCATTATTGCATCAGTTTGTTATGAGTACAAGCACGTCAAAGTTCATTACTTTTGTCGCGTCATGGGATCAAATGAAAAGTAAGTTATATATTTTTTCTATTCACGTAAAAATTTATAATTTTCATTCTCAATTATACTCAATGTATGTCTCTACCAATAACAGGAGCCAGATCTATAAATGTATATCATATTTTTCTTTCACAGTCATTTGAAATTTGATGTTCCCAAATGGGAACAGTGGGCATGAATGGGATGGTGTTCTAAAAAATTTTTTTTTGTTGCAGGCTCTCATTATTCGAAATTGAGGAAATTTTGGCACAAGATGATTTCCTGGATGCACATATCACACTCATTCCTCCCGAGGATATTCTCTCAGAAGGTGACAGTGGTGAAGAAGATGAAGTAGATATTGACCGCTTGTCAAGGAAGCAACTTCTATCCCACGCTGAAGCTTCAATGAGGAGAGTCACAAAAGAAGGTATTAGAACTGAAATCATCTCTTCTGAACCACAACCTGCTCTAGAAGACGTAATCTTTCCAAAATTACAGGCTAATCTGTCTCAAAACTTGTGGTGTAAAACTTGTGGAGGCTCTGAAAAATTAAGGGGTGAAGAGCACTGGAACGATCAGGTCCAATAGGGTAGAGAGGGCTCCAATAATTGATGCAGAAATATTACGCAAAAAAGTAGGGGATCAATGCATCAGTTGACGGACGAAAGCTCTGGTATTACATTGGTCCAATACTATGACAATAATATTGTAAATTTCATTTCTTCCCAAGCAGGTATTGAGCCAAAGGGGAAAGTAAAACGCTACAGTCAGGCATTGAAAAAGTTCATTCACATTGATCAACCTGCTTGTTGTGACCTGTACAATACGTACATGGGCGGGGTTGATAGGTTAGATGAAAACATTTCAAAAATGAGGATAAACATCAGAAGCAATAAATGGTACTGGCAGCTTTTTAGTTTCCCACTCAATGCCTCCATAAACAATGCTTGGCAATTGCATAGGTGGGTTAGAAAGAACAAACCTGAACAACTTGACCTCCTTGCTTTCACACGACAGATATGTATGTCATATCTACAGAAATATTCAAAAAGATTGGCTTTGGGTAGGCCTTCACGCGTAGTGCAAGCTTTAGGAGCAGTAGATAAGAGGGTGACGGATCATGTATGATATGATGGTCTGAATCATCACATTGTTCCAAATGAGAGACAGTCAAGATGTGCACAATGCAAGAAGAATGCCCGCACTAAATGTAATGTAGCACTTCATAATCATTGCTCAATGATTTTCCATTCAAAATGAAGAGATAGCCTGTACTGATGAGCCTATGCATTTATTATCATTTTCTATTTTCATCATAATGCTATATTGTTTGCTATAATTATTTTGATTATTATCTATCATTATCTATTATTATCTCTTGATTGTTTATCAAAGATTATTATTATTCAAATTGATGATTTATATTGTAATCAATATTATATCCATTTTTTGTAATTCAGATTTCTCACACACTGTTATAATCAATGAATATTCCAATATACAATCATAATGTGAGTGTACAAGTGCTTTTTAACCTACTCTCCAATCATTTTTGGAATGTGTGTACTCTATAACTTCACCACCCCTTTCGTGCCCACTGTTCCCAAATGGGAACATCGATTTTCCAGGTCAATTAGGCATAAACCAAGCTATATTCATGGAAAATACATGACTTTGAAAGAAAAAAATAATTTATGGGCACAAATGGGTTAGTCTCAATTTGTAGAGGACAAAATTATCCCCAGTGGTATTTCGATTAAAACAATTCAAATGAATATGTCAAAAGATCTGAGCGAACAAAAACTGAAAATGCTCAATTATAGTTTTTCTTGAAAATTTACTTTTTGAAAAATTGTAACTCGGTTTTTAGTGGAGATAAGGCTGAACGCGCACTGCTACGACTCAGACCAGACCAAGACTCAGACCAGACTAACTTGCAGCCAGAGAAACACGGAATTATACGTGATCAATTAATGGAGATCACATGAAGTAACGCGCTCTAGTCAGACCAAGTCCAGACCAAACGCAAGACCAGAGCCAGACCACAGCTGTATACTTTCAATGTTAAAGGTACACTAGCGCGGCCACCATTCCAAATTTGGAACCAAATCACTACGGCCAGAGAAAACATTGGAAGATAGGAGAATTGCGTTTCAGGCCAGACCACAAATTTTTTTCTGGTCTGGCAAGACCAAACATCAGACCAGCTGGTGTACATTCGTTTTCAAATTTGTGTTGCTTTTCACAAAACGGAATAGTCATCTTTTGTATCATTTTATCTTTTTTTCTCATTTCTCTCAAAATGTCTTTTGAAATATTTGGTGCTGAACGGCTAATTTATGAAATAAAAGAGATAAGAAGGAAAGAAAAAAATAGAAGACCGCATTAAAATGTAGAAAATTATAGAATTAGAGGAAAAGTGAAAAAAAACTCTTTCAGATAAGAAATAAATGAGAAAGTGGACTAAAATTCCATTTTATTCATCTATCCATTGATAATACAATACAAATTATAATAATATTATTATTAATATAACTAGGATAGAAAAAAAGGTGAAGTCTGTACTATTTCTTGATATCTATAAATTCATTATGTATATTGACTTCTATTCCAGGGCCGGACTAGGACTCCTGAAAGGGCGCTGCCTTCCACTTATGAAAGGGCGCATCCTTGAGGGGGTTAGTCTCAGCCCATAAAATCGAGGGGTTTGGGAGTCGTCTCTGGATAAAAATTAAATTTTGACCTCGAATGTTTTGTTGATGGTAAACTTTATTGATGTTTGAAAGCTTGAAAATGGAATTTCTATGTCATTTTCCATTGAAGAAAGTTATCGAACATCACAATCAATTTTTCATCATACAGGAATTCAATTATGAAAAGCCTTTCTGGCTTCTTGGACAATAGAGAAAAATAGCCAGTGAAAGTAGGAGCAATTTTTGTTGAAGTGATTCAGTACGTTTCGAAAATGGTGAAAAAGGAATTTTGATTAATAAAGGGGAGAAATAAGAAGAATGTGGATTGAATATGTAGTACTAGGCCTGTATACTCTTTGTAGTATGACCTCTTTTAGGAGATTGGCTGTTGTTAGTAAAGACAGTCAGTTGTTTCCCGTCTCAGGAGAAATAGTAATTATTGTTGCATTTCACTCTAACTGATCAACTGCATGTTATTCAGAGGTGTTCTGCGCCTCCACTTGGTTGTGAAGCCTAGCTTATGGTTGAGAGGATCACCGTGCTGACCACACGTTACCTCTATCCTAGTTGATGATTATTCGCTTGCTGTATGGTCTGTTTGGGCAGAGATGGTATTCTTTCAGGGTGGGGGATGTCTTTCGGCTTGGTCGGTGTTGGTTGGCGGTCTGTAGGTTCTGTTCACGAATTTATGGCTTTTGAGCAGGTATTGGCTGGGCTGGAGTCGTTTTCCCGTCTTGCTGGGGTGTCTTCTTTGCTTGGACGGACTGTTTAGTGGAGTGAATATGAAACTGGCAACCAGCTCGTAAGCCTAGGCCCTTCTTGGGATGTTGAGACATTGACAAACAAACTGTAGTATACACTGCTTTCATTTCTTGAAAAATTCCAAACAACTCATATCAATCGTCATTGTTTCTATCAGTTTATTATGAAGCTTACCATTGAATTTCCTATTTTTCAAAATTCGAAATTGAACTTCAATACATTGAGCTGAATACTCTAAATTTTTGATAGGTTTAAAAATAATTTTACTGAAAATTTTCAAGTTTCAATTCATTATCAAATTACTTCACTTTTTTCATACAATCACTTTTTATAGTAATTGGAAATTCAAATGAGAAAGTAAGATCATTGAATTCTATAGATTCTCAATACTTAATTAATGATCAACAAAGTAATATGAAATGTCCAATTGATGAAATTAATTATCATTAGAATAATATTGGTGATGCTATCGTCACACGAGGGCGCAAGGGGCGTACAATTGAAGGGTGCACCGGCTCACGGGCTGCTGTTGGCCAGTCTGAGCCTGTTTTATTCGATCACGTTAATTTATGCATGAGTTCCATTTGTTCTTATCAGTATTCATTCTACAAGATCTATTGTTCTTTCTAAGAAAAGAACAGGTGAAATCAGATTGAACACTTAATAGACGAGTACAAAAGAGAAAATGTTAACAAATTATAGAAATTCTCTACAATACTGACACCAATTTAGGATCACATCAATTCTGGAAATGTTTTTTTCAAATCCTTTTGAAAATACGCCCGTAATCAGGTTTTCAAAAGTTTGAGATGCATCGCGGATTGCATATTTTGGTCCTTAGTCAATTATCTATCTCATCTTAATTGGACCTATTTTATTAATTATCTAAATTTATCTATTTACAATTCGCGAAATGGCACTCATTCATGGCATGTTCGGTTGGACTTTAAAAAGCACTCTCAGAACAACTTTTTGAAATTCTGCTGAGTTACGCCCAATATTTAGGCCTAAGTTTCCATAGTTTTTCCTTTGCTTTTTTCGAGAACCAATTGGGAGAAAATGTAAAAATTTATTAGACAGGTTCCGATTGAATTTAGAATTGTATGTTGAAAATTTTTGAAATCAAAATGACCCTGTTAAGTTATGTGAGTAAACAAAGCGAGTCAGTTTTAATTATTATATTCATTATATGGTGTAGTGATTTTGTGAAGTTCTTCAGTTTTAGTGGTCAACAATGTTTTGGAATCAAAAATTATGTTTTCAAATAAACTTTTTAAAATAACTATAACTCATATCTCCGTTTGTGGAAAATGAGGTTATTTGGCGAAGTGGAACAACCCTTGGGTCTCCCCACTATTAAAAGCCATACGCTAAATAAATAAATAATGTAATCAAGATTATTTTCAACGCCAGCCAGGCTTTTGATCAATCATGTAAATTCAGTAGTAAATGATAAATATCAACCTTTTTTGTACCGGTAATAGATGTATCAAATTTTAAACAATAGGTTCTAATCACTGGCGGCTCATGCCCACGAAACAGGTGAAGTGCTGTATTCGCTGTGTGCAAGTGGGTGGAAAGGATATTTTTGGCGACCAAGGCGCTATTGGCGGATCATTTCGGCGAAAAATTGAGAGAATTAACATTGGAGGAGATAGGGCTAAACCTAAAATAATGTCCTGGAGAATTTGTTGTGTTCCGGATTGTAAAAATAAAACACGCAATGGAAATTTCAAGTTCTACACTTTTCCAGTTGCCATACATAAGTTTCATCAATAAAAAGAATGGTTCACTGCATTGAATAAAATATTGATAGGTGAAGCTAACCTTATTGTTTTGTTTATGTGCAAAAGAATTTGTTGATCAAGTAGGACCATGGAGTGCTCCATTCTAACCTGTACATCAGGTAATGTACATGAATAGTTTTTATGTTAGTTAATCTAATAAGCTGTTATTATCAACGCAAAAACTCTATTAATTATGTTTTAATAAGGAATATTCATATCATTCAATTTTTGAAATAAATGTCAGCTTGCGCCAATTTTTCATTTTCATGTGAGATAACTTATCAGCTGTTATCTCAAAGTTTTTGTTGACTCTCAAATACATCTGTTTGCGGTTGTCTGCTCTCAAATACTTGAAAACTAGGATTTTTCTAATATAATGAGATATAATACTATCAATAACAAACACTCCTATCCTAAATATCATGTTCTAATTACTGAGAAATGCATGAAGCAGCAAATAATTCCATTCTAATTATAAATGCGTTTTTCCCATTTAGCGCTATGCTTTGTATGCTAAAACGCGTATAAAAATACACACGATAATCCACCAGAGCCGCAGCACGGTAGATGCTCATAGCGAAAGATACGGGCACTTCACCTGTTTCGTGTGTACGAGCCGCCAGTGGATATAATTATTTTAAATAAGGTTCATTCGGAGAAGCTCGCTTTAATAATATACAGTAGTAAGCCGATCATCCGAGCGCCGATTAACCAAATTGTCAATTATCCGAATCTGTATTAAAAGCATAGTAATGAATCAAAAACCAGCGTTTACGACGTGATCGTAGCTTTTCTTTATTTTTTTTTGAATTGTATTTACTGTACCGTAGTTAGTACAGTAGTATGTGTTTTGCTTTCCATATTAATTTAACTACACTGTAGAGATATAAATCACTACACTGTACTTCTCAAATGTAATAAAGTTTATTCCAATAAGTTTAACACATTATTTTTCTTTAATACAGTCCAATTACATGTCCAATTGTCCAAATTTTTGCTTATCTGAATTGATCCCGGTCTCAATTAGTTTGTATAATCGGCGTTCCACTGTAATGAAGATGCAGTTAAAATTAAAACAATTTTTTTGCCATACTTTTGGAACGGTAGCTTTCTCCGAAATTCAGAGACCGAGACCGGTCCTATGATCTCGTGGTTATAACAGTGATCAATCTCAGAATTCCATTATTTAAATTACCCGGGAATGATTGATACAAATTTAAAACGAAGTTGGCGCTATCTCTTTGCTAATGATGGAACTGCTTGAATATGCAATGATTTTAATCATATGTTTTCTATCATGGTCTTGGTCTGGTCTGAGTCTGGTCTGAGCTTTGGTCTGACTGCATCAGACCAGTGGTCTGGTCTGGTCTGAGTCGTACCAGTGCGCGTTAGGCCTTAGGCCTAAAGAGATTCAACTACCATTCTTTTGGAAATTTTATTTACTAAAAAAAAAGGTTCAGTAAGTTTTCTGGTCCGTTGCTTTGTTTTGACGTTATTCCAAGAAACTCAAAAAATGAGCAAAAATGGCGGCTAAAAAACAACTTTGAGAGTTGAGACAGGACACGAGTTGAGAGTGGGACTTTTTACACGTTAAATAGGGAGGTACCTATCAGTTCTAGGTTGACCTCTTTTTTGAGCTAGAATAATGACTTGACTATAGGATAGTATTTTTCAAACATTAAATCATATCACGAGTTGCAACGTTTAGAAATGCATAGAGAAACTTCAACTTTGTCTTGAAAAAAGTCGGGAAAAAGTCTTGAATTTCATTCATGCAAATTGCTAGACACCCTGGATAGTGTAACTACGCATATGCAGAACTGATATTTTCAGGGAGAAATCACTTCAGCCAACCTATCGTTTTTACACTATACATCATATTGTTAGACACAATATGTTTTAAAAACATATATGTTTTTACACATCATAACCATATTGATTTCATGAATAAAATTTTTTTTTTGTATTTGCTAGCACAAATCATAAAATAGTTACCGAACTAGGACAGAAAAAATCGTCTGAGCCTGTACTATTTCTTCCTAAATTTGGTTATGTTGGAACAATTTTCATTTCAAATACAGCTGGCAGCAGTTTGGCAGCCATGTTGCCAAAGGCTCTTCTGTTCTTGGCCAAACTATACCATCTTGCTGGAGGGTCTTCTTTGCTTGGACAGACTATTGACCAACAGAAGTTGGCTTGTGATTCAACCGACCCGGTCTCTGGTGGTCGAGATTTGTGCCTCTTCTTATCTATCATAGCGCATGCGCATGCGCATTCCTTTGGCGAGATGCTTGTACGTCAATTGACTGAAATGTTTTGGGTTATTCACCCAAATGTTTTGCCACCTGAAATGTTTTGGGTCAGAATCTGCTCACCCTAAACTATGACAAGACCCACTTTCTAACTTTCTCAGCTACACAGCATGGACAGCCTACGGAAAACCTTTTAACAGTCAACATTTCCAACAGCTCTGCATACACTATCCACAGAAAACCAACAATAAAATATCTTGGAATCATACTGGACTCTTTCCTGCGCTGGGACCATCATATAGACAACCTATGCAAAAAATTGAGAAAGATTATTTACAAGTTCAAAATGCTGAGGACATTGATAGATGAGAATGTGTATGAAGATGGTGTACTATTCCTTAGTCCAGTCTTTGATTACCTATGGGATTGTGGGATGGGGAGGGACAAACTTCGTTCACCTTGACCCTCTTTTAAAAGTACAAAAACTGATAATGAAAATTATTAAGCAGAAACCACTTTGCTACCCATCAGATCAGCTATACAATGAGTTTGGAGTGATGGATGCAAGACAGCTCTACTCCCTGGAAATCATTTGCAGACTACACAAAAAACCAGAAAACTTTCAATGGAGAAACCTCAGTCATAACACAAGAGATAGAAACCTTCTGATCACAAACGTTGCTAGGAAGGCAACATATCAACGACACTACAACCACCTAGCACCAAAAATCCACAATTTACTTCCTGCACACATCAAGATGATAGAACACCCAAGAAAATTCAAAGCCGTTGTTAAAAAGTGGATTATAACAACTGGAAGACATCACATAGAAAATATTATTTCTAACAGTATGTGAGCTCACTTACCCAAAGTATTCGCACCCCCACCCAGAATTTACACCTACTCTAGCACATGGGGTTCCCATAGTTGAGTAGGTTAATTTCCAATAAAAATAAATAAAAAATTAAAACTTTATTTTTTTAATTCTTTAAACATCAACTGGATTTAAATTCAAATTGTACTCATAATATTTGCTTGCTTTTTTGTTTATTTTTGTTTGTTTTTTTAAGGAAATAAAATTATTATTTATTTATTATTCAATATTATTATTGATTTATCAATAATATCGTAAAGCTATAAAGTATTTGTCAGTTTGGAATAGTTTAAAAAATGAAAGCATTGCAATGAAAGTGAATTTGAAAGCATTTCCAATAATCTGATATCCCTTGCTTGTATGTTAGGTTTATCTGTATCCGCCATTTTTTGATTTAGCTCTTCTCTCCAGATCGCGAGATTCCAGGAGAAGAAAAGAATAAATAGGAAACCTTTACCTTCAGAATTGGAATAATTGTCATTGAAATCAATCATACATTTCCTCTTGCACTTCGACATCTTTTCTTCGGAAGAAATAGTTTTTCTATTTGCAGGTATTAAAAACCAAGCGAATGTAGTTGCTTGCATGCATTTACATGCATTTGTACATGCATTTACATGCAACAAGTACATTTTTTGTACACCAGTCGCGCTAGTCTCCCTGCCGCAGCTCGTCGAGTTGAGGCTTCTTCAACAGCTGTTGAGGCAAAACGGCAAAGTGCGCAGCGCGGGTGGCTACCGTAGGGGAGTGCCTCATTAGCTCCAAGGATCACAAACTCCACAATGTTAATTTGGGTTGCCGATGAAATTGGACTTGAGAGGTTTCAAAAACTCCAAAATCCCGTTGCAGGCTGATACACAGTTAGCTACACCACAGAGAAGGAATTTCCTTCTCTGTGGCTACACCGTTGCACATCAGTTCTCGATCTAGATACAGCATGTTTTAGAGACGTTTACTACGTTGCATTATAAATACAGAATGATACAGAGCTGTTTTATTGCTAGAGGCTGTCTCAGATCAGATATGGTCTTTGGGCCATTTTGAAGCTTTTCAGCTGACTTTAATTGCTTTTAGACCACTGTGCAGTGTGTCCAGCCCTAGTACATATGTACCCCCTAGTACATTTTCCCACCATCTAGTACACTAGTACATTTAAGGCAGAATCTAGTACATATTTTTCAACGTGTAGAGAAAATAATTTTAACAGCTTGGAGGCAATCTGACTGCAATTTAGACAATAAACTATAATTATGTTGATGGTAAACAACATTAAATATGATTATGAAGCAATATTAACAGCAAACAAAGCCAGTCTGTACGGTACATGTAGCCAAGAGAGGCAGTAGCAGTAAACGGCTGCTTGTGGATTAAAGTCTCTTTTTATTCTCTGATTTGGCCTATTGCCTATCATTACTAATTTCAAACTGTAGATTCTAGATTCTGACGAAAATGGTATTACAGGAGTGTTTTTTTTAAATCCTGAGACACATGAGAGTGAGTAGAGCTGATGGAGTTTTGGAAGACAATATTCAGTTTAAAAAATGAAGCCAACAAAGTAGCTTAATAAGTTACCATTCATGACAATAAAATTTATAAAAACTATATGTTTTGCCTACCTCATTCGTCAGCTACTATAACTGAGAGGGTATTTTAATCCATTAATATGAATAAAATAAAATTGAGAAATTATCTCACAATCCTGAAAATTAATAGACTTTCACTACCTACCTAAAGAAAAACTGAAATATTCATCTTCTGCAAACTATAATAATTTCTTTAGAGTTTCTCCATTTAGCTTAAAAAGCTTCTAAAGGAGAAAAATAATTCAAATAAATGAACTACCTATGTAGGGAAAATCAAAAATATTAGTTATTTATTAAAAATAGGCTAGCTAGTGTGAAAATAAAAAAGTACCGGTAAATAAAATGAATTAATAATATAAAAATATATATAATAAAATAATGGAATTGAAAAAAAGTTTTAAGATACATAAATCAGCGGTATATCAAACAGTGATCATTGTAGAGATATTATTTCGATGGAATTGAAGTGCTTCATTTAGATACACCCACCTTGAAGCATTTTGATTAGTTTTATCCATTTTCAATGTAATTATTCAATACCCATGATTTTTTTACCATCTAGTACATTTTTCAAAAATCTAGGACATTTTGTAGGGAAATTTAGTACATAATTTTTCCCCGTGCTGGACACACTGCCACTGTGCTTTAGACCAGTTTGTATGTCACCATCAGAGATATCAGATACCATAACAAAATAGGTTATGTTATGTTTAGTAGTTGAATCTCATTGATTATTTACTGTTTAATATCCAGTTAACTTAGGACCACTAATTAACATTTGGGTGAGTTTTCAGCAATATTATTCTAGTTTAATATGAGGAAAACAAAAATTTTCTCATCAATCTGCATTTAAAACTTATCTGTAACTTTTTTAGCTTTATAGTAGACCTAATACTTTCTGTAACTTTTTGAGCTGTATCTGTAGCTTTTGAAATTTGGCAACAGGGATCATTCTCTCTTGTTAGAGGCATAAAACAGTAATTGAATGCTAAATTAGTCTAACAAATTATAGGCTAAATTATACTTGGTACTTGACTACGATGAGTAGGCTACTAGATTTACCTAACTTAGCAATAATTTTAAGATTAGCCTATTATTACTGTAATTTTCTTCCTTGGTGAAGAGCTTAAAATATACACTGTTAAATTGGGTTCTGGCAATAGATTATCTTCAAACGCAAGAGTTGCTGCACGGTGCAGAAGTCTTTTGAAAAACTTGAAGTTTTATTCCAAGTGGATTTTGACATTTACTTGGTGGATTCTAGCATTAGGCCTTCAGGTGGAATAATTTTGTCAAAATTCATGCAACTCGTACAGCAGATACTTGCTCAATATTCAATGATTGAAATTTAAGTGTCAAGCCACAATAAGTAAATGTACGTTTATGAATTATTATTTCTAATGAATAGACTAATTGTAATTAATTTCATCATTATTTTTACAGGCAGTTCATTCTCACTTGGAGATTTCAAATTTGCAAATGGATTAAACTTCAAATATTTTCTCCACAAAGATACTAGATTCCTAACCAGTCAACATCATACTGCATTAAGTAAGTAAAGTGAATTTTTTTTTAAACTGTGTTTCAATAGAAATCATTAATGATTATGATTGAGTCTAATCGCCTGATCGCATGATTCACCTGAGAAAATCATGTGTGATTATTGATGCAGTAGAAAGGTATGGTACGTAGTGCTTTACTCATCATCTGAAAAAAATTATTTTTATTGAAACTTTTCTTGATAAAAAATTATAGGTGATTATTTTCGGTCTAGGACGATCTAATTGAATAATGTACGGTGAAAAATCATGTGAAAAAGGAGACATGACAATTTAATAACTGGTTTTTTGATGAATTTCCCAAAGTGCTTTACTCATCATCTGAAAAAAATTATTTTCATTGAAACTTTTCTTGATAAAAAATTATAGGTAATTATTTTTTTATCTAGGACGATCTAATTGAATACTGTACGTAGAAAAATCATGTGAAAAGTGATACATGACGATTTTATAGCTGGCTTTTCGATGAATTTCCCAAAGTGCTTCACTCCTCATCTGAAAAAAATATTTTCATTGAAACTTTTCTTGATAAAAAATTATAGTTAATTATTTTTGGTCTAGGACGATCTAATTGAATAATGTACGGAGAAAAATCATGTGAAAAGTGATACATGACGATTTTATAGCTGGCTTTTCGATGAATTACCCAAAGTGCTTTACTCCTCATCTGAAAAAAATTATAATCATTGAAACTTTTCTTGATAAAAAATTATAGGTGTTCATTTCTGGCCTAGGGCGATTCAATTGGACAATGTATGGAGAAAAGTCATGTGAAAAGTTATACATGACGATTTTATAGTTGTCAATTTTAAGGCCATGACCTTCTATTCATGACCTTGATCATTATTTCTTTTTTTCAGTGAACAGAGTGATATGGAAGTAGATTGCTCAAGTAAAGCTGTCACTAACATAATCTTACCTGATATCAAACATCTGATGGCGTCTGGATTATACTTGGGTATGGTCAATATTCCTTTTTTCTTTCTAATATGTTTATGGTATTTCCAATTGCTTCTATTTTTCTTATAGTTCAAAATATTATTATGCACAAAAATATTATGCACAAGAATATTATTATGAGATATTATGTTCAATCAACTATAATTCTATCAAGTGATATTGATAATGATCAATCTCATGTTAGAAGGATGTAAATTTTGTCGAACAACCATAAAACATCAATATTTCTAAGGCCACTCAAAAATTCGATATTAAAGTTCCAATATCGATTAGAAGTTTCCACGTTTCTGGCAATTATGACCACTTGTGAGCTGGTCGGATCATGACGTCAAAACCTCGGGGGAGGAGCTTGGGTCCAAACACTCAGTGAATGGAGTATAGTTCTATCACAATTTGCTGCGGTACGTTGATAATTCCTTGCTCTTCACACATTAACACCAGATGAGTGTTATACACAGAATGGATACACTGTTGCGTTCACGGTACTTAGATTAGATTACTATAATCTAATTACCTTCATTGTGTTAACAATGTGAGAATGCTGGGTTATTGAGAGGTGTGTAAGACCCTACACTACCTAGACCCTATTCACAACAATCACCACTTACTTGGTCTGGCATTTGAATCAAAAGATCTTGCATCATTTTCGAAACATCATGTACTCATGTATAAAATTTGATAGACAATCTTTTTGAAAGAAAATTTATCTATTATTTGATATAATTTTTTTTACAATTTATTGTGTTATACAAATGTCTATCAAGTCTCATGTGTAAGTTA
Source organism: Sogatella furcifera (assembly GCA_017141385.1). Lineage (NCBI taxonomy): Eukaryota > Metazoa > Arthropoda > Insecta > Hemiptera > Delphacidae > Sogatella > Sogatella furcifera. The sequence goes on from CM029546.1 coordinate 28,934,551, forward strand.
TTCGAGCCTCTTTTAATATGTAATAGAATAGAATTATGTAGCCAATGCATAGATATTAAATGTTGTGATCATTTTGAGGTTGATAAGAAGGGATTTGGCATCTTCAATATTATTACTATTACCGTCTTTAATAATAATTTTTTTTTTATACAAGAAACACACGTTGCATCAAACGTTTGATCAAACTAACAGCTCCACAAATTCCATAAAAGGTACTATGTAGGCCTATTGCAATGATACTAGTGAATATAGTCAACATTTATTAATTATGAAAGTTTTTATGTCTTTTACGTTGTACCAATTCATTTTTGTTTTCTTGCAGAATCATTCAGCAGCAGCTACCAACACCACCAACACCACCACAGTATTCGAAATGGACAAGCAAAATTAGCCTATCCTTACCTCTGAGTGGGAAAGATATGTAATTTTCATATTTTGTTTGATGAATAAATGTTATTGTTAGTTATTTCACTTTCATACTGAGAAGGATCAAAATAATGAACTATACTTTTTATCCAAGTTTTCAAGTCAAATAGCATCTTTCATTATTGTTGCCAAGTATTCATTTAATTGTATTTCAATTTTTGTTAAAGTGAATATGAATAAGAATAAGAATGCTTTTATTCCTTCAATGCTTACATGCAATGCTATAGGAAATGTCAGTCAACAATATAATACGAACCTTCATGTTTTAAATTATACTGTAAAATATACGTACATGGTACAATACAGACTAAGTAATTCAATAAAGTTTAAGCTGGTCTTGTTTATTGTTTGGATGTGACATAGAAAAAAGAGTATATTTACAAGTCATTGATTATTTCACTCTTCAAATTAGAATATATTGCACATAGTTGGAAGAAATATGTCCTTAAGTTCAATTCTTACCTTGTATTTTCAATAGTTTTATGACGAATTGTATTCAGAGTAGAGTTTTTTATTGTGCCCTAAAATCTAAGGGCGGAGAATATAGAGCTGTCTTCACCAGAAGTTTGAATTATCATTCCAAACCCTAAAGACCCCTCCCAATAGTTGTCTCACATATTCAATAATTGAATACCAAAAAATGTTTGCTTCCATTCATTTAACATTTTTAGATTTTACAATCACAAAAATCCTTCATCAAAATAGTTTTTTCAGCTACTTTCACGTAATATTTGAATACCAGTTTTTCTGAACCATCATCCTACTGTTACATGTAACTACATTGTAAAGAAAGTTTACTATGTGAAATTGAAGCTCATATCAAAACATTATCAAATACGAACATCAAAACAGGAAAATTTAAATTTTGAAAATCTATCAGAGATATAATCTATAATTTCTCTCTCTCTCTCTCTCTCTCTCTCTCTCTCTCTCTCTCTCTCTCTCTCTCTTGTAGAGGGGATCTGGAGCTCTAAATTCGCCCTGAAAAGGGTATTCAATCAATCAATTATTTTCTAATATTACTCTAATTTTCAATTATTTTTCAAGTTTTGAGGCAGTGTCTCATACTCTTGAGGATATCATGAAGTATCATGTCTGTGTTGTGTCCGCCAGAACATATTTTGATATAGCTAAAAAACACTTGTGACTCTTAACTTTTATTACGATTATTATATCTAATTGAGATTCAAACCGTTTTAAATTGTGTTGTTAAAAGTCCTTTGCACGTAATTAGGCTATGTAGGCTTCTTCCATTCCTATCAAGATATAGGTGGGTAGTATCAAGATAGAGGTGAGTAGTTTGAAAACCAATACCATAGTCTAACTATACAGTATACAGCTTAGTATATCTACGCCAATACTAAGGTGGAAAAGATGAGAAAATAATTTAGAAAGAGAGAAATTGATCAAGAAGAAAGAAGATGATGAGTAGAGCATTATAAAACCAGTGATTCATTTACTCCTAGGTTATGATGCTCAAGAAACATTTAATAAGAGAGAGTCTTGTATCAATTAGATTCTTCCTGAATCATTTTTATGTAAGACAGCTCAATATTAGCGTTTTCTTATGTGGAAAAATGTAGAAGAGATACTTGAGAGAAAAAAGTGATGACAGTCATTATCATCAGTTTCAATATTATTCAACGAGTGCTTCCTCAATATAGTATAAGCCCAAGTATAAGCATTTTATTCTTATTCTAAATAAGCATTCTCATGAAAAAATTGTGCAATCAAACTATAATAGTTACGTACCGTACCATGGAAAATATCACCAACAAAATAAAATTTATGAATTGGAGAATCATTCCAAAAAAGTTTAATAAGTTTGAAGACACTGAATTAATTTAATCAACAAAAATGAAAAGCATTGTGACCATCAACACCCAATCAATGTCTATAATGTACTATGTGAATGGATTTTTGCTGTGAATGGAAGTTCAAAAGAAAAATTGTTATAACTTTGTTAGTCTATAGGGAAATCATTCAAATTGAAGTCTATACTATAGTGAATAGTAACTGACGCCAATTACTTGGGCGATTACTTGGTCAGCTCTCTCATGACAGTTGGCGAGCTGTCTGCGAGAATACAAAAACGTAAGTAACCACAGCTATACTAATTCGTTATCGAAGACAGATTCGGACTGTCCTAACTGCAGCTAAGCATAATAAAATTAATTTTCCAACTGCCCAACTAATAGGCATCAGCTAGGCCTATATGATTTTTTTTTTTAATTTGTTGGTGTTGTTATCAATATACGTCTGAAAAACCGTCACGCACCCAAATTTTTATTCAAACCTTCCATTTCGACTGGCTTTGGCGCGCCGCTTTGCCATTGGCCAATCATTGCGCCAAGGCATGAAACGGCGGGCTTTTGAATTTGAAGACGGCCTTATATCAGATAGACTGAAAACAGCCATTTGCTCTTTATAGTGAATGCAATCATTAGATAATTACAATATCATCATTTTTGAAATTTACGTAAAAATTTGTTTGTCCTAAAATCAATAGTGATAATTTTTGGATCAAGTTAATTTATGTTACTAGTTGAATTATATGACAATATGTTATCAACAACTGATTCACAACAATGAATGTTGTAAAAGTCTGACACTTGCTCTCTTTGTGTTTCTCTCTTCTCTTTATTGGAATGTTTGCTAGAATGCTTTTCTAATAATTCGAATGTTTACAATATTTTGTAGTTAGCTAGGTTCAATCAATCGGGATATTTCCCTTTGAACTTCAACATAAGTAAAATAATATTTTACACATTATCAAAAAACCACTAGATAGGTTAAAATTCGTTAACTAATGCTACAAGATTTGGTAATAATTTTGGATACAGTACAATAATATTGGGTATTAAAAATAAATATATAGGCTTCCTGAATCAGGAATTCACCTATTGATTCCACTGAAAATATTGCAATGTAAATATGTACTAAAAAACTAATTTTAAAAATAACTGTGATATTTGTTTCAAGTTGCTTGTACATTTTCACTGGTGAAAAATCTTTGGTACTGTTTGACCAATAAACGTTTAAAACTATTTTCCTTGAATCATTTTTTATATAAATATTAGATAGTTTTTAGCACTGGAAACTCTTCTATATGATTTGCATTTGATCGATAGTCTTAATTCAGGCTACGTATTATTCAATTTAATCATTGCCACTAAACAGAAATCAAACATAAAATTCAGATTTCAATATTACTATCGTATATATTCAGTTATTGACACAAAACATGTATGTACAAGGAATTTGTAGCAGGTTGCAAAATTAACTGTGGCTCAAATAAATTAATTTTCATCCACTTCCACACGAGCTAGAGCATAGCCACCTTTAAAAAAGACTATGGTCTTGAAACTGACAACCATGTAGAGTAGGAGTCGGTCCATTTGAAAGAATTGAAATCATTTCTCAATCAACTGTTTTATCGGAGAGTTTCTCATGTGCGTTCTCACATTTGATTTGCTACAAATCATAGCTACATTGTTAAGTCACGAACACTGTGGACTACTCTTGGATGGGTAACCGGTATTTGGCCAAGTACACATTGGCGAGGTGGAACTACCCGTAAGGGTCTTCCCACCATTAAAAGTAATGAGAATATTTTTATTATCTTTTGACATAATTGTCCATTTTCAATCTTATCTGCTAATCTCTATCACAAACCATTACAGAAAACAAGTAGGCTACAAGGAATTCCAAACCAATAAGGTTCCATGAAAATATTTATAATTCAATAACTTACATAAAGAGATTCAAAGTTAACCAGAAATTTATTTTCTTCTTGTTAGTCGGATTTAAAAACGTCGGTTTATGAAAGTTTTTCAAATATATTTATTATAGAATACACAAAAATTTTTTAAGTAAGTATTTGGTGATGTAATAAGAAATTGATACCGGTAACTCAAAAAAATTCTTTATGAATTCATTCTTGGTTAGATTTGAATTGTGAACAATTAATACGTGATGAAATGACAATAAGCAACAAATTATTGATTAAAATTAAAATTCAACAATAGGAGAATATAATGTAGCTATTATTTAATTAATGAATAAATTAATTTCAAATATAATAAATTGAAACTCATAATTGTTTCAAAAACAAAATAAATAAAAGTATCCTTCATGGAGTTGAAAGTATTTTATAAATGCACAGAAATTTTTCGGCTCTCAGAACATTTTAAATGAGTCACATTGATTATATTTATTGCGTTGGAGCATCCATAACTTAGTCATATATGAAAAATTGTTGAGAGTTGAGTCATCATAAGCCTAATTTTTAAATAAAACTGAGATAGATGTAGGTTATGTGAAATTATTCATGAAGAAATAAATTTCCTTTCCAAAAATAAATAAATTTGAAATTCTTTAAGGGAAATAGGCCTACGGTATAATAGCCTAATTAAAATTTACAAACCAAAAGTTATCTTTTCTTAAAGTTCATCACTCCAGACAGCCCGCCAACTGTCCTGAGAGAGCTGAGAATTAATAACAGTTATTCTCTAACCGCCTAACTGACATCAGCTATTCATGATTAATTATTTTATGACTCAATAATATTAACGAGAATACTTTGGGAAAATCACTGAAATACTGAATTGTATCATTGTAGAAGGCTGTATCATTTAAATTGATGATACAGTATCATTTCACTACTTGATACAGTATCAAACGAGTATATGATACTGTATCCTTCTTGTTCGTGCCCCGATCTTGTTTTGGAGTCTGTGAACTTGGAGTTTTTGAAACTGTGTGGCGGTTTGGTTTTGGAGCTAATGATTCTTGGAGTTTGTGGCGTACACCCTACCGTAGGTCAGGTAAACGTGGAATTGAGGTTATGTTCGAAATTGTAACTAAACTACATGAAAGCATGGTTTGTTGTGCGACGCAGAGTAGAATTATTTATTAGAGACTAAAGGAAATAATATTTGTAATCTCATCTATTTATCCTTAAAAATGGAAATCGAAACAAAACTTCTTCGATTCACTGGAAATGGTAAGTTTAAAACCTTTATAATTTCCACAATCTGAAATTCTAAAACAGGAAACAAGTTGATTGATTAATAATCATAGATAACCATCTATCACTAAATTACTTGATTTCCAATAAATGAAGAGGCAATACAGTGTTTCCTGAGTTTTCTAGGATCATCCTCCTATCTTGATCATGAGTTTTTATCGTGAATAATTCAGTTATCTTGACGCAATCTATGCAGCAAGTGCTGGTCATGGATGGATGGAGATTAGGTACTGTATAGTTAAGGTGACCAGATTTTGAGGTACTGAAAACGGGACGGCCACAAAACCGCCTGGGGGGGGGGGGAGGGGTGTTGTTTTGCTCATTCATACAGAATTTTTCCAAAACAGACCAACAAACTTTGTGATGTGATAACTTGCCACAAAATTATAATATGAAAATTTGAAGAATAATGTAAAATACTCTACCATTATTATCTCAGTAATAAAGCATTTTGTCAACTACTACTCCATTCCCCCATTCCACTCTTTGTTCCATCTTGTCTCAATACGATTTGTTGTCATTTATAGTTAAAAAATACGAAAACTTCGGAGTTAAAGGTAGAAATCATAACTGAGTCTTCAAAATATAAAACTTGAAAGAGTGAAAAAACTCTAAAATGCTAAAACGGGACAAATAAGCGTCCCGAGAGGTTCGGTGGGGACAACGGGACAAGTCTCCAGAAAACGGGACTGTCCCGGCGAAAACGGGACGTCTGGTCACCTTATGTATAGCAGAATAGATCAAGATTCTATTACTCGAATTAACATGCGTAGGCTATGTATGATTCCTTTCAATAAACAGCAGCGTGGCTTTCTGCAATATGGCTGCTCCTCAATGAAAGTAAAACAACAATTTATCTGTGGTAGCCTACTGTGGTCAAAGGGGTTGACTTACAAAAAATCATGCGTGAAACTTCTTGGGATTTTGACTTAGAATTGGTCTGGAAATCCCAGATTGGTTTGTAGTCACTTACGCCCTCCGATCCTCAGACACAATAAATGAACAGGGTGTCCACAGAGCGGGAATTATACGGGAATTTTATTTGTGCTGAAAATAAGCAGGGATTATACGGGAATTTTGTCTAGGTGCGGGAATTTTTTCCAGGCACTGTTTTGTAATTTGATAAAATAGCTAAATTTTCAAAAACAAAGTTGAATTAATTCAATTCTGAACTATTTTACACAACACTGCAGTCAATAATTTGAATATTAGTTGAATATTAGTAATACTACTAAACTGTAGTTTAAAGTAAAACTAATATTCAAATTATTGACTGCAGACGCAGTGTCGTGTATAATAGTTCAGAGTGGAATATTTACTAGCAGTTTGTAATAAAAAAATAAATATATATAATTTAAAATATTGGGGATGCTTTTGACTCACCCCCCAAGAATCCTACGATACATTTGGTCGGATGAACATTGCTAATGACTGCCTGGGGTCTCAGGAACAGTATTCAAGAAGTATAAGCAAATCCCAATTTTTTTAATAAGTTTTTTGTGTTAAAATATGCAGTTTTTGGGGGTGTAAGGATTTAAGGTGTAAAATCGATGTAGCACAAATAGTATCAAACATAGGAGTGTGGAATTGGTCTCAAATGAAAGAGAAATGAATTTCGCCGAAAGGGATTTTGAAATACGAATGTACGGGTGTTCAATACATAGTTACAAACTTTTCAAGTAAGAAAAATTTTCAATTCTCAATCCTATGAAAAAATTGTACCTCAAAAACGGTTGATGATACAGAGTTGTATTATTGGTCTTATTCTTTTCCAAATTTTATTGTCTACAAAAAAGGTCCCATAAAATTTTCTCGTCCGACGCTTGGTTCAGCCAAAATTCACGAAAAAACAATTCCTAGTGGGTAAATTTTACGGTTTTTTCAAGATGGCGGCCGAAGCTCACAGGGGACCCTTGGGGACTTTTAGTATGTTTTTCAGTGCCCTTTTCTGATCATATTTGTAAATTTTCAGCTGAGTCCTCCGACTTTCACTTTTTTTTGCTTAATTTGACTGTACTATATATCATAGTACTTTCATCTGAATATAAAAATTCTTCAAAATGCCAATTGAGAGCAATCTCGAGTCTTTTTCTACATTATCCACAGACTTCATGTAAAAATAATCATTGGAAGTATAGGATGATTCAATAAGAGCGCCGTTTCTAATATATCAAATTAAGAGGTTTATTTTAACAAAAATTGAAAATGAATACATCATAATGTTCATCTTTCTTCCCGATTTCATGAAAAATTACGTTAAGCATGTGGTCTGATCTACTGCACTGACACGCATGAACTCTGTCCATAAAACTCACTATTACAGCATTAAATGTTTCCAGTTCCATTTCGTCGTCACCCGTCGAATTCTTTCCATCATTCATTGATATTTCGGGGTTTACATACACCAATGACTTGAATTGACAAAATGAAAGTAACAAGGCGTCAAATCACACGACCTTGTTGGCCAATTCGACGGATTATCGGCAAAATGGAAGTTGAAACTTGTTGTAGCCCATACAGAATTGATGCGTACCAGTACAATAGAGGAGGTCACGTACTTGACATGATTTTTCAAACATGAAATCGGAAAGAAATATGAAGGGTTTTGAACATTTTACACATGAGCATTTTTATGTATTTATCCTAAATTTTCCGTTAAAATAAACCTCTTAATTTGATATATTGAAACCGGCGTAAGTGATAAAGTTTTGATAAAGTTTGGCATGAAGGACTTGATTTACTTTTGCAAAAAATATGTAGAACTGATTTCGTCTAACATAAGAAATAGAGCATTCAGAGTAAATCAGAATGATGACTACTCAAACTTGAAAGTTATTGGGGCTGGAGTAGCTCAAGGTAGTGTAATGGGGCCAATTTTGTACCTTTTGTACACATGCGATATTCCACATTGTGTTGGCATCACTTTTGCAACATTTGCCGACGACACTGCGCTTCTAACTACAGGCGCCACTATACAAGAAACATCCACCACTCTCCAAGTAGCTGCAAATCGACTATGCCAATGGACTAAGAAATGGAAGATAAAGTTAAATGAATCGAAATAATCAATAATAAACTTCACCAACAAAAAAGTAATAGAAACAATTGACATCAGCTTGAATAGCCATAGAATTCCATGTGAAAATACTGCTAAATATCTAGGAATGTCATTAGATGTCAAATTGAAGTGGAAGGAACATATCAAAATAAAAAGGAAACAGCTTGATATCAAACATCGACAAACGTATTGGTTGCTTGGTCGTCAATCCAGCTTATCTCTAAAAAACTAGATAATTCTATACAACCAGATATTAAAACCAATTTGGGTGTATGGGATTCAGCTCTGGGGTTGTGCCTGTAAGAGTAATGTCAATTTGATACAGACATTTCAAAATAAAGTATTGAGGAATATGGTCAACGCTCCTTGGTACATTAGAAACAGTGATTTGCACAGAGATCTACGTATACCGCTTGTGTCTAGTGAGATAAGACGATTTGCTATGCGCCATGAGTCCAGACTACATCATCATGTCAACCCCGAGGCAGGCCTACTACTCCAAAATCAAGATCTTATCAGGAGGCTTAAGAGAACAAAGCCTTTTGAATTAGTTTAAAACCTACTGGTGATGGTGTGTGTATACAGTTTCAGTGCTGCTTTAGTCGTCGTTGGATGAACTGAAGTTTTTAGTCTTCACTTGTTATAGTTAAAAAAAGTGAACTGAAAATTGATGGTTTGTCTCTAAGACAAGTTTCAATGGCATTCATTAGAATAGAAAAAAATTAAAACATTTCAAGATAACTTAGGCTAGGTACTCTTATTTTAATGACTTTGAAAGGTCTAAAGATCATATGAATATAGCCTAGTTTTGAGAGAATCTACGTTTCACGAAAAAATTTCCGGGGTGAATCCTGGACCAAATTTTGAAGCATGTGGCAGGTATAGCTGACGCCAAAAATTTGGGGAGTCTCGTCTGCTCCTTGTGCGCTCCAACACCTGATGCTGTCAGAGTTGGCATTTTGCTATGCCTATATTGATGTTTTTTTAAGTTGATCAAAAGATACAATAGATGCTTTACATCAGCTGTTAGTAGGCTAAAATCTGACCCGTTTTGTAACACCTGTTGATCTTGACTAGAGCTTAACTAAAAAATTGGGATTTTTCTAAAACTGAAGACTGAACTGAAATTGTCCTCTTGAAAAGTAGTATGTCGCTGTTTTATCCAGCACCAGCGAATTAAATTAATTAGGATAAATTAATTAACTGAGGACTGAAACTGAAATTACTTAGGTTATAGAATTATAATGATACTTTCTGTACCTTGGAAATCACAAAATTAACTATGACAATTTTTTCGCATCTATCAAGCCCAAAGCTAAATATTACTAAACTAGCAAGAAATGAGTAACTGCATAAGCAAATAGAACAAATGCGATAGTCATAAATCCTACTTTGCTATTGAATACTCTATTCCTCTACACGATTACAGTGTTCTCGATCCTTAGTTCAGGCTTTTATTAATATTTTTGTTAATTTTTCAGGTTATTGCACTGGCTTAGAATGCGTTGATGAAGTTTTATTTCTTATTGTTTCAGGTGAATGCACTGGTTTAGAATGCGTTGATCAAGTTTTATCCGGTCATCTTGTTGAGGTGCTAGATAGCTCATTGTGGACTGAAATATTCTCTAGTAAAGCTAGCGAAGAAGTAGGAAAAAAATCGTTGGGTGTTATCTTGCACGAATGTGTTAAGCGGTTTACTTCTGATTCTTTGTCTGAGAACAAGTAAGTATTTTGCCAATTCATCTTGATATGGAAACTATTTTTGACCCAAGATTATATGTCATTGTAACTGTAGTTTACCTAGATTTTATTCTACTCCTATTCTATTGATCAAATCCCGGATATAATTATTAATAATAATCCCGGATATAATTATCCTGATAATTGGATTATTGAGCTGATCCATATCGTATGAATAAACTTCATATTTCTATGTTTTAAAAGAGTACCTATATTTTTCTGAATTGTTGTGTTTTTATTATCTTTCAGGCAGTTGGAGGTTCTATGTTTTGGAATAGCGAATCTCATGTCATTCATTCAGAGTAATTGGACTGGACCATTTGCTAAGTGAGTGAAAAAATATTCCCATGAAAAATAGATTTGGTAGGTGTTTATTTTCGAAATACCTCTGAGTCAATCATCTATTCATTAATACAACTATTGCAATGATTTATATATTTTAAATATTATAACCTGGAAGAGGAAATCTAGGTTTAATCTGTTCTATTTCTCTTTCAATTTCAATGGGTAAATGATGCCCAACAGGTTATGTGTATGTCACTCATTTCATATTTCTGGCTCGGGAATGTGGTCCTATGGAATTGCATTCACTAAGTTCTTCCAGCCAATTATATAAATTGTAAAAAATACAGGGTTACTATAAAAGAATCATCGGATTTCAAAAGGCTGTATTTTAAAAAGTAATTCACATACAGTAATGGATGATAAAATATAATAATGATAACATGAGTTCACATAATAATGATAAAATATAGTACGAGTTTTAGACATACCTTCGCAAATGTTCATTATGAGCCCCTTTTGTCACGCGACACACATACAAGCGGTAGGTACTCAGTTTAGTGCAGCCCACACACGTGTTAACATTTCATCTATATCATCCCATCGATGCTCATTAATGCAGTTGTAATGCGTTCCCGTAGCTCAACTGGAGTTGATGGGAGTCTTGCCACGTAAGCACAATCTTTTTCTTCCCCGGAAGAAAAAGGAAGAAATCACGGACTGTGAGATCGAGAGATTTGGGAGACCATGGAAAGAGCCCAAAGTCTTCATTTTTTGCAGCGTCGCGCAAGTTCTTTAGGTAACATCGTACTTTAGCATGCCAATGAGGCGGAGCTCCATTTTGTTGGAAGACAAAGTTATTGGAGTCTTCTTTCAGTTGTGGAAACAACCATAGTTCCATCATATCGAGATACTGTTGAGGACAAGACAAGAGCTGTGATTGGCTGGCTTGCGTGCGTGTGCACACGTGCGTCCCAGCATACGCCTGGCCTAAATACCGTACCCATTACTGTCTTATCCATGAAGAAAAACGGCCCATACGCCTTAATTTCTAAAATTGCGCCAAAAACGTTAAGTTTGGGCTAACCGAGTTCTTGTTCCACTACATCAAAAGGTTATTATGAACCTCATATCCTATATCATGGCATATTCTAACATTATGGCGATTCAAGTGAGATGTCGCCTCATCACTAAAAACAAGACGGCCAATAAAATCATAATCATCCGAAGCATTATGCAAAGCATTACAACAAAATTGGACGTCATTTTCGATCGAGGCTGGTGCTGCTACCTGTCGGCAATCACTTCTAACTACAGTGGCTAACATGAAACTCTGACATTTTATAATTATTTTCGTGTATCATCCGTTACTGTATGTGTATTACTTTTTAAAATCCGATGATTCTTTTATAGTAACCCTGTATATTTATTCTTAACAAATTGCATTTTCTCGAATGTGTTTATTCGTAATGAGTCAGTAATCGTCATACAGCTTGAATTTCGTCACCATTCTTCAAAATTCACTTCAACATTAATCGAAACTGAACTGTTCTCTCTCAAAACAGCATTCTATACAAAAAGCCTCGAACTATGGATGAAAATCAAGTGGCTTTTGAAATAATTATGACAAATTTATGGTGTATCCTACATCTATAATGTATAGAACTTGATATTTGAGTTTTCAACTAATTGAAGAGCAAGTTTACATTCTCATTGTAATTCTACTACTAAACATCAATATTTTTGCAGTTTCAAAACTTTGGATCGTCTGAGCCAGTGGTCAGAGCTCCCTGTGGAAGAGTGTAAATCATTGGTGACTCAAAGCCTGATATTGGATGGAGAAGGATTGTGTATAGTGGCAGAGAATACTGAATTACTTTTGATTGCTTTAGCTATTTTCAGATCCAATCTTTCATCAATAAAGGTATTTTTCTTTTCCTTCTTACTTCTCGATTCTGTGAAATCCTACCAGTCATTTTTAATAAAATGACTTTTAGATTGAATGTACAGTAAATAATAGCTGCACTATTACTTTGCTGTAATTTGTTACGGTACTTTGTTATGTGTTGGCATGAAGCATTGAACTTATAAAATACCATGTATGGGAAATAATTCCTGATGAATGTTCTCCATCTATTGTTAAGCATCTTTGAAGACGTAGTGTTGTTCTCTTCCAATCACACCCAACAAAAATACAGGTGACCAATGGAATTCGTGGTCAAACATTATTTTTTGGAATGTCACTTCTGTCTTCAAAAGAATCCACTTGGAAATTCAATGACTTTTAAAACGTTGTTTGAGGAGTTGAAATTTGCCTGGAAAGCTGGCGCATTAGGCTACTGCAAAATATACATTGTTAGACTACGGAAATCGCATTCGCATCAAGCGATCATAGTTGAATACTTCAGCGAATTGGAGTCCCTTTTCGGGCTACAAAATGTGAGCTCGAATATATTATTTTTCCATCAACCATTCATAAGTCAGCCTTGCTATGGTAAACAATGAAGGGATATTCTGGAACGTGGCTAGTCAGCTAGCATACAATCATGAGTGAAAGAGTTTCAAAAGGGAAAAAGAGTTTCCCCCTTATTCATCATCCATTCTATATAGCCTTCTGTATTTGAATTAATATATTTGTTCTAGAGCAGCAAATGGTGGTTTATGAGGTGTCTAGTCATCCATCAACAAATTCTTGATGAACCATCACAAAAAATTTATGAAGAGATCAAAGATATTGTCAATGCCTTGAAAGACGTTTACAAAAGTGACCAAAAGTCAGGAGAGCTTGAAGATACTGATGAAAAGGATCTTAGTGTACTTCTCCATCTTGAAATTGCGCATGCATTCCTGAACTATTCTCAGGTTTCAAGATCAGAAAAGGAAATGAAAGCTGCTTTCCATCTTATGAATATGGAAGTTAGCTTCGTTGGTAAGTGAAATTTACTTTTAAAAATTCTTATCTTGTTTGTTTGGAACCCTTTATAAAAATTTATAATATTTTTCTTGAAATGAATAATTTTCTAATTTATTCTGTGGCTTTCAGGGTTGTCTAAATATTAAAAATTGAATTTCTATGTTTTCCCAAACAAGTTCATGCTTTAAATACTCGAACAATTATCATTATTTTGATTGGAGAGTATTCTTCTGCGTGATTTGGATTTTCGAAGTGAAGAGAAGTAAATTCAAATGGTGTAATCTTTCTAGGTGCCATGGGAAAACGTACATTCTTCCAGCAGAAAGAGCTACCTCAACTTACGATAGATTTGAAAGTGAAGGAAAAAGAGGCTTCCAACGAAGATATAGATTTGATAAGAAAATGTAGTAAAAATCTTCCCCATGTGAGTAATTACAACAAACAAAGGTAAAATTGTTTGTTTCAATCATAAATAAGATTAATAGGGCTTTTGAAGTAGCTACTTACAAAATTAGTTGCATTGATGTAAAGTTTAATCGGATTATTTATCCAAGAAATTTTTATGAACTTCTGTTTTTTCCACATAAATGTCCTTAAAATTATATTGGATGCAAGAATATATATTTCAAAGGTTTCAGCATATCTAGAATTTACTTGCTTCTTTTAAACTATTAACAGTTGAATGCTTTCAGAGCTCTTACTAGATTGAAGTTAATTTCTTATTTGCTATGTCATCTTACTTTTTTACCTCAAAAATATTATTGAACCAGATTCCTTGTACTGCCTTCTAATTTTAATGTTCTTTTGTAATTTTCTTTGCTGTTTTCACAGGACATTCCATTGAATGACGAGGTCTCTATCGACGGAATCCACTTTTCAGATCCCTCCAGTGCAAAATTTCCCAAGTTATCTGCTGTTGAGCAAGCCGCTTTACTAGCTTTATTGTAAGTCTATACAGTTTATCAATTTCGAGATACAAAAAAGTAAAACAAACATCTGATCCGTTGAATAGAAGAAATTCCATCATAGTAATATATGACGAAATTGTACACATTTGTTTAATGTGTACATAATAATATATTATTATACTTATATTAGTAGTTCTGTGAACGGTAGACCTCACGAAGTCATAAAAGCACTGTTTGTATTCACGGTACGTTCAGATTGTGCGTCGATTACGAAAGACGGCGCGAGGAAGTCAGCAATGCAGTGGCCACAGTCACGCTCTATTTCGGCATCAGGGTGCTTGGAAAACCGGGCTTCAGTCTCTATCATTATTTTTATAATGTTTTCCTTCATGCTGACGGTCGGCTGCAGTCAAACAGCTGTAGCCAATCAAAGCTCTCTTTGTTAGCCTTCGGTCGACCGTCGGACCGTTTGGCATGAAGAAAAACTTACCTTAAAACCTATCTGAAATATCTCAGCCGACTTCAATGAAAGTACATCATCTGAAGTAGAAATTTTTGATTTTTTTTTATTATGAATGTCATCACAAACATGTGATGTTTTAGTAATATCAACATAAATATACTAACAAATCATGTACGGAGTATATCAGAGAATAGTTCAATTATTCATGGTTGGGAATACTTCGTTATGTTGAGTTTCATTAATTGCATGCAATTAATAATAAACTCGACAGCTGGTCCTAGCATAAATAATTCTATAGTGTGAATTCTCCTATGATCAGAAGTATAAATGTATATAGTAATATTTTAGTATGGAGGTAATTCCTTTTCCTTTCATATTATCCATGAAATGCAATATTTCAAGGAACCTTACATATAAATCGACGCGCAATTTCAAGAGGGACATTCCTGTCAAATTTCACCCGAATCTATTGCCGCGTTTTGTCGTAAATGCGGAACAAACATACATACAAACATAAAGAGAAATGCAAAATCGTCGTCTTGAATCTAGACCTCACTTACGTTCGGCCAATTACATTAGGTATATTATGTCAATAATAATATATACAAAACATATAGCAATCGCGGAATACAAATTTGACAATCAACTTACAATATGAGATGATTCTTGTCTGTTGCAATTATAACTAACCACTGACTAGTTGTTGTGGTTCATGATTAACTTTCAGTTGATTAATTTTTTTTGAACACTTGGCTGAAATGGAAGTACTAAGCATCTTCAAAATAAGTGCACATACAATTATTTGTTGTAGCGTACACCTTCAAAAGAGTCGGCCCAAAGATGAATTGCAGAATGAAGAACTCACCCCTTATCTTACGGTGAGTATTTGAATATGTTTTTGTCGTATATACCTGAAATAAGAAATTTTATGTAATTTATATTTTCTGAAACTTTATCTTGGCTTATTCTTTGTAAATCATCATTCGTATGTTGATGTGTATGGAAAATACATATTTTCGCTTTAGTTTTGTTTGGTATTCAAATAGAATATTTGTGTGAACGTGTCCAGTGAATATAGAGAGAAATTTATATTCTCTCTATATTCACTGACTTGTCCAAAAGAATAGTAATCAATCGTTTTAAAGGAGAGAAACATATCATAGTTACGGATTGAATTCTGAAAATAATCTTTAATCAAAGAGTTTCTCTTCAATTAATCTTGTTCCTCTTCATTTATTTTCAGTGCCTACTTTCGCAGCCCAAATTTTGGTCTTTCCAAACTTCAGCTTTGAGATTGAGATCACTCCTTGAAAAAGAAAGTTCTAGAAGAGTTGATCGATCATTGAAACAACTAGAGGTAAATTACAACTTAAGTTCTCAATTCTGAGTACTATCCAGAGGTGGACGGTGTACGTTATATTTTTATTTCAGACTCTTGAACTTGATAATATTTTGTCGATAATAAGAGAATAGGTGTTTACCAAAAGTAGCAAAGAGGTAGCATTATCAAATTCAGTTCCTCTACCATATTATAGTTGACATTTTTGACTGATCTTATTTGACCAGCGAATCTTGGTCAAATAAGATATATGTTGTGACGCTGATGGCCGGTTTCACCAACCTTTGTCAAATATGGCCTAGCCACGAGATAACTTAATCGTAATTTTCAGTAAGCTGGTCTGAGACATTCTAATTTAACATTCATTATTGTTCTAATATTATTTCAATTCTCAACTGTAGTATTTCAGCTTTGTAAAAAATATTGAGTTATGAACTATGAAGCTCAAGGAAATTTAATACTTAATATCGATTTGACCGCTTCAATCACTAAGAGTTTTCAGATCAACGCTAAAAAACTGGTTAATAAATGAATGTCCTTACAGTTGGCAAGACTTAGTAAATTAAATTCATATCACTCCTCAAATAAATTCATGATAATAATATTCAAATTCAAATAATAATTTAAGTGAGGTCCTAGACTAATAATCGTAA
Organism: Sogatella furcifera; assembly: GCA_017141385.1. Classification (NCBI taxonomy): domain Eukaryota; kingdom Metazoa; phylum Arthropoda; class Insecta; order Hemiptera; family Delphacidae; genus Sogatella; species Sogatella furcifera. Next base: position 28,951,363 of record CM029546.1, read on the forward strand.
TTATTGCAATAGAAAATAAATTGTTTATGTTATCTAAGTTTGGGACTTTGTTTTGCATAATCATTGTTACTTTTTATGTAATGTACTGAATAAATGTTTAAAAATCGTATTTAAAGACTATTAATATAATGAAATTTTTCCATGACTATTATCAATGCCAACTTATGTATGGCCAATGACATTTACACAAATAAATTGAAATTGAAATTGACCGATTAGCTTTCAGCTATTTTTCAATTTACTGCTTCAGTTGTTAATGTTAGACAATTGTTCAACTATCAATATTCAATTTTACTAACCAGAATGTTGAGTCACGAACACTATGGACTACTTTCGGATGGGTGACCAGAATGTAACCAAGGCGAGTGGAACCTACTATTATGTGTAGTTCCCTACAACGAAAGCCATATGTATATTTTTGATACTAACCATAATTGTAGGTTGAAAACTGGTCTTATATGGTATTTCCTGTTAATTGAATATTAATATATTTTGTTTCCAAGGGTTTGATGGATAATTTTTGTGCCGAAGAACCTCCTGCACAGCAGCGTCTTCAGCAGGTTTTCTGCTCATACCTGCCACCACGTTGGACAATTGAGGCCGACATTGCCAACATTCTCATTTCGTTGGGTGCTATATCATCGGCTCTTGATGTCTTTCTACGTCTCAAGATGTGGGAGCAAGTTGTCGCGTGCTATAATTATCTCAAGCTGAGACACAAGGTACGAAATGAAACCGTACATTGATATATGTCTGCTAGTAGTGGAGAGCAATGTCTTATTGTAATCCAATGTCATTTCTTGTAATTGTTGATTGTAAAATATTACAATCATTTGAGTTTCAAATTGAATTACGTCTACTCTAACACCAGCTTTTCTTTTATTCTCAAATGAAACACATTTGTCCTGAAATATCAATATAAAAATATATTAATTCAATCTAAATACAAATTATAATAGAGGATATTATGTTTTAACATACTGTCCATCAATGAAGTAAGTGGATATTGCAAAGTATCAACCTTCAAGTTTCAAGCATCAAACTTAAAAGCAATCCCGTTATCAATAAATTCAAAAAAATGTGTTTTTACAGTCTGTTTTCAAGTTGTTGTCTTGGTAAGTTTCTGTCTCATCACAGACCAAGTGTTAATGGAAAGGATTTACTCATCCTTTCCCAAGAATGGACATTTTTATGTCCAAAATTCGCCTTTTCATTTAGATATTTTAATGCTCAAGTAAGATTGCGAGCAAGTGGCATATTGTTTGGATAATTGTTCTATGATTTTTGCATTCACATGTAACCTCTCTCATTGAATAGATTGTAGAATAACCTGTAAAAATTGTAGTGTAAAATATCGAAACTAGTGTGTAACTTGTAAAAATAATAGAATAATTGGATTTAATAGTAACTCTTGTAATCTAGAAACTAAGCATAAATATTTTGTTGTAATCTAAATGAATAAAGAAATGTAATCTAATCTAATCTCATTTCAAATTTTTGCATGAATGTAATTTAGACATTATAATATTTCAAAAAATATAATACGTTTATTTTCATTTAATTTTATTCACCAAAGAAAAGAATGAAGATGGATGAACAACACAACTGATTCCTGTCTATTCTATTCTCAGGCAGCAGAAGTAATTAGACAAGAAATGGAAAAGAAAGAGACAGTGAAATTGTGGTGCTTGTTGGGAGATGCAACAGATGATGTGAATTGCTATGAGAAGGCCTGGCAAATGTCTGGTGAAAAAAGTGCCCAAGCACAAAGGCACTGGGCCCATTACTACTTCGAAAGAAGACAGGTGAATAAACTTATTCAATTGGAAAATAACCATGCAATACTACCATTAATTTTATTGTTATTGTTGGAATACACTACAATTGATGCTGTTGTTCGAATTTCATAATTTTGCTTGGTTCAATCTTCAATTATTTAATTTGATTATTATAATCATGGCGAAGAAATTTATCATTTATTCAGATTGCGACAGTTGATGAAGCTTAATAATTTCACATTATTTTGAGGCTTCAAGATTGATTCAAATCGCTTCTTTCGAATTGAAGACTTGTCTCTGACTGAATTAATTTCGACTTTTTCATGGTTCTAATCATCGATAGATTACTAAATTTCTATTTCTACTAGTTTTTTTTACAGAAATTTTCAATTACATCAATCTTATTCAACTTTTCGATGTGTGATGATCTAGTGATGAACCTTAATAAAAAATTTTATATATTCACAATACAGAATTCTTATTGACACACATCACTATCTACAAGCTGGTGTTCTTTCGGTAATGAATAATATCTTTCATAAGTGTAATTTTGACATTTTTGTATTTTCACAATGCTTGGTTATTTGATTCTTCAACGACTAGTCTTTTCTTGTTTCTAGTACGCAGAAAGCATTCCCCACTTGGAGGCTTCCCTGGCAAATAATAGTATCCAGTTGCAACTGTGGTTTCGACTTGGATATGCAGCTTTGGAAGAAAAACAGTGGAGCCTCTGTGCCACGGCATATAGAAGATACTGCTCTCTTGAGCCCGACGTAAGTTGTTACCTCATTTATTCAAAGTTTCTGACTTTGTTCAATGTAATGCATTTTACAAGTTGTCAATGCGGTTTTTAATTTTTTCGTCATTTTATAAATAAAAGTGTTTTATCAAGTCATATCTGGTATTGTTTCTATCAATAGGCTTGCATAATTTTTATTTTACTTGTTTAAAATATTTATTTATTACAGATTTTCGAAGACTACAGGCAAAGCTCAAAACAGTCTTCATTAAAAATTTACCAACATAAAACAAACTTATTCTATATAAAAGAGAATAATATTATTAATAATAATAATAGTATATTAAATAAAGAAAATATTATAACCTCGAACTTGGTTGGTAAAAGTAACATTGAGGTTGGTGCTATGGTCTGAGGCGTCACAACCTTCAGTCCACTAGCAACGCCTGGTTGTTGGTTCGAGTACCAGTAGGCATGGGTGTTTTTCACCTTATCAATCACCCTCGCATCCATCATCTATTACCAGCACATGGAAAAGCAAAAGTGGGTATGTAGGCATCATCAGCTATAAAAATAATGATAAAAAGCTAGACAATTTATTTGTTGATTTTTCCCAGGTCGTAGAAAAATGCAAATTTTAATTTTTTCGTTTTTGCTTTCTTAATAACAATATTTTAATTCAAGATTCTAGGCTCTTCAATAACAAATGATTATTACAAGAGGACTATATTTTGGTATCACATTTTCAGACATTTGAAGCATGGAACAATTTGGCTAAAGCCTATGTCAAGCTGGGACAAAAAGCACGTGCATTTCAAGCCTTGAAAGACGCTGTAAGATGTAATTTTGAAAATTGGATGGTATGGGACAATCTAATGGCAGTCAGTACAGATTGTGGGGATTTCGAACAGGTAATTTGACCTTCAATTGACATTATTTAGAATTTATTAATTTTTTTTTTAAACAGTAATAGTTTAATAGCTAATGCTTAACGTTTAATAGCTTTGCAGTGGAAAGTTTTATCCAATGATAATAATCCACAATTAAAAAAAAAAAAATTTACAGGTAAAAATCTTATGGGTTACATTTCCCCAATAACTTATGATTCGCTTTTTATTGGAATTCCATGTTACAAATTTACAATACTCATTTAAAAAAAACAAATAATAAACTGAAGCATAAATATTCAACTAGGGAAGCGCATGCGGAGGCAGCCGCAAATTAAGCGGAGCGAGCTTTCTTTTTGTCCAAAAGTTTTTGAAGCGTAGACTCAAAAATTTGATCCCGGTATTTTAAGCCTAGCTAAACCTAGCTGATGGTGAAAGTGGCTCATTCTATTACCATGTAATGTTATGTAATGAGAATATAAAATAGGAGCTACAACCTTTAAGTGAATGTTTTCTCAAGTGAGTGTTTATTTTGATAGAACAAGGCAAGATGAGAAAATGACTCCAGCTTAATCAATATTGGTTAAAAAAATATTGATTGGGCTCAAATTGAAGGTCAGAATGTTTCCTACGATTGAGACAAAATCAATAATTTTCAAACAATATTGACCGAGCTGGAGTCATTTTCTCTATTGAGTGGTTCAACTTTGAAAATACAGCATTTGACGTACCTTTTTTGGTCTAAAATGTGCTCTGATTGTTTAAAATAATTATTCAGTAGCAAATTATAAAGGAAAATCAATATAAACTTGAAAAATCGCGAAAAAATAAGTCTATTGGATGAAATTTGGGCAAAATTTTTGTGTATTTCCACAACAAGCTTCCATTGTTTGTTAGCATGTTGAGAAATATTGAATGCATGCAAATAAATAAATAATTTTATTAATAAAGACATCAGGTAAAAAACCCATTTTGCCTCCTTCAACAGTACAATATAGTTATTTGTGTATCAGTACGCATGAAGTGATTTTGCTGCATCAAGAGAAACACTTACGCACGAGCCGCAGGCCGTATTACACATTAAGTTTTTCAAACTACCATATTGAATGTGAAAGGTTGAAATTAAAATTAAAATAGTCATATCTCAGTTATTCAGTCAGCTTTCAGTAGCCGAGGTGAACGGTCGTGTTTTTTAGAGCTCATGAAATTATCTTCAAAATTAGATTGTAGAACTGTTGAGTCAGTTAAAATAGGCTGTGCCAATAGTGCTCGTGAGTGTGTGTGCGTGTACGCGCGTGTTTCAACAACAATGCCAGTGCAGGCTAAACTCCATTTCGGGAAGTGCTGAGCAAACATTATCCATTTATTGAAAAAGTGCAGTATGGCAGATAGTGAAAAATCGTTAAAAATACCGATAGAGGAAAACGGAGAGATCGTGACGTATGGAGTAAAGACTGAACTACTTAAATCAGAGACAGAAAAATTCCTAGCAAAAGCATGGAAGTGCTTAGCAACAAAATTTGAAAATGCAGTTAAAAATAATGCCGAATTAAAAAATCAATTAGAACAATTACAGGAACGACTTCTTGCTTTAGAAACTAAAGCAACGACAGAAAAAACAAATGTTGAGTAAAACCGCGGTAATGTGTCCACCGAGCCAGCAGCAACAGCATCAGCGACAGGAGGATACGAAACAGAAGAAGACGAGCTGAGGGAGGAAACTGAATGGATCCTCAAGAAGAATAAAAGACCTAACAAGAGAAAGGCAAGCCGATCCCCAACAGTGCCATCTCCGACAGAAACTACAGGCAAATCGTCAAACAAGGTAGGAGATAACCAATCATCAAATAAGCAAATAGTCAAGAATCTTAAACCACCACCTATCATTCTGAGTAATGTAGATGATTACAATAAAGTGAATGAAATCATGCTACAGGCCAATTTGAAGTATAGAGCATCAATAATGAACAACAAACAGCTGAAAATGAATGTAGAAACTGATCAGGAATACAGAGAAGTCACCAAAGTAATGAATACTAATAAGCTAGATTGGCACACTTATGAAAATAAGCAATCTAGGCCTATAAGAGTCATGGCTAGAGATCTTCATCCTTCTTGTGATCCAGAAGAAGTCAAAACTGATCTCTTGGATAAGGGGTTCAAAATTATCGATATAGTTAATAAAATAAAGAAAAATAAAGTCGATGGTAAAGATAACATAATTCGCCTTCCACTCTTCATGCTTACGTTTGAGAACACAGAGGACATTAAAAAAATATATAATATTCAGCACATATGCTACATGAAAGTAAAAATAGAGGCTCTCCGAAGTAACAAAATCATCCCCCAATGTCGGAAATGTCAGCAATTTTTTCATACTTTTAATTTTTGTCAACATGAAGCTGTGTGCGTCAAGTGTGCCGGAAAACACCTAACCAAAGATTGTAGTAAGGAAAAGAGTACTCCACCTAAGTGCTACAACTGTGGTGAAGCTCACCCTGCAAACTATCGTGGCTGTTTAGTAGCTAAAGAACTTCAAAAAAGAAGGGATAATTTGTATAAAGATAGAATAAAAAGTGTTCCAACTAGTGTCAACACAAGTAGTGAAGTAGTGAACAATGTATTGTATGCACAAGTAACCAAAACAAGTAGTAATAACGAACAGATGAAAACACTGAAGCCAAATAGTATGAATGAGTCAAATATTACATTTATTTTGCACGAGATAATGAAGAAGTTGGATAATTTCTCTGAAAGGTTAGAAACTTTAGAATCCAGAAGTACTTTGTCAAACAAATCTCAAATAAGGAAATGAATCAGAGGGAACTTAGAATAGTAACTTGAAATGCTAACGGAATTATAAATAGAAAACTTGAATTAGAAATATTTTTAGAAACAAATAAAGTTGACGTATGCTTAGTGTCAGAGACTCACTCAACAACTCATTCATGTTTGAAAATAAAAGGCTATAGAATATATCAAACAATACACCCGGACAATGAAGCTCATGGGGGCAGTGCAATAATAGTTAAAGACAACATAAATCATTATGAAGAATGCAATCTACAATTGCCAGAAGCACAGGTCACAGTAATAGGAATTGAAACACTCGCACAAAATCTTAGAGTTGGAGCAATCTACTGTCCTCCTAGATACAATTTGAAAAAGAATCAATATAAAATGATATTAGAGCACTTGGGTGATAGATTCATTTTAGGTGGAGATTTTAATGCTAAGCATATTGACTGGGGTTCCCGATTGTCATCCACAAAAGGAAGAGAATTAAGAGATGCTATCAATGAATTAGGATACATTTTTCATTCTTCAATGAGTCCGACTCATTGGCCAACAGACACAAATAAAATCCCTGACCTCCTAGATTTTTTCATATCAAAGAGGATATCTACCAATTTTACTCATATTGAGGAAAATTTCGACTTGAGTTCAGATCATTCTACTGTAATTCTCACGCTCAGCGAGAGAATGATAAAAAGACAAGCTAAGCCCACACTTGTCAATAGAACTACAGATTGGCGAAGCTTTCATTTGTTTTTAGATGATGAAATTGACCTAAATGTTCAATTAAGAAGCAAACAGCAGTTAGAAGAAGAAGCAGAAAAGTTTTTCAAGCTAATACAAAAAGCAGCCTGGCAGAATACAAAAGAACGTACATATCAGACAGCAGGAATCAACTATCCAAGAGAAATAAAAGATCTAGTAATTGGAAAAAGAAGAGCAAGAAGAAGATGGCAGTATTCACGTGATCCAGAAGATAAAAGAATTCTCAACAATAAAACTCAACAATTGAGAAGGGAGATCAAAATCTGGAAAGAAGAAACGTTCAACACCTATCTTCAAAACTTGACTGCAGATGAGGAGACAGACTTTGCACTTTGGAAGACCACGAAAAAATTGAAAATGTCAACATCCCATATCCCACCACTGAGAAAGACAGATGGATCATGGGCTCGTAAAGACAGTGAAAAAGTGGAAGAATTTGCAGAATATTTAGCTAGAACGTTTCAGCCCAATTACAAACAAAGTTATTGAGACCAGGGAAAATACAGATATTTCTGATATACAGCCTGTCAGTGTAAATGAAGTATCAAAAGAAATCCTTAACAATCTAAGTACAAGGAAAGCACCTGGTTTCGATCTAATTACAGGGAATATTATGAAGAAATTGCCAAGAAAAGCAATAACTCTGCTCACTTATTTATTCAATGCAGCATTTAGATTAAAGCATGTCCCTGATTCATGAAAGTGAACTCAAATCCTATAGGCCAATATCATTACTACCTGTAATCGTTTCTCAAACGATTACTTCCAATAATTGAGGAGAGAGACCTCATACCAGCACATCAGTTTGGATTCAGGAGGAAGCACTCTACAATCGAACAGATTCACAGAATAACCAATATTATAGAGAAGTGTTTGGAGAAGAAAATTTGCTCTGCTATTTTCCTTGATGTAGCCCAAGCCTTTGATAAAGTTTGGCATGAAGGACTGATAAAAAAACTTGATTCACTTTTGCCAAAAAATATGTAGAACTGATTTCGTCTTACATAACAAATAGAACATTCAGAGTAAAGCAGAATGATGACTACTCAAACTTGAAAGATATTGGGGCAGGAGTACCTCAAGGTAGTGTAATGGGGCCAATTTTGTACCTTTTGTATACATGCGATATTCGACATTATGATGGCATCACTGTTGCAACATTTGCCGACGACACTGCGCTTCTGACTACAGGCGCCACTATACAAGAAACATCCACCACTCTCCAAGTAGCTGCAGATCGACTATGCCAATGGACTAAGAAATGGAAGATAAAGCTAAATGAATCGAAATCATCAATAATAAACTTCACCAACAAAAAAGTAATAGAAACAATTGATATCAGCCTGAATGGCCATAGAATTCCATGTGAAAATACTGCTAAATATCTAGGAATGACATTAGATGTAAAATTGAAGTGAAAGGAGCATATAAAAATAAAAAGGAAACAGCTTGATATTAAATATGGACAAATGTATTGGTTGCTTGGTCGTCAATCCAGCTTATCTCTAAAGAACAAGATAATTCTATACAACCAGATATTAAAACCAATTTGGGTGTATGGGATTCAGCTCTGGGGTTGTGCCTATAAGAGTAATGTCAATTTGATACAGAAATTTCAAAATAAAGTATTGAGGAATATGGTCAACGCTCCTTGGTACATCAGAAACAGTGATTTGCACAGAGATCTACGTATACCGTTTGTGTCTAGTGAGATAAGACGATTTGCTATCCGCCATGAGTCCAGACTCCATCATCATGTCAACCCCGAGGCAGGCCTACTACTCCAAAATCAAGATATTATCAGGAGGCTTAAGAGAACGAAGCCTTTTGAATTAGTTTAAAACCTACTGGTGATAGTGAGTGCATACAGTTTCAGTGCTGCTCTCAGAACTGCTTTAGTCGTCGTTGGGTGAACTGAAGTTTTTAGTCTTGTTATAGTTAAAAAAAGTGAACTGAAAATTGATGGTTTGTCTCTAAGACAAGTTTCAATGACATTCATTAGAAAAAAAATATATATATATATATATATATCTCAGTTATTTATCATTGAATCCTGACAAATCAGGCACCATTTTATTCAGAACTAGCCGGTAGGCTCGCTTCGCTCGCCTTCTCCGCCTAGCCAGGGGGCTCCGCCCCCTGGACCCCCGACAGTATAGGCAGTGTAAGTGAGACAAACAGGCTCGCTTCGCTCGCCTGCAAAACCTCTGTCAGTGTCAGCTGAGACAAATAGTCTCGCTTTGCTCGCCTGCAAATTCCGTTCAGAAGGGATTAGAAATTTATTGAACACAGCATTTCTAGACCTAATTTGGACCTGTTTACTTATTTTCAACATTTTCTGCCAATTTGTTCTCAAAAAATCTAAGAAAAACTCCGAAAATTCTGAAAAATAGTAAAACGCTAATATGAAGTGTAACCTTTGAAATGTATATTGGACATAGGTAGTTTAAAACTTAATTCAATATCTTCCAGATTAGTTCATTTATAATCTTGCTGAACCATTGAACTTACAATTTGGATATGTCATATCAAGGTGGAAAATATGCAACTTGCAATACATCTACAATTTTTAAAAACTTATTACTTGCTTAATCTTGAACGGATTTCAAAAATATTCTAACACAACATTTCTAGACCTCATCTGAACCTGCCCACCAAATATCAACATTTTTTTACCGATTTTTTTTAATTTTTAATTTTTAATTTTTAATTTTTAATTTTTAATTTTTAATTTTTAATTTTTAATTTTTAATTTTTAATTTTTAATTTTTAATTTTTAATTTTTAATTTTTAATTTTTAATTTTTAATTTTTAATTTTTAATTTTTAATTTTTAATTTTAATTTTAATTTTTAATTTTTAATTTTTAATTTTTAATTTTTAATTTTTAATTTTTAATTTTTAATTTTTAATTTTTAATTTTTAATTTTTAATTTTTAATTTTTAATTTTTAATTTTTAATTTTTAATTTTTAATTTTTAATTTTTAATTTTTAATTTTTAATTTTTAATTTTTAATTTTTAATTTTCAAATTTTAATTTTTAATTTTCAATTTTCAATTTTCAATTTTCAGATTTTAATTTTTAATTCTCAAAGAAAGAAAATTCTCTTGAAAGGTCGTTTATTTCTTTGTAAAATAATATTGGAAGTTGTTCTAAGTTGAAAATAATCGGCAAAAAAAATGTTCTGCTCAGGTTTCGTTCTCCCCCTGATTGGTAAGCAGTGAAATACTAGTCCACGTTGCTAACCACTGGGCTATGAGGGTTCGATGAGGAGCCGATTCTGCCAGTGATACCATCATGATTTCAAGAGCATAATAGACTTTTCTGACCAGGAACGTTTCTCAAAACTGATGTTAGGTTGCAATCCTGCAGTGCAGAGAGCATGAATATAGCATGAATAATGTGTATAGTAATAGTGTGTAAGCAATCCTTTTTTCCTTTTTTCGTCCTTAATATGCAAATTTTTAAAATGCTCTATAGCCTATAACCTGGGCGTCCGTGTCTACTATCACCATGGCAAGTTTGAATTTAATCGGTCGAGCGGTTCCGGAGGAGTAGTTATACAAAGATTGACTTTCCTAATCCATTAGAGCTTCGCTTCGCTCCGCTCAATTATAGGCTGAAATGTTTATAATTACGAAATCATTTACTCTCAATGTACTAAGAAATTATGTTATTTTGTACTTGATGCTGCTGCTGTAACATCATATTGGATTTCTCTTCTCAACTTTCTTCTAATTTTCGCGTTTCTGTCCAGGTTATAACTTGCTACAATAGGATTTTAGATTTGAAAAAGAAACAACACAACGACTGTGAAGTTCTCAGAATCCTCGTCAATGCTATCAAGAAAAATATTCCTGACTGCAATGGAGTGCCCGCAAAGAGATTGCAAGGAAAAGCTGAAAATCTTTTCAAACGACTCTGTGAGGTAATTTCATTTATCATCAATTGATTCCTATTTATTGATGTTTTGTTTATTATTTCTTCAATTAGGAAATAATAGGTAATTATTTATTTCTAATGAAAGGAGTTCCCAATTGTGTGTTATAGAGAATATTCCTAATTGAATTGATAAGAATATTTAGTGAAATAAAATTTACAATTTGAATATTGGATTCAATAATGATGAAGAGACAGTACAGAATGAGATTTATGTATCTTTATATTAATTCTTCATCAATCAAAATTGTAACTTGTGTTGAAAAAAACTTCAGCTAATCCCTTTCTTCTATCTTAAAGATCGGGTAAGTTTTTTTTCAGATAATTCATTTGAATCATTTATAATATTGTTGGGAATACTAATTCAGGGTCCAGAAGAATAGTTTCCAGTCTTTTTGTTGTATAATGTCTTCACCAAAAGAGAATCGTATTGGAGTTTTTGATTTTTTGATTTGTTTGACTTAACCACTTGTCTGGATCAGGAATAATTATTGTTGAACTGGATTATAATATAATATTATTGGATTATTTTCCAATACTATTGGTTATCCTAATGATTTTTTTATTTTGTCTATTCAACTAGTGTTGGCACTAATAAAAATGTCGTCCAATTATTTGATAACCTAAAATCCTCTTTGGAATTTTTTGTCTATACAGTCCTACAATTTCATTTTTATCAACAGAAAGAGAAAAATATTTTATAAAAATAAGTTGAATAATTTCAATATTGGATAGATCTCTTTTGTATTTCAATTCAAATTAAATGTTGTTTCATGTATTAAATATTTTTCATGTAAGAACCAAGATAACCCGGAAATCTTCAAGCTGTATGCTCAATTGCTGAGTAGCTGTGACAGCAGTAGGAAAAATATGGAAAATGTCAACACTGATGACACGTCAGTTCTAGACTGTTTGAAAAACGCTCTTAGAGTTGAACTGCAGACTAGGTGGATATCATCGCCTGAGACAAGTATAGCAGTGATAAATCTCGCACACGAACTGACCGATGGTTTGTAGTTTATTCATAACATGTTATCAGTTGAATTGAGTATTTCAGTGATGGTTTATTTGTGGCTGTAGGCTATTACTAAGAGAAGAGTAGCCTTGATTGATGTTGACAGTTTTATTTCATTCGGGGGTAAAAGCATAGGTAAACGCGCCAAAACATTTAAGACAGCTTTCGAATCAGTACGTTATGGCGCAAGTAATTTCTATTTCTTTAGAAATAGTTCCACATTACTATTTTGAAACGTGCAAGCTGTTAGGAAGACACGCTTTTATAATAATTTTTCAATTGTAAAGGCGTGTCTTCTCAGATTGCGTGAACTATACGAGGTGTGTGAGAAAAGAAATAGACTAATTTCATACTAACCGAAGTTTTTATTATTATTAAACAATGATAAACTCTTCAAAGTAGTTCCCTTGGGCATACATCGGCGGAGTCGTCGTTCTCACTTTTATTAGCAGCGCTGGAATTTTTCCAGATTTTCAACCTCAAAACGCATTACTGTTGTTCCTCATCTCTCCTATTTCCCTTATTTAAGTCCTTGTGACTTTTTTCTTTTCCCGAAATTGAAACATGTCCTAAAATAATAACACTTTTAAAACTCTGGAGAACATTCAAAAGACTGTGCCCGACCAGTTGGAAGTCATACCAAATGAAGACTTCCAGCGCTGCTATCAAGATTGGTATAGTCTGTCCAAGCAAAGAATGAAAGAATCTCTGACAAGATGAGAAAATGACTCCAGCTCGGCCAATATTGGTTCAAAAATTATTGATTTGGTCTCAATCGTAGGAAACATTAGGATGTAAAATTTGAGGCCAAATAAATATTTTTTGAACTAATATTGACCGAGTTGGAGTCATTTTCTCATCTCGCCAGAGGGTCTTCTTTGCTTGGACAGACTAAAGCGACGTCTCCGCCGATATGTAGCTGCCCAAGCCCAAGGGAACTATCTTCTCTCTGACAACTTTGCTATTTGAAAGTAATAAAAACTTTGGTTAGTATGAAATCAGTCTCATTAACCTAGTACCTACAAGTAATACATCAGGTTCTCCAGCATCGCTGATTCAGTACGTTTATCCTTGAGGATTTTGTTACTGTACTCTATTACAGTCATTGTGCCTGTGGTACACAATGCGAATGTAGGTCAACAAAGTTATCTAAAACAATGGTTATAGTTATCATCTATAACCAAAACTTGCAATATTATGGAAATCTTTGGTTCTATGAGCTCGCAGTATTACCTACATTCGCATTGTGTACCACAGGCACAATGACTGTAATAGAGTACAGTAACAAAATCCTCAAGGATAAACGTACTGAATCAGCGATGCTGGAGAACCTGATGTATTACTTGTAGGTACTAGGTTAATGAGACTGATTTCATAAAAGTTGAGTTATTGAATATTGTGCTGGAGTGTATCATGCATGAGATACAGTGCTGTTGAACGTTATAACTAACTCACCGTCGGTTATATGATTTAGCATTTACATATCTTCTGTGTATTCAAATCATACTGTATTTCAAGGTTTTCTCAGACATAAGTTTTCTTATGCTCATAAGGTTTCTTAGGAGATAAAGTTTGACCATTGTCCGAGTTTCATTTTTATTGTGGTTTTAGAGCACTAATGAAATGCTTACGTGTTACAGCTTGTCTCAGCGATTCGCATAAGGATAATGTCCCACTGAGTAAAAAGAAAGACAGTCTATCCTCTACAAAATTTTCTTTGAAAGGTGTGATATCGAGAATCAAGGTTAGTTCTAAATCTTTCAGTATGCTTTAATAATTATTATCAGTTGAGTTATATAATTACAGGGTGACTAGCAACCGGGAGAACCGGGAATAGTCAGGGAATTTGCTAATTCTGGATTAGTCAGGAAATATCAAAAAAATATCGGGTAAAATGTATTGTATGTATCATAAATTTTATAAAACAGGAGAGGACTGTGTGACTGGTTAAGTTTTGGCAAAAGGTTTTCACCTTTTTTGTGAAAGGACGTGCCGTTGTCATGGCTGATAAGCACATAATGGCAATGAGTCACAATAGACTATTCTGGCAACATTTCTCACCCTAATGAGTGGGTGGGGGTGTGGTAGGGTTGTGCTGGTTGCAGAAGAAGGAATACCTTTGGTCATGTACATTGTCTCCACCTTTAAGTGGTTCCCTGGCTTGACGATGAACTCTTTTTATTAGTTTGAAAGTGATTCAGTTCAGTTTGTGTTCCGTTCGATACGGCGAGGACTTTCTTAGGTCTAATGATATGCATTTATCATGAAAGCCAAATACCCCTGATTAATATAATAATTCTTCATCATTTGTCAAAAACTACACAGATAATAATTTGTAAATTGGTGCACATTTTTAATACTTTATTATTATACAGGGTGTTTCAGGAGGAATGTGCAATACTTCTCAGGCTGATTCCTTACACCAAGTAGACAAAAAAGTTCCATGGGACCAACCCCCAAAAACGCTTTGTTACCGAGATAACAATGGCGGAAAATTGAGATTTTTCAAAATATATTAATTTTTCTAATTTTTAGAGGCTTTAGAAAAATCTCAATTTTCCGCATTTTTATCTCAGTAACAAAGCTTTTTTGGGGGTTGGTCCCATGGAACTTTTTTGTCTACTTGGTGTAAGGAATCAGCCTGAGAAGTATTGCACATTCCTCCTGAAACACCCTGTTTAGTACAGTCTGAAAGCTGTCTATGAGAGCAAAACTGATCTCAAACTATATACCGTATGTCTTCCCAGACAGCTCGCCGACTATCTAGACAGAACTCAGAATTAATAACTACTGTAATACATATGATAATCTCCATTTTTTCTGCTTTCAGCTTTACTAGTCAAGTACGCAGGGAATTTTGTAAGGCTAATTTCTGAAAAAGGGGGTGTATGCGATTTTATTGTTTAAATTACTTTATTAGGGTCTCAATAATGTGTATTTGAAAAGTGCACACAAATTTTCTCTCGGCACAATTTTTGACAGCCAGAAAACCATGCATTTTTTTTAGTTTTTCGCATATAACTAAAAAACTGTACACATTTTTATAGGTACATACATTCTTATAGTAAATTGAAGAGGACAAAATTCTGCGTCGATTGAAATAGGGAAAACAAGAATCGGTCAAATAGAAGACTTTCTACATTCATTAAAATAACACATTTTTTCATATTTCCAGAAAAATGTTTAAAATTTCATGTAGCTCATGAAGTAACAGAAAATTGTATACAATTCATGGATGAGCTACATAACATTTTAAGCATTTTTTTTTGGAAATTTGAAATAATTGTTTTTTTTATGAATGTAGAAAGTTTTCTATTCGACCGATTTTTCCCCCTATTTCAATCGACGCAGAATTTTGTCCTCTACAATCTACTATGATAATGTATGTACCTATAAAAATGTGGACAGCTTTTTTAGTTATATGCGAAAAACTAAAAAAATGCATGGTTTTCTGGCTGTCAAAAGTTGTGCCAGGAGAAATTTTGTGTGCACTTTTCAAATACACATTATTGGGACCGTAATAAAGTAATTTAAACAATAAAATCGCATATACCACCTTTTGCCGGAATAATTCCCTTCGTACTGGAGTATACCTCAAATTAGTCAGGGAATTCTTCAAGCCCACTTTGCTAGTCACCCTGAATTATAATAATTATTTGAGATTATCTCTGGTAAAAGTAAATAATCTATAGTGTATCATGGGAATGTTTTTCAAGTGTAATGTTGATTAGATGGCTATATCAAACAAAAAAATCGTTACATCTGACGAGTAACTTTATATTTTTTTTCAATGAGTAATGGCTATGAATCAATATTACATTTTTCATCAATTCTCATAGTATGAAACATTTATGAACTAGGAACTAGAGGTTATTCACTAAAATGGTTCCATTATGTTGACTTCAATAAATTTGATAAAATTTAATATTCAAATACTCAAGTAATGTAAGTTTGTCAA
The DNA here is from genome assembly GCA_017141385.1 of Sogatella furcifera. NCBI lineage: Eukaryota > Metazoa > Arthropoda > Insecta > Hemiptera > Delphacidae > Sogatella > Sogatella furcifera. The sequence goes on from CM029546.1 coordinate 28,967,241, forward strand.
TGGCGCTATGGCGCTACGGTAGGCCCTATGAAGGGCCTAGGCCTACCAGCTGGTTGCCAGTTTCATATTCACTCCACTATCCACTCAAACCACTTTTCCACTCTATCCACTCTTACAATTGTTTTTCATTATTTTCGTTTGAATTTCTATAGCCTACAGCATTTCTTTTTCTTCAAAATAAAATAATTGAGATATAAAACTGTTATGTAGTATGTGTATGTGTATATTTATATGATCTCTTGTGAGCTCGTCGGGTCGTATGCTTTTTTAACAATAGCCTATTGTGTCATTGCAATGTTTTCAACACTTCTTGTATGTCAACCAGCCTGAGAAGAGTAGTATGATAAGTGATAGACTTGAACGTGAATGAAGCGATGAATTAAACAAGTCTACTGAGTTGTCTTGTCAATCTTATCAATCGTTATTCTGTTTTGGTGAATTCTTATTCTGTGGCGAAAGCAATTGCTGATAGGCGTTCTACTCTTTTTGTACTTTCTTTCGTGTTCTTCTCAGCATATTTATCTCCGTAATTCGTCAACAGGTAGATAAAACTTCAGACTGTACCGGAATGTTTTCTTATTATTTAGGGGTGATAAAGTCAATATGAAATAAAGCATTGTTTCTAACTTGACTGCTTTTAACACTTACTGATTTACCATTATAAAAAAAACTATAAAATAAATTTTTCTCATCCTGTTGCTTTACCTGTTCATTTCGGTTGATAAACGGATGCCTGGTTGAATTTATAATGCATGATGGAGAGATATTAAAGGTATTAATATATAATTGAAGTTATAAATTATACATGGCCTATATAATAACTTAGAGAGGAGCATATTCGATCATGCTGGTGACGGGCTCTCAAGAGATTATTGTATATTATTTAATAAGAGAATCTATAGAAGTTTGGAGCAATTGTTCATTATTTCAATTTAGCAGTAATGTTTATTTTTCCCGATGAAACTTAAAGAATTGTTTTTTTTCTCTCAATCATATAGATGATACGGGTGATTAATTTCTTTTTTTTATTATAAGGAATTTCCAATGTGCTATTGTAATTGCACTTATTCATTTTCTGCTTGATGTACGATGAGTGGTTTTTCTCTTCGCTAGTATGTTTTTCTATTTTAAAGTTGTATTGAGAGATTGCCAGATTATTCTGAATTTTTGAGAGGCACAGCTTGAGGTGATTACTAAATTTTAACTTATTTCTAAATTTTTTTTCATTACTTTTTTCAATTTCATTCCTGTCTAAATATTTCTAAAAAATAAAAAAGGAGATTTAAAATATTTCTATTTAATTCTATTATATTCTATATTTCTTTCAAAATCTTAAAAGAATGGATTTATCCATCTATTACCAAAATGTGAGAGGACTTAGAAGTAAACTGAATGATTTTTATAATGCAATTTCCGCTGAAAATTATGATGTTATAATCTGTACTGAGACATGGTTGAATGATTCTGTTGCCGACTGCGAGGTGTTTGATGACAGGTATCGAGTATTTAGGATGGATAGGGACTGTGTGCGTGCCAATAAGTTGGATGGAGGGGGTGTGCTGATAGCAGTTAGTAAGAAGTATCGAGCAGAAATATGTGCACTTGATTTGAATATATACTTAGAAGCAATAGGTGTATTTCTTTATTTTCCTAATAATAAGCGATATTTCATAAATACAGTCTACTTTCCGCCTGAAGCTCGTTTGCCTGCTTATCGCCAATATTTTGATTGCCTTGAGGCCAGTGTCAACTTATTGGATACGGGTGTTGTAATTGCTGGAGACTTTAATATTCCCAAAATTACTGGATCGGATTGTAACCTCTTTAATGGCTCATGCATAGCAAGACAACCTACTCAATGATGCTCTGGCCTTCTTGGGTTTGGAGTCGCGCAATGATATTTTAAACGGCAATCGTTGTACTTTGGATTTGGTTTTATGTGATAAACTTAGCAAAAGCACAGTTACAAGGGAGACGCCTGTGATTCCTGAAGACTGCTATCATCCGTCGCTGCTTATAATGATTGAAATATCATCTTTGTCTCCTCCCAGACCCTCAGATTCGAATATTTTAAATTTAAAATACAATTTTAGAAAGGGAAATTATCTTTTATTATACAACTCACTTTATAATACTAATTGGAATCATATTAAACAATATAATGAAGTTAATGAAGCGCTGAATTTTTTTTATAACAAAGTTTTCAAATGTTTTGATTTGAGCATACCTAAGATGAAGCCATCTAATGAGCTTAATGAGAAAAAGAAAGAAGTCTGTTTATTTTGAAGCTGAGTTTCTTAGGGTACGGAGGGAATTGAAATCTACTATACGTAGGGAATTCAATAACTATGTGTTGAGATTTGAAACTTCTATAAGGACAAATCCGCAACTTTTCTGGTCATTTGTAAAAAGTAAAAGAAAGGGAGGTGGTGCCGATGTACCTCAAGCGGTTTCTTGGCAGGGCAATAAATGTACAGGCAGTGTTGTTGTAGATGCTTTTGGTTCCTATTTCTCTTCTGTCTATCCTAATAATAATTCATCATATGATCCTATTTCTATCCTAGACTTTAGAGTGATGGATGATGGCACTGATGGTTGGGGATTTACAGAGTTCTCGTTGGATGAAGTGCTAAAAGCTATAAAAAATTTGAATGGGAAGAAGTCTACAGGTCCTGATGATATCCCAGCATACATTATTAAAGGTTGCAGTGAAATTTTGGCTAAGCCCTTGCTTTACATTTTCAACTTAGCTATTAGAACATCAACCTTTCCAGATGCTTTGAAGATTGCCCGTGTGACTCCAATATTCAAGTCTGGCAGTAAGGAGAATGTTGAGAATTATCGTCCCATTTCGATTATCAATGCGATAGTAAAGCTCTTTGAAGTATTGTTGCATGGTCGCATTTTCTGGCTCACCAAGTCTAGAATAGCTGACGTTCAGCATGGTTTCATGCCTGGACGTTCGACTGTTTCCAATCTGCTGCAATTCAGCCATGAGGTGCATTCTGTGCTTGATGATGGTGGTCGCATGGACGTTGTCTACACAGACTTATCCAAGGCCTTTGATAACGTTGATCATGACACACTATTGAAAAAACTTCATGATAACTTTGGATTCTCTGTCAAAGCAGTAAAATTTATGGCAAGCTATCTCTGTAAACGCCAGCAATATGTACAAGTAAAGTTTCATAAATCTGAAAAATATATATGTACAGCAGGTGTTCCTCAGGGATCGAACCTGGGCCCTCTTCTATTTCTTCTACTAATAAATGATTTGCCCCAGTCAATAGAATCCGGAGTATTACTTTATGCAGATGACGTAAAAATATTCAGACATATCAAGGATGCAAATGAAAAAGCTATTCTGCAGAGAGATATAAATAATTTGGATAAATGGTGTCATTCTAATAAACTTAAATTGAATATTAAAAAGTGTTATGTAGTTACTTACTCAAGAAAAACAGACCCATATTTCATAGATAATAAGTATTCGATTTCTGGACAGGATTTGGAAGTATGCAAAACAATTAAAGATCTGGGTATTATTTTTGATGAGGCCTTTAGATTTGATGTTCATGTTGATCATGCCGTGAATAGAGCCTTCAAAATTCTGGGATTTGTGTGTAGGCAGTGTAGGGAGTTTAATAATTGTGACCCTGTTATTAGAGTGTACAGTGCTCTGGTGCGCAGTGGATTGGAATATGGTTCAGTTGTCTGGTCACCTTACCGGACCGGCACGGCTCATTATATTGAAAGAGTGCAGAACAGATTCCTGAGATACCTGTACTGGATTAAATTCAAAACTGTATGTCCATTTGATTTTTCTGTAACTGGTCTCAGAGAACAATTTCAATTACATTCGCTGACTTCTAGAAGGGATATGCATGGCATTACTTTTCTATGTAAGTTGGTGAATGGTGCAGTAGACAGTCCTCCCCTCCTATCATTGATTAATTTTCATGTTCCCCGTTTGAATGCTAGATCTTATCATACATTTATAGTTGCCTTCTGCAGAACAGACTATGGTTATTATGAACCAATTAAAAGAATGCAGCGCCTATTTAATGTGAGCTGTGTTGGTCTGGATATCTTTGGTGGGTCGGTTGATTCGATTGTGCGCGCGTGTCGGGGTAGGGTTAGCGCCTACGTGGTCGATGACGCATGATTTGTTGGACCTGTCTCTAGATGATAGTTCAAAAATAATTATAAACATAGCATAATTTTATTATTACTTTTTATATATTATTACTTTTTATATATCATTACTTTTACCTATATATTATTATTACTTTAAATTTGTAATACTGAATCGGAAACAGTTTTGGGCTACCAAAGCCTGTTGTTTCCATGCCTGTATGTACTTTTGTAAATGAATAAATAAAAAAGCCTAGGTAATAATTGTCAAAAACTTTCAAAACTTGTGATGTGTTGAAATTTTCGTGCTTCATCAAAATTCAATATGATTTTTTGATCATCGTTATAGTCCATTATGCAGGGAATTTATAAGGCTAATTTCTGCAAAAGGTGGTGTATGCGATTTTATTGTTTTAATTGCTTCATTGGGGTCCCAGTAATGTGTATTCGAAAAGTTAATATACACAAAAATTAAATACAATAAATAAATTTAATAAAAAAAAATTAAATTAAATTAAATTAAATACACAAAAAATTTCCCCCCGCACAACTTTTGACAGCCAGAAAACCATGCACATTTTTAGTTTTTCGCATATAACTGAAAAACGGTCCACATTTTTAAAGGTACATTCTCATAGTAAATTGTAGAGGACAAAATTCAGCGTCGATTGAAAAAAAGAAAACAAAAATCGGTTGAATAGATAACGTTTTACATTCATTCAAAAAACGCAATTTTTTCCTTTCCAAAACATTGTTTAAATTCTTCTGTAGCTCATGAAGTAGAAGAGAAATGTAACACCCCTCTTCCTAAAAGTTGTAGAGCTTGAAAAATTGAGTTCAGAAAGTGCAAAAAAATTTATATTTGACTAATTTTTGGAACATTATCAATCACGTTTTCAGCTTGAAAAGACAGTTCTATTTCGTATATCATATGTTGAATTTGGTCAAAATTGAAGAATTCAAACATCTAGAGTACTTAGAGCCCATTCCTATTTACCGAGAAAAAGGCGACTTTTTGTGTTCAAATGCGTCTACCTTGGAAGCCACTGATGGGAAAAAGTCGCAGACTACGAAATACGAGATAGGCTCTATTTGAACTTTAAATGTCTAACATAACATCAAAATGTTGAAAAAACCACCTGTAGCCTGTTTCATATTTGGAAAAGTGATTGTTAATGTTCCAAAGATTGGTCAAATATCAATTTTTTGTACTTTCCGAACTCAATTTTTTATTCTCTACAATCCGTAGTAAGAAAAACTAAGCCAAGTTATTGCGAATGATTCCTACATAAGCATTTTAGCTTGTGCGTGGGTATTGGATATTGAGTGCAAAGGTGATTGATGAGGTGAAAAACAGCCATGCCACTGGGATTCGAACTCAGACCTGGCAGTGCTAGCGGACTGAAGGTTGTGACGCCCTAGCTCACTGCGCCAACCAGGCCTACAACTTTTAGGAAGAGGGGTAATACATTTCTCTTTTACTTTATGAGCTACAGAAGAATTTAAACAATTTTTTGGAAAATCTTGAAAAAATTGTGTTTTTTGAATGAATGTAAAACGTTATCTATTCGACCGATTTCTGTTTTCTTTCTTTCAATCGACGCAGAATCTTGTCCTCAACAATTTACTATGAAAATGTACCTATAAAAATGTGGACCGTTTTTTAGTTATATGTGAAAAACTAGAAAAGTGCATGGTTTTCTGGCTGTCAAAAGTTGTGCGGGGAATTTTGGGTGCATTTTTCGAATACACATAATGTTTTGGGACCCTAATGAAGCAATTAAAACAATAAAATCACATACACCACCTTTTGCAGAAAAAAGTCCCTGCGTACTGGACTAATAAGTGATTTAACTATAGCAAGGGGAGAAATATTTGAATCACTAGCAGAGCACACAATCAACTTTAAAAATCGTATAACATAGATAAGCTATTGCTTAAAATATTGGTTATGTTAGTGAAGTGGAATAGCACACTATTAAGAGCCATACGTCGAATAACAATTATACTTTGAGTATTGTGATGAGTATTTTAGTGTTCAAGTGTACCGGGAGTATAATGACGACGTACCAGGATACCCTAGCATTGAGATATTGCTAGCCTTCAAGAAAAATACTACTATTTTCATAGAACTTGATATTCAAACTCTAATAATGCTGGAGCAATTAACATAGGTAATGTTCAACAAATACTTATCTATGGTACCTCATTTATAATATCTTCTCTATTGTTTCAGAGAGAGCACTCTGATCCAGCAACGGGAGAAATAGTTGAATCACTAGCAGAGCACACGTGTAACTTACAAAATCGTGTAACAGATATTGATGAACGACTTTCAGAATTGAATAAAAGTTGAATTCCATGAAATACTGAATCCATTCATTTTTATTCCAACAACAACTTACAATTAAATGACATCGCTTTCTTGATTCATTCTCACTTTTAAAGACACGATGAGGCGAAATCAGCTGCTATTGCACTGTTCAATATGCGTTTCAATGATTCATCCTCGAGCGATTCGCTTCCGACCAATTCTTTCAACAGTTCTAAAATCTAAAAACAGAAATAATTTTATAAGAATCTACAGAGAAAATATTGACTAAAATAATTAAGCTTACGCTTGGTTGCTCAGTCACTAAATTAGATTTAATCCGAACCAATGAATTGATCCATTTGATCCATTCGATTTGGTTTTGAACTAGGTAATTTGAATAGCTGATTTGGAGTTCTCTAGCAGTAAATATAATATGAAACAAAATTGTTAATCATTTCAATTTCAAAAACTTCAACAGCCGTTATACGCAGAACTTGAGACTTTTCCTGAAGGAATATTTGATTTTTTTATTAATCCTGCCAGAGAGTTTTCCCGGACATGAGACCTGGTGCAATCTTATTGTTTGGTACACTTGATAGAAAATAGCCAGTTTCTATCTACTTGACAGGCTTTGAAAGCTTTTATTTTCCATCCTAGTGCGGAATAAACGGCTGATATTTGGGCTTTATAGCCGTACAAGATAGGAAAAATCAGCTGTCAACAAAATTTTCCGTTGACTTAGCAGTGCATTTCATGCAAATTGGTCGCCTGAACAGGTAAGTCGACTATTTCAAACAATTTCCAGCCGATTGCATCAGACGATTTAGCAGATTATTTTCTTCAAGCAATAATTTTTGTTCCGTATTGATTTACACCTAACCTTTTGTTTTGATTGGGAATTGATTTTAGTGACTGATAACCTACGTGGAAATTAGAAATTAGATTCCTGAATCTATTTTAAAACAAAAAACGGAAATTACAAATATGGAATTCAGCAAGTTGAATTCGTATATCGTATTTATAAAAACTTTTCATCTGATTCTAATCAGCATTCCTATAAAATGTACCAAAAACACAAATACACGACACGTTTCAAAAACGTTCGCGACGTCGCGAATACTCACCTTTCCAGCCTCAGCTGATCGCTTCGGCTGTAAAGCTCCGTATTCTTGACGTCGCAAAACGACGTTTTTAAAACTAGTGGTGTAATATACTATTTCGCCATACTCGTATGTAATACACAACTTTCCAAGCTAGATTTGCGTTTGGGAAATTGCCGTTTACAGGAGAATCAAAGATCAGCTGTTCTGAATGCGGGAATAATCATTTTGATGATTATTACGACACTAGTCATCATCACGATGATATTTACAGCACTGAAAATCTAGCACAGCTGTTTTTTCCGAACTCCGACATATGAATAAACGAGTCGAACGAGCCGCCATGACAGTTCACTGTGTGCGTTTGTTTTGTGCTACTGCTAGTGTTGTGTTGAGGTTATGTTGGCTTCAGTTAATGTTTTCAGTTGTTTGAGGTTTTAATAAATCCTTCTCAGTCTAGTATGACGAAAAAAATGTACATAATTCCTGTGGAAAAGTTTCCAAACTCATAATTATTTTCCAAACTTGCGTACCGCTCGTTTGGAGAACATAATTATTCGTTTGTAAAAACGCCTTTTCCAAACTCATTATGTAATATACTATTTCCATCACGGTTATATTACATTTCGAATTTCGTGAAAATCGTGAGAGCCATTTTCTAGATCCGTGGTTCCACATACATAAATCAATACATACATTGTCAATTTTCTGCTATTGCAATTTTGGCAACAAAGCATTTTTGGGGGTCTGTCTAGAAATTTTCAATTACTTCAATTACTGTCTTTGTACAAAGATTTAGCCTGATTGCACATTTCTTCTAAAAAATTATGTACATTTTATTTATTTCATTAATTGATAAAATATACAGTGATCTCAACTTTATAATTTAAATAGTGGAGACCAAATTTATAATTTATAACCAATATGGACCGAGCAAATTTATAACCAATATTGACCGAGCTAGAGTAATTTTTCCATTGGGCCAGAACGTCTTCTTTGCTTCGGCAGACTTCACGAGCAATAAAAGCCAAGAGGGCATTACTGTATATCTCGTCAGGATGAAAGTCATATTAGTACAATAATAATAATAATAGTTTTATTAGGCTTGTATTATTACCTCCTGATAGTAGTCTATTGTCTCATGACGATCTTTCTTTGAACCACTTCTCTCTTCGTGCTTATCATTGAGTAGCTTCAATGCTAATGGAAAGTAGAATTCCTCTGCATTTTCCATGAGTTGTGCAGATATTACTGAGATTTCAGAAAAATGAAGCACTGCTGATATGAGTACTGAGCAAATAAAATCCAGACACATCTGTTGGAAAAAGAATTAGTTAAGTTGACGATGAAAGTGATCTCATTTCAATCGATAGTCAAGGCATTTTAGGATCATTTAACCTCCTAATGAGAGCAGCTAAGCTGAAAATTGCTAAAAAAAAGCTGAAAAGCACAATAATGCCATTCTAAGTATTCAGAGATATAATGCTGTATCATGTGAGCAAACCTTTTTTTATTCAGGGACACAAGAATCAGTTTTTTTGCGAATAAAAACTTGTTTCCTGTTCATGTTATATTTTTATTAAAGTTGTACGACTCAAAATTCTCTACAAAATTGCTTATATGTATTTTTTCCGAAACAAAACTGAAGGTTTTCGAGAAACAGCGTGGAGAGGAGAGAGCGCGCACTTAATCATAGGATAATGCCTCATGAACTATGAAGTAGAATGTTAAAATAACTGTATATTGTTGGTTGTGCAACTGAATAATATTATTGTTGACTCACACTCACATACAAACAATGTAGACAAACACTGTTCAGACTAGATTATCATAATAATGCTTTCCGGAATTTAGCGCGAGAGAACCAGAAAATATCTAGGTGTCCAGACAAACTGTTATAACTTCTCTGCATCCTATTTATAGGGGAGTTGTGTAGAGTAATATCATTTCTGGAGCGAGGAACCAGAAGAGAAAACTCAGAGCGTCGAGTCACTGGTGAAATATAATATATTCATTTTAAAGAGCAAATACGGTGAATCAATTTCATTATTTAATTAACTTTAATTGACAATATCAGGTGTTGCGGCGAACAAGGAGCAGACGAAACCTGATATAACAATAGCTAATGCCAAAAAGGTAGGCGGTTTCGTCTGCTCCTTGTGCGGATATTGTCAATTGGAGTTGTCTTTAGGTATGTATGCCTAGATGAAAGCAATTTTGGACTATAACGAAAGAAGTGGATAGCATCTAATAATTAATTTTAGACTTAATAGACTAAGTATATACTAATAAGTATAAAATACTTACACATTTTAGAAAAATATTTTTATGATTTTAAAATATTCAAAAAATAACAATATAATTCAAAATAACTTATTGTATAGCTCCTATTGTAGAATTTTTCGTCTAGTGCCGGGTTCCATACTTGCTCTATCATCGTTTCACATTGAACCTTCAACTAAGACGAATAATTGATATGTTACTTTTATCAAGAAATCTGAAGTTTCTTGATTGAAAATTGAAAGTGAGAAAACTATCGATTTACCTCGTCAATCCACCTGCTTCTGTTTTCAACGACTTGTCTTAGCCGTCCGAGAGCCCAGGTCCACGCATATTCATGTGTGCGCAATTTAATGAAGGCCGTTTTCATATCAGACAGAGGCGAAATAGTTTCTATAGAACTGTTGCTTCTGGAACCGATAAATATATTATTTATATTTTATTATATAGTCTATATTATTTATACTGTATTATATAAGTGAAAACTCTTCATCCCCTAAAGATTAATAAAATTGAATTTATTATTAAATTTCACAGTACTGCAGTTCGAATCTTGAATTTGATCCTATAGCATTTGAGTGCTTGGTTTCATTGTTGGATTTTGAGAAAGCTGGAATTATCACACAAGTATCAATTGTAAATGTAAATAACTGATAAAATTGAAACACAAGAACAAAAACTTGACTATGAGGATTTGAGTACTTGTGAGAAACCGAGATAATTTATTTAAACCTGCGAAATTAATATCACTAAGGACTCAGCTTTCTGTTTTCCAATAGGCTGACACCGTTGATCAAAATATTGTGTTTCTACTCAACTCAAAACATGAATTATTAATATTTTCGAATTAATATTTATTCAACTAGAATATTCGAGATGCTGCACTTGTACTTATCTGAACGTCAAGCTTTGATGAAGTTATAGAAATATTGATGAAAAAGGAGAAATAATACTTTTTCACCAAATACCTTAATATATACTCTGTATAAATTCCGATGCAGTGATACAAATAATCGAACGGAATACATGATGATGATTCCTCAAATTTTCCAAATAAAGCCATCTTGTAGCTGAGTTTATAAGCTTTCAATGGTAATTCAGTCATACTTAATCTGCTCAAATCATCCACAAATTTTTCGGAGATTCCAATGCAACAGTCAACGATATGATTGAAAGCCTAAAATACACGAAAAGAGTTATTAGTTTGCAGTCCTTCCAACTACTCAAAACTTAAAAAGCCTGTCAAATTTTGTTCTACTATGGAAAAAATGAGGGAAAGTTATTCTATACACAGTCCTAGTATTATCCTTGCAAGGGAGATGACCGGAACTTTTGCTAAGATGGCGGCTATTGTACTACTGAATGATGCACATACGACATGCCCCCATTAGAAAAAAGACTACTTGATGAACATTCACAGCATTCATGGCAATTCTCGCAGTGTGGCTTGTTGCCCCATATTGTTTGTTCGTTCAATGTAAAGCAGACGAGTTCTGGTGTAAGAAAGTTGTGAATCATTTCGATGTAACGCACAAAATTAAAAGTCACAGCAAATCTACCCGTTTCTTCAATGGATTCCAATCCCTTCATAGGATTCTACCCTTCATAGATTCCAATGGAGGACATTTGGAAGATGTTATATTCAGAAAAATGATTTTTCCCTTATTGTACACTAAATGGCTACATTTCTACTTTCTATTAATGATAAAAAATAACAAAAATACAATTCCTTGAACAACCTTTTGCTTATTCAAATCGTCCCACTTCAATGGCGAACCCTGCTGTATATATCTCCTTTTGGATGATATTCAGAGAGGTTCTGCGCCGTCACTTGGAAGCTAGCTTAAGGTTGAGAGGATCAACGTGCTAACCACACGCTACTGCTATTAAGGTTGATGATTATATTTCTGCTGTATAGTGGAGTGAATATAAAACTGGCAACCTTCATGGGCTGTTGAACCATTGACAAAAAAATTCTATATAACATGGATTTCAGTTATTCTAACTAGAGACTTTAATTGCAATTGATTGAGTGAAGTTAGAAAAATATTTGAATGTTGTATAGAGGTAACAGAATATACTAATAAAATTACAATAGCTTTTCATTAAATCAATTAAAATATCTTACCGGATCTTTTTCGGAGAATTTGTAGTAAGCGTTCTTGATTATTTCGAACAGGAAACTTTTGTGTAAGATTTTAATGCTTGGATTCACAATGACTTTCTTCAAACACTCCAAGTAGTAACACACTCTTTCATCTGTGAGATAGGTAGGTTTTAAGTTAAGTACAAAGTAAAGTTGATAATTATTATTAAAATGAAACTAGAATATTCTTTATTAGACGGAGTTAGGACTAGAAAGTTTCATCATACTACAGACTACACGAAGTCTGTTTCAACCCTAAGTGTAAATTTAGTGTTTTTGTAAATGTTTCAAAATATTGTATTGGCATCGTTGCAACATTACTCTAATCTAGTGGTAGTTGGCTCTTGCCCGGTGGTACCGTGGCTAGGATACATTTGTACCGTTATTGAAGTCATTGTATTATCGTCAGATTCGTTCACTGATTATCGTCACATATTTTCTGTTAGATTATATCAATTTACGGCGGTTGAACCTCATAACTCAAGATTTTCGTGCAACTGACCCAAATATTTTTTCCCAATACAGACTATTTTACATAATTGGATAGCATCCCTCTGAATTTATACGGTAGTGGGTTAGTAAGCTCTCAAACCGATTAGTTAAAAAATTTGGATTGCACATTAGCAATAATGTATTAATACTAGTACAGAAGACGTAAATCCTCAGATATTACATCAGGATTTTTTTTATCTCTATGATACTATAATCCATTCACGATCACTTGAGACGAAATAAACAAACCTTTTGCGTGTGTGTGCGTGTAATGGAAGGTCTTCCTTCTATGCGAAAAAGTCAGCTGCAGTAGAACAGCTGACTTTTGTCTGGTGCTGGAATTGGCTACAGTCCGACTTGTGTTGTCTCAAGACTTTTGTCTTGAGCTGTGATTGGCTACAGCTGTTGGTCTGTGGCTGAAAGTTTTTCATAGAAGAAGACCTTCCATAACACGCACACACTCTCAAAAAATTTGTTTATTCCGTCTCAAGTGATCGTGAATAGAGTATAGATCTTCTGTGGTACTAGGTAGTAATTAACTAAATAGTAAGTTATTAAATTACAAATAATCTGTACAATCATAATACTAAGTTCCGTAGGAATAGAAAATTACAGTTTCAATGAAAATTCAGTAGGATTAAAAAAATAGAATTGAAATGAAGCATGAGCTAGTTACCTTCTTCACTAAATAATGGTTCCATCAAGAGCTTCTCCCTTACGGAAGCATCAAGGCCACAAACAACAAAAACCAAGTCTGGCAAATGTTCATACACAAAGTTAATCTGAAAAGGACCAATACATTTTAATGCAAAATAAGTTAGCTCAGCAAACTAAATAATTAAATCTTAGTTGGTTCCTAGTGGTCGTCAAAGATTAGTTTAATTGATTACACGTTGCAGTAGATTGTTTTGGATAGTGGAATATCAAGTATTTTCCGGTCTCTCATGACATTGAAAAACTAAACACTATTCAGAAAAACTTTGTTCAACCAAGTTACAGTATTAAAATTAAATAGAAAGACTGAAGTATAATATAAATATTGAGACATGTTTGTGATGGTTGAATGCGTTTATGAATTATCAACTTTAATATTTAAAAATCCCTTCTTCAATAGGTCGTGGAATTCCCAAAAAATACTGTCGGCTGGGGAATCATGTTTTTTCACTAAACAGCAGATGATATGCTGAATGGGTAGGCCAAGGAGGTTACCATAGGGTAGGCTTATAATTTTGGAGATAAAGAACAAGTGTCACGTAAATAACCTTGCAGTCTACCCATTTGAAAGCATTGAGTACAAATGGGAATAGCATTAAACATACAAATCATGCTTGTTGGATAGTTTTTCTCTCTTTCGAGCATAATTCTTATTAAATAATGCGTTCATGAAACTTTTACAGAATTTTACTACACTACACTACACAGAAACTTTACTACAGAATTCATTTTGTGTTTTCCTATTATTAACTATTCCTTTCCTATTCCTTATGATCCATTTACCTGATTGAAAATAGATAATTATGTCTTAAAATAGCTATGATCTGTAGTAAAATGTGAGACTGCACACAAGAACGCATTCGTTCAAACAGCTGATTGAAAAATTATTCAAATGCTTTTAAATGGACCGACTTTCCTACTCTACATAGTTGCCACTTTCAAGGCCATGGCCTCATATTAAAGGAAGCTATGATCCTACTCATGATCTCTACCGTATATAAAGTAGTGAAAATTAACTTCTGAAAAATACTTACGGACACAGCTTTACTATTCAAATAGTTTTTGATGAAAGTATTAGCAGACATACAGCCGCTGCTTTCTTTCGCCATCAAAGTAAGAACGCTTTCTTCGAATTGTTTGATCTGTTGGCAGTTGTGAATGAACTTCCAGTCAACAGGTAGCAAAAGCTTCGTGCGTTCACTATTAAATATTTGCAGAATCATTTTCACCATATTGTCATCCTTCTCATCATGTTTATTCCAAGAGCGGCGTAGCTGGTTGTACAAACTTCTACAAACACTATAGTGGGGTAGCCTATTGTAATTCTCCGGATAAGACGAACTAGCGTCGTAAATTGATCTGTTTCTCATCAATTCAGCATCCAGCCAACAAGCGATTGTTTCACAAGCTGATTGCCTTGCATCCAGCCTCACATTTTCCAATAGTTGGATCCAACAATCACCTGAAAACAATCAAATTTCAAAAAGATTGTTGAATTGTTTGTCATAAAAAGACAAATAGTTTTGAAACGCGTTGAATACACGCTTTGAAAAAAGGAAATATTTTGAAAGAATGAAAAAATGAATGAACTTGAAAGAGTATAATTTTATTCAAATTTTTATATGGTGGTACTGTGTTTTCTATTCATCTGTTATAGTATTTGCCCGCCGGGTCTGATAACCACTGCAGTGGAATATAAAATCCAATATCACAAAAAAAATATTATTAAAGATATTATTCTATTACTAAAACAAATTCTTTCTTACGCTAAGAATAATTGTTAAGTAAAAATATCTGAAAAAAATCTGGAGATAAAAATTCTAGCTGGAGATAAAGATTTGCCGGTCCGGTTGGCGCACTGCCACTGGTCAGAGTTCGAGATCCAGTAGATATGACTGTTTTTCTCCTTCAAACTCATTACCCACGCACAAGCTGAAATGCTTATGTGGGCATCATCCGCAATAAAAAAAGAAAATTCACTCACCAAAAGAGATCACTATCTGAGGAATGCTACAAATTTGGTAAAGTACAAGGGCATGACTATCGGTTGGGTAAGAACTGTCAAAAAGATATAATGTTCTGTATGGTTGACGGGGAGTAACTCGATTGCTACCCCTCCTTAACGAATTAGGTTGAATAAATAATAATATCTACCATACAAGTTAGATTAAAAATTTCAAATCGAGTCTCACCTGGTACAGCATCTTCAAGGAGTCCAGACACGGCTTGATCACTCGGAAGTGAGATATTCTCCTTGAAAATTTCTGGGATTGAAGTAAATTTCAACGTTTCAACATTATATTCTCTCAAAGCTCTGAAATAGAGTTAATGGATTTGTTTCTTAAAGTCAATAATGAATTAATCTACGTGATATATTTTCAGATTGATAATCTGTATCAAAATTCAAGAAGAAATGAAGCTATACATAACGTTTGGTTTCTAGTCGCAACAGCACGCCACACATGCTGATATTGTGACAATCAATACAGCTCACTGATTTAGTCGCTAAGGTGGAATCTTGTGTTGCAAAGAGTCGGTGTTGCAATGAATCTTGGTGCAGGGTTAATAGTTTCAGAAATGTGTCGATTAGAGAGAGGAAGATGAAGAAATAAAATTATTTGAACACTGAAGAAAGATAGTAGATGGACTTTCTGCTTCGATTCAAGATCGAAGTAATCTCAAGTGATTATTCTATTGATTTTTTAATTAAATTACTAGTATCGGTAATAACACTTTATACGGAAAAATATATTGAACCTTATTTAAAACTTAATGTATACTGGCCTGAACAGATCAAAAAACATGTACACAAACAAAACCTATGACAAATCTTTGTTCAGCATACATGCAATGAGATACAAAGAATACAGGTACTTCAACATTTGTACTAGAATACAAGTACACAGTAGGGAACACGCGCATATTTCAGCCAAAAACAGCTAGATGCGACGTTTCATGGCCACAATACACGTTACAAAAATACAGGAGCTGATTTTCAGCTCATGATAAACATTATGTTTGCCATATAACGACAGTCATATGATGCTATTTTTGTGGATTTATGGTCATAATCCCATCAATAAACTGCGCATCATGATCATGATCCCTACTTACTACTATGTGTATTCTAGTATCCATTGATCCATCAATTGGTCACTACAAATGTATGCGATGAGATTTGATAATAAAATTTCTACACAAGAAAATTCAATATGAAATACACGGTACGATTGGAACAACCTAGGTATTGAAAGGTATTGATATTTGATATAACATGATATTTTAACGATTTATAATTTATTTATCTTATCGTGAAGAAATTAGTACCTATCAAGGACTCATGTAAAAATATATCTATAAGAATGAAGCACGATTGAAACACGATCACATAGCCCAACTTCTTATTTAGGCGTGAACCTATAAGCAATGAAACAGATAGAAGGAAATTTATATGTATAGTTACCTGAGGGCTGCTTCAACAACAATCAATTCACTTTCGCTTGATAAAATAAGCTTCCACAACCATGAGCTTATGCTGTTATTCACTTCATCTGTGCAAGATTGCTTAATGGCAACTCCTACAAGTTCACACATACTGAAAAACAAGAACAACATAAAGATGAGAAACGCTAATGAATATAAAATGATCAAGCAGTTTACTGCTGTTTCAGCATTTGTGTAGAGGAATTTTCGATGAAATGGAGATAATATCTTATTATGAGAGGAGCAAAGCATCCCTGATTTTTTCCAATAAGCTTATAATAATCTATTCGAAATAGACTGTTGATTTGAATGATGATTTATCATTGTTCAGCAACGAATATATGTTAGTTTCAAAAAATCAATAATAGACCATGAAATATTTTTGTTACAAAAATATAAATCCGAAAATCATCTTGAACCAATCTGGGCATCCCAAATAAGTTAAATATGAACTTTCAAAGGTTTTTCAGTACGGCGTAATACAGAGTGACCAGAAGTCGCGAAAATATTTTTCCATATTTTTTTGGCAAATGGCTCAACAGCCCAAGAAGGGCCAAGGCCTACTAGCTGGTTGCCAGTTTCATATTCACTCCACTATACAGTCCGTCCAAGCAAAGAAGACAAGACGGGAAAACGACTCCAGCCCGGCCAATACCGGCCCAAGAGCCATAAATTCTCAAACAGAATCCACAGTCCCCGAAGCAACACCGACCGAGCCAAAGCCAACCCCTACCCTGCCCGGACAGACCATACAGCAAGCGAATCATCATCAACCAGGAAAGTAACGTGTGGTTAGCACATTGATCGTCTCAATCATAAGCCAGTCTTCACAACCAAGTGAACACCTCTGAATAACATGCAGTTATCAATTAGAGTGTAATGCAGCAATTACTATTCCTCCATATATATATATATATATATATATATATATATATATATATATATATATATATATATATATAAATCTTCAACAACGAATATATGTTAGTTTCAAAAAATCAATAATAGACCATGAAATATTTTTGTTACAAAAATATAAAATTTATATTATATTTATATATATATAGCGTATGGCATTTTGACACATTCACCTCTCGAATAAAAATTATATGCACAATTAAAATAATTGATTGTCATTGAATTAAAAAGTCAGAACATAGAAACATGTGCATGGAGAGATCCAGTAGTCTCCCAGAATATACATTTAATGTAATATAAAAATATAACACTATTAATCTAGAAATTTTTTAGAAAGCTAAGTCCAAATCGGCCAACCATTCAAGAGCTGCTGGTGCAGCACTTATGAAATCTTCAACAGCATGGGGATATGACCTGACAGGACAGGCCTCAGTAATATGTCTCACAGTTTGTTTGAGAGCTCCACAGTCACATTGAGGTGATGGAATGATCCCCCATTTATGTAGACTGTCCCCACATACACCACGCCCTGTTCGCACCCTGTTTAATCCCTTCCAAAGGTGACGGGGAAGGCTGAAGCCATCAGGCTCTTTATTTGGCTTGATAAGCTGTGCCAATTGGTCAGGAGCTTGCAAGTTCCAGGCAGCGTTCCACTCTCTGTCTATGTTGAAATTGGATCTGACCAAGTCCTGTGCAGATGTCAATGGAGGCCTTCTAGATCTGAGGCGACCTATTTCCAGGTCGGGAAGGTCTTCATTGATTGGCAACATTGGGTTATCTGATATCTTTTTGAACTCCATTAGCAGGGCATTTTCCCTCCGCAAGGAAGGAGGAGCGATATTGCTCAGTATTGGAAGCCAATTTACAGGAGTTGACTTTATACACCCAGTAATCATTCTCATAGCCATGTTGAGCTGAGCATCAATTTTCTTAGTATATGGGCTATTTATCCATACAGGTGCACAGTATTCTCCTACGGAATAAACAAGAGGCAGAGTGGAACATCGCAGGGTATGGGCTGAGGCACCCCAAGTAGAGCCACACAATTTTTGAATAATGTTATTGCGGGTTTGAATTTTTTTTTAAGTGGTCTCCAGGTGTTTTTTGAAAGACAGTGTTCTATCCAGTGTAACACCTAGATACTTGGGGGAAATCTTGATGCTGGAGAAGTACATTATTGAAATGAACCTGGAGTTTCCTATTAGCCATTTTATTATTTAGGTGGAATGAGCTGACTTCTGTCTTCTTCAGGTTTGGAATAAGCCTCCATTTATGGAAGTATTCTCCCATCCTCTCAAGGTCTGTAGAAAGTACTGCCTCAGTTTCCTCAAAATATTTATGCTGAGCTGCAAGGGCCATATCATCAGCAAATACAAACTTTTTTAGGCAAGTCTGCTGTATATAAATTGAAAAGACTTGGAGCAAGGACTGAGCCCTGTGGAAGACCGTTATTAAGTTTCTTCTGGTTGCTGATTTTATTGCAAAGAACCACTTGAAATTTCCTATCAGAAAGCATATTGCCTATTAGCCTTATAATAGTTTGACATGGGATGATCTGTATCAGTTTGTATAACAACCCCTGTTTCCAAACTGTATCATATGCAGCAGTCAAATCCACAAATGCCATAGAAGTTTTCAGACACTTTTGAAACCCAGCTTCAATATGACTGGTAAGGCTTAGAACCTGGTCACAGCAGCTTCTGGTTGGTCTAAAGCCTGCTTGTTCTATAGGCACAACTTCTAAGACTATTGATCCAATTCTATTAAAAATAAGTCGTTCAAGCAGCTTATAGCAGCAATTCAGCAATGCAATAGGACGATAGCTTTCAGCCTGATCCTGAGGTTTATTTGGCTTGAGAATAGCAATTATTTTTGTTACTATTCCTCCAGAGACTGGAAACGACTGACTGTCTTTACAAACTACTATGTATATTGCATACATGAATTTATGTTTTCTAATCAATTTTAAATCTTAGAATCTTTGTGGACAATAATAAATTGATCCATAATAAAAGTTCCATTAAAAAACGAAATTGAAAAAGTAAAAGGGTATTGAAATTGAAAGAAGTGTTAGATCTACCTCACACATACAGACGGTTGCATGTGTTCGAGCAAAGGTTGTAGTTTGTTCCATGTCGATGATGGAGAAAGAATTTTGGCACTAATCAAAGCTGCCAATGATTTCATGATGAGAGATGACGCAACCGCTCCGTCCGCACCTTGGCATTTGCTCAGTAAGTTTTGTATCGGCTGGAAAAGGTCTTTTCCATGTTTTTCTGGCCTGAAAGTGGAATAACACATGATTCAAGTAATCGAAGATTGATATTATTCAATTATTTTAAAACAATTTTCAATATATCAAAAGATGTCTCGAATTATGTTTTGAAATACCCAAAGACGGTGGAAAAATTGCAATTTTCTACAGAATATTCTGGCTTTATCGATCCCTATAAAAATGTTAAAAAAACAAATGAAAATAGAAAAGGAACAACAATATAAAATCAATTAATAGAGAATTATACAAATTACGAATTTCAACGCAATATAACTTGATAAGAAGAGATGATAAACAACAGTACATACGCTTTTGAACAGATTTGATAGATGGCAGCTGCACGTGCAATATCCATTTGCCTGTTTTCTTTGGGCGAAAACTTCACTTCGTCGTCAGTCAGTACATTCAGAAGAAATGGATAGCACAGTTCATTAATTAGCCAGAGCTGCAAACATAAGTCCACTGCTAGTATTTGCAGCACAGGCTGACCACTCGTCTGCATTGTTTTTATTGTTCGCATGACATGGGGAATATTTTTCTGAAAAAATCAAATAATTTAAAAATTTCAAGTAAAAACAAGTGCCATAAGTGACAGTCCCAATAATATAACAATATATACTCACTTTGTCAACTGCTGTTGAAACAATAGCTTTCAATAATTCCAACTGGATTTTCGGATCTTTTTCTCTAGCAAGCTGATAGGTGAAGAACATAAGATTTTGTGATGCAAAAGAAACCGGAGCTCTCTGCAGGGTTTTGAGAGCACTCATTCTAACAGACGTCTCTTCTCTACAACTCAGGATTGTTTCCACCAGCAAGTAAACACTTGGTATCAAGTCTACTGGTATTGAATCCAACCATTCAACAACAAATGTTTCATCCTTGTTTCTCAATTCGTCACAGAATCTGAAAATTCATAAACAAGAAAAATACTATAAGATAGAATGAAAGATAAACTTTAGAAAATATTCAAAATGAATTATAAAATGAAGATGAGGGGAGTAAATAAGAAAAAACAAGAACGTAATAGCCCATAGTAGACTACCATCAATATTTCAACAATTATTGATGGTATTTAATTTGGTTTTTTCAACAAGTAATAATACAGAAGACTAAAAGTGAATTAGGATAGCAGTTGTAGGAGTTTAAAAAATTAATTTTCGGATATAGAATTGTAGGCCTATTATTTCAATCATAAAATTATCCTCACCAACAGGTTCTTATCAATAGGCAAGTTGAAAATATAAAGACTTTCTCTTGTAAAGAGATGAATAGAAAGTAGAGAGTAACTTGTTTCATTTCTGGATCATATTTTGCTTATTGTAAGTAATCGACTTGAAGTCAACTGTGTGGCTGAATAGAAAGCATTCTTGACTTGAAGTCACTACAAAGCTTGAAGACAAACTTTAGGATAACTCATCTTTGAAAGATGAAGATCGTGAATGAACCTAGGAATCAGTTCGTTATTACTGCAGATAAAAGCTTGTGAAATGAGATTTCATTTCATCATTTAAAAGTGACCACATGAAACGAGATAGAAACTACTCGTGAGAGTCCTCCCACTAATAAAGCCATACTAAGAAATTTTGATAGTATCATTCAAGAAGATGAATTTAATTTACTTGACTTACCTTGCTGTATGAACAGCCAAAGGTATGTTTCTATTGAAATTGATTATCTTCGGCAGATGAGGATTTTTTATCAAAGAAAGTATTTGATTAGGAACACGAGCACCAGTTGCTGCTTCTGTCATGATTGCCATTATTGACTTATGAACACTCTTCAGTGATAGGGAAACACAATTATTGAGCCAAGGCAGGCATGCCAGTGCACACATCCATATGCTCTCATCGCTGCACTGTCCTTTGTTAATGAGCCATTCACCTTTAACAAAAAATATTATCAATTATAATTATAATTTAATTACAATTAAAATTATAATTTAAAATATAATCAATCATTTGCAATGTAACAAAAATGTAATAAGCTACTTATTAATTGAGACACGAGTTTTTTCGCAACGGAATAGCAATGGTGGTAATCCCGTCCTGTCCCCAAACGGGGAGGATAAAGGATGGGTGAGGGAGAGAGGTTATCTTGCCTACTCTAGGAGAGGGGGTAAGGGGTGGACAGCACAAACTAATCAACTCACAATCAAAACTGATGAATCCATCAAATGGGAAAGAGATAATTGGTGGTTAAAAATTATTCTTCATTCATCAAAATGTATTGCAACTAATTTTTTACTGAAAATAATGTAGAGCCTACATACTTTTAACTTGACGTAAAAGTTGATTTCATATTTGATTCGTACATGGGAAGAATTTATCAAAAAATATATAAATAATAAATGAATCTTTACCATATAATTATGTATTTTATATTCTATCAATTTATAAACTTTCCTATTTGTACAACTTCCAACTTGAACAAATAATTAATCCAGATTTTCAATATTATGAATACGTGTAAAGAAAATCACCTATTGAACTTTCATTGAAAAAGATTTAACATATTCTATCAAAATTATTAAGCTATACTTTTTAATACGTTAATAAAACTTGCATTCAATGTTTTCACAGATAATTAATATCATTATGTCACATATTCGACATTTTACATCAATGCATATTTATGAAAATTTTAATGAGAATGATTACAATTTATTCATTATTATGAGAATTTCTCAAACCAAGAAACAATATTAATACAGTATCAGCGATAAATACTAACAAAAATCCAGAAGCGACGAAAGGAAACTTGCAGGGCAGATTCTGATTGATTGTGAGAGGATAATCAATAAAACTGAGCTTGGTACTTCAGACGAGTCAAGCAGCACATTCAGTTGACTCAGTAAAAAACAGGGATCGTAGCCCTGGTTCAGCACATCACAAGTAAGAGACGTCAGAATCAAAGTCAGTGCAGATTTCAAATTGATATCGGATTGACAAATCTGGCTGGTTACAATTATGTCATAGCATATTTCAAGAGCATTTCTTGAGCTACTCTGAAACTAAAAAAACATCTCATAGATTCTTTTCACTTTTAATGTAAGTTATTAAAAAGGTGAGAAATTGCAACGAAATTATGAAAAATAATTTGCACCAGTTTGAAGGATGAATAGAGAGCTAATAATAATACAGGAGTCAAAGATATTTAAACGCTGTATAAGAATTTTCTTCGATTGTTGTATGATTATTTTTAAATCTGTAAACCGAAAAACGAGATTGAACATCTTAATGATTATGAAACCATACGAATACAAAACTTAGAGTTTCTAAAATGTTTCAAGTTGTCTATGTGGTTTCAAAAACAAGCTCAATAGCTCAATTTTCTTAAAAATGGAAGTAGCCTAACTTACATACTGAATTATATTCTGGAATACAGTACTGTATTAATTTTTTGATTTACTCAACTGCCTCATACGATGATGAATGAATGAATAACTATAGTCCATTCACGATGGGTTGAGACGAGATAAACAAAAGCTCTGCATGTGTATGTGTGCGACTGGAATGGCTCGTTTTAGCCACGACATAAACAAGTCACAGCAATTCAGAAATCCCGAATTTTGTTGTAGGCAATCCAGAACAAGTATCTCTAAGTAATCTTTAATATAGATACACATTGAGAAATTGCTTTTGCCAATTTTTAATTAGCCTACTTACGAATGGCGATGAAAAATAGTCAAAAATTGCGTTTTTATCTTCAATGATAAGTTTTTCAACCAACAGTTTCCAAGTACGATGAGAACATGTTTCTGACAAATTGCTTTTTTGATCTGTCAGAATGAATTTGAAAACTGGTTTAAGGAGTTCTAGAGCATTGTCACGGATACTGAAAATAAACAAATAAATCGTTTTATTTCTTGACAGAAAAATTAAGTACAATTCAACTATGCAACGAAAAAAATATAATAAATATGAAGAAAAAGTGGGTGTTTCACTGCATAAGATTATGAAGCTTTTATATTTGATGTTAATCTTCATGCAATTAAATACACCTCCCACATGAACTATTAGTACTCCAGTCATGACTTCGCCTTTGATCACCTTACATATCTTTCTAAATTTAGTATTATTTCCCAACTGGAACAGTAAAGTAATTCGTACAGTCTGGTCGAGCAGAGAAGACATTCTGGCAAGATGAAAAACTGACTCAAGTTCGGTCAATATTGATTCAACAATTATAAATTTGGTCTCAAATTGTAGAGCATATTGTTTTCTTTGTTTCATGTTTATTAGCTTGATATCAAACTTTTAAAATTCAAAATGATCTTCAATTACTCCCAGATTATTCCTCGTAGTGGAAAACCTAAGGCAGGAACAGAAATTTGAGGTTAACTTATAAGCCTGTTCTTGCTTACACTATGTATGTTTGTCATTAGATAGATGAATAAATCAACTGATTAACAAAAATTTACTTCAATGTCGTAATATTTACTGTAAGTGTAATATTGAATGTCAAAAGTGAAATATTTACTGGCAGTTTGTAATGGGAAGTGGAATAGATGAGTAATCTCTCATAAGTTCTATTTAGCCTCATAAATCACTATAAAATTAAAATAAAATAGATCATTATTTTCAAATATTAATATTTGAATCTGATCCACGAAGCCAAGACAACATATCTTACGTAAATAGTTCTTCACACGTGACACGTGAGTAATAATTTTTCTTAAACTAATATTAAAAATCTGGTGTGTTACACTCACACAACTTTCCTTGCCATTAACATTTGCTTAGCCTGATACGAGTAGGCTATCCATTATCCATACCTAGTCATCAGCGAGTGCAAATTTCATTACGCTATTGCTTGCTCATCTTCTCATACTATAGTCGTCCACAGATCACTGGAATGTCAAGGACGAGCAATTCTTCTGACACCACTCCCTGTTTCTCCCTCCGGTGATGCCGCTTTGTACTTAGGGGTAGCTAGTAAGAGAGTTTGTGTGAGAGAGAAGGAGTGATGTTTTGTTTGGGTGAGGGTGGACAACAGTGGCAACAGGGCTCAGCAATCCCGTGACCTTGGTAATTCCAATGATCTGTGGTCGACTATAACAGTGAAATTTGTATTCGCTGATGACGCCTCGCGCCTACCGGCGCTTCGGCTAATCGTGTGTGCGATTTGAAATTTTCACAAGCCCATGATGACTCGCGCCTGTCGGCGCTTCGGCTAGATTTTAGCCGAATTGACTTGGATTTTGAATGAAAGTAGATTTTTTGGAACCTATTTCAATATATCGGATCAAAGAGGTGGAATCGATAAAGGATCATACTCTGTTATTTTACCAAAAATTTATTATGAAACACCAATACTTTTTCCAAATGTGATTTTTGTCTCCTTTAAATCCTGATATGGATTGCTTTGATTGCGAGTTTGACGAAATGGCATTGATACAATTTTTGCACACGAGCGGCAAGCACGCTGCCCGCGTTGCTCAAACTCACCTAACCGAGCCATGTAGTGCGGGTTGCCTCTATACAGATTCATGTAGTGCGGGTTGCCTATCTACAAACTACTTAACTTTTCAAGTCTGGGGTGGTGCCCTGCTAATCTTAGACAAAGGGGACATATGCCAGTTGATTAAGCTTATTAATGACTATATATTATAGGGTGTCTCTTTGAAGAAAATAGTTTGAAAATCTTTTGAGAAAATCTAGATAGAAATATTGCAAAATCCATTTTTCTCAACAATGCTGAGGATCTTCTGCGATTTTGCCAGGAACAAGACTCATGGCAGTCGATAGGGCTTATAAAGGGCTATTCCGGGTATGAGTTTCGAAAAAATTGTTAGAGCCGTTTTCAAGAAAACCGTAAAAACACCATTTTTGGCATATTATTCGCCATTTTTTCCGCCATTTTTCGATGAATTTTTTTGAATTTCTTAGTGTCGGGTCCTCATGGTATAAGAACCTTCAGTTCCAAATTTCAAGTCAATCGGTTAATAAGGAATCTAAATATTGCAAAATCCATTTTCTCAACAATGCTGCGGATCTTCTGCGATTTTGCCAGGAACAAGACTCATGGCAGTCGATAGGGCTTATAAAGGGCTATTCCGGGTATGAGTTTCAAAAAAATCGTTAGAGCCGTTTTCGAGAAAACCGTAAAAAACACCATTTTTGGCATATTATTCGCCATTTTTTCCGCCATTTTTCGATGAATTTTTTTGTAATTACTTAGTGTCGGGTCCTTATGGTATAAGAACCTTGAGTTCCAAATTTCAAGTCAATCGGTTAATAAGGAATCTAAATATTGCAAAATCCATTTTTCTCAACAATGCTGCGGATCTTATGCGATTTTGCTAGGAACGAGACTTATGGCAGTCGATAGGGCTTATATAGGGCTATTTTTGATATGAGTTTCAAAAAAAATCGTTAGAGCCGTTTTCGAGAAAATCTTGAAAAACACCATTTTTGGCATATTATTCGCCATTTTTTCCGCCTTTTTTCGATGAATTTTTTTGAATTTCTTAGTGTCGGGTCCCCATGGTATAAGAACCTTGAGTTCCAAATTTCAAGTCAATCGGTTAATAAGGAATCTAAATATTGCAAAATCCATTTTTCTCAACAATGCTGCGGATCTTCTGCGATTTTGCTAGGAACGAGACTTATGGCAGTCGATAGGGCTTATATAGGGCTATTTTTTATATGAGTTTCAAAAAAATCGTTAGAGCCGTTTTCGAGAAAATCTTGAAAAACACCATTTTTGGCATATTATCCGCCATTTTTCGATGAATTTTTTTGAATTTCTTAGAGTCGGTTCCCCTTGGTATAAGAACCTTAAGTTCCAAATTTCAAGTCAATCGGTCAATAAGGGATCGAGATAAAGTGTATACAGACATACACACAAACACACACACACACACACACACACACAGACCAATACCCAAAAACCACTTTTTTGGACTCAGGGGACCTTGAAACGGATAGAAAACCTAAAATTGGGGTACCTTAATTTTTTTTGGAAAGCAATACTTTCCTTACCTATGATAGTAGGTAGGGCAAGGAAAGTAAAAATTGGCTGTCGTAAGTAATAGTTGAAAAGTGAAAAAATTAATAATTTTCTAAAAGCAGCTTGTAATCTTAATTGTCTATTAAAAATATGTTCATTCTAGAAATCTTGAACGTATTAAATAATATTAAATGTTATTAATTGAATAATATTTAAGGTTATCTTTCATATTATTATTAATGCAACAATGCAGTATAATCAGTATAGAAAAAAAAATCATACAATCAATAACTTATTCTTTTATAATAATATTGGATATGGATTATTATACAGAATGTTTCAGAAGTAGTGTCAATCATTTTAGGGTATTGTTCCTTGATGAAAAACATACCTAAATATCATTTTCAAAATGTCTGGAAGCCCTCAATTACTCACACAGCCGCCATTTTTGTTTTCTCTTTTTCATTTAATCTTTCAATTTTATAATTTTGCAGCGGCCTTGAGAGGGTACTATAGTGGTCAATTTTTATGTAAAATCTGTTGAGAAATCGAATAAAACCAGTTGGAAGTTTGTAACCTTGATGGTTATTTAGATAATTAGCAAAATACGCTGAAAAACTACATTTCACAACTTTAAAGGCATAGAAAGAGGATATCTAGTTGTTGATCGGTATTTTTAATCATTTAATATTGTAGAAAATTAAATTCTGAAGAAAATATGTTCAGTGACTTTTTCGTCTAAAACGCACCCAAACCTCACGAATCAGGATTTAAAGAAGTCAAAACAGCAATCTCTTTGTAACTGCTTTTTTGTCTGTTTTGTCTTCTTTAAATCCTGATTTGCAAGGTTTGGGTGCGTTTTAGATGAAAAAGTCACTGAACATATTTTCTTCAGAATTGAATTTCCTACAATATTAAATAATTCAAAATACTGGTTAACTAGAATATCCTATTTTTATCCCTTCAAAGTTGTAAAATATAGTTTTTCAGCTTTTTTTGCTAATTATCTCAATAACCATCAAAGTTACGAACTTCTTACTGGTTTTATTCGATTTCTCAGCTGATGTTACAAAATAATTGACAACAATATTACTCTCTCAAGATCGCTACAAAATTATAAAATTGAAAGATTAGATGAAAATGAGAAAACAAAAATGTCAGCTGTGTGAGTAACTGAGGACTTTCGGACATTTTGAAAATTATATTAAGGTATGTTTTTTTATCAAGGAACAATGCACTAAAATGCTCGACACTACTTCTGAAACACCCTGTATTTAAAACATTAATATTAATATAGGGCCTATTTTATTATCACTTATGAGTGTCGTTTATATATTCAACTAGCCGGCAGGCTCGCTTCGCTCGCCTTCTCCGCCTAGCCAGGGGGCTCCGCCCCCTGGACCCCCGACAGTATAGACAGTGTAAGTGAGTCAAACAGGCTCGCTCCGCTCGCCTGCAAAACCTCTGTCAGTGTCAGCTGAGACAAACAGGCTCGCTTCGCTCGCCTGCAAATTCCGTTCAGAAGGGATTCGAAATTTATTGGGCACAGCATTTCTACACCTAATTTGGATCTGGTTACCTGATTTCAACATTTTCTGCCAATGTGTTCTAGAAAAATCTGAGAAAAACTCCGAAAATTCCAAAAAATAGTAAAACGCTAATATTAAGCGTAACCTTGAGAAGTATATCGGACATAGTTTGAAACTTGATTCAATATCTTCCAAATTAGTTCATCTATAATCTCGCTGAACCATTGAATTTACAGTTAGGATTGGTCGTATCAAGGCGGAAGATATGCAACCCGCAACACATCTACAATTTTGAAATCCTGATTACTGGCGTAATCTTGAACGGATTGCAAAAATATTTAAACACAACATTTCTAGACCTTATCTGAACCTGCCCACCAAATATTGCCCAAAATATTGGTTATTGTGTTTCACTTATTTTTGTATTATATTATTCATTGTGTCTTTATGTGTGTTTAAATTGAAATAAAATTGAAATTGAATTGAAATTTAATTGAAATTGAAATATCAACATTTTCTACCGATTGGTTCCCGAAAAAATGAGGAAAACGCTGAAAAACTCTAAAAAAACTAAAATATTTGGCGTATCCTTGAAAATTTTTTATAATCCGTTCTTAGCGCGCGACTAAACGTCCAACTAAACATGCCTGCCAAATTTGAACGCATTCGGTTCAGTGGATTTTTAGTTCTGGGGATGAATGAATGAATCAGTGCCATTTCGCTTTTATATATAGAGATTACTCACTTGTTGTCGTGATGATTTATGACTGATGACATCAAGTTGAGTACATCTTTCCAGCTATTGGGATCTTGCCGCAGAATTCTACAGAGAGGATGTTTTGTTGTTGACCTGATCGGATTCACATATTTTCTTTCATCTGAAAGTTGCGCCTTCAAATCCAGAAGCAACAGATTCAATACAGCAGAAGATTGTCCTTTTGGAACACTAGAATAAAAACATATTCGTCATTTATAGGATTTTTCTTATTGATAATCAATTAATATTCTTTTTTAGGAATATGCACTTCAATCTAGCATTTGGCTAATGAACAGTTCACACACTTTTATAAATTCTGACTTCAATCACCTACGATGTTATGAAAATGATTTTAATTATAATAATTTTGAACATTTAAAAATTATATACGAGCATATATTCTATAGAGTTCTGGAACAGATTTTTAAATTAATAATTAATGTGTAGGTAGATATGATAAAAGGTTTATTCCTTGAAAAATAAAGCTAATTTAGCCTTGTTTAGGCTAACAAGCTAAATAAGCCTTGTTTAAGACCATTTCCAAACAAACAACAAGTGAAAAATCAACAACTACTATGGTGCTTTTGTCAATTTTTCGTAATTTAAACACTCTCATAACATAATAAGTTGCACCAGTAACAAAGTACCGCGAGGCATATGCCTCGCACTGTCGATACGGGCCTAAACACTCAATAGGCACGCAATGTGCAGAAATTGCGTTCACGTCTAATTAAGGTTTCAAATGAGAAAATTAATTTCAATGACTTGAATTTACCTTCCAGAATAATATAATCTTTGGAAAAATGTGAAAGCGTACTGCAATTTGATGCAGTTGGAGTGTACAAGAGACACCATTCCTTGGCAAGCGGTCAGACTGGTGATGGCATTATCACTACTGCAAAGTATTTTCAACGATTTAAGATCCTCCAATTTCTCATAAAAAGCAATTTCCTGGAACGAGGAACATTTATTAGTCTATTGTTTATATAAAATTCAGTTGGACGTGTAAAAGTAAAAATCTCTATTAATATAGGCTTTATATTCGAGCAAAAAACTTTAATAAAATAATTTAAGAGTAGTTTTCTCATTCACTTACTAATTCGAGAACATGAGGAAACCTCTGAAAATTGATCCCTGATGTAAACAATTAAAATATACCAAGAATTTGAGAAATAAGATAATTGTAGTTCATGCAACGGTTGTATAATGAGAGCCTTTAACGCACGAGTGAGATGTAAGTTAGGGCACGAGCGAGCAAAGCGAGCGTAGCGAGTGCTCTAAATATCTCATCGAGTGAGTAAAAGGCTGAATACAACCGTTGCATACACTATTTTATCTACAGGTGTTCCGAAAATAAGACACTTTTAATGAAACAATCTACAAGATTTGTTTTCGTGAGTAGGCTACCTCAGGTCTAATCACAGAAGTAAATGTGGATATAAAGCTAGCATAGCAGTTGGTAGTTAGTGGAACACCTGCCTACAATTATTCAGAATGTTCCAAAAAGTAGTGTTTGAATTTTTGTCAAAATTCATTGTTACAAAAAATGCTCTAATTTTATTATGTATAATTATGTTTGTTGCAATTGAATACCAACAAGCTTTAAAACACTTTCCAATTTTTCAATCATTTAATTGATTGCCACTTTGCAGTTCTTTCTGTTTTCTTTTTGATGTCAGGTGACCATACTCAACAAAGCTTTGAGAATCAATTGTACTACACTAGAGGTATAGCTAATAATGTTTTAAGACTCCCTAGATTGTATTCAATTTTTTCAAAGAATAAAGAATTATTTGATTACCATTATTTATTTATTATTTCATTGATTTCATTGATTATTTGAAACACCATGTTTCTATATACGACCTCATTATTTATTAATTTCACTTACAATTTATTCATTGGAAATTGGAATAAGTTATTGCAAAGTAATACATTAACATGAGGATCAATAGTGATATTATTTCCGATATTCAGACTTCAATTCTAATTATTGGAGAAATCAAAAATAGTAAGTTAGACCAATACAAGTTCAACATCAAACTAAATTAAGAATAGCCTATTACACTTCATAGTAGTTGATGAATGAAAAATGATTTGCTAACAGTTGTAACAGTATTAAGCAAATTAAATGTTTTGAATTTTCTTCAATAATCAACTCATTTAACAAATTTTTGTTTCAAAATTCAACTGCTAAATGTACAATACTACGGAATTTGAAAAGCAATAACTCCAAAACGTAGCAAAGATTATTGATTGAGGAGTGAAACTTGTCAAAAAAAAGGTCTGCACTGGGGATTGATCCGGATACCCTCGGTTCCACAGTCGGCATCTCTACCTTGTCTCCAAGCAGGCTCTTCATGGAGAAGCGATGTAACCGGACTGGGCGATTGGTAGCGGCCACCAGTCCGGACAGTAAAATGAATAGATATTGTGCTAGCCTAAAATTGATTGTTCACTAACTATAACTGGTTGTCTTAAGAATATAGAAGAAGGGCGACTGGAGTTGAACGCAAAATTTGTTATAAATAAGGTTTATTGAGTAGTAAGAAATCAATAATATAGGATCAACCAATAACTATAATAATAAGTATTGAATAATATTATTTCAACAAAACTATTATATCAACAAAATTCGATTTCATCTTAGTCAAATACACCAAGTCCATCAAATACTAATTCTGATAGATAACGAAATTGCTTATTAGATAAATTAATAACACAAAGTAATTAACTGGTACATAAGCAATATAAAAGTAATTCGAAATTTATTGTCCTAATCTATTGTAACATTAAATAGCCAAACTCGATTCCTATTCTAAATTTGCAGACCAATTCTACACAGAACAAACAACTTATTTCTCTCTCCAGTCGCCGGATCACTACGAATTAAATTTAAACAACAATGGGGAAGGTTCGACCAAGAATTTAGAAAAAGTGGCTAGAATAAAAGACACTCACCATACAGGGCTGCAACTACCAGATTCACTACACTCAGTCTAAGCCACATCCTCTCATGAACACACAACAAAAGTCACTCAGGAAAAACCACGGCAAAGTGTCCTCTACAGTTCCAAAATATTCGGAAATATTCGGATATTTTAAATATTAGAAAGTTCGCTAGCACTCGACAAAGGCAATAATTTAACGTTTTTCTTCACTCAAGGAGGTCTCGCAAGTTTTACTACTTCGTCTCGGGAGTTCGTTAACAAACCGTTCAACCAACCGTCTACCTCGCGAGTCTGTCGTCGACTGACCGGAGAGCCGTCCGTGGACGACGCCCCGGCCTATTCCACGTGGAAAAACTCACTCTTTCCCACGGGAAGAAAGAGTGAGAGGTTCCAAATTGGAAAAGGAGAGAGACAGTCGCCTCATAGAAAAATGCAAAAAGATTGCAGTATTTTTTCCACGAGGCGAAAGAATATGCTGCTCTGTGCAGAATTGCTATTTTTTTAGACGTAATAATAAATTAATTTCCTATGGGTAAATTTCTAAAAGTAACAACGTTTCATAATTTTTACATCTAACAACGATCATGCCATAAGGTTCAGAGTCCAACATTGTAATCTGATAAGCCTTATGGAATGACAAAAATTCGTTCAATATAAAAAAATAAAATTAAAATTAAACATCACTTATACCTATCAATATATTCCCCATCACAGCGATAAAAATTGAATTTTGAACTCACTCACATCCAGTTATTGATTCAAATCTACAGTACGGTTTTCTAAATAATCTAAATAGATAGATAGATAGAAAATGCCTTTATTGAATAAGAATAAAACTTATACACCACAATCATGTTGAAAAATAAAATAGATTATCCATGAAAAACAAAATAAAATGATTGACATTTCAGTAATTTAGTAACACAAGACAAAATTTGACATAACCGGAAAGGTTGTCTGCCAGAAGTCGGTATCATATTACTACTATTTTGCTCCCAATAGATAAAATAAATAAATAAATAGGTATACAGAAATATAGCTCATAAATATTAATAAATAAAATTGAATTCATTTAACCATTACTTTGATAAAATTACTCGGTAAATAGTTCAAGCAATCAAAATGAAAAATAAATAACTGCTTCATTGCTCTATGAAGATTAAATTCAGTAATTAAACTCCCTGATCAATTCTTTACTAATACTAATTGCCCTTTCTACATACTTTGCTAAAATATTCCAATCTTTTCCATTCAACCACTCTTTAATCTCTGAGTCCGCTAGAATGTTCTTGCCTAAATAAATTTTATGTACTCCCACTAGTACAGGACAAACTCCCAGAAAGTGTTCCACGTCTTCCCTCTGCCGCAGATTGCACATAGAGCAGAGCCATTGAGTTTCTTCCCTTCCATTCTCTAAGTTTAAATTCAAAAGAGCCCCACGTGCCTTGAGGATGAGACCCATTGTCTTCTTATCAAAATTTAATTTCAAATAGCTTCTTCCTTTTTCCTTGTCTAACAAGATATATAGGCTATGAAATTGCGACGCGGCTGCTCGCTGCAAACTACACATAATATTTTCCTCTTTTATTTTCTCATACAGAAGTTCGAACTCTCGCTTCCAATCCTCCCTGTCAATCAAACATGCCGCCTATCTGCATCCATACTTCTCATCCAACCGTATCCATTCCGTATCCGTATCCGTATCCGTATCCAACCAAGATGTTCTGTGCTCTATTATTCTCTCAGCAAGCTTTCTAGGTAGTCTATCTCTTGCCATATTCAATGCCTTGAATGTATACTCGACATGCATTTTTAAAACGTTTAGAAACGCTGGTTCCATGCCCAGTTCCATCTGCAATATATAATTGGGTGTCGATTGTGGCAATGATAGCATCTTTTTCACGAAAAACCACGGTAATGGTTCAAGAACGTCGCAATACTGATATCCCCATACTTGCGCTCCATACATGGCCACAGACTTCATTACAGCTTTATAAATCTTCCATTTAGCTTCTATTCCAATCTCATTTTCCACATACCATTAATTGCAAACTTAGCTACAGATACGCGTTGCTTCACATGTTCCGTAAATGACAGTTTCGGCGACACCCAAATACTTATAACTATTAACCACTTCGATTCCATTCCCATTCAAAAACCATTTCTCATGGTTAGCCAAGCGACCCCCTCTCCTAAAGACCATTATTCTAGATTTTTCGGTATTTATCTCCAATCCCCATCTGTCACAGCATTCACTCAAATTATCTATCATACGTTGCAGAGCTTTTGGTGTTGTGGCAAACAAGACAAGGCGAACTGAGAACCCGTTTCTCTCTTTTATTGCCCGATGACACAAAATATTTATCAACTGTATTTTGCATTCGATTAAAATCTTAGTAAATTGGCTAATAATTATAACGATTCACAATAACAAAACTGTCACAAATAGGTTAGAATTTTGCACGATCGAACGTTTCAACACCAGGTAGATAAGCGATAAGAGACAGGTAACGAAAGACGACCGACCTCTGCCGTGGCTGATAGCCGACTCCCTCTAAATAATCTAAATGCAGTATTCAAAAGAGAATTTTTATTCTTTACCCAATGGATGGAATTATTATTCTGCAAAATTGAAAATTAACTTAAATTTGGGCATAGAGGTGAATTGTTTTTAAATTCAAACTATTAAATGAAGCTTTTAGCTAATTCTTTCTTTACAATTGCGACTTGGTTTCCAAGTATTTTAAGCAAAGGATGAATGAGTGATGATGAATGATGATGATGAAGGTTTAAGATGTAGGTTATATGTCTATCCACAATGTCCACTTTCACTATACTCACAAATTTCAACTCTCAAGAATAAAAAACCATGGTTTATCAAATGAAAATTTAATTCAAATCATTCCCATTATTTTTGGAACTCAACAAACTTGTCTGCATTTTTAATGGTACAGAAAAAGTTTCCAACTAGACAAGTAACATTGGTTTTGTAACTAATAATTTAAAACAAGAAGTTGGTGAAGAAACATAGAATTATTCTTAATAAACATTTGTTCCCAATCTCACAGTCTAGTATTAGTTCATAGTCTAGTATTAAGTTATAGCCTACCGTAGGCCTCTATTCATAACTAATGTTACAATTTAGTTTTTTTTACATCCGAAATAGACCAATCATCTTTAAAATATAGGCCCAAGTTAACAATAAAAAAGTTCTACATACCGTATATAGCTAATCAGGCAAAAGCTGTAAGCCTGTAAACTAAGTTATTTGCCTTCTGGAGTTAAGAAGAATTTCATTCTTATATAATGTCACCCTTCAAGTTATTAACCAATTTATTTTAAAAGTTGAGATACTATAAACTTCAAGATATATTAAACTATCTAAGCTTTAGACTATTCAAATTCGTAAACTGAAATATTGATGAACAGATACCGGCAGGGCCGGCGCGTGGTACAAGCGGGCCATGCGGCCGCATTTGGCGCCGACTTCAGGTGGCGCCGCACTAGCTTTGCAAAACTTGAATTTTCCGGAAATTTTTAAATGGCGGCTATTTGGCAAAATAAGAGTAAGATTTTCAATTTTGCGGATATTTCATAAATTATCAACTATTTGGCGCCATTGGCTCACGGCGTGCGCCAAGATGAGAATGAATTCTCAAATTTGTCAAAAATTTTAGAATAAAGAGACAGTTTTTAGGGCCTTTGTAGGCTTTGCTGAGCAACAAAATTCCCAATTTGTCGAAATATTTCAATTAATCGTCAATTTGGCGCCACTGTAATGCGGCGTCGCACCAGGATAGGAATAAAATTTCCAAATTTATTCTAGGAAATTTTGAAATAGATTGGCAATTTTTTGTGCCGTTTTAGGTGGCGCCGTGATAATATAAGTTTAAAATGTCCTATTTATCAACAATTTGGCGCCACTGGAATGCGGCGTCGCGCCAGGATAAGAATAAAATTTCCAATCTCTGGGGAATTTTAAAATAGCATTTTTTTTGTGCCGTTGTAGGTGATGCCGTGCAAATATAAGAATAAAATTTTCTATTTGGTAGAAATCATCAAATTTATCAAAAATTTGGCGCCTCTGGAATGCGGCGTCGCGCCAGGATAAGAATAAAATTTCCAATTTCTTGGAAATTTTGAAATAGAGTGGCAAATTTTTGGGCAATGGTTTGCCGTTACCGAGCTTTTGGTATGATTTTCACACTCA
The DNA here is from genome assembly GCA_017141385.1 of Sogatella furcifera. Taxonomy (NCBI): domain Eukaryota; kingdom Metazoa; phylum Arthropoda; class Insecta; order Hemiptera; family Delphacidae; genus Sogatella; species Sogatella furcifera. Next base: position 29,003,498 of record CM029546.1, read on the forward strand.
GTGTCACTTAACTTTTCATTCAGATAGTTTTCCTCTACTCTTCCTTCTATCAATTAAAAATATAAAGTTATGATTAAATATCCAGTTAAAACCATGAATAACTTATTTTTCAAGCATAGCCTAATAGCATATTTTCCTGTATCTCAAAAAACGTTCAAGCCACAGACTTCTGAATTTCTGCTAAGGAATTGATGATTTTTGAACCTGATGCTCGAGTTATCACTTACTCCAACGAGCCTCCTATGAATACAGCCATATTATTGTTCATAATAAAATTCCGTATATTATATGCCATATATATAATAGTAGTTTATGCAACGGTTGTATAATGGGAGCCTTTATAGCATGAGGTGAGATGTAAGTTAGAACCACGAGCGAAATACGAGGGTTATCTCTAAAGTAAAGACCGTTTTGTTGTAAAAAAATTTATTAAAAAAATATGTGTCTTATTTGGTGTCTTATCCTTTTATTCCAAATTCAAAATTTTTTGTAACATTTTCTTGGACGAAAAATTCTTGAGTGAAGTGCTACGATATTGTACATAACCTTGTTTCGGACATATTATATTCATCAAAATTCAGGGAAGAAATAGTACAGGCTCTGCCTAGTTTTTCTCACCTGGTTATAATATAATAATATTATTATTATTATAATTTGTATAATGATATCAATGAATAAATAAATAAATAATAAATAAAATGTTCAAACAAAGTGATACAGAATGAAATACACAACTTACATTAGTGCTCTACATAGTCGCCATATGAATTGAGACATTTGTCATAGCAATTCACCAGCTTTAATATACCCTTGTATTCTTCTGCCGCCAGTTCATTTAGCCATCGATTCACGTCATCTTTAAGTTCGTCATCACCCGCGAATTGCTTACCTCCCAAAAATTCTTTCAATTTGCCAAACAAATGGTAATCTGAAGGTGCTAAATCTGGACTGTATGGTGGGTGACTGAAAATTTCCCATCCAATCTGTTCAGTAAATCGAGCGTCTTACCAGCCACATGTGGGCAAGCATTATCGTGCAACAGTATGATGCTGTCGGTAAGTCGTCCGCGGCGGCGATTCTGAATGGCACGCCGTAACTTGAAGAGTGTTTCACAGTAATATTCTGCATTTACAGTCGTTCCGCGTGGCATAAAGTCAATCAATATAATGCCAAATCGATCCCAAAATCACTCCAAAAATTTCACAATCGGCGGCAACATCAATTGTCTCATTCATTTCTAAATTCTATAACTGAAATGTAAATAAAGATAGAACAACGCGACAAATGGCAGACAACAATGCAGTGTGTATATTACAAGACTGGATTCAGCCGACACAGATTAGCCAACCTCACGGCGAGAAATTTCCCAACGGTCTTTACTTTAGAGATAACCTCTCGTAAATATCTCACAAGTGCTATAAAGGCCTAATACAACCGTTGCATACACTATTTTATCTACAACCACCAGTGTAGTTATCAGTATCAGACAAGTATCAAGCTATAGACCACCAGTATCAAGCTATCTGTAAGTGTACACTATTATAAAAATCAACATACTGTTGTTTATTTAACTTCTTTTGTCTTCATCCTACTTGAACTGTTATGATAATCAACTTATTACTTGTTAAATATGTTAAAAATAACATATCAGTCAGAACCATGAAACGCATTTGGCAAGCAACAAAATTGTAAGTGTTGTAAAAGTGAAAGTTATTAACAAAGTTGTAAGTATATTAAACTATTTGAGCTTTGGACTATTCAAATTAGTTAAATATTCAAATACCTACTTAAATTGAAATATTGACAAAAAAATACTAGTAGGCTACTCAATCCCAGTCGCAGTTTTGATTTTGAGGTTAGTTGAACATTGTTTACTTTTTATCACCTGATTTTGAAACAAAACAAGGAATGTATCATAAAGTGGAATTTGAACTGTATCAAAAAGTTCCTCCTGTATCAAAAAACGTTCATTACATTATGAGATTCCATTTTGAAATGGTAGTCATTTTGATTTCAATTGTAAAACTGAAATAGGAATTTTTCAATACACTCATAGATAAATATAATTACAGTATATGTAAAAATATAGAATACAGTATATGTTATTGCTAATAGTCGCCAAATCTGAGGTACCAAAAAATCTCCTAGAGCCGGCCCTGGATACGATTATAGGTAAGATTATCACTTGTTGCAGTTTCTAGGTTAGAAGATTAGACTGCTGTGTCGATTGTTTATCAGCCCATTGCGAAATGGTCAAATGGAACACAGAATGAATTCTGGAACAGTGTTGTAAAGTGACAACTGTATTGTAATGAGAGTTTTTTGATACAGTCCTGAAATTCCGTTTTGAAATGATAGCCATTTTGATTTAGATTGTAAAACTGAAACAGGAACTTTACAATACGCCCATAGATAAATATCTTTAAAATGAATATATACTAATAAAGAATCAAATTAGAATACAAGAATGATACACTAATTATACAATTATAACAATCAAAACCAAGGAAACTTTATACTTATAATATTTTCAATTTAGATTGAGCATAGGCTTTATCATCATACTGTGTCCATAATTTATCTAGAAATCAAGATGAGTCACTACTTTACTACCCTACATTACTAAGCATAATGTTTAGTTGAGTGGATGATTTCTTGATCCATGACGAGCTGCTGACTGTAACATTAACTAGGATTGGTCACCGACATGCAGTCTAATTCAGAAGAATTATACTTCATGCAGAATTAGACTGCATGTCGGTGACCAATCCCAGTGAATTTAGTTAAGAGTGGGCAGTAGTAGTCGGCAAACTGCCAAACAGCAGAATTATGTCCCATAAGAACAATGTAATTTTTATCAATCTCTTGGAGCAGATTGAACCTCTATTAATGGACAGAATTTCAGGTTCTTTATCTCATTGGAAAGAGAATTCAATTCTCCAGGGGCGTAACTTTTTACTTTTTCGATTTTAAGTTTATTTCAATAATTAGAGTTCAATACTTTTTTAATTAATTAATTATACAATAATTTTAAAAATAAACTTTAAATCGAAAAAGTTACGCCCCTAGAGAATTGAATTCTTTTTCCAATGACATAAAGAACGTGAAATTCTGTTCATAAATAGAGGCTCTATCTGCTCCAGGAGATTGATAAAAATTACATTGTTCTTATTGGGCTTGATTTTGCCGTTTGGCAGTTTTTCGTCCACTACCATCCACTCTCAAGTACTAAATGTTAAGAATAATTCCACTCCTTACTAACAGCACTCTAGCTATCAAGTTACTAAACAATTCCATAGTAGAAATAATTACTGTATGTAGTGAAGTAGTTTGGAAAACATGAGTTTTTTTAATGATCTATTTAGTTTCAAAACATAAGATTAAAGTTCTATTCAAGTTATTTACATTTATAGACAATCAGGAAAATAATTTCAAAACAGTAGCCTATATATACAACAGTCAATTCTACTGTGTTGAAAATTTTTTCCTGGCTGCCTTGGCTGTAAATAACTTAAGAATGTGAACTCTAATGTTATGTTTTGAAACTAAATTTATCATTAAAACTCATGTTTACCAAACTACTTCACTATATACAGTTATTATTTCTTCCCACAATGCAATTGTCTAGTAACTTGACAGCTTGAGGTTTTTTCTGAAGAGTTGGTGAATCTTTCCTTGTACAGTATAATATTTTAATCAAAGATACATAGATAGGAACATTTTAAAATAAGGCTCCTCACATGTTAAAATGAACAATTTATATTATTTGCAATCCTATCTATGAACTTGGATATCTATGAAGCTCATCAAGTACTTACATCAGCCTCAATAGTCCCAATATCTTTTATGGAATTCTTGATTGTCGTTTTTATTCTTTCAACAAGCTTGAGAATATTCTGGAACATAAAAGTCATCATATTATAACAATAAACCCTCTAGAAAATTTGAAATGGTTTATAGAAACAACAAAGTAACTTTCATAACAAAAATAAGAGATAACATTTCAAATAGGCTATAAAAAAATCCAAATATTCTTAGACACTTAGATAATGTGATGGATATCAATATTCAAGAAATGTGACTCAACAAGTGTGAAATGATTAGAATTAGGCTATGCTTAGAAAAATGCATCAAGTACTTATGATATTATAATGAGTAAAACACTATACAGGTCCATCCCAAAAGTAATGAACCTTTTTTTTAAATATTTTGAAAAGAATATGCATTGATATTATCCAAATACATGGTTTCAAGGCTTTGAAGGCGTCCTGGTAGGCTTATGTTGGAATGCCCTCTAGCACTGATACGACATCCTATAAGATGTCCTCAATTAATCAAATTGGGAGAAGTCAAGCCTGGGCTGTATGGAGGCTTTGGAAACGAACAGAGGGTCAAAACATCCGTCACAAAAAACGTAGTGTAACTGGGCGCGTTATTATAGTGGATTTTTCAGTCGCATTTGATCGTGCTCCATAGAAATTATTCTGTTAACCTGTCGATTTTGGAATGTTCAGAAAACCTGCCGACTAGTAAGCACCCAACCGACAGTCAAAGTTGAAAATATCGCGCACATTCTCGATGATTTGGCAGGCTGAATGCGGCCAGACCTTTTTTTGTCAATCATCTCTTCTCGGTCCCACTAACACGCATCCTAACTATTTTTTCACTTATGAGTGGAATGAACACTTATCATTAAAATCCTTCTGAAATACTTCAGAAACTGAAACGTTTCTTTTGTGTCCTTGCCCAAGTGGGAGCAAATTTGCCAAGTGTTGTTTGAAAAAAGAGACCATCACGCCGTGTACAAAAATCAAAACAGAGAATGATGACTAGCACACTTTGAAGGTAAATACTACCTCCACCTTGGTTGGGGCATGTATATCAGTGAATATCTTTCTTTTTTCAAAGATTGAAAAATCGGTATGGTACCAAAAACAGGTAAATGCTAGTAAAGCCATGCCAATCTGAGTTTCCCTCTAGATCTAGATATTCAAATTTCAATTCTCAACTCTAGGTGCCTCTATCAGTTGGGCTGAGGCTGCACTGCCGGTGGGTAGATGGTAAATCTATGGAACATACACACCATCCACAGTAATACATTGTATGAATGGTATGACGTCATACTGTTTTTTTTTAGGTAATGTTGTCCATATTCAAGAATTTCAAGATGGGGGCTGAACACGTACTATTCATACAATGTATTACTGTGGATGGTGTGTATGTTCTATAGATTTACCATCTACCCTCCACCCTCCACGCTCTACCCACCAGCAGTGCGGCCTTAGCCTAAAAGTTTAAATCATATTCCAAGTTCAACAATTAAACCTTGCGCAGACCAATGTGTTGCAAATTCATTGCAGTAGTTCCAAGAATTTGGACTCCAATTTCAAGGCAAAGGTTTTTCTGCAAAATATTCGTAATGCTGGGGCACACACACCAAAGCAAAATAATCGTGACTTAGAGCGTGGGAATATTTGAGTATTTAACCTAACCAACCTGATGTATTGATAGAATAGAATAGAATGAAATTTATTGTAGCCTTATCTGAGGGCATCAGATAAAATACAAGTGTCAAATAACAAATACAAAATTTCATAGGCCTACAAAGTACAAAGATATTAGTAATTAAGTAGCACTGTCAATAAGCTATCAGTATAGGTATCTTAAATCACTTGAATTTTCAACTTATAACTTAATATAACCTACATATTCTTAGCTAAAGGGTTGTAGTACAAAGGGTTGGTAGCAAAAAAACGTTTGATTTGAGGTTTTAATGTTCTATTCTCCATATTCCTGAGGCTTTCTGGAAGTGAATTGAACAATTTGATGGAAAAGAATAGTAATGTTTTTTGTGTACTAGAATAGGTAAATTGATAAGTACTCAAATTGCCTCTATTTCTAGTGTAATGACTGTGGATTACCCCCTGTTCCACAAACTGCTCCTTACATATTCTCCCAAATTCTTATTAATTAAGCTCTGTTGAACAAACATTGAAGGCAGAGTCAATATTCCCAGAAGCTTAAACTGCTCTTCACACCTCAATCGCTTAGGTTGGCACTTTTGTTTAACCTAAAATCTTATACACATCAGTCTGATAGCCTTCCTCTGAATACTAAAAAGTCTGCTATTGTAAGCTCTAGAACCCCAAAGTATTGTGCCATACAACAAATAATGGGAATGGATATGAGCATAGTGGATCACCTTTAAAACATCCAAGCTAACACAAGACTTTAACTTTCTAATCAAGAAGTGGGTTCTAATCTAGACTTTAACATTCTAATCCCTTATTCAGCTTGCCAGTCTCAACAATGTCAATATGCTGGGAACAATTCAGGCATATGTCCAGGGTGAAGCCCAGAAACTTTGCTTCTTTCCTCTCATTCATAGTGAGTCTTCTGTTATAGCTGATAATCAAGTCCTGAACCTTGTCAGAGTTAACACATAGTAGGGTAGAAGAGATAATGAAGTTGTTTATAATAATGATGCTGTAATACAATAATAATATCCTGAGTTATTGTATAAACTACTACAGTAAGGTGCCTAATAACAGCTAATAGCCCAATTAGCCTATTAAAGTAAACTGAAACTAACCTAGAACATAGACAGCTTTTCCAATATCACACCAAATCTTGTATTTTTCTCTTATATTCTTGTAATCTTTGTGATTTAAATCATACATGTTGACATAATTCCAAATCATCATATTTGGTGTTTGAAAATAATTGCTAACAATTGCTCAGTATTCATTTCCAAAGAGCTGAGAGTTGACTTTCTTCCTTTTTGGTTATGTCTGTTTACTTGCAGATGAAAATTAGTTAGTTCCTGAACAAGCCACAATATTCACAAACCAAATATTTCGCAATGCATTGGTTTGCGCTAGCTCATACAAGGATACACCAGTGTTCCAAAAATCCAGCCTTCCAAAAGCTTGTAATCTTTGTGATTTAAATCATACATGTTGACATAATTCCAAATCATCATATTTGGTATTTGAAAATAATTGCTAACAATTGCTCAGTATTCATTTCCAAAGAGCCAAGAGTTGACTTTCTTCCTTTTTGGTTGTCTGTTTACTTGTAGACAAAAATCAGTTACTTCCTGAACAAGCCACAATATTTGCAAACCAAATATTTTGCAATGCATTGGTCTGCGCTAGCTCATACAAGGATACACCAGTGTTCCGAAAATCCAGCCTTCCGAAAGCTTGGGATGACGTAGGCAGAGCTAGGATTGACGGCAACGCCTTCTTGATTTCAGGGGTGGATACCGAATGAGCGACAAACCAAAAGGTCGACACGACACAGTAAGCAGGCAAAGGAGTAGCAGTGGGCGGGTAGTTTAAAATAATTTTGACTAGTATGTCAAATGAGAATGTCAAATGGAATGTCAAATGGAATGTCAAATGAGAATGGAGTAAACTTGATTTCAGTTAATAATAATATTGATATTTTAGTACTATTTTAAAGGTGATGTTTTAAAGGGGGTGGCGTAGCTGAGTGGGTTGAGTGCTGGCTTTGCAACCCAAAGGTCCCTGGTTCAAACCCAGGTCAGACCAGAAATTTTTCTCAAGCCACTTCCCCGTGTTTCGGATGGACACGTTAAGCCGTCGGTCCCGGCTGCCTAAAAACAGTCGTTAAGTCATGTCAGAGGCCCTGAAATTGTTCAGGAGCGACCTGAAAACTCTGACACCAGACCTGAGCCAGCCAGGTTACACGAATATTATTATTATTATTATTATAGTACTATAATTTAATCTCTTGAACTTAATACCTTCAACAAATAATACAGATATTAGTAGCCTACTGCAATTGAATCCCTGAAGTAAATCTTGAAGAATTTTTGTCATCATTAAATACTGTATCTTATTTTACTTTTTTGAATAATTTTGGAAATAATATTATTCAAGTTGTATAAATTAACAAACATTCGCTGAAAACTTCACCAATTCGTCGCGACATAAATAATAAAAGCCCAGAGAACGCAGAAAAAATTCTAGAATAACTTGAATACCATATTGATGCATCCTTGGGAAATTTCCAAAATCTGTTGGTAGTGCCCGTCTAAAGGTACAATCGAACGTGTGTGTATGTTGAATGAGTTTTATTTTGCATTTATTATTAATTAACTTTCATAGATTGATTGGCTCAGGCGCAATGCAACCTGCAACTGCAACACATCTACAACTTTGAAAAAGCCAGATTACTGGTGTAATATTAAGAGCAATCATATTTAATTGGATAATTGATGATACATGAATATTGATAATATTAATACCAGTAGATAGAAAAAAAATTGTTTATTAATTTTAAAATAGCCCTAGGTGTAAATTTTAATTTGATAATATCTATAGTTCCAAAACTATTCCAAAAATAAAACAGGCTACAGGTGGTTTTTTCAAAATTTTGATGTTATGTTGATTTATTTAATTTATTGATTTATTCCACAATGGAGACAACGGGTTTCCCCAGATATGTCTCCTTTACAGTAAAGCTTTTACAGTAAAATAATTAAAAATAAGAAAAACAAACAAATACAAAAAACTTAAATAGTAAGTTAATGAATGAAATTAATATAAATGATAAAAAATTACAAAAATTAAAAGAAAACAAACAATCAAATAAAGTACTTATGAAAATTTGAAATTCTAAAATACAGAGAATTCAATTTACTAATTAAAAATGAGAGAATTGAATTGGAAATAAAAACTAAATTTAAAAGAATGAAATACAAAATAATCAACATATGAATGAACCTCATCCCAAACCATATGCACACCCACACTCACATACAAACAATGTAGGCCAGTTGATCGCTGCTCAGACTAGATTATCATATAATGCTTTCCGGAATTTAGTGCGAGAGAACCAGAAGATATCCAGGTGCCCAGACAAACTGTTGTAACTTCTCTGCATCCTATTAATAGGGGAGTTGTAATTCCTGAGAGTTCTGGAGCAAGGAACCATAAAAGAAAACTCAGAGCGTCGAGTCACTGGTGAAATATATGTATTCATTTTGGAGAGCAAATATGGTGAATCAATTTCATTATTTAATATACAAAAGACGAAAATAAGAGCTCTTACATCACGCCTTATTTTCAAGGGTGTTATGTGGAATAAACTCCTCAATGATTCTGTTGGAAAGTCAAATGGACAAAAGTAATTAAATTTTTTAAAATACATGAATCTTAGAAATTTATTCTGTAATCTTTCTAGAGCACTTATTCTATCCACATGATATGGACTCCATATCTCAGACGCATACTCAAGCAGACTTCTCACCAGTGACTTGTAAATCAAAATTAGAGGGGTGACATCACCAAAGGGCGAGCAGGTCCTCAGAATAAACCCCATTTGTTGATTAGCTCTAGAAGCTATTGAATCAATGTGGAAATTGAAGGATAAGTCTGAAGCAAACACAACTCCAAGATCTTTAAAGTGCATCAGCTGTTCCAATTGCCTATCATTTATGTAATATGAATGTATCTGAGGATTTAATTGTCAATTGAAACTTAGAAATTTGCACTTTGGGACATTTATTCTGAGTCCATTGACTTCACACCAGTGGGAAAAATTGTCAATATCACCCTGTAAGTCAAGCTCATCATTTGCATTTCTAATCTCCTTGAACAATTCAAGATCATCTGCATACATCAGAGAGAAAGAATTTTTAATAACAGAAGGAAGATCATTTATGTACAAGAGGAACAAAAGGGGCCCAAGATTGGAGCCCTGAGGAACCCCTGATGCACATATGAAAGTTCTTGATTTATAATTTTGAATTTTAACATATTGCATTCTTGACTGCAAATAACTCTGCAGAAGATTCACTAAACTATTACTGAAACCCACCCTCTCAAGCTTCTCCAACAATAGCCCATGACTGATAGTGTCAAAAGCCTTGGATAGGTTGGTATAGATAACATAAACACGGCTTCCTCCATCCAAAACCTGTGACACTTTATCAGTGAAGGTCATTAGGTTGGTCACAGTTGAGCGACCTGGCAAGAATCCATGCTGCTCATCCGAGATGATACTCTTGACCTGCCAAAAAATATTTTCATGCAATATTTTTTCAAATACTTTTGAAAAGCAATTCAAGATTGAAATTGGTCTGTAATTTTCAATATCAGTTCTTTTTCCAGATTTAAATACAGGAGTTATTCTTGCAGTTTTCCACTGCCGAGGAAATTTGTTAGTTTTCACAGATAAATTCAAAATAAACTGAAGAGGTGTCACTAGAACAGGGGCACAACCTTTTACAATAAATGTGGGTATTGCATCAGGGCCCTCAGAGCAGCCAGACCTTAAGGCACCTATAGTAGTCAAAATCTCATGAGCCCATGAACCCATACCAACACTCAAACCTGAGCCCTCAAACACCCCCGGCTCCCCCTCACGCCTTTCAGGGGCGATTGGTGAATCAGCCTCATATACAGACTGAAAATATGTAGCAAAGCCCTCAACAATACTTGAACCGCTAAAGAACTCCCCATTCAGCATCATGGATGACTCAACAAACGACATCTTCCTCTTGGAATTGACATAATTCCAGAAAAATTTGACATTGCTTCTTATGCCTGCTTGAACTCCCGCGATATAGTTATCGTATGCACTGGAGATTCTCGCTTTGAGAGATGCTCGCAGCTGTCTAAAAAGCTCATTATGGTAAGGTGATATTTTTCTTTTCCGTGAATATCTGTTTTTAACTTTTAAATCACTTATTATGTCACGAGTGAACCATGGGGGATATTTACTGTTTTTACATCTAACTCTTACTTTTGGAATGCATTCATCAAAGCAATGAAAAAGTTTTTTATAGAGTTCATCCACAGCACTATCAACATCAGCACAGTCGAATAGGGAGTCCCAGCAACAATCTCTAATCAAGCAATACAATTTGTAAAAATCTCCCTTTGAATAGTTATAACGGAGCTCTTGTGAATTATTCAGGAAATCTTCAGAAGAATATGCTATATATGAGGCCTCAACACACAATGCCGGATGATGACCATCCTCAGGGAGGAGGGGATCGTCATTCTTTTCTACACTCACAGGAAAGTTACTTAATACGAGGTCTAAAGTCCTACCAATACAAGTCCATTTACAACCGAGTTAAGCGAATTGAGGTCATAAAAAGACATAAGGTTATTCAAAATTCTCACTTTAACTGAGCCCATAGAAAAATCATATTCACTGGAGGTGATTTCTGGTAATTTAAAATCTCCAATAATCATGAAATTACCATTTAGTAGATTATTAAGTGACTCAACATATTCAGTGTATTGGAGGAGAATATTTGAATGAATAGACGGAGGGAAATAAACAGCGCTAATATAGCAATCAGTATCACCCAGCTTTACTTTGACTCCAACAGAGTCATAATCAATAAAATCTCTAGAGAGTTCATCGAACAACATTGCCTGTAATGACCTCTTAACCGCTATCAGTACCCCACCCCCTCACAGACGGCCATCACCACCACCCCTGTCACTCCGATAAACGGAAAAGCGATCATCAAAAAGTTCAGAGCTCTTTATACCACTGTGCAACCAAGTCTCAGTTAACACAATAATATCATAATCGCTACTCAGTAATGAAGTGTGAAGATGCAATGATTTTGTACAAAGTCCTCTAACATTCTGATAGTAGATAGATGGATGTGAAAAAATGGTCATATGGGGAAAAATAATAACTTGATAGAGAAAAAAAAATTTAAGAAATAAATTTAGCTGAGAAAAAGAAAGATAATTTGACTGATATCAAGCAAAGGATATCTTGCAGTGATAAAGTCAATTGTAGCCGTGATAAATTGTAACACGGACAGTAAGATATTAACGAAAAATATTACGTTAGACATATGTTATATTAGACATTTAAAGTTCAAATAGAGCCTATCTTGTATTTCGTAGTCTACTTGGATCACTTACCATCAGAATAAATACTCCACTGCTCTAAATCCAAATTATTTTTTATACAAAGGACATTCAAGGATAATAGAATAAGGACACCCCTAACTTTTGCAAGAGAGAACGGATCCTGATTCCGTTATGCTTCCAACTTATGAACAACTATGAAATATTTTCAATCCTTTCATTCTCATTCGGTTGAATTTTTTAAAGTATCCCGGTATTAATCGTAGTAAGTAATTATGCATTGTTTGTTGAAAAAAATTAATGGACCTACTCATACACCCAAGTTTAAAAATCTTTTCAAAATCAATAACGTAGTTGAAAAAATATATTAGATAAGTTACATAAAATACACTATCAAAATTTAATAATGATAATGATACTTCTTGTATGCTATAGTCCAAGTATACGTGAATCACAGATGAATCAAGCTGTTTTGATCTTACTCCGGTTTGGAAAATATTGTTCATAAAATCAATATATTTATGAAATTACAATTATTATTCTTATTATAGAAGGGCATACTCTTGACTTGACTACAAAAAACTCCAATTTGATTCCCAGTAATATATATATATATATATATATATATATATATATATATATATATATATATATATATATATATATATTTAATATCATAATTGCTCAAATGTATCAAAAAGATCTAATTGAACGAGCGTCAGCGAGTTCCTTCTTTTGACTAGACGCCGGAGTCGATGTCCGTCTGTTCGTTCGTTTGTTTGTTTGTATGTTCGACAATAACTTTCGAACGCCTCAATTAATCAACTTCAAATTCAGAACACATATTCTTCGAACCTTTATACAGGTCAAGTTCGTTGGACAATGAATTCGATCAACTCCTTCATCCTTTTTCAGGAGTAAAAAGGATAAGTTCTCAGCAACAATATATCTATATGTAGGGTGTTTCAGGAGGAATGTGAAATACTTCTCAGGCTGATTCCTTACACCAAGTAGACAAAAAAGTTCCATGGGACCAACCCCCAAAAACGCTTTGTTACTGAGATAACAATGGCGGAAAAATGAGATTTTTTTAAATATATTAATTTTTATTATTTTTTAGAGGCTTTAGTGAGGGTCTAAAATGATCAATTCCTATGTAAAATTAGCTGAGGAATTGAATGAAACCAGTTCCAAGTTTGTAACTTTAGCGGTTATCGAAATAATTGGAAAAATATGCTAAAAAACGCCATTTTTTAACAATTAGGGTTATAACTGGATAAGGAATCCTAAAATTGTATTTTTTATTAATGGAAGTTGAAGAGAGTCGGATTCTCAACAAAGAGTTAAATGGCGGCGATTGTGTAAGTCTTACCTAAATCTCAGAAATGGCGATCAAAAATCGCAAAATTGACAAGAGTGATGAATTTGTGTTTAGTAGCGATTTTGCGATTTTTGATCGCTATTTCTGAGATTTGTGTGAGAGTTACACAATCGCCGCCATTTGACTTTTTGTTTAGAATCCGACTCCCTTCAACTTCCATTAATAATAAATACAATTTCATAATTCCTTATCCAGTTATAGCATGGACGAAGTAGCATAAAGTCTGACAACAATAATTTTGTTCAAACATGGATTTCACATTCATCATTATTCAATAGTTAATCAATACAAACATTTTTAATCTTATCAAAGTTGAAGTATCAGTTATTGAAGCAGTTTTCCTTTTTTGTTCAACTACTGATTGATGTGAAAACTTTCAACGTTCAGTTCTCTTGACAAGGGATCTCACCAATCAAAATAACAGATGAGAGACTACCTTTACATCGAAATACCAATAAGTCGTCATCGACTCGCGAAACAGCTGACATTTGATGCAATCAAACCGGGATGCTACTACCTATTGATCGACCAACCCTTAAATCGACAACGACCTTCAGTCAGCTTACATTCAAGGTTATTTTACCGCCCTAGGGCCGAAAAAGGCATTTTCCCGGCGAGTTGCTGGTGACCTCGCCTGAAAACGAGCGTTTTCGGCCTCCGTATGATGCATGTAAAACAGATCATTTCATACCAGTGTGGCGAAAAAGTTATTTTGTCAAACCACTGATTTATTTAAAAAATCGAGATACCTGTTTTGGTTGTTACACCATTATCAATCTTTGGTAAACGCCAGAGTTTATTAGACATTGATAATGGTGTAACAACCGAAACCGGTATATCAATTTTTTTAAATAAATCAGTGGTTCAACAACATCTTGTCTTTTTATTTTATATGGATAACTACCACAATATCACCTTCACAATTGCTCAAAAAGTGAAATAGAGATAAAGATTAATAAAATTTTCAATCATATCGGTTCAAAAGTACTGTGATCATTATTTTTTTAGTTCCTAATTTCCACTGATAGGTACTATCCTTTGGAGCCTCAGGCTTCTAAGGTGGAAAAGTTTACAGAACAATATTCAATTGAGTTTATAAATGATAAACTTTCATCATGTCGTATATATTCAACATTGGAGGAAGATCGTATTGCATTAATTATCACATCAAGTGAATGATATTATCACAAACTTCTTCCAGTGTTCCTGAATTTATGTGTCACAATAATTGTGAGTACACAATTATTCTATAAATATTAACATACAATACGCCCCGACAATGAAGCTTATGGGGGCTGTGCAATAATAGTCAAAGAAAATATAAAACATTATAAAGAATACAATCTACTATTGCCAGGTCACAACGTCACAGTAATAGGAGTTGAAACACTCGCTCAAAATCTTAGAATTGGAGCAATCTACTGTCCTCCTGGATACAATTTAAAAAATAATCAATACGAAATAATCAATACAAAATGATACGGTACTAGAGCACTTGCCGGGTGATAGACTGGGGTTCTTGTTTGTCATCTACAAAAGGAAGAGAATTGAGAGATGCTATCAATGAATATTAGGATGAATTTCCATTCTTCAATGAGTTCAACTTATTGGCCAATAGACACAAATAAAATCCCAGACCTTCTAGACTTTTTCATATCAAAGAGAATAACTAGCAATTTTACTCATATTGAGGAAAATTTCGATCTAGGTTCATATCATTCTGCTGTAGGCCCAATACTCAAGCTCAGCAAGAGAATAATAAAAAGCCAACCTAAGCCCACACGTAAAGAAAAAAAAGCTAAGATTAACTCGCGAAGCTTTCAGTTGTTTCTAGAAGATGAAATAGACCTAAATGTTCAATTATAAGAAGCAAACAGCAGAAGAAAAAGTAAAAACGTTTTTCAAACTACTGTAATATTTTTTTACAATTAATGCCACTTGATAACAAGTATTAGCAAAGGTGATAATGAGTGAGTGAATGATGATGTTTATTTGGTAAATGAGAGATGATGAAAGTTAACATTACAATTTTCACTTTGAAAAACACTTTCAAAAAGCAGCCTGGCAGAATAAAGTTTCCAACTAGCCTACCGTAGCTTACCCAAGTTAAGTTAATTGTTGTATCTTTCAGGAATAACTTTATTTAAAATTGAAATACATCATTCTTGGGCCTATAATTTTTCACGATGATAATTGAATTGTATATTTACACACTCAATGTTTGAATCGAATTTAGTGTCAGCCTATTTTAGCTTATACTGTATTCGGTATAAGTATATCCAAGGGCGTACGCAGGATTTTTCCCAGGGGGGGGCAAGCCATTTTCCCCGTTCACGGCGATCACCCCTCCCACCCTTCTCTTCCTAGGCCCCCTCATAGAAAGAGGGGGGGGGTCAGTCATAATATTGTTCAGTTCAATACATTCTATCATGAAAATTGAGAATAAAAATAAATTAAACATAATATTGCAAATAATTTGGATGACTTGTGATTTAAGTGATTAAATTTCCATGAAGTTAAGTGAGATTAGGTCTTTTGTACTAACAAGCCCCACATTTTGTTTCAAATAATTTCATCACAAAGCTTGATTGTGATTCAATTTCTCTGTTCACTGAGTGTTTAAAGCAAGTTCAATCTTTCAGGTGTTTGTAATTCCTGAAACAGTATTTCCCTTCTTAGGAAGCATTGCATAATAAGAGTCTTTCCTCGAAATTGTTCAAAAATTGTTCAAATACCAAAATCTATAAGCATGGTACAAAGTTATAATAGGTAGTCTAACTAAAATATTGAATAATAATCTGCTCCAAACACTTTGGATACAAATAGTAGTACCCTAACTAATTTAAAAAATAGTTTTAGATAAATAAATTCATCAACATTTTATAACTAGGCTATAAAGAGTGCTTCAAAACTCCCTATCAATAATCTAATGCATTATTCCTGGGTAAGAAACATATCTAAATATTATTTTGAAACTGTCCCAAAATTCTCAATTGCTCACACATCCAAATGCCCGAATCTATGTTTTCACATTCCTCTATAAATTTTATAATTTTTTTGGGGCCTTAAGAGAGTATTAAAGTGGTCAATCCTTATGAAAACTTAGCTGAGAAATTCAATAAAACCAGTTTGGTGGTTATTGAGATAATGATCAAAATATAAGCGGAGAGAACTCAATTTTTCAACTTCTAAGGGATGGAAATAGTATCCATTTTTGTTGACTGGTTCCATCCATTGAATATTGATTTTTCCAGGTCTGTTTATTCTGCCTCAATGATAATGTGTTGAGTACCTGTCTTATTTAAACATTCCAAATTTTATCTTCTTTACTGCTTTAAAAAAATGAATTTTAGCCACTTGTAACTTTCTCTATTCTTTATTTCTCGGTACCTACCCAGGTTTCAGAGTCATATATAGAGAGCTAAGATGGCCATCACTTGTAATCATATGTAAAATTTCAAATTGATCTCTCTCCTGGCTTTATTCTTCAAAGACCTGTTGATTGTCTCACAAATAGCAAGAATTCGATTTATTTCAGAAGAAATATTCAGTTACTTTCTCGAGACAAACAATTAAACAATCCTTCGAAAGACAAGCAATAGCTGTGTCCACATCTTTGCGTTTTTCGTCTTTCAGCAACGTGTGGACAGACCTTTGCGGGATGGGATGGCACAGCGTGTGGCATGCTGCTTGTGCTGCTTATTCAATATGGCGGCATGGCGCATTCTTTCTAATAGCTGTTTCATACGTTGTGTAAATTATATTTTGTGATAAACAGGTTACACGAATATTATTATTAATAAATGGATAGATTTTTAATAATCTACTCATTAATCATTTACTCATTTACTCATTACTCATTTACTCATTTAATCATTTACTACTAATCATTTACTCATTTACTCATTTACTCATTTAATCATTTACTACTAATCATTTACTCAAATTGCATTGATGGTAAGTAAACATAACCTTTTCATTTTCATATGTTTTTGTTTACAATTTGAACTGCCAAGTCTTTCATGAATACCGGTAAGTTAATATCATTTTTGGTTAAATTTAATGTTGTTCCAGTTTAATAAGCCTTATTTGATGGATTTTTGTAATTATAGAGACATATTTCAAGTAGAAATTTATCTATGCCAATAAATTATGTAGCCTAATATTCCTACTAATCTTTTACTGAATGTCCAATGTTGAAGAGTTTTGTGTCTGGATTTGTCAAAATCTTGTAGACTCTTGAAGAATCTTTTTAAATTAGTGACAAATAATTTGGGTATTTTATCAAATCTGATAATTCATGATCCAAGTTGATATTGAATTTAATTTTGCTCGTTTATTAATCACTAAATCAACAAAAAGTTTCTCTACCGTATCAATAGGCTATTATAAGAGAAATATTCATAAGTTATCATGGTTTTTGAGGAAATTTATATGCATAGGCCTACAGTAGGCTGAGTACAGATTATCATAGAAGTCAGGTTGGGTTCAAGTCATGTTTAAAACATTACTGTGTTTTGAATTTAAGTAGGCTACATAGCCTCTTTGAGGACTCACAAATAACATTCCGGTTCTTTCAATTATTACAAAGAAATAAAAATAGGGTAGAATATATTAGGCCGACTTGGTTGCATTTCTAAGCTTGATGCTTCAGCCTGAGTTGATAGATAAGATGAAATAAATCAAATACCATTTAAAAAATTTAAAAGTACCTTATAATGAATTATGAAACTAGAAAATTGTTATTCGTAGGCTACAGTAAGTTATCATACTTTTTTCAAAGTTGATCAATTACTGCATTCAATTGATAAATTATTATAATGAACTTTTTTTGCAGTTAATTGGAGAAGCTTGGACCCAGAAAGCATCACACATTATCCAGTACCTAGATACTTCATCGGGGGAAGAAGATAATGATGAAAAACAATGTTTGGATTATTAACATGTAAGTACCTACTAACTGTTTGTCTAGGCTACTTGCAATATCTTCTACCTTCTTTTTTATTTCTTTATAATAATTGATAAAGTTATAATTAATATTCCCTTTTTGTCCAGGGCTACTATCAATGTATGTTAATAGATATAAAGCAAAATCAAATTCTTTGATCATAGCACATCATCAAATTCATCTACAATAGCTTGTTCCAAATAATATTCCATGATTCTGTCTGTCTCAGTGGCTCAACAGCCCATGAAGGGCCTACGCCCACAAGCTGGTAGGCAGTTTCATATCTACTCCACTATTATACAGTCTGTCCAAGCAAAGAAGACACCCTGGCAAGAAAATGAGTTACCTGAGCTATTTCCTTGAGTTTGAAAGCACAGTAAATTACTTAAAATTCAAATATGCAATATCTTATACCTTCTATTCTATTTCTTTGTAATAATTGAGAGAATATTACATAGGTACCGGTATTGTATTTGTGGGTTCTTAGGTGGGCTATGTAAGTTGTCAGATAGGCCTACAGAGCACGTTAATGTTTCAAACATAACTTCAACACTTGACACTTAAATACTAACCGATTGCATGTAAATTCCTTCAAATGCATAATTTTTATATTTCTCCTTCAAGAATGCTATGAAAACTGAACTAGAAAACTTTAACTAGAAAAATGTTATTGGTGCCCCATGGTGTCATTGGTGTTGTAAAATGTCAACTTTTTTCATTGTGGATCAATTATTTCATTCACAACTTATAAGCTCAATGATCATCTTTTTGCAGTTACTCTGGAGCCTGCTTGGACCCTGAAAAGCATTACACATTATCAAGTAGCCTACTTCATTGGAGGGAGGAAATATAATGTGTCCGTTAGTCCAAATTTTGCGCCAAATAAATTCACCATTGCCAGCAAGGTCAAACAACAGGTCAGTTTTTTATGTTTCTTTCTCAAATAATGCAATATAAATTTTTTTAATGACAATTTATTGTACAGAAAAACTACCTATGCCTTAATTGTCTGAGCAGGATAAACTTTCTTCATGTCATTGGAAAGAGAATTCAATTCTCCAGGGGGTGGACTTTTTACTTTTTGATTTTTAGTTTATTCTAATAATTGCTGTAAAATTAATCAGCTCTAAAAGTATTGAACTCTAATTATTGAAATAAAAAAGTGAAAATTCAACCCCCTGTAGAATTTTATTTGCCTTTCAATGATATAAAGAACGTGAAATTCTGACCATAGAGGCTCTCTATATCTGCTCCAAGAGATTGATAAAAATTACATTGCTCTTATGGGGTTTGATTCTGCCGTTGGGCAGTTTGCTGTCCACTACCACCCATCCTTAAAGGTGACACTATTTTCTTCTATAGAATGTAGGTTCTGTTAATCTACAATAGCATGTTTTATATAGGGTTACAATAATTATGATATATGATTCTAGAAATACGGTATAAAATATAATCATTGTAGATAAGCCTATATATAATAATTTTATTATCTCACTAGTGACATGATAGATAGATAAATGTCTTTATTTTACACTTTGTATATTACATGAAGTGTTGTGGGTGAAGTTGAGGCACAAGAGCCACTTGACCCACAATGATGATGATGTGTCATCATTTGGAAATATTTGAATCTGTCTGAGCAGATTGCTGCACGTTGCGTGCCACCAAGTATCAATTTTCCTGGTGAAATAAAATCTTATTTTTGGGGGGAATTTATTCTATATTATATTTTTAATTATTGCATTATAGAAATTCAATTATTTTTGATACTTTTTTTGAAATAATGCATTTCCTATGGAATAAAAGATTTTGATTTCATTTGGTGTGGGTGTGTTGCAGAGCGCGTGAGAAGGAGGCGGTGATGTCGCTCAGAGGTGGCCACTTCCGACCGAGTGCTGGCCGCCGTGCAACGTTTTTCCTCCTCCGCTCCCACCACCACTTCTGCGCCCGCCGACCATGAGCAGGCACTTCTGCTCTGGGTCAGGAACGCATTGTCCAGGAGACCAGCTCTGAGGTAACGACTTAAACTTGTTCTTAGACAAGATTGGCATTTATAATAGGCGTAGTGAATTGGAATGCGTTCCTCTTGAACCTTCACACTTGGAAAATGTATAATTTAATTTTCTATGATAATCTTCATAAGATACCGCAGTCCATATGAATAATACTCAGCAGAGAAGGTAATTTACATGAAATTTCTGTAATGCCTGTGGTCACCTACATAGTAATCGGGGCAATTTTCAAAGTTAATGATTTCATATCTAGTTATAACCCTTAATTAAATAGACCCTCAGACAAATTATTTGGATAATTATTTCTATAGATGAATAAAAAGAATAAACTAAGTAATCTTTCAAATAAAATTCATTCAACTTATTCACTCACATTGAAAATGATCCGAGAATCAAAACATATATGTGTTTTAGAAATATTTCTAAAGATTTGTTTCATTATTTCTAAGCCTGTATAATATAGCCTATGTGGCCTACTTCATAAAACTTAGAAGTCAAGAAATTCAGATGAAGAGGCGATCTTACCAACAGATAAGTTATTTTGAACAGTTGAACAGCTAGTTCTTGATACCTTTCTTTTAGCATATTCTATTCTTTTCTCCATCAATTTTTGAACATTTAATATCAATAATGTATTGTCTGTCCAAGCAAGGAAGACCCTCTGGCAAGATGGGAGAATGACTAAAGCTTGGTCAATATTGGCTCAAAAATTATCAATTTTATCTCAAATTGTATGAAACAATTTGATCTACAATAAGACTAAATTTATAATTCTTGAACAAATATTGACCAAGCTGGAGTCATTTTCCCATTTTGCCAGATGGTCTTCTTTGCTTGGACAGACTTTACTTGGTCTAGATTGTTTTACAATTGTTGTAATACGTTTATTGTAAGTATTCCACTCCATCTGTAGGCTATTTTTCATGACAAATTCTATGAAATGAGCCCTATTGGACAATAGGGTAAGACCATTACAACTTGAAGAAACACATAATGTTAATTTCGATCACTAGAACATTCGTTTTTATTCTATTATCTTTTCCATGTTTTTGTTGTTCAACTGTTTTAAATATTCAAATTAGGATGAGGACAAAATAAGATTTATTAATAGATATTTAATAAGTCACCAACTCTTCAAGAAAAAAAATCAATCTCATCATTTATTAGTCATGAATATGAAGAAAAAATGTACTTCTAAATGTATTCTATTGGACAATAATAGAAAATATTAATTTCTGAATATAAAATTTGCGAATCGTCCTTCATTGCAAAGCATAGAGCATGTTGTTGGACAGATTTGCGTGAACTTTGGAGTATTGTCTGTTGAACAAAAGAAATATTTTGAAGGGTTCGAAGGTTTTCGTACTCTCATGTAGTTTTTTAGATATTTCTTCAGTTTTTTCAAAGTTGTTTAAACATACACGTCTGAAAATAAGGTGATGATGCTAATCTCTAAAAACATGAGAAATTGATGTTTAGAATTGAACAATTGATTTCTATAAAAACTACTTTATTTCTCTCATTGTACAGTGGATCGCTGTATTTTTTCCCTAACCCTAACCCTACTAACCCTACAAAGGATGGAAAAGTGACAGAGATAAAAAAGCGTATTCTCATCTGAGAATCTTACTTCCAATGAGTCAAGATGAGGAATTATTAATTATCTTCTCCAGTATTAAATTGGAGACTCAGATATGGAAGTTTTACCACTGTGAGTCTGTGACTTCGCAATCTTCAACCTACAATTGAGTTGTGAATTTATTTCATTCTATGATAATAATAATAATAATAATAATTTATTTTTATTTTATTTTATAAATTATATTTTAATAATTCTAATCCAATTCATTCTATTTTTTAATGTATTGAAAACAAAAATTTTGTCACCTTCTAGGGGGGCAGATGCCCCCCCTGTCCCTGCCTGCGTACGCCCATGAGTATATCCATGTATAGTATATCCTAGGCCTGCTCGAGAATGTTTTAAACCCCCTCCAACTTGAAAAAATCTTCCAGAGCTGTAATTTTATTGGAAATCTTATCAACATTTGATTTAGAATGACATATTATTATATGTTAATAACACTCAATAAAACCATGAATAAGGTTATGTTATTATGTTATAGTAAACAGAACTAACAGACTCTTTGGTCGAATACGAAATGATAGAAGGCAGAAGGCAGACAATAGGCTGTGGCGTTGACAAATAATGGCTGTGGCTGCGCTAGCTTTCGGAAGGGTGGTTTTTCGGAACACTCGTAGCCACCCAGCTCATACACCGCAATGGTTTCAAAATTTCATCCGGCAAGTTCTCAGAATCAAATTTGCACCGCAACAAACCTTCGCAAAGAAATCGTGTTGGTGTGCGCCTGGGGTCACTCAATGTTCAATTTGAGGAGAAGGAATTATGAATTATTTGATTGGATGTTGATGTTAATCTGGCAAGTTGATGTAACTGGCAAGTTACTAATGAACCAATGATCCTAATTATGATAAGGATTGATTTGAGATAAGATTAGGTTAGGTAATACTATATTTTAGCAATAAAAATATTGAACATAGGGTAATAAGTGAAATGATACAGAGAAGGTAAATCTACTTACCTAAAATATAATTTACCTTCTCTGTGATAATGTTAACATTATTCATAAAATAATTATCATTACTGAACTTAATCAATCTATCATTATACTTTGACGTCTTTGACTAGCCGGCAGGCTTGCTACGCTTACCTTCTCCGCCTACAGCTCACCTGGACCCCCGACAGAATCAGCAGTTTGATTTAGTCAAACAGGCTCGCTTCGCTCGCCTGCAAAACCTCTGTGTCAGCTGAGACAAACAGGCGAGCAAAGCAATTTTCGTTTGAAAGGATTTGCTTTGATCATCATGTCACTTTTTCAATTTTTTTTTCAAATTCAAATTTATTTCCACAAAAACAGGTACAAAACCAAGATAGCTTCTTACAAACAAGACATAATAAATTCTTAAAATACAACTATGTTGACAAACAAAAAATTCAATACAAGAACAAAACTTCTCAATTTCAAATATGACAGCAAAATACATTAAAAGCTTCTTTTAAGAAATCGTCCTGAATCAGTTATTATTCTCAGATTAACTTACCTCAGCTCAACCTGGGTATTTGATTTGAACGTATTAAGTGCAGATTCCAAATATTGGAAAAACTTATTACAGATGTAACATCAGAAGGAATTCGAAATTCATTGAACGCAGCATTTCTAGACCTAATCTAAACCTTTTTATCAAATTTCAACATTTTCTGCCAATTGGTTCTCGAAAGATCTAAGAAAAACTCCAAAAAATAGTGGAACGCTACCTTAATATTAAGCTCAACATTGGGAAGTATATCGGACATTTAAAACTTAATCTTCCATATTAGTTCATCTATAATCTCGCTGAACCATTGAATGTACAGTAAGGATTGGTTGTATCAAGGCGGAATACATGCAACCTGCAATGCATCTACCATTTTGAAAAAAACTGATCACTGGCGTAATCCCGAAAGGATTTAAAATTTTCGAGCACAAAATTAAATGATGTGAAATTTTCTAGACCAAAGAAAAACCCCTCCACAAAATTACAATATTTTCTACCGATTGGTTCTCGAAAAAATAAGAAAATGCTGATAAACTAAAGAAAAACTCAAATATTTGGCGTACCCTTTGGAAGTTTCAAAAATCCGTTCTTAGTACGTGTCTAACGGTCCAACTGAACATGCCTGCCAAATTTGAACGCAATGGGTGCAGTAGATTTTTAGTTCTGCTGATGTGTAAGTGAGTGAGTGAGTGTTATTTCGCTTTTATAGATATGAATTATATTTATCAAAATACTCTGAAAAGTTGAAATACTCACAGTAAACTCCTCAACAGCCCTGCCCTCAGCTACGTCTCCACCAACAACCATATTCGACATCTTTCTGTGCCTGTAAATTAAATTACCATCAATTGAAAAATTAAATTTACAAATTGCCACAAAAGTTCAATGCTTAACGAAATCATTCGAGGTGAATAAGGCAATATACAAGCAATAAATTGTCACCTGTGATAGGCTGAACGAGATTACTAGTCTGGGTGCCAAATGCAAAAAAAGGGGGTAACCTTTTTTTGTGGTATGTCGTTGATTTTTGATCGATTATGATGGATTTTGATGTGAAGATTCCGAATCCGAGTGATGCCAAGGTGTAAAAGTTGAGCATTTTTTTGCAATTCAAGATGGCGGCCAAAATTTCGGTTCCATTTCTAGTCTACTACGATTTCCATCAAAACAAAGCGTCGGATGAGAAAAATCATTCTCATCTTTTTTTTAGTAAATTAAATTTTCAAGAGAATGGTACCAAATTCATGTCTCTATCATTATTAGAAACGAATTTAGGATTTTTCGAAAAAGAGGCTAATTTTCAAGAAAGATGTGAATTTGAGTGTTTTTAGGTTTTTCTTGCTCAGATCTTCTGACGTATTCATTTAAATCGTGTGAATCAAAATCCCTCTAGGGATAATTTTGTCCTCTACAATTTGTGACCAAGTAGACCTCTCTATCTTGTATAGTTTTTTAACTAGGGCAATAAGAAGATATCCTTGTATCTCAAAAAACCCTATTTATGGGGAAAATGGTATCTAAAAAATTTATACGTGCTTGTATTGAAATGGATGAATGAATCAGTCAGTCAGTGCCATTTTGCTTTTATAGATATAGATTATTGTAATAGAAATAAAGAGGGGTAAAAGTGAAGTTTACCAGCCACCCTTCTGAAAGTCAAATTTCCGGTTGCAATTGATTAAGTATGACCTAGGATACTGATGACAAAATAAAAATAAATAGCCATTGCTGACCAGTTTTTAAATAAATGAAGTTTGAAGTTTGGTCTGCAGTTGCTATAATTATTTAACCTCAACAGAGCTTGAACTAATATAAGAGCTTAAAATAACCTAATCTGAGCTCAAGTTAACTTAAACTAAGGTTAAACTAACCAAACACAATGTTCAGCTAACCAAACCTAAGTTTCAGCTAACCTAACCTAAGCTACAGCTAACCTAACATGAGCTGCAGTAAACCTAACTCAACCTTCAGCTAACCTAACCTAATCACAAACTAACCTAACCTAAGCTCCAACTAACCAACCTAAGCTTAAACTAACCTAATCTAAGCTTCAGCTAACCTAACCTAAGCGTCAACTGACCCAACTTAAGCTTCAGCTAACCTAACCTAAGCTTCAACTAGTTCAACCTGAGCTTCAATTAACCTAACCTAAGCTCTAACTAACCTAACCTAAGCTTCAACTATTTAAAACTGAGCTTCAATTAACCTAACCTAACCTTCAACCAACTCAACTCCAACTACCCCAAAATGAGTGTTAACCAACCTAACCTAAGCTTCAACTAACCCAACTTTTAACTAACCTAACCTTTAGTCATAAATAAATCTTAGACTCATGATTAGTGCTCAATTTTCGCTGTTTTGTACAGTTTGGTTGCACTTTAGAACTTCTAAAATAAGAATTAGTGTACATGTAAGCCCATTTTCTAGCTTCCACAGACCAAACTTTAAACTTGATTAATTTCAAAACTACAGGACAGCGACGGCTAATTTTTTTCAATTTTTCATCAGAATAACATACTTAATCGATTGCAACCGGAAATTTGACTTTCGGAAGGGTGGCCGGTAAACTTCACTTTAGCCATAAAGATTGCAAAATATTATATTCATCCATTTATTTGATTACAATTATACAATAACAGGAACGAAAATATGGGCATTTGCCCAAAAACCTTCTGCTCCAATTTAGATTTAAATGTTCAAATTCAGGTCACAAAAATTATTAATTAAAAATTAATTAATCATGTAATCTGTAATATATCTATATATAATATATGTATATATCTGTATATTAATCTATCTATGGTAATAAGTAACAAATAAGGAATAACTAGTCATAAATTCCTTTTTGACATTTGTAAAATTTTTCAGAAGCTAAAATCAATTGAGTTGATTTAATGCCACCAATAATTAGATGAATAATTTATTTGAATAATATAATTATACTTACTCTCAATATGTCAACTCATAATAATAATAATAATAATATTATAGAAATAGGCTTAATACATTTCAGTATGTCAATTGAAAACACTTTTCAATTTCCAACCTAAAAATAAAGAGCAAACAACAAACAACCAGATAGAGGAGGAGAGGGGAGAACACGTTTTGGTCGCCGTACCGGTTGGTCGCCCTAGTAAACAAAGCTCGGTCTTTTTGGTCGCACTTGTAAACAAAGCATTGCAGCCGACAAATGACGGTTGCACAGCTGATTGATGACGTAGGCCGCTTTAAACGCTCCTGACGGAATGGTAGCACCAAAAGCATGCAGCTCCTCTTGATTCTTTCACTGTAACTGTCCAATAAACGTTTAGCGCGCGAATTCTCAAAATTTTCAAATAATGATAGTACAGAAAATTCTTTTAAAAGAATTAAAATATCCTACTTCCTTATTATTAATTGTTTTCAATAACTATTGATTCAATAAATATTTGAAGGATGATGCCAAAATCATTTTTGTACTTCTCTGCTTGGTTTTGAAGCTTAATTTGTCCAAACTTGTAAATTTATCAAATCAGTAAGAATTTTTCAAGTGGTGACTTGCTAAGAGTAAAGACAATTCATCACCAGATTTGAAACATTTTCAAGAATGTGAAAAACTAGTTCATTTAAAACTGGCATTCGTTTTTTTCTTGAAAGATTTTAAAGGATGTTATTAATTTATCTATACTGTAATTTATTATTACAAAACTGGAGTCTACCGGTTTTATCTTATAATTGATTTAATATAGCTTTTATAGGTAAATAGATAAGCCGCAAATAAGTTTACTTATGGTTTTCAATTATTATTTTCATAAGTGAATTTATACATAATTTCAACTTAATATGTGAAAAAATAAAAGAATTGGCAACATAACTATGGCTGCATTCATGATGAATAAATCATTTCAAATATAAATATACGGTATTACATCTATAATTCCTTTTTCTTAGGGCTACTGTACTTATAAAATTTCTCAATAAATGTAGATCTCAGTGGGTACCCTTTAAAAAAAAATCATTTTAAAAAAGGGTAGGCTACTGAGATCTACATTTATTGAAATATTTTATATCAATATTTTGTTACTATGAGCATAATAATTATTTCAACTTTTTAAATTGCAATTAATTGATTTCAAAAGCAAAATATTCATTTTTTTCAAATTATAAAGAAATTATTTTGGATCCAGAAAACCTGTATAAATTATAGCTTGATACTTATATTATAATTAATAGCTTGTAGGCATCCATCCATATACTTCTTGTATATTCCAATCTTGAATTTTGAAGGTTCCTCATATTGGGAAATGCCTGAGAGTGAGGAGCGAAAAACTCCTCCAAAACCTCCTCCTTCGCCTCTTTTTTCTAATTAGCTCACCGAAGCAAGTACCATAGCCCATTCATTTCCTTCAATCACTTCTGGCTTTGACAAGTTCTCAGCAATGATGATCGATTTAAGTATGTACATCTGACTGTTATTCTCAGGCTAGACTTTGTGCAAAATTGGTAAATTTTATGTAGCCTAATTTTGTGCTTTTTCTCGGCTGAATAAGAGCAATTATGCCTATCATTATTTTATCAAACTATAATCTACTTTTTTCTAGAATTATTGTAGCCTACATATTACAATATTATAATGGATACGCCTACTGAAAAATAGAATACCGTAATATAATTCCCAATCCAAAAGGGGATGTAATGCTATTTAAAAACCGAGTATCTGATCATGATAAAATATTTACGCAAATGTCTGTATTATTTCATAAACGGTATAATGACCAAATTAATTGTTTCCATTTATAGCCTTAGCTAAGGCAACTTTCTAATCTTCACTAGAGCTTTGCGGTTGATGGAAATCTGTATAAAAAATAATTGAACTATTCTCTGTTTACCAAGTTTTTAGACTAATTTCAAACTTTTTGTACCCAGCTTGGATTGTGGGTTCCAAAATATTCTAGGGCAACCTGTCCTTCCTGAAGCCTGCGTGTCACAACAAGCTACTTCAATAGATGCTACTGCCTTTGTCACATATTGCTATTTTCTATCAGCTATTTAGCTAGCAGTTGATAAAGTAGCAAGGTGTGACACATGCATGCTTCAAAAATTCAGAAAACTGCAATTCAAGTGAGGTACAAAGAATTACATTACATCTGAAAGACTGAATTAAATCCCAACACTTGACGAACAGAGAAGAAATAAACATTTTCTAGACAATTCTGCCAGAAAAAGCTAGTATGATATATAAATTATTTCATGAATTATATTTGGTAAAGATTTATCAAGTTCAAAAAGAGTAGAACATGATATTGAACTTGTATACTCTGATATTGAATAAGTACTATGTATTGAAAAAAGTACTCGGTATTGAAAAAAGTATTTGGTATCGAATAAGTTCTTGGTATCGAAAAAAGTACTTGGTATCAGAAAAAGTACTTGGTATCAAAAAAAGTACTCGGTATCGAATAAGTAGGCTACTCGGTATTGGTATCGAAAGCCAGGTATCAATACCAAAGTACTTGGTATCAAAAGAAAAGTATTGATACCAAGTAGTATCAGAAGTATTGAAACGTCCCTAAGCATTGTTGAGCAAAATCAACTTATTGCATGTATTTTATTTGTGATAAACCTGATCTTGTTTTCTTAATAAATCTGAACTATCAAGTTTGTTTCACAACATAAATAGGCTATAGCCTACTGCCAAATAGGTTTGATAGAAGAAGCATAACTATTGATGTTCACACATTACTCAGTAATTCAATTACTCAAAATTCATTATAAATTATTGGTTGTCATGGAAATTGTAAAAAGTTAAACATTTTTGTGCTCTAAATTTTTTTAAATTTTATATTTTGCAAAAGCTATTTTGGTAACATTTTTGTGTGTTTTGAACTCTCTCAAATTGAAAAAAAATTTTCAACATTTAAATCTCTGTGGATCATTACAAGAAATACCACAATATCCTATCAAGGATAAATATTGAGGTTATTTTGCCGGTGGAACATCCTTTCAGGACTTCTCACCAAATATGGCATACGCTAATAATAATTATGAATTATTATTATTAATAATAATTCATTATTCTAGACATTAACAATCCCATTATCATCAAGTGTGGGTTACAAAACTTTAGCTGCTAAAATAAAACAAGCATGGTTATCAAACAAGAAACAATCAAACTGAGCTGCACAGAACAGGGAACAAGACGTTGAATGAGAATGAGGAACACATCAACATGAGGAGGAAATTTGTGATATTTAGCCATTCCTGATAAAATTGGATAGGTTCAGGGAACATGGAATAAGTTACTACTTTACGGTAAATTGTGAAATGGAGTAATCTACCATTAACCATGTCACAATCTACCGCTCCAACAAATATGTCACCCAAGCATGCGCAGTACAGATTAGTCCACCGTTTGGTTTAGTCCATACTTTATTGTCAAAATGCTCCCATTAGTCAAGTCATTCTAGCTCAAAACAGGGGTCAACATGGAAGTAATTGCAACAAAGTTGTTTTATGGTGGAAATGGTAGCTGACACCCTCCTATTTAACGTGTAAAAAATCCCACTCTCAACTCGTGTCAGAAAGTTGTTTTTTGGCCGCCATATTGGAAAATTTTGCTCATTTTTTTGTTTTCTTGGAATTATGTCAAAACAAAGCGTCGGACAAAAAACTTACTTAACCTTTTTTTTAGTAAATAAAATTTGCAAGAGAATGGTGGTAGAATCATCTCTTTATATTTACTAGAAACCGAGTTAGGATTTTTCAAAAAATAGGTTAATTTTCAAGAAAAACTGTAATTGACTATTTTCAGTTTTTGTTTGCTCAGATCTTTTGACATATTCCTTTGAGTTGTTCAATTCAAAATCCCTCTGGGGATAATTATGTCCTCTACAATTTTAGACCAAGTAGACCTTTCTTCCTTGTATAGTTTTTGAACTGGAGCAATTAAAAGATATCCTTGTATTTAAAAAAAACACTATTTTGGGGGGAAATGGTCTCCAAAAAATTTATACCGTGCTTGTATTGATATTTTCTCTGATAATAATGTTTTTCAGATCAATTTCTAGCAGATAAGCTACTCACCGACCAGAATTTAGGTTATGTTCAATATTAAGGACCCTTCAAGGATCTCAATCTATGGATACCTCTAACCATTGTAAAAGCCATTGGATCTCAACAAACCATATCTCATTCTTTTCAGCTCATCAAGGCAGTCTGAATTCATATACCATATGTCAAATTTGGTCAGAATTGTGGAAAATAACTCCTGAGAGAATATTGACTTTCCCATCATATACAAAAATATGTAGTTTTTTTGCTTACAAATGAGTATATCTTGAAGATATCTTGAATATCTTGATCGTGGTACAATCCAAGGAGATTAGAATAGAATTCTATTCTAATTACCTTGGTACAATCTACCACTCAAGTTTTTGAGACAATCTACCGGTAACCATATGTGCCCGGTTCCCGGTTGCCCAGTTCCCTGTCCGTGCCCGGTCTAGTTGGCAGACAAGGTAAGTAAATCTACCAGGTAGGCCAGCGTCCATAAGAGCCCAGCAGTCCACTTTTTTCCTGCCAGATGACGTCACTAGTTTTATTTTTTACATTATGCTTTATACCTATATTTATGATTCGACATGTATCTAGGATTCCAATTTTCCAGCTGTTCCACAGAGAATTGAAAAATAAAAAATACCACATAAAAAGCTCAATGTCAATGAAAATAATTGTGAAAATATTTAAAAATGATGAATTAATTTATTGAGTATTATTACAGTCAAATAATGTTGTGATATTAGAACAATATAATGCTATTGTTGTCATAAATTGGGGCCAAAGATTCAAGAAGCTGGCGCTCTTGTTGAGAAAAAAAATAAGCTTTGGTAGGTTCAAACTATGCGATTACGATTATAAAAATGAAAATAATCCTATTTCACTACAAGACAACTAGGACAACTTATAAATATTGTTTCCTTGTTAATTGTGATGTTCTCAACTCATCAGAATTAATTACAACAATACTATTCTTCAACACTAACAAAAATAGGTTATGTTTACATTTTCATCAGCTGTGCTTTTCATTTTTGGCGCTAGAGTGCGACACTGTAGAAAAATAGTGACGTCAGATTTGTAAACCATAATTTCTAGGGCTCTATAAAAAGGCCTTTTTATAGAGCCCTAATAATTTCCAGGCAAATATCCCACCTGGTAAAGCTAGGATTTGGTTGGTGCGAAACGTAACAACCGTCGGTCGTTGCATAAAAAAATGGCGGACTGCTTCTGTGTTAAATCATAGGACCGATTTCGTTCATGCGTATCACCAACGACCACGACCAACAGCCGCATCCGATGACGACCGTACTCCTCCAGAAGCAGTGTTGCGGCGACCAGTCGCAGTGGATTCTAACCTCAAATATTTTGTAGACTTGGAGAAGAAATTTTCCTCATGGTAGAGAAGGGTCGGAGACCCCAAAGCTCACCCCCCGTAGAATTGAATGGAATACAATCAAATGATATATTTTATAATTAACCACGATTAAAAATATATAAATGGATTATTCTAGTTGATAATATTTGATTTTATTGTAGATTTTGAGATAGGATTTAGATTAAGATTTTCATACATATATCACATCCTATATTCATCAATTTATCACTTATATCTATTTCAAATCACTTTTGAGAGTTTATTTCTAATTTTAACGTGCAGAGAAACTAATTTCATTGATTTTTGAAATATTATGCTCAAATTGACTTCTGATGGACCATGATTATTTAAAAGGCCGTGATGAAAGCGGCCGTTCAACAACCGGCAAATTCAAATGTTGTTAGTCAATATGGACTTAGATTGAAATTTATGATTTTTGTGTTTCTGAAAATATCAATTCGTTATAAGTCGATACAATATGGTAGGCCTATAGCTTAACTTTGAAGGATTTGAGAAAAGTTTTGAGAAAATTAATGTTGAATGTTGCTGCAATACAGCAACAATAAAATAGGCTACCGGTAGGCCTATGTACCTACGTATATTAAATAATTAATACATAATAAATCATCGGATTAAGACTACGGCAAATAGTTCATCTTTTTTATTAAAAATTTCATCACTTTTTTTTATTCACTTACGTTTTATGTCAAAAAGAACTCATAGAAGGGCATTATTTATACGGTTGTAGGCTTCTCTGTCAAGATTTAAAGACTTCAATAGTAACTTAGGCTAATATTGAATACAAGGCCTAGTCTACTGATGAAAATATCACAACCAAAAATACGTTTGGCTATATAGCTGAATTTGAATAATTTCTACATATCAAACAGTACGGTAAATGCCTATATGTGTCAAAAACACTGAATCAGCTATAATTGGGAGTTCAAAATAATTCATTGCAATATAATTATGTTAATTAAATTTATTATTCTTACTGTTAATAGGCTATCACATTGTATGCAAGATTTAAGCTTTTTCTAAGACATAACCATAAAATAGCCTTTAATAAGTGGACTAAGTATAACTTGACAACTTTGGATAACAATTTGTAACTAACAACCTTGTTAACAACACTGTGTCATCTACTGTAGTCTATGAAATAATTTATTTTTAAATCCTTCGTTTTGAAAAGAATCAATTTCAAAGTAACTTTACCATACCTATCATAATCTTTCTTCACAAGAGAATTACACCAAGTTATTGTAAATATTAATAATAAAAAATACCAAAATTAATTTTCTTATGAATCTGTGAATAAAGCAACATGATTATTGTATAAATGCTTCAATTTTATTGGATAAATGCTGTACTTATAAAAGCTAGTTGGTTTTGGCCCCCATCCTTGGATTTTCTTGAGGGCATAATAGTTCTTTGATGTTCATATTTATTTGGATCTGGAACATATAAAAATCATTTTTTTATTGATGTTGCTTTCCATGACAAAATACTTATTAACACTTATATAGAAGAAAACGACATGTATTTCAAAGTTAATTTTGGTAAATCACTTATGGCTTATAGTGAAGTGGGATGCATTTCACTCCTGATGAAGCTCCTCTTCAGGAGTGAAATGCATCCCACTTCACTAAGCCATAAGTAAGTGATTCACCAAAATTAACTTTGAAATACATGTCGTTTTCTTCTATATAAGTCATAATTTTAAATCATCTATTGTACATTCCTTGTGACAATTAGTGAAAATTTGAAATTAAATATTTTTCGCACTATGAGTTTCAGTTTCAGATTTATATTGTTGATGGAGAAATACGCATGTATGCCCATCACCCTTTATCCGGACTTTGGACTGGCACTTTTTGAATATTTTTCCAGGGGAATTTAAAATGCATTGATTGTATTCCAAGTATTCATACATTCTAGAAAATTCTCCATGGAAATTATTTCAAAAAGAGGTGGGTTTAGCATGCAAAGCTCTCAATCCTCAGGTACTAGTGTTTAGTTACAATACCGTAGCCTATATTAACTTGCTTATTATTTGAACTTTTAATTCTTTTTAATGTAGGTTTACTTTTTACTTGATTAGAATGTTCATTTCAAATATTAATATGTATCTTAAAATTTCGTTGGCATTTTATTCTAAAGCTTGTGAGCATAAACAAGAATATCATGATAGAAACAATAAAAAGTTTCTACAAGGAATGTTTTACAACAATAATATTGTAGGCTATCTTATTTCTATAATAAGACAGGTATTACACGATAATATTTCTATGATCATATAGTTGATCATATGGAAAGAGACAAAAATATGATTTCATATTTTCATCTCCTTCCACATGATCAACTATGATCATAGAACTATTATCGTGTAATACCGGCCTAAGACAAGTTTTCCGAATTTCTAATTAGGCTACTACGGTATTTTTGTCAATGTTTTCAAGTATTAAGGGGGCTACTATGTGATTTTTATAAATTGTAAACCGTAAATTAAATAATTATGTAATTTTTTAACTTTTTTTGGAACATGCAGATTTACTAATTATTTCATCCACATATACACGTTTATTTTGAATGAACCATTAGATTAGTCCAATCTCCCATACTTCAATCAAGGATTCGCTTTCAGGCTTTAATGCTAGATGAGTGTATACAGTAGGCTACTTTTCCTAGATCTAAAACCCTAAGCATATTTTATCGCCTCTTAATAGGGTTCCAAGACTTGTTTTCTATAGAATAGGTGAGAAGAGTAAATATTCATGGGTTGGCGAGAATAAATGTTTGGAGACAAGTGATAGGGACTAGCCTACATTTAATCTTGGAATGACATCTATTTTCAAGATATCCTATTCTACTAAAACGTTCAATATTGATTTTTCTGTGAATATTTTCACTTTTGAATTTTCCCTTATTTTTGCATTTCCTACTCTTCCTTTTCTTTTATATTTATATATATATATGTTTGATTTAATAATTATTTCATCCACATAAACTTGAATATATATATTACAATATATTTCCTGTATTTAATATTAAATATAATAAATATAATGCAAATTCTTTTTATTGTAGGCTAGTCTGTCGTATATTACAATTTACTTTTATTCAATACAGTGTGATTATTTTTTTATGAGGAATATTTAATAAATTTGTTTTATATTGGTATTTTCAATGAGGACTGTTTTTGGCTTTGCATGACTGTTAAAATTTGAAAATCTATAATAATAAGTAAATGAAAAGGCCTGAGACTATTTGAAATTTTCAAGTTTTATTAGGCCTAGCCCTGTGTTTTGTTGAACATATATTACTGTATGTAATAATGATAATCTAATAATAGGGACGTTATTATTTTATTATCCTTCAAGGTCTCTTTCCACTGGAAATTACATAGGTTTACTTTAGAGACTGTATAATAATTATAGCCTACTGATTACACAGTCTCTATAGTCTAACTAAATGCTCTGTATACTGGAGTAGAAATAAGCATAAAATTATTTATGAACCAATAGAGACCACAAACTAAGTTACATAATTGATATTTGATAGGATGATATTGAGAATATACCTCACCTCATACAGGTACTCAAAATATGTGTTCAAAAGCCATACATAGCCATTAATGTTCATTAATCCAACAAGATACCACTCATAAAGTTTAAAATTATCTGAAAATACACAAAAAATAATTAGAAAATAATATTGAATTTATAATATTAAATTATAATACAGTGGAACCTCGATCATTCGTACTTCATGGGACCAATGGTTTTGTACGAATTAGGGAAGATAACAAATTATCGGAGCTATTAATGATGGAAAATTATTTCAAGGGGCTGAGCTTTTACTACGAATTATCGAGGTTTCACTGTAATATAATTAATATATGTAATGATATTAAATTATTTAAAACAATTTAAAAAGTAATTCGAAATTAATATTGTAAACACTTTCCAAGAATGCTTTTTGTTGAAAAAATGGATACACTGTGTTACATGAATGGACTATTAAATCTAGTTTTATTTTTATTGGTGTTAACTCACCATTCAGTAGGCCTAATGCTCTACAACACTCAGCATTTTTAGTTTTTTTCTATGAGTTACCATACAAAAATAAAGAACTAACAACTCAATAAATCAACATCTTATATCATCAATATAGTTGGCTGTTACAAAAATATGAATAAATTGAAATTAATGATGGTTAGTGTAGTTTTATAGCTGATGGGTATAGCCTATGAGAAGAGTACATTATTCTTTTTTTTGTAAAAGAAATTCATTCGTATTGGGTTCATAAATTAGTTCATGTCCAGTCTCTTGAACATAGAAATATACTTTTTAATAATTTATATAAACTAAGCATTGCAGAATTGCTGGATGAGAATTTTTTGTGTAACTAAACTGAGCTCTTGTAACGTAACTGAAACTTTCGACTTAATGACGGCCATTCAGCATGAGAGCATACAAATCACTAAATAAATTAT
Source organism: Sogatella furcifera (assembly GCA_017141385.1). Classification (NCBI taxonomy): domain Eukaryota; kingdom Metazoa; phylum Arthropoda; class Insecta; order Hemiptera; family Delphacidae; genus Sogatella; species Sogatella furcifera. The sequence goes on from CM029546.1 coordinate 29,039,731, forward strand.
TAGCTTTAAATTATAACATAAATTTTGAATCTCTAATACAATATTAATACGGTATAAGAATGTTCAGGTACGTTTCTCAACATTGATGTTGATGTAAGATTCAATAGCAGCTACGGTAACTGAAAAGTTATTCAGTAACTATAACTTTATTAATAGCTATTGTGGAGAGCTACAATATTCTATAAGTCTAAATATACAAAATAGAGTAAAAATTCTAACTATTTAAGATGAGTCTTACCTCTTATACAGTACATGTTTATCATCTACTTTACTAGGAATTACATAAGAAGTAAATAGATATTACTTGATAATTCAAAGATCATTCAATTCAGTAATTCAAAGCCCGTGTTGTTAAATTGCAATTTTGCATGAGAATAAATACAATCATAAATAACAATTCAAGACAATCAATCCATTATTTTTATAACCTACAAAATTTCGGTATTACGCGGGAACACTCCGTATCAGAGATACCAACTTATAAGAGGATAACGCAAAAATAATTCTCACTCGCCATTTGGTGAGCTTTGGGGTCTCCGATCCTTCTCTGCCGTTAAACCCACTCCTTGGAGAAGATGTAGTAAGTTATAATTGAGATGACCAGGAGGGAAATATTGATAATTATGAGGGATATTAATATCAAAGTTGATGATATTTTGATTCAACTGGTACCAAAATGGAGTAATTTTTATTTTTCACCAGTAGATCTGGATATCATGAAGGCAGATCATTGCGACTGGGTCGTGCCAACGAAAATGGTTCAGCCGCAGCCGTATGCGTACATTGCGGCTGACGGTCGTTACGTTCCGCACCAACCAAATCGTACCTTTAAGATTTACTAGCCTTAGTTGGCAGAGGCTCGTAGATTTACAGCTGATGTCAGTTGATCAGCTGTTTTCATACATGACCTTTTCTTCCTGTCCTGTGTTCTGTCTTTCATTTGCGAATTTGAACTACAGAAGAAAATATTGTCCAAAGTTATTGTCAATACTGTTTTATGGTTATAATTTTTCAAAGTTTCTCAAAGTGTATGGTCTGTGAGTAATTAGTCAACTTTTTAACCATTTCATCTCATTGATTGATTGAAAATGAGCTTAGTTCGCAGTGGGCTCTTACAGGTCTGTCGTTCTCCCGTTTATCAAGTCAGAAATGCTGCTGCTGGCTATTGGAACAAGGACTTTCAACCAGGCTTCAATATTCCAAAAACACCAGAAGAAAAGGCTGCAGTAGCAAAAAAATATAACTTGCTTCCAGAAGAATACGTGCCTGAACAGGAAATGCATGATGTGGGTTTGAGCATGGGTGATTATCCCAAAGTAGAACCAATTGCTCAAACTAGAAAGGATATCTACTATCCATATGATCTTCCATATTTGCGACAGAACTATGGTGAAGTTAGAAGTACCAGGATGTTGTTCTTGACAGGCGAAAAACCTGATCCACGATACTATGAGGTCAACCGTTGGAAAACTTGGCAAATGTTTCTCGCTTTGTGTACTCCAGTAGTAATCTTGTTTTCATTTTTGCTAGTGGATTTGAAATTTTTCCCTCCAGTTGCTAAAAGGCATACTTACAATGATGGAAGAAAGCATTACTCTTATGAGCCTGTTGAGTAAATTATTCTATTCAAAACGTTGTTTATTAGAACCGTAAATTTGAAAAATGTGATTTATGTATCACAAATAAATAGTGTTGTGAGTAAACATATATTTTTTTCATTGACTATCATAACTTATTTACAAATTTGGTGTTGTGTTAGTGTCGTTTGGTTAGCCAGTAACCTGGAGTCAATTTTTCTGGTAGCCTAACTTACAATTATTACAGTAGCGGCCTAACGTTACATCTTTCTAATACTTTTGAAATTTTATATTTTATTGTACTGTATTAGCTTGTGACGCGTATCGGCGCTTCGAGTATGAAGTCCTGCTTCCGTCTATTGAAGAAGAAGCATTAACAAACTGCATGATTGGTGTGGATGGTCGGAAATTCGATAAAAATGTAGCACTTTAGGTCTAGTGTAATATAAAGGTCATTAACATTACTACTATCAAAAGAATAACATACTATATGCAGCATCAGTTTTCCTGTTACAAAATTAATTTCAATTTGTAAGGGACTAGAACACAAAATTATAATTTGGTAACCTAGTTTTGGGATCAGATGTTAGATTTCAGATGTTATTTGAGTCGTAGCTTTTCTTAAACCGCATTGGGGAAAGTGGGCCCTAGTATACTGTGCTACTTCACAAAGAAAGAATGCTATTATGTCACTATCTTTCCTTCTCTGTGGCTAAGTATACCGTACTCACTACTCAATCTATAGTCTGGCCAAGCAAAGAAGAGCCTCTGGCAAGATGGGAAAATGACTCCAGCTCGGTCAATATTGGTTCGAAAATTTTTGATCTGGTCTCAATTGTAAGAAACATTCTGATCTACCATTTGAGACCAAATCAATAATTTTTGAACCAATATTGACCGTGCTGGAGTCATTTTCTAATCTTGCCAGAGGCTCTTCTTTGCTTGGCCAGACTATACTAACAGTGATGCCAAAATGAAATTGAAACCTTGTGAATTGGAAAAAGGAAAGTTCGGGGTTTGTAATGACGCTGAGACTGTAGAAAAAGGCAAGATGTTGACAAACCACAAATTTATTAAAAAATTCGAGATACCGGTTTCGGTTGTTACACCATCATCAATCTCTGGTAAACTCACTCACCATTGGTACCGGTATCTTGAAATTTTTAATAAATCTGTGTTTTGACAACGTCTTTTCAATTAACGTTAATCACTACCACAATATTACTTTCTCAATCACTCAAAAAGTGAAGACTGAAAATTTGATCTCAGATCTCTGGCTGTTCTGGATCCCTTCACACCAATGGCCACTCTATGATTATGCAGTCTTTTTGTTGCAAACTATATACCATGTGTTGCTGTTATCGTCGTGTATTTAATGTGGCCCTTGATCGTTCAATTTATTTTCTATAATCAATTTTGGATTGATCATGGAATACGTGTTCATCACTAATTTTTCTCAAGAGATCAAGAACATAAGTTGGCTATAAGCATAAGTTTACTTAACATTTGCTCAATCCTCAATTGAGACTATCAGCTGAAAGTGATGGATTGAATGTAAACTAACCATTGAGACATCAAAGAATGGTTATCCAAACCAGTTCATTTTATAAATCTAATATTTCTATGAAAATACAATGTTTATTGTTCAATAAAACAGTCATTTATAGTCAAGTTTCAGGGAATGTAGGCTAGCTGTACTTGTTACAATCATTACTAAATTTGTGACAACTTACAAAACAATTATTGTATTCAAGGGTAACTTGAGGTTCTTACTATAATAATTATTGAAGAACACACTAAACAATAAAATTTTCAAAAATATTTTATTCTAGCAAATCAAACAATTCAGATTATATAACACAAATGTAGTTATAAAAATTTGTTCAAACCTGATCAACAGAGTTTATAACTTGGAATGGAGGCTGTTCATTTCAAATGTAAAAAATGCCATTTGTCAACTGAAAAAAACACAAAAATTGAAAATGAGAAATATGGAATCTATTAAGTTTTGATGTATTCAGAAGATGAACACAATTTATTCATACTGTATTCAGTAGGCATACAGGTACCCTCTTACTTCAAAGAGCGTAATATATTTTTTCTTAAAAATTTTTAGTAAGTCTCCCAATAATGTTCAGTAGCTAGTTCCACTTCATGGTGTTCAGATATCAATCATACTCAATAAAATATTCAAAACTCAAAAGGTGAATGATTGGGCCTAATCCAAGGAATTCATCAAGCAGATCATGGAGCGAAGCAGGTGACCGAATAGATAAATTTTGAGTAAATAAACTAATCCAATCATCCCCGCTCACACACACACACACATTAGTTTGGAGACAGTGATGATGTGGGCCGAAGCCCTCTACAGTTTTTTCTGTAGCTGTCGTCAAAAAGTTAGGCGGTTTCCTAGCTGATGTAAAACATCTATTATCTCTTCCGATTTAGAAAATATCATACAGGCATAGCTAAATTACAATTACAATTGACGACATCAGCTTTTGGAATGCACAAGGAGCTGACGATACCGTCCAACATTTTGGCGTCAGCTATAGTATATGAAGTCATGACATGAGTTCTAAAGTAGGCTAGGCTATTTTAATATTCTATCAGTACCACGTTGACTGATCATACGAGTATACGGTACTCGTATAGATTATTATTGAATGAATGTTTTATTAATTTAAAGATGAGGGGATAATCTTACCAGTGGAATCAATTCCTTTTGGATTTCCTGGCTTAGGTGCTTGATTGAGGATGTTATTTGCTTCGTCCAAACTTATTTTAAAAGGACTTCCTTCAATTGTAACGTTGGAGCTGCAGAAAAGTAAACAAGAATATCACATCAATAATAACCAAAATACTGGCAAACTGATGATTTATTGCGTATATAGCAGAATATAAAATATATTACAATACGCATTGTTCAGAGTGGCGCAAAAAGGATGATCATAATATCTGAAATGATTATAACACTGATGTTATATTAGATGATAACACTGATGTTAGATTCTATTGAAGCTTTGTAGGGTGCTAATAGCTCCTAAGTTATAGCCTATAGCTTTATTGGGTGCTATAAGGTACCCAATTACAAAAAAAAACATAAGATAACTTCAGGAAGATGGCGTTTTTCGGCAATGATGCAATCCAAAATTCTGTCCTCAAAATTTTCCATTATTTTTACTACAGTTTCTTCTCCGATCGATCTTCTCAGATTGCCTCTTTCAGATCATGAAAGTTTTGGGGCTCGTTTTCTTGTTTATGTACACTCGAGACTTTAATGCCGGGGTTTTCCAAGCGCACTCAAACTTGAGGGACCCTCAAATTTCCGTAGAATAGCTAACATTTTCTATGCTAAGTATGCTATGTAAACTGTTAAATGTAAACTTCAGGGTCCCTCAAGTTTGAGCGTGCTTGGAAAAACAGTGTATCAGTCTCCCAAAAGGAAAAAATCACGATCTGAGAGGTCAGTATACCAAAATGTCGAAGCATTGCACAGTGATCTTCCATTGCGTCATCTCGCGGCAAACTGTACACTATGGGCTTATGGCCGACTTGCTGGCGACGGTTACTGCCCCTCCTCACTCACCAGTACTACGCAGTTCAAATACGACCATCCTTTTTGCGCCACCTGTATACGAGGTGTGTTCAAAAAATAACGAGAATTCTTGTTTTATAAAGAAAATAACTATTTATTCATCAATATCTATTTTGTCCCCTTTAAAGTAATCTCATTCGGATATAATATACTTGTGGTAACGCTTTTTCTACCCCTTGAAACACTCTTGAAACTCGATCTTTGTAATAGCTTTCAGCTCTCTCAGCGATTCACTTCTAATGTCATCTATGCTAGTAAAATTATGGCCTTCAATGTTCTCTTGATTTATGGGAATAGAAAAAAGTCATATGGAGGCTGAGGCATCGTTAAAGTTTTGTTTTTGGCCAAAAATTCACGAACAAACATTGAAGTGTGAGCAGGTGCATTATCGTGGTGCAAAAGCCGTGTTTCGCCACAAAAACCAGGCGTTTTTTCCGATTGCTTCACGAAAATGGTTTGAACTTATACCCTATTCACGATCACTTGAGACGAAATGAACAAACTTTTTGCGCGTGTGTGCGGGTAAAGTGAGGTATTACTTCATACGACGGTCGGCCGCAGTCTAACAGCTGTAGCCAATCACAGTTCTTGGCTTTTCCTCAAGCTCAAACAAAAATAGCTACCTGTACATGCAAAAAGTTTCTTTATTTCGTCTCAAGTGATCGTGAATAGGGTATAGAGAATTAGTACTCCCTATTGATTGTTTAACGTTATGACAAGAATTCATGATGCACTATGCCATAAAAATCGAAGAATTTCTTTCAGTTTTTCATTGCTTGTTTATTGTTTGGGCCGACTGGGTCGTGGTTTCTGGGACTGGTTTCGCGGCCATCTTATACCACTGGTAAATCCCTGCTTTGCTCACATAACAGACTCACCATATTCTTTTTTGAACATTTTAAAAACTTCACTACACTTTATTTCATTTTTACGCAAAATTGAATACAAGTTTTTTGATCCATTTTTTGGATCGCCAACGAAAATCGCCGAGCTCGAAAAACACGTCCAACGTTAGCGGCTGCCACTTGAAAAGTAAACAATGAATATTGCTGAAACTTTTATTGTACTTTAGGGGCATGTGTACCAACATGATAAAACCAATTTCATGCAGGCAAACCCGCGAAATTCCACAATTCTCGTTATTTTTTGAACACATCTCGTAATGTTACTAGGAATTCAAATACATATTATATAGCGAGGGGCTTCCCAACAAAAAGCCATAACTTATGCATATTTCTTCAACTAGGAATTTAATAATCCAAATACAATAAATTGCTTATCTAATCCAAATAAAATCGAAAAATTAACAAAACATGTCTTGAGCACAAGAGATAAATTTGTGTATTTGAGTAGTAATTTCGATCGCTATTTCTGAGATTTGGTTAAGATTTACACAATCGCCGCCATTTAACTATTTCTTCAGAATCCAACTCTCTCCAACTTCCATTAATAAAAAATACAAATTCATGATTCCTTATTTAGTTATAACCCTTATTGTTGAAAAATGGCGTTTTTGACAAATTATCTAAATAACCGTTGAAGTGACACACTTAAAACTGGTTCCATTGAAATCCTCAGCTAATTCTACATAGGAATTGATTATTTTAGAAGCTGAGTGATTCTGAAGCCTCTAAAAAATTAGAAAAATTAATATGTTTTGAAAAATTTCAATTTTCCGCCATTGTTATCTCGGTAACAAAGCGTTTTTGGGGGTTGGTCCCATGGAATTTCCATGGTTGGTCCTCCTGAAATATCCTTTATATACATGAATATTGATTTTTCCATTAGAATAATCAACTATCTATTATGAATAAAAACCCCAATGCAAGATAACGGTCCACAGCACGTAAAATAACCACCGTTAATCGATATCACTTGACGAGAAAGAGGCAAGAAGGAGTAAACCTAGATGTAATGATGTATTTTTCTGGTAGTTAGATTCAACTGAATTTATTTACAACTAGCTACAAGTGTTCATTAGAAACAATAAGAAACTGGGTGAAAACTCAACATGCAATGACTGTTTCAGCTTGCCACCAATTTAGAAGATTTTCTAGTGAATTGGAAAGATTGATATAATGTATTAGCCTTATATTTATTTATTTGGCTAAAATTTATATTGAACAGTAAGATCAAGGATGAGAAAAGTTTAGCTAATCATGAACAGATGAATTAATTTGAAAACTTTATTTTCAGAGTAGGCCTATATTACGCAACAAAACCGGTTAGAAGGTATATATTGTCTGAGCAGACCAGTTTCAATGCCTGTGAAGTTACCTACCGTGTTCAGGGACCAGCTTCCTACCGTGCACTGTATCGAGGAAAGATTTTTAATCTATCATTAAAAATTTATGTAGTCTGGTCGAGCAATTAAGACATTCTGGCAACATGAAAAAATGACTTCAGCTCGGTCAATATTGGTTCACAAACTATAAATTTTATTTAACATTGTAGAGCAGATCGTTTTCTAAAATTAAGACAAAATTTGTAATTTTTGAACCAATATTGACTAAGCTGCAGTAATTTTCCGATCTTGCAAAAATGTCTTCTTTGCTCGACCAAACTATATCAACCAGTTTCAGACAGGTGGGTCACATGTGTTTTCAACAGACCAAGATTGTCTACAGCAAATGATAATAAGTGGCTAGGGTATTATTTTGTGGAATGTACGAGAATGGTAACGAAAATTGGATTAGATTATGGATTAGGTTAGATTATTCATTATTTATTAGATTATTAACCTAAAAATTGGGTTAGATTATTTATGGAATCAATTCTAGAAGTAAATTAAAACGCACGGTATATATCTTATAAAACGAATGAATCCATCAGCCTGCAATAATGATCTTGAGATAATTATTAAATTTTTGGGGGCTCATTTGGAACGGTTCATCATACAAGTACTTCTCAATCACAGTATAACAAAGTCAATAAAATTATAATGCAGCAAGAAAGAGTTACCAGCTTAGCTTTCCACCATCCAGTTCCTTCTTGACCAATCCATTCCAAAACTTGTGAGTTTCTCTCACGATATTCAGTGCGAATTCGCTATTCTTTGCTTCACCATTGAACGCAAATTTATTTTCTGGTTTTCCATCGGGAATTTTGTAGATTTTAAACCATTCAACTGACGCTTTCAGTAATCCAGGGAAGAATTTTTCAATATCATTGATATCTGGAATCAATCAATCAATTTAAATATGTTATTATTAATAGTGACGGTAAGAAATAGTTCCCAAAAAAATTGGCGGTCGAGTCAGCTGATCAGGAAAACACCTTTCTGTGCTCCAAGTTGGAAAGTTGCTCTTTCTTCAATACCATCAAAATACTGTTTTAGCTGTTTAGTGAGAAAACCTTTTCGTCAGCCGCCAATTCTTTTGTTAGGAACTACAACAAAATAAATAAATAAAAACCACACATTCTTAAAAATCACAAATAGTCTTAACATGTTCGCTTGAAACCAATCTGCATTTTCTAACTTATCTGCAACCAATCTAACTTAGATCAAGACTTCACATGAAACAGTATTATGTTCAGCAGATTATGTCTTCTTGAAAGATCTTGTCTTCAGCAGATTAGATCTTGAAATACTTGAGTTTAAGCAAAGACAATGTACTATTATAGACTGTCAACGTAGATTGAATGGTTTGCTGCTAGGTGGCGTGACTACCGCTACCAGTCGAGTGGCTGTGACGCGCTCGTGTGTACGCGTGCGAAAAACTGTACAATGTTGCCACATTGTCACTCACGCTCACTCTTACTACTGTCTGTGCTCTGTCATTGATGAGTTGATGACCGGAGTATTCTGCTATTTCTACAACTTTTTCATTCACTCGTCTCGTCTGGTGGCTGAGACAGTTGTAGAAAAACATTGACAATAATATTATAAATCAGTCTGAAGTATAGTAGCGATATATCTGTGTGTATGAAATTGAACAGCATCAAGTGTAATGAAAGAAAGTAAAGATACACGTTTTTTTCTTGTATAATTATATTCTTCGGTAGCAGATGACAGTCTAATTACCCTGGTAATAAACGAATCCACTCAGATAAGACTAGACAACTAGACATTTCTGCTATTTGGCTATACAATAAATTTTAGCCAATGAAAATGATTTACTAGAAATTTATTGATAAGTTGAATAAATTCATAATTGAATTGAAGTTGAGATTGATTCATTATCAATTGGAATATCATCTCTATAACATTAATCGAATGAATTATTATTGCATCTCATAAGTTGACCTTCTAATGTAAATCAATACTGGATTCATACTACTCTCCATAATCAGAGATGATTACAATCACAGTATTATGATTAGAAGAAGAAGAAGAAGAAAAACCAGAAGAAGACAGGATAAAAGGAAGACGAAGGAAGGATAATAGTAGTGGTCGCATCCTTTGATGGGAGGAAAATTAATAAATTAACTATTTTAGACTGGGTAAACATTTTATAATGCAACAAAAAAAACACTTGAAATTGAAAAATCGAATATTATCGAAGAATTATTTATTAATGGTTTGTGTTACATTAATAGGTACAAAATGTAAAGAGAAAGAGATAAATGATAAGAGACAAGTAATAAAGGACTGGTCATTCATCAACCCCAAGCAAATGAGTATGAAATCTTTTCCATTTCTCCATGTCTCACAAGGGAAGAGACATGGAAAAAAGAATGTGAGTTGGAAGAGCATTCCAAAAGAAGAAGAAGAAAAAAAGAAGGTGAAGAAAAAGAAGAAGAACAATCCAATTTCAACAATGGGGTATTTGTGTGATAATGGAAATTCCTAGGCATTTCACTTTCACATGTTACATAGATGTTGATAAATTGGGATCTAGAACACTGCATTTGTAACATGCTAGATAATAATTATTGTGAATAGGTGTAGCTGGTGCCCAAAATTAAGACAGTTAGCGAATTACTGTTATAAATGATTCTCAGCTCTTTCAGGACAGTCGACGTGTTGTTTGAGTACATTGCTGAAACGAAAAATATCCTATCTATACCAATTCGGTCTTGAAGACAGCTTCAGACTGTCCCGACAGAGCTGAACATCAATAATATAGTCATTTGCCAATCGCCTTAATTCTTGACACCAGCTCTAAAGTTTTTTTTAATGAATATTAATTTGTACAGAACGGACACCCCTATCTGGTTTTTATCACATTCACAATACAGTATGAATGAAATTGATAAGAATATTCTCCTTTTTATATTTATAGATGGAAAATATACAGAGTGTTCCGAAAAAAACTGATTCGAGTACCACCACGGTGTTCTTCTAGTTACAAAAACCAGAAAATGTAATTGGCAAAATGCCGAATTCTTCTTAGTTTACCTGTAATTTGCTATTTTATTTTTTATTCTTGAATCCATTTTATGAATCTACTTGGATCAGTTCTTCACGTAACACTTTGTATAGATGTGAGAAGCCTATATCACCGCTTATCAATAAGTAATGATTGGAAGAATTCATTCAAAATGTTGGAATTTGAATAATATTTCAATAACTTTCATTTTTCTGTAGGCATTCACTTATAATCTGCTTATGCTTAATAACCTCATAATTAAACTTAACACAATTAAAATACTGAATATATAATCTTCATTACAATTATTGGAAAAAGACTGTATTGAGTCACTTGAGAATCATCTTCTTATCACTCACTTCCTTAGTTCGTAATCCATGTTGTTAAAATGAATCGTTAAGGTACAATTATCACTCATTTGTTTATAGAATTTAAAAGATGGTGTAGGCTTTTAAATTTATGAAGGAATAATACTTTTTTAAATGATGTTATTGATTACTTGGAGTTGGAGGAGAACTTTTATTTTGATTAATGATTTGAGTTTGAGATGAATATCGATAGCTTTTTCAATATTTAAATTGATTTTGCATGTAATTTTTTATTGAAATATTTGAATTTGTTAATGGTATCATTCTCATTAGTATAATTACATAGTTTAATACCTATATGAGTACGGTACATTGTAATGTATTATACCCACTCATAAAACAAAAATTATGTACAAGGCTAGTTGAGATTTTGATATCTGTATCAATTTTTCAAAAAGTTAGAACTCATGCTAAAGTTTGCACAAGCTTTTTCCCAGTCGTTGAATATTATTGTCAGCTCTATAAGTGCCAGCTCTATTAGAGTCAGCTCAACTTTAATCATAATCTAATACTAGTAATATAATGCCAGTGGATGAAGTGTCATAGAATTTTTCTTTACGACATTCGCATGTAACATTCACAATCAATTTCAATTTGAAAAAATAATGACATTTCAAAAATTATTGTGTTTATTAAAAATTTAAAAAGAAATAATGAGCATTTTTTTGTATCATCACCCTTCATAAAAATATTGGTTTCTGATTTATTTTATTCATTTATGTTACAAATGACACTGACATTGAGAGATAAAATACCAAGGTAATTCTTGTGCTGTTCTATCTTTCAAATTTATAATATGATAAAGTCCAAAATTGGACTGCTAGTTTTTCTGATTTAAGCAGGGGACACGTTTTTCGAATCTGTAGTATTTATTTCAAGCATTCATATTGGAAATAGGAAAGTTTTATTATTGACTGAAACTGCATTTCAAAATTTGATTTCTCGTATCAAACCGTTATCATATTATCAAACTATAAGTTAGCACTTATGATTACCGTTATTCTTCTCAATTTCAAGCTCCGCTGAAGACTGTCTCTAATAGCAATTAGCAATCCGGTTACGAATATCAAGAGATTTTACAAGAGTTAATGAATCCAGTACCGTAATAAGTTGAAATTACAATAAAACCTTACAATAAAATGTGAAGTTATCAATATGAACAATTACCAAGTAAGTGGTGCTTTCATGAGTAGAATTAGTATCTGGCACTACCTTTTCAACTTCTCCAATTGTTGATAGTAGAATAAATTAAAGTGGTGCTTTCATGAGTAGAGTAGTATCTGGCACTACCTTTTCAACTTCTCCAATTGTTGATAGTAAAATAAATTAAAGTGTTCTATAATACTGATTTTCCATACTCTTATTCTTATGTCACTTATGAAAACCTGACTTTGAAAAAGGAAAATGCTATGAGTGTACTTTTATGTGGAAAATTATTATTTTTTGCTTAGCTTTATTTTTTAGGCCGCTATTAGATGGTAATATATTATATGATTTTAAATGAAAATACTGGATCATATTTCCATCTCATCTCATAGCTTTATCACGAATGGTTGATATTTTTTTATTGAAGTGAGAATAAAATCCACAACTGGATGAAATCTTATTTCATTGTGTATTTTTTGCAAGAAAAGAAATCAATTGAGAGCTGTATGAAACTAGCCAGTAGGCTCGCTTTTCTTGTCTGTTAATGAATGGCAATATTATTTTTTACAGGTTGAGTTTTACAATATTCGAGACTTAAATAAATTAAACAATTCATTATGATAAATTCCTACCATGTTTTCACAGAATACTCAACATTTTCTATGCATAATATATGGCAACAAACTTGAAATTATTCATTCATTCACAAACATGAATATGTCATTACAGATCATCATTTATCATATTCAAAATGTTATATTTAAAAAAACCTTGCATATTAAAGAAGGAAATCAATCAATCATTAAGAAGCAAATTCAATCTAATCAAGCGTTTTGCTTACGAAATACAATACATAAAGATGTAAATGTGTAAAGCACGCACATAAAGATGAGAGAGAATCCGATCAAAAAAACAGAATGATCGAATGTGAATAATTAGGTTTAGGAAAGCAATGAACGCAACCCATATTCTTTACTATATATGCTGTATATAGTCCGACCAAGCAGAGAAGAGCCTCTGGCAAGATGGAAAAATGACTCCATCTTGGTCAATATTTGTTGAAGAATAATAAATGTGGTCTTAATAGTAGATCAATTCGTTCCCTACAATTTGAGATCAAATTTACAATTTTAAAATCAATATTGACCAAGGTGGAGTCATTTTCCCATCATGCAAGAGGCTCTTCTTTGCTTGGTCAGACTATAGTAGTGTGACACGTGACGCCTTCAGCAAATTGATTGCAGAGACAGAAGACAGAAAGCAAATGAAATTCTAGAGTAGGCACTCTAGCTTTCTCACTCTCTCACTCGGCGACTCTCTCTGTCTTCGCTCTCGGCGCGCATGAAGTGGCAATGCTGTTGGTGAATTCGACAGTGGCGCTAGGATTTCTAGCGGTCGACGCGAGCACTCCTGAGTAATCCTAACGTCTGGCGCGATAACGACCAAAATCGCACCCTACGTTGACAGTCGTACATTGTCTTTGGTTTGAGATAGTTTGATATAGTTATTTGCGTATCAGAGCGCAAAGTGTGATATTGCTGCATCGAGAGGAACACTTACGCACGAGCCGCAGGCGAGTGCGGAATAGTTTCTCGAGTGCAGCAAGAAACTTTGTGCCCGTATTACACATTAAATTTTTCCTATATCTAGAATACTGAACGCGAAAGGTTGAAATTGAAATTAAAATTGTCATATCTCAGTTATTTATCATCGAATCCTGACAAAAAAGGCACCATTTTATTCAGAATTTTAAGCTCTAAATTTTTGTAATGATACAGAAGTTTATAAAACCTTACTTTTAACAGTAAATTCAAAATTGATATTTCAGTCGGCCGCCATTTTGAAAATTTTAATTTTTGAATTTTTAAATTTTGATTTTAATTTTATTAATCTTATTAATTAATTTTAATTTTTAATTCTAATTTTTTAATTTTGATTTCAAGAGCATAATAGACTTTACTAGCCTGAAATGTTTCACAAAACTGATGTTAAGTTGCAAGTCTGGAGTGCAGAAAAAAATTTTCCCGCACTAGAGCGGAAAAGTAGATTTTGGGTATTGTAATCAATGCAGGAACAGCAACTTTCTAACGTAACTGTAGGAAAAATTGTTTCATTTATCCAATACTGTAAGTTACTGCACAACTTATTGTAGAATAGATGTTGATGTAGAATTCGGTTATTGAAATATAGAATCTAAACGTTGAGTTTCAAAAAATTGACTGAGTCATTGTAGATTATGTAGAATCGTTCCATAATGAAATAAAACACACTGATGTTGTCAATTCTACCGTTTATTTTGGAGCAGGGCCATGGTTTCGTGGTAAGACGGGTCACATTTTCTAGTTGATGATAAACAATAGAATTGACAACAGTGGTTTGTTTTATTTCAGTTTCAAGCAATTTTAGAAAAAAAATTATTGTTATGGTATCAAAAAGCTGGAGTGAAAAAATGAAATTACTAACCATTCATGTGTTGTGCTTGAGGATCCTTCACATCGATAGTGAATATTTTCCAGTCAGTTTCACCTAGCGGAAGAAGAAAACAATCATTTATCAATGAGTTCAACAGCTTGAAATTTCATCTTTCAGCTTCAATGTTTGTTGCCAGTTGCCACGAACGTTTTCAGAACAACTAATAACTGTTCTAATTAAATTATTCAAGGATATCCTATATTTGTTACAAGTGGGAGCAAATAAGCAAGCAATAAGATATATCTGAGGTATGGTATATATTATATCGTAATGATATATGCCTTATACGGTATACTCAAAGAAGCAAGGGTCTACGAAAATCGCCACCACATTCAGGAGTATGAACAAACATTGATTACACGTAGGCTACAGGAAATACGGAAAAGAAATTGGTTACCTTCATCAATAAGAGCAATCGTTCCTAAAACCTTGACTTGAACAATCTCTCCCCTTTTGGCAACCTGGAAATATTGTGATTATTCAAAAACTTTGAAATTACAAGATTTATTAAATTACGTTAGAGAAAACTTAGTTTTTCTTAACTTACGTTAAGAAAAGTACAGTAGAATAATCATATTTAGAAGAGACCCTTACGGGTATGTTTCATTTAGTCAATATATATTTTGTTGAATACTGGCCCCCCATCCAAGAGAAATTCTTCCATCTTAATACCTAGCCAGTCAGGCTAACATCAAAATTGAATGGGGCTGTTCAGAGAGCTGCCTGGTAGGCGAAAGGTTAAGCCACTTGGCCAGCAACCGAGGGGTACCGGGTTTGATTCCCGTTCCGGGCGGAATTTTTTGAAGTTTCATTCAATGGCCATTTTTGACCATAACAGGAACAGAATGTTATTGAATTCTTTTAAAATCATGAGAGTGAAATAAATCTCTTAATAACAAAATTATGCACAACAGTAAGTTATAAAAAGCAATCAAAAAGTTATTATGTTTTATGTAAACTTATTGTATTCAAGTGTTTTGCCGCTCAGCGAGAGCGGTTACTAATTTTACTGCTCATGATGTTGAGTGTTGAGTCACACCACACAAAAACTACTCTTTGATACAAAAATGAGACGAGCTGGATCCTAAGGTAAAAAAAACATAGAAGTATGTTTTAATTTTCAGTTCTGATTTTAGAACAACGGATAGATAAAAAGTAAAATATAATAATACATGAAAATATATCCCACTTACACGGTGACCGATTTCCAGAACATCGATCGGGTCATTATCTCCCTTGTGGTTTGTGTGGGCATCAACATGCGCAGGATTTTCCCATGTCTAAAATAGAAAAGATTCAAATTCAAATTCGTTTATTCATCAATTTAACATATTTACAAAAAAAATACAGGTGTTTCAGATTACATGAATATTCTCCCTGCGTGGATGATTAGTCCGTGTGCAGGGAGGAGTTGCATAAGTTGTCGGACAGAAGGTAAACACTAGTAATGAAAATTCACAATAAGTAATGGTAATATAAAAACAACATAAAGTACCGGTAATAATATATAATATTAATAAAATGAAAATAAAATATTCTTAATATCATAATAGATAATGAACATTGAATGGCAAAAAAATAACATTCATTTCAGCTTGACGGCGTTCAAGGGCTGAGTTGGCAGTAGTCTAATGGCTTTGTTAAATGATATTGTGTGAAATATTTAATTTAATTTCGCGTGAATTGTAATATTTTATCTGTAAGGTGAGTGTAAAAGAGCCTCTGCAGCATCTGAACCGATGCAGAGCAGCCACCTACTAACTCTTCGCTTATAGACGGCAACGCTGACCCCCTCAGTTGTTGAAATCTCAGCCGGAATATTACGGTAAAGCCAATGTGCTAAATGGAAACAGCTTCCAAGTTGAATAGAATTACTTAATCGGGGAAATTGAATACTTATATGCAATCTGTTTCTTGTGGGGTAAACATGCTGAATTTCAGGAAAGACAAAGTTACTTTTTTTGATGAAAACTAATAGATTTTTTATGAAAAGTTGTTTTATATTCAAGACAGGAAATTCCTGAAAAAGTAAATGTGTTGGGTATCTATGATTTTTGGCTGAAAGTGTTTTGATAATTGCTCTCTGTGAAATTGCAAGAGGGCGCAGAACATTTAAAGAGGCACCACCCCACGCCAAGATGCCATATTCAAGCAACGCCTGCACATAAGCACAATAGACAGTGAGGCCGACAGTGTGCAGCACTCAAGACCCTTCCCAGCTGTGCAAAGGCGTAATTCATTTTTCGCAACCTTTGTCTGAGGTACTGCACATGGGCCACCCAACTCAACTTGTGATCAAATATTATGCCAAGATATTTGTAAACTAATACTTGTTCTATAGCAGGACAGTTACATTCATTTGAGAATGGATCACCACAAGAATGCATCCTGAGCACTCTGGGTCCAGGGTTATTACGGTGAAATATAGGTAGACACTTTGTTTTTGAAATATTTATTGATAAAACATTGTTGTCAAACCAATTTTTGAGCTTGACAAGATCGGAAGAAGCATTATTAAATGTTTCAGTCCATGTGCAGCCTGTCGACACAAGTGCCGTGTCATCGGCAAAGAGGAATAATTTCCCATGTAGGCTCAACCTTGATATGTTATTTATGTATATGAGAAAAAGTAGAGGGCCCCTCTGTACCACTTCCCTGTACCACTCCGAAATCGACAACAGTGGAATCGCTGGCTGTGCCATTCAGGTATATTATCTGTTTTCTATCTTCAAAGTAGCTTCTAAACCATCTTAAGGTGGTGTTTTTGAAGCCAATTGTTTCAAGTTTTGTGATGAGAATATTTCTATCTATTGAATTGAAGGCCTTGGCTAGGTCTAGAAAGGCAATTAATATCTGTTTACTACTGGATTGTGTGGTAATGTACTTGTTAATTTCAAAAAGAGCATCAGATGTGTTTTTTGAGGACCTAAAGCCATACTGGTTGTTGGAAATTATATTTTTACTGTCTAAGTAGTTATTGGCTTGGATTTTTACACATTTCTCAAGTATTTTAGATAAAGCAATCAGAAGGGAGGTTGGTCGGAAGTTACTTATAGTTGATTTTGAGCCGGATTAAAAGATAGGTATAACTTTTGCCAATTTGCAAGACTCAGGAAATTTGCCAGAGGAAATGCTAAGGTTAATAATATGTAGAAGCGGGATGAGGAGCCCATGTACATTTCCTATCAGCAGCTGAGTTGGAATTGAGTCCCAACCCGGCGCAGAACGCCCCTTCATGCTACCCACAACTCTCAGTAGTTCATGCTCAGTAACAGGACGAAGCTCAAACACAGCATCAATGGCATAGTCTGAGTCCCTCACCTCAGATGGACCGGAGGGTTGAATGACCGCAGCTAGTCGCGCTCCAACAGAGGCAAAAAATTGGTTGAAGTCGTTGGAGATATCTTTTACTCTTGAGGGAGGAGCAGGGTTGCCATCATTGAAAGCGTCAACGGGAAACCTATCTTTACCAGGGGGTCGACCAGTAATCTCACTGACAACAGACCAGAATTTTCGAGGGTCTCCTTCTGCTGTATTAATTTTATTTTTATAATAGTTGTATTTAGCTCGTTTTATAGTTGAGTGAAGGACATTTCTGTATCGTATATATCGGTTTTTAAGAGCAATGTTGAGAGGTTGATTCTGTGTCTGTTTTCTAAGTTTGTCTCTATTGCGGATGGAGGTTACTAAACTATAGGTGATCCAAGGCTTAAGCCTTGAATTTTTTGCATTAGTCCTAACTTCAACGGTATTAGTTGATATTATATTTTGTAGTGTGCTAATAAAATTTATTGAAGACAAGTCTATATCAGTTTCATCAGTTACATGATCCCAGTTCTGATTAGCTATAGAAACATTAATGTTGAGCCAGTTACGTATTAATTTGACCTCCTGCTGTTCAGATCTTCTATTTTCTCGGTTGTAAAGAATCAGACAAGTGGCGAAATGATCCGTCACTGCCGACTCTATTACAACCGATCTTGCAATAAATTTAATTTTCGGCCTAATAAAAAAATGATCTAAACAGCTATTGCTGTCCGGTCTCGTTATATTTTCTATACATGGTATCAGATTTGCCTCACAGAGCGTGTCCAAGTAATCGTCACTTAAGGGATAAGTAGGTTGTAGAAGATCACAATTTATATCTCCACCAAAAATACATAATTTAGATAGACGGGTTTCATTATTGTAGTAGGCAGAGAGACCCTCAATGAACTGTGGAAAGCTAATATCAATCTGTAATGTTCTCAAAAATATGTTAGCACTACTGTACTATATTCATTTCAATGGAACATGAACATAATATTATTAATAAAAATGGCATTAAATCTTAAAAAAAGAATAATTTAAAAAAATCAATGTTCATCCATGTTCTTTTCACTTGTAGGCTACAAATATACAAATCAGATCAAAATAACTCAAGTGAATATAACTAATATTATTTATGGGCGCGACATTCGTTTCTTGCTTATATTACACATTCTCAAGCACCTTACAGGTAATACTCATTTTTAGAGTAGTACGCTACCTGCAATGCACTTGAGAATGTGCAATATCATCAATCATCATATAACATTTGTTAAGCCAATAAACGTGAGTTATTTTTACTCTTCAAGTTATAATATTGAAAATTGTTCAATTTGATTATCTGTAACCAAATTAATCACCCTATAGTAAATAGTAGCATCCATATCGTACTTTGCTGAAGCACATCATAACTCGTATGCACCAAATGTGAATGTTCCATAATCTCGTGTTTTTCAACGTAGCAAAATGTTTCTGGTTTCAATCCACTGCTAATTTTGATTTTGAATGCCGTACCTTTGGGCATGAATTCTACTAGTTACGTTGATAAGTTCTACGTACCTGGGGGAATGCACCATAGTTCCAGATGTATCCATGATGAGGAAAACAGTTTGCAACATATCTGAGTTTTCCATTTTTTACGTCTTGCTTGATTGGGTTCAGTGGAGATTTAGTATCAATCTGCAATAAAATTGATGATTGAAACAAAAACTAGATGATAAATAGTCATTATAACACGAGACTACTCAAAAACATTTGATCGAAATTATTTGATGGAAAAGCTACATTCTTGCATAAAGAATATTATTCATTTTACCTACGATATGCTGTGCATGGAAGATGAATACATAGTATGAGGTTATGTTATTAAAACTAAGAGATGAATATAGTCTGTCCAAGCAAAGAAGACATTCTGGCAAGATGTCGCCAATGTCATGGAATTCCTCATTGGTTTGAAAGAGCTACCCTCCAAGCAACAAGTTCAAATTGGGGAAAAATACGAAGAGAAAATATTAGAACACTCAATGTCAGGTCAGGACACTTAGGCGGAACGTCGAAAGTATTCCAGTATTTCTGGTATAACTGTTGAAGAAGATGTTGGCATGCACCACCACTATTAGGATGGGCTTTTGCTCTTGCTATTCTTTATAGTGCTCTTTAGCGACGAAATCATCTCTCATTAACTCAAGTCTGTTCTGAGTCAAGTAATCTTGACTTATTTATCGGTGAGTTTCTGCTTGTTATTTGCTTCTGCTTACAAGAATATAATTAGACTGTGCAATTCACACTTGATTGAAATAGCCGTGTTATTGCGGCTGTAACTTTGCAAAAAATGACGATCCGTCCCGCCAATCGCATCGTTTATTAAGAGGAACAAGCTGATTAGTTATTTGATTATTATCTTCTCAATTTCTCAATGTTTGCTTAACGTTAGTTATGTGTGATCGGAGGTTAGAGTACAGTAAGATCTCTGAAGTCATTCTAACGACACTAACATAATGAAATTATATCAAACCTTTAAAGCATATGATTATACCCTATTCACGATCACTTGAGACGAAATGAACAAACTTTTTGCGCGTGTGCGCGGGTAAAGGGAGGTATTACTTCATACGACATTCGGCCGCAGTTGAACAGTTGTAGTCAATCACAGTACTTGGTTTTCCACCAAGCTCAAACAAAAATAGCTACCTGCACATGCAAAAAGTTTCTTTATTTCGTCTCAAGTGATCGTGAGGGTATAGAGTTAAACACATGAAAATAATCTAATAGAAATGGGAACAGCAGGGTCATCCTCACTTTTTTTGACCTGTGTTTTAGTGCTCTCGGACTTTCTAAATTGTGAAGGACTTCCCGAAATCTAAATTACAGTGAAAATAATCAATATTTTTATCATGTTTCCTATTGGCAAAACATGGTTATGTTGGCGAGGTGGAATTACCTTTTGGTCTCCCCACCAAATAAAGCCATACGCTAATAATAATAATAATCCTCACTACCACCCCGCAACCATAGACGTTGAAAATAAATGAAATGAAAATATCATTTATTAGGCGGAGTTTGGACTAGGAAGACCTCTCTACCACTTTCCTCTCAACCTTAATACGTTGCTATTTCGTCAGGTATATTATGAAAATATAAATTAATTTTTATTTTAGCGTTTTACTCTAGTGTTTTAATTTGATGGTATTCTTTAAAATGTAATGACTGGGCCAAAATATACTATTTTTTTTCAATATTTAACTGAATTTTTCTGTATCTATCTGAATCCTAGTTGGTTGGGAGCTTATTGGTGGATACGTTCATTCAAATGCCTAGATTATTATATATTATTTCGAAACCTATTTTAGCAACTAGTACTACAAGCAAAGAACTTCAATAAGAATTATTAGAATGGTTAATTGGAAGTGGTTAATTGAACTCTATTTTGAATGAAAAATCGAATTTAACAAAATGAATAAGAAATTGTCGAATATCATGTCAACTACAAATCTTGAGAAAGAAGAACAAATCAATTCAAAAGGTATTTCTTTAAAACAAATTTAAACCCTCAATTCACTTTTGAAAATATTGCTAACCTGCTACTAATTAGTGTTAAGGCCTCGGTCAAAGTTCTACTAATTAAATTTAAAATTGAGCTAGAGAAGAAAAATAAAAAATGTTTTGCACTCACCAAAATTATTATTAAAACACACGATACACAACGAATATTCACACTTTCATACTTTACTTTGACTCTCAAACTGAAAAAAACTAAACCCCCAATTTCACTTCTAAGAACTTTAAAACTTCAATTTGAATTAGAACAAAAGATCAAACCACTTTGAAGCAAATCACATTGTTTACTGGACATCGAAATCTTGACAACTTTGCCCCTCTGAAGGAAAACCCCCCTTCAGAGAGCCGAGGCCTGTTCGCTCTACATATTGATGTTTACAGCTCCGTGTTTCAAATCGAACTCCTCAATTAACACTAGAAATTATTCCTCCTCCAACCACTCTACGCGTGGAGTCAGGACTAATTCCCAGCGAAAATTCCAAGGGTCATTCTCCCATTGGTACACTTCCAAATAAGGTAGCATTTTTGGTTACAAAATTGAAACCAGTACTTGGGAATGCACCAACAACAATAATTTTGACAACTAAGCTTCAGCAAGTTAGCAATTTTCTATACAACGTTACCAATTCTAATCAAAACCAAAGTTCATGTAAAAATTTTTCTTAAATCTAAAAGTTCATCAACCTGAAAAATAATTTATTACATGCACACAAAAATAAAACTTCAATAATACAACAACTCAATTTTCACCATATTACAATATCAATAAAATGCTCCCTAGATATTGGACAGTCCTCAGAGGTTGGAAGAATTAGCACTTTGCCGATCTAATTCGGATGAACGTTTTTCGCCTCATCAGTCACCCTTGCTCAATCTATTACCCAAGGATGAGTAGAAATACTCATGTGGGCATCTATCCACATTCAATAAGTAAAAAAAAATAGTGATCGAGACTAACCTCCATTTTTGCATTTGTCCAGCGTGGGATTTCAACAACCATGTTGAAGATGTTATTGGCTGAGTCAGCAAACAAAGGGATATCATGAAGAGGTGAAACTGGTCCATTCTCATTTTCTGGAAAATTATAATATCATTTATTAAAAGAGTAGTCTCAATATTATCAATAAAATACATTATGGATCTTGAGCAGACATTCATTGGGAAGTATGGTTATATTACTTTTTTCCTACCCTACTTTAGCTTTAATCATGTGTTGGTAGGTAACTTAGAACAGAAATTTAGAGCGGTTTTGTCTGTTACCTATGCGTTCCAACAGCTGTCTGTAACTGTAACGAAACTGCTGACTGAAGAATAGAGTTACGAATATACTCCAGTTAGCTGGTCCAATTCCTGGCTGGTAATTATTGGAAAGTACAGGGAACAGATGAAACTGACTGAACTTTCGGCACCAGCTATAGGCTGCTTTCTATCTTATTGCCCAGAGCTATATTTTTCAGTTAGATGTAGCTCTGGATACGTAGATTTTTGGTAGCAGGCTTTAAATTCTGTAGCTAGGATCTCCTACCTGTTTGACTATCATTTCTTTCCTCAAAGTATTCTTAGTGTCTATTAGTTTTGTTTTGTTACATATGGCCGTTTGATCACTAGCATTTGGAAAAATGCTTCATATTCCAATCTATAAAAATCTAGTAAACTTTGAAGAATCGAAATCGGAATAGATTGAATTAACAAACGACGTTAATTTCGAGGGAATTATTCATTCAGTGCATTCGACGTTCTTTTATGTTAATAGTTTGTTAATTTATACTTTATGGTTGGGCTCTAACGCAACGGTCTGATCAATAGTTCGAACCTAGTTGTCAGTAAGGATTTCTCATCACCCTCAGAAAAAAGAATTATACAATCAATTAATCATATCAAGTTATTGGATAATAGACCTACTCAAAAGTTTTGACTCTAATAGTAATGATATATTTATGGACCACACCCTTGTCACAAGAATAAAACAACTACGGCACACAAGGAAGTCAATACGGTATCGTTTGAGATAAGTAAGTATTAAGGGTCATAAAATACCGAGATTTCATAATCCATTCACAAACATCCCAATAACAAGCAGTCAGAAAAACGAATATGGGGTCACGCTTTAAGAACTTCTGACTAGATTTATTTCATGTAGGCCTAACAGAATAATACTGACAGTAGTATGTTCAAGCAAAGAAGACATTCTGGCAAGGTGGGAAAATAAATCCAGCTCGGTCAATATTGATTGAAAAATATAAATTTGGTCTCAAATTGTAGGAAACATTCTGATCTACAATTTGAGATCAAATTAATTATTTTTCAACCAGTACCGGTATTCACTGAGCTGAAGTCATTTTCTCATTTTGCCAGAATGTCTTCTTTGCTTGGACAGACTATAGAAATGACAGAAAATCTTAATGGTCGAAGCATCATGGGATAGAGGATTTCAGTACAATTTCAAATTATTTTACATTCATGTTATCCTTCTATCAACTGAATAACCAATCGACTGAATGTGAATGATAGAATTAGATCTAGATTGTCGTATAATTTTAGACACTACTGATAGTAAACTAAAATTATTATTTATTTATATAGGTACTCACTTTAAATAGTTCAATGATGCATAGACGTAATCAAATTTAAATGATTCGGGAGATGAAAAACAGGCTTTGCTATAGGCTACTAATCAGGCCATTACTAAATTCACCTCTAGCATTTTTTTATTATATTTTCCCAAATAAAATGTTATTCTATATTTTAACTGAGTCACTGTTGATTTTGAAAAAAGGTCCCTATATTTTTGGTAGTTTGCTTCAAAATCTGTAGCTGGGGTCTTCTACGAGCCATTTGTCAATTTTACTTTAAAATCTCATATCAGTTTTAATTTTATTATTGAAATACTTAATAAATTAAAAACTTCATTTCAATTACAACTTAAATTTAATTTCTAAATACTTTGAAACTTTCAGTTCAAATTTATTTCAAAACTTCAATCCATCATGGAATAAAATCTTACAGATTTGTCAACAGAATTCAACACTTCAAAGCCTAAAATTGACAAAATCTGTAATATTCTATTTCACTATTCTTTAAATGAGTTGAGCAGAGGCAGAAGGAGGCTAGAGGCAGTAAGTAGGCTACCGGTAGTCAATTCCAAATTTGAAAAAAGGTTCCAGGTATGGCATATGTTGAAGGTATAATGATGTAAACCACTCTTTTTTATGTTTGTTCTCTCAGCACTTCATGCTAATTGCATGGCTTTGAATTTTTGTTTGGCAGCATTAAAGCAGCCTTGCATTGGCAGCATGCTCAACATGATAAGGGTTTTTTTTTAGATTGTAGGTTGACACAATATGAAACTCCAGATTTCTCTGCATAACTTATCTTCATATTAATTATTATGAGCTTCACCAAAACTTCAAGATTCCATCAGGATGGGGTTAGTTTGAAAGCAAGATTGTCCCACTCTGATTAAGATACCATCCCCAGCCTACAAAGTACAAACCATATCCACCATGGATGCTCAATCTTAATATTCATCATTTTTAAATCTGAATAAGATTGAAAATCCACATTTCTGTGCATAACTTATTTTATGAATGGCGCCATAACTTCAAGATTCCATAAGTATGCGGTTAGTTTGAAAGCAAGATTGTCCCACTCCGATTAAGATACCATTTTGACTGAAAACTGATTAAGATTTAAGAATAGCTAACTGAAAACTTGATATTGGTAGAGCCATAATGGAACTTGTATCAACTTGATCAGGAAAATTATTAAGGTCATCTCAACTTAGCTGTTCAGTTGAGTTAATATTGTTTTTGACATACTAATAATTGCTTATCAATCTTGGTATCATGTTAAATTGATAAATAAAAATTATTTAGACATCATGTCGTACCGGTCAAAAAGACAGACTCCAAGTTAACCTATAATCATCCAAACAATTCTAATGACTGTAATTAATTCTTTCTCTATTAAGATGAGTTACGGTACTTGATGTAACAATCACTGGTATACATCACAAAATATATACTTCACAAGTGCAAAAGTAATAAAGATTTTCATCAGTATAATAGGCCTACATAAAGTTAGATAAGCATGACAATGAACTAACTTATCTCAACTTACTGTAATAGATTCTGAAGTCATCGCCATTAGGTGTTCCAGCCTCAACTGTTTCATAAACCATTTTCTTGGTTTTATCAATTACAGCAGCAGTAAAAATAGAACGATTGTGGTCGTTCCAAAAATTTTTCGGCAAAGATCTTTTCAACTGAAACTGGCAAGAAGAATAAGAAGATCGAACTTTCAATTTGAGCAATGACAAGACTACACGAGATAGGGCCATGTCAGGGTGTCCAATGTTGAAGCTAAAATTTACCTTTTTTTTACTGCACTGCTACGTCTTGAAAATTCTTTCAGACTGCCGGTAAATTCAACAGTCTATTAATGTTACTGTCTGAAATTATATATTCAATGAATAAGAGATTACAAAATCAACAATACATAACACGAACAAATAGAATCAACATTTACGATCTGCTATCACTTTCACCAAATAATAGAGATAGAAAAAGTTACAGTAGGCCTACACTCACTTTGCGAGTGCATCCTGATGCACACACTGTCGACCTCCACAGCCAAAGTCCTAAATATATCCGATTTTCTTAAGATAACAGCTACACAACACATAACGATACATTATTGAAAATATGTGGCTATATAGGTTGAAAAAATAATTTAAATGGCAAATATAATCCCAATAATATCCCAATGTACAATCTTGTCCAATATTTTGTGATTTTGAATTACCGTAATTTTAGCCGGTGCTTGCTGATGATTTCTAAAAAAAGAAATAAGGGAGCGGCGTGTGAATGGAATACCAATAGGCCTACCCCCCAGCCGTGGGAGGGGGGTCCGGGAAATTTTAAAGAATCACACTTGAATTGGAGCGTTTTAGCAAATCTGGGCAATGTTTTGTATAATTTTTTTTATAAAACTTATACGGTACCTAATACAATTCTAAAGAATGAAAGAATGACGCCGCGCAGGAAAAAAGGTATGGGAGCGCCGCTCCCACGCGCACCCCCGCCAGCACTGGCGGCTCGTGTCCACAAAACACGTGAAGTGCTATGTACTGAAAGATACGGGCACTTCACCTGTTTCGTGAGCACGAGCCGCCAGTGACCCCACCCACTGAAATCAAGCCCTGCTTTTAACCTATAGGTTTATAGGTATCCTACCATACCGTACCTCTACGTCTACCAGTACGTATTCTGATAATAAATTGATTTTAAAAATTCATGTCAGGTCTTTAAAAAATAACAATGAGTTATTCAAAAGATTTATTCAATGCAAGTTATATATAAAGCACCTAAAATTAATAATTGACACTATTTTTATGGAGAGTGCTACGGGCTACATTTATATTTATTGTTATAGGTACCACAGAGAAGAAGTACCTCTGTGTAGGTACCTACTTTGCCACAAAAGCATCATCTTTAGCCAATTAGCCTACACGTAAAATTTTCTTTCAATTTCACTCTTCCTGCGTGGTGGATAATTTTTTTTTTTTATGTCAATATGTGTAATTATTATTCAACTACCGGTACGGTACATCAAAAATTAAATTGGCCTAAAATAGTACTGCGCTAGCACGCATCAATAAGTCCATGAAATTCACTACCGGTAAATTCACTTAGGTTACTGGTCTAGTCAAAAGACCAACGGTGGCCAATTCGACGGGTCATCGCCCAGCATCGGCGAAATGGATCGAAGTTGGAATTTGTGGACAGGAATTGATACCGGTAAGTTACGTGCCAGCACAAAGAGGAGAAGAGGCCTCATGATTCATGAATGACACCATTTTTCATACATGAAATTGGAAAGTTTTTAAAGAACCTCTTTTGATATAATTATTAAAACCGGCGCTCATTTTGAATCGTCCTAGGTGTAGGCTATAGCCTATTATATCATAGGAATAATGTTTTTTTCAAATACCGTAATCCAATTCTGGTACGTGGTACTAAGGTGAAATTTAAACATAATCCACCAAATTTTGGAGATTGCAGAATGAAGCTCCAATTGGTTTTATGATGGATTCCACATTAACATGACAGCATGTTGACATGATCTGCAACAGGCTATCCAAGAGACAAGGGCGTATCCAGGATTTTTTCTAGGGGGGGGGCAAGCCAGTTTTTGTTCTTGCAAAATATAAGAAAGTTGTCCCTATTCCCTCTCACTAGTTAGGGGGCGGGGGGGTTGTCAATCATAATATAGTTCAGTTTAAATGGTGAAATTAAAGGTTCTGGTACGGAGGCGGAAAAATGGTGTGGGGGGGGGGCCGGGGGTCCTCCCCCGGAAAAAATGGAATTTCAACTCCTCAAAACTCATTTTGAGAGTTACTTTAAAGCTTTTAGTTGAGTATTATTACCATCATTTCTCCAGATTTTCAATAAGAAATTTATAAATTATTTAGCCTACTACAGGAGTAGCGAGTACTCAGAGATTATAGAGGCTACGCTGTACCGGTACATACAGTCACAAATTAAGCCCTGCATTTTATCATGAAAATGGAAAAATCAAGTTCTTAATTATAATTCAATCGAAACAATTTGTTAAAATTATTTGCTTGGTAAATAATTTCAAGTCCATGTATTTTCCTTGTTTGAAAAATATTATTGCCAATAACTTAAAATAATACTCTGGCTAGTTGAAAGTTAAATAGAGTTTATGATGGATGAAAAAGTATGACATGAATAAACTTGAATAATTAAAATGAAAAATTATGATTCTTGTTTATGAACCACAAGCAAATGAGAAGAATTCCATGAATGATTTGTAAGAAGTCTGAATAAAATATAAATATGAATTTTAAATTCTTTCCAAATGCAGACGTTGAAATAAAATTATAATATATTGAACTTACATTCCATATTAGAGCAATCAATATTCATAATACATAAAAGTATTGTATAAGTGAATACAATTGATTTTTGAAGGCTATAACAATAACTTTTTTTGACATTAAAACCACAACAACCAAATATGAAAGAATCTTACTGAAAATAATTGCAATTTAAATTCATTGGCAACGCTGATTTACTATCATCAAAAATTTATTTGAGAATAAAAATTGGATAATAAATTTTTTAAAAGAAACATTGCGTCACAAATTATCCTGAAATATATTCAAATACCCAATTAAAGCAGGATACAAAGAGCTATAATACCTTACTTTCCTTATAGTACTTGTTGTAAATAAATGAATAGAATATTGAACTCTTTGGATTGGTGGATGTGGATAGCTTACAAACTAGTTCAACACAAATAATTCATCAACATTTAATAACTGGATCATATTAAATAACTTACAGAATGGCTATTCAGGAGTGTATGAGATCTTTGAAAAATGTAGAGAGTGCAAAAGACCCCAGATTCAAAAGAAAGTTTTGAAAGCAAATTCATAGATCAATCAAGGTAAAATAAATATAGTCCAACTACAGTAGGCTAACACCATTCTTGATGGATTTGCTGAGAAATCATTTAATACTCTCTTTCCAATCTAGTCCTTTTTTCCTTCAAAAATTTACGATGGGTACTCATTAAGCACAACCCCGTCAATCTTTCCTCTAT
This sequence comes from Sogatella furcifera, assembly GCA_017141385.1. NCBI lineage: Eukaryota > Metazoa > Arthropoda > Insecta > Hemiptera > Delphacidae > Sogatella > Sogatella furcifera. The sequence goes on from CM029546.1 coordinate 29,068,697, forward strand.
TCTTCTCTTGAGCCATGTTTTCACCCCACGAAGGGTACTAAATTATTTCTCAACAGTTGCTGTGGTTGATGGGAAAACACTGTCTTAAAATGAGCAGACCATGCCTTTTACTTGAAATAAGTATTTGCCTTCGCAAAAATGTAAGTTAGCTACTTCAATTTCCTTCAACTCATCTATTTTTATTCATTTTTTACAAATAAATTGAACCACAGCTCCAATTCCACAGTCACTAGCTCATAAAACTTCATATGGAAGAATCAGAATGTTTTTTAATTCTCTGGAGTTACCGTACTATTTATTTAAAGGATGGAGAAGTGAAAAAGAGAAAGCAAGAGTATTCTCATTAAAAAAAAAAAAAACTTCCCATGACTGATTAAGAGAGGAATTCTCTTTTAAATTCTCCAGTACGGTATTCAATTAGTGAATTGGATACTTGGAGGATAACCTCTAATGAAGGATAATTTTTGTGAGTTTCTTATTTCAAAATCTTCATAATTTAGTTTTTAAAAAATATCTGTCAACTTCTAGGGGAGGTCCCCTGCCCCCGGCCTCTGCCTGCATACCACCATGGCACGTTAGAAATTAGTTGCCGGACTAAATAAGTAGAGAAAGGTGTATACAATTGATTTTCTTAAACAATTATAAGTGACTAATTATTCGTTTAACTGGCTTACCCTATAAATGATGGAGAAGAGAGAAAGCAAGAGTATTCTTATTTGAAAATCTGACTTATTCCAATGAATGTTTAAAGAGTCAAGATTAGGAATTATTATCATTTATCAATGATCGCTTCTCAAGTATTCAATTGATGGAGAATCGGATGGAGGTTTTACCCCTGTGAATCTGTTACTTCGTAATCTTCACAATTTAGTTGTGAAATTATTGAATTAAATGTGAATAATAATTTATTATTTCATGTTATGATATTTATTTGATTTCATTTTTTTTCATTTTAACTGTGAATTTATTGTTTAAATAAATGAAAAATTCTGTCAACTTCTAGGGGGGGACCCCCTGCCTGGATACGCCCATTCCAAGAGACCTGATTCGCAGTCTTGATTCCCTGCTGGAGTGCTTATTCACGGCATACCCTTTACAACGGTCTCTTCGAGCCATAAAATAATATCAATTATGGTATAGTCTGTCCAAGCAAAGAAAACATATTCTGGCAAGATGGGAGAATGACTCCAAATCGGCCAATATTGGTTCAACAATTGCAAATTTGGTCTCAAATTTTAGCAAACATTCTGGTCTACAATTTGAGGCCAGATTTATAATCTTTGAAGCTACATTGACTGAGCTGGAGTCTTTTTCCCATCTTGCTAGAATGTCTTCTTTGCTAGGACAGACTATACATACTTATTGTGCTGTTGGGTCATGCTACTGGTAGCTTCAGAGAAAGATCTTGCTCCTACAATAAAAAAGGTTCTCATCCGGATCATAACTTCTTCTCAGCGGCTGGAACATTGTGCGCCAATCTTAGATACCTGAAGATTATGACCGTCTTCAAACAGTAGGTACCGTACCTGTTTAGTTCACTGTTGCTATTTTTATTGAGAAAGGGACAGCATCATAAGTTTCAGCAAAGATGACAAGTACACTACCACAACACAATAAGACGGTATAACATCGATTTGCCTCATGTCAGACTGGCTCGATCACATGCTACCCACGAAACAGGAGAAGTGCCCGCGTATCTTTTACTGTAGGCTGCAGCACTTCACCTGTTTCGTGGACACGAACCGCCAGTGATTTGCTAGCTTCCCTGTCCGCATTGAAGATCTTCAATCCGGTGTATTTCCGTGAAACTAAATTTATAATCTATGAACCAATATTAACCAAACTGGAGTCATTTTTCCATCTTGCCAGAATGTCTTCTTTGATTGGACAGAAATACAACAGGTTTTGTAGTGGCCAACTGTTACAGCGTTGCTTCTTAAGAATTTAATAATTTTGAAATTGAATCATGAGTATAAATAATTATTATTGATAATAAGGTTTATTTAGCATATCAGGAATAAAAGTTTATTAAATACACATTTAAACCATTGTATGCAAGGATAATAGAATACATGTGTTCTCTAGTATCCGTGATTGTATAGTGTAGTTTAAAATAGAACGACCAATGTCTTTTTTCTTGTTTAAAAACTCAGTCTGCTGCATCAAAGTCAAGGCGATGTCATGATTGCAAATTAAATAATAATTTTATATATATATAATTTGTATGGATAGCCTAAATTTTAATATTTAGATTAAATGTAAATGCAGCTAGTTTACATAGCATTTCCTGATCAAAACTGAGAACATTATCTAGGGGTTTCATAATACTTTAATGCTCCCATGCTGGTATTATTTGTAATATTGTGAAAATAAAACGAAAAGTCTTTAGAGTAATATTCTAGGAATACCATTGGCCTACTATCGCCTCGTTTCAAAGGAAACGAGACTTAAGGATTAGGATTTTAAGCAGTAAAAGTTTTCATTTTCATTCAAGTTAATTGTCAGGAACCGTAGGTATCCTGCATTCGCTTGATTGTCCAGTTTATACTTAAAGCAAGAAGTCAGTGACAGAGGACACTGATTTTTCCAAATTTCTATTCTTGTCTGTTTTGAATCCTTTCAATGTTGTTTCCAGGGTTTTGGGTTCATATTAGTTGATAAAACAAATGAAATTGTTTTTTTGACTGCAAATTATTGAATTGTAGAGATACGAATGATTAAAATTGGATGAAATTGCCAATAACTCTTGAACAATAACAAAACATTATTTATTTTCAACTTATGCCCTATACATACAAAATACAAATAATCACCAGTGTCACACAGTCAAATAAACCAATAGGTGAGATACATTTTGAATAAAAAAGATACAATTTTTGCTAGCCAAATATACCCAAACACTTAAAAATGGAAATGAAATGACGATCAAAATATAATTCAGTTAATCTGAGCAGAAGAGCTACATCCAAACCAATTATAAAGATAAAAGATAAAATGTTTATCTACAAATTTGAGCACTTCTGTATATCCTAGCCTCTTATTACTTCAATATACGACTAATTAATTTTTTGGTCAAGATTATTGTAGCAAATTAATATTTTATACAGTGAGAAAATATTTTAGAGAATCAGTGGCTCGGTTACTTTTCCTAGCGAAAAGTCGCTATGTAATCAATCTCACATTTGATAAAATAAATTTCGTATACCACTATTTAGACCCTAATTCTGGTTGAATATGAGTGCTAGACTGCTAGTAGGCTACTGAACGTTTTAGTTTTTATGCCTTATTATTTCAGAAACCACTAAGAATATAATACGGTATGTACTTCTCCAAGTACCGTAGCATTGTCAATGTCTTACTGACTTGGAATGTTATAACAAGACAATAATATAGGAATAGATTTTCTCCAACACTAAATAAATGTTGCTTCTCTCTGTCAAATATGACATATTATACATACTCCATTACGAGTAAACTTAATAGCCATTTTATTGAACAACATTCTAACCGAAGTAAAAATGTGAACTTTTTCTCATATTATTCTAAAAATTCAAATATGAAATAACCACTATTGTAATGTTATCAGGATAAAAAAATCAAAACCAATCATTAGAATGATGGGTGTGATGAAACCCCATTTGAAAGAGAATGGGGAGAATGTTATGGAGTAAACTATGTATAGGAGTGAAAAAACTGCATAGTGGATAGGTTGGTGGAATTGTTTGATTTCACTTGTTTGGCTGAAATAGGAGGTTGATTATCATGAATGTACATTAAAATGTACTAGAATACTGATCAAGGACGGTTAAGTAACCGAATAACCAAATACATTACCTATTATTAACAGTAGAACAAAATGCCTCATAAATATTAGCACCAAACACTTTGAGATTGCGCATATTAATGAAGTCTTGCATCCATTGATCACAAGCTGAGCTCCCTGACATGCCATTAATTATTGGAATCAACTTGGCCATTGGAATGGTAGCTTTATTAATACTAACAACCGTTCCGTTAGGAGCCTTGTTTTGAGAAACAGAGGACAGCAATTTTTGGCATGCAGCTGAAGTTGAAGGCACTACTTCGGTGGTTTGAGAGTCAGAAATGCTCTCACGAGGTGGAATGACAAACTCAGATATTCTATCCATTACTTGTGAAAAGCCGCGACTCACACACGACGTACCCAGCGACCTTACTTCACTAGTACTCAACAATTCGATGGTTTCTTCCCATAGTTTCCTCAACATCGGCTCATTGTAAGGAACAATATCGGTGGGCTGACCTGTGGATGGGGTCGCTACAAGAAACGTGGTCAAGTTTTTGATTGGGTTCTTGACATCGCTGGAAATCGATGACTGAATTGCCCAAAAGTATCGCTCAATATCTGGCAAAGACAGAGGTTTTTTCAACGACTCATTCTCCAGCACTAATCTGACTTTCTTCTCAATAAGCGAACTCAACTCCTCAATTCCAGAAGTGAGTAAATGCTGACAACTTGACAAGTATTGCTCCTGAAGTTCATTTGATACAATAACAGGACTATCTCTGCAACCATTCATATTTAAGGATTCACAATAAAGATAGCCACCAATGATGTTAAGCTGCGTTCTCAGCATAATAACTAGCATGGCACCAGCATAAACAAGCGTGGCTAATCTGGCAAATGCAATTATCTTCAGTTCTTCCCATAAAGCTACCTTATCTTCAGCTGTTCCACTTCTCAAATTGCTCAAAATTGTTTTTGTATCAAAAAGCTCTTCTATTTTGTTGTATAGAGATGATGAAAGGGACAAGATGGTTTGGTTGCATGTTCTCTCATTTTTTTCAAAATGCTGTTGTCGCCTAGTACGCTCTAAAAATTCTTTCATCTCTTGTTCTTGCCATTCTAGCAATTTCCGAGCTGCAAATCTACTTCCAGCATAAAGTCCACCTACCACTAAACCTCCTATCACGATCTTCCTTCTGTGACGACAAATAAACCGCTTAAGACCAGAAAACATTTTAGGAATAAATAATTAATAATGTGACATATAATTGATCTAAACTGATCCGCTATTCAAGTACCTAGTATGAAATAGAAATTAATCAACTGTCTTAGTTATTAGCGTTACACCTTCTACCTTGACTAGTTAATTACATAAAATCTTTATTATTTTGTAGCAGTATCCGTGCAAACCAAATTGTCAATTGTTGAATGGAGTTTTCATTTAATCCCAGGAAAAATTGTAGGAGCTTGCAGAAGAGTAGTCCACTAGTGGTCCCATTCTTGTGAAGGAGTGAAAACGATCGGTTCCCATGGATGATCTGGAATACAAAGTGAAAAAGTGATGATAAAATAAATAAAAAAATAGATAGTAAGTCAAATTCATAAATCAGACGACTAAAGGGAGGTTTCCTTTACACAACACGTTCCGACGGTCGGCCGCAGTCGGAAAGCTGTAGCCAATTTCAGCTCTTCTTGTTTAAGCTAAAGGACAAGACAAAAGCTGTGATTGACAACAGCTATTTGACCGTCGAACGGTGTCGTGCAAAGGAAAACGTACCTTAATGCAGGTGTTTCAGCTGGCCCGAAACAAGTTACAATACGGACAAAAAATGCACTGTACATGAACAAAATGTCCGGATGGATCTAGTGTGACCATGATCTTATCCATTCCAATGCTAGAGCCTTTTCACTCGTTTGAAGCGGACATTTTGTTCGTTCGTGTCCGGCTGGGTTTGATACCACCCTTACAATGTTATAGAGGATAATTAACTCCAATCTCATAGTACAGAATCAAATGAGTACAGAAGCTAAAATTTAAAATCATCAATTAAACTCAGACTTTACCCAACCGGACAGCTATTTAGACAGTATGAAGAATGAAGCTTCAAGTATGCGGCAATTATACATAAATGGGAGTCCGATATCACAAGGTGTCAAATTATCTAAAGATAAACTGAAAACTTCAATAAATACAGTTTTCATTTTCATCAAAATAAATCCTCATTCAACACGCATCGTAGATCATGCCTACAACGCCACAACACTAATAGTACAGTGCAATTAGACTCGAACCTCAACATCCAAAGAGAAAAGACGATTCCTACGCCAACTTGTTCTATACAACCCCTTTATTGTTTGGTAAAAAGTTACACCCCTATGAGTAAGGGGGTGTATTGGGGGAGGGGGGGTGAAAAGTGGAAAATTTCAGTTTTTTTATGAATTGTAGCCGAACCAAGCGTCGGACAAAAAATTTCATGCATGTTTTTTCTAGAGAACAAAATTTGGAAGAGATTAAGACCAATAACAACTCTGTATCATCAACCGTTTCCAAGTTACAATTTTTTGAAAACTCCATATTTTTTCACAGGAATTATTCCGTTACTTTAAAAGTTTGTAACTTTGAATTGGAAACTCTTGCATCCGTATTTCAAAATCCCTCTCGGCGAAATTCATTTCTCTTCAATTTGAGACCAAATTCACCCTTCTATGTTCAGTGGTTCATGTGCTACAGCGATTTTAAAAACCCTTACATCCCCAAAATCCCCTAAAATTAAATTTTATCGTACAAAAAAAAAAATATTAAAAATTTTCGGATTGGCTCATACTTCTAGATTTTGTTTCTTGAGACCCTAGACTCTCATGAAAATCGTTTACACGGCCAAGACTATCATAGGATTCATGGGGGGATTCATCTCTAACAATAAGCATTGAACGAGAAATTTTCATATACCATCTTTTAGAGGATAAATCACTCTACATTTCTAGACCAAGAGCATAACTCTATCGCCAATAGTTACCGAGTTACAATAGAATGAATAATGTGTAATTTTTCAACAATTGAAAACAATGATTTTCCAACAATGTTATCATGAGGAATTAATTGAAGAATCATGATGAATTTTATATGATATTAAAGATCACATTTTTTTCTACAATTTGAGACCAAATTCTTATTTTTTGAACAATTATTAAATGAGCTACGTATATTAAAAAAAAATCGTCGTCTTCTTAAGCTCAACGAAGCGTTTCAATGCATCATTCATATAGTGTGTGGAGCGCCTCTCAGAGTGAGCTTTGAACTCGACAGTTGGTTTGAAAAATGGATCTAGCTAATTCTGTAATTGTTCAAAAAATGTGAATTTGGTCTCAAATTGTAGAGAAAAATGTACTCTTTGATACTATATATGATTCACAATATTTCTTGAATAAAACTTCGATAAAGTTTTAGATAGAATTGTCCAATTCAAATTCCTTCTAGGGATAATTTTGTCCTCTACAATTTGAGACCAAGTAGACCTTTCTCCCTTTTTGAACTGGAGCAGTAAAAATATATGATTGTATTTGGAAACCCCCATTTTTGGGGGAAATGGTCTCGTGTATTTGGTCTCGAATTTATATACCTACGTGCAAGTATTGAGATTTTTTTTATAATAGTGTCTCTTAGATTATTTTCCAGCGAATATCCTTTTCGACCTTCCCCCTCCATTCTTCTTCTCTCTTCCACCTACGTCTTCATTTTCAATAGGCCTACTACTTATTCATTCATTCTTTTTACAATCGTTCTCTTCCTCCACTCTGCTCACTCTTCCTTACTCATCATCAATAATTCTCTACACTTTACACTTAAATAATAGAGTTTCTTTTTTTTCCTCCTCAGTTCTCCACATTGTTTTTTAATGGTGTTACTTCTTCTTCTCTTTCTTTTTCTTCTTCTTCTTCTTCTTCCTATTTTTATTATTATTTTGGTTTTCACTACTATTGCTAAATTCTTAGTAGTTTCATCCGCTATACCATCATAATTTCTATCTTTCTCCTCTTTTATCTTTCTCATTCTCTGTCTTTTTGATCCTTCTCGCTAAATGCGGAATATGCCTGAGTTAGGTAATAGTTTGTTCACAATAGTTCGATTTGCAGAAAGTCAAAACATGTGATTATAAAAGATTGATTTACGAAGTAGAAGATAGTAGGCTAAAATCTTATTAGTAGAAGGTAGTGCATTATTGTACCATGGGTTACATAACATAACACCCTCACCTTTCACCATCCGCCATCCCCAATCAGGATAACCATAGTATAACAGACTAACTAATAGTCTGGTAGTCCAACAAAAAGTCATTGGTTTATGTTATGACCTTTTGGAGAAATAAATCAGAAAAAAAATTAAAATGTTGTAGGGGATTTCTCATTTTTGAGATGTCTATTTTAGTGAAAATTTTAATCTCTATATAAATATAAAAGCAAAATGCACCAGAACTAAAAATCCACTGAACCAAATGCGTTCAAATTTGGCAGGCATGTTCAGTTGGACGTTTAGACGCGCGCTAAGAATAGGATTTTCAAAACTTCATAAGAATACGCCAAATATTTGAGTTTTTCAATAGTTTTTCAGCGTTTTCTTATTTTTTCGAGAACCAATCGAACAAGAAAACCAACCAACAAGAAAATGTTGATATTTGGTGGGCATTGTATTGCGGGTTGCATATCTTCCGCCTTGATACAACCAATCCTAACTGTAAATTCAATGGATCAGCGAGATTATATAGATCTAATTTAGAAGATATTGAATCAAGTTTCAAACTATGTCCGATATACTTTCCAAGTTTATACGCTCGATATTAGCGTTTTACTAGTGTTCGAAATTTTCGGAGTTTTTCTTAGATTTTTCATGAACAAATTGGCAAAATAAGTTGGAATTTGGTAAACAGGTCCAGATTAGGTCTAGAAATGCTGTGTTCAATGAATTTTGAATTCATTCTGAGGTTACGTCTGTAATAAGGTTTTCCAATGTTTGGAATATGCACTTTTGTTTATTTCACGGAAACTATACTGATCTAAATACGTTCAAATCATACACCCAGATTGAACTGAGTTAATAGAACAACTAATTCAGAACGACTTCTTAAAATAAACCTATTAGGCCTAAGTGATATGATGGTCAAAGCAAATCCTTTCGGTCGAAATTGGAGGCGAGCGAAGCGAACCTGTTTGACTCATTTACTCTGCTGATAATGTCGGGGGTCCAGGGGGTTTGTATGGCGGAGAAGGCGAGCAAAGCGAAAAGCGAATTCTTCACACTCATGTCGCCTGAAAGAGAATCGCGATCATCCTCTTGGAGATCATTCAACAAATCACGCCCACTATACACAGTTCTTGCTCTGATGACGGTTTCACCCAAAAGTTTTCGTTTGTTTGCTGCCAAAATGACAAACGCAGCTGCAGCGAGAGCCACATCTGTCTCTTGCACCATTGTCTGGTGTACTAGAGCAAGACAAGAGTCAAATTAGTCCAGTCAATAAAGCATTATAGACTGCATAAAATATGCCCCAATTTTTGACCTCGGGGATTTGTTTAGACTAGTTTGAAGGTTAACATACTAGAAGTCCCCAAACCAAGGGGGTGAGAATAGGGTGGGAGGGGGTCTAGATAGTTCAATTTTTCAGTTTTTCGCATAAAACTCTAAAACGGTTAATTCTAGAGCAAACTGTCCTCGATAGAAATTAGAGAGGAATAGAATATGCTTCATTGAAAAAAGAAAATCGGTCGAATAGAATTTTTTTTACATTCGATCAAAACCCCATTTGAAAAAAATCTCAAAAAATTGTCCTTACTGCTTTCAAATGTGATGTAACTTATAAAGTAACAATAAATCCACTCATCCTAAACATTGTGGAGCATGAGAAGTAAAGTTCAAATATTTATATTTATCAGCATATTTATATTGATATTTGACCTATTTTTGGAAGTTTGAAGATCACTTTTCCAAGAATGGAATTCCTCCAAAATAAGCTACAGGTGGGTTTTGATAATATTTTAATGCTAGAATATACGAGGTAATAAAAAATATATTCAAGCTGGTTTCTGGTAGTCTATATGGAACATTCCTCATCAGAATACTTATTTTGCCACTCAAAATCTTGGTTATTTCCTGTAGAAAGGACCCTGCAAGGATAATAATCTAACTAATAATCAAGGACATTACTAACTTTCGTAAAAGGGAAGGGATCTTAAAAAACGATAGTTCATTGTTTTTAGTAACTTGGAAAGGCGGTTCAATTGCATATACCATACTTAAATTCGGTCAAAATTGAAGAATTTTATTAACTTGAGTACTTTGAGCTTTTTCCTATATACCGGGAAAAGACAAATTTTTTGTGTTCAAATGCGTCTATCTTGAAAACCATTAATGGTAGAAAGTCGCATTTGAACTCAAATTGTAGAACATAATCTTCTCTTTCGTTTGATATATGAAAGGAGGCAAGATGGCGGATGATGAAGTGAAATTTCCTTGTGGTGTCTGTAAAAAGATAATTAAAAACGACGAACCTGCGATATTATGTGATGCCTTTTGTGGAATATGGTATCATGCTGCATGTGTGAAACTTTCGATAGAGAATTATTCTGGTATACAAAAACTTGGCGATGCAGTTAAATGGCACTGTGAAGTGTGCGACAATAGGTTAGGTGAACTTCGGAATAGACATATCAGTGTTGAGTATATTCTATCTTTGTCTCTTCAGGTGAGTGAATTGAATAGGAAAATGAACTTTTTTAATGATACTCTTTACAATAGACTGGAAAGTTTAATTGATTCGAAATTCAAGTCTTTTGTATGTGTTGAACGTGATACGAACTGTTCCAAAGAACCGGCTGTTGTTCGTCTTCGTCATGAATTGGACGGTTTGAAAGTTCATGCCAAAACACAACAACAAAAAAGATTGACTAGGAGTAAATCGACTGTAAAGATCGACCTGGTAGGAAATGAAAAATCGACGACGGACATTAACCGCCTTGATTCAAACAGTGACGTGCATGAAGAGTGTGCAGATATAAACAATGAACTGACTCCTTCTGAGGTTAATAATGTTTCGAAATTAGTTTTACAGTATGATTCTCAAACAAAAGGTGAGTCTTGGTCTACTGTTGTTAAGAAATCAAGAAAACACAACAAAATGAACAATGATAAAAGGGAAAAAGTTCCTGAATATCCCAAATTAGCAAGTAAGAATTCTAGCAATGACAGGTTTAAGAAGCGATTCATTACTGGTAACTTGACTGGTGATCACAACCTGACTGTTTCTGATCGCAAAATATTTCTTTTTGTATCCAGATTTTCACCTGAAACCACTTGTGAAAATATAAACGATTTTCTGAAAGTCCAAAATGTGAGTAACACTACAGTTGAAAAACATGCATCTAACCACCCCTTATCATACACATCGTTTAAAGTCGGTGTTCCAGCCAGTGCTTTTGATAGGGTGTTTACGGCTGAGTTCTGGCCTGCTAACACGTATGTGGCTAAGTTTTATACCAGGAAACCTATTGGTAATGATAATTTAAACTCGAAAGTCAACCTGAGAATAGTCAATACCTAGCTAGTAGGCCTGGTATTTCTTTGGGTTTGGGTCAGTCTTGTTTGGTGGTTGTTCACTGGAATTCCCAGGGTATGATCAACAAATTGGATGAATTAGGCTACTTAAATGCTAAATTCGATGCGGACATAGTTTGCATATGTGAGCATTGGCTTAGCTCACTTGAACTAGGTGAAATTACATTATTGGGCTACAAGTGTATTAGTGCTTATTGTAGACCCTCTGGTAAAAGAGGAGGTTCTGCCATATTTTTGAAGGATGGTCTGTTGGGCACTGAAATTGAATACTTGACAGAGTTCTCAGTGCAGCGTGTTTGTGAAATCTCGGCAGTGCTCATTTCTCAGCTCAATGTCATCTGTATTGAGGTTTACAGAGTTCCTGACGATAGCAACTTTGAGACTTTTATTGAAATTATTTCAAAGTTACTTGATAGGCTTAATAATAGAAATAAATCAAACGCTTCTGTGATTGTCTGTGGCGACTTTAATATTAATGTTTTGACAAATTCTATTTTTAAATTAGTTTTTAAAAATATTTTAATAAGCTTTAATCTGCATTTATTAATCAATGAAGTTACCAGACCAGCCTCTTCCTTGCATGGAATGGGGTCATGTATTGACAACGTTGCTACTTCTATTCATGTGGATAGAATAGTTTCAGCTGAAGTAGAACCCATGTTGGTCTCTGACCATTCTGCCATAGTGTTCAAGTGTTATTTAGATCTAAGTGCTCATAGGACTGATGATCCTGCTGATTGCGGAAGAATTATTAGACCCATCTGTAGGAATAGTATTAGTTATTTTAAATTTTTACTGGCGGCTGTGAATTGGCTTAGTATTTACTCAATTGTTTCTACTGAAGAAAAATTTCTCAAATTTCATGATCATTTCTTGTGTATTGTGAACCATGTGTTTCCTTTGAAACATGTTTTCAACAAGAAGGGTTCACATTTTAATAATTGTAAGTGGTATAATAGTGAGATAAGGCAAGTTAGAGAAATGTGCTTGACTATTTATGAATTGTACAGAAACACAGGTGCAATCAGTTATAGATTAAATAATATAAATTATAAGAAACTTTATAGAAACATGATAAAAGTAGCAAAACTAAGTTTTAACAATAACCGTATCCTTCTTGCTAGTCATAAACCCAAAGAACTATGGAATATAGTGAAGGAGAATTTGAATAAGAATGATGTCTCCAAGAGTATTAAGAGTGATCTCTCATCTGATGGTTTCAATGATTTCTTTCTGAATATTGTAAATAATATTTTACTTAGTGTACCTGCTGCTGCTCACAGTGTTGAATTTTATCTTGAAAAACATGCAGATGAACCTGTTACTACTTCCTTTACATTCAGTCATACATGTGTTGAGCAAGTTCATGAAACAATATTATCATTAAAAAATAGTGCATGTCTTGATGTGTATAATCTCAACTCTTTAATTGTGAAACTTGCTTCTCCATTTATTTGTGAAGTTTTGTGCTGTCTATTCAATAATTGTATGATGGAATCTTTCCAAAATGTCTAAAATTCACTAAGGTGATTCCTTTGTTCAAGAAAGGCTCTGTTACAGATTATAATAATTTTAGACCTATCTCTATAATCCCTATTTTCTCAAAAATCTTTGAGAAAATCATGTATATGCAGATTAGTGATTATTTTGAGAGTAACAATCTTTTTAGCCTTAGACAGTATGGATTTAGACCGTTTAGAGGCACTGGAATGGCTATATCTGAATTTGTTAAGTGCTGTATGTATTCTATTGATGAAAGAAATAGAGTTATTGGCAGTTTCTACGATATGTCAAAAGCCTTTGACACTATATCTCATAAGGTTTTAATTCAGAAACTAGTTTTTTATGGCTTTGACAATAGTGCAATCAATCTTGTTTCTTCGTACTTAAATGACAGGTTTCAGTCAGTCTTTTACAACAACAGTTGCTCCAGATTTTCCGAAGTAAAATCAGGTGTCCCCCAGGGTTCTACCTTGGGACCACTTCTTTTCATTATCTACGTTAATGCCTGCAGCTGTAAGTAATGATTCTGTGACACCTTTTATGTTTGCTGACGATCTTGCTATACAGATTAATTGTAGTAATTTTTTCAATCACTTTTCTGTTAATTCTGTTGTGGAGGACTGGTCTGCAGCAAATTCACTTTGCCTTAACAAGGATAAAACACAAGTAATGGAGTTTTGTTCAAGTGTAAATACAGCTAATTCTAATTTTTTAGGTTTAACTGTGCAGAATAATCTTAAGTGGGAATTACACATCAATGTACTACATGGTAGAATATCTAAGGGTTTATTTCTGCTCAACAGATTGAAATTCATAGTCAACTCTGATGTATTACTTACTGTGTATCATGCTTATATACATAGTCATATGTCTTATGGAATTGTTGCATGGGGCAATGATACTAATGTGAAGAGGTTATTCATTTTACAGAAGCGAGCTGTGAGGATAATTGCTCATGTTCACAGCTCATGTTCATAGTAACACATTGTAAACCTTTTTTCATGAAGTTTAAAATATTGACTTTGCCAGCTATTTATGCATATGAATGTCTTTTATACATTAAGAAAATTTTGTCTAGTTTTCCTGTTAATAGCTATGTTCATAGTCACTATACAAGGCAAGCTTCAGAGCTAAGACTCAATCAATGTAATTATTCCTATACGCTGAATGGGTTTATGGAATATGGAATTAGACTATTTAATAAATTACCAAATGCTTTTAAAACTTGTGATGTTAGTTGTTTTAAGAAAAAACTGAGAGCTTTATTAGTGGAAAAATGTCCTTATAATAAGCACGAATTGATGACAAATTTATGATTTTTTTTTTGTTAAGCCTATACTGTTATTTTACCTGACATGTTAATGTTATTTGACTTTGTTATACATTTTTTTTCTAAATGTTGCGACAATAAAAGAATTTGAATTTGAAAATCGTAAGTTCAAGCTACTGAAGTCAATTTTATTGACAGTAACGAAAAATGGAAATCTTTCTTCCTTTTTCCTTTCACTATTTTAATTTCAGAAATTTGATTTTAAATTGTGAATGAATCAAGTTATAAATGCGATTTTGAGCTCAAATGGTAGCCTATATAGAATGGTAATAGAATCAAATTCTCTAGGATGTAATTCGACTTCAATCACCCTTTAACTTCGTATTATATTGGAAACATTGCGTAAAAAGTATAAAGATATCTCATGGTTTTTGAATTAACAAAATCAAAAGGCATTTTCCTCTAGGATCAACCGTTTCCGAGTTTTATGCGAAAAACTGAAAAATTGTACCTTTCCACCCCCCTCCCATCCTATGCTCACCCCCCAAGTACGGGGACTAACCTCCCAACTAGTCTAAACAAATTCCCAAGGTGAAAAATTGGGGCATATTTCATGCACTCTATACCCGTGTGGACAGACTTCATTGACTGGTCTAAAATGTTATTAACAAATGTTACCTTTATTTTTGTTAATAACAAAAGTTAATAACTTTTGTTACTCAAAATTTTTGGCCAATTCTGAAATGTTATTAACTTTTGTTAATAACACTCGGTGTAAACTCAGCTAAACATTTGGATAAGACTTACCACTTTAACCTCAAAAGTTTTAAGTTCAAACTCAAGTCCTTATGACTACGTACTCAACTAGCTTTTCACAAAACTTGAATAACTTCTTGTTCAAGCTAAACTATCTTAAAAAAATTTTCCAACTCTAGTTCTGCAAGTCATGAGAAAATTCCCATACAATTATCAAAGCTCATTATCTAGGTTATCACACAACACAAACATAAATTGCACCGAGAGGACAGAGCAAGAGCTGACAACAGCAGGCAAAGCACAGCCGAAATATTAGGCCAGATTTTCTAGCTGCCGAACACGTAATATCTCAGAAATTTCACGCTGCCGAAGAAAATTGCAATACGGCAACTCTCTTCGTGTCGAGAACGAAAACTACAGTATAAAATCGCAGCGATATTCCATATTCGGCAGCTGAGAGATTGAAAAATGTGTTTATGTCTCATGTGGCGAACTGCAAAGTGGCCTAGGAAAAGGTATCATGTCTCATGTGAGCTTGCTACTCTTCTTTTTCTTGAGTCTATTCTGTTCTATTCTGTTGTATTTTTGTTCTGTTCTGTCGGCTGATCATTAGTTTGGAGGAAGTTTTGATTTTTAATTTTAGGTAGCCTAATAAGCATTAAGCATTATTTGAGGTTCGAATATTATTTAGTATTCACTCAAATTATACCGAAAATAATATCATAGTTTAATTCAATTACAGGTTATTATCTCAGACTGACAAGCTATTTTCAACAGAGCTAAACTGGAAAATAGTCAACAAGTAAGTTTTAATAACCTAACTTGTCAATAAGTCAGGCTGTATATTTATTGAATATCACAAAAAATTAAGTAGGCCTAATATTTTTCCATGAACTTGAATTGTCTTCTAGTGTCCTTAAATTTGGTATTTTGTCCATTGTTCAATTAAGTTACCTTCATTATCACAATCCTACCTTGGTGATGGGCTTCTGGGTTCTGGGCTGAAGAACAAAGTACCTACGAAGATTATATTAATAATCTTTATTGCATTAAATTTGTACATTACAAATTATGGCAATCGTCAAAGAATACATGTATGCGTAGGCTATACATAGGCCTATAGCTAACACAATTTAAGTGAGTTACTCAGTTGCTAACGTGTAGTATGCTAAGGATTGTATTTTTAAATTTTGGGTAAGGCTGAGACCAGACGAGCAGCGAACTAATAGCCCTCTGAGACCTCTTGATGTCTGGAAATTGTCCTGATGAACTATCCCTATCTGCACTCTTCAAGAAGGGTTAGTCTTAGTAGCTTTCGGAAAGGTGGTTGAGGGGGTGATCAAGCTTCAGCCGAAGCCTTTCATCGAGGAGAATGACTTCTTATCCAACATGAAGTTTGGCTTCCAAGATGGGGAATCAAAAGTGGGTGCAGTGGACCATGTAGCTGAGTGGATTGATGCTGTATTTCAGGATGGTGAATCTTGCTCTTGCTTGTCTTGCGAGCCTTTGACAAAGTGGACCATGGCATTTTACTCAGTACTGTCGTTTTGTGCTGAGCTTGAGTAGTTTTTGAGGCATCTGCTGAGTATCTATATACTACGGTACTTTGTGATGCCTTGCTAATAAATTCCAGCTGAAAGAGGCGAAATAATCGAAAGTTAAGGTCATCTCGTAATTGACCCTCAGGATCCAGTGAAGCTGGTGGGCTTTGTCTTTGACTGTAAACTCAGCTGGAACAGTCATACAGCAGTCATAAACTTACAACAGATAGCCGGCCAACTCTCTCAAATTAGCTTCTGGTTGCTGAAAATGAGGCATTTTTTTCACCCAAATGATGAACGAGTCACATGCCATGATAATCTACCACGTTTTCAATCACCTATCAAGTAATCGTAAAATGTGTGATGTCCCCAGGAGCTAGGCCTCCTCCAATCGCAGGCCATTTACAAGGTTTCTTTCTTGAAATTCTTGAACAAGCTGTCTTGTGTTGTGAATCACTCGGATGAGGCCACCTTCTGCTTCCTGAGTTTTATCTCTCCATCTTAATAATCAGTATTTGGAGGTAATCACGATCAAAGGCTTTGCTGAGGTCAGAAGTATACCTGTTTAAACTTGGTCTCGTATATGCCCTATGATTTTCTCGTTGAATCTTCTAGCTGCAACTTTGGTACTTTTCTTTACAGATCATCGACGAGTGAATGCATAGCTAGTATAGTGAATTACTGTTTGTACTGTGTCAGATAAGATGAAACATTATCTATAAAATTCCAATATCTATATTTTATTCTGTCTTCATCTCACTTGAACTGTTGATGAAAGTTGTAATCAAGAACGTTATTAACCTTTTTTTTAACTCACTATTTCAGTACTTTTCGGACGCGTTTCGGGGCTTTGAGCCACTTATTCATACAGCAGTCATAAACTTACAACAGATAGCCTATGGACATGTCTATCTAGATAGTAGCAGTTGATGCTATGGTACTGATAACTTATATAGGTACTGATAATTTTCATGTTTGTGCTGTGTCAGATAGGATTGAATGTTAATGATAATATTAAAATATCTCATATTATTTGGCCTAAAATAATTATAAGATTATTCCCCATTGGCTAGTTGAAAAATGTGGTAGAGTATGGGTTCAACGCTTCTACTTTGTCAATATGATTATCCTACAACCTTTTTCCAGGTGCACCTTAAACTACAATGTCTTCTTCCAATACAGCATCTAATCGAGCTATATGGATGGGTGGTGTAAGTAGCCTTATTTACTATACTGTACTATTAATTTTACAATAATTCAATAGCTTATTTCAATATAAAATTTCACCATTTATTTGCTTAATTCTGATAAATTTTTGTTATAAATATTAGGTAATGAGTGTAAATTTTCACCTATAAATAACGGCAATTTTTCTCAATCACTTTGTCGCATTGAAGGAATGTAACTCACTTTCGTGGTTAATTTTGTAAACTTTGTCAATAGTGATATAAAATCTAAAAATTCGATTCACAATATTGTGAGCTTACTTGCAGAAGCCTAATTACTATCATCTCAAACAGAAGAAGAGAAACGATCCTCTCTTCTCTGTGCTATTATTATCCATACTTGCCGTGCAAGTGGTCGCCTTGTTATAAATTGTAATATTTATACGTATATTTATGAAATAGAATTATAATCAATACTGTATACTAATTTTAATGATTTTCCTGTAACACATAGCTCTTCATAACTTCGTGATTCATTTTAATAAAATTTATGTTACAGATATGCAAGCCATACATGACAGAAAAATTCATATTGACTGTTTTTTTGAAAATGGGTCAAAAACCGCTTTCTGTAAAATTTAATAAAAAGAAGAAGGCTGGTGAACCTCCAGGCTACTGTTTTATTAATTTCTCAACTGAAGAAGAAGCAAAGAAAGTTCTGACTGAGTTGAATGGAAAGATTATCCCAAACTCTGTTCCAGTAAGTACAACGTTAATCTATATACCAGGACTGTTCATAAATTAACCTATCCAATTTTTACAAGTGTAAACAATATTTCAGAGGCTTTTTCCATAAATCATTGGAAAGCTCTAAGTATCCTCTTTCATTCTCTATAATTGCCATTTCTATCCTTAGATTCCATTCTTTTTTGTAGGACCTTTTCAAAACTTCCACTACCAACTCGGTTCCCTGCTGTGATTTTTTTTACTTTGTCCGTCTGAAATTAAAATTCGATGCGTTGATAAATCAATTTTGGGCAGAGATTAGAGTCACATGGTACCAAATCAGGACAGTTGGGTAGATGGGAGGGACCACAGTCCATCTGGAATTGGTTCATGTGCAATTGTGCATTATTGTGATGTAACCTCAAACCATGGCTGAGTTCTGCAGTTTTTCTGTATGAGGAAATCACACATCAAATACAATGCCACAACTACTCTAATGAACTCATACTTTCAACTTCCGTTTTCTACATTTTATGTATGTATGTCCAAATATATCCAAATATCCAAAGTCTAGATTGATAGCCAGGAGTCCCCGGATAGATCGCGTCAAAAAAATAAAAACTAGTAACTTGAAAATCAAGATGGCACGGTGTCAAAGTCCCTCAAAGCTATCCTCAAGGAAGTCTCCCACACTGTAATAGCTTTTTTCAATCAGCCACCTTGATAACCTGCTTTTGAAGACCCCAATAGGGAGATCTTTAACTGGACCTGGTAGCAGGTTGAACATTTTGATTGCAAGCACTGGGTAAGAGTCCTTCACCTTTGATAACCTACAGCATGGAATTTCTAACTGTAGCCTTCTGCGGGTACCATAGGAATGCACTTGACACCTACTCATCATGTTTGCCCTATTCCTCTTGACAGCTGTAAGTGAGGCAATGTACAGCCCAAAGACGGTGTGCAGCCTCAGTCTTCTGAAGATGGGCTGACAATGGGCATTGAACTCACTGTATGTCAATATCCGCAGTGCTTTCTTTTGAAGAAGCAGGATGTCTTGAGCATGCAAAGAATGACCCCAGATCAGAATACCATACTGCACATGACTGCCAAATACTGCATGATACATCATTAGCAGTCGGTCAATACTCAGGAGACTTCTCAACTTTCTGAATAGGTATATAACTCTTGACAGTTTCCTGCTTACCTGGTCAATATGTGGCTCCCAACTCAATTTGCCATCAATTCCAAAACCAAGTAAAGAGACATTTCCTTCTTTTGGAGTTTGAGTACTAAGAGTGCATAGCATCTCTTGTGTCTTAGCCTCATTCAACTTTAGTTTGTTCCTGGCAAACCACTCTTTTGCCTCAGAAAAAAGCTCCTGTGCATAAAACTTTGCCTCCAGGGGTCCACTGCCCTTCCCCATAATGGTTGTGTCGTCAGCAAACAGCAGACTGCAATTTTGCAGGTGGAGGTCATTTATAAGGACAAGAAATAACAGCAGCCCAAGCACAGATCCTTGTGGAACTCCATATGCCACTCTCTTTTCCTCTGAAGTGGCACCCATCACTGAAACAACCTGCCTTCTGTCATTCAGATAGTCTCGGTAGTGAATTGTGCTCCTCAAAAGCCACATGGATTCTTTCAACCAATGAAAGCACTGCCGTGGTGGTGGACCTTCCTTTTCTGAAGCCATGCTGCATATCTCCCTTGAGGTTGCTCTTCTCCATGTATTCAGTCATCTGCCGCAACATTGAGGTTTTGATGATTTTGCTCAACACTGGGACAATCGATACTGGCCTGAAGCTGCTCACATCATTAGGATCTCCCTTCTTGTAGATTGGCATTGTCTTTGCAATCTTGAGGCAGTTGGGAAAACACCCTCCCTGAGGCAGTTGTTGACCAAAGACAGCAGAGGTTTCTTCAATATACCTATCAACTTCTTCAACAGGTACACTGATAAGCCATAGACATCTTGATTGTGAGTTGTCCTGAATCCCTGAACCATACTCATCAGATCATCTTCACTGATGGGCTCAAAACATCTAAAACTCTGTACAGACAAAGGGACTGAGATGGCTGGATCTGCAGCAGACACTGGTAGACTCTCAATGATCTCTGAAACAGCATTAATGAATGCATTGTTGTCCTCATCTGGACTCTTCTATGTCTGGCTCAACAGCCCTTGAAGGGCCAAGGCCTACCTGCTGGTTGCCAGTTTCAAATTCACTCTACTATACAGCCCGTCCAAGCCAACAAGACACGGCCCCAGCCCGGCCAATACCGGCCCAAAAGACATAAATTCTCAATCAGAACTCACAGTCCGCGAACCAACACTGGCCGAGCCGAATCGCCCCCTCCGCCCCGCCAGAATTCCCCCCCCCCCGGCCGGACAGACCATACAGCAAGCAAATAATCATCAACCAGGATAGAGGTAACATGTGGTTAGCATTTTATGTGCCAGTATTAATGACAAGAATTTATTTACTACCTCAATAAGAATTATTCCAAGTGACAGTTGTTGTGAATGATAATAGTTTTGATGAAAGTATTGCAAATTTGCATAAAAAAGATGAGGTGAAGTGAGTATCATAACTGTAGTTTTTTTCAAATCCTTGATTAAGTTAGGCTGAAGGTACGATTCCTAAGCGACAGCTAGAGCCGCACGACACGAGCTGCGTGGCTCTAAATTGGCTGCTAGAGCTGCTCAGCTCTAGCTGCCCTGCTCTAACCATTACAACTCTATTCACATAACTATATTATAGATTTTCACTCAATAATGATACTCGATAATGTATATGAATCAATAAATAGTGAAATTTACTTGAAAATGGCTCCAAAAGGGTGAATTTCACTATTTATTGATTTATTATACATTAGTAGCCCTAATAACAGAGTAAACATCTATAATATAGTTCTGTGATATGTATTGGTTAGAGCTGGGCAGCTCCAGCAGTGAATTCAGAGCCGCGCAGCTCGTGCCGTGCAGCTCTAGCAGTCGCTTGGGAATCGTACCTTTAGCCTACTATACTATTTTCAAACCTTGAATTGCACCACTCAGTCTTGATGCATTTTATTTAGTGAATAGGAGCGCACTGTTGTCGTTTATCAGCTGTAAATGCTCAATATTTCACATCAAATTGACCTCCGCTCTCTCTCACACAAATCTGGCGGCATTGTACTTCATAAGAATTATTGTACTTCATAAGAATTATAATTCTGACTTGCTTGACTGAGCTACATCAACAGATATCGCATGCTATTTCATGTCTAATCTTCTTCTTATTTACAGCCTGCAAGATTCTATTTGAATACAGTTGGTGCTGCAGTAAGAAATGCATTTCCAAAGTATTTAGTGTGGCTGGTTGATCTATCCAAAGATGTTGACGATAGTACTCTTATGAAAGCATTCTCCACACGCTATCAAACAGTTGTACAAGCTAAAGGTAATACCTGGTTCTTGAGCTATTTAATCTGGTTCAATACAGTAGCCTATATGGCGCGTTGTCTTAATTGTATATCACTACTTGTTCAAATATATAGCCCATCAGAATAGTTATAGATTTGTGAAACATTGATAATTATTGTCTAGCCTTTTCAATTTTATTGCCATTGATGGGTTTTTACTATATTATGCCGTTAAAAAAGTGAGAGGTCCGATGAGTGAGAGGTCCCAATTATATTCGCTTGCAATAGGATCTACACTATGTTACACTTGTACCCTTAATACATGTGATGATAAATTCATTTTCACTTAGTACAAGTGTACAACTACACTTGTTGTACTTAGTGCAAGTGTAAAACTAAACTTGTTGTACTTAGTACACGTGGATAGTTCTACACTAAGTACAATATTTTTCCACCATGGATAGGCTACGTCGAAGGAAGAGCCCTTTTCCACTGAATCAATTACCCTTTAGATATTGAAATGAAGAGTATTGACATCGATGAGAATATCGTCGTGTGGGAAATTGGGAATGCGCTACCACGTCGCTACTTCTCGCTTCATTTGTAATTTGCGAGTTATTTTTTTCAATAAATATACAAAATAGAGTTGAAGAGTAAAATGTAAATCTATGTTTTTCAGTTCACAACATAACAAACGACAAAATAGATGCAGCTATACCACCCCATTGTTTCTAAAGAAAAATTTAATGTTTATGTTAATCATCATAATTTACCTTACAACTATTTTGTGGTGAGGAAAAATTAAAATCGTTTCAACTTGTCTGAAAAATTGTAGGCCAAATTATAATAAGACATTCATATTGTATGTAATACAATACAAGCTCATTTTAACAATAGAAGCATAGATGCTGCTCTACTTCAAAAATAAAAGCCATATTATTTGCATATACTCAATACGAGTCTAGAGAAAATAGTGCATGTTGATGTTCAGTTGCCCAATACCGACCTACAGGGTGGACAAAATTCCCTTTACACTGAAAATAGTGTTTATAGGTAACAATAAGACTCATGAAAATCTATGAAAACCAGAAATTTATTGTGTAATACATCAAAGTGAACATTGTTATTCGTCAAAAACATCAGTATGTAAACCTCCATGGTTATGGCAGGGCTTGATTCAAGACCATGTTTGTTTGCAAATTTGTTTCAGAATTTCAGGCGTGACTTGGGCAAACGTAACTCCAGCTCTCAGCTCTTCATTTGTAACATATCCATATACCATGGATCTGCCATAACTGAGGAGGCTTACATACTGATGTTTTTGACTGATAACAATGTTCACTTTGATGTATTACACACTAAATTTCTGGTTTTAATAGATTTGCATGATTCTTATTGTTACCTATAAACACTATTTTCAGTGCAAACAAAGGGACTTTTCGTCCACCCTGTACTTATACTGTAGACAGCGAAGTGATATAAGATTGCCCCTCATAATGTTGTCTGCTTTAATACCCGTTTTCTTTTTTCTAGTAATTCTTGATATGACTGGTTACAGCAGAGGAATAGGTGTTGTGAAGTTCTCTAGTGAGGATGATCAGAGAAATTGTCTGAAAATGATGAATGGCTTCAGAGGTCTCGGATCCAAACCGTTGAAGTTGTCACTCACTCTTCCTCAGGATTTTTTCCATTCAACTAGGTGATTTTCCATCATTTTATCACTACAATTAGTTTATTATCTCATATGTGCATTCAGGTGATGATAGATGCATTTTCAACTTTTTATGATACTGATTATGGTAATTCGTGAAAAACATTTGTAAGTAATAGCGATTCATGGTTTACCTCATTCATATGTGTAGGGCTAAGCAATTGTATGGTCCAGTATGCAGTATGCTTGAAAAATGCTTCAAAGTACAATTCCTCCGATTTCACGTCAATTAATAATAATGATAATAATAAGAGAATTTTAATCAATAATGAATCAATGCAACGTACACAGTGGAAGTCGTGGGTGAAGTGAAAGAGGGGATTTTCAATTTTTATCGTTGTCCACAGCACTTTCGTATTGTAGACCTGACTCGTTTTATACTCCATAACTGGACGCAACTTGAGAGGGATTCTTTTAAACTTCAGGACGTAATCTCGAGAAGAGTGAAAAATATAGTCATTTATTTATCAATAAGTTTTAAGTTCCCAATTGATTTCAATAGATTTTTCAGCATTTGGCCGTTAGTGTTCGAACATACTGTAACATTTCAATAAATAAATTAATTTATACTCAAAATAATAGCTCTAAATCCAATAAATTTAGCCTAATGCTTTCTTATTGATAAGGAGTATTGTAGATTTAGAAATTATTCCAGATATTTTTTCTGGTTTAAGGGTTTTATTTTTTATAGCTGTAGTAATAATAATTACTGCATCTGTTAGCACCAGCAGTTCTGGAAAAAGCAGTGGCACATCACAGGATACCTCAACTAATATTGAAAGGTCTTACTGGCAGAATTATGCCGCCTGGCAAAACAGCTTCAGAGATTCAATCCACAGCCATTTTGCTGCCGAATTAACGACTTTGAATATAATCGATACTGTCGTTGCTCAAAAAGAAGAAGATGAACTAGATCTCATTGGTAAGTTTCTATTGAAAAAATGTCTATAAATGTATGTAATTGCCTTTAAATCTCAATGTAAATGAAATCACAAGTACAGTTCTCCTCTTATGCGACCTCGGTAAAACCGATCATTTTCAAAGAATATTAAATTTTTTGCAAGACTTTCAAATTTGTTGCAGTAGAAGTCCAAAAATAACATATTCATGTTGTGACAGTAGATCTACCATAATTAGAATCTAGTCACTCATAAAAGTTGAAAAAGTTATTCAATTGCAACTTTTAAATAGCGAAAAATTATATTACCTCTTTTCCTATACTTCCCATAGGTTTTTTTTGTAAATACTATTGACATCTAACTTTGAGACTTATGAGAAAATTCTATCCAAACCTATCTTACGAAATACAAATAAAATACAGTAAGACTGTCCCTATAATCTCTTTTAAATGCAAACCTATTATCTGCACTAAAATGCATGATCGTTTCACTAATCACTGCTCTTCTTTCTCACTTGAAACCACTTGCAGATACTAATCTAAATTTTTTCCTCGTTTTGAGCCTCTGCACCAATCCTCCATTGTCTAGCAGCTGGATTGCCTGGACTTTGTTTTGTTGATGGAGCTGCAATTCATGACTCTGCATTCTGCTAATCTGCATATGATACCAGATAACTTCCAATCCTCTATGGATGTCGCTGTTCCGCACTTACCATGAATTACAACGATATTTCTGAGCACATTATTTTGGAATAGTTGTATGATGGTGATGCTACTCTGTTTAGTACTGCTCCATATTTGGATAGCTTAGGTCCAAACAGGTTTGTCAAATTTGTTTGTCCTAGAGCACTTTTTATGCATTGAAGTGATGAGTTTTTCCCAATAAGCCTGTAGAATTTATCGTATTTTGTGCTGAGTTTTTTCTTTCTTTTTGACATCCTCCTACCAGCGAAGCTTAGCATTAAGAGTCATGTCTAGATATTTAGCAGAATTTACGTGTGGTATATTAATACAAGGTGGGGCAGGGAAGTATCCCCAGTTTTGATATGACATTTTGAGTAGTGGGAGCATGCTGGAGGAGTGGAAATGGGCTCAAATGACGCAGAAAATTCAAAGGTTCATTTGGTAGCCCTATAAGTTGTAGACATGGCTTGGTCGGCTGAGCAGCGCGCTTTTGCCGCAAAAGCGTAATTTTTTTCCAAAATTCACATGTTATTGAACTGCAGCGTGCGATACGAATTCGTTATCATACCCCTAGTCACAAAGCTGTTGTGAAGCTTTCACAATTCTGGAGCCGTAAATAAGAAGGATATGCGTTATTATTTACCCAAAATAAATTGGATTTACGGTCAGGAACAGCTTTGAGACAAGGGATCCGACCGGTAGCGAGTTCGCTCGCACACTGCACTGCAACAACAGACTGATTTTGCGGAAAATATGCCTTGACGGCAAAAGCGCGTTGCTCGGTCAACCAAGCCATGTCTACGACTTATTAGGGGTGCCAAATTAAACCTTGTAAACCACAGCTTCATTCAAGCCTGAACCCACTCTTTTAGCATGCCCCTACCACTCACAGTGCCATCTCAAAACTAGGGATACTTCCCTGCCCTACTCTGTATTACTTATATCAATTGCATGGTGCTCAGCTCTCTTGTTGGTGTGAATTGACTTGCCCTCATTGAGTTTCATACTCCTAGTATTGGTCCAGTCTTGCATTTTGTTAACAAATCTCTGAAGCTTTTTTCTCGCAATAAACACTGCTGTTAACTGCTAGTAGGGTTGTGTCGTCTGAAAATGTTGCTGTGGTATTCTCCTTCAGATTCGAAATACCATTTGTGAAGAGAAGGTAGAAAGAAGTCTGGCCCTAATGGGGCTCATACACTGGTGATGCCAAACCAAACCATCCAACCACGTTATATCGAATCGGTTGGATGAATTGGTTGCACGGTTTTTCGTGGCTTCATGAAAATTTAGTCAGCTGGCTGAATCATCGGTCAGCTGCATTCATGATTCGTAGAATTTTATGATTTTCTGGAAGTGTTTTTTTTACATTCGGTTTAAATAATTTAACCTATACTCCGTCCACTGAGTGTTCGGACCTAAGCTCCTCCTCCGAGGTTCTGACGTCATGATCCGACCAGCTCACAAGCGGTCGTAATTGCCAGGAACATAAAAACTTCTAATCTATATTGAAACTTGAATATCGAATTTTTGAGTGGCCTTAGAAATATTGATGTTTTATGGTTGTTCGGTAAAATTTACATCTTCTAACATGAGATATCAACAATATCATTTGATAGAATTGTAGTTGATTGACGAACATAATATTTCATGAGAATATTTTTGTTATTTTGACTGCTCAGTTCAAGCCGGGAATTTCAAACTCATTCAACTACACACTACTACAAATTCAAGTAGGCCTATATAACCTAATCTAAAGTTTACATTTGCAATAAATTAATCTCATTACTGTATGTACTTTGAATTCAATAAAACCAATATTTATTCAAAGAACTATATTGTTTTGTGAAGGTGAAACAAAGAACAAATAATATCCGCCAAAAAATCTTCCATGAGAGGTTTGAATTTGGGATCCAGTTAAATTTGTGAGTATAAAAGCAATCAACATTTTGATGATTATGAAAAACCAGTGTCAAGCACTGGACACATAAATTTTGATAGATTCTCTGAAAAGTGGAAGGCTTGCGTTTCCCAGATTTTCACAGCATGACTGTGACCTAAAAAGTAACAGCTGCAGCATGATGACCTTACTTGCCATTGGCTACAGCCGCCTGCGACGTCAAAATGGGAGAGGAGCTTAGGTTCGAACACTCCGTGGACAGTGTATAAATCTAAATTACTAAAATCTATTTCTAAAAATCTCATTTTTTCATAATCAATTCTTCATTTCTATTGTCAACATAAATATAGAATAAAGTTATAATAAAATTGATTAATTCTCAGTCAATTTCCATGTCCTTCTTACTTCGTTTTTCATATTTTTCCATAGCCCATACGTGATCAATCAATTATTATTGTTTCAGTATAACCCAATGCAACAGCACTGCGCTTTTGTATTTCTAAATTATTTTTATTGTTGTTTTTGCATATGAATTCATATTAATTAGATCAACAGTAGCTACAAAATACTCAGTTTGAATTTGAAAATAGCAAAATAATAATAATAAAATAATGCATAATGATTTATGACTCTGACAGTGCCTATGAACAATTGATGCTAGTTTAATTCTACTAGCCTAGTTTAATAGTCTAATAAAAATGTTTTCTAATAACCGCGCCAAGAGTTTATTGTATTTTACAGAGAAAATAAAAGTCATTATTGTTCAGCTGAGTAATCTCGGAATCATTATAACATTTGTTGGTAACAGTTTTGGTTGGATGGTATCTCATACGTCACAATTGGTTGGATGGTATTGGTAAGGTTTGGTTTGGCATCACCAGTGTATGGGCCCCATAAAACACTTCCCTTTGTAACTCTTGCTCTTATCAGATGAGAATATGAATCTTCAAAAATGAACAACAAGCAAGCAAATACAATGAGTACAATATTCTCATCTAAAATCAGTTATAAAGAGCAATATTTTTTCCTGTTTTTTTTTTGTTTTTTTTTTCAACTCACTCAACTATGGGAAAGCCATGTGTAGGTGTTGAATTTTGGGTGAGGGTGCGAATACGTTGGGTAAATGAGCTCACATACTGTTTGAAATCATATTTTCTATGTGATGTCTTCCAGCTGCCGGTGGTTTTGAGGTTTTTGGGGGTTTCTATTATATTGATGTGTGCAGGAAGTAAGTTGTGGAGTATTGATGCTAGGTGGTTGTAGTTTGTAGTGGCGTTGATATGTTGCTTTCCTAGCAACGTTGGTGATAAGAAGGTTCCTATTTCTTGTGCTATAATTGTAATTTCTATGTTGAAAGTTTTCCGGTTTTTTTGTAGTCTGAAAATGATTTACAATAGAGCTATCTTGCATCCATCACTCCGAACTCATTGTAGAGCTGATCTGATGGATAACGAGGTGGTTTATTCTTGATGATCTTACTATTATCGGTTTTTGCACTTTCAAAAGAGGGTGAAGCCAACGTGCATAAAGTTTGTTCCTTCCCATCCTACAATCCCATAGGTGAGCAAAGATTGGACCAAGGAATAGTAGATAATATTCATTCATTTCTCATCTATCAATTTTCTCTGCATTTTGAAATTTTATAGTCTCTCTCAACTTTTTGCAGAGGTTGTCTATAAATGATGGTCCCAGCGCAGAAAAGAATCCAGATGATATTTTTCCAATGATATGATGGTGATAATGATGATGATGTGATTCAAATATATTTTATTGTTGGTTTTCTGTGGATAGTGTAATTGAATATATTCTGAATATTCTCTCTTGCATTTGAATCTTTTTCAGAGCATAGCACCAAAGTGGATGTTGATAGTTGGAATAAAGAGATGATTCAGCGCGACTACAACCTATGGGATGCTATGGAATGTTCAAAATGGCTTCCTCTGAACTTGAACTATTGATATTTATTGTAATATTATCTCGAATAGGTGTCAAAGTTCCAGTAAAGAGAAATTTTGAAAAGAAACTTCAAAATGGTTCACTTGTATATTTTAAATGTAAGATAATTAATTGTTCTGATAGTTATAGATTGTATAAAAAACTATATTTTTGTGAATGTCTGTTTTATATCGATGAAAAACTTGGTTTCTTTGTGGAAATTAAAATGAAATTTATTATCAAATTTTGAATCATAAGTTTTAAAATAGTATTAGTATGTGTTCTATCTAAAATGTAATTAATTATTTTTCTCTGGAGTCATCCTCTATCTAGAGTCTTTCTATTACCCTCGAGGTTACCATTCAGGGTGATGTGATACGACGTGCGTGAATGACGTCGCATGTGAAACCAAGGAGATTCATGTAGACGGCGAATCCTATTCAACCCATCTTATCCCCAGAATTATTCTTGCCGAAGCCAGCGAATTGTAACTTTTAAGTTAAGTTTTAAGGGTCCATATCAACTGTCAGATCTTACTGACACTTCAATCGTTCAACGATCGGCCTGTTACAGCTATATTGGACTGCCCTTTTCCCATTCACTTACAGTCTATTTTGGAATTCTGGTTCTCCATCCACTCAAGTTTTTGACTATCATATTCCGAAATGACAGTGGATGTGGACACTATGGAAGTTTTCATACAAAAAGACTTTGCGCAGCTCAATCTATAGTGTAACTCTATAGTGGAATTTTAAGAAAATACACTCAGCTGGCTTCAGCGAGAAAATTATGTACAGCATATAGATTGAATAGGATATGCCATATCCAAGAACCTTTCTGGTTTCAAACGCGTTTAACATCATCCTCTCAACTCAAATACTGTTGAGATCATGAACAGGGTGCGCAGTAGACTGCTACAAAAACATTTCTCTGGTTGAAATCTGCTTGTGATCACCACCGTGTATTGTAGAGACCGTGTCCGTGGTATCAATGAGATAGGCCTATTTTACATTTCAACATAAAATGGAATTTTGGAATATCATGATGGAATTGGAATGAAATTTGTTCATCGTTGTTAGAGTAAAGCATTCAGTACAATACTATTACGGTAAAGCTGGTGCCAAAAAATAGGCAGTTTCGTCTCCTCCTTGTGTGCGCTCCAACAGCTGATGTTGTCATTTAGCTATGCCGAGACGTTTTTGAAATCAAGAGAAAATAGTTGCTTTTCATCAGCTGTTGGTAGGTTACATCACGTTCAAGAGGTAGACAAAACCGCTCAACTTTTTGGCGTCGGATAGCCTACAGTAAACTATAGTCTGGCCAAGCAAAGAAGACGCTCTGGCAAGATGGGAAAATGACTCCAGCTTGGTCAATATTTGTTCAAGAATTATAAATGTGGTCCTAATAGTAGATCAAACTGTTTCCTAAAATTTGAGATCAAATTGATAATTTTTTAACCAGATTTGACCGAACTTGAGTCATTTTCCCATCTTGCTAAAGGGTCTTCTTTGCTTGGAGAGGTACTATACCGTAGCCTAGCTACAAATAAAGGGTGACGCAGGATAGAAACCGAGCATCTGATTTGTTTTGGGAATCACAATATTGTTTGTGGAGAAAATATAAATTGAATATTTTCTCTACTTAGAACAGAAGTGAGAAGGAATCCTAAAAAAAATAATAATAATAAAATAATATGTTCATTAGATTATAAGCCGACCATTTTCATTCAAAAGATGAAAGTTGAGTTAGGGCCGGTTTCTCCAAGTTGGATTAAACCAAATTTTGGATTAACGTTTAATCGGTGTGACCTTGCTTACTGCTATCAAGAAAGTGAAATACGAATAGATGATATTTTAGTACTTTTTTGGTATCTTTTTGTACCAAGAAGGAAAATCTTTGTACCACCACCCTAACAGAGATAATAGTAATTCTGCGGTATGAGAACAAGTTGACACTCTTTCCCTGCATATTTCAAGAAATTATGCAACATTTAAATACACCCTATTATTGTTATATTCTTGTACTTCTTTGTACCACTGAAATAAAATTTTGTACTATCTCATTTTGGTTCAAATTGAATTGAATTTGGCTTGTGTCAGATTCTAACCCCCGACTTTCTAATTGCTAGAACCAGTGGCGTAACGTTTCCAAACCGCCCCCCCGCAAAAACAAGAAATCCGTGCCCCTTCATCTGAAATCATACCCATTTTCCTCCTCCCCCCGTTCTTCACCCTTAATTTCAATATTTCAATTCTCTGAAATGGAAACCTAAATTTTTCATGTTTGAAAGACATACGCAACCTATTTAAAAAAACCCTAACAATTATTACTGAATCAAACACTGATTTTTGTTCGAGCAGTCTAGTCTGAGTCTGGACACCGGATGTCTCAATTTTAAGTGATTGCAAACTACATTTTTTATTTTTCAATAATTAGTTTTACTTTTAGAATTGTGATAAAATATGAATTTTAGTTTAGTTTAAGGTCTCAATTGATCACCAAAAAAATAAATCTCAACTCTCTGAATTTATATTGAAAGGTGCCCCAAAGGGGTTGAAAATCTTGATAATTTGTTAATAATCGGAAAATTTCAAAAGTCTTTGAACGTTTTCAAACTGGGTTTTGGAGCTGAAAATGTGATATAATTTCATATTTATGGTCATTTTTAATGTGCTTCATGCAATACAACTTGATAACAATTGATTGAAAGGAACAAATAAATGTTTGCAATTGATCCTTTTTCAAGACATGTGACCTGGATATCAGGGAAGTGAAATAGAATGACAACCTTTTTTCAAGCAGTGAATATTATCAACTTCACATTAATATGCATTAATAGTTAGTATGGAACTATATATAATTGTGAATTCAATGGCAGAATCATTCATAACATTCAAATAAACCAAGAAATCAATGCTTATATTGGTTCAGATGCCAGCTACAGTCAAATGAATTACCATTACATTACTTATTAAACATTAAAATGGTGAAACGTTGTACCTAACTCATTTTTAGGGTTGATAGGTTATTAGGTGCTACTACCCATCGTGGATTCCAATAAAAATTATCCTTTATGAGCCAAGTTCAAATTGTAACAAAATCTAAAGCCCAAAGCAACAAAATCTAAAAAAATGAAAAATTGGAAAATTTTAAAAGTTTGAAGCTAGATTCAATGCTTTTAAAGTTTGAAATCTAATAAAGTTTTCTATTCCAGATTCTATTTATAATATTATCTTGATCCTAATTATTAAATATAGCAGTCATAATGATTAAAAATTTTTAATTGTAGGTCATGATACCATTTCATCAACAAAATGGAATAGAATGGCACATATTATATCATACTCCAATCTATCAACCCTAAATAGTGTTGACATGACTCAAATGAGTACAATTGATTGCGGTTAAACCTAGATTCTCATATTGATTCTTTATTTCAAGCTCAATATTTACAATTACATACCTATTTTAACTACATACAATGTGGCCTGACACTTTTCAAAAAAATCAGTTTGTGTAGGGGAGGACAACACACTGTACTAATGTATGGTACCAATTATAAATTACTGGATTTGTACATAGAATTGATCATTATCATTTGCAAAACTGAAGTGCAATTAACACACTGGACAAGTCTGGAATCACTGATGCCTCAAATAATAAAATAAAATAATTTCTGTCAATTAGCTATGAAATGATAGTGATGAAGTGATTCAAATGTGGCTGGGGAAAATAAACAAGATAACTATTGTTATTCTGACATATTAATGCTACTGTATTCAATTCCATTAGGTATAAAAATCGATAAATCATACACATTAGATTTAAATCAATAAATTTGATCCAGGATGATAGATTGGAGTATGATGTGCCATTCTATTCCACTTTGCTGATGAAATGGTTACATGGCCAAAATTAAAAACTTAATAGCTATTATGACTATTACATTTGATAATTACAATCAAGATATAATGAGTAGAACCTGAACTGTATTTGATTTTGAACTTTTAATGCAGTAAATCAATCTTAAAACTTTAGAAATTTTCCATTTTCATTGTTTTTTAGATTTTGTTGCTTTGGGTCACCTTATACAATTTGAACTTGGCTCATAAAGGATAATTTTTATTGGAATCCACGATGGGTAGCAGCACCTAATAACCTATCAACCCTAAAAATGAGTTAGGTACAACGTTTCACCATTTTAATGTTTAATAAGTAATGTAATGGTAATTCATTTGACTGTAGCTGGCACCTGAACCAATATAAGCATTGATTTCTTGGTTTATTTGAA
The DNA here is from genome assembly GCA_017141385.1 of Sogatella furcifera. Taxonomy (NCBI): domain Eukaryota; kingdom Metazoa; phylum Arthropoda; class Insecta; order Hemiptera; family Delphacidae; genus Sogatella; species Sogatella furcifera. The sequence continues at coordinate 29,101,852 of CM029546.1, forward strand.
TGTTATGAATGATTCTGCCATTGAATTCACAATTATATATAGTTCCATACTAACTATTAATGCATATTAATGTGGAGTTGATAATATTCACTGCTTGAAAAAAGGTTGTCATTCTATTTCACTTCCCTGATGTCCAGGTCACATGTCTTGAAAAAGGATCAATTGCAAACATTTATTTGTTCCTTTCAATCAATTGTTATCAAGTTGTATTGCATGAAGCACATTAAAAATGACCGTAAATATGAAATTATATCACATTTTCAGCTCCAAAACCCAGTTTGAAAACGTTCAAAGACTTTTGAAATTTTCCGATTATTAACAAATCAAGATTTTCAACCCCTTTGGGGCACCTTTCAATATAAATTCAGAGAGTTGAGATTTATTTTTTTGGTGATCAATTGAGACCTTAAACTAAACTAAAATTCATATTTTATCACAATTCTGAAAAGTAAAATTCTCAACAAAATTTTTTAAGAAAGTTCAATTTTTGCTAAATTCTTCAAACTTTGATGCCTTTGGGGCACCTGAAGATGTTAATTCTATGAACCCAAATTTTGAGGGTCTCATTTACTCCCAATTTGGCAACTACTCCCAGGTATTCCATCACGATTATCAAAAATTTTCATTTTTCACTCCACCCTAATCCAAACTCTTATAGATTCTTGGTCAATAAAAAATCTTGACATTGTAACCATTTGTTTTCCTTTCAATTTTTCCAACTTAACTTTAGATCTGCTAAATTTAACTTTTCACCTGCTCTACCATCATGCTACGCTATTTTGACTTAAATAAATTACAGTGTTCCCATCTGGGAACTGATGGATGTCCCCTTTCATAAAACTGTATCATAAAATTGTGGAGACTTCTTCCCATTGTTATAAAATGGTGGAAATCATCAAAACATTACAATTGGTGGAGGGTCCCAAATCATTACAATTGGTGGAGGATCTCGAATCATTACACTATAAGAGGATATTTTTTTGAAGTGACTGCCGCCAGCTGCTGTCGATCGCGGTTGTCAACAATAGCTGAATGCTCCATTGTTGAAGCATTCATCTTCCTCAAACGAATCCAGTCGCGGTCGCATCAAGCAAAACGAAAAAAATGTATGCTCTCAACCATTGTTGTACAGTCGCGACTGCCCGCCGCGGTCCGTTCTATCAACTAAAACCTACCTCAAGAGTGATCAGGGCCGTAGACAGACGGGTTTTCTTGGGTCATTTGCCTGGGGCCCGGACCCATAAATTGTTGGCAGGGGCCCAGAAAAATTAGGTTAAAAAATGTTTTAATTAATCATACAGGTTCATAATAATTGGCTATGAAAATTATCATTTTTTAAAAATTAGAATTGAATTAGAATTAGACTTGATTTATTTAACTACTCAATGATTAACTTAAATGACACATTTCTTAAAAACAGGAATAAATTTCAAAACTCCATGAATATTTGAAAAAATATAATATTCCTATTTATTCAGGCCCAGTCAGTTCGTCCTGAATGGCAACCTGGCAGTCGCCAAGGGCCCATGAGATCAGGCCCCAGAGAGCTAATGGCTCTCTTTTCCGGGTTTGTAGTTGTTATATTAATTCGAAACAGGGCTTGATTTCAGGAGGAACGCGTGGGAGCGGTGCTCCCATACCTTCTTTCCCAAGAAAAAAATTTAGAAACAGCAAGAATTTTTCATGTTTGTTTTCTATTTTCAATGTTATTTTTGTCAGTCACTAATTCTCAAATGTTTAAAAACTTTGTATTTAATTAGAGCATAATATCTCTTGTTATTGTAGAGAGTTGTTATTTCAACACAATGCAATTTTATTCTGAATCATGTTGTTATTCTTGAACCGGATGTTTTAAAGCTTGAGGAGAATTTTGACGTAACTTATGTAGATTATATAGTGTAGTTCAAATGGTAAACACCATACTTGGTCCAAAAGAGCTTCATGATTCTTATTCGTTCTTTAAAATTTTATTATTATAGTTCCATAAAACACAGCTACAAAACATTGCCCAGATTTGCTAAAAACTCTCCAATTCAAGTGTGATTTTTAAAAAATTTCCGTGGGTGAAGACCCCGGACCCTCCCCGTGAGCCAGTTCACCCACCGCTCCCATACCTCTTTTTTCCAGAAATCAAGCACTGATACTGATACTAACTACTTCCATAAGCTCACTCTCTGTAGGTACAACTTCTATACTCTATTCACAATCACTTGAGACGGAATAAACAAACTTTTTGAGTGTGTTTGCTTATAATGGAAGGTCTCCTTCTATGAAAACTTCCGGCCAAAGACCAACAGCTGTAGCCAATCATAGCTCAAGACAACAGTTTTGAGACAAGACAAGTCAGACTGTATAGCCAATCACTAGCCGACTTTTCCACATAGAAGAAGACCTTCCATTACACGCAACACACACAAAAGGTTTGTTTATTTCGTCTCAAGTGATAGTGAATGGACTATAAATTTATGTTCTAGAATCCTTCAAAGTTCAATTTTCGCATTGTACTGTATAATTTGTCCAAGAAAAGAAGACCCTCTGGCAAGATGAGAGAATGACTTCAGCTCGGTCAATATTGGTTCAAAAATTATTGATCTGGTCTCAATTGTAGGAAACATTCTGATTTACAATTTGAGACCAAATCAGTAATTTTTGAACCAATATTGACCGAGCTGGAATTATTTTCTCATCTTGCCAGAGTGTCTTTTTTGCTTGGACAGACTATATCATATCTTTTCAACCCTTTTAGAATAGGACCTACAAAATGGAAAAGATGGGAACATTTTAAATCTGCTATGAGGGGCCCGGTCATGTGATTTTGCCCGGGGCCCGTAATTCCTGTCTACGGCCCTGAGAGTGATACAGTAAATAATGGTGTTACACAAGATTATAGCAGACGCCAACGAAAAAGGCGATTGAAGAGCTGTTAGTGATGTTAGTGATATGTTAGCTGTTAGTGATAAGGAACTTTACCAGGAAAGACAGTCGGGAAGCGATCTACAAGAACTTATTGTTGAGTCAAGAGCAAGCGGAACTAAACCGTTTTGCTCATTTAGACAACTTACAGACTGTCCTGAGAGAGAGCTGAGTATTCGCCAAGCGCAATTTCTGTTACATTGAAAACATTGTGTGATAATAACAATCAGATTTGTTTTGAAAATCTTGTTAGCTCTGAACAGATTCTTGTTTCTTGGATAATTATTGTATTTTTATTTTCAATTTTTGTCTTTTATCAGTTGCTTGCTAAATTTGAACCGGATAATTATGATTAAAAAAATCCATAATCATGATTTCTTATCACATTTTTTTACTGTGATGGCCGCCCAAGAGCAAATAAAAGCCCTTCTCTACCAAAAAAATACTGGAAAATGTCTTGTGATAAAATAATTCAAATTTGCCGCCTCTTGTCAGCTGTTTAAGTAAATGGACTCCTATCACATGTTTAAACTTTGAGATAAATATTCAACATATGACTTGAATTCAACATGAAAGTATTTTTCATTTGAGAACATTATTTTTATTATAGTTCTTTCAAATTTGCCGCTAATAAATCAGCTGCTTTATTGAAACCAGATGGATTATCCAAAAAATGATTTATTCGAATTCCATGTGACATTTTTTCTAGCTGTGATTATTTTGTTGAAATATAATAGATGCCGGAGTATATATAGATATATTGTTGCTGAGAGCTTATCCTTTTTTCGCCTGAAAAAGGATGAAGGAGCCGGTCAATTTCATTGTCCAACGAACTTGACCTGTATAAAAGTATGAAGAATATATGTTATGAATTTGAAGTTGATTAATTAAGGCGTTCAAAAGTTATTGTCGAACATACAAACAGACAAACAAACGAACAGACGGACAACTTGGGGCTTGAGTCAGAAGAAGGAACTCGCTTACGCTCGTTCAATAAACCAGCTGTTCGCAGCTCAAATATTCAAGTCGATTAGCTTCAATAACTCCAATCTTTAACATACAATGATTCATGCATATACAGCTCTCCTTACTTTGAAACTCTTGAGAGGCCAGATTACGATCTTCCGACTATTTTCGACATTTGGAAAAATAATTTCAATTGTTTTTGAACAACTTTCTCGCTTTCACCACCCACTTATCTTCTCAAACAAAAAAGTTTCTAGATCATCGAAAATTTCATGTTTTCTGTTTGAGTAGACTCGACATTGGTAAACATATTCATTAATTGAAACATAATTATTGGTCGGATATAGAAAATTCAAAAACCATTAGAAAGCTCGAATTCTCCTTGTCATTTCTATATTATAAAAAAATTAATTTTTTATTTACTACAACCCATGATTGTGAGGGAAGTGATATACAAAAAAAGTAATATGTTCGCGATTTTTCAATTTTTTCAAAAAAATCAAACTTCCTTTGAATCCTTCTACCCAGGAACTTTTTTAATACTACTGGCAAATCCAGGATAAAATTCTACGTCTAGATATCCTATTATATGTATGTATGTATGTATGTGGAACCACGGATCTAGAAAACGGCTCTAACGATTTCCTCGAAATTTGAAATGTAATATAACCGTGATAGAAAAATAAGTTGCACCAGGTCTCATGTCCGGCAAAACTCTCTGGCAGGATTAACAAAAGAATTAAATATTCCTTCAGGAATAACCCCAAGTACTGCGTATAATGGCTGTTATCGTTAGCTGATCAACGCTATCCAGCTGGAGTAAATGGAGTTACATTCAATATAACACATGTTCATGTCAAAATATTGTGAGAGGTGATCATATCAATTTTGAATTTATTTTCTACAATACCATATTCATGTAATTCAACGGTTCGGCCGCAGCTTCAGAGCAAAGCTTGGTACCAGATATTGGGGTTTAATCGCGAATTTGAAGATGTTCCAATCTCACACAATCTGGCAACGTAGCTATTTCTCGGGTGGAGCGGGTTTTCATCAACTTAGATTGCGCCGACTATAGTTTTGTGCGGACCGCGATGACATACCAATCTCAACGAAAAAAGTTTAAATGAATCCCAAAACAAAAAACCCTCCAAAGTCTAAATGAATAATCGAATTATCAAAAACCAACTGAAACAATAAATAAACTCTTCTTATTATAAAACTCTCAATAAAAGGTTGGCTATTTATTTAATATTGATTATATTGTTAATAAAAGCCGGCAGGCTCGCTGCGCTCGCCTTCTCCGCCTAGCCTGGACCTCCAACAGTATCAGCAGTGTCAGTGAGTCAAACAGGATCGCTTTGCTCGCCTGCAATTTCCGTTTGAAAGGAAATTTGCTTTGACTCAACAGGATTCTTTCAAGTAATCGTACTGAATTAGTCAGAACTTTTCCAAACATGAAAAGATTATTAAAACATTCCAAACATTGGAAATAGTACATTACGCCACAAGCCCGGGAAGGAAAAGTTTACAGTATGAGGATAGTTTCCCGGGCGAGGCTTGCCGAGCCTGGGAATAATTCCGAATACTGTGAAAAACTTCCTGGGCAAGTGAGTGTATAATTTTTTTCGGTACACTTCAAATAAATTTTATTAATCTAATCTCATAAATGAACAAAACAAATAGGATTAATGAGATCTAAGAACAGCTAGACCGGATAACTTACTATACTAGCTTTGGCTGAGCTGAATCTGGAGTAGGCTGAACTGCCAAGTATTGAAAGTTTGCATCACAAGTTTATTGATTTAATCAATTGAATATTACTTGAAAACTATCAGAATACTCGATTTTCTTAGTCCAGAAACGTTTAAGCTCATGAAAGTTTTTGTACAATCATCCTAAATTGTACAATAGCAATACAAAGTTTCTTGTTTTTGACAAACTCCTGGCAGTTTCACAGAAAGAGATGGTCCATTGTAGTTGTATTTTCTCTCGCTAGATGGCGCCAGCTGTCCACGCTTGGAAAGGGATGGTCCTTGCATGGAAAGGACTTCTTTCCGCTCGAGGACAACAGCTGATTGATTTTGTATGTAAATGACGACTTCCTAGTCTACATAGGGACTGGTAAGCAGCCAGTTATTTCTGTGAAGTGTAGCAAAAACCTTATTACAGGCGTAACCTTGCAAAGGTTTCGAAATTTATTGAACAGAGCATTTCTAGACCTAATCTGGACTTGTTTACCAAATTTCAACATTTTCTGCCAATCGGTTCTTGAAAAATAGTGAAACGTTAATATTGAGCGTAACCTTGGGAAGTATATCGGACATAGGCTGATTTTGATTTAATATTTTCCAAATTAGTTCATCTATGATTTTATATTATATAATCTTGCTGAACCATTGAATTTTTTTGTAAGGATTGGTCGTATCAAGGCACAAGATATGCAACCCGCAATACATCTACAATTTTGAAAGACTGATTACTACCGTAATCTTAAACGAATTTCAACACAACATTTCTATACTTTATCTGAAGCTGCTCACCAAATATCAATATTATCTACCGATTAGTTCTTGAAAAAAATCAAGAAAACACAGGAAAAATATGAAAAATTCAAATATTTGGCGTATCCCTATGAAGTTCCCCATTACCCACGCACAGGTCCAAGAGCCCATGTTGGCATCATCCTAAAAAAAATAAAATCCTTATAGCGCGCGTCTAAACATCCAACTGATCATGCCTGCCAAATTTGAACGCATTTGGTTCAGTAGATTTTTACTTTCCTTGCCCTTCCTACTACCATAGGTAAGGTAAGTATTGCTTTCCAAAAAAATTAAGGTACCCCAAATTTAGGTTTTCTATCTGTTTCAAGGTCCCCTGAGTCCAAAAATGTGGTTTTTGGGTATTGGTCTGTGTGTGTGTGTGTGTGTGTATGTGTGTGTGTGTGTGTGTGTGTGTGTGTGTGTGTATATATATGTGTGTGTGTGTGTGTGTGTGTGTGTGTATATCTGTATACACTATATCTCGATTCCCAATTGATCAATTGACTTGAAATTTGGAACTTAAGGTTCTTATACCATGAGGACTCTAAGAAATTTAAAAAAAATCATCGAAAAATGGCGGAAAAAATGGCGGATAATATGCCAAAAATGGTGTTTTTCACGATTTTCTCGAAAACGGCTTTAACGATTTTTTTAAAACTCATACCCAAAATAGTCCTATATTACCCCTATCGAATGCCATGAGTCTCGTTCCTGGCAAAATTGCATAAGATCCGCAGCATTGTTGAGAATAATGGATTTTGCAATATTTCTATTCCTAATTGACCGATTGACTTGAAACTTCGAACTTGAGGTTCTTATACCATGAGGAATCGACTCTGAGAAATTCAAAAAAATTCATTGAAAAATGGCGGATAATATGCCAAAAAGGTGTTTTTACGATTTTCTCAAAAACGGCTCTAACGATTTTTTTAGAACTTATACCCGACATAGTCCTATATAAACCCTATCGACTGCCATGAGTCTCGTTCCTGGCGAAATTGCATAAGATCTGCAGCATTGTTGAGAAAAATGGATTTTGCAATATTTCGATTCCTAATTGACCAATTGACTTGAAACTTCGAACTTGAGGTTCTTATACCATGAGGAACTACACGAAAAGATTTTAAAAAAATTCATCGAAAAATGGCGAAAAAAATGACAAATAATATGACAAAAATTTTGTTTTTCACAATTTTCGCAAAAACGGCTCTAATGATTTTTCTGAAACTCATACCCAAAATAGTCCCACATAAGCCCTATCGACTCCCAAGAGTCTCATTCCTGGTAAAATAGCAGAAGATCAACAGCATTGTTGAGGAAAATGGATTTTTATCTCGATTCTCTCAAAAATGTCTCAAACGATTTTTTACAAATTGGCATCCTATATAGTCATTAAAGCTCTATCAACTGGCATATGTCCCCTTTGAGTAGGATTATCAGGGGCGCCACCCCACCCTTGAAAAGTTAGAAAAGTCTGTAGATAGGCAACCTGCACTACATCTGCACTGTATCTGTATATAGGCCACCCGCACTACATGGCTCAGTAAGTGGAGTTCAAGCAACGCGGGCAGCGCGCTTGACGCTTGTGTACAAAAAGTGTATCAATGAGTGAGTTTTGGGAACCGGTGCATTGTCCCACTGATCCACTGATCCATTGTCCCGCGTCCAATGGGAGCATTTTGACAGTAAATGTTCCAATGGATCAGTGTTTGGCAGACAACAAATGTTGCCTGTTCTGCCTCATATCTTGAGGCCGATCCACTGATCAGTGATCACTGATCCATTGGATCAAAGAGCTCTCATTTGTCAAGATCTGCACATGCGCCGGATGAGTGTTCAGAGCATCTGCTCATCTTCATCATAGCATCGATATTCAAAATCAAACAAGGAACAGCTAGGCCTAACAAGATGTCTTCAAAATTGGAGTTGGTGTATGAATATAAGAATATTCTTTACAAAATTTTTGGAAAGCAATGGAAAAAAGCAATTAGTGATGTCACTGATGTCACAATCAAAAACAGGAATTAAGATGGAATTGACCTGGCGTAGCCAACTTACAAAATATGGTTTTATCTGTTACAGTAAATAAGAAAATTGGCTCGGTAGGCTATATTGATTTAAAGTTTTACTATTGCTTTTCTTTATCAAATTTATTTTGTAATTGAAATTAATATAACAGCCTACAATAGGTTTTCTTTGCATTCAGTGCGGCATACTCTTTGTAAACTTATTAACTTATGCGCATTAGTTCATTTCCTACATAATTTAAAATTCGCGCCAAAGTTGTGAACCAAAAACATTCAAAACTGCGTCCAATGGGAACATGGTACATTGCACCAGTCACATGATCTTGGTCGATTTTGACATGTCACAATAGATCTGTTCCAGATCCATTGATCCATGCTCCCAGAACGAACCCAATGTCATTCCGTCATTCTTGCTATCAAGGCAATCTGCATCAGGGTTTAAGAAGACAAAAATCACATTTGAAAGAAGTATTAGTGTTTCATAATAATTATTAGTAAAATACCAGAGTTATGGAATCAAATGATCCATTATCCATTCCACCTCTTTGATCCGATATATTGGAATACTACAGACCAAAAAATCTACTTTCATTCAAAATCCAAGTCAATTCGGTAGCCGAATCGACAGGCGCGAGGCATCATGGGCTTGTGAAAAATTCAAATCACACAAGAGATGAGCCAAAGCGCCGGGAGATTCAAGGCGTTAACGGCGAGAGCAAATTTCACTATAGCAATATCTATTATAGTCTAATTTCAATTTATAGTCTATTGCATATATGAAATTTGCACTCTTGCATTTATGAAATTTGCTGGTGCCTAGGTATAGATACAAGTTACTTGTAGGCCTATTAGGCCTACGCAAATATGAATGGCAAGGAAAGTTGTGTGAGTGTACCACACCAGATTTTTAGTTCTGCTGATAAATGAATGAATCAGTCGGTTATTTAGGTAGGTTAGGTAGGTTATTTTAGCTAATTATTTTATGTCTTGTAAAACGTTTAATTTTATTTATCTTGGTATTCTAATAAATAAAGAGATATAGTCAAGGACTAAATTTGAGAATAGTTTTGACAATTTTATAAGTGAACATTCTTCATATAAATAGAATAAACAATAAAGTAATTTTTAATGCCAAACCCCATCAAAATAATGGCCTTCATTTTAATTTTAATAGATCAATGGCATAATATCAAACTACAATAGGCCTATATTTAAAGAATATTACTAAATATCTCTGTCACCTTTGAGGTAATAATTCCGTGATTGGAGGTACGAAATAGTACTTAATAGGTACCTAAGATTTACATGGTCATTTTTTAAAAGGTTTAAATTGGACTTAGAGTCCCCACTTTACAGGGACAATTTATACATTTTTAGATTCAAAATTTCATTTTGAGTCGATTTCTGGTATCAAAACTTGCAGCCGGGTATCAAATAAGAAAGTTATAGCCCTACAAAGTTACTACTTTTAGTATGTCAATATAGGTTAAGTATTTGAATGTGACAATAATTATGTGTAAAAATGATCAAATCTTATGTAAAATAGCACGAAAAATCCATTGAGATCAAAACTAAATTTGTAGCATTATTACTTTTTTATATATAATAAAAAATATGCAAAGAAAAATAATTCTATTGTTGAAGGTTAGTTTTTACCTGAATCCATTTTGTGGAACAAATTTCAGCCATATAACTACTATTTGAGTCAATTTAACTGGTTGAATATCAATATCCGATTGCGATGACTGCAATTTTCATACTTTTGAAAGCAATATTCAATATTATTCTGAAAAAATTTCACTTCTAAAGACATAATAATGTGACCTTGCCCTGAAATGACCTTGTGACCTACTGAACTGAACTCAGTGAACTGACCTTTTGTTGAAATAATAATGTTGAGCTTCAGAAAAAAATGAAGCAACACCACTAGCGCGCCCACTGTACAAAGAGTGCACTTATTATGAGAACTAAGGTGTCAAATTTTAGTCTTGACTTCTACATATGTTGTCATCAACAGAGCCAATTGTTCGAAATGTTTTGATACCATAAGTTTCTGTACAAGAGCACACAGGATTTGAATTACATTTTCTGTGATAAGAGGATTACCGTATCAAATTTGAAAAATGTTTAATTACAATACTATTCTCAACTCATGCTGAATATTTAATATAAAAAATTGATTTATGATAAGTGAAGTTTAAATAGATAAAAGTGAGGTTTACCAGCCACCCTTCTGAAAGTCAAATTTTCATTTGCAATTGATTAAATATGGCCTACTGATGAAATTTTTTTAAAATTACCATTTCTGAACAGTAGTTTTTAAATAAATGAAGTTTAAAGTTTAGTCTGCAGTTGCTACAATTTAAAAGTTGCTACAATTTAAACTTAACTGGGATTCAAATAACCTAACCTGAGCTTCAACTAACATAATCTGAGCTCAAATTAACTAAACCTAAGGTTAGACTAACCAAACACAATGTTTAGCTAACCAAACCTAAGTTTCAGCTAACCAAACCTAGACTACAGCTAACCTCACATGAATTCAACTAACCTAACATAAGCTTTAGCTAACCTAACTTGAGCTTCAGCCAACCTAACCTAAGCTTCAGCTAATCTAACCTAGGCTTCAGCTAACCTAACCTAAATTTCAGCTAACCCAATCAAAGCACAAACTAACCTAACCTGAGCTCTAACTAACCTAACCTCAAAGTAACCTAACCTAAGCTTCAGCTAACCTAACCCAAGCTACAGCTAAGCTAACCTAAGCTTCAGCTAACCTAACCTAAGCTTCAACTAACCTAAGCTTCAGCTAACCTAACCTAAGTTTCAGCTAACCTAACCTAAGCTTCGGCTGACCTAACCTAAGCTTCAGCTAACCTAACCTAAGCTTCAGCTAACCCAACCTGAGCTTCAGCTAACCAAACCCAAGCTTCAGCTAACCTAACCTAAGCTCCAGCTAAGCTAACCTAAGCTTCAGCTAACCTAACCTAACCTAAGCTTCAGCTAACTCAACCAGAGCTTCAGCTAACCTAGCCTAAGCTTCAGCTAACCTAACATAAGCTTAAGCCAACCTAACCTAAGCTTCAGCTAACCTAACCTAAGCTTCAGCTAACTCAACCTAAGCTTCAGCTAACTCAACCTAAGCTTCAGCTAACCTAACCTAAGCTTCAGCCAACCTAAAATAAGCTCCTGCTAACCTAACCTTATCTTCAGCTCACCTAACCCAAGCTCCAGCTAACCTAACCTAAGCTTCAGCTAACCTAACCTTAGCTTCAGCTAACCTAACCTAAGCTTAAGCCAACCTAACCTAAGCTTCAGCTAACCTAACCTAAGCTTCAGCTAACCTAACCTAAGCTTCAGCTAACCCAACCTAAGCTTCAGCTAACCTAATCCAAGCTTCAGCTAACATAAGCTTCAGCTAACCTAACCTAAGCTTCAGCTAACCTAACCTAAGCTCCAGCCAACCTAACCTAAGCTTCAGCTAACCTAACCCAAGCTTAAACCTAACCTAAGCTTGACATAACCTAACCTAAGCTTCAGCTAACCTAACCTTAGCTTCTGCTAACCTAACCTAAGCTTCAGCTAACCCAAATCAAAGCATAAACTAACCTAACCTAAGCTCTAACTAACCTAACCCAAGCTCTAACTAACCTAACCTTGGCTCTAACTAACCTTAACTCAAACTAACCTAACCTAAGCTTCAGCTAACTTAACCTAAGCTTCAGCTAACCCAACCTAAGCTTCAGCTAACCTAACCCAAGCTTCAGCTAACATAAGCCTCAGCTAACCTAACCCAAGCTCTAACTAATCTAACCTAAGCTCCAACCAACCTTAACTCCAACTAGCCTTACCTAAGCTTGAACTATTTCAACCTGTGCTTGAACTATTTCAACCTGAGCTTCAACTAACCTAACCTAAGGTTAAACTAACCCAACCTCCAACTAACCCAACCTGACCTTCTACCAACTCAACTCCAACTACCCCAAACTGAGTGTTAACCAACCTAACCTAAGCTTCAACTAACCTAACTTCTAACTAATCTAACCTTCAGTCATAAATAAATCTTAGACTCATAATTACTGCATAATTAATGATGAGCTAGCAACAGCAAATTTTTATACATTTTGTCATCAAAAGAGCATACTTGCAACCAAAAATTTGACTCTATAGGAAGGGTGGCAGAACTACACTTTAGCCAAAAAGGAATATTCCTACCAAGTCATATGCCATTATGACCATAATTGTGAGCATTGTGAGCATCAAAAGATGTTTTGATGTTAGTGACAAAAAACAGCTAGTGGACTAAAAACAGCTAAATCTATAAAATTTCTGGGCGTTACAATAGATGAGGGATTAAATTGGAAAGAACATATAAAAAATCTCACAACGAAGTTGAACCAACTTCCGTGCCTATTATGTAATTCTTAAGTTATCTCATTCAGTTGATAGAAATACACTTATCACCGTATACTATGCCTATGTCTACTCCCATCTATGTTATGGAAATATTTTCTGGGGAAATTCGACTGACAGTTATAAAATATTTTTAATTCAGAAAAGATTATTAGAGTAATTTTTGGTTTTAGAGCTAGAGATACATGTAAATCTATTTTTTGGGATTCACAGATCCTCACTTTGCCTGCCATCTACATATTTCATTTATTAATTTTTATAAAGAGTAATATCCATAAATTCAATTTTTGCACAGACAAACATAACTATTCTATGCGTAATCAGAGCTTGCTATCATTTCCTATTCACAGACATGCCTCTTACAAAAGAAACCCTTCTTATTCAGGAATAAGATTATATAATAAGTTACCCGAGTCCATCCATAAAATAGATTCATTGCCCTTGTTCAAAAAAACTATCAAGTCAATGTTAAATGAGAAAGTCTACTACTCAGTGGCAGAATTTATTGATGATAGATTTTGAGGTGAATTTTGTTCAATTATTGAGTTATGAATATTCTATAACTGTGACTTAAAATGTTATTGATTTTATTTTATGATTCTATCATACGTTATTATATATTATTATGTAACTATATTTAATTATATATATCTGACAATTTACCTATCAAACGGGAATATTCCCGGAAATTGATGCTATGTAATGATGATAAATAAATAAATAAAAAAAGTGAGTTAGCCTTCATTTTATTATGTTGATGATTATATTATATTATGTCGATGATGTGTCAGACTAGACAAACAATAGGTCGAGACTAAATAGTCACCCATGTTAGTATTGCTGAAGAATACTATATAATACTGTAATACAATACTTATCAATTAGTATTTATCATATAAGTAAGTTTAGACTATGATAGTGATAAATCATAATATGACTGTAGTTAATAATACTGAAGTAGTTATTATTATTTAGTCGATGGTCAACTGAATTCAGGAAATGAAGAAATGATGACAATTGCAGGGATCAGGGATCAGCATCAAAACAAAACAACAGACTGCAGACAACAATGGTCGGCATCTGGTATGGCCTATGAAATTCTACAGTAATTCTTGTTAAATTTTGCTATTATTATTAAATATTATTTTATAGAGAGTATTATTATTGATAGGGTATTTCATCATTAGATATTTAAATTTTCAAGGTTTTTCCAAACTGACAAATAATTCAATGGCCAAAATTCCATTCTCAACATGAAATATGCCAGTACCTAATCCAGCACTCAACTGAGGTAAATTATGTTTTTGACTAAAATTTTGTAATATCTTTAAAACTACTAAAGATACTGATTTCGTTTTGGTCTCAATGGATTTTTCGTGATATTTTACATAAGATTTGATCATTTCTACATGTAATTATCGTCACATTCAAATACTTAACCTATCTTGACACACTAAAATGAGTAACTTTGAAGGGCTATAACTTCCTTATTTGATACCCGGCTGCAAGTTTTGATACCAGAAATCGACTCAAAATGAAATTTTGAATCTAAAAATGTATAAATTGTCCCCGTGAAATGGGGACTCTAAGTCCAATTAGAGCCTTTTAAAAAATTCGGATATGGCCGGGCTGAGAGGTCATTGACCTTTGTTATTTTCTTGCCGTATCTCCGTTATCTTTGAGGTAATAATTCCAAGATTAGAGGTACTAAATAGTACTTGATAGGTACTTTCAATTTTCATTATCAGTTTGATCAAATTCGGCCATGGCCGGGGAGGCATGTCCCTGGCCCGCTCATGTTATAATATTGAATATCTCTGTCACCTTTGAGGTAATAATTCCGTGATTGGAGGTACGAAATAGTACTTAATAGGTACCTAAAATTTACATTATTTTACCTAAGACCTATTAAGTAGTATTTCGTATTAAGAAGAATTAATTTATCATGAAAAATAGCCGAGATATAGCACAATGAAATTCAGGGTCTATGATCTTCAGTCGAAGCGAAGTTCATATGGAAATAGTCTTGCCAAAAGAAGACCCTCTGGCTAGATGAGAAAATGATTCCAGCTCGGTCAATATTGGTTAAAAAAATATTATTTTTGTCTCAAATTGTAGATCAGAATGTTTCCTAGGATTGAGAACAAATCAATAATTTTTTGACCAATATAGACCGAGCTGGAGTTATTTTCTTATCTTGCCAGAGGGTTTTTTGCTTGGACAGACTAGACTATACACCATATACGGAAGCTGTATATAGTCTGTCCAAGCAAAAGGAGATCCTCTGGCAAGATGAGAAAATGAATCCAGCTCGGTCAATATTGGTTCAAAAAGTGTTAGTTTGGTCTCAAATTGTAGATCAGAAGGTTTCCTAGGATTGAGACCAAATCAATAATTCTTTGACCAATATAGACCGAGCTGAAGTCATTTTCTTATCTTGCCAGAGGGTCACCTTCGCTTGGGCAGACTAGACCGAACACTGTATACGGAAACTGTAAATAGTCTGTCCAAGCAAAAGACACCCTGGCAAGATGAGAAAATGAATCCAGCTCGGTCAATATTGGGTTAAAAATATTATTTTGGTCTCAAATTGTAGATCAGAATGTATCCTAGGATTGAAAACAAATCAATAATTTTTTGACCAATTTGGACCGAGCTGGAGTCTTTTTCTCATCTTGCCAGAGTGTCTTCTTTGCTTGGACAGACTAGACTATACACAGTATATGGAAGCTGTAAATAGTCCTCAATAGCTGTAATAAGTACCTCAAAAAATGTCGTGAAAATTTGAAAATTTCAAATTTTCTCAGCCTGGCCATGAGCAAATTTGAAAAAACCGATTATGGAAATATTAAGTACCTATCAAGTACTATTTAGTACCTTCAATCAAAAAGTTGATATCTCAAAGGAAAAGGATGAAATTGAGATTCTTAAGTTTGATGCGTATCTAACCCTAACTAGACGTTCAAATTGTTGGGTTTGGTGAGGAGTATCAGTAGTAGTAGATTGCCGGTTCTGGCGCACCTAAAGGACATTGCATCCCAAGGTCACTTTTGACAACTCATCCAACCAAATTTTGCCACAACCTCCTTCCTCCCACCACCATCACACCACCAACATTCCTCCCTCCATAACCCTCACCGCCACCCCACCCCCTTGCAGATGACCATCATCCATCACCCCCCTCACATTTTTCATTGCAGATGAGTAGTGTATAATAACTACAACTGTTAGTGATAGTGATGATAGATGTTGGTGTATATAATCCAATTTCAAGGACAAAAGAAGCTTGGAATGTTGTTGAAATCCTTAGAAAGGAAAATAAGAGTGGAGAAATTGACATGACAAGCCAATTCATCACCTTAATACATGCAATTATTGGAAATTTGAACCTTTAAACCAGATGCCTCTTCATGCACACAATATACTTGAAATTCCCCAAGATTTGATTCTTGGTCTCTTGACACTGATCCACAAGAAGGGACCATGTGGTAACTGTACAAATTAACAAGGCATAACAGTATTAAAAAATACAGAGGGGAGACTGTATGAACACATAATAAAGAAGAGAATTCCAGACTTATACCATAAGTATGGTATAGGAAAAGAAAAAACTGCAAGACACTATTGTCAGGGGTGTAAATTCAAAATTTTCATTGGGGGGGCAAGCGGGGGGCAAGATTTGCTTCTGGGTAGTGGTTTACTGATCACTGATAATTCTGTTATGTATGTGAGATATAATCTACTTCATTACCAAACTGAATCAAATACTGGGGGCTCTAATGGGCCTGGGGTGTACCACCTCAGCCAAGCGGGCGTGGGTGCCTTATCCAGGCAAATTTTGTGAAAGTATACTTCAAAACTGTGTTTTAGAACACCTTTTCTATAGCCAATCAAATGCCAAAATCCTTTTTTTCTTAGCATAAAATATTGATGATATACAAAGTGTCACGAAAGGTGTAACAGCCAGATCCGGAAACCATAGATTTTTAGATATTTTTCAAGTAGGCCTACTTACAGTCATTAAATTGTCAATATCTCAAGAATCATTTGTCAAAATTAAATTTTGAAGGTATTGTTGGGAAGAGTAAATAATTGCACATTATACTTGGTGCAATGTAAGTTGACTATTTCCCCCTACACCTAAGAAATAGCTTTGTTGTCAGATTGTGTGAAATTGGAACTTCTTCTAATGCAAACACATTCTACTGAATGTTAAAAGTGACAGTGTAGTTTTGTAAAAATCAAGCGGTGTTGTAAAACTCACTATTTTTTATAATAAACCAGCTGTTCGCAGCTTGAAAATCAAAGTCAATTAACTTCAACAACTCCAATTCTCTTAATCTTTAACATACAATGATTCATGCATATACTGCTCTTCTTACTTTGAAACTCTTCAGAGGGCAAATTACAATCTTTGGACTATTTTTGACACTTGGAGAAAAATTTCAATTGTTTTTGTACAACTTTCTTGCTTTCACCACCCACTTACTTCTTAAACAAAAAAATTTCAAGATTGTCGAAAATTTCAAGTTTTCTGTTCGAGTAGACTCAACATTAACAAACATATTTGTAAATAGAAACTGAATTGTTAGTCGGATATAAAAAATCAAAAACCATTAGAAAGCACAAATTCTCCTTGTCATTTTGACATAAAAACATGATTTTTACTACAACCAATGATTGTGAGAGAAGTGATATAGGTACGACAGAAAATAATATTTTTGACCTTTTTCAATTTTATCAAAAAAATCAAATTTCCTTTGAATCCTTTTACCCAGGAACCGTTTTAATACTACTGGCATGTCGAGGATGAAATTCTACATACAGATATGGGGTCTAATCAAGGATTTGAAGAACTTTCAATTTCTCACAATCTGACAACGTAGCTATTTCTCAGGTGGAGAGGGAAATAGTCTGATCAGATTGGCCGACTACAATTTAAGGTATTCTACATGCCATAGTCGATTATTGAGCAGTATTAAAAATTTTTTAGGTGGTTTAAGTTGAAAAAGAGTGATTTTCAAGTTTTTCTGAAACCTCAAATAGGTTTTTTGCAATATTTTTCCAGGGTGAGAGAAATTTTTCATAGATTAGAACCTTCCTTTTTCATTATCTCCAAATGAGACAAGTACAGGGGTCCATCTCAAATCCCTGAGTCAGAATTTTTCATTAAAAAATAGACTAATTTTGTTGAGTGTGAATAATTGTCTACAATTTGATAGCTTTGTGTCAAGCAATTATGTACATACAAAACACTTTTTCTATAGGACTGAGAACTGGTCACTGGTCCTGGTTGACTGGAGCTGGTTAGAAGTTTGTATCTGCAGTGGTTATTGATATATTTGCTAAAATATGAAAATAATCAGTATTTTTCAAGTTCAAAGAGGTTTAACATGGTTACCTGATGCTTCAACTTACTTTTCTGTGGGTGAAATTTGTAGATGATTCAATTTTAAATAAAACGGGTTCATTCAATAAACAGCCTAAATCTAAAATGTCCCACAAACTCAGAAATCAGGTTTGAATGAAACAAAACTGAATGGCCAATTACATGTGAAGAATCAATGTGTCAAACCTATTAAATCTTATCTTATAAATCATTTATAGTTTTAATTGAAAAATTGTTATAGTTTTAAAATGTTAAATAGTAAATTTTGGTTATAGTGGATATTCTATCCTGACCCATTGTATTTCAAGTATAGTTCTTTATTCTTCTCAAGCATGAGAATCTTGAAATCATATTGTAGTCCAGTCAAATTAAGCAAAAAAAGTGAAAGTCGGAGGACCCAGCTGGAAATTTGCAGATATGATCAGAAAATGGCGCTGGACGAGAAAATTTCATAGGCCTTTTTTTGTAGACAATAAAATTTTGAGAAGAATAAGACTAATTGCAACTTTTTATCATTAAATGTTTTCGAGATACAATTATTTAAAAAATTGGTAATTTTTTCATAGGATTAAGATGTTTAAATTTTTCTCACTTATGAAGTTTGTAACTATAAATTGAGCCCCCGTACATTATTGTATTCTAAATCTCTCTTGGCGAAATTAATTTTTCTTTCATTTGAGACCAATTTCACACTTTTATGTTCAATATGTTTTGAACTACAGCGATTTAAAAGAACCCTCACACCCCCAAAAACCTCCAAAATTGCATATTATATCACAAAAACGTACTAAAAATATTGGGATAAGTTATTGGCTTATATTTCTGGAATTATGTTCCTGAGACCCTAGGCTGTCATGAGCAATGTTATGGGACTAAATTCAATTATGAACCATCTGAAAGAGGAAGATTTCCTCTACATTTCATTATAATTTTTGCCCACAGGTTCCCATTTGGGAGTCACTACCAAATGTGAAAATGTTCTGTTTTCAACAAGGAGGTATTATTACACACAGTAAGCTACCATTACTATCTGAAAATTGAAATTTTTTATCAAATTTGACGTATAATATATGAATTTATACTGGGACTCTTGTCTTGGGGACTTTTAGTATGTTATTCAGCGCCCTTTTCTGATCATATCTGCATATTTCCAGCTGGGTCCCCCAACTTTTATTTTTGTTGCTTAGTTTGACTGGACTATTGGGAAGGCAAAGGGAATGTTTGGGAGGGCAACTGCCTCCCCGTGCCCCCCCAAATTACACCTATGACTATTGTACAGATAATACATTTACAATTAAACAAATCATTTAAAGAAACCTCACAATATTGCACCAATACTGAGACTTTTAAGAAGTCTGAATTGATAAGCAATAAATGAACATTGTAGAGGCCAGCACTCAGACAATACCAGACAGTCAGGTGGTATAGAAGATAAGAGCCACCAGCTGGCTACTACAATCCATTTCCTTATTTTCAAGTCAGTTCTCACTCTGCTTTCCTAAGTGAAACAATGCTAAATTTCTTTGCAATAACTATAATCGCGCAATACCCTATTCGCACCATCTGGAAACCTGCTGGTAGTACAGTGTATGTCCTTATTTTTTGATCAACAAACTGGTAATTCCTTTTCAATATTTTATATTATTATTGAAAATATTAAATAAAATTTGCATTATACAGTCCATTAATTTGCTAAGACCGCCCAAACAAACATAACATTATTTTGTGCTGTCAGAGAATCAGATGGACAAAATGTTACATGCATTAAGTTAATCAGTACAGTTATCTTGTTTTGGTAAATACAGTTCCAACAACTGCCTCACTCTAATTTTGCAATAAGTTTGAGTGAGATAGAGCTTGTTTGTCTGTTATGTTGATTTCCCATATTCTACAAGTACTTTTTGCTTTGATAAAGAGTCTTTGTGCTCTCTCTATTTCTCTTTCCTTTTCTTACGTAGTTCTTTTTAGATGACTTGCTACATTACTCTCTCTTTCCTTCTCAAGATTCAGACTTGTACTTTTTGGTAGGCTTTTGATCTGATTCTATTATTGCTGCTCTGCCCAAATCAGTCTGTCCACAGAGTTGGAAAGATGTAGAACACTTTCTGTTCAAGGTTATTTCTAATGATTCTTCTCCTAAGTTTCAGGATGTCTTTATTTGTGATTTCTAGTATAAAGTAACAATGAAATAATTTTTTTCTAAGAATAAAATTTTCCAAAGTTCCTGTAAAATTTATCATTTAATAGTAAAGTTAGTGTTCCATTATTGTCAATAATATATTCATCTGAATCATGGATTACTGTATCCAAATCCGCTTTTAAAAGGTAACTATAAAATTTTATCTAGTATTTTTGTTTGAAAATATTTTGTACAATTAGTATTTTAAAAATGTCAAATAATAATTTGAGTATACAATCCTTGTAAATTCCAAATAATATAATTTGAATTTTTCATTATTGAAATTTAAAGTTTTTATTATTATTCAAATTATTTCATTTGAATTTTTGTAATTTTGAGTAATGTAATTATTAGCAATCTTGTTATATTGTAATAGGTTCTGTTAAATTGAAATTGTTCAGTTGTATTATTAAGTCTCTGTTTTCTGAGTTCATCTGCAAACAGAGTTAATAGGAAGTTTATAAGGAAACTAAATTGGTTTTATATTGTTTTTATCCTAACAGCAGTTCCAGCTTTACCCACCGAGAGTTCCATCGATTTTCCAGCTTTACCCACCAAGAGTTCCATCAATTTTCCAGCTTTACACACCAAGATTCCAGGTATACCCAGAACAACCTCAACCTTACCAAGATGTCCAGCAGAATCCATTCAATACCACATTTACGAGATGGCAGTTTCTGTGAGTACAGAAATTTCAGCATTTCCAGAGGTAACATTCAGTTGATACTAATGGCAGACTCCAAGAAATCATACACAGAAGCAGTAGGCATTTCAACAAAAGTATTGTCATATATCAAAAGTAATCAACAAAAATAGTGAAGTGAAAAAGTGTTTAAAAGCATATTTCTTCAAGTGTTGGGGCCCCACTTCTACAAAAATTGAGGTATTTGAAAATGTCCATTTACTGTTTTATTGCACCTTATGGTTTCTATAAATTCTTGTGATTTTTTGGTAATTCTGTTTTGTCAATTTTTTATATTTCTTTTTATAATGTAATTTGGAAATTTGATTTTTACTTCCGCCTTTTTTAATTATGAATAACCCCTTTGTCAGACTTAGTATAATATTATGAGATAAGAGTTGATTGCTTATTGAATTTGATAGTTTGGTTAATTTGTTTTCTTGAATTTAAATAATTTCTGACATTTAGAAATTGTGAAAAGATTGACAGAAATTATTCTAAAATTTGAAGAGATAATTAACTAACTAAATAAATAAAACAAAAATCCTGTTACAGGACTTTATAAAAACTGGAAATAGTGTGTAAAATCTGTTTGTTACAGATAAGGGCGTACAGAAAGCTGTAGCCTCTCTCCAACAAGAACAACTTGAAGAATCTTTCAAGGATAATTTGTTAAGGAGCCCCAATCTTTTGTAAAGTTAATAGATCTTGGCAAACTATAGCATATTGTTTTAAGTTCTTCAAGATGGTTGAAATGCATAATATATCACTTGTTGAATTTGAGTGCTTTTAGTTCATTCTGATGTGCCAAAAAAGATAGTACTATTTGTGTTCAAATGCATCATGGAAGTCATTGATTGGAAATAGTTGCATTTTAGCTCATATTTTATCATTATCATTTCATTTAAAATAAAATTATAATAAAAGAGGGGATTATGTTATACAAATTGAGCCCAAATATGAAAGACAATTATTATCTCTGGAGGATCTTGGAATATACATTTCTGGCTCATCATACAAAATTAAAAACTGGGAAAGGTGAAATATTAGTTTCTCATAAAAATACCACTATTTAAATCAAAGCTCGGTCCTTGTTCAAGATAAAGGGGTTGAATTTGACTTAAATATCTTGGAAATGTAATTGGCTAGGATAAGTATAAGAAATCTGTTCTCTATCTGACGCTTTGTTTTTGCATGAATTGCAAAAAAACTAAAAACAGAACCAAAATTAAGTTGTTTCCAGCTTTACATTAATTTTTTGGAACCAGAAGTCAAATTTGCCTAAACTATATACCCATTACAAAAAACTTACAAATTTTTGAAAATTCATAGCTTGGTACTCATTGATTGTAGAAAAATTAGATGGATACTATCCTCTTGTGAATTCTATACCCAAAACAATAGAATGGTTTTTTCACCTAAGAACATTTCCTTTCAAAGTAAATTGAAAAAAAAAACTGAAAAAGAGGAACCAAAAACTCTGCAGATCTCTGGGCACCCTGTATAAAATGGTACTCAGGATGCATTGAATTTGCACATAAGTTTTACTTGTAGTGCCCAGAGATAGTGATACATACATCCTGTTATAGAACAATCATTCTTTTAACAAAGAAGTCAACCAGCAACAGTGATTATTCCTCAAGTTCATTGTTATTCTTCAGGTAATTTTGAACTTTGTTCTTGTTGGAGAGAGGCAACAACTTTGCTGTACACCTTTATCTGTAACAAACAGATTTTACACACT
Source organism: Sogatella furcifera (assembly GCA_017141385.1). NCBI lineage: Eukaryota > Metazoa > Arthropoda > Insecta > Hemiptera > Delphacidae > Sogatella > Sogatella furcifera. The sequence continues at coordinate 29,124,708 of CM029546.1, forward strand.
ATTTTTAGTTTTTATAAAGTCCATCTGATTCTCTGACAGAACAAAATAATGTTATGTTTGTTTAGGTGATCTTAGCAAATTAATGGACTGTATAATGCAAATTTTATTTACTATTTTCAATAATAATAAAAAATATTGAAAAGGAATCACCAGTTTGTTGATCAAAATATAAGGACATACACTGTACTACCAGCAGGTTTTCCAGATGGTGCAAATAGGGTATTGCGTTATAGTTATAGCAAAAAAATTTAGCATTGTTTCATTTAGGAAAGCAGAGTGAGAACTGACTTGAAAATAAGGAAATGGATTGTAATAGCCAGCTGGTGGCTCTTATTTTCTATGCCACCTGACTGTCTGGTATTGTCTGGTATGTCTGATTGCTGGCCTCTACAATGTTCAATTATTGCTTATCAATTCAGACTTCTTAAAAGTCTCAGTATTGGTGCAATATTGTAGGGGTTCTCTAAATGATTTGTTTAATTGTAAATGTATTATCTGTACAATAGTGTCTTGCAGTTTTCTTTTCCTATACCATACTTATTTTTCTTGAATTCTCTTCTATATAATAAATATAATAGGTATAAATATAATAGGTATAAATATAATAGGTTTAAATTGTTTAACTGTTATTATTTACACTTGAAAATGGCAAATAAGCTGAAACATGTTGTGAAATGAAATTTTTTTTAAAGTGTACTCTGATTTTATTCGTTTTTAAAGTTTCTCTTCTATGTGTTCATACAGTTTTCCCTCTGTATTTTGTTAATACTGTTATGCCTTGTTAATTTGTACAGTTACCACATGGTCCCTTCTTGTGGATCAGTGTCAAGAGACCAAGAATCAAATCTGGGAATTTCAAGTATATTGTGTGCATGAAGAGGCATCTGGTTTAAAGGTTCATTTTTCCAATAATTGCATGTATTAAGGTGATGAATTTGGCTGTGTCATGTCAATTTCTCCCACTCTTATTTTCCTTTTCTAAGGATTTCAACAACATTCCAAGCTTCTTTTGTCCTTGAAATTGGATTATATACACCAACATCTATCATCACTATCACTAACAGTTGTAGTAATTATACACTACTCATCTGCAATGGAAAATGTGAGGGGGTGATGGATGATGGTCATCTGCAAGGGGGTGGGGGGTGAAGGTGATCGAGGAGGAATGTTGGTGGTGTGATGGTGGTGGGAGGAAGGAGGTTGTGGTGATGTTAGGTTGGATGAGTTGTCAAAAGTGACCTAGGGATGCAATGTCTTTAGGTGCCAGAACCGGCAATCTACTACTGATACTCCTCACCAAACCCAACAATTTGAACGTCTAGTTAGGGTTGGATACGCATCAAACTTAAGAATCTCAATTTCCATCCTTTTTCCCTTGAGATATTTCAACTTTTTGATTTAAGGTACTAAATAGTACTTGATAGGTACTCTTTAATATTTCCATAGAATCGGGTTTTTTCAAATTTGTCATATTGGCCAGGCTGAGAAAATTTGAAATTTTTAAATTCTCAATGACATTTTTTGAGGTACTTTATTATCTTATTGGGGCTTGAAAATATATTTCCCTGAAACCAGGTAGTTGATATTTACTGAAGTCAGTTTTAAGATTGTACATCAAGAAAATATAATAATCGATTAACTTCTGCATTATGAATGGACTCGTAAGTCACTTCTAAGTATGTTCATAAAACAAAGACCCTTTGAGAGATGAGAAATTGAGTTTATTTTTGAATTATATTGGTTAAAAAATTAATGATTTTGTCTCAACTTTAGGAAACATTTTTTTTATCTACATAATTCAAGACCAAATCAATATTTTTGAACCAATATTGACCGAGCTGGAGTCATTTTCTCATTCCTAGCAAGAGAGTTCTTCGTTGCTTAAATTGGACGACTACTACAGCCTCCATATACTGTGACAGTCTAGTCTCGTCCAAGCAAAGAAGACACTCTGGCAAGATGAGAAAAAGACTCCATCTTCATTCAAATTGGTCAAAAAATTATTGATTTGTTTTCAATCCTAGGATACATTCTGATCTACAATTTGAGACCAAAATAATATTTTTTTAACCAATATTGACCGAGCTGGAGTCATTTTTTCATCTTGCCAGGTGTCTCCTTTGCTCTGGACAGACTCTATATACAGCTTCCGCATACGGTGTATAGTCTTGTCAATTGTCCAAGCTCCCAGTAGCACGGTGTATAGTTTTGTTCGTCCAAGAGCAAGAAAACCCTCTGGGCAAGATAAGAAAATGACTCCAGCTCAGTCTATATTGGTTCAAAGAATTCATTGATTGATGTTCTCAATCCTCAGAAACATTCTGATCTACAATTTGAGACCAATATAATATATTTTAACCAATATTGACCGAGCTGGAATAATTTTCTCTATCTAGCCAGAGGCTTTCTTTGCTTGGCAAGACTTATTTCCATATGAACCCTTAGCTTTGACTGAAGATCATAGACCCTGAATTTCCCTTAAATCGTGCTATATCTCGGCTATTTTTCATGATAAATTTAAATTCTTCTTGGGGTAAGGAAATACCATTTAATAGGTAACTTCAAGATTTACATAACCTAAATTTTTTTCCCAAATTCGAACATGGCCCGGGCTTTGGAGAGGTCATTGACGTCATTGTCATTTTCTTGCCATATCTCTGTTATCGTTGAGGTAATAACGAGATTGAGGTCCCAAAATAAATGTTAGTGGTTTGATACACTTCAATTTTGCAATAGATCAGGATGATCATTCAGTTAGGGTTGGGAGGCTTACGCTTCATCTCCACCATACAGGTACATTATTGAATATCTCTGTCACTCTTAAAGGGTTTAATAATTTCCGTGATTAGAGGTACGAAATAGTACTAAATAGGTACCTAAGATCTATATAGTCATTTTTCAAAAATTCGAACATGGCCGGCTGAGGGGTCATTGACCTTAGTCATTTTCTTCGTCGCATTCGCTATCTTAGAGGTAATAATTCTGAGATTAGATACTCAAATAGGCATTGATAAGAAACTTCCAATTTGTATTATCAGTTGATCAAATTCGGCCCATTGTCAGAGGTATGTCGCTGGCCCGACCATGTTATAATTATTGAAGGACTGTCACCTTTGAGATAATTTAATTCCGCGATTGGGAGGTACGAAATAGTACGCTATTAGGTACCTAAAATTCTACATAGTCATTTTTTCAAAATTCGAACATTAAGGCCGGGCTGGGAGGTCATTGACCCCAAACTTCATTGTGAAATATCTCGGTTATTTTTCATGATAAATTAATTTTTTCTTGAGGTACGAAATAGTACTTAAATAGGTTTTCCCTAAGATTTACATGGTAATTTTTTTAAAAATTCGGACATGGCCGGGCTGAGAGGTCATTGACCCTGTTATTTTCTTTTATCGTATTCCGTTATCTTTGAGGTAATAATTCCGATATTAGAGGTACTTAAAATAGTAATTGATAGGTACTTTCAATTTGCATTATCAGTTTGATCAAATTCGCCACAATACCGGGAGGCATGTTGCTGGCCCGCCTACGTTATAATATTGAATATCTCCGTCAATTTTTTGAGGAAATAATTCCCAGGATTGGAGGTAATAAAATAGTACTTTAAAAATAGGCACTTAATATTGACATGATTAGTTTTATTAAATTCTTTTTCATGGCCGGGGCCATTAGACATGTACGCCCCTTTTTCTCCAAAGGGCCGGGTTTCAAACGTCAATGACCTCTCAGCATAGGCGTAATTTTGGGGGGGGGGGCACGGGGAGGCAGTTGCCCTCAAACATTCCCCTTTGCCCCCCCAATAGTCCAGTCAAACTAAGCAACAAAATTAAAAGTTGGGGAGGAAACCCAGCCTAAAAATTTGCAGATATGACTGTAGTAAGCGCACTGAATAATACATTCTAAAAGTCCCCAAGACAAGAGTCCCGGTATAAATTCATATATTATACATAAAATTTGATAAAAATTCCCAAATTTTCAGATAGTAATGGTAGCCCTACTGTGTGTAATAATAATTTCTTCGTTGAAAACAGAACATTTTCACATTAGAGTGACTCTTCAAACGGGGAAACCTTGTAGGCGAAAATTATAATGAAATGTAGAGGAAATCCTTTTCCTCTTTCTCAGATGGTTAGTAATTAAAAATTTAGTCTCAACATTGCTCATTACAGCCAAGGGTCTCAGGAAATATAATTCCAGAAATATAAGCCGAATAACTTATCCCAATATTTTTAGGTAATGTTTTTGTGGATATATAATATGCAATTTTGGAGGTTTTTAGGTGTGAGGGTTCTTTTAAATCGCTGTAGTTCAAAACATAATTGAACATAAAAGTGTGAAAATTTGGTCTCAAAATGAAAGAAAATGAATCTTACTGAGAGAGATTTAGGAAATACGATAATGTACGGGTGCTCAATTTATAGTTACAAACTTTATAAGTGAGAAAAAATTTTAACATCTTAATCCTATGAAAAAAATTACCAAATTTTTTAAATAATTGTAACTCGGGAAAACATTTAAATGATAAAAAAATGCAATTAGTCTTATTCTTCTCAAAATTTTATTGTTCTACAAAAAACCTATGAAATTTTTCTCGTCCAAAGCACCATTTTCAGATCATATCTGGCAAATTTTCAGATGGGTCCTCCGACTTCACTTTTTTTGCTTAATTTGACTGGACTACAATATGATTTCAAGATTCTCATGCTTGAGAAGAATAATGTACTATACTCAAAATACAATGGGTCAGGAGCAGAATATCCACTATAAACCAAAAATTTACTATTTAACATTTTAAAACTATAACACTTTTTCAAAATTGAAACTAATTTAAAGATTTATAAGATACATTATTTAATAAAGTTAGACACATAGCTGATTCTTCAAAATGTAATTGGCCAAAATTTCAGTTTTGTTTCATTCAAACCTGATTTCTGAGTTTGTGGGATACTTTAGATTTAGGCTGTTTATTGACTGAACCAGTTTTATTTAAAATTGAATCATCTACAAATCTCACCTACAGAAAAGTAAGTTGAAGCATCAGGTAACCATATTAAACCTCTTTGAACTTAAAAAATACTGGATTATTTTTCATATTTTAGCAAATATATCAATAAACCACTGCAGATAAACTTCTAACCAGCTCCAGTCAACCAGGACCAGTGACCAGTTCTCAGTCCTATAGAAAAGTGTTTTGTACGTAATCGTACTGATAATAAAGCTATCAAATTGTAGACGATTATTCAACACCAATAAAATTATACTCCTATTCATAATCACTTGAGATGAAATGAACAAACCCTTTTGCTCGTATGTGCGGTAGAGGGAAGGTAAATTTAATTTCATGCGATGGTCAGCTGCAGTCAAACAGCTGTAGCCAATCCACAGTTCTTGGCTTTTCCTCAAGCTTCCACAAAAATAGCTACCTGTACATGCAAAAGTTTTTTTTATTCCGTCTCAAGCAGCGATAATAGAATATGAGAATATGATAATGAGAATATGATAATAGAATATATTTCCTATATTCCTATTCTCTCTGGTCTCAAGTGATCGTGAAAAGGGTATAGTTCAGTTTTTAATAAAAAAATTTGACTCAGGGATTTGAGATAATCTCTGTACTTGGTCTCATTTTGGAGATACAATGAAAAAGGAAGGTTCTAATATATGGAAATTTCTCTATCCTGGAAAAAAAAATCGTGAAAAATCTGTTTGAAGGGTTCTAGAAAAACTTAAAATCACTTCTTTTTCAACTTAACCCGCCTTTAAAAATACATTGCTCAATAATTCACTATGGCAGTTGTAGAATACTCCAAATTGTAGTCGTCATTCTAAGTAGACTATTTCCCTCTCCATCCGAGAAATAGAATAGGTTGTCAGATTGTGATAAATTGAAACTTCTTCAAATCCTCGATTAGAACCCTATCTGTATGTTGAATTTCATCCTTGACATGCCAGTAGTATTCAAACGGTTCCTGGGTGCAAAAGGATTCAAAGGAAGTTTGATCTTTTTTTGATAGAATTGAAAAAGCGCAAAAAAATTACGGCTCCGTTGTACCATATCACTTCTCTCACAATCATTGGTTGTAGTAAACATCATGTCGGCAGTCAAAATGACAAGGAGAATTCGTGCTTTCTTGATGGTTTTTAAATTTTCTATATCCGATCAACAATTCAGTTTCTATTTACGAATATGTTTGTCAATGTCAAGTCTACTTCGAACAGAAAACAATGAAATTTTTGACGATCTAGAAACTTTTTTTGTTTAAGATAAGTGTGGTAGAAAGCGAGGAAGTTATTCAAAAACAATTGAAATTTTTCTCCAATTGTCAAAAATAGTCGGAAGATTGTAATTTGCCCTCTGAAGAGTTTCAAAGTAAGAAGAGCGGTATATGCATGAATCATTGTGTGTTAGAGATTAAGATAATTGGAGTTGTTGAAGCTAATCGACTTAGATTTTCGAACTGCGAACAGCTGGTTTATCAAGCAAAAATAGTGAGTTTTACAACACCGCATGATTTTTCCGAAAACCCCGCCGTCACTGTTTACTTTAACATTCAGTAGAATGTGTTCGCATTAGAAGAAGTTCCAATTTCACACAATCTGACAACGAAGCTTATTTCTGGTGAGGGGGGAAAAGGTCAACTTTACGTTGCTCCAACTATAATGTGAAAATTATTTACTCCCTTCCTAACAATACCTTTTAAAAATTTTAATTTTGACAAATGATTCTTGAGATATTGAACAATTTAATGACTGTAAGTAGGCCCTACTTGAAAAATATCTAAAATCTATGGTTTCCGGATCCGGGCTGTTACACATTTCGTGACACTCTGTATATCATCAATATTTTATGCTCGAAAAATAGATTTCGGTACTTGATTGGCTATATAAAAGGCGTTCTTTAAAGCACAGTTTTTAAATATACCTTTCACAAAAATTTTTTGCCGGGCGCCTCACGCCCGCTTGGCAGAGGGAGGTACAATCTCCAGGCCCATTAGAGCCCCTGGTATTTTTCAGATTTCAGTTTGGCATTGAAGTAGATTTTGCCTTACATACATAACAGAATTATCAGTGATCAGTAAACCACTACCCAGAAGCAAATCTTGCCCCCGCTTGCCCCCTCAATGAAAATTTTGAATTTACGCTCCCGCTTCCTCAGCCCGGCCATGTTCGGAAATTTTGGAGAAAAATTAGTATTATGTAAATCTTAGGTACCTAATTAAGTAGTATTTCTGTACCTCAAGAAGAATTTTAATTTATGATGAAAATAGCCGAGATATAGCATGATAAAATTCAGGGTCTATGATCTTCAGCCGAGGCGAAGTTCATATGGAAATAGTCTTGTCGTGGCTAAAAGAAGATCCTTTCATTTAAAGATGAGAATGGTTCCGTCGTCAAGAGTTAAGTTAAAAAATATTATTCCTGGTCTCAAATTATAGATCAGGAATGTTTCCTAGGATTGAGAACAAATCAATAATTTGTTGACCAATTAAGACCGAGTTTGGGGTTTTTTTTTTTTATCTTCCCGAGGGTTACCCGGGCTAGAGTTTCACCGATAAGTTTTTAGAGGCTGTTCCGAAAAGACACCCTGGAAGATGAGAAAAAAGACTCCCGCTCGGGCAATATTGGTTTTGAATTTATTTTGGGCTAAAAATTTTAGACGAATTTTATCCCAGGGGTTGAGAAAAAAAATAATAATTTTTTACCAATTTCCAGAGCTGAGTCATTTTTTTTCCCTTTCCAGAGGGTCTTTTGCTTGGACAGACTAGGGCTCTACAATTGGAACATGGAAGGAATAGTTCCCGCCAAAAAAAAGATTTTAAGATGAGAATAAATTTAACTTAATATTGGTTCAAAAAATATTTTTTTTTTCAAATTTTAATGGGAAAAAGTTTCCTAGGGTTGAGACCAAATCAATTTAAATTTTTTAACCAATATAGACCGAGCTAGGGGTAGTTTTTTTATCTTGCCAGAGAGTCTTCTTTGCTTAGACATACTTAGAAGTGAATTTTTTAAAACCCCTTCACGTAATAAAAATTAATCAATTATTATTTTCTTGGGTGTACAATTAAACTGACTTTTTTAAATATCAATACCCGGGTTTCCCAAATATATTTTAGCCCCAATAAGATAATAAGTACCTAAAAAAAAACCAAAAAAATTTTAAAAAATTTTAAATTTTCAGTCCAAAGCGCAAAAATTTAAAAAAATGATTATGGAAAAAGTAAATTTTCAATTTTTTAGACCCCCCAATTAAAAAATTGATACCCCCAAAAAAAGGATGAAATTGAGATTCCGGTTTTATGCGTATCCAACCCAATTTGACGTCCCAATTTGACCCGGGGGAGGGGGGGAATAGTAGTAGATTGTTTGGGTTTTAAAACCCAAAGGAATTGATCCCAAGGTCACTTTTTTAAAACCTTTAAACCAACCTAAATCACCCAACCACTTTTCCCCCCACCACCATCACACCACCCCAAAATTCCCCCCCATCACCCTCATCATCACCACAACCCCTTTCAGATGATCATCATCACCCCTTTTTAATTTTCCCCTTGTAGATGATAGTTAATTTTTACAATTAAAGGAAGGGTGGGGGAGGGTAGATGTTTGATATAATCCAATTTTAAGGGCAAAAGAAGCATGGAATGTTATGAAGCTTTGAAAGGAAAAAAAGAGGGAAATTTACATAAAAATTCATCACCAAATAAAAAACAAGAAAGGGGAAATTTTAATTGGAAAAATTAAAAGGCATAACAGTATTAAAAAAACAAGGGTAAAACTGTAAAACACATAGTAAAGAAAAAGAATTTTGGAAAAAAAAGAAGGTATAGGGAAAAAAAAAAACTGCAAGAAAACTATTGTAAAGATAATACATTTACAAGGAAACAAATCATTTAGAGAAACCCCACAATATTGCACCAGTACCCCGTTTTGAAGTTTTGAATTGATAACAATAAAAAGAACAAGAGAGGCCCGCAATTGGGGCAATACCAGACAGTCAGGTAAAGATAAGAGCCACCACTACAAACCATTTTCCTTTTAAGTTGCCCCACTTTACTTTCCCAAGGGAAAAAGCTAAATTTATTTTTCCAAACTTTTAACGGGCCAAAACCCCCTTTGCACCATCTTGGAAAAACCCAGAAAATTTTATGCCCCTTTTTTTTGATCAAAAAACCGGGGTCCTTTTTTAAAATTTCTTATTATTATTGAAAAAGAATAAAAAATGCATTATACAGTCCATTAATTTCTAAGACCACCCAAACAAAATGCAATTATTTTGTTGTCGAGAACGATAGACTTTATAAAAACTGAACAGTGTGTAAAATCTTGTTTGTTACAGATAAGGGCATACAGCAAAGCTGTTGCCTGGTTTCCAACAAGTAAGAACAAAGTTCTAAAATTACCTGAAAAAAATAACTATAAACTTGAGGAATAATCACTGTTGCTGGCTGACTTCTTATCCTGTTAAAAAGAATGATTGATCTATAACAGGATGTATATATCACTAAAGTGCTGCCTTACAGATCATTGGGAATGACCAAGGTCACTTTTGGGCAATGGTGAGCCCTGTTGCCACTGTTATCCACCCTTTCCTTTTGGCTAGCCTAGAATGATTGTTTTTTCTATTACAAAACAATTCAAGGAAGGTGCAGCTATACCTCCCCACCCAAAGAAACAGCACTTCTTCTCTTCACATACCCCACTCTCTCCCTTACTTATAGCAACACCCTGAGTATGAAGTGGCAATTTTGACCCGGGGAGAGCTGGAGGAAGGGTGGGTGAAAAGACTTGGGTTGACTTTGAATAAAGAACTTTAAAACAGGGCTGTTTAAAATGATTGAAAATAAATAAAACAAACACCCTTTTGAAAACTTTAAAAAATTATAAAACACATAATATGTTTTCAGATCTAAGCCCATTTTCAATGTGGATAAAAATAGTTATCGATAATATAATAGTTAATGATAACTATTTTTATCCACATTGGAAATGGGCTTAGATCCCGAAACATGTATGTGTGTTTTATAATTTTTGAAGTTTAAAACCAAAAAAGGTGTTTGATTTTTATTTATTTTTCAATTGGTTGACCTTGCTTATTCCAAAGATCTGTGGGCAAACTATAGTAGTTCTGGGGAATGGCAGACCTCAAAAAAGTCACCCACATTCCCTCAATTACAAAAGGCCACTGGTTCTGTATTCACGGCACATCCAGAATTTCAAGTGTGTTCCCAAATTTCCAAAAGTCGGTGCAAGGGAAGTCAGCAATGCAGTGGATACAGTTATATTTCTTGTTGGCATTAGGGTGCTTGGGAAACTGTCAGGTAAGTCCTTTATAATCATTTTTAATAATGTTTTCCTTCTCATGGGTAACAGCCCGTTTAACGGTTGGGTATACAGTCAAACAGCTGTAGCCAATCACAGCACTTGTTGTTAGCCTGTGGTCGACCGCCTGTCAAACTGTTTTGCATAAAGAATAACTTACCTTAGAACCTATCTGAAATATCTCTGCTGACTTCAATGGAAGTATATCATCTGATAGACCAAGGGCTGGAGGTAGTTTTGTATGCAAAATATGAGGACCACACATTTTCTGAAAAGATAAATCAGAAACTAGGAGGAAGGGTAAAAATATTAGTTTCTCACAAAAATACCACTATTTAAATCAAAGCTTGGTCCTTGTTCGAAGATGAAGGGTTAAATTTGACTCAAATCTCTTGGAAATGTTATTGGCTAGGATAAGTATAAGAAATCTATTCTCTATCTGATGCTTTCTTTTGCATGAATTGCAAAAAACTAAAAACAGAACTAAAAATTCAGTTGTTTTCCTGTCACTCTGTATTATGCACACCCCAGAATTCAGAATCCATTGCAAACTTATATTGACTTATTTGGAATGCCCAAAGTAGATTGAGACGATTTCCAGCATTACATACATAAAATTTTGTAACCAAAATTTGAATTTGCCTGAACTATATACTTATTATAAAAAACTTATAAATTTTTGAAAAATTCATAGTCTTGGTACTCATTGATTGTAGGTGGTAATCAGGATGGATACTATTCTCTTGTGAATTTTATGCCCAAAATAATAGTATGAAGCAGGAATATATGCAGGTTATATGCAATAACAGTTTATGCAGGTTATTCCTATAATCTATTCAATGAGAGAGGTTACATGTGAATGGAAAAATCATAGAACAATTGTACGGAGTTATGCAGAAAGGAACCACCAACCCACAATAATCAGCTACTTTTTGAGATATTGCGTACCAAAGATGAAACTGCAATAACATCTCCCATTTTATTATCCAATAAGATATTCTGATTTTGGGAACGTATATGCTCTTAATATCATAAACTAGATATTTATATACAAAAAGCATTAAATTCCCATTTTATGGTAATATTTATTTGGGCCTATCCCTTCGCAAAAACATATCCTACTTTATGTGTTATGCAGAAAGGAACCAACCCACATAATTGCCATTGGAACCAGACTAAAATTTTTGTGTTTTTTTCTAGAGAAAAAGAATCATATGAGACGAATTTCTCTACTCATGGATTAATATTATAAAGGAAAGAGTGTTTCCCAATTTCCCACCCACCTTGTTACCCCCTCTGCACCCCTTAAAGTTTCCATTTTTAAGGGTTTCTCACATTGAATGTATCTCTTGTAGCACTCATTGGAAATAAGAAATCAAACTTTTTCTCATTTTTCAGTAAACTAAATTCTCTTTATTATGTCTCTACCATTTCATTGTAGTTCCTGCAGTTCTATCAAAAATTATATAAATGGAAGAATGGAGGGATCTCTCAGATTTCCTGCATAAAATTTCACTATTATCTTCTTGAATGAAAGTTTACAGGATGATTCTACTGAAATGTCTCTTATGAAACTTGTAGAAACTTTCCAAAACCTACATTTTGAATGATAGAAACATATATTTTTCTGAATTTTAACATAAGTAAATAAATGAAAAGGGTTATCTCAGAAGCGTTTGATGGATAGCCCATCATATGAGTGAGAACTAAAACCATCAAGTGAGAACTAAATTAATACATTAATACATTAATACTTTTAATACATTAAATTTTAAAATAATTCATTTAGGGAAATTATAAGGAGTTGATTGTCTCCCCATTGATAACTATAGCATGTTGGCAAGTGTACTGTCTGAAGTCCCCATACTACCCCTTATTCAAGAATTCTTATATCACATGTGTCTCACTCTATAGAGATAAATAATTGAACTTTGTATCATTATTCAGTGAATTCAATTGGCTTTAACAATACATGATACTCTATATGTATTCATCATTACAGTCTAGCTCTAGAAGTTGAGGTTATTCATGGAAGAATGAATGAAAACGATGTTTTTTATCCCTAACTTTCATTATTTTTCAAAAAAGGTTTACAGAATTGTTTGACTCTGATATTTTCTTTTCATAAAACTTGAACAGCATGTCAAGAATAATTTAAAAAATATCAGAATTTTTCACTGGAATTGAATGTGTCTTCAAAATTTTCTGTAATGTTTAATTTGCCGTGAATTCTTGCAACATGCGGCCAGCCTCAGACCAGCCGTCAAGTGCTTCCAAGGTTGTGCTTTTGTAGGCACACGGACATATACTCATGTTAAATTCTAACAAAATATATGTTTCTATTATTCGTGAAGTAGGTATATTAAAATTTTTACATGTTTCATATTAGACATTTCCTATTTTACTTTTATAAGGGAAAGAATGAAATTTTTAGGCAGAGTCTGTAGAGTCTGTCCAAGCAGAGAAGACCTCTGGCAAGATGAGAAAATGACTCCAGCTCAATCAATATTGGTTCAAAAAACATTGATTTGGTCTCAAATTGTAGTGTGATAGTGTGGAAACAATTAAAATTAATTAATTTTTTTTCAATCCATTGGTAGACAATTTAATAAAACCGAATTAATGTGTAACAATAGCCTGTTGTACTTTGAGCCACATCGGATGTCTGTTCCGGCGGCGGAAACTGCTGCCTCAGCGGTGGGTATTGTCTTACAGTGGGCCATCCTGAATGTCTCCTCTGTGTACTGTCACTCAAAAAGAAAATTAATGTTCTTATTGATTTTCTTTTTGATTTATAATTCCCTGATGAATTGTTAGAGGGCGCCAGCTCACGGACCAAGTTGCCAAAAATATTCCACGGCGTGTGAAAAAATTTGGAGAGCTTTAGTCAGTGAGTGGTGTGTGTTGACGAGGTACGACGGGTTCCGGAAATGTTTGGGGCTGGCTGTTTGATAATTTTGGGTGAGTGAATACAAAAGGAAAAATTTATTAGATTGATGACTACTTCAGTGGTATCTTGACAACTCATTTATTCTTTTATCTTCAATTAATTTAAATCCATTCCGACTTGTTTTCGAAATTGGTTTTCTAAATTGTTGTTTGTTTTGTTTGTAATTCTGGACACCGAAAGTACAGTAGGCTATTGTTAACAAGGGGTCAGGCATATTTTTCTCTTATTCATTGGATTTATTTGTCTTAATTTTATGGATAATTTAATTTAATGGAGAATAGGAGAATTAAGGTTGTAATTAAATTGTAAAGTTGAGACGGGATTCTCAATAGAGTGAGCGGTGCTCAATTATTGAATAATTTAACTACTAAAGAGCTTGGAGAACCAGATTATGGAAATATAAATAAATAATTTTATAGGATAGTTTATAGTATAATATAAAGGTAATTTTGATAGGACTAAGTTTTGATATAGGACTAGATAGGACTAGGCATTGGTATAAAATTTAAGTTATTCTAACTAACTTTGGAATAAATTAATAGATTTTCTAATAAATATTTCTGATAAATTTTATTAATAAATTAATCTCCTTGTTAGTAATAGGTTCTATATATAGGAAGGTAGATACAAATTTGTGGACATTCGATAAATTGATGATAAATTTGATGATTTGTCAAAGTAAATTTGGTTAGGATTAGGCTTTGTTTTGTAAAAGGATTTTGGCAATTATTGAATATTTCGCGTAAACAGTTTGATGTTAATCACGAACTTCGCGTTCGTGTTTGTTTTATTTTATTCACGATAGGTTACTGTGTTTGTGTATCAGTGAGGTTGCTTAGTTTAATAATTGATTTTGAAATATTCGTTTACGCTATCTGAAGGACTCTAAGTTGAAGGAAATTATTTTGATTGTCAACATCGTTGTCCATCAATTTGCTAGGTATAGGGTGTGTTGAGATTATATTGCCAATCAATCACGTTAAATTATGTGGAGCTGTAGAAGTAAGTTCTTTTATTCTCGTTTGAATCATCTTGAAGTTAAGTTCTTTAATTTTGCAAGATTAAGTCCTTTTATTATTATTGTAAGGTTTGGTTATTTAAGATTGAGTTAAGTGTTAGTTTAGGTTGCAAAAATTCAAATTTGTTGTCAATTTCATGAACACTGCGTTATTGAACGATTATGGGTAATATTTAAGTATGATTTGAATTGAAGTAATCAAAATTTAACAATTGTGTATAACGTTTGTTTATCTTGTTAACATTGGTGGCTTTGAGCATGGCTTCCAGTTAACTGCTGATCTTAATACAGCTGTCGTAGAATTATTGTTTGCCAGTTTTACTGAATTTTTTCTGAATTCAACTTTACCTAAAATCATCTTTTTTTTATCAAAAATTTAGAGTAGTTCTGATTTTGCTGGTTCTGGCGCAGATCCGAGTAGTAGTATGAAAGTGTCCGTTCTGGCCCATAGTAATTCACAATTAATTTTGCAGACAGCAGCACTCTTCCACCAATATTAACTTTAAATCAATTTCAATTTTTTTTTTTTTTACATATTTTTATTAGAAAAATTCTAATTTTTTTCCATCTAAGGAATTTATTTTTAAATCATATTTTATCCATTACTTGTAACCTAGATAATAAAATATTAGATTTAGGGATTATCAACCATAAAACTGCAGTTCTAGAAGGGCGGAGAATAAAGGGCGTTTTTCTCAATCCGTCGTTTTCTGACAATCACCCCACCTATCTCCGGCTACATAATTTGGTGTCAGGTGGGGTGGCTGCAACAATGGCCACTGATGAAGGACGAACCATGGAGGAGTTGCACACAAGGGTGATTCAGCTGCGGAAGAGAGAAATGCCTTAGCACAACAACAGGAACAAACCACTGCAGAACTAGCTGCTCTCAGAGCACAACAGGCCAGGTGCAAGCCAACCAAGGGTGAAGAAGGATCTAGGCTTCAGTCGTTGATCAAGACATTCACTGGAGATGGCACTGGCCCATCTGTTGAGGAGTTTCTCAAAAACATCAACCTAGTGGCAGAAACTGGCAACTGGGATGAGGCTGCCCAAAAATTCATCTCACAGACTGAAGGTGACCGGACCAGCAGCAGCCTGTTTGGACTCACACCCTGAACTCTTTGAGACTGCAGCTAGATTCAAAGACTTTGAGAAGGTGTTGCCATGTCAGCGGTTTGGCCAGTCCCAAGATCCACAACACTATATGCTGGAACTCATGGGGACCACTCAACAGCCTGGTGAAACTGCACGTGCATTTGCAGACCGATGTCGTACACTGGGGCAGAAGGCGCAACCAACCACTGCCAGTCGGGAACAAATGGAGTGGTCCTGTACACAGATGGACCAGACTGTACTCACTCATTTGTTCAGGGCCTCCGTGCCCAGTTGGCCACCATGCTGAAGCTGTATCCACCCTCTGATTTGGAGGATGCAGTTAAGATAGCGGAGAGGATGGAGAACATCAGGTGATCCAGCAACCCCTTATCCAAAATCTTCCAGGTCCATCAGGAAGAACAAGGGGCAGACTCAGTTGAGATGACAGTAGGGCAGGTGGAGGCAGCCCAGCAGTACAAAAGAAGATCAACCTGTTTTGGATGTGGAAAGCCTGGTCACTTTGCCCGTGAATGTAGGAGCTCCACTAATGGCCAATCCTGGAGGCAAGACACCAGGCAGAGAGAGGAGGTCCACAACAGTTAAGTGGAGGCAGCCAACACTCTAGGCGATTCTGTTTTGTCTGTGGGGATCAGAACCATCTAGCATTCACATGCTCCCAGCGGAGGCTCACACCATCAGAGCAAGTCAACAGAGGAAACCAACAAGAATCAAACTGTCAGCAGGAGAATTTGACCCCAAATGGGAGAGGCTTGGCCAGTGGCCCAAGGTCAAGCCAGTAGGGGAGAGGCCACAAGAAACATGGGTACCCAGCGTAAGCAGGGACGGGGGTCACCCAACAATCCAATTACACTTCAGCAAGGACATTGTCAGAACTCTCTTGGTGGATTCCGGTGCGGACATTTCTATCCTTCGAGAACCTATACCACAAGTGCCACTGGAGCCAGCCAAAATGATTGCAAAGGGAGTCACAGGAGCACTACTGGGTGTACAGGGTGCTCAGACCTTGGAATTTGAAGTTGCACAGGAGAAAGTGAGGCATACCTTCATAATAGCAACAATTGACACCTGGAAGGATGGACTTCTTGGCTGGGATCTCTTTCAGAAAATGGGGCTGGTCCTGGATGGGCAATCCCGATCAATCACATGTAGAGGAACAGCTATTTCAAGACCTTCAGCATTTATCAAGGAGGAGGCTCAAATTTCCACCATCAAGAGGACATCAGAGATCAATCCAGAGTCCAACCATATGCCAGAAGTGGTAGCCTTAGAGAACAGGGCTATTCCAGCATATTCAGAGATGATACTGAAAGCCCAGGTGAAAGCTAGTAATGGAGGAGTGATCATTGTGGAACCAGCTAATCAACCTCAATCTGGGCTGATGGTAAAGGGAGCCTAGGCATCATCAACAAAGGAGTAATACCAGTGAAGGTAGTGAACCTGACAGCTACACCTATGATAGTAGACTCGGCTTCAACTACTGGGACAGGCCTGTTCAGTGATTGGTGATGGAAGTATGGAACATGAAGTGGTTCAAGTAGGCCTAGTGGAAGTTCCTTGCTCTCTGGCAGAACGGAAGAAGGACATCACCACCCAACTGAGCCACCTCTCCCCAGGAGGCCTTGAGGATTAAAGAGGTTTTGATGAGGTACCTGACACTGTTTGACGAACCTGGGAAGGAGGGATGTAACATTAAGGTGGAGCACCATATCCCTACTTTGGACTCCCCACCTATTGCAAAGCGCCCTTACCGGGTGCCTTTCCATCTGCGCCCAGTAGTTGAAGAACATCTATGGATATGCTGAACAAGGGAATCATCACTCCATCTACCAGCCCATGGTCTGCACCAGTTGTCCTTGTTCGGAAGACCATGGATGGTACAACAAAATGGCGATTCTGCACTGATTTCAGGGCATTAAATGAAATTACAAAAGCAGATGCCTACCCATTGCCATTGATCCATGAAACTCTGGAGAATCTGGGAAGAAGCTGGTACTTCTCTACTATTGATTTGCATAGTGGCTACCATCAAATTCCTATTGCAGCAGAGGATCGAGAAAAGACTGGGTTTACCACAGTTGGTGGGCATTTCCAGTATGAGCGAATGGCTTTTGGCTTGACAGGTGCTCCAGCAACATTCCAGAGGATGATGGATCAACTGCTATCTCGTATCAAGGGGACAGAATGCCTTGTCTATCTGGATGATGTGATCATCTTCAGTGAAAGTATTGAAGAACATGCTGTTTGACTAGGCCATGTTTTTGATATTCTGCAGCAAGCAAACCTGAAGGTGAATTTGAAGAAATGCAGTTTTGCCAAGGAGGAGGTTGGGTACCTAGGGCATGTTGTCAGCAAGGATGGAGTTAAGCCTGACCCTGAGAAGATCAAAGTAGTAAAGATAACACCCACAGCCAAGGAATGTGCGGGAAGTGAGGGGATTTCTAGGATTAGCAGGATATTACAGAAGGTTTATCCCAAACTTTGCCGATTTAGCAAAACCACTTACCAGCTTGGTAAAAAAAAGGATACCCCTTTTGCTGGAGAGAGGACCAACAGACAGCATTCCAACAACTCAAGGATAAGATGTGCTCAAGCTTAGTGCTTATATACCCAGATTTCAGCCAGCCATTCCTATTGGCCACTGATGCATCAGGCACTGCTCTAGGGCAGTATTGTCGCAATTGACTGATGTAGGTGAACGACCAATAGCTTATGCCAGTCGACAACTAAATGCAGCGGAGAAGAACTACTCAACTACAGAGCGAGAGCTGCTGGCAGTAGTGTGGGCAACCAAGCAATTTCGTTGCTACCTGCTGGGGCGTGCCTTTACCCTGATCACTGACCATGCAGCTCTGAGATGGATGCTCAGTCTGAAGGATCCATCATCACGGCTGACCAGGTGGGCACTGCGACTTGCAGAATATGACTACACAGTACTCCATAAGCCAGGAAAACATCATTCCAATGCAGATGCTCTCAGTAGACAAGTGATGGAGGTGAAAACAGTGGAGGAATTGGGAGAAAATACAATCCAACTGGCACAGGACAAGGATAAATGGTGTCAAGGCATACTGAATACCGGTCAAGGATGCCAGGAGGACAACATCATTTGGTGGACCCAGGGCAACCCAGATAAAACCACTTGGAAGTTGGCTGTTCCAGAAAAGCTGAGGAGGCAGGTCATGGAGTTGTGTCATGACACCCCCTGGGCTGGACACCCAGGAACTGAAAGGACCATTGCCCGGATAAAACAGCGCTATCACTGGAAGGGGTTGACTGAAGATGTGAAGAAATATGTGGCTGAGTGCCATCCATGTGCTCTACGTAAAACACCCAACTCTTTAACAGCACCATTAGTCAAAGCATATGAGCCCTCACGACCTATGGAGATGATAAGTTTAGATATTGTAGGTCCCTTGCCAACAAGCAACAATGGCAATAAGTACTTCCTGAGCTTCATAGACCATTTTACCAGGTATGCTGAAGGAATTCCATTACCTAATCAAACAGCAGAGACTGTTGCAAAAGCTTTTGTCCAGTCAATCATCACCAGACATGGAGTTCCAGAACGCCTGCTGACTGATCAGGGAAGGAACTTTGTCTCAGAACTCATGATCAACACCTGCAAGCTTCTGGGCATCAATAAACTACAAACCACGGCTTACCACCCCCAAAGCAATGGAAGATTGGAAAGGGTCCATCGCACATTGACAGACAGCATATCCCAGTTTGTACAAAGGGATGGGTCAGATTGGGATCAGTGGGTACCATATGCCCTGATGGCGTATCGGTCAGTGGTGCACTCAGCAACAGGATACTCCCATTCTACCTGGAACATGGTCGGGATATGATTCTACCTGGAGACTTTTACATCCCTAAGGATCTTCAAGGGAGCCAGTTGGAGGATCATCTGCGGCAACTACAGAAAAGGCTTCAGGAAGCATATGAGGTTGCTATGAAAAACTCCATCAACTCAGCAGAAAAGAGGATCCAGACTGCTAACCATAATCGTAAACAACGAATCTTCAAGGAAGGGCAGCGTGTATATCTGCACAATCCAGCAGTACGTCTTGGAGATGCCAAGAAATTCCACCATCCTTGGACAGGACCATATGAGGTGAAGAAGAGATTATCAGATGTGAACTATATGTTGCTCCTACCTGATGGACGGCAGATGATTGTTCACATCAACCGTTTGAAGCCCTGTGTAGGCACTCAAGATCAGGAGGAGGAGAAAGGGGAAGAGGAAGCACCTACAACCCTGACCACACAACAAATAACAGGAGAAGATGAGGAGATTGATGAATACCAGCCCTATATGGAATCAGATGATGAAAGTAGGGAGGATCAGGAGGAAGAGGAAGGAGTGAGTGAGGATGAAGATAATGAGGAAGAGGAGGAGAGAAAGACCACCCAAAGGAGTGGCACCAGCAGTGGAACCAGAGGAAGATGAGGTGTTTGATTTGTCCAGCCCAGATGTGCAGGTAGATGACCCCGGGATGTAACCTATCAGCCTAGGGCAAGAGAGGCTGAAGATCAGACTGACCGCTCACCATATCCCTTGCGGAATAGGCCGGACCCTCACCTAACTGTTCATGGATCCTGTAAGTTACTCTTGGACTGAGTAGGGGTGCTTGCAGAGGAAGTGGACAGGACCGTGAGAGGCAGGAAATAGAAAATAAATTAGCAACAGAATGAATATAATAGAAAATGCAGTCAATGAGGGAGATAGGAGGAATCAACAAGATAAAGAAGAGAGCAAGGCAAGGAAAAGGTGATTGAAACAAAGGAGGAGTGAAGGTAAGAGGAGAGGTGATAAGAGTAAGAGATGAAGTTGGCATGCCCGGGAGGTAACATGATAGGTGGAATATTGGTGGAATCAGGTGGAAAATTGGAGTGGAATTGGGTGAAAACAGAGTGATATTGAGGAGAATGTAGATGTTAACAAAGCTGAACTTCATTACAGGCTTGGTGCACATCCTAGGAGCCAAGTCCAAGGAGGTAGGTGTCCACTTTGTGCAGCAGAAGGAGATCCTGCTGACTGGGGATCGATGGAGGATTATTGTATCATTGAACATTACCAAGATATGCCATGGGATTGCCAATCTACGTATGCGTATTGAGGATACCCAGAAAACGTGGTGGAAGGCTACTGAACACATCCCTGATCTAGGAGTGCATGAAGGGTTTCTAAGGAGGCTACTTCAATCAGGGCAACAACTGGAGGAGGCAGGGCAGGCCTTGATGGAGCTACTACCAACTGGACGAAAGGCAAGGACTCATCAACCTTGGAGGAAAGATGTTGCGGGTGTTATTTGGGACAGCTGAGGAAGATGATGTCATTCATGTACAAAGGAGTTTAGAACATACCAATCAGAAGACAACAGATGTAATCCATATCTAAAAGGAAATGTTAACAGTTACAAGGAAATTGACAAGGCAAGCAGAGATGAACTCTGCCAACATAAAACAAATGACAGAGAAACTGGAAGAGAGTACAGAAATTTTTGCAAAATGGATTGATAATATAGATCATAAGGTTAGTGATAGTGAAGTAATACTTAAGACTTTTGTGAATGTAACAGCCAAACTGCAAGACTTAGAGTTAGCCATTATGTTGAGTTTAAGTGATTTGAATAATTTGTTAGCCGCTCTTGAGAAGGTGTCACAGGGTAAATTAAGTGTTAGCTTGATATCTCCATCAGAGATGAGAGCTTTGCTTGTAAGGGTTCGCTCAAGTTTACCACAGGAACTGGGGCTGATTGCGGGTGTAGATGAGGCCTACCCATACTACCAGGCCACGCAGACTCGAGCCATGTCCATCTTGGGCTCAGTCAAAGTGTTTGTGGATCTCCCTTTAACCGCGGCGCGGGTAGGCGCTTTACGTTGTTTCGCGCGCACATACTACCAGTTCATGACCCTGTAACCAATTTGGCGACCCAATTCCATCTGGGTGGAGAGCTGTTGCTGATGAGTGAGGACCAGCAGCGGTATGCTGAACCCAACCCTGAATACCTGGCTAGGTATTCTGCAGGAGAGCCAACTATCTGCCCTGCTGAACTTGCCATCTTCAAGCGACACCATCTATCATGCTTGAGTGCGCTGTATCTTGGAGAGACTGATGACATCCTACGCCTCTGCCCCAGGACTGCTATCCTGGGTACTCCACCTGATACCTGGGTATGGGACATCCCACGACAGACCTGGGTCTACAGTGTCCAAGGGGAGAGAAGGCTCAACTCACATTGCCGCCAGGGTGGCAAATCAGAAGTCAAACAGACCATCATCCATGGGCTTGGAGTTATGAAGACCTCTGCTGGTTGTGTAATGTCCACTGACCAGTACGACCTGCTGCCAACAACCCGGCAGGTGGGTGAGACGCACCTGGACAAGCAGATAAACACCTTAACTGCACCCACTGCCTTGATCCTGACAACCCAAGGCCAGCCAAGCACCAAGGAGGTGCAACACCTGCTACAAAAAGTGATGCGGAGAGGTCCATACTGGCAGGGGCCAGCCGGACTGCCAGAAGTACCATTTAAAGATTTCCAAGAACAACTGGATGGGTGGGACCAGGAGCAGAACTACAATTCCAGAACAGCATGGGGGCTGATCCTTGGAGGAGGCCTACTGGTAGCCACCTCCCTGGCTGCCATCCTTGTGGGACAACACCTACACCATGGCGTTGGTGGTCAAGGCCAGGCTGGAGCTGAGGCGACTATCCAGGACGACATCAGTGCTGCCAAGCCACCTGGTGGTGCTCCTAGTACCACAGTAGAGGCAGTTGTGATGCAGCTAAGGAAAGCCCAAGATCAAGATGACCATGTCTAGGTGACCACCTGGGTCACTTGACTGCAGAGCTGGAGGACCAGCTCTTCTCTGGGGAGGGGAGCTGTGTGATAGTGTGGAAACAATTAAAATTAATTATTTTTTTTCAATCCATTGGTAGACAATTTAATAAAACCGAATTAATGTGTAACAATAGCCTGCTGTACTTTGAGCCACATCGGATGTTGTTCCGGCGGCGGAAACTGCTGCCTCAGCGGTGGGTATTGTCTTACAGTGGGCCATCCCGAATGTCTCCTCTGTGTAATTGTCACTCAAAAAGAAAATTAATGTTCTTATTGATTTTCTTTTGATTTATAATTCCCTGATGAATCGTTAGAGGGCGCCAGCTCACGGACCAAGTTGCCAAAAATATTCCACGGCGTGTGAAAAAATTTGGAGAGCTCTTAGTCAGTGAGTGGTGTGCGTTGACGAGGTACGGACGGGTTCCTTGAAATGTTTGGGGCTGGCTGTTTGATAATTTTGGGTGAGTGAATACAAAAGGAAAAATTTATTAGATTGATGACTACTTCAGTGGTATCTTGACAACCCATTTATTCTTTTATCTTCAATTAATTTAAATCCATTCCGACTTGTTTTCGAAATTGGTTTTCTAAATTGTTGTTTGTTTTGTTTGTAATACCCTGGACACCGAAAGTACAGTAGGCTATTGTTAACAAGGGGTCAGGCATATTTTTCTCTTATTCATTGGATTTATTTGTCTTAATTTTATGGATAATTTAATTTAATGGAGAATAGGAGAATTAAGGTTGTAATTAAATTGTAAAGTTGAGACGGGATTCTCAATAGAGTGAGCGGTGCTCAATTATTGAATAATTTAACTACTAAAGAGCTTGAGAACCAGATTATAGAAATATAAATAAATAATTTTATAGGATAGTTTATAGTATAATATAAAGGTAATTTTGATAGGACTAAGTTTTGATATAGGACTAGATAGGACTAGGCATTGGTATAAAATTTAAGTTATTCTAACTAACTTTGGAATAAATTAATAGATTTTCTAATAAATATTTCTGATAAATTTTATTAATAAATTAATCTCCTTGTTAGTAATAGGTTCTATATATAGAAGGTAGATACAAATTTGTGGACATTCGATAAATTGATGATAAATTTGATGATTTGTCAAAGTAAATTTGGTTAGGATTAGGCTTTGTTTTGTAAAAGGATTTTGGCAATTATTGAATATTTCGCGCAAACAGTTTGATGTTAATCACGAACTTGCGTTCGGTGTTTGTTTTATTTTATTCACAATAGGTTACTGTGTTTGTGTATCAGTGAGGTTGCTTAGTTTAATAATTGATTTTGAAATATTCGTTTACGCTATCTGAAGGACTCTAAGTTGAAGGAAATTATTTTGATTGTCAACATCGTTGTCCATCAATTTGCTAGGTATAGGGTGTGTTGAGATTATATTGCCAATCAATCACGTTAAATTATGTGGAGCTGTAGAAGTAAGTTCTTTATTCTCGTTTGAATCATCTTGAAGTTAAGTTCTTTAATTTTGCAAGATTAAGTCCTTTTATTATTATTGTAAGGTTTGGTTATTTAAGATTGAGTTAAGTGTTAGTTTAGGTTGCAAAAATTCAAATTTGTTGTCAATTTCATGAACACTGCGTTATTGAACGATTATGGGTAATATTTGAGTATGATTTGAATTGAAGTAATCAAAATTTAACAATTGTGTATAACGTTTGTTTATCTTGTTAACATTGGTGGCTTGAGCATGGGCTCTTAAAGTTAACTGCTGATCTTAATACAGCTGTCGTAGAATTATTGTTTGCCAGTTTTACTGAATTTTTTCTGAATTCAACTTTACCTAAAATCATCTTTTTTATCAAAAATTTAGAGTAGTCTGATTTTGCTGGTTCTGGCGCAGATCCGAGTAGTAGTATGAAAGTGTCCGTTCTGGCCCATAGTAATTCACAATTAATTTTGCAGACAGCACTCTTCCACCAATATTAACTTTAAATCAATTTCAATTTTTTTTTTTTTACATATTTTTATTAGAAAAATTCTAATTTTTTTCCATCTAAGGAATTTATTTCTTAAATCATATTTTATCCATTACTTGTAACCTAGATAATAAAATATTAGATTTAGGGATTATCAACCATAAAACTGTGCCCCAGGAAGGGCGGAGAATAAAGGGCGTTTTTCTCAATCCGTCGTTTCTCTGACAATCACCCCACCTATCTCCGGCTACAGTAGATCAGAATGTTTCCTACGATTGACACCAAATCAATAATTTATGAACCAATATTGACCGAACTGGAGTCATTTTCTCATCTTGCCAGAGGGTCTTCTCTGCTTGGACAGACTATACCTATGTGGGCTTCCATCATATTTCCATGCAAATAACTCCTGAACCACATGAGCTATAGTGAAATGGCAATGACATAGAAAAAGTAAATTCAATTTTCTAAATAAGAAGGAGAATTTTGATATCTTATCTCCAATGGTTGCTGAGATACATTCAATGAAAGAAATCCTTGCAAATGGAAACTTTAAGGGTGTGTTGAGAGGGAAGCAAGACGGGTAGGGGTGTGGAATTTTGGTGGAGCATTTCTCTGTATGATAGTAATCAATGGTTAGAAAATTAGCCTCATATGATATTTTTGTCTGAAAGAACTAACATTTTAGTCTGGTTCCTAATAATAAAATTTCCCATTCCAAGGCAATTATGTGGGTTGGTTCCTTTCTGCATAACACATAAAGTAGGATATTTGTTTTGCAGAAAGGAACCAGCCCACATAATTGCCATAAGGGTTGATTCCAGTGATTTTTTTTAATCTAAAGCAGTTATTTAGTGGTTTATGAACCCAAATATTGAAAAATCCGATTTTTTTATTTTTGTGGATTGGTTCCTTTCTGCATAACTACGTCCAATTATCCAAACAATATGCTACTTGCTTGCAATCATACTTGTTGTGCATTAAAATATCTAAATGAAAAGGCAAAGTTTGGACATAAAAATGTCCATTCTTGGGAAAGGATAAGTAGATCCTTTCCATTAACACTTGGCCTGTGAAATTCCTACTAGTATACTATTACTAGAAAAATATCAAAAATGTCCAGTTCTAGTTCAAAACTAGATCTAAGTGATTGAAAAATGATCAATGAAGTAAATAAATCCATAGATAATATTATAATGAATGAATAAATTAAGCTCATTTACACGTAAAATTAATAACTAAGAGCAATGATTAGTGGTTGTTAAATGGATGTAAAATTACTACTGGTGATGAAATGAATTTATGTACAAGTGTGTTGAATGGGTGAAGGATGAAATGAGTGATGAAGGGTAGTCATGCTGTTGCTCTAGGGTTGAATGTTTTCAATCATCTTCTCTAAAATATATTTTCTAAGTTTTGAGATAAAGCTTGCTCAACTCTCAATAGATCTAATAGAATCAGGGAGAGCATTCCATGCTTGGCAGCCTGAAACTAGAAATGACTTAGTATAGATGGTGGTTTGGTGATTTGGAATCCTCAACATATTTTCCCCGGTTCTAGTATGAGCAACGTCTATTCTTCTACCTTCAGAGACAAATTTGAAATCATCTTTAAAGTAATAAGGTCTACCATATTGTAATATATCTCTAACAAGTTTTATTATTAGAAAATTTCTCTGATCTGGAAGCTTTAAAGTTGAACTTGAGATATGGGCTTGGGTGATTTGTTCATGGCGTTGGAGAGAGTAAACAAACCTTGAGCAATAGTTTTGACAACGTTGTAATTTATTATTAAGTGTTACTTGCATATCATTCAGAACAGAGTTGCAATACGTGAAGAGCAGGAAAATTAGTGATTGAACTAGCAAGAGTCAAATATTCCTAGGAAGGATATCTTGTAATTTCTTCAATGGGTGCATAGCTGAAAAAACCTTCTTACATGACTTATTCACCTGTTCTGACCAGTCTAAATTTTTATCCATGATTATACCTAAGTTTTTAACAGAGCTAAAGTAGGGGATTTCATTACCATTAATTGAGATTTTTTGGATTGTGTTCATGGCAATATTGTTAACCAGGCAAGAGTAGCCAATGATTATTGGCTGCGTTTTATTGGGATCCAATTTTAGGCCATTTTTCTTAGTCCATTCAAATATGAAGTTTACATCTTGATTGATTTTATTGACTGTTTTGTTGATTTTTGAAATGGGACAACTAGCATATATTTGAAGGTCATTGGCATAGGTATGAAATTTAGAAAACTTTATAACTGAAGGAAGGTCATTTGCATAAAGAGTGAATAAGAGGGGCCTAAAATAGAACCTTGTGGGACAACATGTATAACATTTTTCCAATTTGATCTATTATCACCAACGCAAACACATTGCTTTTGATTTTTAAGGTAGGAATTAAACCAATCTAGTGTTTTATTATTAAACCCTAGAATAGCTAACTTACTAAGGAGAATGTCATGGTCTACAGTGTCAAATGCTTTAGAAAAATTGAACAGGGTTGGTATAGTACATTTCCTATGATCAATGGCTAGCCTAATATTGTCAGTTACATGCAGAAGAGCTGTTTTGGTTGAGTGAGATTTTTGAAACCCAGATTGGAAATTATGTAATTTGTTATTCTGTTTGAGAAATGCTACAACTTGACTTTGGACAAGTCTTTCAAATACTTTAGAAAGGGCAGGTAGAATACTAATTGGTCTAAGATCTTATTGGTCTTTATTTAAAGGACAAACTAGAGCAAGCTTCCAATTTTCAGAGAATTGGCCTGATTCAAGAGACTTGTTGAAAATTGAAGTGATAGTTGGAAGAACTACAAATAGCATTTTCTTTATAAATTTGATAGGGATTTTGTCAGCCCCGGTAGCATTACTATGCATGAGTTGAATTGCTTTGAGAGCATCTTGTTCTGAAATGGGTTTGAAATGAAATTGATTTGCAGGCTGAATATTTGAGTTAGCTACTTGATCTTTCAAAACATTGATGTGATCATGGATGATAGTTTTGTCACGTTGAGTTGAGTGTGACCTTGGGATGCAATGTCCTTCAGGTGCGCCAGAACCGGCAATCTACTACTACTGATTCTCCTCACCAACCCCAATAGTTTGAACGTCTAGTGGGGTTGGATACGCATCAAACCTAAGAATCTCAATTTCATCCTTTTCCTTCAAGATATCAACTTTTTGATTGAAGGTACTAAATAGTACTTGATAGGTACTTAATATTTCCATAATCAGTTTTGTCAAATTTGCTCATGGCCGGGCTGAGAAAATTTGAAATTTTCACGGTATTTTTTGAGGTACTTATTATCTTATTGGGGCTAAAATATACTTGAAACCAGGTAGTTGATATTTACGAAGTCAGTTTTAAGATTGTACATCAAGAAAATATAATAATTGATTAAATTCATTACGTGAATGGACTCACAAGTCACTTCTAAGTATGTCTAAGCAAAGAAGACCCTCTGGCAAGATGAGAAAATTACTCCAGCTCGGTCCATATTGGTCAAAAAATCATTGATTTGTTCTCAATCCTAGGATACATTCTGATCTACAATTTTAGACCAAATCGATACTTTTTGAACCGATATTGACCGAGCTGGAGTCATTTTCTCATCTTGCCCGGGGGTCTCCTTTGCTTGGACAGACTATTAATAAACAGTTTCCGTATACAGTGTTCAGTCTAGTCTGCCCAAGCGAAGAAGACCCTCTGGCAAGATAAGAAAATTACTCCAGCTCGGTCTATATTGGTCAAAAAATCATTGATTTGGTCTCAATCCTAGGAAACCTTCTGATCTACAATTTGAGACCAAACTAAGACTTTTTGAACCAATATTGACCGAGCTGGATTTATTTTCTCATCTTGCCAGAGGGTCTCCTTTGCTTGGACAGACTAAATACAGCTTCCATGACCATATATGGTGTATAGTCTAGTCTGTCCAAGCGAAGAATACCCTCTGGCAAGATGAGAAAATTACTCCAGCTCGGTATATATTGGTTATGATATTATTGATTTGTTCTCAATCCTAGGAAACATTCTGATCTACAATTTGAGACCAGAATAATATTATTTGAACCAATATTGACCGAGCTGGAGTCATTTTCTCATCTTGCCAGAGGGTCTTCTTTGCTTGGCAAGACTATTTCCATATGAACTTCGCCTCGGCTGAAGATCATAGACCCTGAATTTTATCGTGCTATATCTCGGCTATTTTTCATGATAAATTAATTCTTCTTGAGGTACGAAATACTACTTAATAGGTACCTAAGATTTACATAGTAATTTTTTTTTCAAATTCAAACATGGCCGGGCTGAGAGGTCATTGACGTTTGTCATTTTGTTGCCGTATCTCCGTTACCTTTGAGGTAATAATTCCGAGATTGGAGGTATTTTAATAGTACTTGATAGGTACTTCTAATTTGCATCATCAGTTTTATCAAATTCGGCCATGGCCGGGGAGGCATGTCGCTGGCCCGCCCATGTTATAATATTGAATATCTCTGTCACCTTTGAGGTAATAATTCCGTGATTAGAGGTACGAAATAGTACTAAATAGGTACCTAAGATCTATATAGTCATTTTTTAAAAATTCGAACATGGCCGGGCTGAGAGGTCATTGACCTTAGTCATTTTCTTGCCATATCTCCGTTATCTTAGAGGTAATAATTCCGAGATTGGAGGTACTGAATAGTACTTGATAGGTACTTTCAATTTGCATTATCAGTTTGATCAAATTCGGCCATGGCGGGAGGCATTCTGGCCCGCCCATGTTATAATATTGAATATCTCTGTCACCTTTGAGGTAATAATTCCGTGATTGGAGGTACGAAATAGTACTTAATAGGTACCTAAAATTTACATAGTCATTTTTTCAAAATTCGAACATGGCCGGGCTGAGAGGTCATTGACCCAAAACTTCATTGTGCAATATCTCGGCTATTTTTCATGATAAATTAATTTTTCTTGAGGTACGAAATAGTACTTAATAGGTACCTAAGATTTACATGGTCATTTTTTTAAAATTCGGACATGGCCGGGCTGAGAGGTCATTGACCTTTGTTATTTTCTTGTCGTATCTCCGTTATCTTTGAGGTAATAATTCCGATATTAGAGGTACTAAATAGTAATTGATAGGTACTTTCAATTTGCATTATCAGTTCGATCAAATTCGGCCATGGCCGGGGAGGCATGTCGCTGGCCCGCCCATGTTATAATATTGAATATCTACGTCAATTTTGAGGTAATAATTCCATGATTAGAGGTACGAAATAGTACTTAATAGGTACTTAATATTGACATGATTAGTTTTATCAAATTCTTTCATGGCCGGGCCACGGACATGTATGTCCGGTTTCTCCAAGTTGGATTAAACCAAATTTTGGATTAAACAAAAATCGGTGTGTGCTTGCTTACTGCTATCAAGAAAGTGACATTCGAATAGATCATATTTTTGTGCTAATTTTGTGTCTTTTTGTACCACAAAGGAAATTTTTCGTACCATTCCACTAACTGAGATAATAGAAATTCTTCTTGGTCGGTAGCCAATCTGACATGACAAATGCATTTTGGGGTTAGCACCGTTACACATTTTACCGGCATACAAATTCTATATTTGAATAAATAGAGTTGAAGTGTAATGGTATGATGAAATTATTCAATAATAATGAATCAAAATGAATAATCAATTTGATAATTGTGCAATTAGTGCATGAATATTTATTTTATCTGAAATAATATGCATGCATTTTATCTGGATCTTGCATGTTGACCCATCTTTATAGTGCTAAGGTTGGTTATCCTGCATTCACAGAATTACAAGTCAACCAGCTGCTATATTTTACATTTTTTGAGAGTTCAATTTCCATCATTCAGCTGATTAGTCCAGTCAATAAAGCATTATAGAGTGCATGAAATATGCCCCAATTTTTGACCTCAGGGATTTGTTTAGACTAGTTGGGAGGTTAACATACTAAAAGTCCCCAGACCTGGTGGGTGAGCATAGGATGGGAGGGGTGGAAGGTACAATTTTTCAGTTTTTTGCATAAAACACGAAAACGGTTGATCCTAGAGAAAAGTGCTTTGAATAGAAATTGAAGAGGATTAAAATGTGCGTCAATTAAAAAAAGAAAACGAAAATCGGCCGAATAGAATTTTTTAAATTCGATCAAAACTACCATTTTTTTGAAAAAATTCCAAAAAATTGTCCTAACTTCTTTTAAATGTGATGTAACTCATAAAGTAACAATAAATCCACTACCCCCTCACTCTAGAAGTCCAAATAACATATCAATATTGATGTTTGGCCTATTTTTGGAAGTTTAACAATCACTTTTCCAAGAATGGAATTCCTCCAAATTCAGCTACAGGTGGTTTTCGTCAATATTTTGATGCTAAAATATACATAAGAGGTAATAACTTTATTCAAGGTGGTGTCTGGTAGTCTATATGGATCATTCCTCATCAGAATACTTATTTTACTGCTCAAAATCTTGACTATTTGCAGTAGAAAGGACCCTTCAAGGATAATAATCTAAGGACATCCCTAACTTTGGTAAAAGTGAACGGATCTTAACAAACTATAGCTCATTGTTTTCAGCTTTAAAAGGCCGTTCTATTTCATATACTATTAGTTCAATTCGGACAAAATTAGAGAATTTCATTAACCTAAGTACTTTGAGCTTATTCCTATATACCCAGAGAACACAAATTTTTTGTGTTAAAATGCATCTATCTTGAAAATTATTGTTGGTAGAAAGTCGCATTTGGGCGCATCTCTGTTAGGGTGGTGGTACAAAGATTTTCCTTCTTGGTACAAAAAGATACAAAAAAAGTACAAAAATATGATCTATTCGATTTTCACTTTCTTAGTAGCAGTAAGTAAGGTCACACCGATTTTGGTTTAATCCATAATTTGGTTTAATCTAACTTGGGGAAACCGGCCCTCAGTATAATAAAGCTGTCTGATCACAACTATTTGAAATGCAACTCATGGATTTTTGAATCTTCTGAAATAGCGTGGCAAAATTATTGATGAGGATTAGACATTACATTAAGAGTGGCGAGTAGTAGTCGGCCATTTTGAATTGATGTCCCATAAGATTTATGCTCAGAAATTCAATTTTTATATCTCATTGGAAAGATAATTCAATTCTTCAGGGGCGTTACTTGCTACTTTTTCAATTTTTTAATTATTTTAATAATTAGAGCAAAAATAAACATGTTGAGGTTTGAAGATTTTTTAAATAATTTAGGAAGGAAAATTTGAAATTTGAAAAAGTTATGCCCCTGCGTAATTAAAAACTCTATCCAATAACATTTTTTTCATGAAGTTCCAATGAAAACTGTAGACGTGATTTGTTCCAAGAGAAGTGCATGTTTTGACTGTCACGGGATCGGCTGATTGCCGTAGTAGTTGCGCATTTTGCTGTAAGATGGCAGTATGCTTGGCAGGCGGGCAGGACGCTCGGGAAGGAGGAGCTAAAAAAGTGGGAGGTTATCGTGGTAACTAAAAAAGTGGTATATATCTTCTTGTTTTGATGACAATTCACAGTCATATTCTTTGATGTGTGTTTATTGCGCCATTTCAACCCTAGACGGTTTTTTTGTTGAATCAAGCTCGTACGTTTGTGCTTCGCTCACAATTAAGTTGCAGTTTTAGAATAATTTGTCTGCAATTTCAAATTTTATTCAATTCTTGTTTTGGTGTTGAAAATTACAAGTTTAATTATGTTTCTGATTTTATATGACCAGTATGAGAGATAAAAATATGATGTTGAATTTTCTATTCTGAAATAGAAATATATTGTCCAGTAAATGAAGCATGAAATATGCAGCAATTTTTGGCCTCAGGGATTGGTTTGGGCTAGTTATAAGTTAACATAGTTATAGGAGGTTAGCATAGGTACTAAAGTCCTGCGTCCTGGTACAGTACCTGGTGGGTTAGCATAGGTTATGGGAGGGGGTTGAAAAGGTACAATTTTGTAGTTTTTCTTATAAAACTTTTAAAAGATTGATCCAAGCAGAAAATGCTTCAAATAGAAATTTAAGAGGACTAAAATCTGCACCAGTTAAAAAAAGAAAAAATAATTTTCATTTCAGAAAATTTAAGTTAAGTATTTAAATTTAAGTATAACTAAGTTATAAGTTAAAACAGTTATAGGAGGTTAGCATAGGTACTAAAGTTTTACATCCTGGTACAGTACCTGGTGAGTTAGCATAGGTCATGGGAGGGGGTTGAGAAGGTACAAATTTTAGTTTTTTGTATAAAACTTGTAAAAGATTGATCCAAGCAGAAAATGCTTCGAATAGAAATTAAAGAGGACTGAAATCTGCGCCGGTTAAAAAAAGAAAACAAAAATAATTTTGCAAGGAAAAAACATATTATATATTGATATTTGACCTCCCATCCTATGCTCAACCCCCAGGCTCGGGGCCTTATAGTATGTTAAACTCCTAACTACTCTAAACAATAAATTCCCGAGGTCCAAAATTGTGGTATTTTCTATGCACTCTACACCACTGGCGGCTCGTGCCCTCGAAACAGGTGAAGTGCTGAGCAGTAAAACATACCGGCACTTCACCTGTTTTGTGGGTATGAGCCGCCAGTGCTCCATACACGTGTCAATAGACTTCATTTACTGGACTTGGCCTAAGTTAAACCATTTGTTTTTAAAGTGTATCTTGTGATAATGGGGAACAAAGAACGTCTGTTAAAAAAGAGGTCAAAACGCAGACATGGTGATTTTTTGAATGAGTGGAGGGTGTTGAAAGAGTTCAAAATTGAGAAACCATCCTGTAAAAAAATAAAACTGGGAGATGATGTTGAAAGGACGGTGTCAGATGAGGAAATAAACTGGGGAGAAGCAGAAGATGAGAATTTACCTGACCTGATAATAGAAAAATCAACAACATCTCCATCAATTAATCTATCGTCTGTTCCTTCAATTTGTGGCGACAAATTTAAAATCACCGGTCGAAGAATTGTTGACATTTCTTTTCTAATTGAACAATTCATCAAACTAAGTCAACACGCACCTCAATTTGGCTGTTCTCTTGCAAATGTCAAATTGACAAATGAAGTGAAAAGAGGGCTGAGGAGTGGCTTAGTTTTTGAATGCAGTATGTGTCACACGGTGAAAACATTGTGGATGGAGCCTGAAAAGCAAGAAAATCCAATTCCAATGGATATTAACACTGCAGCCGTTGCCGGTTCTATTAGCAATGGGGGGATTTTCAGCATTGGATCGCTTATTCAGCTCCATGGATATTTGAACATTCAACAGAAAAACCTACAAAAAACACAAAGCTGTTGTTTCAAAAGGTTGGGAGGAAAGTGCTCTTCAAGAGATGAAGGAGGCTGCTGATGAAGAAATTTGATTAGCAAAAGAGCGTGGGGACGTCAACAACAAAGGAGTGCCCCTATTGACAGTTGTTGCTGACGGAAGCTGGGCAAAAAGATCTTATAGGAAAAACTACAACTCCCTATCTGGAATGGTAAGTTTTGATAATAATGGACTTAACTAATATAGTTTGTATAATTATTATTCAACAATAATAGGCTAGTTGAATTTTTTAACCGTATTCATTTTGATCATTTACTCAGAGACAAAATAATACACAATCACTAAACTATGGTAAAGAAAAACAAGCATAACACTACATATCTCTATTTTCATGACAAAATAATCACTAGAAAATTGAAAAAAATTCGCTCCGGCAGCTGGTGGACGGAAAGAGTGCATTTCAAATGCAATTCTATGATGGCTCAAATCATATAACTCATAATGAGCTGTTATGGAATTCGACAGTGTCTGATGACCTTGAAACTGTGGCGCCAAGTGATGGGCAGGCGGGGGGAATGGGGGCCTTTGTGTCAACAAGTGGTTGCATTGTTTTGTAAACAAACAACTGTCTGGAAGTCTCTGGAAGTAATTACAGGCCCACCAGCATTTACTAGAACTCTCTATTCATTTCTAGCACTCTTTAGCAATTTCATACCCTTTTATAAAGAGACAGGAATGCTTGCAGAGAGCCAGTCCTACTCAAGCGTTCAAAGATTGTGTCAGCCGTATTGTGTGATAGACGAACCAGACGTTGTATATAGACACTCTATAGTTATATTCATTCTGTCAGTGCTTATTTCTTCTAAATCAGTGTAATGTGATAAAGACTGTTCATCATTTCTTAGTGTAATTTGTACTGTGAAACATTAATAAACTCTTGTGCTATCTTCTGTTCTGTTATAGTTGATCTTGTCAGTGTGTTATAGCAGTGTAATTAATAAAGTTAATCAGTATAAATTGCCTCAAGTCTTTTATTATAGTGGAAACCCGTAACAATTGGTGTCAGAAGTTTGGATGTAGCTATTGATTGAGGCAATTCTATAAACTTGTACCATTGTGAAGTGAACTATTATTTTCAATTGATTAAACCGTTATCTTTGTGTGTGAACTTTATTTTAGTGTGTGAACTTTATCTTCAAGTGAGTGAACTGTGATCTTCAAGTGTGAACATCTTTGTGTGTGAACTCTATTCTCTAAGAGTGAATGTTACTCTTCTGTACATATTTGTGAACTGTGTAATATTTGTGGAAAGTGAACTGAAATGGCAGGGAAAGGTGTGAAGCTCACTAGTTTAAAAGTAAACCAACTGAAGCAAGAGCTTGAGGAGTGAGAACTGGAAACAAATGGGGTAAAATCTATCCTACAAGATAGACTCCGGGAAACACTGCTGGCCAAGGGTCAGGACCCAGATACCTTTGTGTTTGAAACAGATTCGGGAGCTCTGGTGAGTACATTAGAGAGTAAATTTCAATTGGTTAAAAGTAAAATGGAAGAAAATAAAACATCTTTGGAGAGTAGATTTGAATTGGTTGAAAGTAAAATAGAAGAAAATAGAACATCCTTGGAGAGTAAATTTAAATCTCTGAAAGAAACATTTGAAGGAAAACTACAAGAAAATAGAACATCCTTGGAGAGTAAATTTGAATCTCTGAAAGAAACATTTGAAGGAAAACTACAAGAAAATAGAACATCCTTGGAGAGTAAATTTGAATCTCTGAAAGAAACATTTGAAGGAAAACTACAAGAAAATAGTCAAATTTTGGAAGATTTTGAGACAAAACTTAAAAGCATGGAAGATAAATTTGATAAGAAGATTAAAGAGCTGCAAAATAATGACACTAGTGGAGCAAGAACAACCCTGAAGGTGGATGATAATGCTTATCAAATTGAAAAGGATACTTCAGTAAATAACTGCAATGTGCCTATTACCGTGCCAAATTATCATGGTGGACTACCAACGTTTGATGGAAAGACTCCATGGGAGGATTACTGTACCTTGCTAGATGTGTATGCCAATAGATATGGATGGACACCAGCAGCAAAGGCTGATAATTTGTGCCTATCACTTCGGGGAGATGCACTGTCAGTACTCCAGACAATTCCAAAGTCTGACAGACACAACATTGGTGAACTGTTGAAGCGCATGGAAATGAGATTTGGCCACCGACACATGTATCAACTACACCGTTCAGAATTGAGGAACAGAACCCAGAAGCCAAATGAGTCACTTCAGGAATTTGAAGCTGACATAGCTCGCTTGGTGAGGATTGCCTACCCAGCATCAGGGGATGATGAAATGAAGGAGAGTATGGCAGTTGATAGATTCCTGGATGGTCTACGTGAGCCAGAAACCCAACGAGCTGTTAAACTGGCTCATCCTCAGACCCTCAGTGAGGCATTAACTCAAGCCTTGGAATTCGAAGCTGTTACACAATCTGTGAGGAGCCATGCACATGTTTACTCAGTATCAGGGGAAGATAGCCATGAGGAGTTGGTGGAGGAAATAATGAAGAGGATTTTGGAAAAATTCAAGACTGCAAAGAAGGAGATAAGGTGTTGGGGCTGTGGAGAGAGAGGTCATCTACAAAACAAATGCCCAAAGAAGTCAATGTCTGACAAGAAGCAGGAAAACTAAAAAGGGTTGATGAAAAAGGGCTATCATCAACCTGTAGGCAGGAGGCCCCAGGTTCAGGAGCAGTTGTTGCAATGTTGTCAGATAAACCAAAAAGTCTCTACATACATGGAAAAGTCAATGGATCAACTCAAAGACTACTAATTGATACTGGAGCCACTATGACAATAATAAACTATGGCACAGTGACTGATCAACAAGGCATATCACCGACAACCTGGAGGCTGAGAACTGCTACAGGGGAGGCTATCAGTGTCTACGGTGAGATGATTGCCACTTTTGAGATTGGTAAATCAAGGTTCAGACATCGAGTGTTAGTGGCAAAAGTCAGTGAAGACATCATACTAGGTTTGGATTTTTTGAAACTGGAGAAGAAGAAGAATACAGTGACCATTGGTGAAGAAGAAGTTGTGCTACTACCTACAGAAGATTGTACAGCACAGGTGCGGCTAGTGAAGGACATCACCATACCAGCAAGGAGCCAGATTGTGACACAGGCTAGGACAACAAAAGACATTACTGAAGGAATGAATGCAATATTGGAACCAGTAGTTCTTGAAGAGGAGCTTGGACATGGTGTTCTAGTGGCCAGAACTTTGTTTCTCACCAGCTCAGTGTTCCCTGTTTGCTTGATGAATGTGAATAGCTATGGAGTCACCTTGAAAAGGAGCAGTCTGCTTGGACATTGTTCACCTGTAACAGCAGTGGTCCATCAAGTACAATCAGCACAGTCAAAGAAGAAGAAGCTTCCTGAGAAACTATGGAACTTTGTAGAGGAATCTTGTCAGGATTTGAACCAGGACCAGAAAAAGGACGTGAAGGATTTAATAACCTCCTACCAGGATATCTTTGACATTGGAGAAGGAACAAAAGGAAGGACCAACATTGTCCAACACACAATAGACACAGGAGATGCCAAACCCATTTGCCAGAACCCCCAAAGACTTCCATTTGCTAAATGAGAAGAAGCCAGGAAAATCATCAAGGAGATGGAGAGTGAAGGAATCATTGAATCATCAAATAGCCCTTGGACATCACCAGCGGTGCTTGTGAAGAAGAAGGATGACACACTTCAGTTTTGCGTGGACTACCGTCTTCTGAATGATGTCACCAAGAAGGACAGTTACCCTCTACCCCGTATTGATGACACACTGGATAGCCTGGAAGGTTGCAAGTTGTTTTCAACTCTGGATTTGAAAAGTTGGTACTGGCAAGTTGGATTGGAAGACAAAGCAAAGGAGAAGACAGCATTTTCAATTGGGGAAGGACTCTGGCAGTTTACTGTGATGCCTTTTCGTTTGTGTAATGCTCCAGCCACTTTTGAGAGACTAATGGAAAGTGTGTTGAGGGGACTCTCATGGGAAACATGTTTGGTTTACCTGGATGACATTATTGTTTTGGGCAAGTCTTTCCAAAATCACATGAAGAACCTGAAGGAAGTATTTCAGAGGCTGAGGCAGGCAAACTTGAAACTGAATCCTAAGAAGTGCAACCTGTTCAAAAGACAAGTGAATTACCTAGGACATGTGGTTTCTGACAAGGGAGTGTCCATGGATCCTGAGAAAGTATCAGCTATTACAAACTGGCCTGTGCCTAAGGACAAATCGGAAGTACAAAGTTTTCTTGGCCTTTGTGCATATTATCGGCAATTTGTGATGGGTTTCTCTGGGATAGCCAAGCCACTAACAAATTTGACAGAGGAGAGGCGCACATTCATCTGGGATAAAGACTGTCAGCAGGCATTTGACACACTGAAGGAGGTTCTCAGCCAAGCACCTATTCTGGTTTATCCCAAATCAGAAGGCAAGTTCATCCTGGATACTGATGCCAGCAACACAGCTATTGGTGGAGTACTCTCACAGGAACAAGATGGAGAGGAGAAGGTTATTGGATACTTTAGCAAAGTCCTGTCAAAACCTGAGCACAACTACTGTGTCACAAGGAGAGAACTGTTGGCGGTAATGAAGTCAATCAGCCACTTCCACAAGGATCTGTATGGGCGTCACTTCCTGTTACTAACTGATCATGCATCCCTGACATGGCTTCTATGATTCAAATCTCCAGAGGGACAAGTTGCCAGATGGATTCAACACCTGCAAGAATATGACTTCAAACCCATCCACCAAGCTGGAAAAAGTCATCAGAATGCTGATGCTCTCTCTAGAAGACCCTGTGACCAGGACTGCAAGCACTGCTCACGCCAGGAAGGGAAGGAAGCAGTTGCTAACAGGATAACTGTAGCTACAGACTACTGGGGAGGAGATGAAATGCTGAAGGACCAGGAAGAGGATCCTGATTTGAAACACCTGTGGGCTTGGAAGCGTTCTACTCAAGGAAAACCTAGCTGGCAGGAAGTAGCACCGTTATCACCACATGTTAAGACCCTCTGGGCACAATGGGAGTCAATTGTGGAAGATGGGGGAATCTTGAAGAGGGTGGTGGAGAATGCTGCTGGCAATCAGAAAAGACAGCAAATCATTGTACCAAGGAAAAGAGTTCCTGAAGCATTAAAACAGCTACATGATGGAGTCTCTGGTGGGCATTCTGGAGTGCATAAGACCCTGGAAAAGGTACAAGAGAGGTTCTACTGGCCAAATTCAAAAGAGGATGTCAAGAACTGGTGCCGGAATTGTGCAGTATGTGCATCTGCCAATGGCCCTATGCCTAGAAAGAGAGCCCCTATGCAGAAATACAATGTAGGTGCTCCATTTGAACGCATAGCCATTGACATAGCTGGACCATTCCCAATTACTGATGGTGGGAATAAATACATCCTGGTTGCTATGGATTACTTCAGCAAATGGGTAGAAGCCTATGCCTTGCAAAATCAAGAGGCAGTTACTATAGCTGATGTATTGGTGAAGGAGTTCTTCAGCCGTTTTGGCATACCATTGGAGTTACATTCAGACCAAGGAAGAAACTTTGAATCTGCTGTATTTTCTCAGATGTGTGAAGTATTGGGAATCAACAAGACTAGGACAACACCACTGCACCCCCAATTAGATGGAATGGTTGAGCAAATGAACAGGACTATGGGAAAATACCGGGATCAACATCTGCATTTCTTCCTGATGGCATACCAAAGCGCAGTCAATGAGACTACAAGGATGACTCCAGTAAGAATAGTGTTTGGGCAAGATATGCGACTACCCTGTGACTTGGAGTGTGGATGCAAACCTGGGGAGGACTTGGAACAAGAAGATTACACCAGCAAGCTCCGGAAGCAGATGGATAAGATTCATGCAACCGTCTGCACCAACATCTAGGGAACCAGTGACATGATGAAGCAGCGCTATGACATCAAGGCCAACCATGGAGGATACTAGGCTGGTGACATGATATGGTTGTACAATCCTCAACAACATCGTGGATACTCTCCCAAGTTGCAAACCTCCTGGGATGGACCTTATGAGGTGGTCACAAGGATCAACAATGTGGTCTACAGGATCAAGAAACTAAAAGGTACTCCACGCATTGTTCATTTCAACCGACTGGTGCCTTATCATGGAGACAATGCTGCAAGGGGAGTTCAAGAGGTGAAGGCTCTTCATCCTGCCATCTCTGATTTTGAAAGATTCATGGCCAACCTAGGGATGTCACTGGAAGAAGGAAATGTCGCCATCAGTCACCAGGACTTATTCACCCTACCAAAGAGCTATGCCTTGGCACATTGCATCGCTAGGAATGTGGGAGCTTCAAGAGGAATTGCTACAGTATTCAGGACAAAGTTTGGAAGATTGGATGAATTGAATCTCCAGAATCTGGCTGTGGGGAAAGCACTTCATCTTAAGGATCAGAACCAACATCTGTTCTATTTGGTGACAAAAGACCAACCCCAGCAGGAGTCAACATATCAGGCTTTGTGGCAAAGTCTGATGCATCTACAAACTCACCTTCAATTCCTGGGAGTGAAGCAGCTTGGAATC
This sequence comes from Sogatella furcifera, assembly GCA_017141385.1. Lineage (NCBI taxonomy): Eukaryota > Metazoa > Arthropoda > Insecta > Hemiptera > Delphacidae > Sogatella > Sogatella furcifera. Next base: position 29,164,837 of record CM029546.1, read on the forward strand.
CCAAGACTGGGCTGTGGCTATGACGGATTGGACTGGAATATTGTGAGACCAATGATTGGAAGAATTTTCAAGGGCACTGGAATCAACGTCACCTGTTGTGCTTCAACCCATGGGCGGTTACACAAGTTGATCCATTGGTGCCAGCTTCTACTGTTTGCACTTCCAGGATGGATCTGGACTGTTCTGGGACAGAACAGTTTTAAGGAGGGGGCAGTGTTATGGAATTCGACAGTGTCTGATGACCTTGAAACTGTGGCGCCAAGTGATGGGCAGGCGGGGGGATGGGAGGCTTTGTGTCAACAAGTGTTTGCATTGTTTTGTAAACAAACAACTGTCTGGAAGTCTCTGGAAGTAATTATGGGCCCACCAGCATTTACTAGAACTCTCTATTCATTTCTAGCACTCTCTAGCAATTTCATACCCTTTTATAAAGAGACAGGAATGTTTGCAGAGAGCCAGTCCTACTCAAGCGTTCAAAGATTGTGTCAGCTGTATTGTGTGATAGATGAACCAGACGTTGTATATAGACACTCTATAGTTATATTCATTCTGTCAGTGCTTATTTCTTCTAAATCAGTGTAACGTGATAAAGACTGTTCATCATTTCTTAGTGTAATTTGTATTGTGAAATGTTATAAACTCTTGTGCTATCTTCTGTTCTGTTATAGTTGATCTTGTCAGTGTGTTATAGCAGTGTAATTAATAAAGTTAATCAGTATAAATTGCCTCAAGTCTTTTATTATAGTGGAAACCCGTAACAGAGCTATTCAGGATGAGTTTTGGGAAGTGAAAATGAAAGAAAAATTAAAAAATTTCTACATGACATCTTTGCTTCCCAAACTCATTGATCCAAGGCAACGAAGAAGTCTCCCCATTTGAGAGCCCGATCACATTTTGCAGGCTAAAGAAAAGAAGAAATCAAATCTTGATCTTTGAAAAAAACTAAATGTTACTATGTAATAACATGTTATCATGTAGACTTGGTATCTTTATGTAGATTTGTATTATATCATTAGAATTGTATTATATTATTAGATTTGTATCATACTATTTGATTTGTATTACTCTATAGTATTTGTAATATTTTCATTTATCATTATTATTTATTAACAATGTAACAATGTTTTTTGAACGAGCAAAGGAAGTTGCTACTTATGACTAATGCTCAAATCGTCTGTTTCATTTTTTGTATGTTCAACAAGTTGCTTCAACTTTTGAACGCCTTTATTAATTATCTTCTAATTCAGAAGAAACACATTCTTTAAACCTTCATATTTTTTAATATTTGGATTACTCATATTTGTACTATTTTATTTAATGAAAATATGATTTTGTACTTTCATCTCTTTCAAAGTGACTTTTTTTGAATTGAATTTATTCAGATAAATCAATTAAAAAAGTTTAAAAAAATAACACATCACAAGTTAAAGAAATATTAATGATTTAATATCATTAGTGTAATGTACATACACTAGGATGCATCGTCCTGATTGAATTGTTTTTGTGACTGATAAGAATCATATCTATTCAACCTAATTATTGTATCTTTCCGATCCAGCCAAGTTTCTGTCAGGACTATAACATTGAACTTTAAATTTATACCTTCTAATAATATTGTAAGCTCATCAAAATTTTAATTGTGACTCCTTCATTGGAATGAAATACACTCAGGCCATTCACATCATTTGCTCTGGAAAAATCCCCAAAGATTCCACACTCATCAAACTTGTAACCTATTCTGCTTCACTACGGGATTCGAGGAATCCTAGAATATTCATATTCATCTTTATTTAGTATATGAAAATATACTGTACATAACTAATATATCCTGCAAAATTTCATCATCAAGTTGCAATTCAACAAACTCTCAAAGCCATAAGTTGACTTTGAGAGTTTGCACGTGAGTTTTTAAGCCCCTAGGGGTTACTAGTAATAACATTGTTTATCAGAATACATTACATAATCCAATCGAAATATAATGCAAGAACATTAAAAGTTGAAATGGCGGATTACAGGAAAACTAAGGCAAAATCAGCATTCCTCTAATGACAATTAACACAATTTGTTTGTTTCAGTTTAAATAATAAACAAAACCTACTTCATTTGAAAGATTGGCCAGGAAAGCACTGAAAAAAACGTACGCTTTGTTCTAAGATCTAAATAGAAATATAGATCTAAATAAGATCACAATATAAAAAATCATTCTAACTTACTCTGCTATTCATTTGTACATAGGGTTAGTATATTTATAATACAGCATCATGCATTTTGTATCTGATTGTATACATCAATGAATAAATTATTCATGAATGAGAAAAATATTTTTTTTTCTATAAAACACCCATATTTCGATTTTATTCTAAAAACTGCTCATCTAATCATGATTTTTGTTTATTGTAATATTATTGAAGGTATATTGTTTTTATTTAGATAAATATTGTATAATTGTTATCTGTAAATAATTGAAAAAAATATTATTATTTGTTCTAATTCGAATAATTCCGATTGATGAAAAAATAAAAATCAATAATTTTCATCTTTTCATCCATAATTATTTTATGCATTAATATACTTAACATAATAAAATTTATGTATTTATTAAATCATCAATATCAGAAAAAGAAAACTTCTTAAGTTCCCAACCTAAAAAGAGAGTTATGCTAAATAGAAAATCAAAGGTGTAATAAGTGTAAGTTGAATGATTAAAGCAAACCAATTTTTGGTTCTTCGCTCGTCAGTCAATCAATCTTGAACCGGCTCGCAGCGGCAGACGCTAGATTTCGTGAAGATTTTGCAACAGCGCATCGCGCGCACAAACTGGCAACGTTGTATTTGTGCGGCCGGTCGCCGCCGAGTAAAGGACTGCTTTTAATAAACAGAGCTGCAGGTAACGGAGTTAGTTCAGTAACGTAGAGGGCGTTGTGGGCAACTACGGAATTTTGGTTGACTACTCGGAAGCCTTAAGGTTTCGTGTATGAAATCCAGCATAATGTTGGCACTACAGTGACTTTTATCTAGTCACTGAAGTTAGCAAGGGAATTTTCAGTCTGGCGTAGAATCCATGAACCACGCGACGTTTTAGGCCTACACAGCAGTTGAAAGCCATAGCCTGGTTAGTAGGTTTATACTATAGTCCATTCACGATGGCTTGAGACAAGATAAACAAAAGCTCTGAATGTGTGAGTGTGCGACTGGAGTGGCTTCGTTTTAGACATAAACAAGTAACAGCAATGCCTAAATCACGAATTTTGTTGTGGGCAATTCATCGGGAAATTGCTTGTTTCGGTTGTCTCTTGACTGCATGAACCTAAAATGATCAAACACTTATAGTAAAATTTTTTGTGTCAATGCTTTGGTTACGGTCCCAACAACAAAATTCGGGATTTCAGCATTGCTGTGACTTGTTTATGTCGTGGCTAAAACAAAGCCACTCCAGTCGCACACAAACATATGCAGAGCTTTTGTTTATCTCGTCTCAAGCCATCGTGAATGGAGTATAGAATAAAATTCAATTAGATGATATTTCGTGTGCCACTATGTAGACTACTCTTTCATGCCCGCCACTCACGCTGCGATCGGTCGTAGCGATTTGGTCTTTGAAGATCGATCGAAATTGGCTCGGAGATTTGGTCGCATCTACTGTGTTCTCCCCATTCACGTAGCGATCGGTCTCTCGATCAAGAGAGATCAACTGGCTCTCTCTTACGGTAAAAATTGAAAGCACAGGCTGTCATGTTGTGACTGTAAATATGGTGGTGGGGGAAGAAATCTGTCTGTAGTTCTGCAGATCATACCATTCACGTAGCGATCGGTCTGCGCAGATCAGATCTCACTTGTTTCATGTGAGATCGATCAAGAAATCTGATTTTGATCTTGAGACTACCTCATTCACGTAGCGATCGGTCGATGAACCAATTTCGATCGGTCGTCGGCGACCAAATCGCTACGACCAATCGTAGCGTGAATGGGCGGCGTTAATGTATATTATATACCTATAAGATGTTCATACATCATAGAACATTAATCTTATTTTGCGTTGACAGAATAGTTCTAAGCAGAATAGTATAAGAAATCAATCACATATTCTGGCAAATATAATGCACAGATATTGAGAGAGCAGTAGGCTAAAGCAAAATTAATAAAACTTATTTTCAAACTTCCCTTCAGCCTCAAATGAAGGACGCACTTCAATAACTCATTTATCTGTGCTCCAGCTTTCATATCAGGGGTTAGATACTCCTGCAATGTAAGATACTTGCATGAACTTATTAATAGGCCTACTTCAGGCCATCAAGTCTGTGTTGAGCAGTTGAGGTATCATTTTCAAAACAATAGCAGCAAACGTGAACTAAATTATAAGAAGAACTGAGGCTCATCAAATGGACTACTGTAGAATAAAAATAATAGTATTATTTTTCAAGACAGACATGTCATGCAAAATCGACAAATAATTGGAAGCTTACTTAACCAAGAATACAAAAGGCAAACGAAAATGATAAGAAATAAATGAGCTAGAGGAATGGATTTTAATAAGAAATATCGATTACAATAAATTTTAATATCATAGTAGTTTGAATCTCAAACACAATATACGTAGTAGAAAATGTTATATAATAATAAAATTCCTATATATATAGTAACATTATAATTATAATAAAAAGAACAAGAACTGCAAATAAATACTATAAAAAGTACAATTACCTACACTGATAGAGGAATTCATTTAATCAAACGGATCCTAATTATACAAAATGGTAGGCAGGTATGTAAGTGAGATATTTCATTTGTAATACACTCAGTAATATAATTTCACTCATGGTAGAGCTTATTATTTTTCCATTTGTAATTTGCATTTATTCATAGGAAATTCAAAATTTAATCACAGTTTAACAGCACTGTCAATAACAGTGATGCTGATTCATTTATTACCAGTATGTTATTTACAGTCTGATTGTAAAAAAGATCTACAGTAACAATATAAAAGCGAAATGCTAATCTACATCTAAATCATTAACTGTTTATAAAAAGTATAAGGAAATAAATAACAATGATACAAATAAACAAAATTGTTTAAAAAAAGAATGTATAGTTTTATTAATTACGGCTGTGAATGTATTGGATAATGAGCTCAGTCGAGCAATCAGCTACTGTAGAAAGTTCATAAAGAATGTTCACCACAAATACATAGTATAATTGGGTATTAGTTTTCAAATGTACATAATTACATTACAAGTATTTTCACAGGATTTCACAACAAACAGGATTTATAAAATTTTCAAACATTATGATAACTTTCCATGAAATTGTCATCGCACCAATACAATTTGCAAATTAGTATTATCTATAATTCAATTAGATTTTCAAAGATAGAAAAATATACCCGATTGCATTGACTTTCAACACACACAGAAGTAACACCATGTCTGATAGAGATGCACTGCAGTGCTAGAGTAGTTTTTCAGTAACTGAGCTGGTGGTAGCAGAGCTTAGAGTGGAAGTCTGGTTGAGAGAGTCGTCACAGCCGGACATTAATTGTCAGTTGACTAATTCTACGGAGACAAATTGTTTCAGCCTCTCCACGTATTGGCCGTACAGCTCCACGTCATTGTGGCCGGCACCCTACAAAATAGAAAACATCGATTGGAAAAAATTCTGCAACTAAATACAGTATTACAAGACATATTACCGTATACGATATAAAACATTGATGGATTAAAATATCATTCGAGAAGAACCTGTGCCAATTGGCTGACTCAGATTCTGAATCAGGTGGGAGGGTGGTAACGGTGACAGAGTGCTCAACCTCCCACACGATAAAAACATTTCATTCAGAATCGCAATCGGCACGCACTCTAAATAAACCGATACAGATGATTATCTTTGTAACCAAAATGATAATGATGGCTAAAAATTTCTCTTTTCATCAAATTAATATTTTCATAATTTTTAGAGGATTTATGATAGTAATAAAATGTGAATTAGTTGAATTCAGAATAGGGATCAGAAATTATGAATTATAGTCGGCGCAATCTAAGTTGTCATTTTGCGTGAAATTGAAACTTCTCCTAACGCAAACACATTCAACTAAATGTTAAAAGTGACAGCGTAGCTTCGGAAAAATCCCGCGGTGTTGTAAAACTCACTATTTTTATGATAAACCAGCTGTTCGCAGCTCAAATATCCAAGTCGATTAGCTTCAATAACTCCAATCTTCAACATACAATGATTCATGCATATACCGCTCTCCTTACTTTGAAACTCTTGAGAGGCCAAATCACGATTTTCCGACTATTTTCGACATTTGAAATAATAATTTCAATTGTTTTTGAACAACTTTCTCGCTTTCACCACCCACTTATCTTCTCAAACAAAAAAGTTTCTAGATCATCGAAAATTTCATGTTTTCTGATGGAGTTGACTCAACATTGACAAACATATTCATTAATTGAAACATAATTATTGGTCGGGTATAGAAAATTCAGAAACCATTAGAAAGCTCGAATTCTCCTTGTCATTTTGATATAAAAAGCTTTATTTTTACTACAACCCATGATTGTGAGAGAAGTGATATCCAAAAATGTAATATTTTCGCGATTTTTCAATTTTTTCAAAAAAATCAAATTTCCTTTGAATCCTTCTACCCAGGAACTTTTTTAATACTACTGGCATATCAAGGATAAAATTCTGCGTCTAGATATGGGGTTCAATCGCGAATTTGAAGATGTTCCAATTTTACACAATCTGGCAACGTAGCTATTTCTCGGGTGGAGGGGGTTTTCGTCAACTTAGATTGCGCCGACTATAGGGATCAGTTACAAAGTTTGAAACTTGTATGGTTATTCAAGCAAAGGACAAACTATGCTTAGTATATAACAACTTTCCAACTTTAAATGGATATAACTGGAGGATTTAATTTGTAACAGTAATTTGAATGAACAATGTGTATGTATGGCTCAACAGCCCATGAAGGGCTAAGGTCTACCAGCTGGTTAGCCTGAATAAATGAACAGTACTTGCAGAAAATTCATTTATGAAAGGAAAGTGAAATGGCCGTGATTGTTTACATCTCATTCAAATCTCAACTCAAAAATGTGCTATGTTTATTTTAATTCTGAAGAATTAATTCTTCAGAATCTTATTTTCAACAAGTAATGTTTAACCAAAATTGTAATGCTATGATTCGTCCTATCTAAATTGGTTGATAAGATTCTTGGATAAACTTTGAATGATATTAAAAGTCCAATTCGCAAAGAATGGACGTCGGGCCTAAATAATGATAACAATACCGTGTGAACTTGATGGCTAAAGTCTTGCTTTGACATGACCTAACGACTGCTTTTTAGGCAGCCGGGACCAACGGTTTAACGTTTCCATCCGAAACACGGGAGTGGCCAGAGAAAAATATCTTGCCCGGGCCAGGATTCGAACCCAGTTTTTTATTATTATTGAAGCCAGCATCTAATCCACTCAACTAAGGCTACTCCATGGGTCGGGCCTAGGATGTGGAGTAGACATGGAGCATAAGTTCTTCTTTTCGTGACGAATCGTCAATAGAACAGCTGACATTTTCTCTAGGAGCACTGTAGTAGAAAGGTTTCAAAACTTGTCACTAGCAGCGCTGTAGACTGTCACGTGACCTCCTACAAGTTGGTAAGTGACAAGTCACTTTCTACATTCTGAGCACGTTCAGAATGTAGCTGTCCCGGGGCTTGTTACTTACTTGAGGCTTGCTACTGTCCTATAACCTAGCTTGTTGGTGTTTAGTCAAGACAGTAAAAAGCGGCTAGCTGCACGTCTCGTTTAAAAACCCCTTTACTCTCAGTACTCACTTGCGCACGGTATTCTGAGGCATAACGTGAGGCCCGTTAAGGGGGTCGTAGACAAGACGTGTAGCAAGCCGCTTCTTACTGGCGGCTAGCTACACGTCTCGTTTTAACACCAACAAGCCAGGTTATAGGACAGTAGCAAGCCTCAGATAAGTAACAAGCTCCGGGACAGCTACATTCTGAACGGGTACAGAATGTAGAAAGTGACTTGTGAACTTACCAGCTTGTAGGAGGTCATGTGACAGTATACAGCGCTCCTAGAGAAAAGTTTTGAGTCCTATTTACTACAACCATTGACTATCTACTCTATTACTTTAAATACTCTAATCGTTTGGGATTTCTCTTGAAAATAAATAGATGACTGCAACTGCTGTTGCGACAAGCTGACATTTAAAAGTGACTTCTTAATAATCCGTCTGAACGCCCACAAGCGCCTCCAAGGTGAGAAGAAGCTGGTAACTAAAAAGCGACTGTACAAGTGACTTGTAAAAAGCGACTTGTACACGTCTCGTCTAAGACCCCCTTAGTAAGCTCTACATACGTCGTGGAATAGGGGTGAGCCAGACTTCTGTCGGTTTTATCATCGTACTAAAAGGTGCCTCGGAATAATATGCTGTCTCACACTTAGGACGACTTTTTGCATAAGTTGAGGCAAATGTGAAGTTATAGCTGATTTTTTTACATTGACGTACTCAAAAGCAATAACACAATATTGTTGCCAAAAGTAAAATTAACATCATTTCACGAAGAACGTTTCAATTTAAGCGACTATTCTTTGAAGTTGACTTCCCAGGAAAGATTATTCATAGTCCAATTTATAGAACAAGAATACCTTCGTTCATGAAATATCAAGCAGTTTCTAAACTTGGCGGTTGACTAATGCTTTTTTCAATAAATTAATAACTGACGCTATGATAAACGAAGTGTGTTCAAGAAAGAGAAATATAGAGAACGAGAAATTGATCTGATCAGCGGATTCATTCGCCAGTTTTGTAACCAGCAACTATAATTACACCTGTATGGCAAACTCCGTGTCAACATTGTGAATTTTTATAAATAAGTACATTATTGAAATGGACAGTAATATTCGTTGAAGCATTCTCAATAATCGATCAAGTGCTGAAAAGTCGAGAAATAAGTTGAAACTTTGATTTACCTCAACCCATAACGGCTCAACCGCTCTGGGACATCTTTCATAGATAGCCAGGCCATGCGCGAAGTCAATAACTTCATCTTCCATGCCATGTATGACGAGAACTGGCGAAGTCACTTTTGGCACCTTATCGATACTGAAACAATAAATCATTAATTTCAATTTATATGAGAATGATAACAAGATTAATGAAATCCAATACTTATTGAGTTTGAAATCTGGAAAAATGTTCATATTGGAAGACTGCTTATTTGAAACTAAGCAATAGAATTCAATGTAGATAATAATCCTCTGTCATAAATTGTGAGTTTGTGTGTCAAACTAAATCGAATATACTCCTAGAGGGAAGAAAGAAAATCATTCAAGATGGGAGTAGAATGTTGTGATTTTGATACACATGCTTTTTAGAACAATTTTTTATTTACAAGCTTCATTTACGAAACAAGTGCCACTATGACATCAACAGGAAACAGCCAGACAAGTATTGACAAATGTTGAGTACCGCATGTCACCAAATATCTCAAAGGTGTGATTGAGGTGAGGGGGGGAAATTATTGATTTTCACTAGCCGCTCTGATAATAGTTCCTTTACTGAGCGAAGAAATCAACAAACTATTTTAAACCCCATTCATGACCTTGAGCATTCAAATCCGATTTTTATTAATGTCGAAACACCCTTGACTTTACTTAGGTGGGAGACTGCAGAAAGTCAATAGTAACATCTAAATGAATGTGTCACGCGAACTTGCAAATAATAGTACTCACACACAAATACACATTCACAATATCGCACAATTCCTTATGTGTGGATTAACTAGTATGGAATTTTTTGTGACTTCTATACACGTGAACAATTACATATATTGAATGGAATATTGTTCTCACAATAAAAAACACAATGCAAAAATATTTCCTACATTCATCCAGTTGAGAATTACTACTTTCACTGAATACTCATCACTTATTATACAATATTATCTCCCACACAGCTCTTCTTCCTTAAACAAATGTATTATACCAATGATGAGTCTCCCCCGATTCCAAAGATTAAGTTCAGTTTTGTGCACGGTATTGTATGCTAATCTGGATTTTCTGCACCAGTTCTACTTCCAAACTGACATTAGCCTACTAATTGCAGCTCAGGATGAAGCATTACAAAGGTAATTGACAACAATTTAACTATAAATTATATTAAATTGATTTGTTTAAGGTTTGATATGATTGTTTACACAATTTTTATGCTTTATTCGGCAGCATCATTACAACTATATATAAATAGTTGGAGACTCATTTTAAAAGACAATATCAAATAGGTACAAAATAGATAAGTTAATAAGACCAAAGTCTACAATCTGTCCAATCTGTCTATAAGTTTCCATACATTATAATTCAATCTTCTATTCAAAATATGATTAAGAGAGAAACAAGAAGAATATAACAAATATTTCCTGTGATGGACGTAAATTATAGGAATATTATTTGCAACTGATAAATAAGAGTTAATCCATCACGCAAGAAGTAATTAGACCTGATAGTCTAATATTAGTATTACTTAGTGACCAGACCATTTCTGCAGAGAATCGATGAAGCATAGAAAAAAATGACGAAATGGAACGTTTCCTGAGAGATAAGGATCAGTTCGAAGATAAGATAAGGATCGAAGTTTGTTATTTCTCATTAAACTCAAGTGCATACAGTCATAATATCTTATGACACTTAAGAGAGAGATGAGAATATTATGGCAAGTCAGTAGTTTGGGAAGTTGATAAACGTTTTAAGAATAGGCCAACTCAAGTGCATCAACAATCAATCGCTTTATAAACACTTTTTAATGAGAGATAAAGAAGTACTTTGGAGACGATATCATGAGAGACTTTTCAAAAACATGATATGACTTTAATCCGATCGAATAGATAGTTAGAAGACTGGTGACTATTGAAAGCCTATAAGTACAATACACATTATTGCATTAATTAACACTATCTTCTCTTACAACACCTCTTCTAATTTTATTATAAAGTTATTCTAAACGCTTGAATTAGGCTACTTTTCGGTTAGATTCTCAGATTTTATTGGAGTCAATCGGATACAGTTCTACAGTATTAGATTATTTCCACAATTTTCCATACACTGTTTGTTCATTTGCAAAATTTAGAAACTTGAATTAGATAACTTCTACCGAAAGTGATCATGAATAGGACTAAATTAGGTATCATAATAGTTGAGACTATCAAGAGATACTAATGTCCGTGTTCGATTGAAATTATGCCTCTTAATAATAATTATACATTGTCTATCAATACGGATATTATGGAATCAACAATACTGATGGCAAAATATTGTAAACGTTCAAGTATTGGCTCTGAATCTGAAATACTGTGAGTGAATTAATACATACAATATACTCAAAAAAAGCTGCCTATCAATTGATAAACAAAGCAATAGGTCATAGTAGGGTTTATCTAAATAATTGATCGTTGCCAATAAAATAACATAAACTTCACAGCCTGAAGGTGAGTGGACGAATCAATTCTAAAACAATAAACTAAACTTGCCAAATGAAAACATAACAATGCACATTATTTTGTCTTGGTCAAATGAATGTGTCACACACAACTTCTCTATCAGTTCCGAAAGTCCGGATGTTCCAGTACCACTCTCCACAAATAAACCTCTCATCCCCCCGTCACCAGAAGGTTTTTTCACAAATTGAGGAACACTTGTTTAATTCAATTCACCACTGATAATTGATAAGTACAGTACACATTTTCAGTGATAATTCTTCTTCAGTACCTCTGGGGCTGGGACCCACGACTGAAACCTGACAAAAAAAATCAGCTGAATTTGAAAATATACTGATTCTTACAATTCTTTTTGGGTAGGACAAACCCTACCTTTACGAACGGTGACTTTTCGCAGTTCTAGCGACATTTCAAATAATTTTTCATTCATTTCCAACCCTCAATTTCAAGTAATAATTAAAAATAAAACGAAACCTTCTAAAAACAGTTTTGAGACACAACAGAATGTTGTGAGATTTTCTGTCGTTTTCAGAAAACCTAGACAAACGTCGAATCTGTGTGAATTTAAATTCTTCATAGATAAAGACAAACACTTGAATTCAATGATGAAATTCCCAAACCTCACAAATATTTCATCCTCAAGACAGAAGATTTATAAGTTACACATACTAGCAATTCAAGCGCAAGTGTTTTGAATGTAGGACATAACTAATTAAGCTACGAAAAATCAATGAAAATCCCACAAGAGGCCTCAAAGTCCATCGAACAACGTATTTGCCAGATCAATAATACTGTAATTTAAATTACTGATGATGGCAGAAGTAATTTTGTTTATGAAGACTTAAGTGATAGTCTTAATGGACATTTATCGATTATAGTTGAGTCATGAATTCTCAATTGAATAGCAGAAAAATGTTCTAAATGCAAATTTGCATAGGTGGACTGAATGAAATATGTACAGGTACAGGTTCCAGTCAAGAAATATTATGATCATAATAGGTCAACCGACTATTTGTAGCTAGTACAATATAATCCTTTAATTTATACCAAATACATGAGTTTATAATTATATCTACCATGGAATAATGAATTCGATTAAATGTATCGGAAAATTGTTTGATTTTTAGACCCAATTGTATCATACTATTTTAATTCAGATGAATTGTTTATGAAAATAACTTACTATTGAAAGAGTTTTCTTCTCTCAAGTCTAAAATATTATTTTTCATAGAAACACGTGTAAAGAATTTCAAACTCTAAGGATTCTTCTAAGTGTTTCCTAGCACATGGCTAGAACTACGTCAACTAGAGTAGTTGAAGTAAGTGTGATATGGCAAGTTCCATATCAAGAAACCCTAAGGTAGTCCCACAAAATAAGAGATGCAATTATAAAAATTTTAACGAAAAATAAGTTAGGCTACTACAACTGTAGTTTGAAATGAACTTTGTTCAGAGGGATAGAGTACTTGGGTATAGAAGGTAGAGTAGTTGAGAACGGGAAAATATATTTATAATAATCAACAATAAATTATAATTGAATAAGACTAGATATTGTCAAACCAGAGGTTTATTGAAAATCGAGATACCGGTTCCGGTAAACTCACTCTGGTTTACAATAGATTGATAATGGTGAAGAAACTGAAACCGGTATTGATTTTTAATAAATCTGGTTCGGCAATAATTTTATTCAACGTAAAGATAAAACTACCATAATAACACCTTTACAACCACTCAAACAACTGTTAGGTTGGAAGAGTGTGATGATACACTGTCTTGTATTGATGATACAGTATTATAATTATATTGATGTATTATACTTGTGTTTGATTGTTATTTTATATCTTAATAACTAAATTACTTATAATTTTATTTATAACTAGCCTACATTATTTTGGATCTTATAGTAGTTTATTGATTGTCAGATTATATTTATTATTCACATAAGTTACGCTGGATAGTTCCTTCATAAGGTTGTTTGTTGGATAGAGTACAAGGAGGACGACAGGTTTTTTAATATTGAGAAGCAGGTTTGTTGTGAGACCTATTAAATGATTAATAATACTGTAGTTAGATGATATTGCTGGATGATTCTAATACAAGGAACAAGTATTCAGAAATAAAATTATAATTGTCATCCGTTCATATTCATTTACTTGTATGCTCTTCATAATATTTACTTTCTTTCTTATTATTATGAATCATGATAAAGACAAAGACCTGTGGCTTGTGAAAGAGCAGGAAGTGAAATAATAATAATAATAAGAGCTATTACATATTTTCAGAAGTTGAATCTTCACGCTGTAAAAAATTGATAGTTATTAGATGAATAAATTTAGTTAGTTGTCTATTGAGCTTGCCCACGAAACCAAGTTTATGATAGTTCTTTTTTGGACTGTATTTCAGCTCTCAATCCTAAAAATAAATGGATTGAGAATATTCAAAGCTTTAGAGATGAACAATAACGAAGTCTGATAAATTCTTGTTATATCTCCGCGATAATATGCGTTTACAAATAAAAGAAGCGTTATCTTCAATTATGGGTCAGGTCATATCACCAAAGTTTAAATAGCTGATGCTTGTTAGTGGAATCCTGCTGAAACATTGCCCTAAATAATACAATTCTCTTATATCTCACCTAAACGTTTTTATCCAGGCTACTATTTCAGTATCGTATCTGTAAAATACTCCCTTTTAATGATTCAGCAGTAGTTAACAATAAAACTCCTCTTCATTATCCTCATTTTTAAAGACTTTAATTTATGAATTTGAATAATTTATATTAGCGCAATATTGATTCGAATTTATAATTGATTAGAGCGAGGAAAATTTATCAATAAATTTAATAAATTCGGTGGAAATCTTTATTAAACCATATTTTGATGTGAATTGATTGAAGTTGTGTATTATTAAATTGGCTATATTAAAATTGATTTGGGGAAATCAATTGTATGCTACGTAGGCTAAGTAAATTTTTTTTACCGCTAAAAAAATTACCGAGATATTGCAAGCTATGAGATTTTTCAGTGTGACATTTTTCCGAAAAATATTGATGTTCAACAACAGATATTGTTAAAATTATTCACAGGTCAAATAATAAAAATCAAGACATGGAAATAAGGCTACTTCCTCCAAATATATGTATCCTGCAAATAATCCTGCATCAATATCAGTCTTATTGAATTTTAAATTCATCTCTTAAATAAATAGATATTAAGTTCAAGTTGAGTAGCCTAGTATAAGTGTTAGGCCTATATTAATCATTTCAATTTCATGAGTATAAAATCAGACTTTTTCTATTTCGAATGTCTTTATATAAGAATCCTACTATCTTACCTAACTTACTATTTTATTTTCTCTTCAAGGAGAATGTCAATTTATAGCGGAATTGTAACAGCTTCTGATAGACCTAGGCCCTACTTAAAAATACCGGTAACTTACATTAGGCCCTACTGATTAATGACAACCATTAAGTTAACAGCTCTCGGCAACAGTTGAGGAAGTAAAAATTGGTGGTTTAAGTGGTATAAAGTGGTAATAAATAGCACACGAACAAATCAATCCAAGCTAGAAGATATTGATGAAATAAAGGTAAGATATTCACCTAGGAAAGGCATCGAAGAACCATGTCCTTTTTGTTTTGGGGAAGGCAACTCTCATGCCAGACATGAGAGGAGAATGAAGAACCACTGCACCAACTTCATATCTAGAAGCCAGATCCACTGTAGGTACAGTTCCTATGCTTTGACCGTACAGAATAATGTTCTCTGGGCTAATTCCATATCTTGTTCGCAAAGTTTGCCATGCTGCGTCAATATCCGCATACAAATTCTTCTCTGAAGGCTTGCCAGTACTAACACCGTATCCCGAATAATCATAGCTAAATATATTACAATTGATACGTGTTCCAAGTCCAAGATAAAAACTACTCATTTGCCCCAGATCAACTGCGTTTCCATGAGAAAACAAAATTGTAAATCTAGCGTTTTCACTACATCTCACAAACAAACATGCAATCCTGTTGCCCCTTGAAGTTCTTGTAAAGAAACCTTCCACATTTTCTCTTTCTCTCTCTGAATAATGCCATTCCGCCCGATCAGTTAGAGATATTTGAAACTTAGAACCTGATTCATCAGATTGTAAACTATAGGTTGGTTCAGGTGGGAGGAAAGCTAGTTTAGCTGCTATTCGTGATGGACATGGTGGACAACAAAACAAGCAACACAATTCACTTAAACTTAACCCGTTCATCGCTACCATTCGGATATGCGAAGAAAGTTGACAAGACACATTAAAACCGTGTCCTGTTGAGCGAATGGAACACAATTAAAACGAACTAAAACAGAAACAATTATTGAATTAATAACAACTAGGCCCGAAGCCTCATGACAACGTTCATTGGCAGACATATGCATTCAACACTACTACCAACATAAACTTACACAGACCGAAACCAATTGCCACTTCAAACACTAATTTTTCTAATGATTAATCTCACTAAAAATTAATTACTTTCAAAATTTTGATATAAAAAGTAATCATCTATAGATTAGACATGCTTCAGACCAACTCTGTGTTTCAAAAGATTTGATCAATTCCAAATTTTTTATTCATGTATTTAAGCAAAAAACAGCTGATTTGGTTAGAGAAAGATGACAGCCTGTCAACTTTCAAGACACTAGTTTTTAGGTTATTTAGTTATTTTGAAATAATTTTGCGTTATTACTCTGGTGCTATTTACTAATTTTAATTTAATATTATTTATTCAAGATTCAACTAAATTCATTTCTTCAATATTGATTATAAAGCTGTTTGTCTAATTTATTTGAAAATGCAACAGAAAATTCTATCAACAGTTCTCGATGGAGTAATTTTATAAGTTTCTGAAAGTTTCATCGATCAACATGTTGATTTCTTGACAAGCAAGGTAATTTAACTATTGAATTATTGAATCGCACATTTATTATTCCCAATAAATATCAATTGTTTGCCGTATCGTTCTAGATAGTTTTATCCTGAAGAAGCTCCAGAATAAACTAAATAATCGCCCAAAATCCAGCTTAGTCCATTATAGAGTGCATGAAATATGCGACAATTTTTGACCTCGGGGATTTGTTAAGACAAGTTAGGGGGATAATAATAATACACTAGGGGCATAATATATTAGAAATCCCCGCACCTAGGGGGTAAGCATTGGGTGAGAGGGGGGTTAGAATGTACAAATTTTTATTTTTCGCATGAAAACTCGAAAACGACTGATCTTAGAGCAAAATGCCCCGAATAGGAATTGGAGAGGACTAAACTATGCGTTGATTGAGAAAAATAGAAATCGGCATATTCGATTTTTTTTACATGATTCAATCAAACCCCCTATTTAAAAAATCCCCAAAAAATTGTCCTAACTGCTTTAAAATGTGATGTAATTGAGTAACTCATAAAGTTACAATAAATCCTTTACCACTTCCCCATAAAAGTTGTGGAGCATGAGAAGTAGAGTTGAAATATCAAATAACATATTAGGCTATTGATATATGACCTATTTCTGAACGTTTAAGGATCACTCCAGTAATTGAATTCCTCCAAAATCAGGTGGTTTTTGTCAATATTTTGATGCTAAGATATACATACGAAGTAATAAGTTGGCTATATTTAAGCTGGTGTTTGGTAGTCTAGCTGGTTCATCCCTCATTATAATACTTCTTTTACTGCTCAAAATGTGGGTTATCTGCAGTAGAAAGGACCCTTCAAGGATAATAAAATAAGGATATCCCTAACTTACGTGAACAGATACAGATGTATTAACAAACTATAGCTAATTGTTTTTAGTTTGAAAAGGCGGCTCTATTTCATATATCATAAATATATGAAATGATAAGTGTTTTATAAGTTTATTTTTTAGATTCAAATGATAGGGGAGATGTTTTTCCTTGCGACTAATTTACTTGTAGATATCCCACTAGTAGCACGACAGCGCCGTGGTCGTCATGGGTCCCTGTTGAATACACCGTCATCATAGTATTCTTGTAGACTGTAGTATGGCTTCTGTTGAAAGTGTCTCTTTAGGAGGTCCTTGAAGGCACCTATGCTTTCGACTACCTTCATTTCCTCTGGCAGATGGTTGTAAATCCTGCTACATAAGTATCTTGGTCCCTTTTGCGCCAGTCCAGATCTCACTGTCATATGGCTATCATTATGTCGTCTTGTATAATTATATCCATGTATATGTTGGTTCCTTAGGAAATATTTCGGTTTTCTCTTGACCATCAGAGCTGATTCAAAAACAAGGAGAGCCGGGAGCGTCAGTATTCCAGTCTTAATAAACAAAGGCCAAGTCAAATAAACAAATGTGCCAAGTAGTTTTCACTGCATATAGATCTAACAATCCTTTTCTGAAGGAGAAGCACACGATTTGCGCTGGGACTGCTCCCCCAGAATATTATGCCATAATTCATTATGCTTTGGAAGCAGCCATAGTATAACCTTTATTAGTACTTCAGTGTCAAGTAAGGTTCGTAATCGGCTCATCATATAGCAAACCGCATTGAGCCTCTTCGAGTTAAGGCCAATGTGAGTCTGCCATTTCAAGTTGTTGCTGATAGTAACTCCAAGGTATTTTATATTTTTATCGTTGACCGTCAAGGTTTATATTTTCCCTCAAGTCTGAATAAGGGTGTTTTTTGCTCATGCAATAAACTAATGAAATCAGTTCTAGAGTGTATACATTTATTTTTATCAATAATAACAAGTCTCTAGCTCGTCGGGAAGTGGATGAAAATTAATTTACAAAATTCCAACCTGACAGACAACACCCAAACCAAGTTAAGTAATACATTGTTAAAATTACCGATACCGTACTGCTAGGTCTAGGCCTACATCTTAACTTACCTACCTTACCTTACATTTACATCACTTACCTATTTATTTGACAAACAAACCGGTAGCCTACCATATTAATTATATGAAAGTTTTCAGACTCAAAACTTGTTCGTTTTCAACCCTGGAGGTGTTTGTTGAAGATATAGGTATATAAGCAAAAATGTTCATTTTTTAAAAAATAACGAAAAACATCAATTCAAAAGGATTCAGCCTGATTGTTGATTTTATACAGCTTATAAAAGGTATAACTTTATAATCACATGGGCCCATGCTTAATATTTTAGAGCACTATATTCAATATGAAGAAACTTGATACACTTGAAACACTAGGCTGTTACAATAAATGTGGGACAATCACTCATCAATGAACATTGAACAATTCTTCGCATCCCTGTTATCCTCGATCCAATCTGCTCACTGTGCATTACGAAAGACAATCTAGTACAGATGGAATGATACACTCCAAACTAAAAAAAAATTATTACTGGCTGCCGCTACCATGCTTCCACCCCAATCACCAATGATTAATGAACATTGTTGAAAATGAATTTTAAGTTTGAAATAATGATCCTTTCATTTGAGTATCTAATTCATTTGAAAATTTCAGTAGGTATTTATAGTCATTAATTCTAGCATTACTACTTTTCACATTCTAACACCTTTAAGTTGAACATTTTTGCTGAGGTCCTCTCAAATAACTACTCATGGAAATCATATAATTTAACCTTGAATAGTTCAACAGTTGAAATGATATGGTTACATTTTTATATAAAAAAAAACACTGTCCCCCATAGTAAAAATTTATATGTGTAGCTTCCTTGTGAAATTAATTCGATGACGACAATAGTTTTCATTTAATTATTAGGCTACTGTCTTAAATTTTACATTTATCCGGAAATAAAATTGGAGGAAAAGAAAACATGTCCTCTTATCTAGAATTCTAATGGAGATAGAGAATAGCATTGAGTGCCTTTATCAAATACCTATATTACAATATGTGAATGAAGTAATTGGTTTTCATTATTTCTTCCATAACCTATTTAAATCACAAATATTTCTGTTAAAACTCTTATCGTCATTTAGAAGTGCGCCCATTGTGATTGATTGTTGATTTATCAATTATTGTTTATTATAATAAGTTAGACATGAACCTCTAATAAATATTCTTTCAAATCCCACTAATAATTAGTCTAGTTAATTATTTTATAATTAGTGAGAAATTCCGAGACAATGTGAATTTTTCGTGTTGTATGTCTTTTGATTGGATCAATATTGAGTAACTACAATACACTAAACGGATGCCGTGTGACATCTGCGCCTCTCCCACCCGCCAGAGAGCAGTGTGACGACCATTCGGCAAAACGCAGCTTGCTTTTTCACTGCTCTGTGAGGCAGTTTCGGGAGTTTATACGTTCAAGTTGGTTGTCTTCAACTATCTGTGGTACATTGGTTGATTTCAGCATGGTTGGTACAAAGGCAATGGCTCAAAAAGGTAATGTTTTCTTGATGTAGGCTAACATTTATCACCTGAATTCATATAACACCCATTCACCTCCATGGATTTAATTTTAATGATTTGTATTTTTATATTATCAAACTCTATGGGGTAATATCTAGTTAATTATGAGGGGACCTCTAATGTATTAATATATTACTTGTCTTGAACATGAGTTTTTGCTTTATGTTTATTGTATCTTATTATTTTTGTATTCAATAAATATTAAAATTTAATTAAAGAAAGGAGTCATTATTGTATACGGTAGCCTATAGTATTTTGGGTATATTTCGATGGTTTCTTCTTTCTTATGTTTGCAAATATATAGTTCTCTAAAACTCAGTACTCAGTATTTGGGGCTTTTGGTCTTTTTAACCGAATGTGTCAATATTTAGGAGGGGGGTTCAACGGCGGATCATAATGATTACATGTTCTTGTTTATGAAAACCAGGATTGGTGAGAGGTGAGATTGGAGAGGGTTTCATTAATTTGTTTATCAATATTGACTGAATAATATTGGCGGTAAAACATTGTTATATTAATAATTTTAGAGATTCCTGAGTGGTTTTGTCTAGGTATTTAATGTTTTCGAACATATTCGATATTGATTATGCATTTCGAAGGATTGGTTGTCCATTAAATTTTATATGTTTCTCAATTGTTTTTTTATATTAGCAAGCTATTGAAATTTTTAGTCCAGAAAATACTTATACCCACAAAATTCCTCCATACTTGAGATAGCTTGGCTTGTTGAATCATTGATGAAGTGAGTTATTAATTTTCTGAGTCATAAGTTGGGTGAATTCGATACCAGTAGTTATATTATGGTCTCTGACCTATTAAAACGCAACATCAGAATTGTTGTAACGCAACTGAAATGGAAAACGCAGTGAAAACAAATGAAACACAATGGGTTTGCTTGATTGGACTAGCTACTACATGCGCAACACATAATTATACAAAATGTTCCAATCCGTTTTGATTCAACTTGTGTGCGTTGGTCTCACCTAGGTCATGCTGAACCTTTCCCTCTGGTTTTAAGACACGGTATTTTTCCGTACGTCAGCTCAGGGTGCGGGGCTAGGTGCGATCCAGGCGAACCTTCAGTGCGTATCCCTTCACTTAAAATATTGAACTATATACCCCATCTACAAAAAACTCGATCATTTTGAACCCTAAATTTATACTTCGTAATTACGCCGTTATACCATCATGCACGAGTTCAAAATTGTATAGTATACAAATAAAATTTATAATAATATTTATTCAGAGAATTATAACGTAAGATAAACAAAAAAGCGCGCTCTTAATGACGGTCAGCTAAGACTCAGTACCTACCAAATTAAATCGCCCGAAATGTTGAGATAACTCACAAAACATTAAAGTTTAACATCGAGTGAAATGTATGCGTAATCGGAAATATTGATGTAGGAAATAATTTGTG
Organism: Sogatella furcifera; assembly: GCA_017141385.1. NCBI lineage: Eukaryota > Metazoa > Arthropoda > Insecta > Hemiptera > Delphacidae > Sogatella > Sogatella furcifera. The sequence goes on from CM029546.1 coordinate 29,186,150, forward strand.
AAAATTTCCAAAATCCCTCTCAACGGACACTTCTAAGAACATGTGCACTTTCGGGAAAACTTGAAAGTCCAACTATAAATTGAGTTATTCCTGTTTATTAAATTTCAGCCCAGTCATGAATGAAGGAATCAGTTTAAATTTTACCCTTTCATTTTACGGGTATTTCAGGACAAATCTGCAATACTTTTCTGACTAATTCCTTAAACCAAATAGTGAAAATTTTCCATTGGCTCTTCTTCCCCATAATTAATTGTTTTGCTACCGTAAGAAAACGATGGCGGAATATTGCACATTTTTAATCAGATCCATAATTTTATAATTCTTAGGTATTACTCATGTATAATCTAAAATTCATATATCCAGTATATCCAGCCCTCTGATAGTAATGTTATAGCAGACCGTCAATAATTGAAGTGATATTTTATGGTATAGCTGGTAAAAATTTATCATTGCGTTTTGTTGTAGGCTATCTACATATCTGCATGTCTCTCAGTTGCAAATATGTTATTTACGTCAGGTATGAATTACTCAGTTGGTAATTTGATTAATCAAACGCTCCAAGAGAATGATTAATATCTGAATAATAGCTGAATAGAAAAGATCTGTTCCATTTTTTCACATAAGGCACGTTTAGTGATAAAAATTGTCAACAAAACGATCATATTATGTTGTCAACCAGGATATATAAATTTTCTCTATTGTTCTACTATGCTATTGATTATATAGCATGATAAGTCCCTTTCAAGGTTGTTGGTTCTCAAAAATAAGTGCTGGGTGAAGTTGTATTGAATTCAACTAGTTGTAACCCATTAAAAACTAATCAATTTGTTGGTTTTCTTATTCAATTTCTGATTTCTCATCTCACATATTCTTAACAAAAGGTCTGTCAACTTCAAGGAAACTTTCATCTGTAAAATGATAATTGAATAGCTCTCGAATATGCGACATTCACCTAGTTACAATTTGTAACAATTGAATCAGAAGTTTTTAGGCACATTGAATTTTTAAGAAGATTATTATAGCTGGCACACATTCGACTTTTGTCTATTCAGTACATGATTACTTCTTTATTTCTAGTCTCTTCCTTCAATTCACTGTTTTCCTCTTCAGAATCAATAATATTAAAACATTATTAATGACTCTCATAATTAATAATTTTACAAGTAAATTATAATATTGATCAGGTGAAACTCAATCAAGAAAAATTATTACTCACCAAGGAGGTAACCTTTATGATTCACTAAAATTCCCTTTCTCAGCTCCATATTAGATTCCACAGAACCATTTTTCAAGTTATCAATTATTATGAGGATTAAACTATTATTGTTATCAATAATATTGATACTATTTTAAGCAAACTTTCTGACATGATATAATAATTTGATACCTTTTTCAGATTCAACTGAATTGAAGGTTGACTTGAAATTGATTATCACGCTACATTAATATTCAATTGATTAATCATTCTGAGAAAGATTTAGCCAATGAAATAGGTCCAACTTCTATTTAGTTGAAGTACGAGTCAATGTTGGGATGTATGTCTTCATATTCTAATATTCTAGTTCCATTCTCTCTTGCATCTGGCAATGATTTGAAAAAATTGTACAGAATTTCAACTGCCACCTCTTTATTCGATATGAAATATTATTCCGAAGTGCTATCATATAACTTGGGCTAGTGCAAGTAATTGTGAATTGAAACAATATGTTTATTAAAATGTTGAAATATTTTGAAACTTGTCTACTTCGCAAATAGTAGAATAGGTCTACCAATTCAGGAGATGGTCTGTTTTAGAGGAAAAATTGGACGTAGTTATGCAGAAAGGAACCAATCCACAAAAATAAAAAAATATTATTTTTCAATATTTGGGTTGATAAACTCCTAGGTAACAGTTTTGGATGAAAAAAAATCACTGGAATCAACCCTTATGGCTATTATGTGGGTTGGTTCCTTTCTGCAAAACAAGTATCCTACTTTATGAGTTATGCAGAAAGGAACCATCCCACATGATTGCCATAGGAACCAAACTAAAATGTTTGTTTTTTTCAGAGAAAACGAATCATATGAGGCTATTCTTTTTACTCATGAATCAATATTATAAAGAAAAGTATCCTGTCGAAATTTCTCACCCCCACCCATCTTGCTACCCCCTCTGCACCCCTCATGGAATGGGAAATTCTGTTATTAGGAACCAGACTGAAATGTTGGTTTTTTTTTGGGAAAATCAACTCCATACAATTTCCCCAAATGAATTATTTTTAAATTAAATGAATTAAAAGGTATATTTTAGTACTCTCTTGATAGACCATAATATCAGTCTATCCGCCAAGCGCTTCTGAGATAGTGCTTTTCATTTAATCAACTGACTTACACTTACGTTAAATTTCAGAAAATATATTATGTTTCTATCATTCAAAATGTAGGTTTTGAAAAGTTCTACAAGTTTCATAAGATACATTTCCAGTAGAATCATTCTGTATGTAAACTTTCATATAGAAGATAATTAAAATTTCATGCAGAAATCTAGGAAATCCCGCCGAATTCTTCCATTTATATAACTTTTGAACCGCCGGAGCTACAATGAAATGGCGAGACATAAAATAAAGAGAATTTCATTTACTGAAAAATGATAAAAAGTTCGATCTCTTATTTCCAATAAGTGCTGAGATACAGTCAATATAAGAAACCCTTACAAATTGAAACTTTGAGGGGTGCAGAGGGGGTAGCAAGATGGGTGGGGGTGGGAAATTTTGACAGAACACTTTTCTTCATAATATTGATCCATGAGTAAAAAAATTAGCCTCATATGATTCGTTTTCTCTGGAAAAAACAAAAATTTTAGTTTGGTTCATGGCAATTTTGTGGGTTGGTTCATTTCTGCATAACACATAAAGTAGGATATGTGTTTTGCAGAAAGGAACCAACATACATAAATGGCATAAAATGGGAAATTAATGCTTTTTTGTAAATAAATATCTAGTTTATGATATTAAGAGCACATATATGTTCCCAAAATCAGAATATCTTAATGGATAATAAAATGGGAGGTGTTATTGCAGTTTCATCTTTGGTACGCGATATCTCAAAAGTAGCTGATTGTGGGTTGGTTCCTTTCTGCATAACTCCGTACAATTGTGACTAAGGAATTATCATTCCGTTTTTGGTGAATTGATAAACCTTATTGTTGAATATGTAGTCCACACCTAATATTATTATTATATGGTTTGCTCTGAATCATTTGTGACGCAATTATTGCATTACTTTCGTGCTTATCACGTTACATACTATTCTATTGGAGCTCAATGGTCAGAATCTTTGTTTGTCATGCCTCACTACTGAAATGAGCCTAGGAATAGGGCTAGTTAAAATAGAGGGCTCCTTATGTGTGTGTGTGTTCCAACTCTTCACAGTGCTTATTGAAAATTTGGTGCTCAATGTAAGATTTTTTACAATTTTAATACTATTTCAATTCTATTAGGTTTGTTTCTGTTTATATTGATATTATGGAATAAGATTTCTATCTCATCCAGCAAATTACACTATTATCGGAAACCTCTCCATAAAAATCCACTTCATTATTTGATCTCTCCAGAATCTTAATTCCTGCATGATAAATTATTGTATCAAGTTTTCATTCACTATTTATTAAAAACATGTAAATATTTTGTAAACAAAAACTTGCTGATGGACAAACTTGAAACAATTCCTAGAATGGATAATTATGAATTACAAAATTCATACTACGGATTTTCTGAATAGGTTTTTAGCCAGCAATCTTTCAGTAGGCCCAGTCACAATGTTATTTTGTTATTCAATGTTTTCAAATGTGTTCTATGCATAATGAGTAGTTCTATAGAAATTTTTTTCTGTTAAATGTGGTTTCCTAAAAGTTAAAAGATAACAATCATAATTACACTTCTTTAAGCAACTATCAAGGTATTGCTCCAGTCCAAACTGTGAATAAACAAACACGATTGTGACAGTTGATAAGATTATAATTTGCTGTCTAATTGTTTCTATTACAGCAATTCTATATTTCTAAGTTACCACCAACTTCCTTACAGTTGAATAATTTTTTTTAAAACCGAAATATAAAATATTCAATCTGTTGAACTCCATTAGAAAGTCTATTATGACTGATTCATTCTATTTTTTCTATACCCAAGCACCTCGCTTCCAAAAAGAGTCTTGAATTCCTACATAATGTATTATTAGTACACTACTTAAACTACATAGGTACTACAAACTACTTAAACTACATATTATGTAAAATTTTGAATATTTTTGATGAAACTAGAAAATGAATTCCTTTTTACTGGCTTGATAAATTGCAAGGATAATATTTAGGATATCCTGATGAATTAGGATAGATTCGTCCATTAAAAAATTGATCATTATAACTTTCCAATTTCTAACCAACATCAATATTTATTATAACAAAAAACTTATTATCCAGTGTCTCCTTAAAGTAATGCTTCAACTCACATGAATTTCAAATAACCTATTGTCGCTCTACTGTTTCTACAAGTAACAGAATATGATTCACTTTGAAAAACCAAAAGTGAATCAACTAAATAATTGCTCACTAAAGAAACAAGTCTAATACAAACTTTTCCATCTATTTTCTACAAATTTCCTGTGATGCATCAAATATTCTATGCATAGGCCTAATAATAATAATGCAGTAGTTTACATAGAAAGCCAGTACGGTTATAATAATTTATGGGAAGTCTAGCATACCTGTTGAAAGGATTGCAACACCATTTGCTTGTCCCACCTCTGCACAGAACGTCCATGCCAGAGGTGAAACCAGAATGGATGATAACAGCCCTCAGCTTGACCTTAGAAGCTAGGTGAATTGTAGGAGCACATCCAATACTCCAACCATAGGCAATAATCTTATTGTCTGGAATGCCGTATCTCTTCCTCATGGAAATGTGAACGGCCTCAATATCAGAATAGATATTCTTTTCACTGGGTAACCCTGTACTTCGTCCATACCCAGAATAATCGTATGCAACAACATTGCACTGCAATTTCTTGCCCAACTGCAGCAAACTCTTGGCTATTTGCCCCAAATCACATGCATTAGGATGCGAAAACAAAATGGTAAATTTCGGCTCCTTCACACATTTCAAATACATACAAACAATTTTGTTTCTGTGTTTGGTTACAACCAGATAACATTCTATTGATTTCAAAGTTTCTGATGGAATTGATTTTTGACTTTTTCGCAACACCATGCAGTATCGATTTTTGGAACCTGTGATTTTCCCCAATTTATAACTGCACTTTGGAGGATGAAATGCAAATTTTCTTACTACAGAATTATAACATGGTGGGCAGCAAAATGTTCGCAGAAACCCGAAGCAAGACATCTCCGATTATTTTGTGCCCAATTTGAATGCAAAATGTGTGCTGGCTTCAAGGTTAAAATGTGTTTGTTTGTAATAACCTTGCTGGCTCATTCAACATTTTACTAATCTCATAATAAAAAGCATGGAAAATTCGAGCTACTGTTACTCATATGATTTCTTATTTGAATTTACTTGATTTTTTACACTTTATTAACCCTGTTAATAGATAATAATGGCTATCTGTAATGATGATAATAATAATGAGTGCATATAAGTCTTCAATTTATATTTTTTTATAAGTTTTCATGTAGATCGATGCCTATTTCTATTAGATAAAGCTAGGGCTCTATAAAAAGGTCCTTTTCATAGAGCCCTAGATAAAGCTATATATTTTTAAACTAAGTTAAGTTAATTAGGTAGTTCAGTTGATGCACAAATTAACAAAATTTATTTCTGAGTTCTCTTAAATCCCTATAGGCTAACTTAATAATTATGTTGTTTTTGCTTCATCGTGATAATGTAATTAAATGAATAAATAAATAATTATAACATGAAAATTATATTTATAACTAGCCGGCAGTCTCGCTTCGCTCGCCTTCTCCGTTTAACAAGGGGGCTCCGCCCCCTGGACCCCCGACAGTATCAGCAGTGTCAGTGGATCAAACAGGCTCGCTTCGCTCGCCTGCAAACATCTGTCAGTGTCAGCTGAGATAAACATGCTCACTTTGCTCGCCGGCAAATTCTATTACAATAGATTTGCTTTGTAGTACAGTGCAATTAGACTCGAACCTCAACATCCAAAGAGAAAAGACGATGCCTACGCCAACTTGTTCTATACAACCCCTTTATTGTTTAGTAAAAAGTTACACCCCTTATGAGCGTCGGGTTTTTGGGGGAGGGGGGTGAAAGGTGCAAAATTTCAGTTTTTTGTGAATTGTAGCCGAACCAAGCGTCGGACAAAAAAATTTCATACATGTTTTTTCTAGAGAACAAAATTTGGAAGAGATCACAACTCTGTATCATCAACCGTTTCCAAGTTACAATTTTTTGAAAACTCCATATTTTTTTCACAGGAATTATTCCGTTACTTTAAAAGTTTGTAACTTTGAATTGGAAACTCTTGCATCAGTATTTCAAAATCCCTCTCGGCGAAATTCATTTCTCTTCAATTTGAGACCAAACTCACCCTTCTATGTTCAGTGGTTCATGTGCTACAGCGATTTTAAAAAACCCTCACATCCCCAAAATCCCCTAAAATTACATTTTATCGTACAAAAAAAATATTAAAAATTTTCGGATTGGCTCATACTTCTAGATTTTGTTTCTTGAGACCCTAGACTCTCATGAAAATCGTTTACACGACCAAGACTATCATAGGATTCATGGGGGTTGGTCAAAAGCATCCCTTTATTTTTAATCATTTATATTCCCCCATAACTTTTGATTGGTACGTCGGATTCTATCGTTCAATAGCTCATCATTTTCTACTCATCACGGCGGTATAAATTCATATATTATAATCGAAATTCGGTGAAAAACTCAAAAATTCAGATTTAAATGATACTCTTGAATAATAATACCTGCACATTGAAAATTCCAATTTTTCACATTTCAATGCTCCCAATCGGAAAGTTGTGAATGGAAAAATTTGAAACTACCAAGAAATGTAGAGAAAATCTTCCTCTTTCAAATGGTTACTATGAGAATTGCGAGACCTTTGACATAAGAAGGTACACAACCGGTTTTCATCACACTTTTTCTGATAAATTCGCTCATTTTTTGAATACTATTAAAATTTCTCCAACAATAAGCATTGAACAAGAAATTTTCATATACCATCTTTTAGAGGATAAATCACTCTACATTTCTAGACCAAGAGCATAACTCTATCGCCAATAGTTACCGAGTTACAATAGAATGAATTATGTGTCATTTTTCAACAATTGAAAACGCTGATTTTCCAACAATGTTATCATTAGGAATTAATTGAAGAATCATGATGAATCTTATATGATATTAAAGATCACATTTTGTTCTACAATTTGAGACCAAATTCATATTTTTTGAACAATTATTAAATGAGCTAGGTATATTTAAAAAAAAAAATCGTCGTCTTCTTAAGCTCAACGAAGCGTTTCAATGTATCATTCATAGTGTGTGGAGCGCCTCTCAGAGTGAGCTCTGAACTCGACAGTTGGTTTGAAAAATGGATCTAGCTAATTCTGTAATTGTTCAAAAAATGTGAATTTGCTCTCAAATTGTAGAGAAAAATGTACTCTTTGATACTATATATGATTCACAATATTTCTTGAATAAAACTTTGATAAAAACATTGTTGTAAAATTAGCTATTGCAATCTTTTCTCATTTTTGATAATTTATTCATCTGTAACTTTGTAACTAATGGAGGTAGAGTGGTGTTCTTGGTCTGAAAATGTAGAGAACTTTGCCCTCTATAATGATTATGGAATTATAAGCCAATCCAAAAAATTTAATATTTTTTTTTATACGATAAAATGTAATTTTAGGGGATTTTGGGGATGTAAAGGTTTTTTTAAAATCGCTGTAGCACATGAACCACTGAACATAGAAGGGTGAATTTGGTCTCAAATTGAAGAGAAATGAATTTCGCCGAGAGGGATTTTGAAATACTGATGCAAGAGTTTCCAATTCAAAGTTACAAACTTTTAAAGTAACGGAATAATTCCTGTGAAAAAAATATGGAGTTTTCAAAAAATTGTAACTTGGAAACGGTTGATGATACAGAGTTGTGATCTCTTCCAAATTTTCTTCTCTAGAAAAAACATGTATGAAATTTTTTTGTCCGACGCTTGGTTCGGCTACAATTCACAAAAAACTGAAATTTTGCACCTTTCACCCCCCTCCCCCAAAAACCCGACGCTCATAGGGGTGTAACTTTTTACCAAATAATAAAGGGGTTGTATAGAACAAGTTGGCGTAGGAATCGTCTTTTCTCTTTGGATGTTGAGGTTCGGCCTTTTTTTCAAACTAATTGCAACGTACTATTGATCATCATTCATCAATTAACAGGGTTATTTTAGGTAATTGTTCTGAATTAGTTGTTCTATTACCTCAGCTCAACCTGGTACATGATTTGAACGTATTTAGTTCAGTAATTTCCGTGAAATAAACGAAAGTGCAGATTTTATTAGGCGTAACCTCGGCAGGGTATTGAAATTTTATTGAGCACAGCATTTCTGGACCTAATTTGGACCTGTTTACCAAATTTAAAAATTTTCTGCCTATTGGTTCTTGAAAAATCTAAGAAAAACTCCAAAAATAGTAAAACGCTAATATTGAGCATAACCTTGGGAAGTATATCGGACAGAGTTCAAACTTGATTCAATATCTCCCAAATTAGTTCATCTATAATCTCGCTGAACCATTGAAGTTACAGTTAGGATTGATCGTATCAAGGCGGAAGATATGCAACCTGCAAAATACATCTACAATTTTGAAAACCTGATTACTGGCGTAATCTTGAAAGGATTTCAAAAATATTTTAACACTACATTTCTAGACCTTATCTGAACCTGCCCACCAAATATCAACATTTTCTACCGATTGGTTCTCGAAAAATAAAGAAAACGCCAAAAAACTATAGAAAAACTAAAATATTAGGCGTATTCTTGAAAAGTTTTCAAAATCCGTTCTTAACGAGCGTCTAAACGTCCAACTGAACATGACTGCCAAATTTTAACGCATTCGGTTCAGTGGATTTTTAGTTCTGGTGATGAATGAATGAATGAATCAGTGCCATTTCGCTTCTATATTTAGAGATTTACCTTCAACATCAACTTATCGAGCAGCCAACCAATAATTGTTGCAGTTATCTGTGATAATATAATCGGTAATTTTTTTTCATCTGTGATGTTTCTAAACGGATTAATTAAACCTTTTTATGTTTTAAATGATAATTCAATGGAATTTTCAAGTCCATTAACCCAGGTTATCCTAGCGGTACCATATGGTACTGTAATACATGCCATGCTAAAACAATTTCTCTGATCCATAAGGCATAACTCAATTCAGTTTTAAGTTGATGGAGCAGTTGGCAATACTGTACTCAACAGCTGGCTATACTTTCCAGCTGATCAGATACAGTTTGTTTGACATTGATACTATTTGTCTTGGCTATGTGATATTTCTCTGATGGAGATGGATTGTGTTTTCAAGTAAGTACTATAATATACAACAGTATAGTAATAAATTAGGGAATTACTCATTGAACTTACTACTAGATATATTATGCTTGTGTTAAACTGTAATTAGTGATATTACATAAATCAAAACTAACATAACCTCAATTATTGTTTCTGTGGTACTGCTTGGTACCACTAGGCTCTCACCATATCATTTGGTGTTTAATGCTATTATTTGAATCCACAAATATTCAGGCGAATATTTCATAATATATATAATGTAAAATGTATAATATTATATTATTTGAACTAAGATGATGATATAATATTTATACAAAATGATAGATGAGACTACAAATAATTTTAGAAGTATGAACAAAGAGATTTATGTAGGCTATTTCAGAACTATTTAGAGCTGATGATTTTGAGTACCTATGTATACCACAATCATATAATATGTTCATGTAGATTTCCAGTCATAATAATTGGAGATGTTTTTCTAGTTAGTGCTGACTTAGTGGTGCATTTATATAGTTATATTTGAGAGTGATATCAACACAGAGCTAACTCAAAAAATGTCTCTAGCTAACACAAACATGATAATATGTATGATGTATATATTATATGAAACAGACACTTTTATATATTATATATATGATATTTTATTTGCAGAGATATCACATTGGAGGAGGCTCTTCTCATTCTGGAAGAAGATGGAGATATAAATTTTGATGGAATCTTCATTGAACCACCTGAAGCTGTAGTTTTGATGGATGAAGACTCTGCTGAAGAAGATGAAAGCGGACTTGTTGACTACTTGAGTGGACAACAACTTAGATCTGGGGCTGAAATATTCTCTCGAAATATGAATGTGGATCCTTCTGTAAGTAATTTGCAGGAAAATAATGAAAAGGAGGGAGATGACATTCCTGAAAATGCACCACCAAAAAAGAAAAAGTGTGAAAAAAATAGTATAAAAAAGAAATCAAGAAATCCGTGTACTTGGGTAAAACATGATTTAACTGCTGAAAATGTGCTTTTCCCAAATAGTGACTATACTGCTTTTTGTACCCTCAACCCAGTTGAAGCATTTGAATTATTCTTCAATGAACAGATTATTGAAACAATAATACTTAAGTCAACAAAGTATGCCTTGTTAAAAAATGAGCCAGATCCACTTTTGAGTCCAGAAGAAATCAAAGTGTTTATTGGTATACTAATTGTGACTGGTTATAATACCCTCCCTGGGAAAAGATATTACTGGGAAAATGGTGCTGATGTTAGAAATAATCTTGTTTACAATTCAATGAGAAGAGACAGATTTATTCAAATCATGAAATATTTGCATTTAGCTGACAACAACTTTCCAAATCTTCAGGACAAAATGTGGAAGCTTAGGCCCTTTATGAATCTACTGCAAGAAAAGTTTCATGAGCAATTTAGGCCTGAACAACATTTAGATTTTGATGAGAGTATGATACCATACTATGGAAAGCACTCCTGTAAACAATTCATACGGGGAAAGCCCATCAGGTTTGGCTATAAAGCTTGGTGTGTGAACACTGTAGATGGCTATCTAGTATCTTTTGATATATATCAAGGCAAACAAATGTCAGCAAACACTCAGTATGAAGCTGACTTTGGAAAAGCAGCATCCCCTTTGGTGATGATGATAGACAAGTTGCCTGATAATGTGAAATGTCTTCCACTAAGGTTCTATTTTGATAACCTATTTACAAGTTTCAATTTGTTATCTCATTTGAAGGAAAGAGGCTATGAGGCAACAGGGACTGTAAGAGAAAATCGACTACCTAAAGATTGTGCAATTCCCTCATCCAAAGAGAAAAAAGCGAGGAACACTTGAGTTTGCTAAGAGTGAAGAAGAAAGTATTTTAGTTGCTTGTTGGGTGGATAATGCTGTAGTCACTGTGGCTTCAACTTGCTATGGTATCAACCCTATACAAAATGTCCAACGATACTGTCAAGAAGAAAAAAAGAAAATAAATGTACCTTGCCCTCATCTAATTGGAGAATATAACAAGTACATGGGTGGCACTGATAGAATGGATGAGAATCTCTCCCTTTATTGCATTGGAGTTCGAGGAAAGAAATGGTGGTGGCCCATATTCACTTGGCTGATTGATGCCACTATTCACAATGCTTGGCTAACATATAAAAAGGCTGGGAATGATATCAGACAGCTTCAGTTCCGGAGAGAAATAGCTCAGACATACCTTGAACTGTATAAGAAACCTCCACAGACAGGTGGGCGTCCTATCTCATCACCATGCAGTTCTACAGGTTCCAGGGTCTCAGATGCTTTGAGGTTTGATGCAATGAAACACTACATTTCTACAACAAGTCAAAGAAGGAGGTGTGCCTATGAAAACTGTACATCACGGGTCAGATCAGAGTGTACTAAGTGCAATGTTGGCCTTTGCAGTAAATGCTTTGTTACGTTTCATACAAAAAAAATGAACATTTCAGGCTGTATGAACCTTTAGGTTGTATACATTGATGTAATTTAAATGTATTTGCCAATAAAATTGATTTATTCATCACCAGAATAATGATTAAAATCCTTTGAAACAACCAAAACCATAAAAATTCAAGTCTACATCAGTTACCAAGACGTGCTTACATAAAAGCCTAGCGGTACTGTATGGAACCATGCTATATATAAAAAACTATAAAGTAAAAATGGAAAATGATCACAAATTTTAGGTTAGGGTTGATGTAGTATTGAAAATATGAAATATTATTCAAATTGAAAAACCTTGAAAACTCAGGCTTTCCCTGGAAAATTGTCATACGGTAGCCTAGCAATGAAATTTGAAATTAAATTAAAGTCATCTTATTTCTTTATTCCATCAGTCTTGTATTCACCACCTGCAGTGTTTTGAAATTGTGGGTAGCTTCTTTAATTTTGTCTCCATTCTTCTGAACTGGCAGACCACAGATCGACCTGGTTCAGTTGAATGAATGCATGAATACAGCCATAGCTCCATAGTCGAAGGCTATTAATATCCAATTTTAGAGATAATTGTTTCCATTATTGCTATATGCTATATGGTATTTTTTTTAACTAGGGAACTTCATTAAAAACTGAAAATTCACACACTGAGTAAACATAGTTTTGCAGTGATTATTGTGTGGTTGATCCATTACTTCCTTTGTCGTTATTATATTTGTCGTTATTTTGTATGTCGTTATTTCACACTCATTTTCATGAATTTTTATAGTAGAAAAATATCAAACTCACATTATGTAGAACTGTTCTACTAGAGAAAAACTTAGATTTTGAAATGTAAATTATAATTAGAGAAAATTACTAACAAATCAATTTTTTCTTACTAATTTCATAATGGGATCCCTCCTTTGGGAGATATCCTGGCTGTCGTTAGTGAAGACAGTCAGTCGTTTCCCTTTTCTGGAGGAATAGTAATTGTCGCATTACACTCTAACTGATTAACTGCATGTTATTCAGAGGTGTTCTGCATCTTCACTTGGTTGTGAAGACTGGCTTATAGTTGAGAGGATCGACGTGCTAACCACACGTTACCTCTATCCTGGTTGATAATTATTTGCCTGTATTTTCTGTCTGGGCTGGGAGGGCATTCTGGCGGGGGCTGTGGGTTCTGTCTCGAATTTATGGCTTTTGGGCCGGCATTGGCCGGGCTGGAGTCGTTTTCCCGTCTTGCCGGAGTGTCTTCTTTGCTTGGATGGACTGTATAGTTTAGTGAATATGAAACTAGCAACCAACTGGTAGGCCTAGGCCCTTCATAGGGCTGTTGCGCCATTGATAAGCAAACAAATTTCTTAATGGGAAAAGGATTGAATGATTTCTAAATCATAGAATACATCTCTATATATAAAAGCGAAATGGCACTGATCCACTCATCAGCAGAACTAAAAATCTACCGAACCGAATAATGCATTCAAATTTTGCAGGCATGTTCAGTTGGACCTCTAGACGCCTACTAAGAACGGGATTTGAAACTTCCCAAGGGTACGCCAAATATTTGAGTTTTTCTATGGGTTTTCGGCATTTTCTTAATTTTTCTGAATACCAATCCGTAGAAAATGTTGATATTTGGTGGGCAGGTTCAGATAAGGTCTAGAAATTTTGTGTTCAATACATTTCGAATCCCTTCTGAACGGAATTTGCAGGGGCTAGGCGGAGAAGGCGAGCGAAGCGAGCCTGCCGGCTAATTATTTAATAAATCTATTCATTATTGAAAAACTAAAATTCAAATCTTATAAAGAAGTGCAATAGTTTTAATATGGATGATATCCAGTTCAAATAAAACAGAACCGTTATTTCATCTCAATTTCAAGGTTTTGAAATTTGAAAACTAAAAATTTGTTTTAATCTTCATTTATTTTTTCTGTCCAACGTTTTCAATACGATACGGTAGAATTATATGAATCTCAACAAATAAAAGTAGTTTAGCTTCTGGAGCAAAATAAGTAAACCTTATCGCCTATCCTCAGTTTAAATTTTTGAACTTAATTATTTAAATTTTATTAATCAGAATAATTTTTCAATAAAATATTTTCATGTCTATAATCTCAAACTGCATTTAACTCTTTGCCAAATCCAAAAATTTTGTTAACAATATCTGTAACCAAATTATTATTTTTTTGCTAAATTCGGTTAACTAATTAATATTATGTCACTGAGTTCATAACCTCTTTTATTGATAAAAATGTTCTCTATGATTATAACGCAACGTGGTGGCTCATGCTTTTTATCCAGTTGATAATATATATGTCATTGTAACAATGTTACAGTCAGTTCAAACACAGTAAATCTGCGATGTGAGTGATTCGTGAAACTAGAACAATAATCTCCCAATTCAATAATGTTTTCAGACTCATTTTGAACAAAGGTAGGTGCTACAGTAATTTTAATAGACAAACGTCATAACTTAGCTGTTTGATTTCTTTCAAATTACGCTTAAACTAATTCCCCTCAGACTCAAGCATGATAACTTTAATAGTTTATGTTGGGTCTTTGTCAGCTCAAATATTCTGAATATCAAGTATTAGAATAGCATATTGCCATATCTAATTTCCCTCATCAGTTTTCAGTTGGAATCAGTTTTCTCAATTGAGATTTTGATGGCTGAAGTAATAGATAATAGATTGAATAAATTACTCTTTATTTTTAAAATTGTTGAGTCATGTCACTCTTTTAGAAATCAGCGAGTTTTGAAGTTAAAAGTCTGTTCAAACTATTTATCCTGTTCCTTCTATTATTCTTTCTATATAGCCTAATGATGTAATTTGATTTTGTATGAAATTTCACCCGAGTCTTTGTTTTGCATTTAAGAAGAAATAATTAAAGAATTATTGATGTAGGTCGTATGAAGAGCCAGAGAGTAGGTTTTGCAATTAGTGTGCCCTAGACTATCTTAATGCTTTCTTGATATTTAATTCTTGATTCGTAGAAACGTCTAGACTGAAAAAAAAAACATTTTAAATCAATTCATTGCTATCATTTTCAAGTAGGTGATTGTCAACTGAATTGTGTCAAGAACCTTTCAACATGTCAAAATTGAATCTTTTGTCTCTTGCTAAATATTCATGTCACAGGAATAAGCTGTTGATCCATTGAAATTGAAAATAAGATGAACCCACTTGGAATAAGTCAAATGTGATATTAATCAATAATGTTGTCGGTAAGAAATAGTCTATATGTGTCGCCATATTCTTTCTTTCATTCGTCTTCCAAGTTCATAATAAATGGAAAAACATTCAGTTTATTTAGCAAGAAACTTGAATTTTTTGTTTGTCAATGGCTCAACAGTCCATGAAGGTCCTAGGCCTACCAGCTGGTTGCCAGTTTCATATTCACTCCACTATACAACTCACCCAAGCAAAGAAGACTCCCCATCAAGACGGGAAAACGACCCCAGCCCGGCCAATGAGCCATAAATTCGAGACAGAACCCACAGTCCCCGAACCAACACTGACCGAGCCGAGGCCACTCCCCTAACCTGCTAGAATGCCCTCCCCGCCCGGACAGACCATACAACAGGCGAATAATCATCAACCAGGATAGAGGTAACATGTGGTTAGCACGTTGATCCTCTCAACCATAAAGCAGTTTCCACTACCAAGTGGCCGCGCAGGACACCTCTGAATAACATGCAGTTAATCAGTTAGAGTGTAATGCAACAATTACTATTCCTCCAAAGACAGGAAACGACTGCGACTTCTTGTGTCTAAAACTTGAGCTCTGAGATCAGGCCCTATACGTCAGCAGCATAGCTTCTTCAAATACTAGTTTAATTTGAAGGTTTAGTCTGTCCAAGCAAAGAAGATATTCTGACAAGAAGGGGAAACAACTCCAGCTCGGTCAATATTGGTTCAAATTTTTGATCAGAATGTTTATTACAATTTGAGACGTAGTTTATAACTTTTGAATCTACATTGACCGAGCTGGAGTCATTTCCCCATCTTTCCAGAATGTATTTTTTGCTCGAAGAGACTATAGCTATATCAGCAGTCGTACTGTCTTATTCAGCCCAGACCGCACTGGTGGAAAAGAGTCCTAAAAAGGGGGCGGTAGCTTCCCTGTTCTGCAGAGGTCATACATGGTATCTTTTATGATAAGCTTGGTTTTAAAATACACAATTTCCTGAATTATAACACATTACCAATTTTTAATCTTCAAAAATATTATTTCTCTAGATGATACAGGTTTTTGTGCATCCATGTATCGTAATTCTGTAAAAGTATCACAATTCCTTGAAGCATCTTGAAAGATTTCAGCTTATCAATGTCATTATTGTGATGTATGTTCCACATTAACTCGTGTTATTTTTTTGTTCATAATAAACAGTCGGTAGTATTCCTGATTGAATTGTTTTTTCTTTGCAGGAAAAGAGGGCAAAATGGCTCTCTCTTTCTTCACAAAGCTGGCCTACAGTGTCGGCCATGTGCAGAACGATCTATGTGCATCCATGTGGTTCTCATACCTCCTGATATTTTTCAACCTAGTTCTCGGAATAGAGAGTGAATATGCAGGTGAGAGAACAATAACTTTAAAAACTCCACATCTGTTATTTTCTGTAACGTAATGTCATATGAAAGCTCTTTCTCTTAATATATTTCTTCATTTTTCAGTCCCCAGTTTAAGTCTTTTCAATTTCTGCTTTCTCAACTTTTACTTCTGGAAATAATTATTTCATATAGGTACTATATTTTCATTTATCGTGTACATTGTTTTGTTCATTTGTTATGAATAAAATGAATTGTATCAAATTGTTTATTAGGAGTAAATAAATTGAATTGAATATTATAGTAATACTGAAATAATAAGAATAAGAATAAGAATCTTTATTATCACAGACAATGTTAACAATGCATTGATAAACGTCACTAATACTAAATTATACATAATAGACTAAGTAGTTAGCCTACAGATATTTGGTCCAGTCAATATCATAAAATTCTTGTACATTATACAAACTCTCAGCTTTTAGTACATCTTTCAATTTTCTTTTGAAATACATAACTTGACTTCTATAGGTAAAGAGTTGTAAAGTTTCACAGACATGTACACAAGATTTTTCTGAGAACTAGTAAACCTTAGCTGTTGGACTCTGATATTGCTTCTATTTCTCGTTTCATATTGATGATAATCACTATTTAATTTGAACAATTCCAAATTACTATGAACATAACTTAGACTAGACAGCACATACAAAGAATACACGGTCAAGATTCCTAGATTTTTAAAAAAAGGTTTACAGTGGGATCTCGTATCAACATCACAAATCAATCTAACTGCCTTCTTTTGAAGTATAAATATTTTAGAAACATGTGTACTAGAGCCCCATAATAAAATACCATAGCACAATAAACTCTGTATATGAGAGAAATACACATTCAAGAGTACATTGATGTTTACAGTGAATTTCAACCTTCTCAGCAGGTATAGGCCTTTTGCTAATTTTTTGCTTACAAACTCTACATGTGGCTGCCAGTTAAGTTTTGGGTCGAGAACAATACCCAAAAATTTTAAAGGTTCAGTTCCTACTTCATTGATTGAATTTCTATTGTAAGTGAACATGATGTCAGCAATCTTTTCCAAATTCAATGATAGATTATTACTAGCACACCAGTCATTAAGTAATAAAGAACTATTTGCTAGACAATTTTGTACACCTGTTTTGGAATTATAACTAACCTTAAGACCAAAATCATCGGCAAAAAGAAAGCCTTCTTTATGAGTATCTTCAATATTGCAAATTATGTCGTTGATATATATATTAAAAAGAATTGGTCCAAGTATGGAGCCCTGAGGGACCCCATACTGAACCTTTCTGCCCTTAGAGAACTGACCGTCTTTGTAAACAAACTGATTGCGGTCCTTTAAATATGACATTACCAGATTAACTGATCTGGAATTACAACCATAGTAACAAAGTTTCCTACCAAGTATGCCATGTTCAACAGTATCAAAAGCTTTAGACATGTCGTATGACCGAAAGCTGACAGAAAGACCTTTTTCCAAATCATCAACAACCTTATTTATCAAACCTGTAACTGCTTTACTAGTACTTCTAAGTGGCCTGAAGCCAAATTGTTTCTCAGTAAAAATTCCAGTGCTTTCAAAATGATTTGATATTTGGTTTTGCATTATGGCCTCAAATACTTTTGGTGAACACAGGTACAATTGATATAGGCCTGTAATTGTTCAACTGCTTTTTATCGCCTTTTTTATAAATAGGTATCACCTTAATGTTTTTTAATACACTTGGAAAAATGCCAGTATGAACCAAACAATAGTTAAAAAGGTAACTTAATACTTCACATATGTGAGGGGCAGATATTTTTAAAATCTTAGAATTGATACCATATATCCAAACAACTTGAATTACTGAGACCAATTATTTTCAGGTATACATAATCTGCATTAACAGGTTGGAAAGAAAATTTAACATTAGGCCTTGCACACTTATTTATGTAACGAGAACTGAGATGATCACTTACCGGCACATTTTTACTGACTTCCTCAACCTTATCAATAAAAAAATTATTAAATGAATCAGCGTTATTACCATCATGTGAATCAATAGCTTTATTGTTACAGTTTGTAAGACTCTTAATAACCTTCCATGCAGCTTGATTTTTATTTTTTGAATGTTCAATTTTGTTGTTAAAGTAATTTATTTTTGCATGTTTAATAGCAACTCTATACTTTTTTTTACAGCTTTTATATATATCTCTCAATTGGTTAGTCTTAAAAATTTTCAGCAAACAATAGAATTTATCACAGCTATCTTTCAATTTTATTAAGTCGGTAGTGTACCATCCATAATCCAGCTTTGCCTTTCTGACTTTAATACTTTTAAGAGGATATGCAGCATTGACAGCCCACATGTACAACTCAAAAACTTCTTGAACTTTTCATTAGCATCATCAAGCAAATACACCTCGGTCCAATTAATACTACTAATTAAGCCAACAAATAAATATGTGCTGTCATTATTAATGATCCTAATAAGCTTTTTGTTAAGAAAAGGAACACTTTGTGTGTCCTTTTTCACATGTAGGACAGGCTTGAATATTAAAGCATTATGATCTGAAAGATGTGTATTAGTAACTTGGGTCACACATCTGCTACTATGAATATCAGTCACGATATTATCAATGCAGTTGCCATCATTTAGTGAACCCGGTCTAGTGATCTCATTTGTAGTAATATGGATACCAAAACATTCAAACAAATTGCAGAGATCCCTTTTAAAATTATCATTGAGATTAAACTTGACATTGAAATCAGCACATAGAATTAAATTGTAATTAAATTTATAAACAGCACATAAGATGTTATTAAGACAAGATAAAAAGTTGTTGAAATAGCTAACATCATCATTATAGGGCCTGTACAATGATAAAACAATAATTTTTTCATTTGAAAGTTCAATTGCAGCAGCTTCACAAACCATTTCCAAAGATAGTTCTTTCACTATGCTTAGTTCTTTAAATTCCAAGCCATTAATTATAAAAATTGCTGCGCCACCATGAATGAAATTTTCTCTTCCATAAAAAGACCCAAGTTCATAACCAGGTATGGTGAGAAAGCTACAGTCATCTTTGCTCAACCAATGTTCAGCCACAGTAATTATTTTTGCCTTATAGTCATTACATAAGTGGGAAATGTATTCAATCTTGTTGGATATACCCTGAACATTCCAGAATACAGTATTAAAAGATTTTTCATTCACTACGGATGTGTCTTTAGTCTTAGGTCTACAGTTAAAATTATCTGCAAAGCTATTCAGCCTACCTTTTAACTTATTAATGGGGTTAGCTATAAAAAATGACACCGCTGAAGAGGAATGATTTCAGAGCAGATTTGACTTCTATCTTCTAAATATTCATTGACACAATTAAGAATCATGTTGCCAATAAGTTTCTTACCAAGTATATTCAGGTGGAGCCCATTGGTAGTGTGAAATCTCCTTCCGATGATACTGATATCTATGTAAGTGGTATTAGAGAAGTATTTGCAGACTCGTTTAATTTCATCGTTAGCTTTTTTCACTTCTTGATTCACACATGACCAGTCCGGTAGATCGTGACGATGGGGCACAGAGAAGACAATAACATTAGCTGATCTTAGTTCTTGCAGTTTGTGTCTGATAGAAGAACGAATACTGTGAGATTCATTGGATGCAACATCATTTGTCCCAGCCATGATTACAATGAAGTCATCTGCTACATAGGTAGGATTGGTAGGAACTACATCACTGAACTTGGCACCGGGTTTCACCATTGAGATCATCTTGTGGCCACTATTTTTAAGAACCTCCTTATGTACATCACGACCCTGACTATCAGAGTAAAGTTGAATGTTTACGGATTTATAGCACTTCCTCATCGTAGGCCTATCAGATTTAACATTCAAATTTGTAGCAGTAGTAGTGTTGACTGTATGGACTACACTACGTTTAGAATAATGAGTCTTTTGAGGGACATGCTTATTGACTGGAGGTCTATGAATTTGAGCCTTCACAGCTAATTTATTGTGCGAAATAGGGCAATTACTTTGTGCGGATTGCACATCCTCAGAAAGCAACTTAAATCTATTATGTAAGTTGATAGATTTAGTACCGTTGACATTGGTTGTAGCTTTTACAGTGACTTTAGGCGTAATATAATTATTATCATTTATAGAAATCACATCGTTCAAATCTACTCGGCTTTCATTGGAAAAATTAAAACTATTTTTTTCTGATTGAATAATGTTTATTATCTCATTTTTACTGATTAATTCTTCATTCAAACGAGAATTTTCCGCCTCAAGCTCCTCTATGCGCACTCCAAACCCAATGATTTGACTTTCCAATTCAGACACAATAATACTACTGACACTATTATTTTCGTGGTAACTTTTGATACTTTGAATTTCATTAATAAGGGCGTCTCGATGACACAATAGTTCATTGACACGGCCAATCAATTCGTCATTCTCATTTGAACAAATAAGGTCCGTTTGAATCCCTGCACTGCATGATTCAGTTTTTCTGCGTTTATCAATAACAGAATCAAGGGATAAACGAATGTTTGAAGAGTTTTTAATACTATTTATTTTATCTTTTTCCCTATCATTAGTTATAACTTCAGCAGGAGTGGGTGGCAGTGGATGCTTAGCATGTTTCACAGGACTTACTTTTATAGTTTTCAATAATGGGTCCGTCGTTAACAAACTCGTACAACCTCCGCTAATACACCTCCACACTAAGTCACCATTGACCAACACGTGACTTTTCCTATAGCACTGTTTTTCATGATAAATGTTTATGTTATTACGCACTGTTTTGTATTTGACGATCGTCATGACGTTAAAAGAGTGTCAACGAATAAAAACAAGATTCATTGCCATTCAAAATCCTGAATTTTTATAGCTACTGCGACAAAATTAAACAAACAATGAGTGCAGTTAATGTAAAAGGCACTTAATAATACAAACAATTTGGTACCAAGTTCTAATACACGAAATTTTGACTCAATTTTAGAATTTTCCATTCTACGAAAATAGGTAGAAGTCGAAGTGAACTAGTGTCTTGTTTACCAAAAATTAAAAATTTTTAATTATAGAAAGGTTTTATCTCTCCCATTTATCTTACTCCATTTATAAGCCTAGAGCTCACGTGGACCTCACAAATTGAAAATAAAGACGACATTATTATATTAAATATATGATAATAATTTTTTTTCAAATAATGAAATATCATCTTTGCTTGTAACATGGAATCAATTTTAGGGCTCTAACTAAAAGGTATAAGGGAGAGTGGGGAACAGTGAGACACCTTTTTTCAAAAGCGGATAAAAAGTTTGAAAAAGCCTTATTTGTCGGTTTAAGTATTTCTGTAGATAGTGTAGACTATCTACTCTAAGAAAATCAATCATATTAAACATTTCTATCAAAGTTATAAATTTTAAAATTAAAAAAAGTCACATAACCTCAAATGTCTCAGTGTTCCCCACCCCTGGGGAACACTGAGACACACCATGGGGAACAGTGAGACAAACATTTTAATGCAAGAAAAATTATGTATTATACCAATGTTTTTTCAGTATTAAAAAATAATCAATTATTAAAAACCAGTTATCTGTTTCAAACAAAAAGAATGTATAAGCTCTAAGTAACTCATTTTAGAATTCAATTCTCATACCGGGGAACAGTGAGACACTTCAGAAAATAGGTGAAGTTCAAAAGGATGTCTGGCTCCCCGAAAAATATTAATACACCTTTAGAACAAAGGGTATTGAATAACTTGATACCCCTATGGCGAACTAGACCCCCACAAGACCAAGTGGTAAACTCAAGCGCCTAAGCATGCAGCATAGTCTCACTGTTCCCCATTCTGTGATGTCTCACTGTTCCCTATTCTGTGTTCCATGGCTTTTTAATTTAAATAGCAGAACCTCAAAATATTATCAAGAAATTGCATGCTGCTTCAATTAGCATGAATAACTGTATTGAGAACATCCTTGGTTCTTGTCATATTTCGAAAACTCATTTTCATAGAAGAAAAAAACTAAAAAATATTTCCGTCAAAACTTTGCCTTCAAATGAAGTCGAAATTATATTGAAACAAATCGTCGTCGTGAAGCCGTCGTTAATTTTTCATAAAACACAAGTTATCAGACCGAACCCCGTTAAAATCATTGCTCCATTTCAGGAACTATATAATCAAATAATCTGTTATTTTTTGTAATACAGGGTTCGCCAATGAAGCGGGACGATTTCAATAGGTAACAGATTGTCCAAGAAATTGTATTTTTGTAATTTTATTATTATAAATAGAAAGGGGAAATATAGCCATTTAGTTTACAATGGATTAAACATAATTTTTTTGAATATAACATCTTCCAAATATATATCCTGCATTCGAATCTATGCACCTGGGAAACTTCCAGGCCCGGCAGCAAAAGTGCATGAATTCCAATGGAGGACATTTGGAAAGTATCATATTAAAAAAATGATCTCTAACCCATTGTAAACTGAATGGCTACATTTCTCCTTTCTATTTATAATAATAAAATTACGAAAATACAATTTCTTGAACTATATCTGTTACTTATTGAAATCGTCCTGCTTCATTGGCGAGCCGTGTACTTCTATATTACATCAATTGGTATGTACATTTATGAATGAATGATAGTAACTAATTTTTATCATGTTTCAAAGGGTTATTGATGACAATTGGACAAGTGGCAGATGCCATATCGACTCCGTTTGTCGGATTCTGTTCGGATAGAGGCGGTGTGTTCTGCTGCTCTGGCTATGGAAGAAGAAAGAGCTGGCATCTGCTTGGTGAGTATGGGTACATTCAGATCAAGATAAATATGGCTAGATTAAATGACTAGAACCATCTTATTAACTAAGATGAACTAGACGTCAAAACTGCAATCGGAAGAAAGTAGAAACTAAGCGAAGTGCTATTATTCATATAGTTGATAGCAGGCTATATAATAAATTAGTAAATTCATACTGTACATGAATTTCTAGTAGGGTATATACTTGATCATCATCTAATATGAGCATTGCCAAAAGAATAGCAATAGTTTTGACTACCTAAAAAGTAGTCGTTATCTCCCAACATCATCATCATCATCATCCGCTCATGTGGGCTTCACCATCAGAAAAACAAAACAAACCTTTATTATATATTCTACTCGACTAGTTTTGTAGTGTGGTCGCGCTATTATCAAGTAAGTGGCAGTAAAATAAAATAAATAATCAGTAATCATCATAGCACTATCAACAAATAAGGCTTTATTTGACATTATCACACGCTACAGTTGTATTATCAAGTTTTCAATCCATTACTTTCGACTTCAGAGACAGTAAACTCATAGAGACTGAATGCAGACTGTTTACTCAAACTGTACACATAGAGTATATTACAGTCTCTGTTCTTTCGACAAGCCGTGGCCGAGTTAGTGTGATAAAGCTTGTGAACAAGATATTTTTCTTGATACTCAATTTCTGGCATGTTAATGATCCGGTTTTTGCATCCAAAGAATCAGTCGTAGAATCCATACCTCATAATCACCTTTCATCAACTCTTGTAAAAACCTAGGGCTTTACGAGTGTTTGTTATAATTAAAATAGATCTTGTAATTTATTAGGGATGAGTAAATAAATAAAAGCCTACATTTTTTGAATAATCAATATGTACAATACGTTTTTAAAAGTTCTCTCAAATATACGAGTAGATTGTCTTTGATACGACATGATTATAATAATTTGTATTCGTGATTTGTGTATTTGATAATATTTTGATGGCTTCATGATATGAGGATTGCAAAATAAAAGTTGTAAACAAATGAGGAACATAATGTACAATTATCTCAATTGAAACAATTTGTAATAACTATAATAACGTTTGTAAATAAACAACGTTTCATATTGAAACCCCTATCAATAGCCTACTATTAGAAATCCATCTGTTTCAGAATTATAAGTTGATTTTGAAATTAGTGTTTTAATTGTAAAGGTAATGCTGCCCTTATTTAATTATTAGAAATGAATTCAATGAGAACTACTTGATGAACGAATGAAAAATTCATTATACATTCTAATTGTCAAGATTTAAATAAAACCACTCAAACGTTGAGTATTAACATTAATCAATATATTTTATTGCAGGTACAATATGCGTGGTAGCAAGCTTCCCTTTTGTATTTGCCAACTGCTACAGCTGCAATGATAGCGATATGTGGGCGAAATTATTGTACTTTTCAGTTTTCATTTGTGTCTTCCAATTTGGATGGGCGTCTATACAAATCTCCAATCTGTCTGTTGTACCTGAGCTCACTCCTGATGAACATGAGCGCACAGCATTATTAGCTTACAGGTAATGTTGAAAAAAGAAATGCCTAATTAGATTGAACTAGATGCATATTTCTAGTTTTCAATAGTTGTTTGTTATTGATATCAAATGTCATTAGTTTGGATAAAAACAGTTGTAGGCTCTAATGCCACTTTCTAATAATTTCTCCCATTGAGGCTCTGGAAATGTTTCTGGAAAAATTGTCAACTCATGTAGTCCACTTCACATATCACTATTTCGGTTGCTGGGTATGTTTCAAGTTAGAGATGCTCAATAGTCTATGAAATCTGTCGTATAGTCTGTCTAAGCAAAGAAGACATTCTGGCAAGAAGGGAAAATGACACCAGCTCGGTTAATATTGTTTAAAAAATTATAAATTTGGTCTCAAATTGTGGATCAGAATATTTCCTACAATTTAAGACTAAATGTATAATTGTTCAAACAATATTGACCGAGCTGGAGTCTTTTCCTCTCATGCCAGAATGTCTTATTTGCTTGGACCGACTTCACCTGAAACCTTAAAATCACCTATTTCCATGTTGAAATTATTTCCACATCTCATCAAATCATATTGCCTGTAGATTTGAAAAATGAACGAAATAAATTAGGTTAAAATGGTAGTTTTTAAATAACATTTGTTGAGTAGGTTGAATTAGAGTGAGGTGAGGAGGTAACCTTGAAAAAATTCAGGGATAAACTAAATTAAAAAATCGCTTAGTCGTTTGCTCATTAACCTTGTTTATTGATATTTGACTGATTTTATATAATAATTTCAAAGAGGCTATGTTATAGATTAAGAAAATCAATGCCAACTACAGTAGTTGTAATGAAGATTTGAATCACAAAAAAATCTCTTATAAAAATATTGTCAATATTAGTGATTAGATTGTAATTTTTAATGTAATTCTTTGAATTGTTGAGCAATGCATTATGTTCTCAATCTCCTCTACTAACTTTTTATATTTTTTTACAGATATACTTTTACTGTGATATCAAACATGACCGTGTACGTAGTTATATTCCTTGCTTTAAGATTAGGAGGTGTAAGTGAAACTCAAGTAGGACCTCATCAACTTCATATATTTCAGGTATAGTATGAACATTTTTGTCAACTCCAAGTAAGTGACAGTGTATTACTGTTTTTCATGTGAAATTTTCTCCAAAATGAGTTTGTGGGGACATATTTTTTTAATGTAATTACTAGTTCAATGTATTGTATTATGATTTTCTCACTTCAGTTGGTTAACGATACAATAAATTCAGAATAATTGAAGTTACAGTTATTCATTAATCCAATTGATGATCCGAGACGTGTAATGCTGTACAAGTCAGCTCGTAGCACACTAGATAACAAAGTAATACAGGCGAGGGATTTGAGTAGACACATACAAATTTGAATTGGTAGTAACTAGTTTTTTTCTCAAGTACTTTTGTCTGCCTCCACCTCGAATTAAAAGATTTACATAAAGGGTTATATCAATGTCGAGGAAATGCTGAGCTCCGGTGGCTATGGAGATACAAATTTTACAAAAAAATATTATTTCAGCTTGTTTTCTCACAGTGTAGTGCGATCCCTGCCACATTATACTCGCACAATTTTCCATCAAATAAGCATAATATGATTCTGAAAGGAAATAATATAATGTATACAGTATGAAGAGTGTAATTATAAGTGTTTATTTGATATACAGTATAAATGATAGAATGCTATTCGAGGATTTAGGTAGCTGAAGATTGGAAGAGTGCAGTGCTCTTAACATTGGTAAAATTAACTCCATTCAAGAGATTTCACCTTAGCCTAGTGGGTTGTATCTTCAGTTTGTCTCTAGACCGCTACATCTTAACCTGTCACAGTGTCAAGTGTTTAATTTCGCTTCCGTCTGACCACACATAAGTGATTTGCTAATGAGAGCATTATCCGCACATATAGATTAATTTTTTTCGTCATAGTTCATTCATTGATTATGTATGATTCATAAAGTAAAAATATTTTTTATTAATGATTGTTTATCTGATTCGCAGTGCAATTGTGAGTTTTAAAATATAAATAATTAGAAAAATAACATTTAATTTTATCAAACGTTAAGAGCACATTAAAAAAATATATTTAAAAAATATCTGCAACTTCATTGCCAAAAAGCAGTAAGGTAATTGAATATGTTTTTTCTTATTTCAGTACGTTACCGCCATAATTCTAGTGATAGGAACATTCACCTCGCTGATCTACCATATTGGAGTGAAAGAGAGGATAAGAGATGACGCAATTCTGCAGCCAGGAGACACCGAATTCTATCAGAAAACGAAACTAGTTGACCTGTTCAAAAACTCGCATCTCTATAAAGTGGCCATGGTGTATATGTGCACTCGGCTATTCGTGAATATGTCGCAAGTGTTGATACCGCTCTACTTGCAGTACTTTCTTCTTCTGCCGTCTGAAAGCATAGCCACCGTACCGCTTCTTGTATTCACCATGAGTTTCTTGACATCACTAATCATCAAACCTCTGAATCAGAAATTTGGACGGAAGGTAAGCTGATAGAGATGTTTCCATCATTTTTCAGACCTGGAGTGGCTATTATATTGGATTAATATAGTTTGATCTCCCATTTCTCTTTTTGGACTGTGTATTATAAATAATTGTTGGAGGGGCAGTTTAGGGCATGAGTCTGCTGCACTCATCCAAATGTATTTCTGAATATGGATGGAATTAATTATTTGCATTCGAAAATGTCTAAAAAACCGAAACATGTCATGTAAAATAAAAATTATTTTGAAAGGGTACTGAGATCTACATTAATTGAAAAATTTGATAAGTACAGTAGCCCTAAGAAAAATGAAATATTGATAGAATAAATATATTTATTTTGAATGAGAAATAATTGATTGATTGATCACCCCTAAAGTTTAAACTTGAGTTACACTCGAAAATTATGTAGATTGAGTGCACATTAAAATCACATTCGGTAGATTGAGAGCTTAGTAGCAAGTTACTTTTGGCTTAAAATATGTGATTATGTGGATTAGAATATGTTCCTATGGAAGAGCGTATTTAAATTTACAAATGTTTCTCCTATCAATTCTTTGATGTGACTCCTTGCTACAGATAATATTATTAGTGAGAAATTATTCCAAACATTTTCATGATTGAAATGATCTATTGATTTGAGAAGAGGAGAAAAATATATTAAAATTGACTTGAAATCAGAAATTAAAAACAAAATAGAAATTATTTTACATAGGTAATCGTATTATACCGCAGGAATCCGCTCCGTTATAAATAGCTCATTAAATGATATGCCTTGATATAGAATTGTTGAACATGCAATGAATGTGACTCTTGACCATTTTTTAGAAGATGAACGGTAGAGATCGACCGTTGAAAAAACATTGTGTGCACATGTACAATTACCTGATATGGCTTCTTTTGAATCGAACCAAATCATGTATCAAGATGGATAACGTCATGGTGGGTTAGAAACTTTGAAGTGCCTTGTTTTAGCAGGAAGCCAGAATTCAGTTTGGTCAATCCAAATAATTTTTTTATAAATAATATTGCATTGTCCAATGCAGGAAGTATTTTTGCCGAATGCAATGTATTGAGATACTTGTTTCCAAATACCTAGTTTTCTTCTGTTATACCATTCAAATTTGTAATATCATTAATTGTAATTCTTTGTGATACCATTTTTATTTGCAGCTGGCATTCACACTGGGAGTGTTTATTGGTGTAGCCTCATCGATAATGGTCTACTTTGGTCATGGAGACACATACAATAGAATAACAGTATTCGCAGTTGCTGCTCTATTTGGTATGTACTATTTGTCTCTCCTTGTCTTATCACCGATTTGAAATGCATAGAAAAAATGAAATCTTTTCTAATGTTAGAATTGATCAATCAATTTATAGGTTCAAATTTCTCGTTATACGCCTTATTATAATGTATTGTAAAAGCGGCATTGACGCGACGTCATCTTTTCTGCGCATTTGTCAATCAAACTGGAGGAGCAATAGCAGTGTCATATTAAAAAATAGCTACAACATTGTTGAAGTTTTGGAGATAACCCTCAAAACTAATCTAATGAAAAGTAGAAACGTGTCTACATGAAAGTAGACACTCAAATTTTTGTATTGTTATTAGAAAATTATTGAGAATAGGGTAATTATTTTCATTAATCTACTCATTTAGATTTAAAATATAATACGAATATATATGATATGGCAAAAGTTCCAAATATTTCGTATTTAACAAAATTGACAATTCAAATGTTATAGAAAATAAAGATACAGATCACGAAATGAAATTTAAAATATTTAGAAATCGAATTAACTAGAACTAGATAACTTGTAGTAAAGAAAACTTATTTGAGGAGTTAATATAAAAAATATAACATCATAGCGTATCCTTTATTTTGTTTGTAGAGAGACATAATCAAGTTATTTCTAAAAGAAATACAATCAAGTAATCTAATGAACTATAGAGACTGTATAATCAGTCTTCCCCTAGAGGGGTTCACAGGCGAGTCGTGCGCCTCTACGGCCCTTCCGCCTCCGTCTCTAGGGTTGCTGGTGCAGTAGGTTGCCTTATGGCTGCGTGGCTTGTACCCACGCGGCTTGTCGTGCTCCTCTGCATTGGCTCCGGCGGAAGTTTCGGTCCGGTGAGATGGTGGGCGGCTCCCTTGGTCGGTCCTGCGTCGAGAGTCGGAGCTGGTCGCGGGGCCGTCCGGGAGCCCCTCTCTTACCTAGTGAACGGGATTTCATCTTCTTTCCGAAACGCGTGCTCTGGTTCCTTCTGTCCTCTTTCCCTGGGGAGAGTAGACACTAGGAATGACTGTCCTGCACCAGGCTGGAGTGTGGGTCAGAAGAGATAAGACGTTTTTTCCAAGCCTCTTGACAGCTGAGGGGGAACGTCCGGGCTTGCGAAAGGGGTGACGATGATTCGGACATGCACCTCTGGAATAGCCCACGTACCGCCGGAACTGGGCGCTGGAAGCCTGGCCTAGCCAGGGTCACCCCGGCCCCCAGGCCAATCTCCCGTTGACGCTGGCCGGGCGAGGTGGCAGTGGTAAACCACAGGGGGAATCAAGGCAATATCCTATGGTCCGCCTCCGTAACTAGGTTGGGAATCAAGGCGAGTTCAGGGCCTGCCTCCGTAACTGGCTTAGTTTCAGGGGGATCAAGGTGGGTCCACACGTTCCGCCTCCGTCCCTAGGGGGAATCAAGGCGAGTCCCAATGGCACGCCTCCGTAACTGTGGTGCTAGCTCTGCCTGGAGCTATGCTCTGGTATGCTAACGCGGGTACAGAGGGCTCTGGGTAGACCGGCCGGTAGAGGTTAATCATGTATAATCAGTCTGATTATACAGTCTCTATTATAATGAACTATTCACGTGTGTTTTTCAATTTAATAAATGTTCATGTTTAACAGGCTGCTCGTCATCAGTGATGCTTGTGACGAGTTTAGGTGTAACAGCAGACCATATTGGACAGGATCTTGACAATGGCGCACTGATCTATGGGCTGATGAGCTTTGTCGACAAAATATCGAACGGTGTCGTAATATTAGTTATTCAATCTATGTGAGTATAAAAGACTTGACACATAACACCACATAAGATTCGATCCTGATTATGAAATTATTCAAGTAATACTTTAATTAACTATATAATTTCACGATGAAGGTTGACCATTTAGTCTAACTGATTTAATTCAAAGATTTCTTTCATAGCCTCATCTATGATTATTCTTTATACTTCAATTAATATTATAAATATCATCTGATATTCAAATTTTTATTGATACTTTTTGGGAGAATTGACTAAAGTGCAGTCAATTCCATTGAAACAATAATTGTTATCAAAGCAGTGAAGTTTTCGCTTATCCTACTTTTTGAACTGCATCGAGCTCTATTTCATCAAGCTACTGTATTCAAAAATGTTGATTAAATTGTTTCTAGTTATACAGTAGTGTTAATCTTTTATCGATATAACTCAACTGATGTATGCACCCTATGTGATATATTCTATCGTCTCATAGCATTAGATTCATTTTTCTATCTTTAATAATTAATAATATACTGATTTTTTAATCCGACAGGAAAAAAGAACAAACGCATTATAGAGACTGTCTTGCTTTCGTGTGCGGAGTATCATCCATCTTGGGACTAATTTCTATATTCACATTCAGCAACACAAGTAGAAACGGTGAGTGTACATTATTCTTGAAATAAAATTAAAGACTCATAAAATTGGTATTCTTGATACTCAAACCCAAAACATCTTATTAGGTAGCCTACTGTATAGGAACAAAGATTGAAATTCAAAGGCGTCTATAATTTACTAGATTCGCTTCGCTCGCCGTGCTTTCCTAAACTATGCCGCGTACAGGCACGCAGCGTGCTAAGAATTGAGTTACTCGTACTGTACTTTTAAATGGGCTTGTTTTGGAGCCGTGCCACTAGATAGCAGCACTACCTCGCAGTACTAATACGTTTCTTAAGAACAAATAGTTTACATTGAACGCTGGGTGTGATGTAGTTTCGGAAAGCACCCCTTTATCCATTTAGCCAAGGGGCGGAAGAGTCAGTAGTGTCAATAACGGGTTATAGTGGCCAAAAAAGGCTCCCTTCGCATGCTTGCAAATTCCTCGCCAGTGTCAATGGGACAAACAACACATTTCATTCCCTTTTTGAGTAAACGTGTTGTCAAGATTAGAATAGAATAGAATAGAAAAATGCTTTTATTCTCCTCCACATTATAAATACAAAAATATAATAAACACACATTTACGGCTTGATCACATGATCGCCAGCCGGAAATGTTGTCAAGATTATATTGTGAAGATTTGAGTAGTTGTCATGATGATATTTTGGTAGATATCCAAATTACGAGGGCTATTTTTTCAACTTCCGATTGTTCCGCTAGGCGGCAGTACGAGCAGCATTGGCTAACAATGCGCGGCGATTGACTATATAGCTCTCCCACTATAACCCCACCCGGTTTCGACCATCTGACGTCATTACCAATTCATCTAGCGACACATAAACATGGCCAAAATGATAGAATCTCCCGCCAAGTGTGAGTTGCGAGGTGTAATTCGGTTTTTGCAAGCTGAAGGGATATCCGAAGCAGAAATTCACAGTAAAATGAAACGAGTTTACGGTGAAAGCTTTATGAGTAACAGAGCACAGAGCAGTGCGTGATTGGTGTAGGAATAAAGGAGAGTAATGCTCACATCGGGAGCCTAATGCTCATTCATGACGACACCTGTCCTTACAGTGCTACTGTGACGAAACGTCCTTTTGAAGGGTCTAAATGAGACGTTTTTGGCCATCCGGAGTATATCCCTGACTTAGCACCAAGCGACTATAACCTTTTCCCGGAACTGGAGAATATGCTATAGTAGGGCAGAGCTTCCGAACCGACTATGCGCTGTAAGATGCTGTGATAAACCATCTCAAATCACTGGCGGCAAACTTCTTTGAACTAGTTATAAGGAAGCTTGTCTCCAGGTACGAAAAATTCATCGATTTGAATGTTGACTATGTTAAGAAGTAACTAATAATGGAGGTAACTTTTGATAAAAAATTCTTTCAATTACCCCCACTAGTTTTATTTTTATGCCACATCGGAAGTTGATAAAAAATAGCCCTCGTAAATGAAAAGACGAGATGTTGTCAAACAACTGATTTATTAAAAAATCGAGATACCGATTTCGGTTGTTACACCATTATTAATCTCTGTCAAACTAAAGTTCACCATAGATTTACCAGAGATTGATATTGGTGTAACAACCGAAACCGGTATCTCTATTTTTTAATAATCTCTATTCTTGGCATCTTGTCTTTTCATTATGGATAACTAACACAATATCACCTTCACAACTACTCAAAAATAAAATCATAAAAAAATCTAGATAACGTAAAATTGGGAGTAGCCTGGGGAAATTTCAAAAAGCTGTCCATAGTGCGCGTCTAAAGGTTCTACCAAACGAATGAGTGCCATTTCGCTTGATTGATTTATTAATTCGCAAATCATGCAATCTGTGATGCATCTACAACATTAAAGAGACCTGAAGCTGTCTACCAAACATTTGCCAACTAGTTCTAGAAAAATATAATTAAACGTAGAAAAAAGCAAATACTGGGCGTATCCTTGGGAAGTTACAAAAAACTGTTTTCAGCGTCTAAAGCCTCCTGTACACGGGGCTCGTAGTGGCCGCCAGTCGAATAGCTGTAGACAATCACAGTTCTTGTTTTCTAACTCAATAACAAGACAAAGGCTGTGATTGGCTACAGCTATTCGACTGGCCGTTACTACTAACCTCGTGTACAGGAGGCTGAAGGTCCAATTTGAACCGTTTTGATTTAGTAGATTTTTAGTTCTGCTGATAGATTAGTCAGTGACATTTCGCTTTTATGACTGTCTTAAGATTATCAATATAAAATGAAATAAATAATATCTACCTATTATTACTGTTTGAGTCATGTTAGATACTCGTACATGACTGATGATATATCTTATTCAATAATTTATCACCTGACACTGTGTCTTCAATAATTTATTATCTGAAATCAATCAAATTCATCCAATTCAATTCTTGTTTTTAATAGAAATATTATTATCTATCAATACTTTCATTTAATCTTCACATTTTTGAATCAAATTTTTATTAATAGAAGCATGTATTGTACTTGTTCAATTAACACATCAAGCCAGGCCGACGACATGAACCAGAGTTAAAAATATTATTTATTATTATTATAGTAATACAGTTGAATATTTTTCAATAATATTATGATTTGCGTGATCCCATTGCCTAGGCCTTTTTCAATAGCCTACTTTCCGAATTATTGTGAAATGTTTTTCATTGAAACTCACCTGTAAGTTATATTGTTAATTTTTCCTAACAGACGAGAGGAGCTCTCCTGAGGATAACAGAGGCTTCGACAATGAAGGAGGACAATCATCAGTTGGAAACAACATCAACTCTGAACCCTCAGCGGTCGTGGTAGCTGTCACAGATGAACACAATACCCATTGAATACGGCTCTATAATAAGTTTTTAGATACAGAAACGAAATATCTCAATTTTTATTAATTCTAACTCCAATTTCACAGTGCCATGTAGAATCTATAATAGCAAGTATTCAAGAAAGATAGATTATATCAATAAATCAAACTAGAGCTCTATTATGAATATTATTATACTTCATAATATTTTTGGCAATGAAAATATCCATACTTTTTTAAATAGTTGAATAGATAATAGATCATTGTTGACTAATCAAAAATTACTTGTGATTGGATTTTTCTTGGAAAATAACAATTTTATTTACAATGAAGCACAATAGAATACTAATACTCTCAGTATTTTTATAGGTCCGTTGAAAGACTATTATAGATGATGAATGGTACAAATTGAATAGGTAATAATAATAGAATAGTAATCATCACTACATTTTCTCATCAGCCTCCCATTGAAGCTTTATACAAACTATACAATGAGACGCTAACATATTTAAAGCATACCCAATAAACCTAATAAACTTGATTCAATTACCAACAGTGGCGCCGACTTCATCAAAATATTGGTGGGGCAAACTGAAGATCAATGAGAGGGGGGGGGGGGTGCCATCCGTGGATGGGGGAGGGGGTTGTGAGAATACACAAAAATACACAAGCAGTGAGACTGCATCTTTGCATGTGATTTCGTGCTGAATTCTGTAATGTAGAGATAATCTGATCCATTCAACTACTTTCAATTCCCTATAATTATTATTACCCTATCATTAATTTAATTCAAATTGGCCATTATAATCGTGATACTCGGTAGTAAATGAATCAAGTTTCTCCTCCAATTTTGAACACGAAAAAAATATTTAGAAATAAAAATTAATATAGGTAATAGTTAAGGTACTGAATTCATTCTGATATGTAGGTTGAAGGCAAATTTGCATCCAACTTACACATAATATACATCTAGTTCGTTTTTAATTAGAATTTTTACAATTTCCACTCATAAGGTTAATAAACGGATATAAAAAAAATCGCACGAAATACATGAAACATGAATAGATGTACCATGTGCTAACCACCACTCCCACTAGTGGAACTGAAAACTGAGTAATTCTGGCTATGAATTCTATTATTATTCCATTATTGTGTAGTTTGTTATGTTTATCTAGATTTTTTATTTGATTTGGGTTTTTGAGTTTACATTAAAAAATTAATTAAGAATGGAGTTCTTGTAAAATGTTGCAATTAACGACTCATATGCGGCTATAACAATCTAAGCCCAGACGCCTAGCTGGGTAATGCAAATAATAAACAGGAGACTGATCGTCTATTTCTATGGTTTGTGGACAATGTGGAAGTAGTATTTCAAAATAATAATAGTAGACCTATATCATTCCACACTATCATAGTCCAGTTTCCAGTTGTGAATATAATAAAAATAGCTAGACCATTGTTTAAAATTGGTTTCATTTGAGCTATTTGGAATTGATGATGGCAAAAAATATTCTTTCAATAGGCCTACTTATTGATAATCGATACTCAAAAAATTGATGAAAATTTCTCTAGTAATCTATGAATATTGGGGGGGCAAAATACACGCATTGCCCCCCTGAGTGATTATTGAGGGGGCAGAAAGTGCCTTGCCCCCCCAAAGTCGGCGCCACTGATTACCAAAGTGAGCCGTGTCGTTTGTACAATGAAAAAATCCATATAAATGAGACACATTAATGTGTCAATTTTATCAAACGCTTGATTCTGATAAGTAAAGTTGGAGTGATTCTTATTTACTCAGATTTAAAAGTGCAATACTCAGTTTTAGGTGTGAATAAAACTTTTATCGAATAAAGTTACATACAATTTGATGAAATATATATTTATAGAATTGAATTTACATCCCATGTTTGACTCACGTACATTTTTAATAATAAAATTTTGTTTATCTTTATATTCAAGTAGACTATACATGTGTTTACATTTTATACAAATAGACATTCATCAATTTCCTGTAAAAAGGACAATGCATCAGTCCAACGAATTTGTGATTAAATAAGCCGCCAATGTCTTTATAGTTAATGTGTGCTGTGAGTTGATAATTTAAATTACGCTACTTATGAAATATTTCCTAAAACATTTTACTACCCTATTACGACTTTAATCCATAATGGATTTAAAATTTAACTTACATTGGGTTTGATTTTACTAATATTGTCAAATCTACGATATTGTGGAAAAGCATTCCAAAACTTCCCAAGCTTATTTATATTATAGATAAGGATGAGCCCATCAGCCAGGACGATTCTGTAGTACTATTATAAAATAATTGTGTTTTCCATAGGTAATTTTGCAGAATTTGTTTCCCCATAACTATAGCACATTTCCAGCATATAAATTAGGCCTACCTATTTTCCGCATTATACGCAACATAATAGTATATAGTAGATATTTTTCGAATCATTGAAACTAATTGGATTTCTATCTACAGAAGTGTTTCAAGTACCGTACATCATGCTTGACCCTGTACTTGCTATCAATGAATCTTCATAATCTTTCGAAGCAGAGGCAATAAATATTTTTACATGACTTTTTTTGATTTCTTGATTACATGTCTCCATGATTGTTAGGCTAATATAAATTCAATATTGCTTCAGCTCTCGCTGTACAGAAACTCTTTAATTTTTTCCTGTTCCATTTGTGCGGAGAATATTTTGAAAATATACATTAATGTCGTAATAAGTTTGTTGTGGTTGTAATCTATAATGAGATTGCAACAAAAGCATGATTAGTTCCCCAATCTATTTATTATGTCACAAGTATGAGTATATTACAGTATTCTTGATGCTCTATATTAAAATTATAAGCTATGTTGATGATTATTTGATATTTATTTTTCAATTGTTTTATGCCAAATGTTTATAATTGTTACTTTTGAAAATAAAATTTTATTTTTTTTATCGAATTGTCTGAAATTCATCCAAACATCAGTAAGTTTATATTGAATAAGTAATCAATTTTTTCTGAAGGAAATATTATCAAAGGAGCTCTAAGCTTGTGCCCATAACTTTTGCTTTGAATATATTATCCTCAGAACAAAATATAAAATTTCATTTCCGTATTTTCTTTCTGAATTGAACAGTTTAAAGGGCAATAAACGGAGATCATACGACACTAGAACGCAATCATATCATATCATTATCTCTTCTTTTACTCACGTCAATGCTGCCTGGTATAATTTAAAAATTTCTTGCTGTTTTTGGCTCAATTCTCTTTGCGACAAAGCTGTAATTGAACTTTGATATTTTTTATTTAAATACTTCATCCTCATATTCGATTGGAATATTCCAGTCAGCTAAATTACTGTTCCCAAATAGAGTAAACATGGTTGCCGCAGTGAAGATCAAAGCACTCATGAAACACAGCCTGTTTTCCCATTGTTCTTCCCTCTCGAGGCCTTTATCTAAACTATTCAAGATTTTGGTGGTCATTATCAAACCAATACAGGCAAGTGTTGCTGAAATCGAGTTTAGAGTGGCTACAAAGTTAGGCGCTTTGTCCAAGAAACTTGTATAATATCCTCCTATCGCCCAAGATGAGGTTGTTATTGCCAGATAATAGAAAAATAGTGTCCACGACAGATTATTGTGGAAATATATGAATCCTACAAATGCACATGCTGGTAAAATTGTAGCAACTATTGTAAAAAGTTTCTGTAACATTATTACAGAAATTCCGATACTATGTAGAAAGTCAAAAAGGAATCCCGAAAGAAATGAAGTTAAAAAGCTTAGAATAAATGGTATAACCAGAAATGGATCTTCTAGAGTGCTTAATTCAAAAGTTTCGGTCAAATATAGCGAGAAACGTGTTGTAAGAAACATAGCTCCAATCCAAAAACACGCATGAGTAGTAAATACAACCCAAACACATGGATCGAACCATATTTCAAACCATGGGCAATCAAAGGTTCTATTGTATGTTGTTCCTTCACTCTCCTTTTTGCGAACGATGTGAAATCTCTCTTGCCGTGTGATACTCGGATGTGTGAGTGGACTGTCATACACTAGCTCGTACCAACATAAGGTCCAGATTATTCCAAAAACTCCAGGAATGATGAATAGTATTTCTTTTTCCAAGAAGTGTTCGAGCTGTAATGCCAATATAATAGAAGCATTTCCCAATGATAATGATGACATTGAAGATATAAGTTTTCCTCGCTCTTCAAGCGGAATCCATTTAGAAGCTAAATTGAGAACAGCGGACTGGTAAACTGACAAAAATGCTCCAATGAATCCATTTATGATTCCCAAGCTATCATAGCCACCAATATTGATTGCATAAGGTATAAAAAGTGTTAATATTGATGCTCCTAACACGCCAAAGCCAACCAGAGTTTTTCCTCCAAACAGTTCAGTCAATCTTCCACAAACAATTTGAAGTGAAAAATATCCATAAAAAAAATTGACCAACGCTTTTTCTTCCATTTCTTTTCCTGATCTAACTTCCATAAAACCATAGAGAAGTAGAGCCATTTGAACAACATTTCTGAGAAGGAAGATCGTAGCAAATCCAAAGAAAACCATAATAAGGAAAATTGTTCTCTTTTTCAAAGGTTGGAGTATCATTTTCAAATTTTTAAGAGAACAGTAAACTAGAATTTCTTATTTATATGAACTACAGAAAACACTATGTGAAATTCCACTCGATTGATAATTGGAAATAAAGTTTTTACAATCATTATTTCAACTTGAAAAAATTTATACTTTACTTCTGTAACCACAAACGAGAAATTTGTCCCTAATTTTACTACTGTATTTTCAGTCAGGTAGCCTTCTTTACATCTGCACAGCAGAAAAAATGGTTTCAATATGATTAAAATGTAGGATATTTTAACTTTTCTAAGATATGGTATCAGATTTCCCTAAATTTCAAATTGACCCGCTCTAGTGATAACAACCCCCCTTACATGCATAAACAGAAATCAGCTGATTGTCGTCTATTGGGTGATTTACTAACCTTGGAGGTTATGTACTATGCCATTACCTAATAACATTTCAATTTTCTTGTCCTACAGAAAATGATACTGGATTTCTTACTTGAGTAAGAAATTCTCTTACCTAAGTAAGCATTCTCTTACATGGTGGCAATTTGATAGCTTTTACCTTTTCAATTTATGAAAATCTAGAAAAATTATAATGAGTCAACGTTTGATTATGTTGAGCAATCGTCTGCTGGCTAAACTATCTAAATTGGGTTCACTGCAGAAAAAATCATTACAAAAACGATATTTTTCAGACAATCCTATGAGTAAAATAGATAGACCATTGGAACAAGTCACTCCTCCGGCAAGTGCAAGAGATTTAAGTGAGTAAATTATATTCTAGACATTATTTCTACAATTTATTGCTCTCCAAAAAGTGACTGAATTTTTAGTTACTTGCTTAGTGTAGGCAGGCCTAATTATAGTTTAAGTTGATCAAATAGCCTAATCAATTATCCAATAATTATTTTATTCTCCTACATTGTTGTTTCATCCATTCCTTTCTCGCTCTATCAGTCTCTTCTAAGTTCATTATTCAGTCTTCAAAACTGAATCCTATTATGCTCTGAATAATTCTTCCATTTTCTTCTCATCCATCTTTTCCAACATCTCTTGTGTTATCCTTCCCTTTCTAGCAACTCTAGTTTTTCTCCCAATATTATCCTCAAGAGACCTTATAATTGCATTTTTCACCTCTCTCTCCATTTATCAATCACATCATTTCCCCGATCATCTTCCTACAGAACATCTTCAACCTTTAAAGAAAAGAAAAGCTATACCTACGTATACGTAGCACGTCAGCTATACCTAAGGTGACCAGACGTCCCGTTTTCGCCGGGACAGTCCCGTTTTCTGGAGACTTGTCCCGTTGTCCCCACCGAACCTCTCGGGACGCTCATTTGTCCCGTTTTAGCATTTTAGAGTTTTTTCGCTCTTTCAAGTTTTATATTTTGAAGACTCAGTTATGATTTCTACCTTTAACTCCGAAGTTTTCGTATTTTTAAACTATACATGACAACAAATCAAGATGGAACAAGTAATGGAACAAGATGGAACAAACAGTGGAATGGAGTAGTAGTTGACAAAATGCTTTATTACTGAGATGTGAAGAAGCTCCATCAATCCTTGTTCATAATTGTAATTGCCTCTCCAATAACTCTTTTGAAAATTGTAGTGACTGTCCATCCCTATCTTTGGTTAGTGAAACACGTTACCTTGGTATAATGATCGATAGTAGCCTGAGATGGAATTCTCAAATTGACTATTTATCAAAGAAACTCCAGGCATTGGGCGCAAAAATATATTATTTACATAGAAATATCTCAGTTGATTGTCTATACCTAATTTATAAGTCATTAATAGAATCCATAATCAGATATGGAGTTGAATCATGGGGTTGTGCAGTCAATTACATATTATTTAGGGTGGAAAAAATACAATTCAGGATTCTCAAAGTTATAACCTCTAGAATACCTCATCTAAATTTAAATCTGAACAACCTTCAAATCTTACAATTTTTTTATCAAACTCTGACACCAAAAATTTTTTACACTTTCAAAATAATATTATTTTTTAAAAACAGTTTCCATTATAGATTCTTAGCTCCTCTTGCCCACTACAATTTTAGGTCACCCGTAATATACCAAACTCCAAGATTCAATAATATTTATGGAAAAGATCTCTTTTCTATGTACTGCCTTTCATATTTAACAGATTACATGCTAACAAAAGAGACTACTCAAAAATGGAATGGATGTAATGATCTATGTAATTATCAATTCTAATTCGCTTTCAATTAGTAAAATCCCAAAGTGAATAAATTATAGTAAAATTCATAAATGAACAGTCTTAAATTTTAATTTTATTATTATTACTTTAATTATAATTCAATAATTTTTAAGCGTCTGATGAACATTTCCTTTTATTCATCTTATTTATTTATAATATTTGCTGGTACAAAATTCTTTTCATAGTATAATCACTGCCACCAGCCTGAACGACTCATAATTTAGCTTTTATAATTACATAGGCCTGGTAGTATATTTTATTTATTTATTTCCTTCTTTATCTATCTTTTACTATTTCTTTTGACTTCTTATCATGGTACTATTCCTCATTATTTTATTAATTTTTCCTAATCTTTTTGCTTCTCAGTAATAATTACTATAATTTTCTTATTTAATTTTTGTAAAGCATTAATAATTAAGACAATTAGATTTTTCTTTTTAATTTTTTCAAACTGTGAATTTTTTTTATTGAAATTGGCACCTGCTGAAAAACCTACGGGTTTAGCGGGACCGAAAATTGTAATAATTTATTTGTCAATAAAATTGATTGATTGATAATAATGGTAGAGGATTTTACATTATTCTTCAAATTTTCATTATTATAATTTTGTGGCAAGTTATCACATCACGAAGTTTGTTGGTCTGTTTTGGAAAAATTCTGTATAAATGAGCAAAACAACACCCCCCCCAAGCCGGTTTTGTGGCCGTCCCGTTTTCAGTACCTCAAAATCTGGTCACCTTAGCTATACCTACCGTGTAATCTGTTATCCGTGGTTTTATTCAACTTCAATGGTTTCTTCGGGGGAAGTACTCCATTGTGCGTTCGTGAATTGGAGGAAAACCCTCATAAGCTCTCATAACCCTAATAAGTGATTCAAGATGAATTACTCAACGTATCACTCTATTCCTTGTGTAAGAAAGAGATTAGAGTACCGGTTTAATTAGTTTCTTTGACATGCCTTCTTGATAGTGTTATATTATAAATAGCGTAAATATTATAAAATTTTGTGTTCCCAAACTAGTAATGGATTGAAAATGAATTGGATAGCATTTGGATTGAATCTACCTCCTTATACTAACTTATAAAGCTACAAACTGACTGACTGAGTGACTAGTGACTAATCAATATTATTGGAAAGATCAGGGCCGTCGCGTGGTTTGTAGCGCCCTGAGGCAAGAACAACCGCGGCGCCCCCCCCCCCAAACTATCCCTACGTTTAAATATCCAGTGTGAGTGTCCACCACCACGATGTCTGCTACAGTTCACATACTATGTTCTTTTTCGAATGTTAGGGTGAGGCAGTGGCGTAACAGGTTTTTTGGGCCCCCCGCAAAAGTATTTCTGAGCCCCCTGCAATAGTTATTTGTGTATCAGTGCGTAAAGTGTGATATTGCTGCATCGAGAGAAACACTTACGCACGAGCTGCAGGCGAGTGTGGAATAGTTTTTCGAGAGAAGCAAGAAACTTTACCTACAGCTAGGTTAGAAAGTTGCTGTTCCTGCATTGATTACAATACCCAAAATCTACTTTTCCACTCTAGTGCGGGAAAATTTTTTTCTGCACTCCAGAGTTGCAACTTAACATCAGTTTTGTGAATCATTTCAGGCTAGTAAAGTCTATTATGCTTTTGAAATCATGTTGGCATCACTGGCAAAAGCTAACCTAAAATAACCCCTAACGAACCGCGATGGCCAAGTGGTTAGCAACGTGGACTAGTATTTCACTGCTTAAGGTACGATTTGGTTGGTGCGGAACGTAACGACCGTCAGCCGCAATGTACGCATACGGCTGTGGCTGAACCATTTTCCTTGGCACGACCCAGTCGCAATGATCTGCATTCATGATATCCAGATCTAATAGTGAAAAATAAAAATTACTCCATTTTGGTACTATTTGAATCAAAATTTCATTAACTTTGATATTAATATCCCTCATAATTATAAATATTTCCCTCCTGATCATCTCAATTATAACTTAC
This sequence comes from Sogatella furcifera, assembly GCA_017141385.1. Lineage (NCBI taxonomy): Eukaryota > Metazoa > Arthropoda > Insecta > Hemiptera > Delphacidae > Sogatella > Sogatella furcifera. Next base: position 29,228,848 of record CM029546.1, read on the forward strand.
TACATCTTCTCCAAGTCTCCCAATATATTTGAGGTTAGAATCCACTGCAACTGGTCGGAACACTGCTTCTGGAGGAGTACGGTCGTCATCGGATGTGGCTGTTGGTCATGGTCGTTGGTGATACGCATGAACTAAATCGGTCCTATGATTTAACACAGAAGCAGTCCGCCATTTTTTTACGCAACGACCGACGGTCGTTACGTTTCGCACCAACCAAATCCTAGCTTTACCGATCAGGGGAGGCTTGAATCCTGAGCAGAACATTTTTTTTTGCCGACTGTTTTCAACTTAGAACAACTTCCAATATTATATTACATAGAAATAGAAGTGATAAACGACCTTTCGAGATTCTTTGATATGAAAAAAATTAAAAATAGAAAATAAATTTAAAATTTAAAATTTGAAATTTAAAATTTAAAATTTAAAATTTAAAATTTAAAATTTAAAATTTAAAATTTAAAATTTAAAATTTAAAATTTAAAATTTAAATTAAATTTAAAATTTAAAATTTAAAATTTAAAATTTAAATTTAAAATTTAAAATTTAAAATTTAAAATTTAAAATTTAAAATTTAAAATTTAAAATTTAAAATTTAAATTAAAATTTAAAATTTAAAATTTAAAATTTAAAATTTAAAATTTAAAATTTAAAATTTAAAATTTAAAATTTAAAATTTAAAATTTAAAATTTAAAATTTAAAATTTAAAATTTAAAATTTAAAATTTAAAATTTAAAATTTAAAATTTAAAATTTAAAATTTAAAATTTAAAATTTAAAATTTAAAATTTAAAATTTAAAATTTAAAATTTAAAATTTAAAATTTAAAATTTAAAATTTAAAATTTAAAATTATTTTATATTTTTAAAAATATTTTCTATTTTTTTATTAATTTAAAATTTTAAATTCAAAATTCAAAGTTTAAAATTTTAAGTCTAAAATTTAAAACTTAGAACTTGAAACATAAAATTTAGAATTCAGAATTCAAATTTAAAATTTAGAATTGAAAAAGTTTAAAATTTAAAACTTCGAACTTAGGACTTAAAATTTAGAATTTAGAATTCAGATTTTAGATTTCAAATTTAAAATTTAGAATTGAAAATTGGAAAATTTTCAAAATGGTGGCCGACTGAAATATTAATTTTGAATTTAATGTTAAAAGTAATGGTTTTATAAACTTCTGTATCGTTACAAAAATTTAGAGCTTCAAATTCTGAATAAAATGGTGCCTGATTTGTCAGGATTCAATGATAAATAACAGAGATATGACAATTTTTGTTTCAATTTTTACCATTTACATGATCACATGCTCCATGAACTTTTCTCATTATTTATTGGTGTAGATAAGAAGCAAGGTAAGTAAATCACTTGCCTTGGATGAAAAGTTGGGTAGATTCCTCCTGTAACACTCTGGATGTGTAAATATGAGAGTATTTTTTTTCAATCAATATTTGTTCGTCTATATTTATTCATCAATATTTTGAAAAGTATCTTGTGATCGAATAGAAATAACCTGTTTATTTTACAGTTAGAAATGTTGTACATCCGTCTGACTTCGAGAAAAAGTTGCTAGTTTGGGGAGGTCGCTACAAAAGCGTTGATGATGTGCCCAAAAAAGTGATGTGAGTACAGTACCCTATCTTCGATACTAGTTTGTAAAAGTACCTAGTTTTGATTCATCAAGATTTAAGTAAATACTATATTCGTTGGCTCTAAATTTTTCTAAACTAGACTCATAGACAAGTAAGCCCCATGGGCTGAAGAACTCGAAGTCAACTTATGGCTTTAATTATTTAAAAATATGAACCACAAATCATACTAATACGATACCTTGATTTATTGAATACTGATGAATGATTCCTTTTTGTGAGAATATATAGTTATTATGTACGGTATATTTTGATCAATCGTTTGATCATATTTTGATAGATCATTATCCGCAACTCTTCTGTCGCCAACGCACCAATATAAACGTAGGCCTACTTGTTCAAGACGACTTTTGACTGCAAAAATTCAGAGTAGACCTATTAACTGAACATTGTTTAGTGAACAATTCTAACAAATTTGCTTTCGTGGGGCTTACATTCATTTCTCCTTCTATTGACACTCCCACCTATTTTTCTGTATTATACATTATTTTGTTACCATCAGTTAACTCATGTAATGATTTTTTTCTGTAACTTTCAATGTGTTAATAATGTACCCTTTATTCTTGTAGATTTTATTGATGTATTGTATAAATGAAAGTAAGACAGCAATGTAAATGAATAAATAAATAAATTTACAAATATGGATGTAATAACTTTCCCTTATTTTGTCTGAAAACCATACATACTATTGAAACTTCGTGTAGAGTCTATCCATTATCTAGGTATGATGAAAAGTCTTAAAATAACAGAAGGACGGATTAGAGGAAAACTAAGGAGAATTCGGTGTTTAGCCAATAATATGTTCTGTTTTCTTTCAGCTCGAAGAACTGATAGTATGCCTACTTGGGTTAGTTCTCTTCGGAACACTCTGTAGAGTGTTCAACTTTAAAGATACCCGATCAGAGACTTTTTCGTATTGTCAAGCTTGTCAGGGATATTTTAAAATATGGTAAACCTAATTATTTCAAAAACGATTTTAAATTTGTTTCTGAGGGTAGGAAAATAGATGTATCACGCACGAGAACTGAAGAAAACACTTTGAGGATTCCAATTCACCGCACTACAATCTATACTAAGTCCTTTCTAGTCTCAGGCTGCCGTGCATGGAATGCCGTCCCTGAATCGATTAGGTCTATTGAGAGCCGAGCGAGCTTCATCTTGAAGTTAAGAAAACATCTTGTTGACAAAATGATCGAATATGTCCAGACCTAGAGCAACATGACAAATTCCATAATTCACCTTATTATTACCCATTACATACTTGAATAAATCCGACTCTCATTTTCACACCATATTCACTTTCTCCTTATACTTTTAATTATAAATTCAACTTCCATTTTAGGTACACCACCATCACATATTCACCATCCAAACCTTTGTTATAGTATTTTTCATTCACTGCCATATACTTGTAAATAATTTTACTTTGAGTTATCTCAATTCATAATATCATTACCCATTTCCATCACCATTACCACAATCATTTTTATTGTTGCTTATCTTATAATATGATTCAATTATTGATTGATATCGTAATAATTCATTTAAATCTAGTTTTTAAATGCTATAATTTTTCTCACTATCTTTAGTAATTCTAATAGCTTGTTATGAATATTCTCAACTGAAGGCCAAGTGTTAATGGAAAGGATAACCTTATTATCCTTTCCCAAGAATGTACATATATATGTCCAAACTTCGCCTTTTCACTTAGATAACTTACACTCCTTATTCATTTTGCAGAACCTCCAATTTAAAATCTGTATAAATTTTTCATTCATTACATCACCGTTTTTCGTATTTTTACTAGAAGTCTCTATTTTGTGAAATTTATAGGATAATTTTGTTTTACTCATGTATAATTATTACAATGTATAATCTAAGCCGAATTTTGTTATCTAATTGAATAAAGTAATCTAATCTAATCTAGAGTGATATTGACCGCCTCTTGTTCTAAACTCAACAGAATTTGTAAATTATTTAGTGTTTCAAATTGAAAACAAATATTCGTTAAAGAATGGAATTTTTTGATGGTTCAGTATTTCCATTTGGATGAATTGTATAAATTATTAGAGATCTCCTTAATAGCATTCTTCAAATCCTGTAGAAAAGCACGGCTGACTTATTCATTAGTTTTACTTTTCAAAGCATGGAAATCAAATGTAACGACAAACTTCCTACAACAAGAATAGGTACTTGAAAAATAACCAATGGTGAAATAATTCAAATTTGCCGCCTTTTGTCAGCTGTTCAAATAAATAGACTCCTATCACATGTTTAAACTTTGAAATCAATATTAACATATGACTTCACATGAAAAAATTCATTGATTTGAGAACATTATTATTTCTCATGATAATATTTTCAAATTTGCCGCTAATATTCAATCAGCTGTTCCACTGTAATCAGATGGATTCTAAAAAAAAATGATTCAAGTTCCTTATGACATTTTCCAGCCGCGTTTATTGTGTTGCAATTGAATAGATGCCGGAGTATATTAGCTATTTATGTATTAAGAGCGTAAAGCCAGCTCCATACATGCGCTATTCGGGAAACACCGAACACCTAGTCGCCAAATCACGACTAGTGTGGAGCGGAGTGTTCGCTATTTGGGAAATAGCGAACACGAATGTTTGTGTGTTCCGTCCATTGTCGGTCTTTTGGACACATCAAAGTGGACGAATATTCGGCAAATAGCGAACTTTTTGCCCATCCACACATTCGCCTTCATGTTCGGCTAATTTTGTTGTCTGTTGTTGCATGTAGATTGAGGTTAAGTCAATTGAGGAAAAGTTTCTTATCTGTTAATTTAATACATAATTTTTTTAGACAAGATAAATATTAAATTACAGCCTGTGGATGATTTTTAAGTGATATAATCAATTTTGATACTATGAAATTGAATTAAATTCAATTCAAATATTATATTGAAAACTAGTGAATGTCCAGCCCGTTTCAGGTTACTGAATTATAATCTTGATTCTTCAAATGTTTTAAAAATTCCTACAAACATTAATATTCAATCAATACCAAGATGTAAGTTTAAATTAGTACCATAGTGTTAGATTTTTGAAGGTTGAAATTTTCGACACTATTTTGACATTATTGACCTTGAAAATGTCACCTATTTGGTTGACGATTTGCCATTCCCAGTACGAATACGTGCTCGGAAAACCACGCATGTGTGGAGATGTGTGTTCGTTAGTTGGGAAATAGCAAGCAAAACTGTTCGCCAAACACCAAATGTTCGGTATTTCCCAAATCCCGCATGTATGGAGGCGCCTTAATGCGCGACTTTATCACTCGCGCAAAACAGTTATTGCGCGACGCGAAGTGGAGCGTGATAATTTTGCAAGAGCAATAAAGAAGCATTACGCGCGAATTACATACAAATTTTTTTCTACAACTGTACAAACCTGTTAAACTATAGTTTTTCAGATAAAAAATACTGCAAACTATTAAATTACTCTTAGCTAATTACCGGTAGAGGTACATTCAGCCTGCGTCGACTTTTGCTAGGTTAAGACTTCACCTGACCTACTTTTGGCGAGCCATGATCAGCTGATTAGCGAGCATAAAGTAACTCTCCTGCTCATGCGCAGTTGCTTAGCGAGTGTAAAGTAATTCAACTGCGCATGCGCAGATGATTAGCAAGCGTAAAGTAGATTCTCCTCAGAAATGAGTCATTTTACAAGGAGAATTCAGTATGTAAAATCTTGTTTTATGTGCAGTTGTAGAAAAAATATATTATAGATATATTGTTGCTGAGATCTTATCCTTTTTTCGTCTGAAAAAGGATGAAGGAGTCGGACGATTTCATTGTCCAACGAACTTGACCTGTATAAAAGTATTAAGAATATATGTTCTGAATTTGAGTTTGATTAATTGAGGCGTTTGAAAGTTATTGTTGAACATACAAACAAACAGACAGACAACGACTTCTGCCTTGAGTCAAAAGTAAGAACTCGCTATCGCTCATTCAATGAAAGCATTTAATTTCAAAATATTCTATTTTCTTCTTTAAATAATTATATGGCCTAAAGAAAAATTTTGGGATGAGTACAAAGTTTCCTGAAGACTATAGGCTACATTTCATTTTCATGAGCCAACTTCCATTTTACTTTGAAGGTTTTTGTATTAGACAGGATTCATTCAAACCTGGATAAGTAAAGAAACATGAATTGAAAACCTGATTTGATCTATCTAGAGGTGCGCAATTTCCACTGAGTCTGATGAGACCCATATAGTATTAGTAGTGTAGTCCAGTTCGCAGATGATTTTGATAGGGTAATTATTCCTGCAAAAAATAATGTATGCAATTTTATTTTTTCAAATGGTTTATTAGGGTCCCAATAATATGTGTACATTTGCACACAAACTTTCTCTTGGCAAAACTTTTGACAGCTATAATCTTGCTTTTCTTTATTGAAAAAAAAAATAGAACAAAAGTCATTAGAATATACAATGTTTACATTATTTTGTTCAGAGAACTTTTTGTCAAATTAAAAAAAAAAAACTAAAAAAATCGAATGTTATGTAGATCATAAAGTAACGGAGAAATTTTGTGTGTATGTGTGTACTTTTCAAAAACACATTATTGGGATCCTAATGAATCATTTGAAACAATAAAATCGCATACACCACTTTTTGCAGAAAAATTTCATAGCACAAAAGCACATAGCCTTATATCGAACTAAATCATGATATGTAAATACAGTAAGATATAAATTAAAACTACAATGAAAATAACAGTTAATAGGCTCACCCTCCTGCTGACGTCGTGAATCATAAAACATTCTGGAATGTAGGATATTCTTTTTTCGGATTCCAATATTCTTCAAACGCCGCTAGCACATCTTCTATTTCTTTAATTTTGGTGTCATCCAACCCGAACGTATAGAATATAGTTCCACGGCCTTCACACCGATTATATTCAATGAAATGGAGCCACCGGCCGTTCATCTTTTTCTTCAGCGAAATTCGACGCAGACATATAGATGTTGAAATTCTTTTTAAATTTTCTCCAATTTTCACTCAAGTTGCCCGTGAGAACTAGAGAACTGAGGACATTGAATTACGCCATTTTCAAACACAAACTAGACCTAGGTTAGACCACAGCTTACAAGATTCATACTGCACTAAAAAAAATAATACTCTTCAGTGGAGTACAAATCCTGTATGCTGTGGTCTAACGAGTCTAACCTAGGCCTAGTTCGAGTTTGAAAATGGGGCAGTATTATATTATAACTTATACTCACTATTCAAAATTATCAATATATATAATCAATAAATATAGTATTTCATAGAATGTAGATGGCTGTACCATTTTGTATCATATATCATATCTATTAGTTGTATATTTGTATTAGGAATAACTTGATGATTAACACCATCTTCTAGACATGTTGTCCTAAATAGGCCTAACTCTATCTTGTTTCAAATGATATTTATATAGTAAATTTTCAAAATACCAGTATATCAGTACAACAATGATGACTAAGCTCATAGTGTAACAAAATAATACTATTGTGATTTTGTGAAGTGTTTGTGGTAATATGGGGTATTACTTATCTATTAAATAGAAATAATATTACTTGGTACGGTATATGAAACTTTACCCTCTTTTGGGAGATTGGCTGTCGTTAGTAAAGACAGTCAGTCGTTTCCCGTCTCTGGAGGAATAGTAATATTGTTGCATTACACTCTAGCTTATTAACTGCGTGTTATTCAGAGGTGTTCTGCGGCGCCACTTGGTTGTGGAGACTGGCTTGAAACTTGATAGTGGAGTGAATATGAAACTGGCAACCAGCTGGTAGGCCTAGGCCCTTCGTGGGCTGATGATCCATAAATAAACAATATTACAAGATTATTCCTGTTTATTTTAGGTTTGAAGAGCTGTACCACGCTAAAAACAGATGCAGGATTAAAGCGGCTAATTGCCTGATGGCGGCCACAGTTATCGGATGCTTAGTGGCCGTGTATCTGGGCCGCCAAGCTCGCGCAAGAGGTGAAACCGTTCAGAAAATGAATTTGGACTGGCACAAGGAAATCAATAGAAAGATGGACGAAGAAGAGGAGAGAAAAAAAAATCAATCGAAATAATATTCCCGTCGGCCATTTACTGTCAGTGAATTTGCATGCTTCTAGAAACCATGATTTTGTTGTTCTGTGTGATAATAAATAATTCTATTCTGTTGAAGAAGTATTGAAGTTATTTTCATAATTTTAAATGGAAGGGGTACGTTATCTGTTTTTTCGTAATAATTGTAAAATTAATACTTTGAATAATTAAAATCAGAGTCCCCTTTAAAATTTTTTTTTATTTTACACTGCATGTTTCTACATTATTTACACTTGAAAATGGCTATATCGCCGAAACATGTAGCGTAAAATGAAAATATTTTATGAAAAAGGGTACTTTGATTTCAATTATTCAAAGTTTTAACAAATACAGTAGCCCTAAGAAGAAATAAGTATTGTAATTGAAAAAGATTTATTCAATTTACATGAACTAGGAATAATCATTATTTGATGGAGAAAAAACTTCCAACAGCTTTCTCTTGTTAGAGAAACGAACGTCCTTCCCCATGCAACTCATGATAGTGTTTGCGAAATAATATTATAGCCCAGTCCGTTTCAAAAGGATTGAAACTTATTATCTATTCTACTTCATTGTGTATCAGATTCAACCAATCAGATTTACGTATTTGAACAGTTGAATGGCATAATATTTAATCACGTGTAAACAAAAACTTGTGATTAGTAATGCGTTGATAATTATAATTATTACACTGATATTTCTGTTGAACACTGTGGAACAGGATGGGTCTAGAAAAATTTGAATGAATTATAATAAAATGTATTTTGAAATCCCTGATATTTCTTTACAGTACAAAAACACGAATCATACGTGAAACTGAATGCAATATTCAAATTGCTCACAGTTGAAAAATATTAACAATTACAATTACTTTCTACCATTCATTTATAACCTATAATATCTATTTCATGCTAAGAATATAGATTGGCTGGCTTATAAAACTGACGACATCTCTCATTGAAAGTCTTTAGTGTTTGATCTCTGATAACTTCTTCAACTCCTAGTTCAGATTTCAAAAGGCGGAGCTGAAAATGAAGAAAATCGTTGGTTAATTTCCTATCTAGAAATAAATAGTAATACGATGATGTTATTCTTATTATTTATATCTGTGTTCCAAATCATTCAAAAAATGATATTATGATTCTAGTAGAGAGATTCAATAAAGCTTGAATTTATAGAGTTACAATTTCAAATGAAATCAATCACGTTTTAGGAGCGACAATTGTTTCATGCTATTATTGCACAATACCAAGCGACTTTTGGTAATACAGAGTTTCTCATGAACCTTTAGTACGGTGCAATTAGTTCGAAAAAAGACCGAACCTCAACATCCAAAGAGAAAGGACGATTCCTACGCCAACTTGTTCTATACAACCCCTTTATTGTTTGGTAAAATGTTACACCCTTATGAGCATCGGGTTTTTGGGGGAGGCGGGGTGAAAGGTGCAAAATTTCAGTTTTTTGTGAATTGTAGCCGAACCAAGCGTCGGACGAAAAAATTCCATACATGTTTTTTCTAGAGAACAAAATTTGGAAGAGATTGAGACCAATTACAATTCACAACCCTGTATCATCAACCGTTTCCAAGTTACAATTTTTTTGAAAACACCATATTTTTTTCACAGGAATTATTCCGTTACTTTAAAAGTTTGTAACTTTGAATTGGAAACACTTGCATCCGTATTTCAAAATCCCTCTCGGCGAAATTCATTTCTCTTCAATTTGAGACCAAATTCCCCTTCTATGTTCAGTGGTTCATGTGCTATAGCGATTTAAAAAAACCCTTACATCCCCAAAATCCCCTAAAATTACATTTTATCATAAAAAAAACTAAAAATATTTGGATTGGCTTCTAATTCTATAATCATTATGGAGGGCAAAATTCTCTACATTTTCAGACCAAGAACATCACTCTACCTTCATTAGTTACAAAGTTACAGATGAATACATCATTAAAAATATGTGAAAATTGAAATAGCTGATTTTACAGGAATGTTTCCATCAAAGTTTTATTCATGAAATTCAGCGAATCATATGTAGTATCAAAGAGTACATTTTTCTCTACAATTTGAGACCAAATTCACATTTTTTCTCTCTCAGAGATTTTTTTCTCTCTCTCAGAGAGAATTCTCAGTTTAGCTCTCAGAGCTCACTCTGAGAGGCGCTCCTTACACTATGAATGATACATTGAAACGCTTCGCTGGGCTAAAGAAGACGACGATCGGTTTTAAAAATATACGTAGCTCATTAAATAATTGTTCAAAAAATATGAATTTGGTCTCAAATTGTAGAAAAAATGTGATCTTTAATATCATGTAGGATTCGTCATGATTTTACAATGAATTCCTCATGATAACATTTTTGGAAAATCAGCGTTTTCAATTGTTAAAAAATTACACATAATCAATTCTATTGTAACTCGGTAACTATTGGCGGTAGAGTTATGCTCTTGGTCTAGAAATGTAGAGTGATTTATCCTCTAAAAGATGATATATTAGAATTTCTTGTTCAATGCTTATTGTTGGAGAAATTTCAATATAATTAAAAACATGAGCGAATTTATCAGAAAAAGTGTGATAAAAACCGGTTGTGTACCTTCTTATGGCGAAGGTTTTGCTATTTTCATAGTAACCATCTGGAAGAGGAATATTTTCTCTACATTTCTTGATAGTTTCAGATTTTTCCGTTCACAACTTCCCGATTGGGATCATTGATATGTGAAAATTTGGACTTTTCAATGTGCAGGTATTATTATTCAAGGGTATCATTTGAATCTGAATTTTCTAGTTTTTCACCGAATTTAGATTATAATACTGTATATGAATTTATACCGCCGTGATGAGTAGAAAATGATGAGCTATTAAATGATAGAATCATTTCAAATCAAAAGTTATAAGGGAATATAAATTAATAAAAATAAGGGGATGCTTTTGACCAGCCCCCATGAATCCTATGATAGTCTTGGTCGTGACAACAATTTTTATGACAGTCTAGGGTCTCAAGAAACAAAATCTAGAAGTATGAGTCAATCCGAATATTTTTAGTATTTTTTTTTATGATAAAATGTAATATTAGGGAATTTTGGGGATGTAAGGGTTTTTAAAATCGCTGTAGCACATGAACCACTGAACATAGAAGTGTGAATTTGGTCTCAAATTAAAGAGAAATGAATTTCGCCGAGAGGGATTTTGAAATACGGATGCAAGTGTTTCCAATTCAAAGTTACAAACTTTTTAAGTAACGGAATAATTCCTGTGAAAAAAATATGGAGCTTTCAAAACATTGTAACTTGGAAACGGTTAATGATACAGGGTTGTGATTGGTCTCAATCTCTTCCAAATTTCGTTTTCTAGAAAAAACATACATGGAATTTTTTCGTCCGATGCTTGGTTCGGCTACAATTCACGAAAAACTGAAATTTTGCACCTTTCACCCCACCTCCCTCAAAAACCCGACGCTCATAAGGGTGTAACATTTTACCAAACAATAGAGGGGTTGTATAGAACAAGTTGGCGTAGGAATCGTCCTTTCTCTTTGGATGTTGAGGTTCGAGTCTAATTGCACCGTACTACTTCGTTCTTGTGAACATTGAAGCTCGGTAGTGACAAACTCGCATAATAGTGCACATTAGCAGCACGAAACAATAATTGTAAATGAACGTGAGTAATTCCAATTCGAAGTTGTAATTATTTAAATTTAATTTATTATTGAAAAAATACTGATTAACAAACAAAATTGTTTGTTATATCATTTAACATGCAACAACAAAAATTGGACGGATTTAATGAAAATGAATGAAGAAGACATTAATTTGAAAACATGAACTAAAATTTCTTCAAGACTCTTCATTCTCATACTCATTTCTTCTAGAAAACTGCTTGAACGAGATTTATAAGATTTGGAAATTCATTAAATGAGCTTGAAGATAATAGATGTATTCACGGTGCCGTCAAATCATGTTAAATGTGCTAAAAACATCGGTCCACAAGTTGGCTACGTGTGCCACATGTTGGCTACTATTTGAAAAGCAAATTTAGCATGATTCGACGGGTAACATTATGAATCTTCACCTGAAATAGTTTAATTTCATCTATTATTGCTCAGCTCTGGCAAACAGTCTTAAAGCGGTCTTCAAGAGTAGTACGGTTCAGTTGAGGCTGTTCTCAATTCGAAATGCTCTTGAAGACCTCTCGCCGACCATACTGTCGGAGCTGAGAATTGATAAAAGTCATCATTCAACTTGAGAATTTGAGTTATTGAGTTATCCAACCGATTCGGTATCACATGGTTGGAAGGTTTGGTTTGGCATCACCAGTGTATGGGCCCCATTAACGGTAGGCTACTAATCTTGAAAGAATTTCGTGTTTCTGCAACCTTTAAGGTACCGTAATGCAAACTTTGGACTACTGAAAACTCCAGTCTTATTTGTTTGGTTATCTTCACTTATCTGAATTGGCATTTAATTACTAAACGAATCACAGAGGTAATTCGAGGGAATTTATTCATAGAGGGAATCTCATAATTATTCCTCAAGAATAAGTTACATGAAATGTAAGTTACATACAGGATATCCATAACGATTGCCGATGAGTTAATTCAAATTTATAAAATGTCTATCTGTAAATTCAGATTTTTCCATATCGAGAAAACTCAACAAACGCCCACCATAACTTATGAGAAATAGTTTATGTAATTAGAAAATAAAATAATGTGAATGAACTTACTTTGGTTTGTTCACTTTTGAGTTTTTTCGTTTGTTGCAATTCATCCCTATTTGTTTCTTCTTTCAACTGTTTTATTTTGTTGGATGAAAAACTGATACAGTCTTTAATAGCTGATTCTCTCCTATTATAATTAGTTAGGATCTGAAAATGAAGATAGTGAGTTAGATTTAGATTAAACGCATACATAGATTTAGTGTCTCAGTTCTGTAAAACATACATGCATTTAAGTCGTAACATTAATAAGGTCCCATGCTTATCTGAATTAGGACCGGTTTCTCCTAGGGCTCTATAAAAAGGGGGTAGACGCACGGTCCGCCATTCTGTGGTAAACTTTTAGCGCCAGGTTTGAATTCATATAAATATTTTTGATGATAGTGATGATGAACAGATGTTTATCAAGTTGAGCAAATGAATCAACCTCCTTATACTATAAAGCCACAAACTGACTGACTGACTAACTGACTAATCAATATTATTGACCACTTGCCGATATCTGGTAGATATGTATTATACATCTTTGGAAAGAGGAAGTCAAGCACATAACCAGAAAAATTTTTCAACTTTTTTGTTTGACTGTTTATAGCAACGCCATGCTGATTTTTGTAACCAGCGCGCGAAAGTAGCCCGATTTCAACAAAAAAATTTCTACCGGGTTCGCAGGGGGGGCAGGGGGCACTTTTTAATTTTTTGTCATTTTTGGGCCCAATTACAGAGAAGCTCCTCTGTGGCCCTCTGTGGCTTCTCTGTGGCTCCTCTGTGGCTCCTCTGTGGCCCAATACAGGAATTGAGGACTCAATTTTGAGGGATTGTTGATAATTTAGTGCGGTTTTTGGCAGTGGGATCATGTGACTAGAGCCCACAGACTTGATTTCCATCATTACAACATTTTTTGAATTCCAGGGGGGGGGCTGGGCCAAACTTTGGGGCCCCCAAAGTTTTTTGCCAAACTTTGGGGGGCCCAAAATAGGGGTATTTTGACATACACATAGAATCAAGACCCACACCATTGGATTCAGCGCAAAAAGTAGGTCTAGTAAAGTATCTATCTTTGATAGAGACTTTCAGGATTTACAAGCCCCTATCTTGCATTTTAACTGACTTATTGGACCTTACAGTTTTATGCGTTTATTGGCTCTGGACGGCTCAGTTTTGGATCAAAGTATGTTATCATGTATATCATTGTGATCAGCTCAACAAGCCTGAGACAATGATGTGTAACATGTCATGTTTTTAGCCCCCCCCCCAAAAAAAATTGTGCCCCCCAAATTTTATCACATTTTTCTTTGACTGTTTATTGTAACGTCATGCTGATTTTGTCACTAGCGCTCAGAATTAGCTCGATTTCAACAAAAAAAATTCTACCTGGTTTGTATGGAGGGGGGGCAGGGGGCATTTTTTAATTTTTGGGCACTCAACGAAAATTGAGGGCTCAATTTTCAGGGATTCTTGATAATTTTGTACTGGTTTTGGCAGCAGGATTATGTTACTAGAGCCCACAAACTTGATTTCCATCATTACAACTCAGTTTGGTCTACTATTTTTGTTTTGGGAGTTATTTGAGGGGTGAAATTTGGGGTTTGAAAAAGTGAAAATTCTATAATCAATTTTTCAGGGGTGAAAAATGAAATTTCCAAGGAAAATAATTCATTGAACTTGAAGAGCTTGAAAAATTATTTAAAAACTCCACAAGACCATCCTTCCAAAATCAACCCCAAGACACTAAAGATGGGAAAATTATTGTAAAAAACACAAAAACATGAGAAATTAGTATTTTAGGGGTTGTAAATCGAAAGCAAAGCGATTAATGTGCGAGCAAAGCGAGCATGCTGATCACATACCACCTACTAAGGACAAACTTAGGGGGCGCAGCCCCCTTCTGAGCAAGCGTAGTGAGCTATCAGGTAAGAACTCCATGCTGAGTCAGGACAGTACCTGATGAGATCAAGCTCCATTGAACGCTATATACTCTATTGACTTACCCAAAGCTCCTTATACTCAATATACTCAGAGCTCCATCAAATGCCATATACTCAATTGACACAATTTTTACACAAAAACCACAATTTCCTAGAACCATCACTATAGGACTCTATTAAACTCCATTAACCTCAACCAAACCATCAACAAACCTCCATCAAGCACCATTGAACGCCATTCAGCTTTATTGAGTTCATACAACTCCATTGAATGCCGTTGAATGTCATTGAATTCAATTAATTATTGAATACTGTTAAGTCACTTTATTGGGAAAACTCATTGAGAAAACTCAATTGGAAAAGAAAAAACTCTATTTCCTAGAACTCTATTGGACTTTATTAAAGGCCATAAAATTGCATTGAACTCCATCAAACCCTCAATTATTGCACTTTGTTAATTTATTACTAAAAGAAACATTAAGCCACATTATTCCATTTGAAAAATACAATTTCCCAGAACTCTAGTGGATCTAACTAGATCCCATTCAATTGAAGTGAAGTTCTTCAAACTCCATTGAACACCACTAACTTCTTCAAACTTCATTGAATTACATTTCACTAAATTCCACTCTACTGAACCCCATCAAACTCCATATTGAACTATTTTGAACTTCATTGATTATTAAAATGATATGAACATCATTATTCCATTGGAAAAAATCTATCTCCTAGAAGTCTATTGGACTCTATTGAACTGCATCAGACAACATGAAACTCCATTTTAGGCCATTAAATTGAAAAAATGTATTGACTTTTATTGATAAATAAATAAAATTTTTCCAACTTTCATTGGTCTAGTAAATAAATTTAGTTACTACATTGACACTTAATAAAATATAACTGTTGCATCCAAGACCACTTCTATACAACAATTCGAACCTACAAAAATTTATCTCCATATCAAACAATATTGAACTCCATTAAAGTAGATCAAATTACAAAAAAGTCCATTGAACTCTATAAAAATCCATTGAGCTTCATCAAACTCCATTGAACCCCTTAAAACTAATTTTAACGTTAATGTATTAATATATTACTTAACCATTTACACTATTCGTCCTACTCCTATAACAGTCTAATAATTGACCAATTGGGGTTTTTGATATGGAGAGCGGGAGAGCCTGAAAAAGATGTCGAATTCGATCACATGTCATTGAGAGCCTGTAAAGCATTGAAAACGTGTATAATATGCGAGGAAAGCAAGCAAATTGCTTTCACTCACTCAAGAGTTGAGCTTGCTTTAAAATGTACAGACTTCATGACTAGAGGGAATGCAGAATATTATCATGAAGTAAATAAATACAAAAATATATACTTCAAAGAATACAATAACTTGAGTTCGTAGTCAGCTAGCATAGCTTTCATTCCATTAGAATTAAACTTCATCTGACTCATACTGCATTGCAAACTCAATTGTTTCAAAACAATTAAAATCAATCAAAATTAAAAAACAAAATCTTTGATAGACTGCTTTCACTCCACAAATAAGAATAGTTATGCCAGAATAATTTTGAGATTCTTTCTCCATCAATGGATTCTAACCCCTCTGGTGAGTGCCAAGTGCACTCTCCAACAGTGAATCCGGAAAAATGAACTTTTCAACCAGCACAAGTCAAAAAATACTAACATATCCTACTAACAAAACTACTAAAAGAAAACCAACCCATCTCACTGGCACAACCAATAAACAACTAACCTACCCCAATTGGGGGTGCAGGGGGCATGGCCCCCTGCCGAGCAAAATGCGAGTTAAGTTATTGTTTTGAAATCTTGGAGGTAAATTTATCATATAAAATGGCTCATGTTGCTTAGCATCAAATTGCAAAAAATAAAACCATTTTTATCATAAAACTGAAATTAAAAAAATACAAATTTGCCAGATGCAGGAAGATGAATCAAGGTTAAAATTTTGACTTAAAATTGCCAGACAGGAAATTCGATGCTCTGTGAAGTGAGTATTATTTTTATCTAACATAATTTCTATCATTAATTATATGTTTGACTGTCGAATTGAATGAATTCAAACCTGGCGCTATAAGTTGACCACAGAATGGCGGACTGTGCGTCTACCCCCTTTTTATAGAGCCCTAGTTTCTCTAAATACGTTTAACTGAAATTTTAGTTCAAACTATCAGGTGTCAGTGTATGGTCACTTTCATTAACTTGTGTTTCAATTGAGCCAGCTGATGGTTTAATCCAAAATTCAGATTAACTTTTTTGGAAAAACCGGCCCTTAGACAGTTATATTGTTTATGAAGTGTTATACATAAATTTAAATCTTCTAATAGTAGTTTATGCAACGGTTGTATAATGGGAGCCTTCAAGATTTTCTTCAGTTTTCTTCAAGATTTGTTTTTGAGAGTAGGCTACCTCAGGTCTAATCACAGAAGTAAATGTGGATATAAAGCTACTATAGGAGTTAGTAGTTAGTGGAACACCTGCTTACTATTATTCAGAATGTTCCAAGAAGTAAAGTGTTTGAATTTTTGTCAAAATTCATGGTTACAAAAAATGATCCAATTTTATTATGTATAATTATGTTTGTTGCAATTAAATACCAACAAGCTTTAAAAACACTTTCAAAATTTTCAATCATTTAATTGATTGCCACTTTGCTACTTTTTGCTACTTTTAGTAACACAAATAAAAAGTAGCACAGAAGTAGTAACACAGTAGTAGTAACAGAAGTAGAACAGAAGTTCTTTCTGTTTTCTTTTTGATGTCAGGTGACCATACTCAACAAAGCTTTGAGAATCAATTGTACTACACTAGAGGTTTAGCTAATAATGTTTTAAGACTCCCTAGATTATATTCAACTCTTTTCAAAGAATAAAGAATTATTTGATTTGATTATTTGAAACACCATGTTTCTATACACTACCTAATTATTTATTAATTTCACTTACAATTCATTCATTGAAAATTGAAATAAGTTATTGCACAATAATACATTAACATGAGGATCAATAGTAATATTATTTCTGATATTTAGACTTCAATTTTAATTATTGGAGAAATCAAGTTAGGCCAGCAATACAAGTTCAACATCAAACTAAATTTAGAATAGCCTATTACATTTCATAGTAGTTGATGAATGAAAAAATATTTGTAAACAGTTGTAACAGTACCTATTGAGCAAATTAATTTTTTTTTAAATTTTCTTCAATAATCAACACATTTAACACATTTTTGTTTCAAAATTCAACTGCTAAATGAACAATACTACAGAATTTGAAAAGCAATAGCTCCAAAACGTAGAGAAGATTATTGATTGAGGTGTAAAACTTGTCAAAAAAATGGTCTGCGCTGGGAATCGATCCACGTACCCTCGGTTCTACAGTTGGCATCTTTACCTTGTCTCCAAGCAGGCTCATTCTTCAAAGCAATAAAAATTGAATTTTGAACTCACTCACATCCAGTTATTGATTCAAATCTACAGTACGGTTTTCAAAGTCACAGTCTAAGGGCCGGTTTCTCCAAAAAAGTTAATCTGAATTTTGGATTAAACCATCAGCTGGCTCAATTGAAACACAAGTTAATAAAAGTGACCATACACTGACAGCTGACAGTTTAAACTAAAATTCCAGTTAAACGTATTTGGAGAAACCGGCCCTAAATGCAGTATTCAATAAAGAGAATCTTATTTATTCTTTACTCAATGGATGGAATTAATATTCTGAAAAATTGAAAATTAACTTAAATTTGAGCATGGAGGTGAATGGAACAGGCTACATTTGTTTTTAAACTTAAACTATTAAATGAAGATTTAGCTTATTCAAATCATTCCCATTATTTTTATAACTCAACAAACTTGTCTGCATTTTTAATGGTACAGGAAGTTTAAGTAACATTGGTTTTGTAACTTATCATTTAAAACAAGAAGTTAGTGAAGAAACATAGAATTTTCTCAATAAACATTTGCTCTTAGCAGGGGCGAGGCGTGACTTTTTGGCTCGGTCATCTCTAGGAAAAATTTAGTTCCGCACCCCATCTATCTCACCCCCCTCCAATACCCAAAAGATAATATAATGTTCCATTTTAGACAGTTATTTATCAAGCTTTATTACAACTAGTCCAATTACTAAAGATAATACACAATGAAGAACACAAAAATCTGTTGGAAATTAATAAATAATTAGATAAATTAAATACGCTGTTATTCAAATCAGTATGCTAATTGAAATAGAAATTAAGAATTGAAATAGAACTCCAAGAAACCAAATATAATTGGTTTTAATTTATCCTTAATTTGATGATTACCTAGCCGAATGATATTGATTTATTTATTTAATGACAAATTATTCCTTATCTTAGTTAACCATAGTTATTTATCATATCATTCATTTTACAAGAGGCCAAATAATAGTACAATACAATAAACATAATATGATTTAAGTTTGCAACACTGAACGGAGTGCAGAGTGCAGAGAATTTGTTGTCAGAGACAGTGGAATCGCAGAAAATAGCGATGTTTTCGTCCGTATACTCCGTCCATCATTTGTCGGAGGGAGTGGGAGAGTGGATGCAGAAGAGTGGTGGTAACAAACGTGAATCAGACGCAAATCAGCGTTACTGGAATCGCGTACTGTTGAGCATATTGAACGAATGGAACTGACGATGGAGTGCGCTTGCAAAAAGCTTTTATTACTTCACTTCTTTGTATTTATTTCCAACTTGATAATTCCTACAAATTACATATCAATTCCTGTCTAGTCATTGGCAAATCCAAAGATGACCGGACGCCTCGCCTCTGGCTCTTAGGGTGAATTTCACCAAAATAGCTGGAACTGTAGGTTTCGCAACTGTGGTTCTCAAATGACCATTAGTTTTGAGGGCTGTCCAATTTCACCAGCACAATCTGACGCATGGTTCCGAAAACTGAAGTTTTCGGGAATTGAAGAGGCAGTGGACTGAATTGACGTCATTTTTATAACCTCAAAACTTTGTTTTGGTCGATGGTCAATGTATGCTGCTTGTTTTCTTTTTGGTTATATTTTTTGTTGATTTGTTCTATTAGTAGTTTTATCAGTTTAATCTTTCTATTCAACAACAATTTGATTTGTTTTATAAGTTATGAAACTTTGTTAGTTGGTTGATTAGTTGGTTTGTTATGATTTATAACTTATAAAACGTTAAATTCAATGTACAAAAAGTTGAGGGACCAGCTATTACCAAATATAACTTGCTTTTAGTAGCCTCTAGGTATTGATTCAACACATTTGAAAATGAACTATTATTGAGTGCAAGAAGATGGATGTTATTTCTAATAAATTACTTTTATCTCTAATAAATACCGTAAATAGAATGTGATTCAATATGCATGTCCCAAACCTTTCAACATGAATTACAAACCATTATTTGTAAGTTTTGATATTTCCTATTATTTAGCCTTGATAATAATACTTACTTTATTGTAGTATAATAATACTTCTATAATTGAATTGGAATTTTGTTTCATTTCAGTAGTCTTGAAATGACATTCCAGTTATTATTTATGATACAAGTTGAAATGAACTCACCAAACAAATGACCAATATTTGAAAGATCCTTTCCTTTTCTAAGTAGCTCGCATAACTTAATATCCATAAAATTTGGAGATGATTTAATACAAGAAGACAGTTTTAGTTATTTGTTTAATAAGAGTCTAGAAGATTAACAATAAGAACATTTAAACTAGTTTAATTAGGTTTGTGAAATATGGGACACAGTTCAATATCTGGGAAACATTTTTTCCTATTCTACCATTACCATTCAAAAGCATCCTACCTCAAGGCCTATAGCATATAAACATGTTATAGCCTATGGATAAAATCTTTGCCAGTTATTGCCCATATTTTGAAACGACTGAATTGATATATTATAGTTATTTGGGTTTATGGATCACGGTAAATTTATGGCCTATAGGCTGCAGTAGGCTACCTAGTCTATTCATTGTGATTAGACTTGTTATTCTGCTCTCAGCAGATGTTGATGATGCATTAACTTACTCAAGTTTATTAATTAATAATGATCATTTTCTTAAATTATGTGATCTCTTATTATTAGACTTCCTCTTCTATTCCTCCTTTTATTAATTCCAGTAGGACTACGTATAGCCCACTGATGAAACAGATTTTTAGACAAGCAATAAAAGGCTGGGCTATCTAGTAATGTAGGCCTAATCCACTCCATTGAAATTACTAGTAGTTCTGTGAAGCCTATTCAGAGAAATTCAAGCCTACTCTGCATTTGTAATGATTGCATAAATTGTAATGATGAAATGGATTTTTGATGAGATTCTCTTCAAGTTGAGTCAATGGGCTATGAACAGAAAGAAGCTATCCTGATTGGTTCTCTATGATGGATTGATGGCAATATCAGAAGCTGTTGTTTTATAATCTATCCATTCATAAAAATGTATTGCATATGAAAATTAATAGATTTCTGCCAAATATCATGAAATTCTTTAATTGTGTTTGGCTGTAATGTTGCTAGGATATGGTAGCCTAAATACAATCAGAAGAAAGAAAATCCATAAGAAACCACAGATCTCCCTCAAGGCCGGTTTTACATGATAATAATTCTATTATCATATGCAATCTTAAGAGATAAATTTATGATTTTGTATTTACATCTCTTTTCATATACCAATAGAAATATTATCATGTAGCCCTAATACCGGCCATTTTGATCAATTAAATTTGTTGATGTTCCCTTTCAAGGCGAATGACATTTTATTTTTATACTTAGATATTTTGATTTTAGACCAAATCAATCATTTTTTAACCAATATTGACTGAGCAGGAGACATTTTATCATTTTGCCAGAGGATCTTCTTTGCTTGTACAGACTATACCACTCTTTACATAACGGGAAAAGACATTGGCACTACAACTCTTATGACACAATAATTATGATAAATCAGTAAAAAGTATGATTTACTGTATGTTTGTTGCCCATTTCCGTGAAAACCCAGACAAATAAGGGATTTCTGAAAAATCCGCCTGGACGTTTTCAAATGACCAAAAAACCAGACATGTCCAGGGAAAAGAGGACGTATGGTAACCTTACGGATAGGCTATCTAGTAATGTAATCCACATCATCCAAATTACTAGTGGACATTACCAGTAGGTAGTTATGTAAACAGTAGACTCATGGATACTAGAATACATGATTCTCTAGTAGGCTATATAGAATATTTGAGTAGACTTGTAGACCTTAGCCTACTCAGTAACAGAGTAGCCTAATCTTTGAAATGGAAGCAGTAAGCCTACTCTGCATCTGTATTAATTGCATTTAAGTTAATGCTGAAATATCTTATTCTCTACAATAATAATATTCTTCCTTCTTATTCTCTACAAGTCAAGTCAATAGGCTATAAAAAGAAAGTTATTGGTTCTCTGATATCTACTTCAGAGGGTAGCCTACCAGTAACTGATTGTTCTATCATCCATTCATTAATTAAAACATTCTTGTACATATAAAACGACATGCTTATCACAAGAAAAGTTCTGCCTAATATCTTGAAATTCTCACATTGTGGTTGGCAATTTTGTTAGAATAGACTACCGTACCGGAACGAAAGAAACTCCAAATGAAACAACATAATCTCACTTCTGCTCAACTAAATTTGCTGATATTCAACTTACTTTTGGAACAAATAACCTTTCCTGTCACGGCAAATGACTTTTCTGTTTTTGCTTACAAACACCAATGAATAAAAGCTCTCTTTCTAGCATTATTGGTTGTTTCATAACAGTATGGTACCGTAAAAATTTTATACTTCAATTCAAATAGTACTCTAACTACTTAATTCAGCTTGGGTTGACTGAATAATCAATGAAGCAATATACTAGAATACAAATGCATGTACTAAATAGTTTAATGACTGATTAATTGAACAAAAAATAGCCTCAAGATTAATCTATTTTGTACAATAGCCCAGGCCTACATTAGTATTAGTAAACATTTCAGTCTTCAGATAGACCCTAACCTAAATAGCTTTTAGGTTAGAAACTGTAGTTTTCGATGGCTGACTGACCAAAATCGGTGAGTTATTTTTGAACGGAGTTTTTGAGGTCACGTGACCTTAACCGGGTGTGGTGAAATCCGATTTTGTCAGTTACGGGCTAACTGTCAGTTTTGATAAAACTAACTGTAGTTTTAGTTCTTGGTGAAATCGGGCCTTAGTGAACTTAGTGTAAGTTCAAACAAACAAACAGTCTAGTAGCTTAGTAAGTTATAGCCTACCAAAGGCCTCTATTCATAACTCATGTTACAATTTAGTTGTTTTTACATCCAAAATAGACTAATTATCTTTGAAATATAGGCCCAAGTTAACAATAAAAACGTTTTACATACTGTATATAGCTAATTTGCCTTCTGGAGTGGGAAGAATTTCATTCTCAATGTCTTCCTTTGAGACAAGTTATTAAGCAATTTATAATAGAAGTTAAGATACTATAAACTTCAAGATATATTAAAACATCTAAACTTTAGACTATTCAAATTTGTAAACTGAAATATTGATGAACAGATACCGGTAAGTTAAAGTATTATCACTTGTCACAGTTTTTAGGTTAGAAGATTAGACTGCTGTGTCGGTTGTTCAGCCCACTCGAAAACGTTTCTTGAGTGCAGCAATAACACTTTATGCTTGAGTTACACATTAAATTTTTCCTACAGTTACCATTGGGCCTGTGTGAAAAGTAGGAAAAAGTTTCAAATGTGTTTTTTAGTGTAATTTCAAGTATTTTTTATTGCAATCTCCTCAATTTATTTTGCCTTTGAAATCAATATAAGAATCATGTAAAGTACCATCATCTCACAATTTTTACAAATCCAAGATGGCGGAAATCTTGAGTTGGAACTTTCAATTTTAGAAGCCTACAATGTCCAATGTCATCTATTATCAAATAATTACTTTTATTTGAGTAATATGAAGTAATATAATTCAAACATTTCATCTATTCTATTCTATACTTAATGGCTTTTTGGCCGGTATTGGACAGGCTGGGGCTGTCTTCCCGTCATGCTGGGGTGTCTTGGGGTCGGGGTCTTGGCTTGGACAGGCTGTATAGTAGAGTGAATTTGAAATTGGCAACCAGCTGGTAGGCCTAGGCCCTTCATGGGCTGTTGAGCCAGACATACATACATACTCACTGTAATATTTACCAGTAAGTTATGAGCTAAAATCAGTATAAACTACTTTTTGAGACCTTGAAATATTCCGGGTAACTGATAAGTGTAAAACGCCCTTTCATACTTTGAATAATCATATTTACTAGAATTCAGCGCAAATTAGACTTTTTAAACACTATTTAATGTGACTGGAAGGGATTTAGAATCTTCTAGTTCACAGTTAATCGAACTCATGGTTTTATTTTCATTGAAATGATACCCTATATAACTTAATAGTGCTATGAATAACATACTTTCATGTAAAGTACTGTATATTATTCTTTCTGGAAAAATTTTGTTGCTTCATATCACTTGAGACAAAATATCTCATCAGTTCCAGCAGGTAGGCTTTTGATTGATGCAACCCGCGAGTGATTAGGCTTTCTACAGCATAAGATAGAAGCTAACTGCTTCTATGTTAAAATTATGCAAGGTTACAATCGTATTGCTTATGATTCTCAGGACTTTATCATGCTTTTTTGCAAAATTATTTATTCGTCGGCTGTCACCTGCATTGAATAACAGAGTCCTACTTTATGAAT
The DNA here is from genome assembly GCA_017141385.1 of Sogatella furcifera. Lineage (NCBI taxonomy): Eukaryota > Metazoa > Arthropoda > Insecta > Hemiptera > Delphacidae > Sogatella > Sogatella furcifera. Next base: position 29,252,993 of record CM029546.1, read on the forward strand.
TAAGAGATAACACAAAGATTTATCTTGAAGCCAAGTTCATGTACAAAAGCACATTAAGGAGGAAAAAAGATTCATTTTTCAAGGAAATCTGTGCTTGCCTTGAGAATTCAAGAGACCCATCCACATTCTGGAAGAACATCAGAAGATTTAGAGAAAGAGCACGCTCAACAAACCCAATCTCTATGAATGAATGGTACACGTTCCTAAGTGATGTTTATCCACCCAGATATGATATAGAAATTGCTTTTCATGGCGTCACACATTGGCAGATGGATACTTATATTGAAATTGAAGAAATCATATACTGCATTAACAGGAGTAAAAGAGGAAAGTCTCCTGGCTCAGATCTTATTCCAAGCGAGTTTATCAAGAACCTACCACAAAATTGGATTCTTTACATTCAGGTTTATTCAATAAAATTCTAGGCGAGGAACAACTGCCTGAAGCCTAGTCGGAAATGCTGGTGAGTTTGTTGCACAAAAAAGGAGATAAGAACAATCCAAAGAATTACAGGTCAATAGCTCTGGTAAATTATTTGACTAAAATTTTTACAGGAATCATAAATTGCAGGATAGAGAACTGGGCAGAGGGCCTTAAACTGATTCCTGAGACTCAAGCAGGCTTCAGAAGAGGAAGAGTATGCTTGGATAACATTTATGTGTGTCTGTCAGCTGTACAATTCCAATTGAGACTCAATAAGAAGAGGGTTTATGCAGTAATAGTGGATTTTGAGAGCGTTCAACTTGGTATTGCACAACTTACTGTGGCAGAAATTATTCCAAATGGGATTAAGTCCAAAACTATTGAGAATCATTCAACAGCTGTACAAGAGTGCTTTTCTGAGAATGAAACTATACAACAACCTATCTGAGAAGATTGAAATAACTGAGGGAGTATTGCAAGGCGAAACACTCAGCCCACTCTTGTTCATCCTGTTTCTAGCAGATATTGAAGAGTTTTTTCGATCAAAAGGCTTGCAGGGAATTGGAATTGATGGAACAAATGTCCTGTCACTTTTATTGTATGCAGATGATCTCATATTATTTACTCATTCCCCTGTTGATTTGAGAAGAAAACTGAATGCACTAGAGGAATACTGTGAAGTGAATGGTCTCAAAATCAATGCAAGTAAGACAAGAGTAGTACCTTTTAGTAGAGGAGGGCGAGTACCTAGTGCTCTGGATGCGTTCTCTGTCATTGCTGGTAGAAGGTTGGAGATTGCCAGATCATGTGAGTACCTTGGCTCGATTGTCTCTGGTTCCTCCCTTGGAAAACTGTCAGTTAGAAGATCTGTGTGTAAGGCTAAAATTGCAGCTAATCAGACAATTGTCACATTGGCAAAGTCCAAGACAGATTCTATAGCCTGTATTAAAAGATTGTTTTCGGCATTAGTTGAGTCAGTGTTACTCTATGGCTTACATATCTGGGGATTGAGATACCTAGAGGAGATTGAGACAGTGCAGACCGACTTCTATAGGAGAGTTTTTCATTTGCCACGTTGTACCCTAAATGCAATCTTGGGACTGGAGATGGGAGAGGTCTGTCTTTCTTATAGAGTCTTGTCTGCCTCCATTGGCTGGGTTATAAGAGTGTTGAAGATGGATGACAGTCGCCTGCCCAAAATATGTTTCATTAGGCAGGTAGAACTATTGAGATTGAATGGAAGTGAGAACACAAAATATAATTGGGCAGCCCAGCTGAAGCTGCTTCTTGAAATCGTCAAAAGAGGAGAGCTGATTTACAGTACAGTAGTAGATGAGTGGAAGAGAAACAGAGATTCTATTCTTCAAGCATACGCAATGGAATTGAAAAATCGAGACCTTGAAAGATACAATGGATCTGAGTCGATTATCTTCAAAGTTCCTAGGGAAATTTCAGATAGAGAAGCTGAGTACTTTGGTCTGCATTGGCCTTTTCATTGTGTTAGGCTCATGGTTCAGTTGCGGCTTGCTACCAGGCGACAGGTCAACATCACCATCAAGAGGAACATTCATAAACTGAAGGTTGATCAGCTGTGTGCCATCTGCAACCTGCAGTGCCCAGAATCTTTGCAGCACGTGCTTTTCGAGTGTCCACAATACAGCGCACCCCGTTCATGGCTGATGAGGAGTGTCCCACGCCTTGCAAGTGCTACTGTCAGTGATCTGAGTTTGCTAGCAGAAAGAGACATTAAAATGTTTTATATCTTTGTCAGTCAATGTTTCATGATTCGATCTTTCTGTTTAAACAAATAACCCAAAAGGACTAACTTATCAAGATGAAATGAAGCCAATAATGTAAATATGAGCTATTTTTCAAGTGAAGAAATAATATTTTTTGCTATATTTTGTTTATGGAAGCAATAAATATTCTATTCTATTCTACTTTATGAATTAAGTGCAAGGTTCAAAGCTGAACCAGCCAACAATGAGACTGAATTAAGCTGGAGCTGTAATTTAATGATAGTATTAAATTAGAATGTTGCATTTACTATGAATTCTATATCATGCCTTCAACCACTTTCATTATACTGTATATTAACTTACATATATGGTAGTTAAACTAGTCAGATCAAGTAAATGTGATCTGAGTTCATTTCATTTTAGCCTACGGTATTTTCAAAATTTCAGTAATTATGGTGCCAGAGTCTTCTTCAAAGTTGTATGTATTAAAGTATTAAGTTACTTTCACATTAAAAAAATCATAATAATGTATTTCGCCACTGAATTCTGATAGCCTAAATTGAGTCAACTACTGTATGAAATGAACCAAATTCAAGATCAACAAATGACAATCATCTTACCGTATTCAAACAATTCAAGCCCAGGTTTTATAACCAACAATAATGAACAGTATTCATAACATAAATCCTTCATCTCATAATTATTATAAAAGCTCTGAGAATAAATAGAACTTTTATCCCGTAACTTACTCTCGGTATTGATATAAACAATAAAATAACCTAAAAAATTTAGACGGACGGTCTCGCTTGGTCTGACCGGGGTACTACCTTTTGGTTGCAATTCCAACTTGCCGCTACCAGCTAATCGACTCCCGTTTGGTCGTCAGCCAGGGCTGCCGCCTTAATTTTGAATTCTAAATACGGAACATCCATTTGATACACTTACTATTTCGTGTTGTTAGGTTGGAAATCTGGAGTGCGTGAAAATTTTTAGGCACGCTAATTTTTACTTTTGTTTGTTTGTCAATGGCGCAACAGCCCTATGAAGGGCCTAGGCCTACCAGCTGGTTGCCAGTTTCGTATTCACCAAACTATACAGTCCATCCAAGCAAAGAAGACACCCCGCCAAGACAGGAAACGACTCCAGCCCGGCCAATACCGGCCCAAAAGCCATAAATTCTCAAAAGAACCCACAGCCCCCGAACCAATATCGACCGAGCCGAAGCCACCCCCACCCCGCCAGAATGCCCTCCCAGCCCGGACAGAAAATACAGCAGACAAATAATCATCAACCAGGATAGAGGTAATGTGTGGTTAGCATGTCGATCCTCTCAACCATAAGCCAGTCTTCACAATCAAGTGAAGATGCAGAACACCTCTAAATAACATGCAGTTAATCAGTTGGAGTGTAATGCAACAATTACTATTCCTCCAGAAATGGGAAACAACTGACTATCTTTACTAACGACAGCCAATCTCCCAAAGGAGGGGAATTTTTACTTTACACACGCTAATTATTACTAGTTCAAGAATGGACCGTTTTACACACGATTTTCAGTGCAAAAACTGCAATTTTACGGATATCTGTAGGAAAAATTATTTCATTCCATTGCTTTTCTTCTCACTTCTCCTAACATTTTTACAGACAATGCTCCAACTTTTTCATTCCCATGATGTTGCAGTGGTAGGATGCTTTGGTTGAATTAACCTTTCTTCTGAATGGTTTTATATCATACTGCTATAGCCTGTCCAAGCAAAGAAGACAGCCTGACAAGATGAGAAAATGATTCCAGCTTGGTCAATATTGGTTCAAAAATGATAAATTTGATCTCAAATTGTAGGGAATATTTTGATCTACATTTTGAAAACAAATTTATAATTTTTGAACCAGTATTGAACCAGTCCACAAAGATGGAGTCATTTTCCCAGCTTGCTAGAATGTCTTCTTTGCTTGGACAGTTTATTCATTTGTTACAATTCATCATTCTATAATGTCCCAGAGAAGAAAAAACAGGCTTAAGCCCTTTCTATTTCTTCCCTAATTTTGAATTATAATATGGTCCAATGTAATGGATTAAGTTATGTATAACTTAGGTACTTTAATCCCAAAACAATTTCTTCCCTAATTTTGAATTATAATATGGTCCAATATAATGGGTTAACTACACATAACTTAGGTACTTTAATCCCGAAACAATTTCCAAGAAATTTTGAATTCTTAATATTGACAAGAGAAATTAATCAGATCAATTCACTGTTATTATTAGCTAGAAACTTGAAAAAATATTGAATCATGAGCGTAGAAAAATTGAAAATAAAAGGATTTAGAAAAAAAATGGAATTAACATTAAGTTAAGATTAAAAATGAGAATCCTTACCTCATTGTAAAGAGTTTCGCATTTCCTTGAAGGATCCAATTCACCTCGAAAGGAAACAGAAGGAACCGTTGTATTAAGAGTATGTATGATTTTATCATCCAAATCCCTCATTTTTTTCAGGGTATCCTGAAAAATAATTAGATAAGGGTTGATGATTACCCCGCATTTGGTAGTAACATGATATATCTTGATAATAATACACAAGAAAATCTTATTGACCTAATGTATCCCAACCTGGTCCTTCAGCAAAAATAATTCAGGGACCGAAACACCCCCCACATTTTAAGGTACAGTTTTGGTTTGTGCTGAATGTAACAACTTTCTTTAGCAGACGATCACCTGTAGCCAATCATAACTCTTGTTATTAAAGCTAGAGGACAAAACAAGACCTGTGATTGGCTACAGCTGATCGACTGACCGACGACCGTTATGTTCCGCACAAACCAAAACCTACCTTTACGCAACTGGAGCACCCAAAGGCCTACGATGAAGTTCTTTGATGAGTGGCGTAACGTTTCCCGACCGGGCCCCTCCATCCATATCTCCCATATCTTGAAGCAAATAGCGACTATTGCGTCCTTATTTATGGACATTAATCAACGTTCTTTATTATGTCATTGGAAAGATAACTCAAATAATTAAAATTTAAAACATTTTTTCAAATTAAATACTTTTATTTTTCAAATGTATGTATGTAAGTATTCTTATGCCGTATTTGGTGGGGAGTTCCAAATGGAAGTTCCACCGGCACCATAACCTTACTTTCCGTCAATGGGAAATCATGGTATTTCTTGATATGATACACTAAGATTTAAATTTCTAAAAGTTCTTCCGAATCAAGAGAGTCCAAAAACACGAGGAAGATCACCAAAATCACCATTCACTATAAAAAAAATATGGAATTTCAAAAAATTTAAAGCATGAAAAATATTTGCTTGTTATAAGTTAACTTAATTAAAAAATAAAAAGTGAAAATTGGAGCACTTGAAGAATTGAATTCTTTTTTCAATGACAAATAGGCTAATATAGAACATGAATTTCTGAAGGTATTTACGGCGCTATCGGCTCCAAGAGATTAATATTACATTCATCTTTTGGGAAATGATTCTGCTGTTTGGCAAATGGCCAACTACTACACGCCACTCTTAATTGTCAGTTTTCATCCAATAAGTAGCCTATATTGTTTTCTTTTAAATAAATAACCTACATTTTGACTGCTTCAAGAAATTTGGAAAAAGGATAGTTCAGGCGTAAGCCTGTTGGCCATTCCATTTAGTAATACCATAGAGGGAGAATATTCTATAACTTATACTTATTTAACTATAGGCCTAACTTCTATTCTTACTCTATGGTAATACTGAACTCGGATTGTCTTCATTCAATGGAATATTCCTCAATAAAATTAATATTATCAATAAAGAGATAATCATAGCCTAACTTACTTTTATTTAAAATTGATGGATAAAATTTTTTTCCACTAAAATATTGATGAATGGATCCGCATGACCAATAGTTTATAGCAGTTATAGTTTATAGTTTTTGTGTTGAAATACGGTACAAGCTGCATACGTTTCTTTATTATATCTTATTACTTCAGATCCATTCTTAAGAATATACTACATGAATAAATCTGTCCCCGAGTGTGAAATAAAGTACAAGTACCTACTGTATTAGCCTATCTTCCGAGCCCTTAGCCGAACGTGGGAGAATGTTAAGCTACTGTCTTTGATATAGCAAACACCAACAAAAGTGTCGGTTGGCAAATGTCTGTTATAATGCTAAGCTCTTTCAGGTCAGTCTGGGGGCCGGGATATCAAAACAATGCAGCTCAAATTCGCGCATAAGCTCTAGCAGACCACTCGAAGACTGTGCTAATAGAGCGTCAATCATCAATGTCGACGTCTGCTATAACTAACTCAACTACGAGCGAAGCAAATATCTTCAAACCTTGGAATATCGTAGCACGTAACCAACCGATTGTGTAGTGAAGATACGGTAACAATTATTGTCAATTTTACATATTTGGTGTAAGTTTTTTTTTTTTTTTGGGTGATGCCCACACGGGCTTTTTAGGTCCGGTGCGTGGGTAATGGGAAGGATGATGATGAGAGATGAATGGACCTACTGCTTTAGGTGGGTTCCGAACCACCGGGAAGCGATTTTTGAGGCTCATGAATTAAATTCAGAAGAACCGGTCACCAGCACGACAGTGGTGGCAGAGACAAGTCTCTTATCTAATCTCACCGATTAAAGATTAGACGCTCTCTAACACTGGGACAACCGCACCTCAAAGTAATTTTACAAAAAAATGTTATTTCTGCAATTAGTTTGAGACGATTGAATAATGATGAAATAAGGTTAGTCTGTGATCAGCTAATTTATGTTATTGAGCACAAGTCATATTCATGGAGAAAGTAGCATGCTATAGGGTATAGGATATAAGTTAGGTTATAAAAATAGGAAGCCGGAGATTGGAAGCTGAAAGTTGTAGCATGAATATTTAATATTATGAGAAGGAAAATAAGATGAAAACTTATTTAGAAATGAAATTACCTGGAATTCTAGAAAGTCAACACATTGCATTTTTGATTTTTTTAAAACTTTTCAAAATTCAAAAGAATTCATGAAAATGACAAATTAAATTAGGTTATCTTTCTTATTGTGTTGTGCTTGTGCATAAAAACTACACAGCTGACTGCTATTGAAAATGCGATACTAACGCTAAATTGAGGACAAAATGAACTATTGGCACGGATTAAAACTGGGATAATGGCACGACCACAGGAGGCAGTTTTTGAGTCAAATTAATATTTAATTTGTGATCAAGAAGATAATGAGTAGATTCTTATTTTCCATTGTGATTGGGTTGATATAATATTAAAATTGTCAGAAATTAAAAGATATTAACTGAAATATCTAAAATATTACAAAAAGGAACCATTTATGATTTGTTGTTGAAATAAATATTCATAGTACCTACCATAGTACGGTATGGTAAGTTACACCAGAGACAATGTATTATTATGTATAATAATACATTGTCTCTGGTTACACATAATATTTATTAGCATTTAGTAGCGACCATGAGATATACATGAACTATGATCCTCACACGGTAAGAGAGTGGCTGGAATTGCAGAGATGGCGATGGGTAACTACTTGTTACTTGAAGTTGTCCTCCTGACAGTCTTCTTCACAGTGGGTGATTTTCTCTGTGGAAGTTTCGTATGTGTTGAAAGGTGTGCTCCTCTACATATTCAGATATCGTGTAGTAGGTAGTAGGGCCTGGCCAACAAAGCCCAGAGGTAAAGGTTACAACAGAAATAGGTAGCAACTGAATAGCCTGTGATTGATGAACAGAGGAGCTCCTCCCCTTGCAAGCCATGTTTTGATAGTTATATAAGAATGTGAGGGTTGTGCTTGTGGAGTTCTATAATGAGCCTGTCTATTTTGGCCACTAGGCCTCTCTGTAGGCTACATTGAGATGAAGAATTACTAGGTACTTGATTTGTTTTTCTGGGTGTTTTTCCTATGTTTGGTTTTTGTAAGACTGTATTTTGGGTAGTGTTGGGTAAACTACTTTTTAAAAGTAGTTAGCTACAACTACAACTACTTTATTCAAAAAGTAGCTGAACTACACTACAACTACTTTTTTAAAAAGTAGCTAGGTACAACTACAAAAAAAGTAGCTAGCTACAACTACAAAAAAGTAGCTAGCTAATTTTTTGCTACTTTTCCGCCACTTTACAAAAAGTCATGATAGAATGTTTTTTTTGTGTGGTTTAGGCAAATAATGTCCATCAAAACGAAAAACGTTATGCTTAGGCTACACATTTACAATATTGATTGACATTCTTTTATTATACAGAGTGTTACAGAAGTAGTGTCGAGCATTTTGAGGTATTGTTCCTGGGTAGAAAACATACCTAAATATCATTTTCAAAATGTCTGAAAGTTCTCAATTACTCAGACAGCTGCCATTTTTGTTTTCTCATTTTCATCTTATTTCATCTAATCTTTAAATTTCATAATTCGTCTGTAGCGGCCTTGAGAGGGTACTATAGTGGTCAATTACTATGTAAAATCAACGGAGAAATTGAATAAAACCAGTAAAAAGTTCGTAACAAAAATGGCGGCTGTGTGAGTAATTGAGGACTTTCAGACATTTTGAAAATGATATTTAAGGTATGTTTTCTACCAAGGAACAATACCCTGAAATTCTCAACACTACTTCTGAAACACTCTGTTCTCTGTATAATATCAATGTGAATATAGACCATGCTATTGTAGAATTGTTTTTTATTTCAAATAATTATCAAAGTAGGTACCCTTTTTGAATTATTATTTTTTTGCATTGAAAAATAATTCAAAAAGGGTACTTTGATAATTATTTGAAATAAAAAAGCAGTGATAAAAGTAGCCCTGAGATTAAGGAAACACTATATTGTAGAATGTATAATAATTATAATTATATGCACCTTAATGTAATAGAGAAATATGGAACTACAAAATCATTCTATTCCAACATTTTCATGTCATACCAATTCACAAATCAAGATCAAACAAAAAATTTACTTGAAAATTACAGACCTATTCCCTCTTAGCTTCTGTTTCTTAAATTATTGAAAAGTGTGTCATTTTGGAGGTAAAATTGATGGAATATTTGGCAAATAACGATATTCTAGCTTATTTTAGATCATTTATAATATAAATAATTATGGGCCACTAGCCCACTGGGAGACTGGTGGCATCGATTTATCAATCATTGTACTATCAATTTATATAAGTTGATGTATACAAAAAGTAGCGTTATTTACGCTACATACTACTCTTGAAATGTAGCACGCTACTATATTTATACTATTTTTAAAAAGTACCCAGGTAGCACACATATGTGTTTTCAACGTTGAAATTTGGTTGTAATGGTTGAATAACCGTTAGAGGTTGAATTCTTCAACGTTATAAATGAAACGTTTTTTCAACGGTTTCTCTGACGTTGCTTTCAACGTGACTCGTCGTGGAAACGAGCTTGTGACGCTGCCACTCACAGCGCTAGAGTCGCATACCTATCTCCTCATTGCTTGTTCGGTTGTTCGTTGTTTGGTAACGGTTGTAAATTGATTCAAATTCAAACTCATCAGCAATCTTTTCAGAATTTTAAAAGTTTTTATTAGGTATTGAGTTAAACAATAGGATTTTAGCTCAAATTCATTTCTTGTTTTGTTTCAATAAGAGTTGTGTGGAGAGTTCAAGTGAACAGAAGAAATCGCAATTCAAAAGTCCTCAAAACCTGGTAAGTTTCATAAGTTTTTTTGTAAACAAGAATTACTCATGATGATTATATTATATTGTTTGGTGATTTATTGCCTACGTGATAATGATGCTGAATTACGAAAACCATTAGTTTTTTTTTATTTCAGGATTCTCATGGACTTATGATCTAAAAAGCTTCACATAACCTCAAACATCATCAAGATCTGGGGGAGAGTAGGCTATAAATCTGAGGAGCACTTCATGGAGCCGATCAAATAGTTGAATACCATCAAATAAAACACTAACCATATAAATCAACTGTTATTATCATATAGCAGTTAACTTATCAGGGAAAAATGATTTGCAGATATTAAAGTACCTAGGCCTACTTACCACCCCTAATTTGTTTTGGTCCAAAATTTTAATGTAGTAAGTTACATAAACAATTCAATTTGAGGGGTATTTTTGCATTGAAAGTAATATGATTATTTAACTATCTGTGATTTGCAAGTTTTAGTCTTGGTTATTGGATAATATGTAGCTTGAAAGTTAGGTTACCAAATAGCAAAAGTTCAGTTGTTTTATTTTTTTTGGGCTCAAGATTAAGCCTATATGCCGCATTTAATATGATTATATATCAAGGAATGCCAAGTTGGTGTTCTAAATATAAACAATAGTTTTTTTTCAGTTTTGAATCCAACATCTCAGTAAGTTAGTCATGAATTAGGCCTAGTTGCTTAATAAAATGCTTAGCATAAGCTTACATGATTGCATTTGAGTTGCATGAGAAAGCAGTTTACATAAGAAATCATTTTTAGGGATTAGTGGATTAGGGATTCATTATTGATTGGTTAAGTATTTTGCTTCCTCATTGAGATTATTCTAGACAGGTTTCAATAAAAGCCTACTATAATAGATGGATTTGTTTCAGAGGCTACTGGTTCAGCAGACATCAAGGATGGAGTGCAGTCTTTTTTCGGGAAGAGGAGAGCAAGAAAAACACAGCTTGATTCCTGAAGCAGTGCTGATGACACCGACCAGTAAGGAAAGTCCGTCTTCACTCTATTGAGTTCCTTTACCATCTCATCACAAATAACAAAGGTTAGCAGGTCTTTTCAGTAATATTTCTTCCTCGTCTTCTGATTTGTCATTTTTGTTTTTATAAAGTAGGCTTCAATAAATTCGTGAATATCCTAATCCACTCATAAGTGTAAGTGTGTAACAAAGCTTTTTCCAGCCAAAAAGGTTGATTTGCATAGTCTTAGTTTAGTCATAGTTTTCATATACTGCCACTTCAGACACTGATTCCACAGAAGTAAAGTAAAAGTTCCTATTATAAGAGCTTGTTTTAGTAAATGATAATGTGCCATTATGATAACCAAGAGTTAAAATCTAAACTGGTTTATAAAATAAAAATCATGAGGTTTGTATGTGTTTTAGAGAAAGAATAGTAAAGAAATTAATTCTGGAATTGGATTTTTAATAGCTTTAATTGATAATAATCATTAATTTGAATCTCCATTTATTGCTCTACGGTATAAATAGACAAAGGACTTCTGCAACTGCAATTATTGACCAATGTAGTAAATAGCAGGCGAGATACATTGGATGAAACTGTGAAAGTTGCATAAGTTCTTTGTCTATTTTTAAAGGCAGTAGCAATAAATGTAGATTCGAATTAATATTATTATTATTATAATGATCCAGCATTTGATGTACTGCAATTCATCTAATAATTCTTCCATCAGTTTCAATTGATTTGAAATACCTGTTGAGAATCAGGTACCTGTATCTTATAAATTTATGTAACTTTGAACTGGGAAAATTGAATTTTTTAGCAAATTTTTCCATTAGTTGATTTTATTATATGCCCTTACAGGTACTGGAGAATTTTGAGACACTATGTATAACTATCGAAAATGATAATTTTCAACTGAAGAATTCTTTATCCTCCTGCATTCAGCAGTGATTTTGGGTCATACTAAAGTGATACTGATAGCATTCTTTTATTGAGATTTCCAATGGTATCTTTTGTTAAATTATCTTTGTATAAGTAGAGTAAAATGCAAATGTTAGATTCTTCAAAACGTTTCCTCTCCTCCACAATATACTTATCAAATTCTTATTGATATTATTATTGGAAAAGGTATTTTTAATTTATATTATGTGTTTCAGTTGCTGTCAGGAGGTGAATCGGCTATGGGAGTTCCAGGTTGGGGGAGAAGTTAAGGATTGGCTAGAATATGCATCACCCAAAGTTGGCTACTCAGAAAAAGTTGAAGAAAAATAACGATTATCATACCAGACGTTTCTTGTAATCACTAGCTTTTCTTGATACATTTTTAAAAATAATAATCTATACCAATTTGAAACTTTTTAAATCTCATTCTATCATTCAATTTGATTGCATATTTTCCGAAATTATATTGAATCAGAAAACCATCATGTCTGGATACTATTTCAATAGAATTGAAGCTGACTTGAAGTTTTAATGAATGTTTACTTTCTCAATTGCTGATTTATATATCTTATTTACAATAAATATTATCTTTATATTTTGTAAATTTTGTTATTCTTGTTTCCACTAAACCAGAAGCATTATCCTAGTTCTAATAATTTTTTTACTCATCACAGATGAATTAGATTTTAGATTTTAGATTTAGATTTTGAGATTTGTAAATAGCAGCAATCTTAGAATGATAAGTTTAGCACCCTGTACACAGGGATTGTAGTGTCGGCCAGTTGAATATCTGTAGCCAATCACAGCTGTTATTGTTTGAATCAATTACAAGACAAAGTGCTCTGTTTGGCTACAAATATTTAACTGGCCGATTCTACAATCCTCATCTACAGGGCGCTTTATGCTTTAATGTTCTGTTTCATACTGAAGCATCTTGGTAAACAACGTCAGCAGTACTATTGCTGCAATTTTTTGCTCAAGCTTCCATGGTCATTTAATTTTATGTTTCATCTGAAGCATCTTATTAGCCTTGGTAAACAAAGTCAGCAGTACAATAGCAACAATTTGTTTGCCCAAGCTTCAATCACTATTTTTAAAGAACAATTTTCTTTCTATTGTGTGTTTTCAATGTTCACTCATGATCAAAATTTATGGTTTTAGTCTGGTCAAGCAAAGAAGACATTCTGGCAACATGGGAAAATGATTTCAGCTTGGTCAATATTGGTTCAAGAATAATTAAGTTGGTCTCAAATTATAGAACAGAATGTTTTTCACAATTTGAGACCAAATTTATTTTTTACAATCAATATTGACCGAGCTGTATTTATTTCCCCATCTTGCCAGAATGTCTTCTTTGCTTGTCCAGACTATACCACAATCATGTTTTCATGACGACCAGGATTCAATGCTTATTCAACGTTGAAAAATATAACTAATTCAATGTGTTTTTCAACGTCTATTATGTAGTTGAAAATAATGGTTGTCACAATGTGTTTCCAACATCTATTCAACGTTGAAAATAATGGTTGTCACAGTGTGTTTTCAACATCTATTCAACGTTGAAAATCATGTGGAAACGGCGGACATTTTATCGTTCATGCAACATTGAATTTCAACGTCATTTCAACGTTAAGGTATTACGTGTTTCTAATGTTATTTCAACGGTTTTGTGCTACCTGGGTAGGGTTGTTACACTACAAACTAAAAAAAAATTAGCGCGCTACTCCCCAACCCTGATTTTGGGCTATTTGTATCTCTTCCTATATAGAAGCTGATTGGGTTGTTTCATGGCATTTACAAGTCTTTCTGCAAGTTTACTTCATTGGTGTTAACGTGTAAGATGAAAAAATTTACACTTTTATCAGAGATGTTGTGGAGCTTATCCACAATTATGATCCAAAAGTATGGTAATCTTTGTGGATCTGACAACCTTTGTTTTCAATTTTTTTTTACTTACCTAAATTAAGATAAAAAAGTTGAATAGTTAGGTGTCAAAAGGGTATAATAATTGAAAGGGCATAAGGGTAGAATTTAGGCTTCAAAACTATCTTTTTGTACTGAAACTATGTAATTACATGCAGCTATTACTTGATTTGATCTGTTTTTTGTTTAAGATAATTTTGATGATGCTCATTGAAAAGTAATGAAAAAAATATTATCACTTTGGATCAATTAATGATAGCTGAGTTGAGAATTATCCAACCAGATAAAAGTAACTATGATATTTTATAAGTAATAATTTGTAAAAATGAAAGAGGGTTTAATATTGATAATAGATAGAGAGAGAGACAGAGATTAGATTAGATTTCTTTATTCATTTAGATAGCAACAAAATAGTTATGCTTACTCTCTAGATTACAAGAGTTGTTATCAAATCTATCATTTTTACAAGTTACACACTAATTTCAACATTTTACACTACAATTTTTACAGGTTATTATACAGAGTGTTTCAGGAGGAATGTGCAATACTTCTCAGGCTGATCTCTTACACCAAGTAGACAAAAAAGTTCCATGGGACCAACCCCCAAAAACGCTTTGTTACCGAGATAACAATGGCGGAAAATGTGGATTTTTCAAAATATATTAATTTTTCTAATTTTTTAGAGGCTCTAGTAAGGTTCTAAAATAAAGAATTCCTATGTGAAATTAGCTGAGGAATTCAATGAAACCAATTCCAAGTCTGTAACTTAAACGGCTATTGAGATAATTGGAAAAATATGTAAAAAAACGCCATTTTTCAACAATAAGGGTTATAACTGGATAAGGAATCATAAAATTGTATTTTTTATTAATGGAAGTTGAAGAGAGCCGGATTCTAAAGAAAAAGTTGAATGGCGGCGATTGTGTAAATCTTACCCAAATCTCAGAAATAGCGATCAAAAATCGCAAAATCGCTACTAAATACAAATTCATCACTTTTGTCAATTTTGCGATTTTTGTTTGCCATTTCTGAGATTTAGGTAAGATTTACACAATCACCGCCATCTAACTTTTTCTTTAGAATCCAGCTCTCTTCAACTTCCATTATTAAAAAATACGATTTTATGATTCCTTATCCAGTTATAACCCTTATTGTTGAAAAATGGCGTTTTTTAGCATATTTTTCCAATTATCTCAATAACCGTTTAAGTTACAGACTTGGAATTGGTTTCATTGCATTCCTTAGCTAATTTAACATAGGATTTGATTATTTTAGAATCTCACTAAAGCCTCTAAAAAATTAATATATTTTGAAAAATCTCAATTTTCCGCCATTGTTATCTCGGTAACAAAGCGTTTTTGGGGGTTGGTCCCATGGAACTTTTTTGTCTACTTGATGTAAGGAATCAGCCTGAGAAGTATTGCACATTCCTCCTGAAACACCCTGTATAATTCTATGATCTATTCAAAGATAGAGGTTACGGTACATATGAATACAAAAATCATAGAAGAATTATCCAAACAATTGCTTGCAATCTAAGGCCCGATTTCACCAAGAGCTAAAACTACAGTTAGTTGTATCAAAACTGACAGTTAGCCCGTAACTGACAAAATCGGATTTCACCACACCCGGTTAAGGTCACGTGACCTCGAAAACTCCGTTCAAAACTAACTCACCGATTTTGATCAGTCAGCCATCAAAAACTACAGTTTCTAACCTAAAAGCTATTTAGGTTAGGGTCCATCTGAAGACTGAAATGTTTACTAATACTAATGTAGGCGGGTATTACATGGTAATATTTCTATTATCATAGTTGATCATAATATGGAAAGAGATAAAAATACGAAATCATATTTTTATCCCTTTCCATGTGATTAAATATGATCATAGAACTGTTATCGTGTAATGGGGCCCGTAGGCCTGGGCTATCGTACAAAATAGATTAATCTTGAGGCTATTTTTTGTTCAATTAATCAGTCATTAAACTATTTATATGCATTTGTATTCTAGTATATTGCTTCATTGATTATTCAGTCAACCCAAGCTGAATTAAGTAGTTAGAGTACTATTTGAATTGAAGTATAATATTGTTACGGTACCGTACTGTTATGAAACAACCAATAATGCTAGGAAGAGAGCTTTTATGCATTGGTGTTTGTAAGCAAAAACAGAAAAGTCATTTGCCGTGAAAGGAAAGGTTATTTGTTTCAAAAGTAAGTTGAATATCAGCAAATTTAATTGAGCAGAAGTGAGATTATGTTGTTTCATTTGAAGTTTCTTTCTTTCCGGTACGGTAGTCTATTCTAACAAAATTACGGCCAACCGTAATGTGAGAATTTCAAGATATTAGGCAGAACTTTTCTTGTGATTAGCATGTCGTTTTATATACAAGAATGTTTTAATTAATGAATGGATGATAGAACAATCAGTTATTGGTAGGCTACCCTCTGAAGTAGATATCAGAGAACCAATAACTTTCTGTTTATAGCCTATTGACTTGACTTGTAGAGAATAAGAAGGAAGAATATTATTATTGTAGAGAATAAGATATTTTAGCATTAACTTAAATGCAATTAATACAGATGCAGAGTAGGCTTACTGCTTCCATTTCAAAGATTAGGCTACTCTGTTACTGAGTAGGCTAAGGTCTACACGTCTACTCAAATATTCTATATAGCCTACTAGAGAATCATGTAATCTAGTATCCATGGGTCTACTGTTTACATAACTACCTACTGGTAATGTCCACTAGTAATTTGGATGATGTGGATTACAATACTAGATAGCCTATCCGTAAGGTTACCATACGTCCTCTTTTTCCCGGACATGTCCGGTTTTTTGGTCATTTGAAAACGTCCGGGCGGATTTTTCAGAAATCCCTTATTTGTCCGGGGTTTCACGGAAATGGGCAACAAACATACAGTAAATCATACTTTTTACTGATTTATCATAATCATTGTGTCGTAAGAGTTGTAGTGCCAATGTCTTTTCCCGTTATGTAAAGAGTGGTATAGTCTGTACAAGCAAAGAAGACCCTCTGGCAAAATGATAAAATGACTCCTGCTTGGTCAATATTGCTTAAAAAATAATTGATTTGGTCTCAATCGTAGAAAACATTCTGATCAATTTGAGACCAAATCAATATTTTTTGAACCAATATTGACCGGGCTGGAGTGAAAGTGAAAACAAAAGTTGTCAGATCCACAAAGTTTATTTAAAATATACTTTTCGATTGTAATTATGGATAAGTTCCACAACATCTCTGATAAAAGTGTGAATTTGTTTTCATCTTACCCCTTAAGGCCACAAGGTGTCCGGTTTTTTGACCCAAGCAATATGGTAACCTATCCTATCCTGATGTCTTATCTAAAAATCTGTAGGCTGAAAAGCCTACTGTATTGGAACTCATAGAACATAAGCTCTTTTATTCAATATATTCATGCTTTGCTTTTTGCTCTATAAAAGAAGAAGTCTGATGATAAGAGAGCAAATAATGATTATAAAGATTCTCATTATTAAATAACTTCGGTGAGTTGATTCATCATAAACTTCAGCTGAGGGCATAATAACGAGCCTAATCAAGATGAATAGACTAGGTACCTACTCTCTATTTACCGTGAACCTAAATATGGTAACTATTATTCAATTTTGTCTTTTGTAATTATGGGAAAGAACCGGGGAGTATTTTATCTATGGACTGAGCTATAATATGTTCATATGCAATAAGGGTTGAATACTTTTATTAAATTATTTAGTACCTATCAACATAATATTGGAACTGAACATAACAACAGATATTGGACTGTGTCATACAAATCTAATCCTAATGAAACTTGTTTAGGCTTCATCTTCTTTATTGCTACTTTTCTTGGTTCTTATTGCATAAATAACTTTTCAAACTAGAATTGTCTTCTTGCACTAATCTCCAAATGTTATGACTAAGAGTTGAGCTTACTTCAAAAAGAAGCATCTTTCAAACATTGGTTTTTCAATTCTAATATAGAAAAAGGAATGGAATGTCCTTGTTGGACTAGGTACTACTGAAATTGAACTAAAATAGAACTTGAAAAAACTACATGATTCATAGCTTTGATAATTTGTAATGAAGTTCTATTACAGAGCCATGAACAACGAATTGTTATGAATAAGTTCCACTGTAATTTGCTACCTACCTAAAATAATATAATTAAAAAGGCTTCATTATAGGAAATATCAAAATCTACAAATATTCCTCATAAAACTTTAAAAATGGTCTTGTTATTCTAAAACTGCATGTAGTATTTCAATTAATGCCAATATTGGGAGCTTATTATACTAGTTGGCAAGTCAAGTTCATGCAAGGTCATTGAGAGGTTTGGGACATGCATACTTGATAAATTTTATTCATTTGATATTGGAGTCATCAATTAGGAATAGTTTCCATCTTCTTGCACTCAATAATTTATTTTCAAATCACTTCTAGGAGAAGCAAATTCTCAATATTTGTGAGAGCTGATTCAAGTTTTTGAACAATGAATTGTTTGATAAGTAATGAAGTTTCAATTAAACTAACTAATGAAGTCTTATGAAACGAATCAACAAATAAGAATGTTGTTGAATGGGAAGATTCTACTGATAAATCTACCAATAAAACAAATATAAACAAACAAAACAGAAAACACAAGTGTGATGGATCGACCAAAACAAAGTTTTGAGGTTATGAAAATGACGTTTCTAGGCGTTTTGTTCCTAGTTCCAAGCATCAAGCCAGTCCACTGCCTCTTTGATTCCCAAAAACTTACGTTTTCGGAACCACAGTTCAGTTTGTGCTGGTGAAATCCGTCTGAGTTCAAAACTACCAGTAAGTTGGGAACCACAATTTCGAAAACTACAGTTACTTCGGTTTTGGTGAAATTCACCCTAACTTGTTGTGCATTAAGATATCTAAATGAAAAGGCGAAGTTTGGACATAAAAATGTCCTTTCTTGGGAAAGGATAAGTATATCCTTCCCATTAACACTTGGCCTGTGAAATTCGTACCATTACTAGAAAAATATAAAAAATGTCCAGCTGCAATTTAAAACTAGATCTAGGTAATTGAAAAATGATCGATGAAGTAAATAAATGCTCATCAATTTTGTTTTCCATAACGAACTGCTGGTAAATATTTCACTCTGAACTATTTTACACAACAATGCAGTCATAAATATTAGTTTAAATATAAACTACTACTCACACGTGGAGCGCTTTTGGATTCTACTCCATTTTTAACACTGCCTTCTTCATTTTTGTTGACACTGTTTGGTAGAGCGAGTGGTGGTGTTGGCGGTTCTATTTCAATTATTGTGACGAAAAGTTGGTGGTTTTGTCTAAGTCTATTAGTGTGTAGGTGAGATGAATTATGAAGTCATGCTGTTGCTCTTGGGTTGAACGTTTTTCGATCATCTTCTCTATAATATATTTTCTAAGTTTTGAGATAAAGCTTGCTCAACTCTAATAGAATCAGGGAGTGCATTCCATGCTCGACAGCCAGAAACTAGAAATGACTTAGGGTGAATTTCACCAAAATCGCTGGTTCGGTGATTTGGAATTCTCAAAGTATTTTCCCCGGTTCTGGTATGAGACACGTCTATTCTTCTACCTTCAGAGACAAATTTAAAATCATCTTTAAAGTAATAAGGTCTACCATATTGTAATATATCTCTAACAAGTTTGATTATTCAAAAATTTCTCTGATCTGGAAGCTTTAAAGTTGAACTTGAAATATGGGTTAGGGTGATTCGTTCATGGCGTTGGAGAGAGTGAACAAACCTTGAGCAATAATTTTGACATCATTTTAATTTATTATTTAGTGTTACTTGCATATCATTCAAAACAGAGTTGCAATATGTCAAGTGTGGGAAAATTAGTGATTGAACTAGCAAAAGTCTAATATTCCTAGGAAGGATATCTTGTAATTTCTTTAATGGGTGCATAGCTGAAAAAACCTTTTTACATGATTTATTCACCTGCTCTGACCAGTCTAAATTTCTATTCATTATTATACCTAAGTTTTCAACAGAGCTACAGTAGGGGATTTCATTATTATCAATGGAGATTTTTTGGATTGTGTTCATGTCAATATTGTTAACTAATATTGAGTAACCAATTATTATTGGCTGCGTTTTATTAGGATTCAGTTTCAGGCCATTTTTCTTAGTCCATTCAAATATAAAGTTTACATCTTGATTAATTTTATCAACTGTTTCATTGATTTTTGAGATGGGACAACTCCCAGGTAGCAAATCCCAGGTTCAAGTCCCAAGCGGAGAACAATTTTTGACCACAGCACAATCACATAAATACAGCCACCCCGTCTTTCGGAGGAGACAATAAGCCGTTGGTCCCGACTATCTAAAAAGTAGTTGTCATCTATCATCCATATCATTATCCACGCACAAGCCTATGAGCTGATGTGGGCTTCACCATCATAACAAACAAACAAACAAAAAATTCGAAGTGGAAAAATATTAAAAAAAATTTTTTAAACAGTTAAAACTTTTTATAAAATTATTTTTTAAATGGCTCTAGTTAACACTTTTTTATGATTTAAATGATTTAAAAAACTTATTTGAGAAATATTTCTTCAATAATTCTTAAATAATTTTTTAAATATAATGAAATATATTTCTATTATAAATTATAAAAATAATTTTTTTCTTGAAAAAGGGTCAAAAAGCTCATTTTAAAAATAATTTTATTATTATTATTATTATTATTATTATTATATTAATTTGTTACGTTTAGCTGCTTCAATGAGCAAAGCTCCTGCAGCATGTAACACGTCAATCTTTTAAGACTATTCTATGCATTAACAGCTTCATAGCATTCATCTAAAGAGTAGGGTACTCCCTCCAACAGCTTTTGAGTCAGAGTTTTAGAAAGAGCACCCGCATCTAAATTTCTCAATGCTGTGGGGAGCCGGTTGAAAAACCTCAATCCAGAATAAAATGGCCCCCTCTCAAATAAAGTAGTCCTATGAATGGGATAATACAGAAGGGAGTCCTTATTTCGTGTACTGTAAGCATGCTGGGATCTGTTGGTATCAAATTTCTGCCCATTCTTTTTAACAAACAGAACTGCTTCTAAATAATATATGGCTGGTACTGTCAGAAGCCTTAAGTTTATGAAAACTGGTCTGCAGGAGTCACGGCCAAAAGGATTAAGATTGCCAAGAACACGAATTGCTTTTTTTTGCATCAGGAAGATTTCATGCAAATCCGCCACAGTGCCACCCCAAAACAAAATACTGTAACGAATCAGAGATAAAAAACATCCATGATATACCCTCAGTGCTGTACTCTGATTTGAGACACCTGATATAGTTCTCAAGGCAAAAAGAGCATGAGATAATTTGTTTATCAGAGCTCTCAGATGACTATCCCATTTCAGACCCCCTTGAAGTTCCACTCCCAGAAACTTGGCTGTTGAAACTGCATTGTACCTCATCTCCGCATCTAGAACCAATTCCTGAAAACCTTCCTCTGAATGACTGCCAGGAGCAAACTTCATAAAATTTGACTTTGTTGAATTCAGCTTCAATGCATTATTTTTAAACCAGTCATGAAGCTGATTCAATACTTTCAAAGATTGCCTAGAAACTTCGTCATCATTATTGCCACTAACCAATGCAGTAGTGTCGTCAGCATAAAGAATCATTTTAGAACCTATATTGTATGGCAAGTCATTAATGAATATATTGAACAAGGTAGGCCCCAGTACTGATCCTTGAGGAACTCCCATCCTCACCCTATTCCATGATGACAAAATCTGGCGTCCATCTGAGGTGACCTAACCTTAACAGCCTAAAAACGATTCTGAAGGTAGGATCTGAAAAAATTTCCTGCAGCACCTCCAAAACCATAGAAGTCAAGTTTTTTCAATAGCAGGGTATGATCTACCATATCGAAAGCTCGTGTCAGATCACAGAACATTCCAAGAGCACTCTTCTGTTTATCTATACAACCCAGTAAGTCAGTTACTATATCAAAAACTGCTGATTTTGTTGACATTCCTCTCCTGAAACCATACTGACCCTCAAAAAATATTTTTTCTTTTTCCAAAAACTTAATCATCTGTTCATAAGCCACTTTCTCAAATATCTTTGAGAAAACAGAGATCAAAGCAATTGGACGATAGTTTTTCACATTGGTTTTACCATCCTTCTTGTGCAAAGGCTTAATGACAGAATATTTTAGTTTCTGTGGGAAAACACCCTCTCTCAAAGACTGATTTACAATACGAGTTAGTGGATTCAAAATAACAGAGCACATTGCCTTGACTACCGAAGTAGGTATCTCATCCCAACCAGTTGCATCTGTGTTTTTTAAACTTAAAATTATTTTTTCCAGGTCCATCTCAGACACGTATTTAAATTTGAAGCATTTAAATGTCCTATTGATATTCTGCAAGTACTCAAAACTCTTATTTGCACTTGCAGAACCAGACATTTCTAAACTTGATTCTATGAAATAATCATTGAATATAGAAGCAACACTCCTAGGATCCGACACTACCCTGTTACCATTAACAAGTTCTATTTCCTGTTCAGCCCTATCCAACTTACCCAATTCCCTTTTCACAACCGTCCAAGTACCCTTGTTTATATTATTAGCTTGAGCAATAAAATTTTCATTTGCCTTTCGCTTTGCTAACATGATAATTTTGGATAAGATTTTCTTGTATGTACTGACATATTGCAAAAAAGTTGGGTCTCCACTTGTCCTAGCTTCAATACATAGTTCACGTTTCCTCCTGCAAGAAATTCTAATCCCATTTGTGAGCCAATCCTTCTTCACCCTTTGATTTGTAATTTTAAAAGTTCTCACTGGGAAAGCCACCCTGAAATGATTACTGAAAATTGAGTGAAATCTATTAAATGCCACATCACATGAAACAGCACTAGTGCATTCTGACCAGTCAACTCCACTCAGTGATTCAAAAAGTGTTTTTTTATTAGACGTGGTTATGAGCCTTTTTGATCTAAAGACTGGCTTTTGTATGAAAGTAAAATTGGTCAAACTCACTGTGAGTGCAAGGTGGTCAGAAATGCCCGTTTCAACTATTTTTCCCATTACAGAATCTAGCGTGGTATTGGAGATGATATTATCTATACAAGTCGATGAACTAAGCGTTATTCTTGTCGGTAAATTGAAAATGAAATTGTAGTTGTTGGATTCCGAGGCGTTCATGAAGGCAAATTTGTCGGATGTGTCTTTTAATAAATCTATATTGAAGTCTCCACATATGAAAATTGTTTTCTTTCTGTAGTCGCTCCTGAGAAGATGCAGCATTTTATTATAATTGAGAAAAAAATCATTAATATTACTGTTAGGTGCTCTATAAATTGTTACCAATGTAAAAGCACGACGATCTTTATTCACACCTACCTGGAAGTCAACTGCAGCACATTCGAAAGCACTCTCCACAGCCAGCTTATTTATATCATCTCTCACTGTAAACGCCTGTCCCCTTCTAATGAGTATACAAGTGCCTCCCCTCTGTTTTATAATTCTGCTGTAGCTTACTGCAAGTTGGTAGTCATTCAGAGAATTCAATAAATTGACATTTGACGCATCAAGCCAGTGCTCACAAAGAGTAACAGCAATAGGTTTTCTCAGATCGGACAATATCATATTCAGCTCCTCAACCTTATTACTGACACCCTGAATATTTAGACTGAATATGAAAGGTGGTTCACAGTCTCTCGAATTACAATCTAATGTGCATTTATATTCTCTGCGCTCACAGCTAAAAAAATTGAATCTCCTTGAGAGGTGGTTGAATCAAGAGCTGAGTGCATTCTCTGACAACATTGCACTGGTTCATGAGATTTCCCTGAAGCATCCATAAAGTGTTTAAAAGTGTATTATAAAGTGTTTAAAATTATTTTCCTAATAATCAAAAGATAAATAAATAACTACTAGTTTAATTTGAAAAATTATTTCATAAAAATTTATAGAAAGTATTTGGAATTGTTTTTTTTTTTAAATATTCCTATCTTTGAATTTATTTTTGTACCTTCTATATTAATCAATGAAAAAATGTAGAATTTGTTATTATATAATTGAGCAACAATTATTGTCGCTCAAGAAATGTCCAAACAAAACTCAGATTATATCTACTTCTAACATTCTCTATAATTTCTTGTGTTATGGTCTATCATAAACATGATTTTATATTGTGTGGTAGATTAAAAAACTTATTAAAATTTATTGGTGAACACGTAAGTTTTGCATAAAAAACATTCTTTATTCAAAACCATTGTTTATTCAAAAACCTTCGCAGCCTGAACCACTATAAATTTATTACTAAACAGGATAAATTTATTCATTTACAAGATTGAAATACAAATAAAACGCAGACACTATATAAGTCCAAAACGTCTCTACTTCCCAATTTATATAATTTAAAATAGAGGCTATGTGCACACTTTCATATACACATATGATAATGGCAATAAAACTTGGGGTAATTGAAATTTTTAAATATTTTTATTTCACACAACATATTTTGGCGATATAGCCATTTTCAAGACTTGAAAATGGCTATATTGCCAAAACATGTTGTGTAAGATAAAAACATTTTCTACAAAAAAAGGTTAAGTTACTTTGATTTTAATTATTTCAAGTTCATGTTGTGTAAAATAAAAATATTTTTTCAAAAAGGGTACTCTGATTTTAATGATTTTAAGTTTTAACAAATACAGTAGCCCTTAGAGAAAATAAGTATTGGAATTATAAACTATTAATTATGAATTATTATTAATTATGTACCATACTATCAACAGGTTGGTCAGCATCAGCATCCATTTGGCTGGGTCCAGCAACATCTGCTCAGTCATGTTGATGTTCATCACCCCTATAACCAAATAAAAACAAGATTAAATTATAGTGGATCAATAGAACCTGTAAAGCAGTATTTAATTCAGTAGCATAATAACTTGACAGCCATTAAAACTACACTAACAAGCTGCTGCTTGGGAATGCTACCTCAACACAAACTAATGCTGATTGATAGTGATTCACAAGAATGAAGTCAGAATTTTTAAAAAGGATTTTCTAAAGAGCACAATGGAGGAGGACAATATCAAATGTAAGAGCAGCACCCATCCCCACAGTGATAGAGCAACCCAAAACTACTTCCAACAACTCAACAATTTATGGGTTACTTTTGATTTTTTGTCATAATAATATACTGACCTATGAATGAGTTCCTATGCTGAAAGCTTAGATTGAAGGGCTGCACTCTCAAAACAATTATTAGGAGCTTCATGACATCATCATAGTTTAGGTACATTAATTGGCGGTAAGATTTTTCACACAAGGTTTTTTGTAAGCTCATTGAGAGGCACAAACGTCTCTATCCTAACGTCTCCTATGTTAAAAAGTAGCCTGTATTTAAGTGTACTTGACTTTTGGTAACAAAATTGCCTCATATACATTTGTCTTCGATATGCAGCTAATAAATACTAATAATTATAAACATATAATTTGAAATAGGTCTGCTCACCTGGATTTGATTTTCAACAGTCTTTGGGCCAACCATTGACTCATTGTGGAATTCCTCTTCAGCGTTTCCCCTCCACAATAGCTTGGCAGCTTCTGTAACAAATTATTATGAAATTTTTAGACAATGACTTTATCATAGGAACTTTATAGAAATGTTGTTACTCACTCGACAACTTCTATCAATTAAAATTCTATACTCTATTTAATCACTTGAGACAAAATAAACAAACTTTTGGCATGGTATGGACTAAAGGTAGGTCTTCCCTTACCCGACGGTCGGCCGCAGTCAAACAGCTGTAGTCAATCACAGCTCTTATATTGTCCTCAAGCTTGAACTCTTGTATAAAGGAAGCCCTACCTTTACACGAACACGCACGCCAAAAGTATGTTTATTTTGTCTCTAGTGATCATGATTAGGCTATAGTGGTTATTCGCAATTAATATTCAGTGATAACTTGACCCATAAGCTTAATTGTTGAAAAATTGTGTTTTTTGTACATTTTTCTTTTTCATCTTCAGCTTGTTCCATTAAATTTCTCATCAAATTTTACATAGGAAATTATAATTTTTGTATCTGGATGGAGCCCCTGAAAATTAGATTATAGATTGGATATAGGTTGGGAAGACTTCATATGACATACAATTTTTTGCCATTGTTATCTCTGTTACAGTTCTATAGTTACTTTCAAGCAATACTCTCATGAGTATGGGTTGGAATTTGGAATTTACAGACATTCAAGAGCAATCATTGTTTCAAGAAAGACAATTCAGTCATAAGAAGCACTGTAGGCCTACTACAAACAGTACTTGGTTAAAAAAACAAAGATAGTAAGATTTGAAAAATAAAATAAATAATAAAACTTACTTCTTATTACTGTGCAT
The DNA here is from genome assembly GCA_017141385.1 of Sogatella furcifera. Classification (NCBI taxonomy): domain Eukaryota; kingdom Metazoa; phylum Arthropoda; class Insecta; order Hemiptera; family Delphacidae; genus Sogatella; species Sogatella furcifera. The sequence continues at coordinate 29,279,078 of CM029546.1, forward strand.
AAAGGCATCGATGATAAACCTTTTTCTGCACGCCACCTCTTCTCTGGCCCTTCCAGGACAAATGTTTGATTACTCCATCGTCCATCGTAAGATGCAGAAGTGAGTTTATGAATTGGGGAGCACTTGTTTTTTTGCCCTGTAAGTGGAGGGCTTCAATCTGTAAAAAAATTTTGAATCACTTAACTAACGAATTCACAAAAAATATGTATCTAGTACAGATAAGGTGGAATTTCTTGGCACTTTTGGATGATTGGCCACTATACACAGAGTGTTTCAGGAGAAATGTACAATACTTCTCAGGGTGATTCTTAACACCAAGTAGACAAAAAAATTTAAATTCAATGACACCAGTTTTAAGATTGCAACTTCAACGGTTATTTGTAGAACATTGAATTTCTCAGGTAATTTTACATTGGAATTGATAATTTTAGAATCCCAATGGAACCTCTTAAAAATAGAAAAATTGATACTTTTTCATAGATGTCAATTTACCGCCATTGTTAAATCGGTAACAAATTATTTTTGGGGGTTTGTAACGTGGAACTTCTATGTCTACTTGGTGTTAGGAATCAGCCTGAGAAGTATACAATTTACATTCCTCCTGAAACACCCTGTGTAACTGCTTTATAAAAATTGTCTGATGCTCTATTCCAGTGCCACAAAATTCAAATCTGAACAATTAACAACAAAAACAATCTAATAGTATGATTCAAAATATATTTAAGCTAAGGCCAGTGTTACACAATATGTCTTACGCCTATTATCAAACATATTATAATATGTTCTCATAGGAGAACATATGACATAGAATATGATCATTTATAATAGATGGTTCATTACATGGTAATATTTTGATATATAGAAATATGATGATAGAACTATTATTGTGTAAGACCAGCCTGATTGACAAACTGGAGCCATGTAGCTGAGTTCCGCTCAATTCCATTTTTTTAGAAACATACGGTACTGATGAAATTAAATTTCTTCAATAGTAATTTTCAAGTAGTGCATCACCAAGAAGTTACAAAGAAAATAACAATGAACTGCGCTTTTTTGTTAATTCTTTAATCTTTCCCCATCAAAACTATATGTATTGAAAAAACAAACCAACCTAACCATGCAACGTTGGTACCCTACTATAAGAAAAAATATATAAAATTAGTCTGAAACATATAGTTATGGTCTACATATGCTCTTTCAAATTTGAAGTTTATTGAATTTAATAAATTTATTGCAATTTCAAACGTTTATTAGCTAATTTAATGACTCATGACCCGTCCATTACCAATTTATTCTCATAACCATCCTCGTTATGAGTAATTTTAGCTTTTATTTCCTCCAGCTGAAGCATACTCTGCACAGGAAATTGTGCCAGCATGCTGAGGTGGCGATTGTCAACATCAGCAGCGGCACTCCCTTCACTCATTACTTGGCCTTACTGTCTGGGTAGATGATTAGATCTCTTATCTCCTCATGCTGTGCTTGAATTATCTTCCTTCAAAATATATTCCTTCCTTCAAAAAAAAAAATATATATATATATATATATATATATATATATATATATATATATATATATATATATATAGCACATTACAGAGTCACTTTAAAATAATGGTAATAATATATACAGAAGACACTTGTAGAATTGGAAAAAACATTTAGAAAGAAGACTTAACTTACATTTTTGAGCCAGGGAATATTTCGGCTGCTGAAGCAAGCCTTCTTCAGCCCAGAGTCTTGCTTCAGCAGCCGAAATATTCCCTGGCTCAAAAATGTAAGTTAAGTCTTCTTTCTAAATGTTTTATCCAATTCTACAAGTGTCTTCTGTATATATATATTTATATATATATATATATATATATATATATATATATATATAAAAATTATGTAAAGATAAACAATGGTAATGCTGATGCGCATCTTTTCTTTGTAGCCGCCTGTGGCGCGCAATTATCCTCAGTCTGAGTTTTGCTACCGAATTGTACACATGTAAATCAATAAAGTTTTCTTTTCAAAAACGTTGTTTTCTATTGGATAAACGTTTCTGGCGCCCGAACAAGGACGGGGTGACGAAAATTAGTGATCATTTATCAGTGAATTTTTGGTGAATTTCAATTCTTTACACTCGTCCTAAAAGTGATATTTTCGCGAACGCAAATGTGTTAGTTCGTGTTGTGTGATACCTCTCGGAAGTGAACTCAGTACTCATCAACCTGGAGACTCATGAGGCCGCTCATTACGCAGCCGCTGGATCCCATTTCAAAAACCTCTCAGATTTCAACATCGCTCAAATTTGAGGACTTGTTGGGAGGAAGTGGAGGCGGAAGACAACATGATGTCCGATGACTCACAAGCTGCTCACCAGCAACCCATGCAACAGGTACAACTCATTTCTAAACCAATTTCCAAGGATGACACCGATCTAATACCCGATTACAGTGGTGATGCTATTGACTTAGTACTCTTTCTCGAAGTAATCAAAACTTTGTATGAATCATATTGTGCATCGAACATTCAAGAAAAGGAAACCAATCACTTACGTCTTCTTTGTCATATCAGAAAAAGACTTCACGGTACCGGTACTGCACTGGCCGTTGTTCTAAATTCTCCTAGTCGAGCAGTTCTTGAAATAAGTTCCGCTTTGAAAGACAATTTCGCTGATAACCGTACTGTTCATCAACTAACCACTGAGCTACTTCATTTGAAACCAAATTCAAAAGCACACCCTCTAAATTTTGTGAACATTCTCGAAGAAAAACGCACCATCACTATCATTGCCCGACACAAGTTAGATGGAGTGAAAGATGAATTCCTCGAATTCATCAAAGAGCAACTCGATAAGCAGGTCATTAATGTGCTCGTGGACGCCTTGCCCCTTCAACTAGGAGCCCACCTGCAAACACTAAATGTTTCCAATTTGCAACAAGCTAGACAAGCTATTATCAGTAATAGCACCGCTGTTTTGAATCATTTAGGATTCACAACAGACGTTACGAAAATGCAGAGTAGGAACTACGTCGATCATCAGATCTCCAACCAACAGCAGAGACAACAAAATTTTCAAAATAATTCTAGACAAACTAACGAAAATCATGTGTTTCCAAAATCTCGCCAATTCAATCAGAATCAAATGCAGTCGAAACCGCAATTTAATCAGAACTAATCATTTTCGAAACAACAAAGTTTCAACTCTTCCAGACCTTTCAATCAATATAGGAATTTCAATCCAAATTACAATAATTCTTTTCAAAATCGATCACCTGGATCCTTCCAGAAACCAGCTCAAAATCAAGATGTTTCTATGAGAACAATCTCTACTTTCAAAAACCCACATCAAGTACATTTTATGGAAGCTGAATGTGACGAATATTCGAACAAGTTAATGACTTTGAACAAGTCAATGACTTCAATGATTCCGAACAATTTGATCAATGCCAAGGTTATTGCGGTAATCCTTCCAGACTTGATAATCTGGAACAAAAACTTGATAAATTGACAGAATCTTTCCAGAATTTTTTAGGATCAGTCCTGAACAACAAGCCAAAGACCTGATACTTGACTTGAATTCGATTTCAGTGGACTTACCACATATTCCATTTGATAGCATGAAAATTCTGATCGACACAGCCAGTAACTATAATTTCATAAAGCCCCAAATAGTTACAAAACAAACAAAATTGATTGATTGTACGTATACAATTCGTACAGCCACAGGTGAATCTAAAGGAAACGGTTATGTAAATATTCATGTTAAGGGTATGCTGGGTGTAGATAAAGATGAACGATTTTTTGTATTTGATTTTAGCGATAATCACGATGTTCTTATTGGAAAACAAACTTTGCAAGAGTTGGAATCAAAAATCGACTTTGAGACCAATTGTCTCGTTACGAAGTACAGTACGATTCCATTGTTAGGTATGAATTGTACTGAAATCCACAAGGGTTGGAATGATTTAAGAATAAAAACGAACGAATGTAATCCATCAGAAAAGTTATGTATAGCTAGTATTAAGGAATTGCAATTGAATAATATTGTGACTAATATTGATAGGAATGGTTCTATTGAGATTGAATATTTTTCTGACTGTGACAAAACTTTGAATATTGAAACAGTTCCTGTAGAAGAATGTGAATTGTACATGGGTGAGACGATCGATAATCCTCTCTCCATTGACGAAATCACTTCTTTATTGAGGACTGATCATATGAATTCAGAAGAGCAGGAATGCATTATTACTACTCTTATGAAATATCCCGAAATAATAAAATTCGAAGGTGATATACTAACAGCTACTAATTTACTCAAGCATAAAATAGTGACTACAGACGAAGAGCCTGTTTATTCAAAAAACTACCGTTATCCTATCTCATTTAGACAGGATATCAGTAATGAAATAAACATGTTACTCGAACAAAAAAATAATAAGACCATCTAATTCTCCGTACAACTCTCCTTTATGGGTTGTGCCGAAGAAACCTGATGCTTCAGGAAAACGTAAAGTTCGTCTAGTAGTAGATTATCGAAATAAATTGAACAACAAAACAAAAGATGATAGATTTCCTCTCCCGAATATTGAAGACTTATTCTCAAAAATCGGTCGAGCAACATACTTTTCGGCTATTGACCTTAATTGTTTCAGGATTTCATCAAATTGATATGGAACCTGAATCAATAGGTACCAAAAACAGCTTTCAGTACCGAAAATGGTCATTATGAGTTTCTCAGAATGCCATTTGGGCTGAAAAGTGGTCCACCTCAATTTCAAAGAACCATGAATTTGATGTTTTGCGATTTACCAAATGTTCTTGTATATCTTGACGATATTATTATTTTTAGTGACAGCTTACAAGAACACATGAAACACTTGAACGTAGTATTCAAACGATTAAAAACTCATCAACTAAAAATATAATTGGTCAAGACCGAATTCTTTAAGAGAGAACTTCTATTTTTAGGACACATAATTTCAGAAAAAGGCATTCAGCCCAATCCAGAAAAAGTAAAAGCAATAAAAGATTTTCCCGTTCCACAAACTACTAAACAAATAAAACAATTTCTAGGTTTGGCAGGATACTACAAGAAAATGATAAAAGGATTCGCTAAAATAGCTCAACCTCTTACTCATGCATTGAGAAAAACATCCATTATCAATCCAAAAGATCCTAAATTCATTGAAGCTGTCAATTTTTTGAAAAAAGCAATTACTAACGCACCAATATTGCAATTACCAAAATTGAATGATCCATATATTTTGAAAACAGACGCTTCTAACGTAAGTTTAGGGGCTGTCCTTGGTCAAATGACCGACAATAAAGATCTCCCAATTTCATTTGCTTCTCGAACACTCAATCCAGCTGAACAAAATTTGTCAACAATACAAAAAGAAATGTTGGCAATTACGTGGGCAGTGAAACATTTTCGTCCATATTTGTATGGAAGAAAATTCACTTTGAGGACAGATCATAAACCACTTCAATGGCTCCATTCTTTAAAAGAACTAAATTCAAAATTAATGAGATGGAAACTATTAATGGAAGAGTATGATTACACCGTAGAGTTCAAAAAAGGTCGTTCAAATTGTGTTGCTGATTGTCTCTCACGACCATTTCAAGTGAATATGATGGAAAATGATGACACTGATTTTGTAGGCTTTGAAAACGATACTTTCCTTGGCTTTCCCACAGCCAACGACGCCAGTGCCAATGTCAATGACAGTAACGACAATAACGATTTACATGAATTCGATGACAGTGACATTAATGACTTACTGAGATTTAATAACAATGAACCTCCTCTTAATGTAGATGAAAGTATCCTGGACGAAATGAATGAACAAATTGATAATAATGAAAATGACGACACTGGTAATAATCCGATTGAAAATATAAATATTGACAACGAAAATGAAAATGATAGGTCGAATAATGACAATGACTCACTCATGACGCAACATTCCCAAGAAAGCTCAGACGATAGAATAGGTATTATGGACGACAATAGTATTATAAACACGGAAGCAAATAAAATAGTTATATCAAGAGGAAAAGGAAAACCCCAATTCAAAAAGATTTTCAACAAAAACAGAATAATTTTCAAGTACAGAGATGCACGGGACATTGTAAACAACGTAGAAGAAATACGAGAGTATTTGAAACCCGATACTGTGTACGGTATAGTATTATCAAATAAAAGCCCGTTGTTTGAAGCTCTGAAAACAGAAATCCTAAGTTCAATGACTAATGAAATTGTCAAAATAGTTCCTAATATAAAGTTCCGAATCTATAAAAAAATAAATGCCGATATAACTGATGTAGATGAACAAACAATGATAATCGCTCGATGTCATGAAGACAAAAACTTTCCCAGAGGAATTAACGAAAATTATAAACAAATACGTAAAAACTACTATTGGCCAGCAATGCACAAAGACGTAACCGATTTTGTAAATAAATGTGAAATTTGTTTGAAGACCAAGTATGAAAGAAACCCAATTAAAACTAAATTTAAAGTAACTCCTGCACCTACTAAACCTTTCGAAAAAATTCAGATTGACACTTTCACGTATAATAATATCAAAATCCTCACGATTGTCGATTCTTTTTCTAAAAGACTTTCCGCCTACACCATGAAATCAGCTAACAGTATCGAAATAATAAAAAATCTAAACAATTATCTTTCAATTTTCCCAATTCCAAAATGTATTCAAACTGATAACGGATTGGAATTTAATAATGCACTGTACAAACAATTTACTGAAATTAATGGTATCGAAACCTACTTCACCACACCCTATCATCCCCCATCTCAAGGACTAATAGAAAGAACACACTCCACAATTATTGAATTCCTTCAAGGACTCGAAATCAAATTCCCAAAATACAGTGTAGAACAAAAACTTCGATTAGCTTTGAGAACCTATAATAATTCGATAAAAGATCAATTTAATTTGAGCCCAAATGAACTTACTTTCGGAATTCAAAACTATTTGCCAAAAAATCAAGATCAGGATAATCCCGCAGTAATTACTGAAGAACTTGCTAATAAATACTTCAAAGAAATACAAGCTTTAAATGATGCCGTTTACAAGAAAATAATCGAGGAAAAAGGAAAACGAACAGAAAAATGTAACAAAAATAGAGAGGAACCACCCGTAATACCAGATAGGATATTCATTAAAAACCCAAAATTCCATAAAAATGTTCCACGATATAGCACAGCTACTAAAGAAGGTGATAGGTTTAAACTGAAAAGAAATGTAATCAAAATACACCCAAATAGAATGAAAAGACCCCGAAAGAATGTTAAGGATAATCTAATTGTTACAGATGAAGGCAATGATGGTCCTCCTTCTGTTGTTTCTGGTCCCAGCAACGCTGACGTACAGACTGACAGACTTGACGTAGACAGCAGGAATAATTCCGATTAAAATAGGACAATCTATGCTCATTAACGAAACTTACAAAGTGATACATTTCAGTAAAGTGACTGTACTTAAAATACTACCTTTGAAATTACAGACTCATATCAATAATCTACAAGACTCAGATTACATATCCTCTGACATTGTTGAATCCTTGAAGAAAATTTCACTTAATCAATATTATAAATTAGAAATGATTTCTGAAACTAGAAATAAAAAGGTAAAACGAGGACTAATGAACGGATTAGGAAACACCATATGGTTGACAGGACTAATGACTGCTGACGACAAGGAACATCTTGACAAAGTAATTGATAAGATAGAAAATAATGAATTACATTTAGTTGAAAACGAAAAACATAATTTTGCATTGAACCATGAGTTAATTAAGAAATTTAATTTTGATGTTGAACATATAAATTCTAATAATAAAGCACTGGAAAATATTACAAATGAAACTGCTAATATTGTCGAAAATATGCAAGCTGTTGATTTAATTACTTAGACTATGCAATTGTTGGATGATGAAATAAATGATGTTGTTGACTCGTTGATGTATTGTAAAGAAGGGAAACTTCATCCCTCAATTTTGAGTTTTGATGATTTTCGTAGGTTAATTAATTATAGGAATTATTCATTAGCGGGTAGAGATTTAAGTATTTTATGGGAAATTAGTAATAGCACGTGTATTCTGTCGAAATCTGTTATCACTTATGTTATTCATTTACCGAAATCGAATGATTTATTTGAAAGATATGACCTTCTGTCTTATCCTGTTGAAATGGAATCAAAGGTTCATACCATGAAATTGAAAGAAAAATCAATATCTGTATCTCAAAACAAAAAACTTTGGAAATTGACCAATTGTCAAGTATTTTCTTCTATTTCTTTCTGTACTTCAGGAGAAATGATAAATGATAGGCCTAACTGTATTTTGTCTGTAGTGAATAATAAAGATTTGGATAGTTGTGTAAGAATAGAAATAATTAATGATAAGCAATTTATGAATTATTTTGAGAATTGTAATTGTAATTTAGGATATAAGTTTGATCAAATTAATATCAATAATGATACTGTAAATACTCCTTCATCTTTTCTGATTAATCTTGATATCAATGATAAAATGACAGATATAAAGTTACCGTTTACTTCAGTTACCACATATGCAAAAATATTGAGTCAAGTACCAAATAAAATTCATACCAAACTTATTGAATTGAAAGATGTTAGTAAACTTGATGATATTGAACCTAGAGATTTGGATTTTATAAATTTTGAAGATTCTTTTGTCCTTAAGACACATCATATTGTTATTCTTTTTTCTATTACATTGTTAATCATGGTAATTTCGATTGTTCATTCAAAATTTAAAGCCCAAAACAATGTTCTAAATACAGTTCAAATTCCATTAGCACCTGTATCAACTTTTAATACTGGAGTAGCTCGAATTTTGTAAGCACCTAGTTTAGGAATTTTAATTTTGTAGTAATTTTGAATTTTTGTTGTAATCTAAAATTGTCCTAAATGTATTTTTCGGGACGAAAAAAACTTAAGGAGGGAGGAATTATGTAAAGATAAACAATGGTAATGCTGATGCGCATCTTTTCTTTGTAGCCGCCTGTGGCGCGCAATTATCCTCAGTCTGAGTTTTGCTACCGAATTGTACACATGTAAATCAATAAAGTTTTCTTTTTAAAAACGTTGTTTTCTATTGGATAAACGTTTCTTATATATATATATATATATATATATATATATATATATATATATATATATGTTTACTTTTAAATTTTCGCGGATGGATGAATATTTTAACGGGTTTTCCGGGTACATCCGATCTGTGAACTCACTTACTTGGGTAAGTTGACGTTTCGTCACCATCTCAGACGACATCCTCGGAACAGACTGACTAGTTGTTGGTTGTAGCTTTCCTTCGCGGACGGAGGGTGTACCTCCTCCCTTCCTCTTCTTCCACGAAATCGGGCTGGCGCTGCGTGTTGAATGAAATTCCTGGATACGCGTCTGGCTTTTGTGAATTGGTTGGTTTGAATTTGTTAAGAATCAACTTCCATAGTGGAGAGATGTTTAGGCTGTCGTCTCTTTTGTTGAGGAGTCCTTGTCTTTCAATTTCTAAGGCCTCACGTGTAACCCTGACTTGAAAATTCTGAATGTTGGCTACTTCTTTGCAATTATTAAAATCTATTTTGTGTCCTGTGTTTTTTTCATGATTGTAGAGGGCTGAAGTAGATTGTTTATTTCTCATACTGAGTTTGTGCTCGTCTATCCTGGCTGAAATTCTTGTTGGTTTGTCCTACATATTTTTAAGGGCAGCTTTAGGTAAACCTAGACTCTATCCAAGTAGTGAGCTTTTTCGGGAATTAGGAGTTCTTACTGTGAGGGAATTATATAGTAAAAATATTATTCAATATGCATACAATAGTAGTTTATGCAACGGTTGTATAATGAGAGCCTTTAACGCACGAGTGAGATGTAAAGCCAGCTCCATACATGCGCTATTCGGGAAACACCGAACACCTAGTCGCCGAATCACGACTAGTGTGGAGCGGAGAGTTCGCTATTTGGGAAATAGCGAACACGAATGTTTGTGTGTTCCGTCCATTGTCGGTCTTTTGGACACATCAAAGTGGACGAATGTTCGGCAAATAGCGAACTTTTTGCCCATCCACACATTCGCCTTCATGTTTGGCTAATTTTGTTGTTTGTTGTTGCATGTAGATTGAGGTTAAGTCGATTGAGGAAAAGTTTCTTACGTGTTAATTTAATACATAATTTTTTTAGACGAGAAAAATATTAAATTACAGTCTGTGGATGATTTTTAGGTGATATAATCAATTTTGATACTATGAAATTGAATTAAATTCAATTCAAATATTATATTGAAAACTAGTAAATGTCCAGTCCGTTTCAGGTTACTGAATTATAATCTTGATTCTTTAAATGTTTTAAAATTTCCTACGAACATTAATATTCAATCATTGCCAAGATTAAAGTTGAAATTAGTACCGTAGTGTTGGATTTTTTAAAGTTGAAATTTTCGACAGTATTTTGACATTATTGACCTTGAAAATGTCACCTATTCGGTTGACAATTCGCCATTCCCAGTACGAATACGTGCTCGGAAAATCACGCATGTGTGGAGACGTGTGTTCGTTAGTTGGGAAATAGCAAGCAAAACAGTTCGCCAAACACCAAATGTTCGGTATTTCCCAAATACCGCATGTATGGAGGCGCCTTAAGTTAGAGCACGAGCAGCGAGCGAATCGAGCGTAAGCGAGTGCTCTAAATATCTCATTGAGTGCGTTAAAGGCTGAATACAACCGTTGCATACACTATTTTATCTACAGGGTGTTCCGAAAATAAGACTTTTTCAATGAAACAATCTAGAAGATTTGTTTTCGTGAGTAGGCTACCTCAGGTCTTATCACAGAAGTAAATGTGTGTATCAAGATAGCATAGGAGTTGGTAGTTAGTGGGACACCTGCTGTGACCTGCTTACTATTATCCAGAATGTTCCAAAAAGTAAAGTGTTTTAATTTTGTCAAAATTCATTGTTACAAGAAATGCTTCAATTTTATTATATATAATTATCTTTTGAAAGCACTTTCCAATTTTTCAATCATTTAATTGCTTGCCCTTGGCTACATTTATATTTTTAAAGTTCTTTCTGTTTTCTTTTTGATGTCAGGTGACCATACCCAACAAAGCTTTGAGAATCAATTGTACTACACTAGAGCTATAGCTAGTAATGTTTTAAGACTCCCTAGATTGTATTCAATTTTTTTCCAAAAACAAATTTTTGGAAAAAATTTTTCCGCACACTAAAGCTTGCAACTTAACATCAGTTTTCTGGAAAGTTTCAGGCCAGAAAAGTCTATTAAGCTCTTAAAATCATGTTGGCATCACTGGCAAAACATAACCTCCAATGAACCCTGATGGCAAAGTGGTTAGCAACATGGACTAGTATTTCACTGCTTACCAATCAGGGGGGGTTCAAATCATGAGCAGGACATTTTTTTTGCCAATTGTTTTCAACTTGAAACAACTTCCAATATTATTTTGCATAGAAATAGAAGTAAAACCCAACCTTTTGAGATTTTTTGATATGAAAAAAAATTAAAAAATGGAAATTGAAAATTTGAAAATGGAAGATTAAAAGTTTAAAATTTTAAATCAAAAATTAAATTAGAAATTAAAAATAAAATATTGTAATGAAACTTGGCAGGTTCAAGTATAAGTGTTAAGTCTTCAAAATAGTTGACATTTTCAAAATGGTGGCCAACTGGTATATTAATTTTGAATTTACTATCAAAAGTAAGGTTGTATAAACTTCTGTACCATTACAAAAATTTAGAGCTTTCAATTGTGAATGAAATGGTGCCTGATTTGTCAGGATTCAATGATAAATAACTGAGATATGACGATTTCAATTTCAACTTTTCACATTCAATATGGTAACTGTAGGAAAAATTTAATGTGTAATACGGGCACAAAGTACCTTTGCTGCACTCAAGAAACTATTCTGCACTCCCCTGTGGCTTGTGCGTAAACTGTTTCTCTCAATGCAGCAAAATCACACTTTGCGCACTGATTCACAAATAACTATTGAACTCACTCACATCCAGTTATCAATTCAAATCTATAGTACATGAGAAGGCTAAATATGCAGTATTCAATAGAGAACCATGGAATCAATGAATAGATAGAATTATTATTCTGCAAAATTAAAAATTGACTCAAATTTGGGCAAGGAGGCAAATGAAACAGGCTGCATTTGTTTTTCAACTTCAATCTTAAATAAAGTTTTTAGCTTATTCCATTCCCGTTATTTTTGGAGCTCAACAAACTTGTCTGCGTTTTACAGAAAATGTTTTCAACTAGACAAGTAACATTGGTTTTGTAACTAATCATTTAAAACAAGAAGTTAGTGAAGAAACATGGAATTTTCTCAATAAACATTCACTCTTAGTGTGAATTTAGTGTAAGTTCAAACAAACAAAAACAGTCTAGTAGCCTAGTAAGTTATAGCCTACCGTAGGCCTCTATTCATAGCTGATGTTACAATTTAGTTGTTTTTACATCTGAATTAGACTAATTATCTTTAAAATATAGGCCCAAATTAACAATAAAAACGTTGTACATACCGTATATAGCTAATTTGCCTTCTGGAGTTGGAAGAATTTCATTCTCAATGTCATCCTAGCAATGCCAAGTTATTAAGCAATTTATAATAGAAGTTAAGATATTATAAACTTGAAGATATATTAAACTATCTAAACTTTGGACTATTCAAATACGTAAACTGAAATATCGATAAACAGATACCGGTAAGTTGAAGTATTATCACTTGTCAAAGTTTTTAGGTTAGAAGATTTGACTGCTGTGTTGGTTGTTTATCAGCCAGTTGCAAAATGGTCAAATGGAACACGGAATGAATTCTGGAACAGTGTTGTAAAGTGACAACTGTATTGTAATGAGAGTTTTTTGCTACAGTCCTAAAATTCTGTTTTGAAATGATAGCCATTTCGATTTAGATTGTAAAACTGAAACAGGAACTTTTCAATACACCCGTAGATAATAGTACATTACACTACAAGCACAGAAAGTAGGTGTTTACGGTGTGAGGATAGTTTCCCGGGCAAGGCTTGCCGAGCCTGGGAATATGTTATCTGAATACCGTAAACACCTTTCTGTGAGAGTTGAGTACGATACTTTTCGCCACACTGCGAGAATAAGAATGATAAATATTGTATAAGAATGTTTGCGGCGATCGCTGATTCGAATAATATTGTGATGGCTCCAGAAAGCAGTGCATTGTCGCCCGATCTAGCGGCCGGATAGGACTCCAGTCCGGACTACCAGTCTCTTTCTGTGCACTAGCTCTGAAAGAGCCCCCTTTCGGAGCTAGTAGCAAAACCGCCTGTAAATGGCGTCTTTCGAATCTCTTTAGTGCACAGAAAACAGCTGCTTTCTGTGCAGTGTGGCGAAAAAGTAATTTTAGACTACAAATGCAAGATACACCATACAACGCAAGGGAAACAACCATAAACCAGCAAAGGATAGACTTAGATGTATGCAGGAAACAATTTAAATACAGACTGAATAAAATTATGCTTTTAGTTCCAATGAGAATAGTAGAGATGAGCTGCAAAAAATATCATGCTAGAGAATTTGATGGTTGGTTGAAAGCAAATACTATATTGTTATCAGGTTCATGCTAAGAGAAAATTATCATTCTGTTATGCCATTGTTACTTCTGGTTCTGTTTTGGTTCTTTTTTCTTCTGTTCAATTTTTTTAAAAATATTATTTGTGGTATTGTATTTTTCATTACTGTGAGAATAAGCACAACTCACACTCCGCGCTCAGATTTTTCTTTGTGGGTGCTATTTTTCCGTGAATTATTAGTTAATTTTTGTTTTGTAAAGTGTTTTTATGGAAATAAATTTGATTTGATTTGATATCGTATTGGTGTGCGCCTGGGGTAAGACTACACCTTGAGCTACTACTTTATTTTTTCTGTGACTGCTATGCCACTCTGCAACGTTTGTAGCAACTTGTAACTCTGCAACAGTTGTGGAACTTCTTTTGTGATAATTTACCTTTTACAGCATTGACAGAATAATGACTTCTGACTTTGAACTACAACGCATCTTCCGCAATATGGTTTTGGGTTACTTGACAGACCAAAATGATGAATAGACCAAGGGGTTACTTCTAAATTGCTTGTTGACTTGTAGTTCTTATGGTCACGACGCCGATCTGATTCTGGTATCTCCTTGCTGGTATCTCCGTGCTCTTCTCCGTCTCGGTAGCTCCGTCGTTGAAAAATACTCGATCTGGTCTTGATACCTCATCCTGGTACCTCGGTGCTGTGGCTCCGTGCTGATATCTCCATGTCTAGTGCAGCAGTGATGTATCCGTAATGTAGTCATAGGCCCGCGAATTGTGATCGTATCCATTGAAAAACATGATGTGCAGCATATAAAAGGAAACATCTATCGTCCTAGGTCCTTTCGTATCATTCACACGATTTTGAAGTTGAAGGTGGCCAATCTTGAAGTCGAATCTATCCGAAACGCTGGAATAGCAATTTCTCTAGTGAAGCTCTCCCATTTAAATATTGATGCTGGTTGGTCAATGGTCAGCCCCTGACCGATGAAGCCGCTAATATGATGTAGTTTCGGTAACCATCGAGTTTTTTTCGTGATGTAAACTCTCATAGATGGTTGAAGTTATGTTGTTATCGGCGCTCATGTAGTTGTAGCACACTCCTTGGATACAGCATCCATCTCGACTTGTGATCGATTCGGCAATCCAATTCGATGTAGTAAGATCACTGCTCTTCTGGATAAAGCATCTGCCCGTTGACATATAGGCGATAATGTAAGATGTCCTCATGCGTTAACTGGTACCGTAACTGCTAAAACACCGCACCCTGTAGCCCGGTCGTTGAATACTCCTGCGAAGTGTATACTGCTGCCGAATGTGACGTAAGAACCATCAACAGGGAGGAATATGTTTGGAAAAGGATATAACCTCTTTACAATTCAAAATCTCTACAGTTTAAGTACATTTAAACTTTGAGTCTCATGAAACTTGTTGTAAAACAATAAAAACTCTACTTGAAAAAATATAGGCCTACCTTAACAATAATTAGTTTTATCAATCAAAATTACAAAAATCTAACTTTAATATATTTTTTTTAATCGTTTAAAAATCAATTTCACATAATTGTTTATTAATGATAGAGAGCTCTACTTTAACAATAATAATTAGTTTTAGATCAACAAAACCCTAACTTGACTGGCTGGTTATAATGTTACAAATTAATTAAACCCTGTAATAAAGGACAAATACATTGGAAAATTTTTATTACTGCAACATGTCTGAAATCAGAACAAGATATTAATAACAGAACAAATAAGATTTTAATACAATTATATATTCTATGAAAATAATAACAAACTCATACTTTATACTAATTTTCTTCTCATACATGAAAATTAATCTTTTTTCAGAAATGTTGTTTCCTCATATGAATTTCCTTAATCATAATCAGTTTTTTTTAAGTGTAAATTATTATAAAATTATCTAATAAACAGACAAGTAGGCTACTTCTTGAATGTTGAATAAAAAAAAATATTTCAGCATCACATTCTAATTTTTAAAACAGTACATGGAAACAAATCATGATTCTCTCTCAATTGGAAAGACCTTGCACTTGGCAAAACAAATATGATTACTCAACAAAAAAAAAAAAAAATATTCCGTGACAAAATTTACAATTACAAATTTACGCTTCTACGTGCCGATATTGCAGTAGTTCAATACCGTAATTAATAGAGGTCAAATCAACAAAAAGTAATTATTAAAAACAGCCTAATCGTTGAAAATCAATAATGAAACTATAGTCTAGATTTAGATCATATTACAACTAAAATTTATTAACCAATAACAATAATCACTGAGAATATTGGTGACTATGAAAATACATTGGACCTAGTTGAAAACTGAACGTCTATCAATATTCTATATTCAATATTTTTTAATACAATATTCTATCTATCAATTGTCCAATCATGAGAACAATAAACTCAAAATCTCTAATTTCTTTCATTCTTGATGACTTATGAATATAATATTTTATAAAACGACTTTCAACACAAAATTATAAATGTATAAAGCTCAAAGCTTGATCGTTCATCACTAACTCAAACTAAGATGATTAATATAACTTATTACAAAAGTTACCTTTTCCCAATTCAAAATGATTACAACAGTAATCAGTAAGGCCTGATCTGGCCTTGCACACTTAACCGCCATTCTTCATTCACTGCCCACCTGATCTTGTCATCATCATAACATCTCCCTTTTTTGTTTGAATAAAACTTACTTTGATTATTGAAAGTACAATGTGCTTGAAAATACATGACTATATTATATGATAACAATACAGACAGTAATAGTACTACAATGTTGAATAATACAAACAATATGTGAGAATGACAGATATTAAAACTTAAAATTAGTACAATCTATTCAGTAACATAATCTTTCAAATAGTAAGGTCGTCGTATTTCTCTTCTTACTTGCTGGTTTACTACATTTTGAATTTCTTGATTAGGCCTATGAACATTCATATCCTGAATTTCATTTTGTACAACATTGTCATTCCAATTTATTTCTTGATTATTAGTGTTTAGGCCTAGGCCTACTTCAAATTCTGATTTGGGTTGTAATGGATCTAAATGCCTCCTATTCTATTTACAATTTGTCCAGACTGTAATTGCAATTTATATGACCTGGGTTTATAATTTTTTTCAAGTACAATACCCCTTTCTTTAGTACCATTATTTTTCCTAACAAATACATTACTCTTTAATTGAACTGGTTTTTTATTTACAGCACCCCTATCATAATACTTTTTCTGAATTTGTTGTTTGTCAATAAGCTTGTTTTGTATGGTCTTATAATTGTGATGAACTTTTCCCACAGTATGAGGCACAAACTTCTAGGTTTCCTACCCATCAATAATTCAGCAGAGGATGGTAAGTCATGTGCCAGGGGTGTATTTCTATATTCAAGTAGGGCAAGACAAGCATCTTCATTGTCATAGAATGCTTTTTTCAACATAGACTTGACTGTGCCAATAGAGCGTTCAACCATGCCGTTGGACTGTGGGTAAATGGGACTTGATGTGGTGTGTGTGAAATTCCACAGCTTAGTGAATTCTTTGAACTTTATATTATTATACTGTGGACCATTATCCGAATACAATGTGAGTGGAATGCCATGCCTGGCAAAAATGGACTTCAAGGCCTGAATCACTGCCTCAGCACTTGTATTTTGGAGCAGCTGTACTTCTACAAATTTTGAAAAGTAGTCTATTACTAGTAAATAATCTTTCCCTTGAATTTCAAAAAGGTCTGTCCCTAACACCTCCCATGGACGACCTGGCACTTCTTTTGGTATCAAATATTCTTTCCTATTAAGAGGTTTATATCTAGCACATGTTTCACAGTTTGATACAATATTAGTAATGTCATTAGAAATTCCTGGCCAAAAAACACAGTCCCTTGCCCTAAGCTTGCATTTCTCAATACCCATGTGATTGTAATGAATGCGTTGAAGCATTTCTTGTCTCAAACTACAGGGAATAACAATACTATTATTTTTATACAGTAAGTCATTTTTCAAAAATAAATTTTCCTGAAATGTGAAATATGGTTGACAATTGCTCTGAACAGACTTCTTATTCTCTGGCCATCCACCTTGTACCAGTTTGATAACATCTTGTAGTGTGTTGTCATGCAACGTTTCATACCTTATTTTATCATATAGATCCCCTGTAAGGTCAGAATTGCTATTTGTTAGTACACATACATGAAATTCTATGTCATCCTGAAATTGATCACTACTGTCAGAATCATCATGCAAATATGCTCTGGAAAGGGCATCTGCTACATACAATTCTCTACCAGGCTTATACACTATTACAATATCATATTTCAATAGTCGAATACGCATGCGTTGTAAACAAGCAGGGCAATCATACAGTGATTTTTTGAAAATTGTTGCCAGAGGCTTATGATCAGATTCTATTGTTACTTGTTTACCATAGATATATTGGTGAAATCGTTCACATCCAAATACTATGGCAAGGGTTTCTTTCTCTATTTGGGCATAGTTCTGTTGGGTAGAATTTAATGCTTTTGATGCATAAGCAATTGGTTTACTGTTTTGTAAAAGGACAGCACCTAGCCCATCCTTAGAAGCATCAACTGACAGAGTAGTGGGCTTGTTGGGATCATAAAATTGTAAAACAGGCTCACTTGCCAGAATTTTCTTGAGTGACAAAAATGATTCATTTTGTTCATCACCCCAAGACCACTTTGTTTCTTTTTTTATTAGATTTTGTAATGGAGAAGTAATTTGCGACAAATTAGGAATAAATTTTGCAATATATGTTATCATACCTAGAAAAGTTTGCAGAGCTTGAACGTCCTTTGGCGTTTCCATTTCTAGAATAGCTTTTACTTTACTGTCATCTGGCTTAAGACCTTTCACTGAAAACATGTGACCCATATACTTGACTTCATGCAATTTGAATTTACATTTATCAGCATTGAACTTTATACCATGTTGGCGAGCCCTATGGAATACCTCTTTTAAAATTTGATTGTGCTTACTTTCTGATTTAGCATGAATTAATAGATCATCAATGTATATTAATATTCCTGGTATGTCTTCAAAAATTTGGGAAAAACATTTGTGAAATACCTCTGAAGCTGTACATATGCCATAAGGTAGTCTCAAGAAACGATATTTACCATACATAGTGTTGAAAGTAGTATATTTTGAACTTTTTTCACCAAGTTTAATTTGCCAAAAAGCTTGAGTGGCGTCAATAATGCTAAATATTTTAGACCCTGACATTTTGCATGCAATTTCTTCAAATGTTGGAATGTAATGATGTTCCCTTATAAGATTTTTATTTAAATTATCAGGATCTAGACAAATTCAAATGTTTCCATTTGGTTTCTTAACTGTTACAATTCCATTTACCCATTCTGTTGGTTCATTAACCTCTTCTATTACTTTTAACTTTAACATTCTCTGCAATTCTTTTTGAAATGCATCTTGTAAATGAACAGGAACTCTCCTAATAGGCTCAACTGTGGGATTCACTTTTTCTTTTATTTTCAAATCATACTCAAAATTCTTAACCTCACCTAAACCTTCAAATATGTCTGAATTTGAGATTATTATGTCATTTGTATTGTTGTGTACAACATCTATTCTTTTGATAAGGTTCATGGATTCACATGCTTCAGTACCTAGTATAGCTGGTACATCTTTTAGATCTACTATAATAAAGTTTAGATATTTTGTGACTCCATTACTGGATTGACATTGCACTTTACATTGTCCTAATACTTGAATCTTGGAATTATCATAATTACTTAGTTTACAGGAAGAATTTGTGATTGCGTTTGTTAAATTCCATTGCTTGTATTTTGAAATTGGAAGCACATTACACTGTGGACCACTGTCCATTTTCATTTGTACACTTAGTTTACCATTAATTAGTATGTTGGTGAACCAATCTTTCTTACCTGATGAATTGTTAACCTTACCACAAAATAATGTATTGATCTTTTCCTCCATATTGTCCTCATTTGAAGCAGTTTTTACCGTTTGTACTGTGTTTTGACTTCTGCACTTTTTTGCATAATGTCCTTTTTTGGAACACTTCGCACAAATTCTATTGAATGCAGGACACTGTCGAATTGCATGATGTAAGCCGCATCTGTCACACTCTTTATTGGAAGGATTAACTTGAATGTTCCGCTTTGAATTGTCCGGTTTTTTCACTATCCTGTGGATGTTTAGATTTTCATGAAGAGTCGTCATCTGGGATGCAGCCAGCTCTGCCGATTGACAAATTTTGATGCATTTTTCCAAAGTGAGGTTATCCTCTCGTAACAGTCTGTCTTTTAGTACAGTATTATTTAAACCGCAAATAATACGATCACGAACAAGTCCATCTTTCAAATTTCCAAAATTACAACTGGAACTAAGTTTCTTCAAGTCCACCAAGAAGTCATTGAATGATTCATTTTCATGTTGCGATCTCATGAAAAATATGTGTCTTTCAATTGTCTTGTTCGTTTTTGGGACACAGAATGCCTCAAATGCTGCAACCACTGATTCAAAAGTCTTTTTGTCTTTTTCACTCAGATTGAAGGTGTTGAATTTTTCAAGAGCTTCATCACCTATCACATGCAGTAGTATAGCCACTTTCACTTCATCGTCCTTTGACTCAGCGCCACTAGCTATCATAAAAAGTTCGAATCTTTGTCGAAAATTTTTCCAATTTTCGGATATATTGCCCGAAAACGATAAGGCCCGTGGTGGATGTAATGATTCCATTGTCGTTCACTGAATATACTGATAACCTATTTGCAACTGCGACCTGCGACTCAGCGTCGAACTCAAATCGCCTATTGACTGCGCCATGTAAAGATTGTTGTAATGAAGAACACAATAGTTCATTATCGAGATTTGTTTATTCACTTCATCATTAGAATATAATCATATAACTTATTAGAAATTACAATACAAGCATCCTAGTAATCATTCCCGATCTGGCCTTGCACACTTAACCGCCATTCTTCATTCACTGCCTACCTGATCTTGTCATCATCATAACATATAAATGGATGAGTCTAAGGCTAGAACGTGAGCCCTCATGGTCACTCCACGTTCATGCCCTTGGTGAGTCAATGTTTACATAATAGAATATAATCATGTTTACTATCATTCGAACGTTTGTTATTGAAAACAAAATAAACTAATTTAAATAACAGTCAATCTGAATTCTTTCAATAGTTGAATTTTGATGAAATATATTATTTTTAAACTGAAGTGATGTGTATTTATCACACATACATAAACGCAAAATGAATTTTCTCCACTTCTAAGAAAAACTCCGAGTGTGCAATAAGTTTAAATTAGAAGTGATTATGCATTTAGGAGGATAAGAGAAAATGAAAAACATGGCAGTGGACTGTTAAATTAAGGCGCTTTTATCAACACTATCTACAGCAAAGTCAATGTTCGAGGGGATTTGAGATCTTCCTTAATCATCTCACCACATTGAGCTCTTCTTATAATTCACGCAACATGAATATTTTATTATGGAGAGAATAGTTATACACTGGTACCAATGTGATTCAATGAAGCTAAATGCATTTTGAAGGCGGCTGTGGCTGGTTCAGTTCGCAATGGAATGGAAATCATCTGCCCACAGAAAGAGTGCTTTCAATCACATCTTGTAAAACTCAATTTTAATGAGGAAATCCTGACTCCTGTTGATTATTATGTGAAACTCGCCAAAAAACTTGCCAAGTGTCATCATTCCTCAATTCTGAAAGGCTCCACCACCTTACTTGTTGATTTCTTAGCTTGAAGAAATTAATGACCTTTCAGAACACGTGCTGATGGATCCAAGTTTAATTCGTTTCTTATTTCTTCAACTGTCTCAATGCAACTATCTAATAGCTTTTATGAGAATTTTCTTAAAAATTCGCTCATGAACTGATACTATTTATATTCTTCTCAGGAAATTATTGATAATTATAATAATTTCTTATATTGATGAATGCAAAAATTGTTGAAGCCACCTGTGAGCATTTTTGAAAGGCTTCATCTGAATATAGGTCCAGACAATCACAATATTTTTTCAAAATCTATAGATGACCCTTTGACTCTTTTTCCTACTCGATTTGAATTCCAAATTTACATTGATGAATAAGAATTGAAGTTTTTCACTGTATCTTTGAAATGAATAGTGATTTAGATATGAGGCGATTGAATTATTGATACCGGAAGATTATTTTTGAAATCTTATGATTTTGAGAGTTAAGTGTCGAATGATTTCTCTTACTGCAATAACACAGCTGACTGCATAGAAGACGCAAATAATACGAATTGATGGAAAGTGCAGGACCAGGTATAAAGATGATGTAATAAATTTTGAAGGTGACTAAAAAGAAAGGTGTGAGAAGGAGTGAAAGACCAGAAAATCCCAAGAAGAATTGTCTGTCTTTCAGAAACGCCTTTGTTGTATTAGTTTTTAGACAGCAAGATGTCTTGGGGGACAGAGGGTGGTAGAACGAGGATTTTGACTTCTGACACTGGAGCAAGAGAGGAAATGGGTTTGATGATGAGGATGATGATCACGAGTATGAGGAAAGGAGCAAAAATAGCCAAACAGCGAATGGCTGCTCGCGTTTCTGTTACAACGCTCATCCTATCCTCTTCCAGTCTCCAGTCAGCAGCTCGTCAAAGAAACGTCGTTTTCGGACGACATTGCTTTTTCGTATTCCTGATAAGAATTTTGAGAAACGTCAAATAAAGCTATACAGAATGCAGTCACTCCTTAGCAAATCTTAAAAATTTTGTGTGTTTCTTCTCAGATTCCACAATTTTCCTCTCATCGGTAATAAAATTAATAGTCTCTCAAGCTGTTGACAGTGATGGAGCTTTCATATCACAATCCACTTCTTCCACCTACTTTTATCTTGTTGGGAATAAGAATAAATATAATATTCCAAACTCACTAAATCACTTGCTCCTCATCACTGACTGGATTCGGAAGCATTGGCCAAAATTAATCAAGATTATAGTTCGTCTTATCTAAAGTTCACAGTGTACAAAGTAGCCTACAGAAAAAATAAAGGTAAAATTATCCTGTATGGTTTTTATATGCAAGAGATAGTTCATAAAATAGATTTATCGATCTAATAACAACTTTTCCTCTCTTGCTTTTTGTTTGACCTTGCTATTTTCATCACTATGCCTTTTGATATTTCCATTACCCCGATAATTAAAGATCAACATTCAAGTGATCTAGGGCATACATATCTCCTTCACTCAAGCTGTCTATAATATTTTATTCACTATTGATATATAATAACAATATTAGAGACTGAATGATATATGTCTGATTATACAGTCTGTCAGTGTCTATAATATATTTATACTATCTTCACTAATACGCTCCACAATGTGGAAACGCAGATACCTTTATTTTGACTAGAATTGAGATATCGAATCACTGGTGAAGGATAGACGGCTGGTAAGGTTGAATGGAGCAGTAAGTTTATAAAACAATAATTTTCCACTTTAATTCACTGGCGAAAAGGGTCGAGCCTGGTTCCGGTTGTCAGCCGCCGCTACGGAAAAGCTTCACGTCTCTCTGTCGGTAATCCAGGGACCATTTATAAAGCGAACGCCCGCCCTGCCTTGCACTGCACTCCCGGCCCAGTAGGGTACGACACATTTTAATGACAGATGAGCCTGTTCTTTTCACAACGGCTGCCTCCAGTTCCTCGTCAGTAATGGTCGTGCATTGTTCTGGCAAAACGAGAGCGACGACCGTCCATTAGACTTTTCTCAGTCGATACCTTCTTCTCATTCTGACACGGTGCGGCGCGAATTCCTATTTTTCTTCTGCGATCCTCCAATGTTTAAGTCCTCGCCATGCTTTCTGTTGACTGGCTGCGTTGCACTCGACAGTTTTCCGAGACTTTGAAGACTTTCACAGGAAATGAGTGGAAGATTTATCGATTCTTAATGTCGACGCTTCATTTATCCTTGCACTCAATGAGAGGGGGAAAGTGGCGCTCGTAGCTGCCGTTCCTACGTTTCTTCACTATTGCCATCCACTTAGAACCCTTCACACTGCTTTTTTCTTCTTACAGCAAACCAAATAATGGACAGAGATAATCATTCTAGAGACAAAAACAAGCAGCTCAAAATTTATACAAATATCGTAAATGATTGATTTGAATAGTAGTTGAGCTCCAGTATAAGTATAATAGAGTAGTATTCTGACTTTTACGACTCATTCTTAGCCCTCAACATAGATTAATTTGTAAGTGTGTTATATTTTATTACCTTGATTTAATTGTCGGAGATACCATTTCCATCAGCAATAAAAAATTCCTCATATTTTCAGAATTTATTCTACCTTTCATATAAATACACTTTTAAAAAATAATAAAGTATGACCTTGCTGGTCAAGGTCTGGGTCTGGAACAGAGTTTTCAGGTCGCACCTGATCATTTTCAGGGCCTCTGAAACACTTTTAAAGGAATGGGAATGTTCAATTAGACTACTAAAAATGACAATAAAATTAAATTGAATTCTATAACTAATCTTCATAGTTATTTGTACAAACAATCAAACATCTGGCAATTTATTAGTTTTTTCTTCATCCATATGCTGTTGTGTGAGTTTCTTAAACGTTAGCAACTTAATATAATATAATTGACTTTCTTCAGATATGGCTTGAAACATTCATGAAAGTGTTCAATCAAGTAGTGTTCATTGAATTATAGAACCAAACACTTGTTACTCCATCATGTTCACGATTCAACAGTCACAAAATTCCAATTACATAGGTTTGTACGAAATTATGTTTGCCAGATCTAGATGCTGTGCTGCAGTTCAAACAGCTATATTGAAGTTTTGTTTCCTCACACCGTGTTGTATGAGATTCTTGAATGTTGGCGAGTATGCAACGTTGATGCAAACAGAGCGTGCTACACTAGCTGCACTAGCGCACTCTGGTGCCAGCAGCACTAGTAGATTTGCCAGCAGCAAGTGTCAGCGCGACTGATTTAAATTTTCTATGAGCTTATACAAGATCTATAGTAATACAGCCGTCGACCTCTTCCTTGATACTCACCCCTCAACATTTCACGTCACATTCTGATTACTCAGCCAACCTGTACTGCTGCAGACTCAAGAATAAACAGTTCAAGTTCAAGTAAACATTGCACTAGCGAATATTCACCAGGGTTGATGCAGTGTTACGATCTTCAAACAAATGTGATCTGGCCTCTGTAGTAGTAACCAAATCAAGATCAAGTTCAAGGTTAGCCTATACTCGAATCAATAAACGTGGTAGTTACTATCTGCTTCTCAGCGTTTTACATACAACTCATTGAATAGTTGTGTTGATCCACGTTGCATTGGATATAAATGTGAACTACTTTTAAAATACCTTATATTTCCTCAGCAAACTCACATGAATAATATTATAGTTGCATAACTTGTTCACGAATGTATCGTTACATCCGCAACTGAAACGCAAAATATTTCAACACATACATTTATTCAAACTAATACAATATTGATAGAATAATATTAAGCACATGGAATAATTATAATAATGATTGGACATTTATTATCGTCTCTAGTCACTTGAATTATCTTTAAAAAATCTTATGATGAATATTATGACCTTATGATTATAATTATGTGTTTATTGAAGAAATGTAGCAAGCTATAGGTTGAATATAGCATTAGCATACCTCTGGAAGGTAATAAATTGCTGTTCAACTTGAAGTATAGCCGGTGTATAAGAATAAAACAAAACTGAGAAAATCAGAATAGTATATTTTTCAAAACCTCTTAGTAAAAGATTGCTAGAATAGAATAGAGAATAGATAGCATCTGAACAAAATGTTGTAACAGTTCTACGCGAGTGAAACTTTGCTTTGCAGTTTTAGATTGTTCCACTCATTTTAGAGCGAGAAAACAGTTTTGCATACCTAACTTACTCTAATTTATGTACATACACCAAGGAGAATAGAAACCCAACTTTTGTTCATAGACCATGGAAAAGCAACCGACCAACAGAGTAGGCCTATATAACTGAATTGCATGGCTCAGCAGTTGTGCTGCATATCACCAGAAGGGGGGATCTACTGATTTGTCAGTGTTGCCCTACCTCCCTCCGCGTGACGGGGCTATGTCGTTCGATTGGAAGTATCCATAGCAGCGGCGGCGAAAGACAGATTGCGGTCGTAGAAATGCTTCTATGACAAGAGCAGGCAGGACAGGGCGGCGAAGACCGAAGTTAGTTGGAAAAGGACAGGATCACACTAATCTTGATTTAGGTGCGCGGTATAATCCAAGCCACCGCAGAGTGCCTCCGGATTAGTGAGCGCGACAGGCACCTGTTACAAGCACCCTATTTAAATTGCCCATTAGTAGAACGGTGAACCGCCACCGAGTCCTCTTCTATCTCACCATGGTCGACTATTAAGTGACTGCCCTCACTCACTCACTCCTATGCAAACAATAGCCTCTTTGTGCTCCAAATTGTTCGACTACAGCCGAGCAATTCCCAGCTAGATCCGAATCACTCATTCGAATACACAAACACCAATACCAGGATTGCATTACAATTGCCGGTATTGCTTCCTATTTACATCATTATTACTTGCATTCCAGTAAGGGACTCAATAATCAAAGCTCTGATCTGAATATTCGGATGAAAAGTGTTCGAACCAATTTACTGTTATAGTATTGTTGAGCAAAGAAGGTGGCCGAATGAAGTGAGAGTGTAACTTTGCATGCGAAGATCTGGAAATTTAACTTCTGCCAACACACCGCTGGTGAGGTTTGATGAGAGATTCAGATACAATAACCTTATTCATGTAGATTACAAAAAACAATATTTATAAATTCAAGACATGAAGAGATTCAAAGAAGGGAAGAAAATTTATTTTCTTGTTTTTAGTCGGATTTAAAAACGTTGGGTTAAAGTTTGGTTTAAACTTTGGTTTAAAGTTTTTAAATACTGTATATTTATTGTTTATTCAAGTGAAAATAACAGACAGATTTTGAGCTTGACATTATTACATGAGTTTCATCAGCCTTCAATTAACTTTTATGAATTAATTTTTCAATTTATGACTCAAGTCCCAAGCGGAGAACAATTTTTGAACACAGCACAATCACATAAATACGGCCACCCCATCTTTCGGAGGAGACGATAAGCCGTCGGTCCCGACTACCGGTATCTAAAAAATAGTCGTCATCTATCATCCATATCATTGCCCACGCACAAGCCTATGAGCTCATGTGGGCTTCACCCTCATAACAAAACAAAACAAACTAATAATTAATAAATATAATCCTAATCGGTCAACTTTAGATTTTTATCACAATCCTGGAAAGAGACTTTCAGTGTTGTTTGAGATTAAAGAGAACGCAAGCAGCTCATAACTTCAGTGATTGAGAACTTATTATGAAATATAAAATATCGATTTCAAAAGACCTCATCAGTTGATGATCACGCACAGAATTTTTAACAGTAGACAGCTATGCCTAAAGTTCGAATCAATTTGGCTCTGTTCCAGACCGATATCATATCAATACAGTCGTTCCAAGGCACTATTAACCTTTTGCAGGAGTTATTTCAGAGGGTTGTTCGCATGAGAGTTCCTGGGCTCTCGAAAATTTCGCTTGATGATACAATTGAAAACTTATGGCTCCTGAGAATATTCCTCCTTCTCCAGGTCTGAAGCTGCGGAAGGAAACATTTCTATGTACTCTTTCTATCTTTCTTACTTGATTCTCAATTTTTTGAATAAATTTGTTAAAAAATCATGAAGTAAAAGAGTACCCATCTGGCTCCCGAAAGAAATTCCATCATGGTTAATGCCTCACATATGCTTATATAGGCGTGTATACCAATCGAAATTGGTGTTAATCG
Organism: Sogatella furcifera; assembly: GCA_017141385.1. Taxonomy (NCBI): domain Eukaryota; kingdom Metazoa; phylum Arthropoda; class Insecta; order Hemiptera; family Delphacidae; genus Sogatella; species Sogatella furcifera. Next base: position 29,306,598 of record CM029546.1, read on the forward strand.
AACATTACTTACTAGTTTATGAACACTCTAGAATATGTTTGTTGTTCAGTTCTATTCATTTGATTCCACATACATGATACATCGTTGTACTTCAATACTATACTGTTGAACTACTATGTGGGTTTGGTACAAGATTATTACAAAACATTGCTCCATAACGGTCTAATATTCGAAATAATCTTGGATCAAGATCCAAAGGTTTGGGTTTGGCATACCTTTTTCGATACAAAGCAGAGCAGAGGGCTTTTATAGGAAGAGTCTGTTGGTCAAATTCGAGCGTGAGTTGTTGCTTCTCTCATGGAGCTGAAGACCAAACAGTATTTCAAGCACACTAAAGCGTACATTTTCGACAAGTAGAGATTCCAACTGTCCATTGCATGAATTCAATAGTGGATGTTGTGTGTACAATTATTCAAAGTCGAAATTGGACCAGACCGGAGAATGTGGTCATGTACAGAAAAAACCTATACACAGCAAAGGTTGGAGGGAAGGAGGGATACATCGAAGGCAGAACCAGTGAATTAAACGGAATTGTTAATGAGGGAAGTTCAATGCTGGCATGGACGGGTTTATCTACAGGCTTATAGGATGGACAGGCGGGTGAGTTCGTTTGAAAGGCCGACCGATTCGAGTGAAATCGACGATTTTATTCTCTCAGAACGGAATAGTTGGGAATAGCGTGAGTCAGGTGGACCCAAATGCACTGCAGTTGATCGATTTGCAGGGTGGTGTCGGTGTGCAGTTTTCAACGAGGTTTGGCATCACTTGCAACCGGCGACGCAGCTGTAGCAAAATCAGTTCATAGTATCGACAAAATTCCGAAGACTTCACGTTCAAAGCAAAGATACTTCTCATGATTGGATGAATGTAGATTATTATATCTAATAATGATGATACAAGTTCCATATTATTTTTTGCACTAATTAAAAAAATAATAATAATAAACTTAGACATTTCAAAAAATAGTAAAACACTAATATTGAGCGTAACCTTGGGAAGAGTATATCGGACATATAGCATAGTTTAAAACTTGATTAAATATCTCCCAAATTAGTTCATCTCTAATCTCGCTGAACCATTAAATTTACAGGTAGGATTGGTCGTATCAAGGCGGAAGATATGCAACCCGCATTACATCTACAATTTTGAAAAACTGATTACTGGCGTATAATGGTAATCTTGAACGGATTAAAAAAATTTTTAACACAACATTTCTTATCTGAACCTGCCCACCAAATATCAAAATTTTCTACCAATTGGTTCTCGAGAAAAATTAAGAAAACGCTGAAAAACTATAGAAAAACTTTAATATTTGGCGTATCCTTATAAAGTTTCAAAAACCCTTTCTTAGCGCGCGTCCAAACGTCCTACTGAACATGCCTGTCAAATTTGAACGCATTCGGTTTAGTGGATTTTTAGTTCTGGTGATGAATGAATAAATGAATCAGTCAGTGTCATTTCTCTTTTATAGATATAGATTTTGTAATACATGTTGTTTACTTTAAAGTATTGCTTAAAACAAGAGGAAACATTATATTCTCTTTTCATCTTTATTACATGAGAATATAGTACATGAAACGTATACCTTTGTTGAAATAATAACTATCTTATATTTTTTATAGATTGATTGTGCTGAGATTGAAGTAACAATACGTTTTGTATAATCACACTAAAATAGTAATTGCAAACCATAATTATGAGTAGCTAGGAGTATCTCAAATTCGGTTTTCTCATCAAAGATACTGAGAAGATAGGTAATTCTTATGTATTATCCAATAAACCTTCCCAAGAAATAATGAACATTAAATTTCAAAAATGGTGTCACTAATGAATTTTATCGTTAGTATCATTGGATGGAAATCATCTCAATCCAATTGTCATAACTTGAGACTTGGGGCAAGTATTGTTTCCTTTTTCTTTTGAATTGACTGTCTCAGATAATTCTCGGAATAGCTGAGAGATGAGATTTTCAGTGGTGGAGGCCATTTTGCAAATGCAATGTTTCCACGTTTTTTGTTTGTTAGAAACTCCCGAACAATTCTTCTTCTTTAGAGTTTTCAATCTGCCTTTTTCTTCAGAAATTCAATCTTTTCCAATCCGCTAAACTTCAATTCCATGAAGCTTGTTAACAGGATCAAATTTCAATTAATAAAATTTGTTGATTGAATATTGATGTATTCATGGAATTTTTCCATAATATGAAAGAACTAAGATGTTGTCTCAAATCCACTTTATTTAAATTGTTTAACTGCTCAACATTGAAAAGCTGAAGAAATATATTTTCACAATTAAAATCATTGCCTTTAAGGGGTTGATCACACTACGCGAGTTACCTTGAGCAAGAAGATTTGATTCAATGTCAAAGTCGGTCCACGCGCTGACAAGTCGACTCGCGTGTGGTGTGGACCGACTTTAATATTGATTCAAAGGCATTGAAACATCTTCTTGAGCAACGCGACTCGCGTGGTCAACCCCTTATAATTAGGTCAACCCATAATAAATATCAATCTAGGATTTGTGAGCCATGTCTAGAGAGACGGGGGGAAGTGTGCAATGCATTCTACATAATGAATTGAATTCCACCTCCTTTCCAAGACTGGCGTTTGGTGAAAGTTTAGCTTGCCATGTTTATGGTTTACTACCAAATCATAGGCTAAAATATAATGTAATTAATAAAAAAGACATTTTTCTTGCCAAGATGAGTAATTCTATTCAGAAATGTTACAGAAAAAGCTTATTATTGCAAAAGAAGAATTTGAGTTTATTATTTCAAATCTAAATTTGGAGGTCTCTTTGACAATGAGGAGTTGAAAATAGGAAATACAATAATAATTACTATTCAATAGCTTTTTTGTGAAAATACGATAATTGCTATTCAATCGTTGGTATTGGAGTGCTAGTTACAGCTTTTTATTGTTGTGATAACTGATAAGAAATATTGCTTGAGGGTCAAAGTAGACCACAAAAGTATGCTAATTTCTTGGAAAATGAGTGAAGTTGAGACTGATATAGGCCTACTATATAATGACTATATATAACTATATAATATATATAACTATATAATATATATAACTATATAACATATACTATAATATATAACTATATAATGACTATATAAAGACTATATAGCCTACTATATATACTACTAAATAATGAGAGAATAATTTATTGGAATAATGTTTTGCGAAAAGAAAAAAGAACATCGAAGCCAGAAATTATACAAGACTACAAATCAAGTTCTAGGAAGTATTGAAGTGCTTGAACATGTAAGAAGGGAGTTTGTAGCTAATTCCAAATTCCATGGAATATTTTGAGGATAATAAATCATAAAAATCAGCTTCTCAGGAAGATTCTCTCAGTCAACTTCCAGATTGAATAGAGAGCATAATTAAAGACAGGAACGTAAATATTTCGACAATTTCAATCCTCAAGTCTCTTTATAATTTGCTTGCTGTAGAACAAATCTCCTGCTAAGTGTATTCACTTGTAAATGAATAGGGAGATATTATAAAATTCGTGTTGAAATTCAGTGGCATTAAGGATACATTGAAAGTATGTTTTGCATTGATTATAGGATCCCTCATTCTCAACTTGATTTCTGTTGATCATGAAGAAATGTAGTTTTCTGTGAATCAGTCATTTGATTCCTATTCAGAAAAAAATATGGCGGGACGGAATGAAAGGTGGGGAGCTTGGTGGGAAAGTAAGAAGTCCAGAGTCTGATTACAACCGAAACTTGTTTAATCCAGTCTTGTGTCTGTCAGTAGGTTCTTCTGCCATTTCACGCTTGTCTTCCTTTTCAAATCCCTTTGAAAGTTACTTTAATCCCTCCCACATCTCTACCTACTTTATCTGCTCTTTGACAAACCTCATCTCTCTTCTCACATTAGTTCTAGACTGTACATCTTCTCTTCTCGATAAAAATTGATAGATATAATTTTCCTACCATTCCAAAATAGTCTGCATCAATAAACGTAAATTTTGGATTATGATAATAATAATAATAATAATAATAATAATAATAATAATAATAATAATAATAATAATAATAATAATAATAATAATAATAATAATAATAATAATAATAATAATAATAATAATAATAATAATAATAATAATAATAATAACATTGGTCATAATAAGACATTTGGTCTGGAGAAGTGCAAAACACTAAGTGTAGTGAAAGGGCAGATCAGGGCTCAGGCAATGGATGAAGATCCAGGGAATGTATTTGAAGCAATGGGACCAGATGGAGTATATAAGTACTTGGGATTCTCTCAGGCTAAGAAAATAGAGCAGAAAAAGGTAGAACAGAAAATGAAAGAGGAATACCTAGGCAGAGTGAAGAGGCTTTTAAAGTCACAACTCAATGGTAACAACATGTTCAAGGCCATCAACACGTATGCAGTGCCTGTGCTGACATACACTTTTGGAGTTGTCCATTGGACAGACACTGATCTGGACGACCTTATGAGATCAACAAGAGTCCTCCTCACCAAATTCAGAGTACACCACCCAAGATCCAGCCTGGAAAGACTTATACTGCCTAGGAGCAAGGGTGGACGTGGGCTCACTGATTTGAAGAGATCATGTAAGAAGCAGATAGAGAGCATGAGAAGGAATTTCTTTGAAAAAGAGAATGATTTATTCAGGACAGTAAGAGCAGCTGACAAAAGATATACCCCACTCAGCCTATTGGTGCAACGTGCTGAGCATCTTGAATCAAATAATCAGTATGAGAGTGAAATCTTGCTGCAGTGGAGATCCAAGGAGTTGCATGGAAGGTATGCATTTGCACTGAGACAGCCTGGTGTTGATGAGGAGGCTTCAAACAAGTGGCTCAGGCACAGAGACCTGTTTGGTGAGACTGAAGGCTTCATGGTGGCTATTCAGGACTAAGTTATAGCCACAAAGAACTATCAAAAGCATATAATGAAGCAGTCAGTTATTGATGACACATGCAGGCGTTGTGGATTGATACCAGAAACAATACAGCACATAATGTCAGCTTGCCAGACAATGGCAGCAACAGTTTATTTGAGGCGCCACAATTCTGCTGCTGGAGTTTTGCACCAAGATCTTGCTCTAAAGTATGGGCTTGTAAACCAAAGGGTACCATACTACATATATAAGCCCATCCCAGTGCTGGAGAATGAAGCGTACAAAATTTACTGGGATCGCTCAGTGTTGACTGACAGGACGGCTGCACACAACAGACCAGATATAATCCTAATGAATAAGACCACCAAGGAGACTACTCTAATTGATGTTGGTATACCATGCTGCCACAACTTGGAACAATATTACAACGAAAAAGTAACCAAGTATATTCCCTTGGCTGCTGAAATAAAGGATGTCTGGAAGCAGGAGAAAGTGTCAACTGTTTCTGTCATCATATCCACAGTAGGAGTAATGACAAAAAAAGTATCTGCTAATCTTTGTCAGCTTGGTGTCTCGGAGAGTTCAAAATATGCAATTCAAAAAGCGGTTGTACTCAGCACAGTTTCTATGGTTAGGGCATTTCTAAATATAACAATTTGATAATGCAACAAAGTCTTGCCAATGGCCGACTTTGTCTGCAATACATATACTCACTTTAAAAGTGATGAACAGGAATAAATAATAATAATAATAATAATAATAATAATAATAATAATAATAATAATAATAATAATAATAATAATAATAATAATAATAATAATAATAATAATAATAATAATAATAATAATAATAATAATTAATATTAATAATAATAATCTAAGGAAGGACTGATTGAGAGCCGTCTCTTGTTACTTAACTCATTTTCTGATTGAAATTTGGAAGTGAGGGTCAATCTTTCATTTATGACATTCAATTTCCCATTCTACTTTGTTTTAATCTTGTCCTGAATATCCACATATAGTGGACAGAGGATGGGTCTAAGTTTAAACAGGAAAAAACAGCCATAGCCTACAAATCATATACAGTCAGTACTCCTGCTGTACTTAATCACACATAGTTTATAGCTGGGCAGTCCAATTATAAAACTCGTTCAATTAATAAAATGTTCTATCAACCAGCAAATCTCTGAGTTTAATTTTGAAGTTGCTGATGTTATCCAAATCTTTTAGGTTGGCCGGCGAAGAGTTATACATTTTTGGCCCGCTATACTGTGTCGACTTTTCAAAGAGAGTGGTTCTGTGAGTTACTGAAGAAAACATGTTGGAGGGGCGGGTATTATAATTATGTGAATCTTCATAGCGGCTGGAAATGTTGGTATAGACACTTATCTCTAGGATATATAGAGAGGTCAGGGTGAGAATTCCTCTCCTAAAAAGCTAACGACAGCTGAATCTTGGGGGCTTGTTGAAGATCACCCTGACCGCTCTCTTTTGGACCTTGAATACCTTATCAGCTGTAGATGAGTTCCCCAGACAATGACACTGTATTTTAGGAATGGGTAAAAATATCCATAATAAACACTAAGCAATGACATGAAGCTTATTGCTCCTCTAAGAGCCAGTAACGAAAAGCAGGCAGAGCTCAGCTTTTTACATAACCTGTTAGTGTGTTCCACCCATTTCAAGTTCCTATCAAGCAGCACACCCAGGAACTCCACGCAACCCACATCTGAATCTGATTGTTATTCAAGTAGATGTAAAGCCGCGTATCGACAGTCCGAGTCATGTGCCACGAATGCCTCGCTGTACAGTCTGGTGACGCAAAAAAAAGTATAAACTCATGGCTGAGGCATATGTGTGATCTGCAATTTTTGTAAGGCCGTCATTAGACGATAATAGTTCTATGAGCATATCTGATCATATGGAAAGAGATGAAAATATGGTTTGGTATTTTCAAATCGTGTAATACCGGCCTAACCAAAAATGCGAGCACGCGAACAAATTGACAAATTGACTAGCGCCATCAAGCGGGAGACAAAGCAACGATAGCTCTGACAATTGATAATTTGGACTTTGAAGGTTAGTTTGTGCTCAATGAGTAGATAAAAATTTAAGGCAATGTTTATTATTGCCTATTACAACCTTCTGCACCCAAATAGCATTCTCAATCACAAAAATGCATAGGAATGGGGTACAATTTTGAGGTTAGTTTGTAGAATTGTTCGTTGTGCGTTGCGAGGCAACAGGCACTGCTCGCTGCGAATTATGTGCAGCGTTTGCCTCGCTGCTAGCGAACCCGGTATTGACAGTCCGAGGCATGTGTGGCACATGCCTCGGACTGTCGATACGCGGTAGATAGTAGTACTGTTTTTTGTGTCAACAGACTGTACCGCGAGGCATTCGTAGCACATGCCTCGGACTGTCGATACGCGGCTTTAGTCTGTGAGGATTGTGTCGATCTGAAAGACGTCAGTTTTGTTTTGTTCAGGTTCATTGACAAACCACTGGCTGTGAACTAAGTTTCTATATTTGCTTTAGTGCTTTTGTGAATGTGAGGGAATATTAATAATGGATTTTAAATTCGTAATCCAGGAACCAGGGAGAGCCTCTAGTCAATCCAAAATAAAAAAAGAAAAAACAAGGGTACTTGGACAATGTGCATTGAACATACAAGTAATATTATAAAAAGTGAGAAATGACTAAATCGAATTAAAACCATTATATTTTAATAAAGAAGAACTACACACTTGAAAGACTCGAAATGCACGAAAAACGAGTACAAAAAATGTAGGTAGGTACCCTAATGGGAAATTCATATTATCGACCATAAATAATCCAGATTTTCATAAATAGGCTATGTAGCTTTTATTTCACATTTCCAGTAACCATTGTGTCTGTGATTTGAATTATACACTGAAAAACATTTAGATTTTACTAGGTCTTTTGATTGTACCAGGGTCACAGCAGATTGTTCACAGCAGACCACAGCAGACCTGTTCACCAAATTTCGACATTTTCTACCAATTTATTCTCGAAAAAACCAAGAAAAACTCTGAAAATTCTGAAAAATAGTAAAACGCTAATATTGAGCGTAACCTTGGGAACTTTATCGGACATAGTTTGAAACTTGATTCAATATCTTCCAAATTAGTTTATCTATAACCTAGCTGAACCATTAAATTTACAGTAAGGATTGGTCGTATGAAGGCGGAAGATATGCAACCTGCAATACATCTACAATTTTGAAAAACCTGATTACTGGCGCAATCTTTAACGGAATTCAAAAAAATCTCAACACAACATTTCTAGACCTTATCTGAACCTGCCCACCAAATATCAACATTTTCTACCGATTGAGTCTCGATAAAATCGAGAAAACGCCGAAAAACTTAAATGTTTGGCGTATCCTTGAAAAGTTCCTAAAATCCATTCTGAACGCCCAACTGAACATGCCTGCTAAATTTGAACGCATTCGGTTCAGTGGATTTTTAGTTCTGGTGATGAATAAATGAATGAATGAATGAATCAGTCAATCAGTCAGTCAGTCAGTGCCATTTCGCTTTTATAGATATTGTTACGGGTTTCCACTATAATAAAAGACTTGAGGCAATTTATACTGATTAACTTTATTAATTACACTGCTATAACACACTCGAAAAAGATAAACTATAACAGATCAGAAGATAGCACAAGAGTTTATAACGTTTCACAATACAAATTTCACTAAAATTAACACTGCACTGAATAAGAAATGAGAACAGTCTTTAAGTTACACTAAGAAGAAATATGAACTGACTATAGAGTGTCTATATACAACGTCTGGTCTGTCACACAATATAACTGACACAACTAGATTCAATGCTTGAATACATTCTGACTCTGCAAACATTCCATCTTATATATAAGGCTTTGAACCTACTAGAAGGCACAATAACTAACAAGAGAGTGCTAGAAATTGCTGGAATAATAACTTCTAGAGGTTTCGAGATAATTGTTTGTTTACAAAACAATGCGCTTGTTTGTTGACACAAAGCCTCCCCATCCTCGCCTGTACATCGCTTGGTGTATAACCGTCTCAAGGCCATAAGACACTGTCGAATTCCGTAACAATATAGAAAATAAGCAAAATGGCACTGACTGATTCATTCATCACCATAACTAAAAATCCACTGAAGCGAATGCTTTCAAATTTGGCAGGCATGTTCAGTTGGACGTTTAGACGCGCGCTAAGAAAGGATTTTAGAAACTTTTCAAGGATACGCCAAATATTTAAGTTTTTCTATAGTTTTCCGGCGTTTTCTCAATTTTTTCGAGAACCAATCAGTAGGAAATATTTATATTTGGTAGGTAGGTTCAGATAAGGTCTAGAAATGTTGTGTTAAACTATTTTTGAATTCCGCTCAAGATTACGCCAGTAATCCGGTTTTTTGAAATTGTAGATGTATTACGGATTGCATATCTTTTGCCTTGAAACGACCAATCCTTACTGTAAATTCAATGGTTCAGTGAGATTATAGAAAAACTAATTTGGAAGATATTGAATCAAGTTTCAAACTATGTCCGATATAGTTCCCAAGGTTACGCCCAATATTAGCGTTTTACTATTTTTCAGAATTTTCAGAGTTTTTCTTGGTTTTTTCGAGAATAAATTGGTAGAAAATGTCGAAATTTGGTGAACAGGTCCAGATTAGGTCTAGAAATGCTGTGTTCAATGAATTTTTTAATCCCTTCTGAACGGAATTTGCAGGCGAGCAAAGCGAGCCTGTTTTTCTCAGCTTACACTGACAGAGGTTATGCAGGCGAGCGAAGCGAGCCTGTTTGACTCACTTAAACTGGTGATACTGCCGGGGGTCCAGGGGGCGGAGCCCCCTCGGCCTGGATAGGCAGAGAAGGCGAGCGAAGCGAGCCTGCTGGCTAGTTTACTTATAAAAAGTTATGTGGGTACAAACTGATAAAATAGAACAACATTCTGAATAAGATAGAAGATTCACTGATACAAATTCTACTGAATCCTATACTAATTAGTGTAGAATTCCAGATTTAAAGGGAATATTCAACAAGAATTCAAATAAAATTTTGCTGGTTGTAGCCTAATCAATAAGCCGCAGGAAGTTTCCGACTAGAAAATCAGTCGGAAATGTCGGTACCTCAACAACGGATTCATTAAAAAAACGAAATGGATGGACGTTCCGTTTGATAATAAATTGATTCAGATGATTGAAATAAAGGGTAAGCGAAGACTTTTAACAGATGGAATGTCTGACAAGTGTTTCTAGAAGGCGTTTATCAAGTATACTCCATGTTGTTGTCGATATTCTCAGCGCCTTAGCCTGATCCCTTCTTATTATCGTGACCAGAAAAACTTTCAGAAGAACTGAACGCGTTCTGACAAGCTGTCGATTGCAAAAGCATTGATTGGATATTGCAACTTCAATTCAAAAGTAATATTTATGGGGAGTTCTGTTGAAAGTTTCTCAATTTCACTCTGAAGGATTATTGAAAAGGAGTGAAAGATTTCCAAACAAATTTCTAGTTTTGAACAGAGCTTGAGAGCTGTTTGAGAGTGATGGGTATTGTGGAGTAAGTCCTTCAATGATTGACTGGATGTTGAAAATGACTCCTAAGGTTAGCCTACTTACATAATGAGTGTTTAAAAAGGATGCATTGCTATGCATATTATAATGTTAAAAACAATTGTAATTATATAAAATTTCAATTTATGAACTTACTACAAGTATCATTATTCAACAAAATGTAAAAGTTTTATGCAAAAATTTCCAACTTTCAATAACTTCTGGTTGGAAGGAGATAAAGCAAAGATGCAGAGACAAACATTGTAGGCTCTGGAAAGAATGATAGGCTACTAGTTCCAGTTCAATAAATTTATCAAGAGCTAAGATTTACGAGCCCCTTGCAGTTGAAAAGATAGTTTTGGGGAAGCATGCGTTAGGCAACCAAGGCCTATGAGCTTTTAGACTATGTCATGTATACCAAAAAAATGAAAAAAATTCAGTATTCCTTGAATTTGTATAGGTTTCATTTTTTATTTCGACTGGACTAAGAGCAAAAATGTAATACTAGTATAATCTACCCAATACAGAAATTTACTATCCCTGTTCGATACTCCTAACCTCTGCTCAACCTGCCCCTTCCAAGATACGTCCATCATAGCAATTCAATTATCTCAATTTTATTATATTACATTATTAATTCAATTCAATTTTATCATATTATTTTATCATTAAAAAATAAAATTTATGAGACCTTTTGAGAACAGAATGGTCTCTCGGAAAGAGAACAAAGCTTCTCACCCGATTCAAGAATTCAATTGAACTAATTAAGTTCTGGAACTAAAGTATCCATTCAAATTGTAAGCCGATATCTTGAAAAAATGAATCAGAAAGTGTCTTTATATAATACATTTTGAGTGAGCAAGAAACACCTTCCACGTTGTATTTGAAGAAGGAAATTTCCATAGCAATTTGCACTAATGAGACAGTATCAAAGAGAAACCAACAATAATTAGCTGTTTTGCGTCTATAAAGGAAGTACCGGTATCCTATTTCATAATGGAGAATAACGATTGATGGGAAAGTGAAAGATCAAATGCAGAACAGGCTGGTTTCTGTGGAGAATCGTGAGAGGGAGCATTACTAAAGAGCTTTGTTTGAGAAAGAGGGTCTCTGAGAGCTTCAGTGTGGTGGGTTTGTTAGAATTCAGGCTACCAACTGCGAAGGATCACGTGTAATAATAACAAAGGCTGGTGCTGAGCACTTGTGAGTTTTTAATACTCGCAAGAGAAATTTATAATCAACTCTTATTAGGAGAGGCCGGTGAAAGAAAGAAAAAATTGAGGTAAATTAATTTAATAGAATTCCCACAGAGACCTAGGCTTCTGCTGAATGAGATGCAGTTACGGTACATCAGTATTGGTGGAGTCGGTGTGAAAGAAGAAACTTTGGAAGCAGTGATATTTGTAGCATAACTTAGACATGGCAATATAAGATGGCTTTCCCGTCAGACCGGCATGGAGTAGGAACTGTTTCGCTGTCACGTCATAAAACTGTTGCTTGAAACTTACTGCTTTCCTCGCCTGAGCTCAATTCAATCGCATCTGCTCTGTAATTTACACCCTCGATTTCACTTTTACTGTAACATGCTGCATTACGTGAAGAAGTGAACGAGCTACCCTAAGCAATAAAATGTTTTTGCCTTTGACACATTTAGCTGTGCTTATTGATTGAAACATGAATCCCTCTCTAATAGTTATTGAACCTGATCTCAAGAATATCCACAATATTCAGTCTCAAAAAGTTAAAAATTAAGAGAACGAAGAGAACTATAAATGAAAATGAGAGAGGGTAAATGGAGTGTTTGGAGAAGAATGAGATGATAAGATGGGAGTAAGCATTCTGTGATCAAAGAATCAGTAGAAATAGGAGTCACTAGATATTGTAAACAACGGTAATGAACTTTTTGTGGAGCAAAAATATGTTCAATTCCCGTATTGATTTTATAGTGGTAGGTGTTTGTCGAATACTGAGCTGCACGGCCATAATTGAGTTCCAGGTCAGTAAAAATATTTTAAATTCTACCACTATGAATCAATAAATGAACATAGAAGATCACACGATGTTCATTCGAGTTGATATAATCTTCGAAAATAACAGTTGACTATAAATATTTAAAAATACCAAACTCTGAGAGAAATGTCGAGACAATTGAATAAATGAGTGCTCTATAATTTTTCAAGCTTTATTCCAACAATTAATTTAACTTTATTCATGTTTATTTTAATGGATTGATGCCAAACACCTGACTGGTAATTGGTAATGATAATTTTTAAGATCGTCGTTCCAGGGGTGGATTTTGCCAACGGTATTAGTGGTTCAATAATACGGGTTTGACCTTATTTTCATATCACGCTTGTAACAGTGAGTATTGCTGTTGTAAAGTATTGAGGTCTGTGCTGTGAGTGAATAGGCTTAGGGGCCCATCATCCTTATATGCAGAGGTGAAAGCTTCAATTAAAAAATCCGACTCATATTGAAGTGAACGTTGAGCTGTCCAGCCCTTTGCAAGCTTCCGAATCGTCCATATTATTCGAACGACATGCGACCGATCAATTAGCGATCCGTAAATGGATTGATCACTGTTGGAATCGGTGGCTCAGATCTGTTGAGCGCTTATGCATAGAGCTTTTACAATATAGATGACTGGTCAACCATCCATTCACTGCGCGTAGGCAAACCGCTTACGCAAAAACACACTACTGCAACTGATTCATAGCAACTACAATATGAATGTAGATCCAGTGCAGGAAATGCCTGATCTAACCTGGGAACTATTCGATCTATTTCGTTCAGCCGAAGGATCCGCACGTGTTCACGAAAAACAACCATCGGGATCGCATTTTCTAATTTGGGGAGGAACAACAGAAAACGCCCAACTTCGCCATGAAATAAGCATTTGATTCCTATCAAACAAATCCATTAAAAAACCTTGAATCCTGGAGTGAAGAAGCTCTTTTTTCCCCCTCTTTAAAAAGTGGTCGGAGAACAACCATATCAATAGCAATGAATTATTTCAGTGTTGCATTTGCGTAGTAGAATAAAGGAATTACTATGTGCAGTGAATTTATAATGTGAATATAAGCGCACTGTTGCTGTTCATGAATAGTATCTAATTGCTTAGTAATAATATCAAATTGAACACCGATCTTTTCAGACATATCTGACAGCATTTTAAAATTTCATGAGCGCAATGATGCATTTTTAAGGTTTGAAATTACCATAATAATTATTAGAATAGCAAACTGGAATAGGACGTCCCTAACACGGGAAGTAGAAGGAGCGGGGCATAGGCTTATACTTAGCTAAAGCTCCTGTGCCGGAATTTATGGGCATGGCTTGTCGAAGCCTTCAGAGTTCATATTTGGAATAAATTTGCAGGTAATTTCATTTGTTTCAGCCTCCAACCACAACCGATCGCTTCCCTTTGGTGCAATGCAGATAACTACTTTCATTATGGCAAACCCCCCCGGTCAATTACTGCTGGTAGAACTGAATGGTTTGTTTCTAAATGTCTGAATATTATTTTTATTTTTATTTATTTCATTTTATTTGATTCTTCACGTAAAAATCACAAAACAGAGTTTAGAATCTAGTGATGTGTGAAATGTCATTTAATTATTCAAAATGGAAAAGAAAGAAAAAACCATGATATGTGGATCACTTATAAACCCACTGTCATACCCCAAACCCAAGAGCAAATCAGCTATTACATAAATAGAACACTAGCAGTGACCATACTATATTGGCAAATTGGGTGAGAGGCTATCTTCTCAAAAATTCCTCAACTTTATAGGGACACATACCTATGAGAATGGTTTTTAATTTTTTTCAATAAAACCAGGAAGTATGCCACTTTCCTTGACGATCTGTGATAGGACATTGTAAACCTTGATACCCATGTAATAAGGGCCCTTCTCCGAAGAGAGCCAGCCTGTGCTCTGGATAACTGAGTCCCCCTGAATCGCGTGTTATATAAATGTGCCACTTGTCTCTCCTGGAAACGGTCCTTATTTCTAAAAACAAATAGAGCTAACTCTAAGACATAAACTGTTGGGGGCTTGTAAGGAGGGAGTGTTCTCCTAAATATGGGTCTGCAAGAACATCTGTCTGTCGGGCCGAATATTTGTCTTTCAAAGCTTTTTTTTTGAGTCCTGAAAATAGATTTCAAATTCTGTTGTTCTGCCCCAAAGAAATGATACCAAAGCGTAGATGGGATGCAAAATAAGCATGGTACACAATTAACGCTGTGCGCTTACTCTGTGCTCCGCAATCCCACGAGATCACACCCACCGCAAATGTTGTTGCTACTATACAGCTTCCTCAACAGTTCAGAAGAGTGAGACTTCCACTCATATCACTATCCAAGAACAATCCCATAGCAATGGGTTTCCATAACAGAGGGCTTCAAAATTGGTATCTGAGTCTAGGTTTAACATGAAAACGTCTCCCTGGGCATTTCTGAGCATGAAAAGGCTTACTATAAAATGGTTTTTACTAGGGTTCAATGACAAACCATTATAGTTGAACCACCTCATTAAAGCTCATTCAAACAAGTTTTTGCTCCCTCAATCAAAGAATCAACATTTCCACCCTTAACGAGAGCAATGTTGTATCATCAGCAAATAGAGTTAGATCATAATTAATAAACTTTGAGATGTCATTTACATATACCAGATAGAGCAATGGTCCCAAAAATAGATCCCCTGTGGAATACTCCCAATTCATTGCCAACCAAGCAGAGTTGAAAACCATTCCATCAGCAACAACTGAAACCCATGGTATCTACCCCAAGAATGATTGCAGCCACAAAAATTCAACTCCCTCACACCATAGTGCCACAACTTGGACAAAGCAGGTCATGATCCACAATCATAGGCCTTGGACAGATCGCAAAGATACCAAGTACCGTCTGCGATCCATTCAAAGCACTAAGAGCCTCCTTATTCAGTCCAAACACAGCATTGTCAATACCTCTACCCTCCTGAATCCAAACTGTGAATCACAGAAAAGATTATTCGCTCAAAATAGGAATTCAACTAAATATGAACTGCTCTCTCAAATATTTTGAAAATACCTCCTAGAGAAATTGGTTTGAAGTTTGACATTTCATGAATCACCCTTCTTCTACAGTGGCTTTATGGATGAGAATTTTAGTAAATCTAATTCCCCCTGAACAACAAATTGATAACACGGGGAGAGGTTTTGAAATGAGCTGAGCAGTTCGTTTCAAAATAAATGTTGGAATTTCATTCCACCCTGATGATCTGCTATTTTTTAAACCATTGATAATATTGAGTACCTCATCACATATTATTTCTTTGAATTGGAAAGCTGTTTTAGGCTTATTATGGGAGCAACAAAGGTCCTCTCATATCTCCTTTCACCAGCCAAATTCCTTGAAGACAAGTTTATATATCCTTCAGCAACTGTATTAAAATACTTATTGAAGGAATTGGCCACCTGTTGTGGATCAGAGATCAAGCTGGAGCCCATCTTGAGTATTGACAAGGACTGCAGTTTCATTATTACCAAGTGTATTTTTGATAACCCTCCAAGTTGTCTTTGTTACATTGCTTGGAGAAGTAATGCAGTGAGATAGGAATTTCCTTTTTGCCAATCTTATAACATTTCTCAGAATTAGTTTATATTTCTTGAAATATTCCAAGTGGTAGGGTTAGGATTGCAATGCAACATCTCAAGAATTTCCATTTTGTTTACATGATACCTTAATACCTTGAGTCAGCCATCACCTACAAGCTCTGTCACCAGTGTTCACCTTGAATGTTTTCAATGGAAAAGACTCCAAGAAACATTGTCTATAACTATGTAAAAACCTGCCAAAACCCTCCAAACAGGAAGTGGCTCTCAAACAACTCTCCCAAGTCTCCCTTTCTAACAGTGAGGTAAAATTTTTAATAGCAGGTCCTGGAAAATATCTTTTACTTACATAGGATCCTTTAATTTTCAAAGCAGCTTCAGAAACCTGAAAGAACAATGCATGATGGTCTGACAGCCCAATATCCAGAGTAGTACAGTTCAAATTACTTATTTCTAAGTTTGTCAAAATAATATCTATGCAAGATATAGATGTGTGATTGCATTGAAATTGAACTCTAGTAGGGGAATTATTCATAGGTCCTAAATGATAAGAAGAACATAGATTCAGGAACCTTTCGCTATTTATTTTTCTCTGTCATGTAACCCATGTCCAGAGGTATTTATTAAACATATAAAACTATTATTACAATATGTGAAGTTATACTACTATACTAATACTACTTTTCTAAACTATCATGAAGCATCCCACTATAGAGTCTATGTGTCGGGATGCATTTTGTCTAATATACAATATAAATCAAATATTCTACTTTACTTAAATATTCTTCTAGTGTATATACATATGTATTTTTTAAATTTCGGTTATTTGATGAAAATAAGTATAATGTTAGTACCTTACAAATATATGATACATATATATATATTTTTTACTATTTCATGATTATTTGGAAATTAATAAAATAAAAATTTTAATAAGCTGTATCGAAATATTTGTTGAACATTTTATGATAATAAAAATTATTTAAGTTTATTTACAACTTTTTAAATTAACCAATACATAATAATTGCTCGCTATCATTATTCCCAATGCTAATTAACATGGATTTTGTACTTTTCTTGAACTTTAGGATGCCCATTCCAATTATTTCAGCAGGCAATAAATTGAAGATTTTGCATCCTATGTATAGGGCAGACTTTTGACCAAAAGTTGTGTTTCTTCTAACTATGTACAGGTCTCTATCCCTAGATCTTGTATTGTGTGCATGATCTACGTTGCGTGTTAAATGCGGATTTGTTTTGATGAAAATGAGAACTGTATATATGTATAGTTGTCGCACACTTAGAACTTTATACTCTTTAAATAATTGCTCGGTTGGGTAAAGTCTGGGTCTATAACATATTATTTTTAATAAAAGCTTCTGAACTTTTATGAGCGGATCTACATGATTGTGGTATGTACCTCCCCATACAAGTATTCCATACCTAACAATTGATTCAACCAGTGCATAATAAATTGTTCTCAGTTTATGGGCAGGCAAGATCTGACGTAGTTTCACAAATATATAAACAAGTTTCCTTAGTTTAGAGACAATATATGATACATGTTTGTCCCATCGAAAAAGGTCATCAACTACTATTCCTAGATATTTAATTTGATCTACTCTATCAATGATAGGACAGTTGCAGGGCAATATAGTCTGTGTGCAATTGTGTAGTTTAAGAGTATCTTGCTGAGGTTTTTGTGCGCTTGTCAGTGAGAAAGCCAAAAATTTAGTTTTTCAATGTTTAGTGTGAGTAGATTTTTATTCAACCAAAGCATGACTTGGCGCATCTGCGACTCTGCCAAATTAAACAAACTGTTCCAATCTTCTTCCTGAAACATTATGGCTGTATCATCAGCAAAGGCTACCATCTCTCCTTTTATATCTAGAGAGCACAATTCATTTGCAAATACTAAATATAGAATAGGTCCCAATACTGTTCCCTGTGGTACTCCATATTCAACAGTTGTTTCTTGGCTGATTTTATCACCAATCTTTACACTTTGTGCTCGTTCATGAAGGTAGGACTTGAACCATTCAAGTACTATACCCCTGATTCCAATACTCTCAAGTTTTTTACACAGCAACTCGTGTGAAACTGAGTCAAATGCTTTTGCTAGATCAAGAAAGACTGCTAGACACTTCTTATTACTGTCTAGACTATCGGTTACAAACTTTGACAGCCTGAAAATTGCATCCTCTGTACTTCTACCAACTCGAAACCCATACTGATTAGAAGATAAGAGCTCATTTCGTTCCAAAAAATCAATTAATCGCTTTTTCATGAGTTTCTCCAGAATTTTGAAATATTACTAACCAACGAAATAGGCCTATAATTACCAATAACTATCCTATCACCACTCTTGAACAGGGGCCTAACACATACTTTCTTCATCATACTTGGAAAAGTTCCTTGTTCAAAGCTCATATTGAATATAAACATTAGAGGTTTTGTAATGTGGTTCTTAATTATTTTAACTATTTTATTATCAATTCTATCAAGACCTGGTGAACTTGATGTACGGAGTGTGCCGATTATAGACAGGATTTCATGTTCATCAACTGGCGTCAGAAACATTGAAATGGCCGATCTATTAGCAGAAATGCAACTATTAACAATTTCTGGTAGAGTTTTATTCAAACTTTCCATTATAGACTCAGCCATCTTCCTCCCAACAGATGCAAAATGATTGTTTGTGAACTACATCATTTGAGTTATCTCTCATTGAAATGATGTTCCCATGTATATCAATTCTATCAATTTCAGGTTTTTTCTTTTGTATTGTATCAGTTTGCTTCTCTAATTGTTGACCATGTTTTCTTAAGATCATTCCCTGCATTATCGATTTTCTGCTTGAAGTATTCTATTTTAGTTTTTTTAATCAATAAATTCAGGCAATTCCTATATCGACGATAATGCTCAGCTAATTCAAGATCATTATTAATTTATTTTTCTCCTTCTATTAAGTGAATCTCTTGTACGAATTGCTCTGATTAAACCTAGTTATCCATGGCTTTATTGGCGTTAATTTTCTTTTAAGGCGATAGATATTGGTATTTTCATTATAAGATTTTGCAATATTTCAATAAAATTTTCATATGCAACATTGGTTTCATCACTATTGAATACAGATTCCCATTTCTCTACAGCAATATCATTTTTCAAAAGTCTATTATTAGACTTTTGATCCAATATATTAATATTAAAGTCGCCACAAACAAATATAATTTTCTTTATTGACTCAAGACGTAATCTTTTAAAAAGCAATTCAAGACTAAATAAAAATTCCTTGAATGAAGCATTGGGTGGCCTATAGATTGAAACAATAACAGTGCCCCTTCTTTGTTGAAAACAATCATCCCTCAACTCCACTGCCGAAATCTCAAGCAAACACTCCACTGACAAACCGCCAATATCATCTCTCACTAGAAAAGAAATTTCATCTCTTGAGTAGAACTGCAACTCCTCCCTAGCCTTATTTTCCCTACAAAAAAGAGACCTCAAGGAATAGCCAGTGAGAGAGTTTAGGATACCTGAATTTGCCTCCCCAGCCAATGCTCACTCAAACAGATTGCCAATGGTCTAAGCTTATAAGTTTCAAAGGCAGCCTCTATTTCATCAATTTTCCCTGCAAACCCCTGGATATTCAAACACATAACATATGACCTGTCGAGTCCATTCAGATCCATAATCTCACCTTGTTCCACCCTTGACCCATTACTTTCATCTATTAAGGACTCTTGCTCTGTTAAATCTACACAATTATTTACCTCTGTCATAAAATTCACCTCTTTTGTAGAAGTGTTGTCTATATTCCTCTTCTGAACATTATCTTTATTCATGTCATTTATTTGCCTTGATAAAAAATAATTTTCATTATAGTTGTCATGATTAATCAGTTTAAATCAATCAGGTCACATGTCTCAACAGATTGAATATTGTGTGAAGGTTGTATGGTGTCTTTAAATGCAATTACATTATTCTTTTTCTGCTTGTAAAGGCTGCCGTTTTCATGTGTCTGTTCTATCTGCTCTCTTTTTTCTGTTATGATACCGTTTTCTTTCCCAACCTGTTCATATGAAGGCCGTACCGAGTATGCTTAGTCGGTTCAAACATCCAGAGATCGACAATTTCAACGTTGCTCACATACTGAATTTTTGGGATGGCTCTATTCAGTTTAGTAATCATCAAATTTATGTGTGAGTTAGCAAATAAGTCGTACCTGTAAGGAATAGTAGTAATAATTAAATTTCTATTAGCATGTTCCTCCATAACCCTGACCAGCCACCTCAGATACACCTTAATATGTTCTCAGAAAAATCATCAGTGACACTATTTATATCTCCTATTATAATCGTCCATTCATTTTCCCTATTAGGACTAGTTTTTATCTGTTTTTATCGGGGAGAGTACTCTGCCGTGACCGGTCGATTTTTGTAGCGCTCTGTAATCTTTTGTGTTTTGATCAGGGTTTTTTCAAGTATTTGTTAATTGTGATGGTGCATTTCATAGGTCTCAACCTCCTCCAAAGTGGTGTAGTCAGAATAGTGTTTTTCTCAACCATATACGTGCAATAGTGTTTTAAAGTGTAAAAATTGTGTAAATATAAGTTTGTAAACTCTCTTATCCATGTGATTCTACAGTTTGAGTTCTTATCGAACAATCCAAGATAAGACTTATTCCTTTATGCTCCTCCTTTTCGCTTTCAAAACGTTTTTCGACTCTATCCTCGCTAATTTCCCTTTTATAGTGATATCGTTATCGATTTTTTGGACACTTCATCGTTTATAATCAACCGGAGAAATCTAGTCATTGCTGTTGCCATATTCCCACTGTGATTCTATTGTTTTGCTAGGTGTAGGCTGGGGGTGTATTTATCTTCATCGACAAAATTTATTCAGCTTTATTAATTCAGTTACCATTTCGTTTTATAATCGTTTATGATACAGTGTTACACATGACAGGGACACGTGCATTGCTCATGCTGATAGAGGTACTGGTAGCGTCTGTTCTCCAAGTTAGGAGCGGCTATATAATAGTATCCTCACCGAATAACGCCGTTTTAAGCGTTTTCAGTTGCATTTCTATCAAGCGATTGAATGTGGTACCCTTTACCCTTGAGTTGAAAAATTTGACAAAAGCGGATGAGCTAGAAAGTGGCCAACGGTAAGGATGTGTCAGGCACAGGAAAGGCCAACACATTAAAGATCCACGCAACGGATATCTCCTAGTTGAGAACGAATATTCCACTAGAAAAAAATAGATGAATACAAATAGTAATATAGATGAAAAAAATAAATAAATAAAAAAATAAATAAAAAATGTATTGAAAAAAAACATATAGATAAGGTAGAACAATCTCAAGTCGATTAAGAACACAAACAACACATTGAGACCCAGGTTGTGATATGGATTAGATATGGAAGGTATAAGAAGAAAATTCCTATTTTGAAGATTGGTACTTGGAATGTGAGAAACCATGAATAAGGAGAGAAAACTAGAGAATCTCAAAAGAAAATGTACCGATACAAAATGGACATACTTGGTTTTAAAGTGATGAGGTGCGATGGGTGGGAGAGGAGAAATGATTGTTAGTGACTTCAAAGATAATTTATAAAGGAGGAGAAAAGAAGAGGAGTTGGCTTTATTTTCAAGACAAGTTTGGATAATCAGATAAAGAAAGTATTACCGAAGAGTGAGAGAGTCTTGGGAATAAGGTTCAATAGTGATCCAGTAGATACATTAATGTTTCAGATATATATGCCAACAAGTGATTCAACGGAGGAGAAGTGGATGAGGTATACAAGCAGGTTGAGGAGGTGATTGAAGAGGCTGGAAGAATTAGGTGAGAACAATACTGATGGGAGACGAACAGTATTGTTGGGGAGGGAGCTGTAGCTGATGTTGTGGGACGATTTGGATATGGCAAGAGAAACGAAAGAGGTGAGAAATTGATAGAGTTTTGCAAACAGTTCGGTTATTGGATAACAAATACGTGGTTCAAGCAACAAAAGAGGCGTTTGTATATCTGGAAAAGTCCAGGAGATCTAAGAAGATACCAAATAGATGTTAATCTTAGGGTTGAACCAAAGCTTTAAAAACAGTGTTAAGAAGGTAAAAACATGTCCAGGAGCTGACATTGATAGCGCGATCATAATTCTTCTTGAGCATCAGAACGAGACTGAAGCATGTGGAAAAGCGAAAAACACAATTAAAGTGGAATAATGATAATTTTATGAATGAACGTGAGAAGAGTGTTTTCTTTAAAAAGGTTAGAACGTTTATGTTCTGCAGGAAAGCTGATCAGGGAAATGATATGATTGATAAATGGAGAGGTGAAAAAATGCAATTATAAGGTCTCTTGAGGATAATATTGGAAGAAAAACTAGAGTTGCTAGAAAGGAATGGATAACACAAGAAGATGTTGGAAAAGATGGATGAGAGACGAAAATGGAAGAATGGTAATTCGGAGCATGATAGGATTCAGTTATAGAAGACATGGATAATGAACTTAGAAGAGAGACTGATAGAGCGAGAGAGGAATGGATGATACAACAATGTAGAAGAATTGAAGAGCTGGAAAGATACAACAAGACTGAGGAGATGTATAGGATTGTTAGAGAATTAACACAAAGAATAAAAACAAGGAATATTTCCAAGCAAGGAATGCAAAATAAAAATGGCAGATGACTTCAAATATCAGTAAAAAGAAGATTATTTGGGTAGATTATATCAAGGAGTTGTATGATTCGAATGCAAATAGAGAACATGAATGATGTGGAAGAAGCAATATTTGTATGAAGAGAACAACAACTGGGATCTGGAAATAACAGAGTGTGAGGTTTGAAAAGCTTTCAAAAGAGCTCAATAGAAATAAGCCATAAGGGAGTTGATTGTATACCGTCCGAAGCTTTGAAGGCACTAGGACCTTATGCAGTATCCAAAATAACTACTTTGTTGGTGCAACATTTATGAATCAGGAGTTTGGCCCTGAAGAATTATTGAAAACTATTTTTTGCTTCCTCTTCCAAAGAAGAAAAATTTGGCAACAAAATGTGAAATTTATAGAACCATTAGTTTCACTGTGTCATCTCACTAAAGCAATGACAAAAATTGTATTTAAAAGGATTGAGAGCAAAATTGAGAGGCACATTGGGGATGATCAGTTTGGTTTTAGAAAAGGAAGAGGAACAAGAGAGCCTGTCTAAGATTGATCAACAGAAATATGGATGCTGGATCTTCTGCCACAGGGAACTTTGTATGTGTTTTTTATTGATTGGAAAAAGGCTTTCGATCGAGTGGATTGGACCGGATATTCTATTGAGGATTATGTAGAGGTTGAACTGGACTGGAAAGACAGGAGATTGATAAGAGAGTTGTATAAAGGGTCAGAGGGTTGTTGTGAGAGTGGATGGAGTGAGGAGACAGAGGAGCTGATGATTGGAAGAGGTGTGAAGACAAAGGAGATGCTGCATCTCACCGGCTTTATTTAACACTGTATGCAGAAAATCTTCTTGAAGAGGCATTACAAGAGGCGACTGGTGTCCGGATTGGAGAGGCGGCACTATCAAAACCATCAAGAGTACGCAGATGATCAGGCTTGTCGCCTTGCAGAG
The DNA here is from genome assembly GCA_017141385.1 of Sogatella furcifera. Taxonomy (NCBI): domain Eukaryota; kingdom Metazoa; phylum Arthropoda; class Insecta; order Hemiptera; family Delphacidae; genus Sogatella; species Sogatella furcifera. The sequence goes on from CM029546.1 coordinate 29,330,268, forward strand.
TCTGAGAGATAGAGTTGCAAAGAATGGTTTACAGGTATATACAACGCTTGTAAAAGGTATGGAATGGATATTAATATTTCTTAAAACTAAAGAGGATTATGCGTGTTTGCAAAGACAGGAGGGATCAAGAATCAGAATTAAGACTGGAAGGAGAGAGTTTGGAACAGGTTGTTCAAAGGTTCAAGTATTTGGGTGGTTTGGTGACTGCAAACGGTGGTTGTACGCTGAAGAGATCAATTCTCGTATATGCATGGGTAAATCGGCTTTTGTCGAGGAAAGCAGAAAAATATTCTAACAGCAAGAGGAATAGCATTGAAGCTGAGAAAACAGTTTGCAAGATGTTATGTCTGGAGTGTGGTGTTGTATGGGTCGGAGACATGGACACTGAGGAGGAGAGAGGAGAGGTATTTGGAAAAGCTTTGAGATGTGGCTATGGAGACGGATGGAAAATATCAAGTGGTCGGATAGGGTCTTGAATGAGGAGGTGTTGGAAAGAAGAGTGGGAGGAGGAAAAGTATATTAAAGACAATTCGAAAGAGGAAAGCAGGATGGCTGGGTCATATTCTGAGAAGAGATTGTATACAGAGAAAGGTAATGGAGAGAAGGATTGAGGGTAGAAGAGAGAAGAGGAAGAAGACGGTTTGGAATGCTGACAGACATTTTGCAAGGAAGGACACTATGAGGGAAGTGAAGGAAATTGCTCCAGGATCGTGTGAAAAGTGGAGGACTTCGTTCTGATACCTGTCTATGGACAGTTTTACAGTATATATATATATATATATATATATATATATATATATATATATATATATATATATATATTTATCTGAGAATCGTTTAATATAGATTGAGAAATTTTTCAATAGGAGCTCCAGGAGCTACAAATGAGAATTATAATGTAAATTTGAGGGCAAAGGCCTGAGTCCAGCAACTCACGGACTCCCCTCCACATGACTATCCGACCATATGTTAATCTTCACTTCTATCAGATCTCCTAAGATTGCTCATACTACTTATGCATGAAAATTTATCTGTGGGAATTCATTTGGATCGAGTTTCAATTTCTTTGAATAGAGCAATATCATTTGCTAGATCACTAATTACCTTCGCTAGAAAGACAACAATTTGTCTCCTCTGTTCTGAGTAGCTGTTGGCGACTCTCCAACAGATCTCTCTGTGAAACCATAATATCCTTCTCTGTAAACCTATCGTTAACATTTTTTAAATAATCAACAGATTTGCGATGCAGATTCAATAATGATTCAATAGTTGAGGAGTCTTCCACCCCCGTGGATAGCGACTTGGTCCTTGATTTCCCTATCACTGCTGTCCTCCTTTCAAATAGAGTCATATACAACATCAAGAGGAACCATCAGTCTGTGATGCGATATCTATCATGTGCTTAGAAGTTGCTGTTACTAATTTCCATCACACTTCCTATTTGTAGTAGCTTCCTCCACTTTCCATCAATTGCTGCTCCCCTAGTTCTACTGCTCTATCTGTCAACGCATTTTTCATGTATTCTGGTTTTCAGCCACTCTCTTTGCCTAAGATATTTATTTTTCCTCTGAAATAGATTTATATTTTGAGGTTTCGAGTTACTTAAGGCGAGAGTAGTGATGATGTAGTGAGGACTTGGACCCTGTCGAATTTGCATCATCGCTATCAACATTTTCTTCTTGTACGTCTAACACACCGTTTAGTTGCTGGTGGATCATGATTGTGTTCACCTGGCTCTCCCACCACTTTAGATTTAATAGAGTCAGTTCGAATGCAGCTTGAGCAGTATTTATTAGTACAACGCCATACAATTTCCCCTGAGCGCTGTTTGACTGCCCTACTGTACCGGAAATCTTCAAATACAATTCCTGGCTGCCCTTTAGCAGTCTTTATAAGTTCAAGTGACATTATTATCGTATGCAAAGACTATTACACTTGAACAGAGAGAATATTGTGACTCATAAACACAATTCTTACAGTAATAATATTTAAATGCAACTCAATACCAGTAAGAAACAATACGACTAGACGGATACATCAACACCTATTTATTTGCTAAAATATTAAATGTGATGAAACTACTCTAAATATAGAAGTTAGTATTGAAAGAAAAATGAATGTCCTAGGTATCAATAGTTTTTAAATTATCTATTCCATGTTGATTATTACATTCGATTGATAATTTTTATTTTATTTAATATTATTTTTTTTAATAGGTTTTAAATGAAAGAGGAGACAAAATTTGAAATTTAGACTGAAATGTGATGAAATTAAAAGTAACTATTTAATAAAAATTAAAGAGATATCAGATATGTCAAATTATTATCGAAGAAGGAAAATTATTTCTTTGAGTCTTACTCCTCCAGATGAGTAACATTTATTACGATAGCGAATTTCCAAGAAATATCAAGTACCTAAAGCCGCGTATCGAAAGTCCGAGGCATGTGCTACGAATGCCTCGCTGTACAGTCTGTTGACACAAAAAAAGAGTACTACTACTAGTTACTATCTACCGCGTATCGACAGTCCGAGGCATGTGCTACACATGCCTCGGACTGTCGATACCGGGTTTGCTAGCAGCGAGGCAAACGCTGCACACAATTCGCAGCGAGCCGTGCCTGTTGCCTCGCAACGCACAACAAACAATTCTACAAACTAACCTCAAAATTGTACCCCATTCCTATGCATTTTTGTGATTAAGAATTCTATTTGGGTGCAGAAGGTTCTAATAGGCAATAATAAGCATTGCCTTGAATTTTTATCTACTAATTGAGCACAAACTAACCTCCAAAGTCAGAATTATCAATTGTCAGAGCTTAGTTGCTTTGTCTCCCGCTTGATGGCGCTAGTCAATTTGTTCGCGTGCTCGCATTTTTGGTTACAAAAAATGCAGATTTTTTTATTATAATTATTTTCATTATAATCATAATTGTATATAGTACTATATACTATACTATAATTATAATTGTTTTTGATTATTGCAGATTATATTCACACATATGCCTCAGCCATGAGTTTATACTTTTTTTGCGTCACCAGACTGTACTGCGAGGCATTCGTGGCACATGCCTCGGACTGTCGATACGCGGCTTAACTGTGATAAAGCGCTAGAACGTTGTTGAGTAAGACGAATAAAAGTAAAAACAACAATTGATATTGGTATCAGGGGTATCAAGGAAACTAGATGGAATTTTACAGATGAAGTGTAAATAATATTTTTGAGTGATAAGGAAGTCTACTGAGTTTATAAAGATAAAAATCGGAAGTAATACTTAGATACAACTCCAAACAAGTGACCAAACTACCGTATTCAATGAAACAACGGCAAAAAATTGATTAGATAGTTTCCTTACTTCCGTAGGAAGATTAACTGTTAATAATAAAGAGAAAAAATATATATATATATTTCAGAGTTATTGTTACAGGTTCTGCTCGTCTCTCAATCCAAACAAGTAAGAATAGTACGTTTTAAGGTAATGTGGCTCTTGTGAATCCAAATATCTATATCGGGCGTATCCCGTCCAGCTCCGGGACAAGCGCGACAGATATCCCGAGCAAGGCCGCACAGGGTTTACAAATTATTCACCCATATACGACGCTTACAGGGACAGTCTAGGAACACATTGAATTTGTTTGCCACTTACAGAATAAGAATAATTTATCATAAATAATGACTATTTTATAGATTTGTTCTTTATGAGAAGCAGAGCAAGCAGCCAAATAAAGATTGATGCGAAAAAAAAGCTTTTAATTCACAGGAATACAGCAATTAAATTATGGAATATTACTGTAGATCAGACTATAATATGAACGAATATGGGAATGAAAAAGACAACAGATTTAAAATAGCGATTTAATATTTGAATAAATTAGAAATATCTAATAAATTCCAATAAATAGATTTAATAAATTCGAGTTGAACTTGATTAGACTATCATATGGGAATGTTGAAAAAATAGAAATTCAATAATAGCGATTCAATATTTAATAGATTTAGAAGTATTTGATTAATTTTAACAAATAGATTTAATAAATTCTATTCAATCGAATTTTTTGATGTATCAGTTGACTAACTAGATAATTTGTAATAGTTGAGAAATAGAATTAATATTGTTCATTGTTATGTTAGATAGTGTTAATTTGATAATGGAAATGCTACAGTTGATCTACTTGTAATTAGTATTTACGACAAAAATTATAGAACTAGGTTATAAATTCATCTCCAAGTTATAAGTTATAACAAGCTCAGCCTATGCTTATCTAATCGCAGCTCCGAGACAGCACGACCGTCCTTCACCAGCTCTCTACCTCAACTCCTATGTAGATCTTCGATGGAGATCCTGCTATTCCTCTTGAAATTCAATGTCAAAATTAATATTCTCGACAAAATAATTACTCTAATATTAGTTTCAACTATTGCGTTGAATGTATTGAACTTGCTCACAATGATTCAAACTTTTGTAGCTGACTTTTGAATGTAATGTAATGTAATCTATTGAAACTCGATCATGTTTATTGAAGAAATAGAATATGTACATAGTATAATGCGAGATGATTCCATGTGGAAATTTTCATCCCCTTCCATGGACAGAAAACTCTCGACTATATTTCAAACCCGTTGCAACATTTTCAAGCTGATGATTTTTCAGTTCACTATTTAATCCGGCTTTTCGCGCTCATTTCAGATTCAAATCCATCACTTCGTTGCTTCTAAATAGCAACTCACTGGTGCTGCTGCTGCTACTGCTGCTGCTACTGCTGCTGCTATTTCCATTGATTGACAAGCACTGAGAACGAAGTACCCACATCAAGCAAGCATTTCACTTCAACTGTTCACCGCCTTCTCAATCGATCTTAATTCATTCAAACTGCGTCAGAGCCACTGCCTCTTGCTAGCATCCAGATTGCATTACTCTGCCAGGATTTCAAGCCCATTCCCAACAGCGGACATCATCATTCCAGGTTACAGGATGTGATAAGTATCCATCCATCATGGTTATCATTCATTCAAAATGGTCCAAACCCATCAAGCGCAATCAGAGGAGCCTTAGTTGCATTGTATAACGATTCATACTACATGCTAACACCTCATACGCCTATAATGTAGGGCAAAATTAATTGAAGCATCTATGGGCATCGTATTACCACAAAACACACTGATAAAATTGAACATAATGTTGAACACCGATTTTAAAACCTCTCCTCTTCAATACAGAATATTTAAAAAGAGAACAATCTATTTTCAGTCAAATTCTCACTTTTCATCTATGTGGGAACAATTATTTTTCTTCTTGTAGGAGTGTAATCAAGAAGTACTAGTATTGTTGATGTATCGTTTCCTCATGATGAATTCTTAATGAATGAAAGCTCTATGAAGCTCTGTTACACTGTAGAAACTCGATTCCAATCATTGATGAGATTTGATGTTGTAATGTGTATGTGTTTAGTATACTGATAAAGAAATAATTAAAATATTCCAGAAGATAACGAAATTAATCTAGCTGAAGTTCCAACTACAAGAAACGTACTTTTTTGCAATAGCAAGGTTTTTCTTTTTTCTTGGGCCTCTGAATTAGGTTACTTCAATACTGGAACTCTGTATCGTAAATCGATGATAATGGTTATGTGCAATGGATCTTTCTGGTTTCGTCTTGATAAGTCATCCACCAATATTATGACGAAACAGGTGAAGTGCCCGTATCATTGTGACAATTTAAAAGTGTCACCACTGTTCACTAAACATCCCAGGTTGCAACCATTGTATTATTCAATAAAACACATTGAATTTAAATTGAAAACCCAGCTTCAGATAGCCAATGCTAATTGCATGTGCGTCATAGTGGTTGGAGTTGAGGCTCTTCAATGGAAGAATCGGTGGAGTGTCGGGCCAACAGTGGGTTATGAGGAAAGTAGTAGAGGTCGGTAATAGAATTGCCTCCTTCAGGCCTCCCGACGCTTGATGCGAAATTTATTGTAGCAGACCGCGTGCTGTGATCTGATTAGTGCTCCGAATTCAATTGGTCAGTCCGGAAATTTCGAATTTCGACATTGATGAGATTAGATGTTGTATTGTGTATGTGTTCAGTAAACTGATGAGAAAATATTTATTGACTAGTGATCAATACGATGTATACATATTACTTCAAGTGTATGAACAGTCACATAAATTAAGAGGCATTCAAATCATGGAGGCATCCATCAACGCATATAACATTTCGATGTGAATATTATTCTTGAATATTAACGTATAGAGTATACAGCCTCTCTGATAATATCCAATTCAGAATTGGTTTCACGAGACAATAGTTCATACTTGGTTCAAAGAATAGGCCCAGATGCACGGTTAGACCCATGAAATTAATATATATATTTTTTCCTTCTACTATTGCAATCTAGTCTCATAAGAGGCTAATAAGCAATTCATTTCTAACTTATAATTGGAATTTTGGACTAAGTTAGGAGTCCTCACTAGGACTACTACTTCTACATACTAATCAAATTATTCCAATATGACATACATAAAATAATAAATAATATTCAACTATGTAAATTTCACACAATTATCACTACTCTGCTTTTTTCTCACTATTACCACTGCTCTGCTTTTCACACCACATCACCACACAATTCGAAGGGTTTCGTCCGCTTCAGCCTGCGCGGCTGGGTGTTGTCAAGTAGCCGGGTAACTTCTTGGTTGACGTGCTGTTGGATCTTCACAGCATGTTTCCTAGCAAAGCGCCCAATTTCACTTTGGACGAACTCAACCTCCAAGTCTCTGTGGATATCTGCATTTCGGATGAATCTTGGTGCATTGACGATGTTCCTCAAGACCTCGTTGAATTTTATCTATGTTGCTCTTGCTGGCACAACCCCAGAGTTGAATTCCATACATCCATATGGGTTTCAGGATTTGCTTGTAGATGAGGATCTTGTTGTATAAGGATAGTGCTGAGTTCCTTCCTATCAACCAGTATATTTTGCTGTATCGGAGCCCTAGTTCTTCTCTTTTTTTCTTTACATGTGCCTTCCAGCGCAATCTAGCATCCAAAGTCATACCCAGATATTTAGCCTCATTAGCATATGGTACAGGTTTCCCAGTGATGATTAAGGGAATCTGTGTACATTTCCGGTTGGTGAAGTTTACTTGGACAGATTTTGCCTCATTAATTTTGATCTTCCATAGTCTGGTCCAATTACAGATTTCATTGGTAGCATCTTACAATTTTTTCATTGATTCCTGACAGTTACTATATGGGGTGACTTCATATGGTGTTTTTCCTGGTTTGAGTATCATGATGACTTCTGCAATTTTCCAGTGGTCAGGTACATATTTCAGTCTGAACACTGCATTTATAAGGTATGTGAGCTTTAAAAGAGCTTTTCTTGGCAACTGTTTCAATATATCACCAGTAATTAGGTCAAACCCTGGTGCCTTCTGGGTATTAATGCTGCTCTTGATTGTCTTCTCCACTTCACGTACAGTAACAGGTGGAATTTCTATTGATTCTTGAACCGTGTGTGGTAGTAGTTGATTGTCATCAAAGCTTTCATTAGATTCAAAGATGTTTTCTAGATGATTTGCAAACGTGACTGATTTTTGGTTGTTGTCTCTAGCCCCAGTGCCATCAAAGTTTCTAATAGGTGCATTTTGATTCTGAGGCCTCTTGATGCATTTTGTGGCTTTCCAGAGAGAGTATTCAGTACTTTTATCGTTAGTTAATTCATTGAGATATCTTCTGAATGTTTCATTTTTTAGTCTTTTTATTTCTCTTTTGAGTTGCTGGGACAGATTGTTCACCAGAGTTTTGTGTCTTGGATCTCTGGTATTCTGCCACTTTTTTCTAGCTCTTCTTTTCTCAATCAGTAAGTTCCTAATTTCTGCTGGATAATTGCTGCCCTGTGTCTTCTGTCTGATTTCTGGAGTACATGCCCAAGCTGCTTGCTGAATATCAACAACTAATTTTTCTATTTCTTTGTCAAGTTGGTCTCTACTTCTGAGAGGAACATTCAAGATTATTTTTTCTTCTAGAAGTGATCTTAATTGTTCCCAATTTGTGTATCTATTGCTGAGGAATGGAGTTTGATCACGCTCAATCACTGTTCCACTTATTGTTAGTAGAATCGGTGAATGATCTGATGTCAGGTCATAGCTATCTTCAATTTTTATGTATTTTGTGGAAATATCCTTGATGATGGAAAAGTCTATCAAATCTGGTATTTTCCCTGGGTCAGTAGGCCAGTAAGTTGGGTTACCACTAGTTAATACTTCACATTTGTATTCTTGAATTGCACTGAACAGTTCTCGACCTTTGGTAGTGGTTAATCTGGATCCCCAAAGTGTATTTTTAGCATTGAAGTCTCCTCCTACAATGGACCGTTTTCCAAGATGTTTAAATAATTCCAAGTAGTCTTTACACTTGATTGCATGCCTTGGAGGACTATATAGTCCTGCTATACATAAAGTAAATCCTCTTAATTTCAGTGATATTATTGTAGCTTGTATCTCTTCTGTTTTATATTCAATTTCCTCACTATGCTGGATAGATTCTCTCACAATCACTGCACTTCCTCCCCTAGCTGAGTTATTTGGGTGTGTTGTGTGATACACTCTGAAGCCTCTGATTCTAAGGAAAGATTGGTTTGTCATGTGTGTTTCTGATATAAGACAAATATCCATTTTTTCACTACTAAGTACAAGCTCAAGTTCTTGCTGTCTTTGAAGTATTCCATTGGTATTCTATGCCATAATCCTAAAAAATCTCGCCATTAATGAGTTTTTCTATTCCCTGCCAGGATAGTGCTGCCTTCTAGCGTCTGTAGCCTCTTTTCAAACGATGAGAGAAGTGTTTCTTGTTTATCCAACTTGTTTAATTTAACCTGTAAAATCTGCCGGACTCCATCATCCTTTTGTCCATCACTTTTCAGTACGTTATCAAGTCCTCTAGCTGCAGCGGCATAGCTTGCGTGTTTGGTTGCATCAGCATTCCCATTAGATTTGGATGTGGCTGGTTGTGGCTGCTTTGAACGATTTTCATGCACGTTTGTTTGTGCTGGTAGTGTCTTATTTTTGCTTTTATTTCTGATCTTTTAAAGTTCAACAGCAATACTGCACCCACGATAGCTGGCTGGATGAGGTTCACCACAGTGAATACATTTTGGCTTCTCATCGGCTGCCTTGTCACAGTCTTTGGAGCTATGTTTTCCTGCGCACTTGACACAACGAAATTCCCGGTAGCAATATTTCTGTGTGTGGTTGAAACTTTGGCAACGCCGACACTGAGCTATAAGCTTAGATTTTCTAATTGCCTCTATTTCCACTTTACACCCCATAATGTTTGTAATTTCATATATCTTGTCAATTTCTTCTCCTGAATCAAACTCAAGCATGAACATATCTAATGGATCCTTGGTTTTCCATTTTAACTTGATGCTTTCATTAAGAATTTTGAATCCTCTGTTTCTAAGATCTTCTACTATACTTTCAGAGTCACATGATCTATGTAGCTTTTTAGCCATCACTCTTATCGGCCGAATTTGCTTGTTCTCATACGAGTGCCAAGTGAAATTCTCCTTGTTCAACTCCTTGGTGAGCACTCTGTAGTCCTCAACATTGATTAGGTTGATTTTAAAACTATCTTCTCCTAGTAATTTCAACTTGAATTCACGATTGGGAAGTATTTTCACTAGTTTCTCATGAAATTTATTATAAGATTTAATTCCATCCACAATTACTGGCGGTAACGGTGGATTCTTCTTTTTTTGTGGTGTAGGATCAGATGTATTGTTAGTAGAAGGATTGTCTTCTTTTGTTGGAGGGGACAGTGTTGTATTTAGCTTCCTCTTCTTATTTCTACTCTTAGCTCTCAGCCACTCTGTTTCTTTCGCGAGTAGATCATCATCTGTGCAGTAACCTGTATTATCAGTTGTATTCTCAGTAGAACTATCAGTTCTATCTTTGAAAACTCTTGAATTTTCTCCCTTACTCTTTTCACTTTTCAATTCATTTTCTAATGCAACTAGTCTTGTCTGGAGAAAATCTAATCTATTTTTCAACTCATTATTGTTTTCATTTGATAGCTTCAATTTCCTATCTGCATCATTCCAGGCTTTCAATAACAATTTTTCGGCTTCTGTAGGCTGTGTAGATAGACGTATTTTATATCTGTTGAAATTTTGAAATTATTATATGTTCCACACAGCACTTGATGATAATGACGTAACACTTGTTGAATGTAAAAAATGTTATGATATTCATAATTATAAATATATGTTCTCGAACCTTAATCCAAACAAATATGAATCACTCAGTCTTATCCAGCAGAACATTAGGAGCTACAATAGAAATATAGACGAGTTTTTAGTAACCCTAGAGGGATTAAATGTTAAATTTGATTTTGTTCTATTAACAGAAGCATGGCTTGGTAATAGAGACAGCGACCTTTTGAGCATCGACGGTTTCAATATTTTCAAAACGCATCGCAATTTGAATAGCAGTGATGGTTTAGTAGTCTATGCCAATAGTTCGCTGTCAGTTAATTGTAGGCAATTGACCATTGGCGGGGTGGCCACGGCCCTATCATTGAATTTCGGCTGGAGGGGGACTCCCTGCGAAATACTCCTGATATATCGAAGTCCCAACTCTAATCTAAATTTATTTATCCAGGGTTTGAGTGACTATTATAGCAACACTGATCAAACAGTTCCTAAGCTTAGAATCCTTGCCGGTGATATAAATTGCGATATTTTGAATACGCTCCCCAACTCACCCCATGAGCGCTATTTAGATATTCTCTATGAAGCTGGCTTCATTTCTTGCATTGACAAACCTACAAGACCAGCAAGTAATACATGCATAGATCACTACTTTTTGAAATCTCCCATTAATTACAACGTCAAATCAATCATACTGGAAAATGCTATAACAGATCACTTAACTACTTGTTTACACGTATTTCATTCCGGACCTAGATACCAAATTTCAGATAACGTGAGAATTACCTATAAGAAAAATTGGACAAACATTAACAATTCACTCTCTTCACAAAACTGGAATCATGTCACAGAAACACAGGATATCAACTCATCAGTTAATAATTTTATTAGTACAATTAATGAAATAATTCAGAATAACACATCTCAAATCACAGTTAATGCGAAAGCAACTAAAATCAAACCCTGGATAACATCAGGCTTAGTAAATTCTATAAGATACAGAGACAAACTTAAAAAACAATTAAGTAGACAACCGTTCAATGATAACCTTAGGAATAGATTTATCCGTTACAGAAACAGATTGCAATACCTCCTAAAACATGTTAAAAATAACTACTACAAGCAAAAAGTTACTGAGGCACACGGGAATCCTAAGAAATTCTGGTCAGTAGTCAACAATATAGCAGGTCGACCTTCCACCAGGGGGGCCTTCCCAGTTGAGAGCTTTTGTGGTGGTGGTGGTGCTGGTTCCCTCACAGACAATAGAGAAATTGAGAACGTTGCTCAAAACTTAAATAATTACTTTGCCTCTGTGGGGCGGCAACTGGCTGAAGCCATTGATCCAGTTGATGATACAGGTGAGGAAGTAGATCTTGTAACACACTCTCAATTCGTACTTAGGCCTGTTACTCAGCAAGAACTCTTTAATATCATAATGAACATAAGAGGGGCGTCGGCTCCAGGTTATGACTCTATCCCTGCGCGATTGATTAAAGAAAACATAAATACAATTATAATCCCTTTATTACATATAATTAACTTGAGTATCTGCAGTGGTGAATTTCCAGTAGCTTTGAGGGTGGCCAAGGTTATTCCCATTCATAAATCCGACTCCAAATCTTCCATGGCTAACTACAGACCAATCTCACTCCTTACAGTCACAGCAAAAATTTTAGAGAAATGTGTTAAAATCCAACTATCAAATTATCTTGAACTAAATCATATAATAGACAATATACAATATGGCTTCCGATCCAATAAAAATACTTCGGATGCCTTGTTTGATGTCACTAAATTTGTTACTCAGCAACTAGGTTCAAAGAAACGTGTACTTTTATCATTCCTTGATCTTGCCAAAGCTTTTGATTCAGTGGACAGGAATAAATTACTTGAAAAGCTAAAAGCAATTGGAGTGTTGAACAGGTCGCTGGATTGGTTCAAGAGTTACTTTACTAATAGACAACAGATAGTATCCATAAATGGTACTGAAAGCCCTTCAATTAATGTAGATTTTGGAGTGGTGCAGGGCAGTAACCTTGGTCCCATTCTCTTCATTATATACATCAATGATATTTCAAAATTGGAATTGGAAGGAAAACTTTATCTTTTTGCTGATGATATGGCCCTGGTCACCTATGGGAGTTCTTGGGAAGAAGTATACATTAAGGCCTCTAATGACTTATTAAAAATCAAAAAGTGGTTGGACAGGAATACCCTTACCTTAAATGTAAATAAAACTAAATATTTGCCTATTTTTACCAGAAGGGATGCCAATCCAGGGGGGAGAGAGCTGCGCTTGCATTTCTGTGGTGAGCCGCAGTCAGTCACCTGTAACTGCAGTATTGTTGAGTGTGTAGAAGAATTTAAATACTTGGGGGTAACCTTGAATAATAAATTCAATTGGGTACCTCAAATTCAGCAACTAAAAACCAGAATAAGGAGGTTTCTCTATGCATTTGGTCAGATCAGTCGGGTGCTGACTGTGGCTCAGTGCAGAACTGTTTACTATGCGTATGTTCAATCACTCCTGGAATATGGCATCCTAGCATGGGGTGGATCATCATCAGCTGTCTTGAGGCCTCTTGCCGTCTCACAAAAGGCTATCATGAAAAAAATTCTTAAGAAAAGTACAAGATATCCCACAAATCTCCTGTTCCAAGATTTCCCTGTTCTTGATATACGGCAACTTTACATTAAAAATTTAGCAATTCACATATTTAAAAACAGGACTATATTCACAAACCTTGAACACAACTATCCAACTAGGAACAGGGTACACGTTGGTATTCAGATTCCCAGACTCATTCATCATCTAGATTCATCCAATTCATTTTATCTGGCTCATTCCCTCTATCGTAATCTTCCCTGGGATATATTGCACACTGAGGGGGTCAGCATTGCCATCTTTAAGCGTTGGATGGGGATGTGGCTGCTCGGCATTGGAAATGAGGCCAGTGAAGAATTAATTAGGTCTCCTTATATTTAGGGTAAATTATTGTTTCTCCTCTGCCTTTTCTTCTATAATTTAGAAAATCTTCCTATTACTTTTTACTCCAATACTGCTGGATTACTTTGAAAGGTTCTAGAAATTTTACTGTTTCTGCTTAAAATATAATTTATTAACGAAAACTTTGTTCACATTTCATGATTTTTATTCTACTTTATTGAGTGATTCTAGCCGAATAAGTATAAAATTACAGACCGTATACATTTTTCTCTAGTGTTTTGTAAACTTATTTATATTTTGTATACGACCCTCCCCACACACAGACTTGTTTCTAGGTGGGGAGTATTATTCTATGAAATTATTGTATAATATATTTCAAGTGATTGTATCATGTTGCTTTTTTGAGAATAAAAACTTTTTCATTTCATTTCATTTCATTTCATTTCGTCTCTTTATCGCCGTCAGTTAACGTGATAGTGGCTTCATTCTCTTCCATCATTGAATTGTCTATTGAAATGTGTTGCACAAACCGGAGTTGCGCAAACGCGACGCAAATATAACAGCGCGCTACATCACCGCGAACACGACACCGCGGTCATTCACTCGCACTACTTTTGGCAACCGATTCACTTGACGCAGCAATACGAATAGCCCACTTTTCGAAACAATAGCATCTACTCCGTAAACACGTCTGCTCTGCTCGGCGTTCAAACGCTGACTGATGAAATTAATATTGATGTTTGCTCTTTACTTGGTTTCTAATCTCGTATGATTCCTGTTCTGACGTCTAGGATCGTACGCCCCAAAATGTGAACTGGGAGAGGAGAAGTTTTGGCCATAAGGCTCTGTAAATTATCAGTTTTAGGCATGAAAATCTTCAGTTTCAGTATGGTAAGTATCTCAAATTTTAAACTTGATGAAACAAAGATGGGAATGAAACGATGTTAGCACACACGTGCCTTAGTACATAATTCTTACCTTACTGTTCATACAATGCAAATATGGAGCACATTGTGCTCCATTACTTCCTCAGTTGAAAGGAATTCAAATCAATAACTTCTTTTTTCATTGAACTCCATTCTAAAACTTCGCCCACAGACATATATTTAATATTTGATTTTCGTAAACTAGTTGAAATGAATTTAGAGTTTTGCTATTCACACCTTCATTCTAGGTCCATACCAACAGCAATTCGCAGCTGAAAGTGATTCCAGTGAATCCAGTCCATTTATTTGCTTCTCTCTCACTGCTTTGATGTTTGGCCTCTCATTTTACGCCTATTTCTTTTTTCTCTCTACTCAAAGGACTTTTGGGACTTCTTTTTTATCTCAGCTCTGAAGCCCTTCAAGACCGAGATTTCCATCGGAAATGAAATTTATTTTCTCTTTGTGTCTTCTTGAAGTCTGGTCAACTTGGTTACTTGATCATTTCTCTTTTGAGGGAAAGGCTCAACGACCTTTCATTACGCTTTCACTGACTGGCTTGATTTTAGAAAAAATATGAAATCTTATTTGGAAAGAATGTAGACTAATACATTTTCTGAAGATACTGTCACATTCATCATATTTTTAATGGTTCAGCAATCAATCCTTGTTGAGTGGCGCTTAATTGGCCTCTTCATATTGACGTTACCCAAGTTTTTATTCAAAAATCAAAATTGCTGATTTACTAATCAGATGATTTCCTGAATTGAATTCCTTTAAAGAAAAGCTATCAATGGAACGAATTAAATTTTTAATTGAGGCAAGACTTTTAATGGAGGAGAAATATATCAAGCTGAACGCTATCGGTAGCTCTGAATGAGATGCAATACTTCAAGCGAATAAGAAAAACTTTTTCAAGCTTTGGGGATGTTTTGTATCTTGCTTCAAGTAAGTTATTTCAGCTTTAACATTATTGAAAAATTCAAGTGAAATACATGAGTACCATAAAATGATGAGTTATTATGCAATCCACAACTTGAAAAACTAAGATTAACCTTATCCATTAATGAATTTAAATTTATTTCTGTCGAGCTGAAAGTACTCTCCTATCTATCCTATCACTGATATTCAAAAAAGACTATCACAGTATTTTAACTTAAATTTTACAGAAAACTCATTTTTTCAAAGCCATTCTAGTACTTCATGAATAGTGAACTAGATCACGTGAGGTTTCGCTTAACATAATGCTGTAGCTTGAATTTGACAAGCAATAATGCTAATTATTTATAAAAATATAAATAATGTCGATGTTCTTGCACTATTGTCTGCTGAATATAGATCCTACTAGCACGGCTCTACAACGATGTAGGGTTTTATTTGTAATTAGGGATTGTGTTCCAATAGCGTATGGCAGCAGTAGAAATGGTATAAGCAGACAACATGCTAGATAACCATGAATTATGGTGTGTAGTTGGAAATTAGGCCACCGATGCAATGCATTCGATGCCATTCGTTCTTCAGAGCCTGATTTAAAATCGGATGGGTCACTTCTGTACGTTTAATTTGCGTTTAACCGGTCAATTCGCTCACACCGTTGCTATGGTGTCACAAAGAATAATGGCTTGCTTGTTCGCAACGATGTTGCTGCTTGTTAACAACCTACATAAATTGCAATGCAATTGATGGAACAATAAAATTGATTGTGAAAAGGTTGCATTATTCCACAAACGTTCAATAAATATTGATGCATTACACTGCAGCCTCACTACACTGGAATATCTTAATATAAAATCACCACACAGTCTCATTATAACATTGAATAAATTAAACTTTATTGGAGTTCGAGGTAAAACGGTAGGATAGTTCAGAAGTTATTAATCAAATTACCTCCAGATTGTCTCCGATTTCAGGGTTGACGTAAGATTCTTTTCCTGTAATTTAAATTTTTGAAAAAAAAAAACATTCTGTCTGTCCGTCTCAAAATACTTTGTCAGTTGCCTTTGTTCAGTAAACAAGAGGAATAACACACAAAACCCACATCAAATGTAACTGATCACAGCGCACTGGATTGTTATAAAAGAGCCTGTGTAATTGAATGCCATCTATTCATCGGAAAATGGAGTTGAAAAAGAAAAATAATAATAAAACTCCTGGGGTGAGCCGAGCGGGGAAAGTTTCGATCCAGGATCTATAATCAGCAAAATGCTAAAATAAATACTTTCTTTGAAGAAACCCAGATATACTTTTTTGTTACAAAATGTGGAATTATTCTTATAGCTCAGTGTGATATTTCAATAAAGATGAAATGTATTATAATTTTTATCAAGTGCGTTAGTGTTTTTGTATAATTTCAATAATTTTCAATGGTGTTATCTTTTGGCTGCATTACATTGAGAATATCCTGTTCCTTCTGGTATGGGTAACACAAACTGGGCAAATTGATCGAAGGGCATGTGGATTGTGGAAGACCTCAGCTAAAGAATTTGAGACAATAACCAAGTATCTAGGGATACAGAGCAAATCCAACTGAAAAATACAGCTCTGAATAGGAAAATATAAAAAACTGCTCAACATACAAGTTATTGAAACTCAAGGAAGAACCAAAATAAACAAAGAACGAAAGAGAATAAAATAGTATCTGAAAAACTTGTGTCATTCTAATCCCAGTAAATTTTCGAAACTGGTACAAAAATCGATATTGGAGTTGATGACAACAGAATTAAAGCCCGTGCCACATTTTAAAATTCCCACCAGCCAATCGAGCAACATCACTACAGAACGAGTTATTAACTTCCGATTTGCATTTATTTACCTTGCCTAAGCTCGTTTTGCGTTCATAGGTCATGAAATGGATTTGTGCACTAATTGATAGCCGGGGAGCTCAACTAGAAGCGATCATCCATGCGAGTCCATCACTGACACCCAACCACCAACAAACTAATTTATTTCGTGTTTGCATAATGTTATCAATTCTGACCAGAAACTTTGTGAACAGTAATTTGTAATTGAGGCTCAGGAGCAGTATGGGCGAAAGCTGATTTGCCGGGCCATCGCTTTGACTGATTATTGTCGTTATTACTAGCTTAGCGTGAACCTCAATACCCACTGGATCCACTGAATTATATACCTGGCCTTACTGACTAGCAACTCTCCTCTAATTGCTTGCGATTTTGTAAGTGTATTATTAAAAAAAAGAACGAGTTTCAATTCTTGAGTACTCAAAATCGATTAGAGAAAATTCGATAAGAGATTCGTATGTAAATTTGAAAGATTCCTCTTTGTAGAAAATCCTTTCAAAGTACTTCAAAATGAGCTTCTATTTTTGAACTACTTCAAATTTTCCAAGTAGGAAAAAGCATACTCTCTTGTCACCTTAGGCCTCAGATCATTTGAACTGCTTAGTTTACTTATGTAAAATGATGTATGAAATGATTCAAAGAAGACTTCACCATTTCATCTATATGACTTTCTAAACTGGATAAATATTCAACAATTATTAAAGATTTATAGCTGACGCCAGAACCGTTAGGTAGTCTTGGACATTTCTAGGCGGCTCCTTGCACGCTCCAACAATGTTGCCAATTTGAGTTGTCATTTTTTAGTTGATGTTTTTGGAATCAAAAGTGACAATAGATGCATTACATTAGCTTTTGATTACATCTCGTACAAGAGACAGGAGACAGACCTCACTTTTCGGCGTGAAATAGTCTTATTCACCCATGAAACGATTATTGTCATCCTTATTGAGGATATAATTGAACTACAGTACATTCAAACATATTTATAAAACTTTCAAAGCTAAACGCATATCTAATTGCTAATGTATTACAGTATTAGCTTTTGCTCCAACTGCTTCTGTATTTTATTATTTGAAGTTCTTGGTGATACTTCTTTTCTCAATTATTCATTCTACAAATGTTCTATATATTTCGATAAGTGATTCATATTTCACAAATCAAAATATTATCCTCAGTCCTTTGAATTCTGATAATCAGAGGTGCCCATCCCCCCCATGGACAGAAGCGCAAATCCCCCACATTTTCAACTGCTTCAACCCCCCCCCCCCCAATTTGAATTCGGTAACCTGCCCTGTACCAATATGAGTTCAATTAGCAATTGGAACCAAATAATATAATCCCAATATAATCAAGAAGAATTTTGAAGAATTCCCAAGAGTGAAAAGGCGTTCAACAGTCTACATATAAAAAAAACATATATTTTCCCAAACAACATTAAGTCTTCTCAAATGAATTTTTGATGTACGAAAATTAAAGAAGTCCTTCGAAGAATCTTTTATTGATAGGCTACATTTTTCACTTTGCCATTGATTCAATGCGTCTCCATCAATCGTTTAGTTTTACTTTAAGGTAGATTAGCATTAAGCAGACAGACATAATTTAAATTAAGGTTCATAGGATCTATAAAATTGACAAAGTTTAGAATTAGATACAATCATGATTTATTGATATGAAACTGTCACAAAATGGATTAGATAGTGAATCATTTGTATAATTCTTTTTGGTTGAAAAATTATTGATGTAGTCAGTGCTTGATTTGTTAAATTAAAGGATCCATTACGGAGGCAGGAGCGTAGGATGGAGGGGGGTTCGGGGGCCCTCCCCTGGAAAAAAATGAAATTTCAACTCTCTAAAACCCGTTTTTAGAGTAATTTTAGAGCTTTTAGTTGTGTGTATTTACCATCATTTTTCCATATTTTTATTAGAAAATTAAAATGATTTACTCTCCCTACCGCCAAGATACTACTAATGTTACTAGATACCGCCAAGATTAAGGTTGTACGTTGTAGTAAACATATGATCATCATACAAATTTATTTCATCAAGTTTAAAAGTTTCTCCATACTGTATTATATTCTTTAATTACATAAAATTTCGAGGATTTTCCTCCCAAGTTACACATTTATTTTATTCACCCATTCACTTTTCATTCATTTAGATACCCTAAATGATTTACCCTAAATTCATTTTTCTACTTTGAATAATCAAGTAAAGACATTTCCCATGAGTGTTATTAGTGTATGAATATAACACCAGAAAATTGAGGGATCATTATGAAATCTCCTTCTCCCCAACGTAGAAGATATAAGCGGAAAGTGAAATTCCTCCTGAAAATATAAAAATTGAATATGAGAGGAAAACTTCTCACAAGTTTTGATAGTGGATATAACACAGAAAATCAAAGCTAATTATAAAATCCCCCCAAAACTTGAAAACTATAAGCTAAGAACAGAATAAGTTACCAATTATTGAAATATAATTATAAGGTTTTTTCACCGGTATGAATATAAAACATAAACATTCTCAGGCTTATTGTAAAAAAATCCCAAATTCATAAAATTTACGGTGAAAACAGAATTCCCTCCCCTAAAAACAGAATTATTCAATTTTTTGAAATAATTTTATTTCGGGGTGGATTTTTATGAGTGTTCATAGTGAATGAATATAACACAAAAAGCCATTGAGGCCATTGAGGGCTGATTTTTTTTAAATAACCCCCAAGACTCGAGAAGTATAAACAGATAATCGAATAAGATATTATAGGAAAAAATTCACGAGTGTTGAATTTTCAATATGAAAAACATTTCGAGCTTAATTAAAAAAAAAAGCTCCCCGAAACTTATAAGATAGAGGCCTTAACTGAAAATTGAACTCATCCGAAAATAGACTAGCTAAATTTAAGAAGAATATTGAATGAATAGAAAAATCATTGTGGGGATAGTCATGAAGAATTCCCCCCCCCCCCAATTTAAAAACTAAGAGCTGAAAAGACAATCCCCTAACAATGTTAGAATTGAATATGAGAAATAAAATCTTCTAAAAGAGATTGAATATAACACAAAAAACATTCTAGGGCTAATTATGAAAAATCCCCCCCACTTATAGAAAATGAGCTAAAAAATAGAATCCCCCCCAAAAATCGCAGAAGCGCATTTGCGCTGCTGAACTCCCCTCTGGGCACCCCTGCCAATAATTAAAGTTCCTGCGTGTTATCAAAGTTCTTCATCATCAGATGAACATTTCATCAATTAAATGAACCAAACCAACCTTGTTTCTCACACTACCTTCACTCTCTCACTTATATTATTTATTCTAGATCTCTCTCTTTCTCATACAATCCCTTCAACCTGACTTTTTTGTTCTGATATGGAACTTTTCTAGTTGAATCAGCTTCGTTTACTACGTGAATCGGGAGTTCCGGATGGATTCTTGCATACTCAGCAATTGTACGCTATTCAATCTCCTCGTGAACAGATAAAATAGGTGTGAGCCTATTGGGTTCTTCTGTTTCGTGCCTTTGTCGTGCTTTTTTGTTGCATCAGCTCAAACCTATGAGTGCTGATTGAATGCATTCTTCAATACTGTATGCCTGCTATTCGTTCTCGATCTGCGTTATTGCTACTGTATTCTAAAATTTATATATCCTCATAATTATGCAAGAGTTTGTTGCTAGTTTCACTTCATTTTATAATCTGACTACGATTCTTGTTGAAAATAATTGCTTTGAGAAATAAAAAATTACAAAATACATATACTCAAATCTCAATACTATGCAAATAAAAAATGAATATCTGGTGCCGAGCTTTGCTCTAAAGCTGCAGCCGAACTTGAATTACGTAGGCTAAATATGTTATTGTAAGAAAAAAAAAAATGATATGATCACCTCTCAAAATTTTTTGGCATGTACATGTGTTATAGACTTGAATGGAGCTCCATTTACTCCAGCTGGATAGTTTTGATCAGCTAACGATAACAGCCATTATACGCAGTACTTGGGGGTTATGCCTGAATAAGGAATAATATCTGGTACCCAGGGCCGTAGACAGACGGGGTTTTTCGCGTCATTTGCCCGGGGCCCGGGACCATAAATTGTTGGCAGGGGCCCGGAAAAATTAGGTTAAAATTTTTTCTAATCAATCATACAAGTTTATAATAATTAGCCCTTGAAAACTATATTTTTTCCAACTAGAATTGAATTAGACTTGATTTATGGAGCTACTCAACCATTAATTGTTTTAAACATACCATACATTTCTAAAAAGTGGAATAAATTTCAAAACTCCATATATTGAATATTTAAAAATAATAATATTCCGATTCATTCAGGCCCAGTCAGTCCGTCCTGAGTGGTAACCTGGCAGTCGCCAAGGGCCCATGAGTTCAGGCCCCAGAAAGTTAATAGCTCTCTTTGCTCTGGTTTGTAACTTAGTTGTATATTAATATAGTCTGTTCAAGCAGAGGACAGACAGTTATTTTTGTCAGTTATTGTCAGTTATTTTTTCAAGAATTATAAACGTGGTCTAAATTGTAGGAAACAATTTGAGATTAAATTGATAACTTTTGAACCAATATTGACCGAGCTAGAGTCATTTTCCCATCTTGCCAGAGGGTCTTCTTTGCTTGGACAGATTATACTAACCAGGGTTTAATTTCAGGGGGAACGCGGGGAGCGATGCTCCCATACTTTTTTCTCAAGAAAAAAAATCAGGAACAACAATAATTTTTCATGTTCGGTTTTTATTTTTTAAGTTATTTTTGTCAGTCACTAATTTTAAAATGTTTGATAACTTTGTATTTAATTAGAACATTATATTACATGTTATTGTAAAGAGTTATTATCCCAACATAATGCAATTTTATTCTGAATCATGTTTTATTCTTGAATCGGATATTTTAAAACTTGAGGAAAACTTAGGCATATGTAGATTATACAGTGTTGTTGGAATGGTTAAAACCATGCCTGGTCCAAAAAAGCTTTGTCATTTTTATTCATTCTTTAAAAATGTATTATTGGTTTTATAAAAAACATCTAGCCTACAAAACATTGCCCAGATTTGCTAAATACTGGAGCGTATTCAAGTGTGATTTTTGGAAATTTTCGGTGGGAGGATGTTACCTACATATATGTATGTATGTATGTATGTTTGTGGAACCACGGATCTAGAAAACGGCTCTAACGAATTCTTCGAAATTTGAAATGTAATATAACCGTGATGGAAAAATAAGATTGCACCATGTCTGGGAAAACTCTCTGGCAGGATTAATAAAATAATTTAATATTCCTTATTCAGGCATATTCCCAAGTACTGCGTATAATGGCTGTTATCGTTAGCTGATCAAAACTATCCAGCAGGAGTAAACGGAGTCACATTCAATTCTATAACACATGTTCATGCCAAAAAATTGTGAGAGTTGATCATATCAATTTTGATTTTTTTTTACAATAACATATTATTATTTAGCCTAGGTATGTAATTCAACAGTTCGGCCGCAGCTTCAGAGCAAAGCTCGGTACCAGTTATTTAAGTATAAACTATGGTAACTTACGAAAATTATTCAAATGTAGGATTTAGTATTTATGTTAACGGTAATATAACTGATGCTGTAATCACATTAAAAGGCGGAGTTTGTACATATAGATGTCCATTCTTGGAAAGGAATACTCAAAAACACTCCATTAACACTCAACTATGGTGGAGAAGTGGAGAAGATGAGAGTTAAAAAAACAGTTTTGAATGCTGGCAGGAAATGATGAAAAAGTTGACAGGATATGTCTATTGAAAAGTGGGAAGAAAACGATCTCTACAGAAAAGAGAAGAGAAGCACGTAACTTTTTTGATATTTGTTCAAGGAATAAGTACCGAACAAAACGTTTTAACAGAGAAATAAACATCAGTGCATAATGAATATCTTGAACTCATATGAAATCACTTTTTAAATGGAAATTAGTTTCAACTTACATTGCAGTAACTTAAGTTTCGACCTATTGTATGACCATCTACAGACTGAACTGTGAACTTTTGGTACAAGGTTATGATGTGGAAGGTGGTTGGAAGAAAAGGTAGTGATGGTTGACTGGGGGAGTGGGTGTTCAGTTGGGCGGAAATTTTGTCGAAAGTGTATTCGGTCATTCAGGATGTTGTTGGGAGACTGTTTTGTGTGGTTGTAGATTTCGAATTGTTGTAGTACATATTCAGATTTCTGCTGTTTTTTTTAATATTATATGAAGGATTTCAAGTGAACCAAAAGTTCACTGTTCAGTCTGAAAACTGATTCAATATTTAATTTGATTTCCTACAATTTGATTTGGTTAAAAGTGCATACCGTTCAACAATAAAATATCCTATTTATATCCCTTTAAAGTTGAAACATTCAGATTGCTAGCTTATTATCTCAATAACCATTGAAATTACGAACTTCTCACTGGTTTCATTCGATTTTTCAGCTTATTTGACCTAATGCAACTTGAATCAGCAACCTACCTTAAGTTTACAATATTTGATAATTTGAAAAGTGAATGTACTCGATATGATTCGATTGAGTGCTAATGAGTTTGTTATTGTTCGATGTATTGTAAAGGTCTTAACTGGCTTGAGCCGGTATTATAGACAGTAATATTCCCATTTCATATGAAATTATTTTCATCTCTTTTCATACGTCATAGAAATATTTTTGTCTAATACTGGCTCTGATAAGGTTTTTAGTCTACGTGGTATATAAATTATTTGTTTAAAAAACAATTTTCACGCTTCGAGTGTGAAACAAATCGACATTTCTCAATATCCAACAAATCATATCTATTACATGGATTCAACCAGCTCCACAAATTGAATCTTCCTAATTTTGCGAAATGAATACCAATAAACTTTTCCAAGATAATTCACATTACGTTATCCTCCATGGAATGATATTTGAAGCAACAAGCAATATGAAACACGAATCAAAGCTATAGTATCAGTAATGATGTCTGATATTGAACGGCAATTTAGTTTTCTCTTCAGTAGAACCCTAGATATGGAATACAGGAAGGAAGAAGAAAATTACTGTGTTCTATTGTCAAGAGGGAACGCTCGTGTGCGGCTGTGAGTGAGGATCAAGTTCAAAAGAAAATGTGAGTGATGGAGTGTGCGGGTGTGAGTGATGGAAAATCCGCGGCGCCCACCCTTCCCCTCTTCACTTCAGCGACCAGGATTCTCTTGGGCTAGCTGACATTATCAGTAATAAAATATTGCTCCCAAGACAAGACATCTGCGGCAAAGTTTAAACAAGCCTTGTTACTTGCCAACTCTTATACCGTACCAGCAAGTCACTTGCGAATCACAGCTACAAGACAAAAGAATAGAGGCAACTTTTTACAAAAATCCCTCTACAATAGTGGGATTTTGTTAATATCCAAATGTGAAGTTATTTTTTCTCTATGTTGTAGTAGTTTCATGGTGACTTTATGCCTTGATAGCAATCGATTGTTGGATATATTTTGATTCGAATTTACGTATGTTTCAGAGAGAAATCTTCTAATTAGATTAATATTATAAAGGTAGAGTAGTTGGCATGCGAAGAAGTTGAAGAAAAGTTCACATGTGACTGATATTCGTTATTGGTATATTTTGCCGCTTCCAAATCACGGTCTGTTTGGCATTGCGATACAGAACTGGCGAAAAGCGGAGGGTGCACAGCTGGTTTTGAGCTAATTTTTTTGCAAGCGGTCCTCTTAGTGCATTTCATTCGAAAAAATGCATTATTGGTCATGCCCTGACAATCGAAAATTTATGATATGATATATTTTTTACACGTTTCCGAGCCCCTAGAACACGAATATGATGTCCGTTCAAATTCATCTCTCTCTCTCTCTCTCTCTCTCTCTCTCTCTCTCTCTATATATATATATATATATATATATATTTTTTTTTAATTCTTTGATTTCAAGTTCATTTCAATAATTAGGCTATTGTATTATTTAATTAACACTGTAAAAGTAAATACAGTGTGGAAGTATCTCGATTCCAATCAAGTGCGACAGTGATCAGAGTGTTATTGACTATCGATATTATCGCGGGGATCACTGTATGAGAAACTGCGCAACATCAAAAGACAGAAGAGAAACGCAATATCAAAAGACAGAATAATTATAACTCAATGGTTACTGATTAACGGATAGTGAGTAAACCCTATAATTAATTATACAGATGGATAATTATTGTTTCTAAAAACTTTCTAATACGAAATATAGACTACTGAGAACATAGTAGGCCAAGTAAATGTGTATCATCAAGTTTTCTACTCAGTATCATGTTGAGGAGAAATAGGTGCTTGCTTGATCACCGTGCTCATTACTGGGGTTATAACATGACTGTGACACGAACTTACCATTCTCCTTCCATATCACTCTACCATCATGCGACCAAACGTTTCTTAACCCCACTTTTTCAGCCACTTGTTTTAGGAATAAACGTTTTTTCTGAGTCAGGTCCTCGTGGATTGATATTTGAGTTCCCACCAGCTTGCGTCTATTTGTAATAACTTGACGACGATCCTGGTATCGTACAAATTTGACGATTATCTGCCTGGGTCGCTGTGGTGGCGTCGCATGGTGAGCGAGGGTTCGGTGTCCAACGCGGTGGCAAGTGGCGGTGGAAGCAACCCCCTTGGATAACTGGTCGACTGTGCCCCTAAGTTCGCCCAGACTGCTAAGAAGGCGATCCTCAACTCGAGCGGCGAAACGATTAACGAAATCCTCGCTTAAAAGCAGCGCTTCTATTATCGCCGTGATTTGGGCCTGCGTTGTCATGGCAACAGCAACGCTATCGGTAACCGAAGAGCAGGAGGAGGACGACTGCAGCCGGCTACTTTTCTCTTTCTCTCCATTCTGTTGACTCGATTGCTGCTGATATCGATGAGCCGGTGACTGATACTGCTTATCTTTTGAGGCGGCACGAGACTTCTTGTTGTTCGGTAGTGACATTGTATGGAAAATTTTAACTCTAAACAGTAAAATCACACGTTTAACAGTAGATTTACAGAATGTTTTTACGGACTTTTTTTGACAACACACTACTGCACATTTGTGTCAAATATGTTGGTAATCAGTTAGCGAAAACCCACTAAAATAGCAAATTACCGGGAGCTCAATCTAGACGTGCTAGCTTGAAAACATTATTATCTTATCTTGGTCAATACATTGGTGTATACATTGGTCAATATTTGCAGTTGCAGATGTCCTTTGTCTATTTATATAGCAATATATGGAGTATGGAGATTCCAATTGATAATTATTATAATTATACAGCAGTTGGTATATCTAATAATCCTCCCATCTATTATTGTTTTCCCTCTAGTGCTAGACCAGTTCATTCACTCCACCATTCTCTATGTGTTCATTATATATGAAGGACAACATAAATTTTTGAAAGGGTTACACAATATTGTTAGCTGTACAATATCCATTTGGAAATGGGAATTTTTCGTTAGTGGTTTGCAGACTAGAGATGACAACAGACAACATTATGCACTCACTGCTAAGAGAGAGCCGAGATTTGATTGTGTGTGTTGGCGGAGAAGGTGGATAACCAACAAACGAGTGTCGATCTATTACTGGAGTGGTCTGGCTGAAGTTGGAGGCTTGGAGCTGTGTCTGACAACGATAATGCCGGGCGTCTGTCATGCGTCATGCGGTAATCGCCGTGCAATCGGACCCGATCTAGTCATTCGCATTAACTCGCTCTCCACTGTGCGCTTCACTGGCAACGCTATCAATTTCGCCCGTCGTGTCTGTGTGAGTCTTCATTATACCTTGCGGATTTTCCAGTTTCAGCTGCAAACCTTTTCCCATCATTTGAAACCTCTGGCCAAAATCAAGTTTTATCAATAATACATTCAATAACCAGTTTTCTCAATGTACTTGTTCAAGGAAAGTGTGGACTAACTACGTTGAAGCTAAGTATAATAAACGCAGTTAAAACTCAACTTTGATCTGAAACCTTGATCAACAAATTTAAATCCAGATATTACAAGTGTTATCAATATATAGTAGTAGTATTGAACCATCAATAGTGGTATTTTTCATCAGTATTCTTTATCAGTAGTAGTAATCAAACATAACTTGATTCAGTCTTGGAATAAGTCTTTCCTGTTAAATGGCTATTGATACGTGCCTAGTAGGATGTATTTGTTTGAATAACTAGAAAAATGAATATTTTCGAATATAATTATATTTGAATAGGCATTCCAATGTTTTGTGAACTGGCTACCTGCCTTCTCTCCTACAAAGTGGGCCACATCAAAGATTAGGGTTGAAGGGAGGAACATGATACTGGCAATATTTTCAAAACTTTTCGTGTATTTTATTGTACTAGCCGGCAGGCTCGCTTCGCTCGCCTTCTCCGGCTAGCCAGAGGGCTCCGCCCCCTGGACCCCCGACAGTATCAGCAGTGTCAGTGAGTCAAGCAAAACCTCTGTTAGTGTCAGCTGAGATGAACAGGCTCGCTTCGCTCGCCTGCAAATTAGATTAGAAAAGATTTGCTTTGATCATGATTCATCACTTAACACGGTTCTTTTGGGTGATCGTTCTGAATTAGTTGTTCTATTACCTTAGTTCAACCTGGTATATAATTTGAACGTATTTAGTTCAGTATTTCTGTGAAATAAACGAAAGTGCAGTTTCCAAACATTGGAAAACTTTATTACAGGCGTAACATCGGAAGGGTATTGAAATTCTATTGAACACAGCATTTCTGGACCTAATCTGGACCTGCTTACGTAATTTCAACATTTTTTGCCAATTGGTCCTCGAAAAATCTAAAAAAATTGGAAATAGTAAAACGCTAATATTGAGCAAAAACTTGGGAAGTATATCGGACATAGGTTAAAACTTGATTCAAATTAGTAATTATTTGAAAATATCTTTCAAATTAGTTCATCTATAATCTCGCTGAACCATTGAATTTACAGGTAGGATAGGTCGTATCAAGCCGGAAGATATGCAATCCGCAATACATATACAATTTTGAAAACCTGATTACTGGCGTAATCTTGAACGGATTTCGAAAATATTTTAACACAACATTTCTAGACCTTATCTGAACCTGTCTACCGAATATGAACATTTTCTACCGATTGGTTCTGGAAAAAATGAAGAAAACGCCGAAAAACTATAGAAAAATCAAAAATATTTTGCGTATCCTTGAAAAGTTTTTAGAATCCATTCTTAGCGCGCGTCTAAACGTCCAATTGAACATGCCTGCCAAATTTGAACGCATTCGGTTCATTGGATTCTTAGTTCTCGTGGAAAACTTTTGAAATATTGAATAGTTTACAGTGCCATTTCGCTTTTATATACAGGGTGTTTCAGGAGGAATGAGCAATACTTCTCAGGCTGATCCCTTACACCAAGTAGACAAAAAAGTTCCATGGAACCAACCCCCAAAAACGCTTTGTTACCGAGATAACAATGGCGGAAAATTGCGATCTTTCAAAATATATTAATTTTTCTAATTTTTTAGAGGCTTTAGTGAAGTTCTAAAATAATCAATTCCCATGTAAAATTATCTGAGGAATTCAATGAGTTCAACCAGTTTCAAGTTTGTAACTTAAACGGTTATTGAGATAATTGGAAAAATACAGTAGAAAACGCCATTTTTTCAACAATAAGGGTTATAACTGGATAAGGAATCATAAAATTGTATTTTCTAACAATGGAAGTTGAAGAGAGTCGGATTCTAAAGAAAAAGTTGAATGGCGGTGATTGTGTAAATGTTACCCAAATATCAGAAATAGAGATCAAAAATCGCAAAATCGCTACTAAACACAAATTCATCACTTGTGCTATGTTTTGTCAATTTTGTGATTTTTGATCGCCATTTCTGAGATTTGGGTAAGATTTACACGATCGCCGCCATTCAAATTTTTCTTTAGAATCCGACTCTCTTCAACTTCCATTAATAGAAAATACAGCTTTATGATTCCTTATCAAGTTATAAACCATATTATTGAAAAAATGGCGTTTTCTAGCATATTTTTCCAATTATCTTAATAACCGTTGAAGTTACAAACTTGGAACTGGTTTCATTGAATTTCTCAGCTAATTTTACATAGGAATTGATTATTTTAGAACCTAACTACAGCCTCTAAAAAATTATAAAAATTAATATATTTTGAAAAATCTCAATTTTCCGCCATTGTTATCTCGGTAACAAAGCGTTTTTGGAGGTTGGTTCCATGGAACTTTTTTGTCTACTTGGTGTAAGGGATCAGCCTGAGAAGTATTGCACATTCCTCCTGAAACACCCTGTATGTATATGTATGTATGTATATGTATACTAGCCGGCAGGCTCGCTTCGCTCGCCTTCTCCACCTAGCCTGGACCCCCGACAGTATAGGCAGTGTAAGTGAGTAAAACAGGCTCGCTTCGCTCGCCTGCAAAACCTCTGCCAGTGACAGCTGAGACAAACAGGCTCGCTTCGCTCGCCTGCAAATTCCGTTCAGAAGGGATTCGAAATTTATTTAAGCATTTCTACACCTGATCTGGACCTGTAATTTCAATATTTTATGACAATTTGTTCTAGAAAAATCTAAGAAAAACTCCGAAAATTCCAAAAAATAGTAAAACGCTAATATCAAGCGTAACCTTGGGATGTATATCGGGAGTATATATATATATAGTTTGAAACTTGATTCAATGATTCAAGATTGATCTTCAAATTAGTTCATCTAAAATCTCGCTGAACCATTGAATTTACAGTTAGGATTGGTCGTATCAAGGCGGAAGATATGCAATCCGCAATACATCTACAATTTTGAAAAACCTGATTACTGGCGCAATCTTGAACGGAATTCAAAAAAATCTCAACACAACATTTCTAGACCTTATCTGAACCTGCCCACCAAATATCAACATTTTCTACCGATTGGTTCTCGAAAAAATGAGGAAAACGCCGAAAAACTTTAGAAAAACTAAAATATTTGGCGTATCCTTGAAAAGTTTTTAAAATCCTTTCTAAGCGCGCGTCTTAACGTCCAACTGAACATGCCTGCCAAATTTGAACGCATTCGGTTCAGTGGATTTTCAGTTCTGGTGATGAATGAATGAATGATTCATTCATCCATTTCGCTTTAATAGATATAGATTATTGTATAAATCAGATCATATAAGAATTACTTTTATCATTTTACTACATAGTAGGTCTAGCCAATATCTCCAGTAATTCAGTACCGAATTTTAATAATTTAAAAACCTAGATATTATACCCTTCTATGCATATAATATTTCTGATGGGGTAATCTGTGAAGCTACCCAAGCCAATGATGACTGTGTAAGCATTGGAGAAACAGCTTTTTAAAGTATTTTTTCCAATATTCAGTGTAATACTTATCCAATGTGCTCGTCAACCTTCATTATCAAATGAACTTCAAAACAGTTTCTGTGCAATAAAAGGATACTATCTTGAAAGATGAGATTGAATACCAACAGAACTGGAGTTCGTTGTTCGAGGATTCTCAGTGATGGACTACAATAGTCTTCATTTTCAAACGATTTTTCCTCTCAAGATCGCAATCTCTTCTACTGAGCTTGGTTTACCAAAGACCAAACGACAAGCTTTGCAAAGTGGCACCTACTTTATGGTATAGCGGGTCCGGGCAGTAGCCGGAATACAAGAATTTTCCATTGCGAACGATCAATGTTTTTTGTGCGTCCACCGTCCTCACCAGCAAAGGGCGGACCGAGTCCCAAACAGTGCAAGAATTCGAGAGGAGAGACGCGTATGAAGAGTGCGATGGAAAGAGTAAACACAATCCTATCAACAAAAAAACTCCTCTCATCTTCACAGTTTCACTTTGATGCCTCTATTTCCCCTCTCCTTATTCCTTTACGATCCCTCACAAAGGAAGTATCGTGTCAGTGTAAAAACGAAATGAGCCGGAAAAAGGTTCTCTGTGTCTCTTTCCCATTTCTCTTCCGAGGTACAACAACGACCCCAAAAAGATTTGGAACCGTGAATCCCTCTGTCTCCTCAGTGGGCTAAATGGAAGGCGAATCAGTGATTATGATCTAGAGATGCGAGTATAGAGAAAATTATTATTGTTAATTTTTTTATCATTCTTAACCTGATTTCCCATTACAGATATGTGGTTTGCTAGAATTTGTACTGTCGATTTCTCATCTATACAGCTATGGGCTGATTATTTGATTGGATAATCTTCAAATATAGGACTTTATCTCTAAAATGAATTCGTATACTTCTTCTCAGCCGAATTTCAGGTTGTGATTCTTGATTTTTGTGCGTTTTGTTGATTTTCTTGTTTTACTACTTATTCTAGCGTTCATGATTTACAATAGAAAGTGATCAGTGGATAACATTACATTTTCCACATTCATTACATCCAAGCTGCGATAATCCGTACTGAACGGTGGTATTCAGTATCTTGTTTATCTCAAAACAATGGTGAACGCTCCACATTTGCATATACTTGGGAGACCACAAAAGTTATTCTCTATTGTGGACTGAGCGTTCTCTGTTCTAGTGACCCTCATCTGACGATTAAATAAACTGCGGGTCGGAAGACGGGCCCTGGCCAGCAATTATTCACTTTGATGGAATGTGTGCGTGCGTGCGAGTGTCACCCTGGCCGGGAATGCAGAAGGTGACGGTGATCAGATGATTAATTATAACAGGCGGGTAGTTTGGTGTAATGAAGACGGAAGCGTATACAATGCTGTAGCCAACCACACCAGGTCGCCACCGCTATTTGCACATGCTAAGAGCTCACATAACAGGCGCTAACAAGCTGTTTTATCAGGCCCTCATCTCGTTGCACACTATTCTGCAACCGAATAGTTTCATTGTTAGTCTGGGATTGGAACTCGGGCTTAGGACAATGGGAGGCGCTCTTCGCCTGTAACCAGTCACAAATCTATTGCTCGACCATGATACTCTGAATAGCAGCTAGCTGAATTCCTTCCTCAGACATTGGTCACGTTGTAAAACACGTTCATACTACACCACAATTTAGTCCTTGAGGGTATTGAATTCTGTCACTTTCCATGCACATGGTAACGCATGTGGCAATCACAATCTCAATTATTGAAGGATCAGCAAGACAAAAATTTGATTTTATTTCATCACCATACAAGTCATCAAAGTGATTATTAGAGGAAAAAACATTCCACATGAACTACATCTACGAGTGGTGTAGTCATCTAGCACTAGCAACTCGCTTCAAAATGTTCTTATCAAATTTCTAAAATTCGATTCATTGATTATTTACTGAAACTGACAGTGAATGATGGAGCGATTCACTTAATATTCTAAGAATATAAGGTAAAAGTTTATGTTGTGATAATAAGGAATTCATCTCTACTCTCAAACACAATTGTTTTTACATAGGCCTACTTGATTTCCATATAAGGTTCAAAGGATTCAGTGGATGTCGTTTAACGTTTTTAGAATATTATATTTCATTAATTTCTCAATAGACGTTCTTTAAAACAGCCTAATCTGTTCAATAAATTTTCCTCACTCAAGTACGTTACTGTAATTTGAATTAAAACTAATATTAGGCAAACAATATTTGTCAAGTATAAATTTTAGTAGGCACATAGTACGTACTTTCTCAAGTAACAGTTGTTGAAGCCTTTTCAGTTATAAAAATAGTATTAGGCCTTTTATTACATCAACAATATTGAATAATTTCTTGTTAACCCTGAAAGTACCTTGTCGATTCGAAACCGTGTCACATACATTTCTGTTGCGGATATTCTTTGCCAATAATCTGTTATGTATTTTCAGATAGACGATATATTTGTGTGAACGCCTCTCTCAGGAATATAGGAGGAGAATAAAAGAGAAACGTGGAGGGCGGAATACCCCTTGCGGAGTATCAACATAGCTGCTGTAAAATAATGACACACATAGCCCTGAACGGGCTGTGAGTTTTACGATGATAGTATCCCTGAATGAAATTGCATTGTATTCTTCGAAAGCATTGTGCTTGTAGGGTTTTGTGTACTTTTTATAACTGTTGACTGAACCATGCAGAAAACTGTGGGTCTGTTGGGGTACAATGAGGATATTGCAGAATAGTAATAACGAATAGAATGATAGTTTATCGCACAGTTCCATTCTGGCTGATGCTGAGCTTTATTGCTGACCTTTTCCATATCACTTCCGAGCAAAAAGGATGACTGACCATCGTTATTTTCCAGTACACATTGAACTCGAGCTAGCCATCTAAAAATGAATGTTTCCAAATTTTTCTCACACCATTCATGCTTGAAATGAGGATATATTAGTCAAGAGGCTTATTTCCATAAAGGGACAATGTTTAACCCAACATAATATTTCCATCACTTTATAATTATTAGACTATATTAGACGTATTTTCCAAAACTTGACCCTCGAGTTCAGGACATTCTCACTGCTGAAGAAACGTCTACTTTCAAATAATCAGGTTCATCAGCAGGGCCTTCGCGTGGATTGTAGCGCCCCAAGGCAAGAGAAGCAGCGGCGCACCCCCCCCCCCACAACCTATCCCTATGTTCAAATGTCAACTTCCACGCTGTCTGCTACAGTTCACATACCGGTACTATGTTAATGTTCGAATTCAAGGGAGAGACGTGAATCGGTAAATGAAATTGACTTTCTTCACCAATTACCAAACCTACTCCGATGTATAATACACAGGTGTATAATTTAAAAACATTCACTATAGGATAACTGTATTTAACCGACAATGCAGTCAAGATATTTTACAGAGAGAAACCGTTTAGACGATTACCTTCTGTTTAGATTGTCAACCCTGTGTGTGATAATGTGTTCGTGAACACGATAGGCCTCCACTCTGCAAGGTGAATCTAAACAGTTTCCTTCTGTAAAAATTTTGACTGCATTGCCGGTGAAATATCCTAGTGAATAAACAGGAGCCTAATAAAAGTTTCAACTATACCCTATTCACGATCACTTGAGAAGCCACTTAATAAACAATAATAGAAGACAAAAACAATTCCAAGAATACAGAATCCAAAGAAGTGAATTGGTAGGCAAAACTTTTTTGAAGCAGATGGTTTCTCCAAATAAAAAACTTTTTCATAAAATTAATCACAGAACGAGACTTCAGAAATTGTACAAAACAACTTATCACCTATAGAAGCGACAGGATGTTGATGCGACGATTGCTTACTCATAAATTATTTTTAACTAGGCGGCATTTCATTCGAAAGGATTTTCTTCGATCATCATATCACTTAATAGGGTTATTCACAAACAGGGTTATTCCTGAAACATAAATTCAGGAAATTTCGAAGCACAAATTTGTAATAATCATACTAGTTTAAAATCTAATTGATTAGCTTTAAAATTAGAGGAATTGATACTTAAATACTAGTATTAATTTTCATTTCGTGATTGACATAGCTGCTTCCAATTAGCGAGTAACCCAATTGACTAATGTGACATATTTGAATGAGAGATTGCAATCTCTCAATAATCACAAACCGTATTGATATTAATTTATCAAGAGTTGAGAGCATTGAGATTACATGATTGATGGCTGTCAGTGCGGTCACTAAGTGATTATCCTATAATAATATTGGCATAAATGGCAGCTGACACCACGACAGTACGTTGACAACATTCAGTGGGGATTCGTCGAATCCTGGATACATGAAACTTCCAACTAATATATCTAGTTAGAGCAATTCTATTGAGGGAATCATTTACAAGAGATTAGTGAATCGTGGATTGCAATGCGCCGTATATGTTACATGGCATAGTAATTGAATTAGTGGATTGTGACCTCCTTTGTGTATGCAGCTTTCTGGCATTTATGAAATGAGCACATATACGATTGGATAGCGTTCGTATGCAGGTGGTACTACCGTACCGGTACTTTGGAATTAAAAGCCAGCCAGCAATGGCATTTCCAGTCTGTCAGTCTCGCGGGAGTTAGCTGCACTTCCCTGAACAAATAGAATGGAATTATTCAGTTGAATTGTAATGTTAACTCCAGCTTTTGACCTTTTCAATATGACATAATTGGGTTGACGATAGTTGACATCATTTCCAATTCGTGTGGTTAACAAGTTGTGTTACAAATTGTTTTCCATACTTTCGCTTACTACATGTATTTATTTGCTCTTAATGCTTCCGAATGTTTGTTTGATGTTCTTTATCGTCTGATAGGTTTGTGAATCTATTGCACATGTCATAGTATAGATCATATATCTAGTACAAAGCTTAAAAATGTGAAATTCGTCTATTTATTTAGCAGTTTAATGTATATTGTCTCAAAAAAATTTCTTGAAGATTTTCTCTTGAATAAGGCCTCAAAAACCACTTCACATTTCGAGTCCATAGATAGATTATATCAAGTCGAATATTTAAATAATTTCTATTGCCATGAACATATCGAAGATCAAAAAGTGGAACTCTGGCCTAGTCTAAACTAAAATTTAATCTCATTTAAACAAATTGTCAATGCTCCAGTAGGGTGTACTGGTGTTGGGAGAAACCTTGCTATATTCATTAACAGTCACACACAAAGATCACTCATCAAAACAATCAACCTTTCAGATTCCCCAATGAATAACTCTTCAAAATTCGTATTCTTGCACTGGACAAATCTACATTAATTTCACTCCTCTAAAATCTATAATTTTCACTTCTACATAACAGATATTTTCACAAAGCTAACCCTGGTAGACATAGGTTCAATCTAGGATTCTACTCATTTATCAGTTGATAACAACTAATTATTCTCAATCAATCAATTTCTTCACCACAATCTTTCAATAACAAGTTGTACAGTGTAAAAAAAATAGTGAGATCGTATAGCCGCTTGATATTGGTTAGGAAGCTTTGAAAAAGCCCCAACTAATTCAACGTATAATTGAAAGAGATTCTTTATATCACTTATATCCTTCAAACAAGAAAATAATCTTATGCTTATATTGAAACTATTCGGGATACCCGGGGATTATTTTTTGAGATGCAAAACGTTTCGCATGAGTTGAATTATCCATTTTAGTTTTGACGTCTTTTTACCACATCATACCACAAATTATTATAAGTACATTTAAATCAAGAGAATAAATTCACAATTTCTAGAAATCTCAATATAAAATTTCTCAATACATATCTTTCATTTCTATAAATCTCATGATATGATAAATCAGGAAGAATTAGAGGAAGATTATTTAAATAGATGGAGAACAGGAGAGGACCGAGAATTGTTCCCTGTGGGACGCCCCCAACCATCGGCAACCACCCAGAAGTTTCCCACACTGACACGCTGATATCTATCAGTGAGGTAGAGCGGCTGAGGGGGGAACTTCTGGGTGGTTGCCGATGGTTGGGGGCGTCCCACAGGGAACAATTCTCGGTCCTCTCCTGTTCTCCATCTATTTAAATAATCTTCTTCTTATTTTTCGCGATTTATCATATCATATTTATGCTGATGATTCAGTCTGTTACAGTAGTTTTCCTTCTGAACAGTCTTCTCATGCTGTTCCGGCCATGAATGTCAATATAGCATCTTTGATTGCATGGGCAAAGGCACATTGCTTGAGCCTCAATGCCAGGAAATGCAAAAGGATCATTGTTGCTCATAGCAGACTGTACAATCGGCTTGACCTCAATGCTGTGCCCAGGGTAATGCTTGATGGTCATGCACTCCAATACGAGGATTGTATCAAGGTTCTGGGAGTATCCATCGATAAGAATCTCAGTTGGACCTCCCATATTGGCCATTTGTCAAGACGGATTCTTGCCACAATGCACCAATTAAAGAGATTGAGAAAATTTCTTCCAACTAACCTTCGTGTTGCACTTGTTCAAAGTCTTGTCTTGCCCATTGTAGACTATGGCAGCATGGTCTATAATGATATTACAGATGAGCTCAATTTGAAATTGCAACGTGCATTGAACTATGCTGTAAGGTTCATATATGATGCTAGAAGAGATGACCATATCACACCTTTCTATAGAAGGCTGCATTGGCTGAAGTTGAAGGACAGAAGGCAATACTTCATATTATGTCTTACATATCACCTCATTGTTGAGAGGAAGGGTCTGCAGTATCTGATTGAGAGATTCACTCTTCTTACACAAGTACATGCCCGCAACACACGGCAACATGGCTATTTCCTGCAAATCCCTCTCCATCGCACTGTGATGTACAACTCCTCTTTTACTGTAACTGCTTCTCGACTGTGGAACCACTTATCGCCTGAGATAGTATTTTCCCCGGCCTTCAAATTGTTCAAATCGAGGCTTTTATCATCGCTTATAAACAATACATTGACATGATGTCTTGGCCGGGTTGGTGCGTTGATGCTCCTATAGTTTTCATTTTTATTCATCATTCTTGGATTGTCCACATGTAGATTTTCAATCGAACTATTTGTTCCTAAAACTTCCTGAATTGCTAATTTCTACTTATCACGCTGGCTTTGTCTTGTGTTATGAGGTTGAATATTTGTATACTTTTCTACTATTCGTAATTATTCTTCATCAATCTAAATATATTCCTATTTCATTCTCAGTAATCATGTAATAGACTTAGAACAATAGTGTATTACATAATGAGTGTGGGAAAGGCGTTTTTACAAACGAATAATTATGTTCTCCAAACGAGCGGTACGCGAGTTTGGAAAATAATTATGAGTTTGTAAACTTTTCCTCACGAGTTATGTACATTTTTTTCGTCATACTAGACTGAGAAGGGTTTATCAAAACCTCAAACAACTGGAAACATTAACTGAAGCCAATATAACCTCAACACAACACTAGCAATAGCACAAAACAAACGCACACAGTGAACTGTCATGGCGGCTCGTTCGACTCGTTTATTCATACGTCGGAGTTCGGAAAAACAGCTGTGCTAGATTTTCAGTGCTGTAATTATCATCGTGATGATGACTAGTGCTGTAATAATCATCAAAATGATTATTCCCGCATTCAGAACAGCTGATCTTTGATTCTCCTGTAAACGGCAATTTTCCAAACGCAAATCTAGCTTGGAAAGTTGTGTATTACATACAAGTATGGCGAAAAACATTTGTAGAACAATATTGATTGCTTGTAATATCTTTATTCTGTAAACTGAATCTTACCATAGGCGAGAGCCTTGTAACAATTATAAATAAAATTCTATTCTATTCTATTCTATTCTAATATAGGTAGTTACAGGATTAAATTAATTTCAGATTTATCAATGAGGTAAGAAATACTTTAATGGCTTTATCGCATCCTGAAATTTCGAAATATGAACAAATTAGTAACAACATACATAAGATAAAAAAAATTATTATTGCTTTTGAAATTTCTTCCTTTCATGCTTTATTTCCATTGCTTTATTTTCCTTTCATGCTCGATATAGTTTAATGTAAAAAAACTGTCTTTTCTCTTTTCATAAATTCTTCACCATCCCAAGTAGATGGATGGATCCTTCTCCAAGTAGGAGAAGATTCATTACAAGACAGCTTTTAAGAGTTGATAGCTAATTTATCACTCTGAAGTGAGTCTCAGGAAATCGCTAATTGAATAGAAGTGAAGTGAAGATCATTTTGGCCTCGTCCCTTGGCGCTGTTTGATTGGCAGACGAACGGGATCCGTCTCGAGTGAGCTGATGGACATCCGATGTAAGATATCGTTGGGAAATTGAAAGTATGTAAGCTTATACGGCTTTTCCGAGAGCTTACGCACCTACCGCCAACAGACCACAAATGCAGGGAGGAAGAAGGGCTTCTTTCTCCTCGGTCGGTTCGGGAGCTAAAGTAATTACAGCTCTTTCCTTACAAGTAGCGAACATCTTAGTCCTTCCCATTACTCGGTTCGTGTTTGTCCATTACTAGGGAAACTCAATCTTCCCTTCCTCTCGCCGGAGCACTTGTTCGACTAAAGCCTCTGTTTACCTTCATCTTACACGTTTGCTGTGTCCGCCGGCTTGTTTCTGACATCAGCCGATTACCACTCCCAATCATATTTATCTATGCTTCATAACTTCCAAAGTCTTAACTGTTTAGCAGCTGGGAAATTCTCCCTCCGAAGCTTTGAACATAGCAAAACTTTGAATTAGCTAGAGCATAGCATTAAAGGAAGCGATGGCTAGTAGAGGCATTGATCAAAGTTGTTTGATTATTCGCGCACAAAGTATTATTACGAGTAATTAGACCCAATGCCACTCCTACGTGTAGCATTGAAATTTTTATAAAATTAATTTCAATTTTTTAAAAATTTTAATACGAAACGCCAATTTCCTGTGTTAATTCATTCAATGCTGATTATTTTCTCAAATCGTAAAGGGCAGGCCACACCAAGCTCGCTACCGCGGAGGTAGTACCTCGGCGGTAGTTTTACTTTGCTGAGCCAGGCGAACTTTTGAAACGTCTGCTGGTGGTACTACCGCCGAGGTAGCGAGCTCGGTCTGGCCTGCACAATTGAATAACATGGAAGGCGAGTTTTAAAACTTCGCCATCGGTAGCGCATGCGCAGAAAAGTACTACCACGTTCTTCAGTATATTTTTCACTTACAATTACTACTGTAAAATTTAGTATAACATGCTTCTTCTTTTGTAGTCATACTATTCTGTTTCGTATTTCACGTTTATAAAGAATGCGAGGTTATACCTGACTCATTGTGAATTATCATTATTAACATTGCAGGTCATCATTTTTGTAATAAAAATGGTACTGTTCACTAAATTTATTCATCTTGCGTGTCCAGATACCCAATGCTATATTTCCGTTTGTTCGGCCTGTATTGCAAAGTAATACAAGAAGTTCTAGAAGTACTATATTCTATTCATTAACAGGTATTTGCAATTAAAAATATTGACATGTCGTAGTTCATATAATTATATAGATTGAAAAATTATAATAACTCTTATAATCATGAACTCTTGTATTAGGCTATATTCTTCCCATTTTCACATCTTCTACTTGTACGGAGTTATGCAGAAAGGAACCAACCCACAATCAACTACTTTTGAGATATCGCTTACCAAAGTTGAAACTGCAATAATACCTCCCATTTTATTATCCAATAAGATATTCTGATTTTGGGAACGTATATGTGCTCTTAATATCATAAACTAGATATTTATATACAAAAAAAGCATTAATTTCCCATTTTATGGCATTTATGTGGGTTGGTTCCTTTCTGAAAAAAACAAATCCTACTTTATGTGTTATGCAGAAAGGAACCAACCCATATAATTGCCATGGGAACCAGACTAAAATTTTTGATTTTTCAGAGAAAAATAATCATACGAGGCTAATTTCTTACTCATGGATTAATATTATAAAGAAAAGTGTTCTGTCAAAATTTCCCACCCCCATCCATCTTGCTACCCCCTTTGCACCCCTCAAAGTTTCCATTTGTAAGGGTTTCTTACATTGAATGTATTTCAGCACTCATTGGAAATAAGAAATCAAACTTTTACTCATTTTTCAGTAAATTAAATTCTCTTCATTTTATGTCTCACCATTTCATTGTAGCTCCTGCGGTTCAAAAATTATATAAATGGAAGAATGGAGGATTTCTGCATAAAATTTTAATTATCTTCTGAATGAAAGTTTACAGGATGATTCTACTGGAAATGTCTCTTATGAAACTTGTAGAACTTTTTAAAACCTACCTTTTTAATGATTATTTGAAAATTTTTCACTGGAATTTAACGTCTCTTCAAAATTTTCTGTAATGTTCAATTTGCCGTGAATTCTTGCAACATGCGGCCAGCCTTAGACCAGCTGTCAAGCGTTTCCGAGATCGTGCTTTTCGTAGATATACGGACATATACTCACGTTAAATTCTAACAAAATAAATGTTTCTTTCATTTGTGAAGTAGGTTTATTAAAATTCTCTACATGTTTCATATTAGACATTCCCCAGTTTACTTTTATTAGCGAAAGAATGACATTCTTAGGCAGAAGTCTGTACCTATTTGGGCTTCCATCATACTGCCATGCAAATAATTCCTGAACCACATGAGCTATAGTGAAATGGTGATGACATAAAAAAAGTAAATTTAATTTTCTAAATAATGAGCAGAATTTTTATATCTTATCTTCAATGGTTGCTGAGATACATTCAATGAAAGAAATCCTTGCAAATGGAAACTTTAAGGGTGTGTTGGGAGGGAAGCAAGACGGATCAATGATTAGAAAATAAGCTTCATATGATATTTTTCTCTGAAAAATCTTACACTTTAGTCTGGTTCCTAATAATAAAATTTCCCATTCCATGGTGATTATGTGGGTTGGTTCCTTTATGCATAACTCATAAAGTAGGATATTCGTTTTGCAGAAAGGAACCAACCAACATAATTGCCATAAGGGTTGATTCCAGTGATTTATTTTCATCCAAAACAGTTATCTAGGGGTTTATCAACCCAAATATTGAAATTCAGATTTTTTTATTTTTGTGGATTGGTTCCTTTCTGCAGAACTACGTCCACTTATGGACATAATATCATCCTAATATTGCATGAATCCACATACTGATATATCCTATTATTTTTAGGATGTACTTTTATCTTGGGTGACACATATCACATGAATTATTATTGACCAATTACTTCAAGCACATACTTTAATGATATTATATTCAATGACTGAATACCATATTAAATTTCAAATTTTTCAAATCTTTCGAGTTTTAAAATTATTTAATGACTGATTTATGCCATACAACTATAATGATAGTTGTATTACAATGTATATTAGTAATGAATATAACTCATCAAAACAAAAACAAAACTACCGCTAGCAGACGTTTTTTGGTGTGGCCTGAACTACCACCGCGGTAGCGAGCTCGCTACCTCTAGCAGACGTTGGTGTGGCCCCTGCTTAAATGATCAGAGTGAGTTTAGAGTATTGAAATTCATCTTTCAGATTATACAATTATAATTTTTGTAATTGAATCAATGTAATAAATTATTGATGAAGAGATAAATGGCAATGAAGAGAATTTAATATAGATGGTATTAATATAATCAACAATTATTAATAAAATTCCAATAATGAATCGAGTATTTGTTTATTAACTCGCAACTTTCAAGTTTAACTTTTTTTTAAACTTGTAACTTTCCAGTTTCAAGACTCTCCTTTGAGAAAGATATCAATAATCTATCGAACATTGATACTGGCATCACCCATATAATATATCTTACTATAAAGAACAAGCATGAAATGAGTGATTTATTTCATGATTTGGAGAAACATCCAATATTTATTATCGGCAACAACTATTGATGTATTGTGACTTTCTATATCAATAAAGTATAATGTTTAGCACTAAAATATTTGAGGAAGCCCAGAATTGGCTAATAATGCCTACCGGCCAACAAAAACATGTCATGGTATGACTCATCTAGAATACCGGCAATTACATGAAACCGCTTCGATTGATTTGATTTCCTTCCGGGATGAGCCACCAATTATGTAATGGCGTACATGGATCAGTTTGATTTGCACATGGTCTCTGACGTCATTCCAGCCAATGGCGGCCTGCTGTCTACTGTGAGCTTTGTTTTCGTTTGATATTCCGCTTGTACAACGATAACTGCTAACATTATCCTCACGAAGCATACCTTCTGGCAGCTGGTTGCCTCTTCTGCCCCTCATAAGTGGTTGATTAGTAGAATTTTCCTCCTACGTGAAACGTATAGGCCTATAATAATAGAGTACAATTTACCATGTGTGATTTATCGGAAACTCTACTAATCAATTCAAGGGAATTAATGAATAATTTTGAACAGAGCTGAACGTCAATCTGTATACTTTCGGTTCAGTATCTGTATAGGCCTTCTCCATACTGTAGCTTCGGTTGGATTATTTTTACATCGAAGGTGAATAGTTACACAGATTGTGTCGACAAAGGATTTGTGCAGAGTTCATAGTTTCACATTAATTATCTCTGCTGTAACCTATTACTGTTTTATTATCTGTGTGAAATTTGTGAAGTATTGAATACTTTTCACTGTACAATACTGTCATGGATTTTTTTCATAGATTGCCATCTAAAATCTTTCAAATGAAAGTAATAGTCAATCAATAAGGAGCAGTGATAGAGTAATGCACAGGTAATGCCACTCGTATATGCATATACACTCGTTTATTGATTATTCAAGCTTTTTTATGTTTTGTTAATTTTGATAATTTTGACTAGCTCAATCATCCATATTGGGTGACATATTTCACAATAGTTTTATTATTATTGACAGCGAACTGCTTATAATATCCGAAAACGTTCCACTGACAAAAGTTGTGCTGACATAACCACAATTTCCCATAATGGGAGACTGTGATATGAATTATTATAGTGATTGTGATGCTTATTGTTTTTTTTTATTTTTAACACAGATTTGATCCGAATATCAGTGAAGTTTTTCTGATTTTATAGAGCCAAAACACATAAATCCACGATTGAAAATGAGTCATAATGAATTTTGAATGAGTTTAGTGCGCAATTCCAACGTCGTCATGGCAACCAATATAGATAGTATCGACAATTTAATCAAGTGAAATTGATTAAAAACAATATTAGTTATTAATTGGAACGAATGGTATTTAATAGGGAAGTGATTCATCTTGATAATTTTTCTTCATCTTCGTCATCTTGACATCCTTATCTATAGAGATGATTGCACTTCCATTAGTAATCAGCAACAGGCATTCTTGGTAAGTAAATATGCCACAATTTGCTGAACTCCAATTGCTAGTTACACCAACTAAGCTTGTCAAGCAACTGTCCGTCCATTGGCGAAGGTTGTTTGGGGAAAACTGGTCTTGTAAACAGGCGAATTCGGTTTAGATGAAGTCGTGCAAGTAACTAAAGGGACCGATCCATTGTCATGAAAAGACAAGAGAACTTATTTCTCGAAAAAATCAACGATGCGTAAGAGAGCAAGCCGGGGATATGGGATTTGTCGGAT
Source organism: Sogatella furcifera (assembly GCA_017141385.1). Classification (NCBI taxonomy): domain Eukaryota; kingdom Metazoa; phylum Arthropoda; class Insecta; order Hemiptera; family Delphacidae; genus Sogatella; species Sogatella furcifera. The sequence goes on from CM029546.1 coordinate 29,374,074, forward strand.
GATGTTAGGGAGGTGGAAGAGGAGTAGGAGGAGGAGAAGGAGGAGAGAGAGAGTGAGAAAAAGAAAGGAGACAAAAAAAGAGGCTTGTGCAATTTTTCAAAAGCTCATTACGAGTGAATGTCTTGTCTTTGGGGCGGCGAACTGGGAAGAAATGAACTCGCAAGCAACAAAGCTCTCTAGCTTTCTGTCTCACTCGCATTCCCTGTCAAGTATCATGCTGAATATCTACTCTCTTCCACTAAAATTCTCACCCCTCAACTCTTCTGGTATCTACTCTTTCTAGCTTCTTTTCTCTTTCATCACCGCAGACTTCTTGAACTTGTTTCTTTCTTTGGCTGTAAATCGTTTACTCTGAGCGGAGAGAGACGCCCACTAAACCCTCCGCCTATTAGTACCTCATCATTCCTGGATATCGAATTCTCAACGCAAGACCCGCCTCATTAACACTCATTCTCTCTATCCAACAGTACCTCCAACTCTTTTCTAACTTTCTTCAATTTTTATCCCATCTTTTTTTCTCGTGCTACTCGCTAGAGAGTGAAGCTATTCATTACTGGTCCATTGGGGGGTTCCGCAAACGGCACCAATTAGAATTGTCTAATCAGCCCCGAAACTCGATAAGAGCGCAGCCAAACATTCACTGAGCATTGAGAAGATGAGAGCTGCACCACTTCACGACACAAAAACAGCGCGCGCCATAATCATCATCAACGTCACGCATTCTAAAAATTTCCGGCACGATCTTCGATTACGAATCATCAATCCGTCACCAGATTGCTTGACAACTTGACGTTGTATTGATTAAGCCGAATCAACAGGAAATACTGGCAGAACGGCTCGCTTTTACCAGTAACGTCACATTCCATTAATTAAAAGGATTGAAACTTGGTATCCAGAGACCAAATACTTTTAAAATAAAACCATGAAATGAGTTCATATTGAATTTCATTTAGTGAATTCAACCTTCAGTAAGATTTTGTATTGAACAGGAAAATCTATATATTATTATAAATTACGAAGTCGAAGCAAATAATTGATTTTTCAAAAGTATACATTTCTATCATAAACTTTCACACATGAAAAAATCACTGTAGTGCATTGAACACATATAAGTTTCATCGCAGATTTTTTTTCTTCAAACGATTCCATATTTATATAATGTCATCATGAAATAGTTATTTGTGTAACTAGTGCCTAAAGTGGTAGATTGCTGCATCAAGTGAAACAGTTTTTTCACGAGCCGGAGGCAAGTGAAAAAAGTTTCTTGAGTGCAGCAAGTACACTTTAAGCTCGAGTTACACATTACATTTTTCCTACAGTTACCATCAAATGTGAAAAAAAAAATTAAAAGGGTGTTGATTCAGAGACCTATAACATATAAACTGGGGGTTGTAGGGTCACCAAGAAGGGTAATTATATTATAATATCTCACTCAACTGATTATAATACACTATATACAAATGGACTACTAGAATGGGCTAATAGAATGGACTGATAAAATAAACTGGCAGATTGGACTGATCAAATTGACTGATTGAACTTGAAAAAATGAACTAATGAGATGGACTGGAAAAATGATGGAATGGACTGACAGAGTAGACTGATGGAATGAAATGACAGAATGGAATGATAAAATGAACTGACAGAATAGACTGATGAAATGGACTGATGAAATGGACTGACAGAATGGACTGATGAGATGGAATGAAAAAATTAATTTATGAAATGGACTGATGGATTGGTCTTACAGAATGGACTGAAAAGATGAACTGATGAGAAGGACAGAAAAAATGAACTGATGGGATGAACTGACAGAAATGGAATAATGAAGTGAACTGACAGAATAGACTGATGAAATGGACTGACAGAATAGACTGATGAAATGGACTGATAAAAAGAACTGACAGAATGGACTGATGAGGTGGACTGAAAGAAATGAACTAACAGAATTGACTTATGAAATGGACTGATGAGATGGACTGACAGAAATGGAATGATGAAATGAACTGACACAATGGAATAATGAAATGGACTGACAAAATAGACTGATGAAATGGACTGACAGAATGGATGATGAAATGAACTGACAGAATGGACTGATGAGATAGACTGAAAAAAATGAAATGATGAGATGGACTGAAAAAAATCAACTGATGAAATGGACTGACAGAATGGACTGATAAGAAGAACTGACAGAATGGACAGATGAGATGGACTGAAAAAATGAACTGTGTGAAACTCCAGTGTTAATGGTGTTCATGCTCTTAATCTCAGGCTTCCTTTTTTGAATAATTTAATAGCAGATGTACATGCTCTATCCAGTGTATATATTTCCATTAAGTATAAGCTCTGAAATCGGAATTCCAAAGAGATTTTGGATATTAACTCCTACTATTCTTGCCACATCATAAATATTGTAATAATTTATCCAGAGAATAATAGGATTTTTAAATATTAAGATTGTAATCCAGTTATGCCAACAAGAAACATATATTTTTGGAATTTCAATATAACAAATTAATAGAAATATATCACATAATAATTCATCAATTTAAATTCAAGGCTTGTACATAGCTGACAAATAAAATGTTCCATGCGGTTCGGCTATTAGTCTAGGCAATTTGAGACATGTATTCCTATACTAAATTTCTCAATTGAAGTACTTGCAAGATTTTTTTATTAAATTGGTGTACACCTATTCTTTGAATAAATTCCCCCACTTTCAGCCTATTAGCTGCACTATTTGATTTTTAACCAGAGCTCTGGGATATACGCGCACTTGAGATCTCATTTAATTTGAATTTAACGACTCACGGTATACCGGCGAATGTGGCGTGGACCCTCAGGTGGAAATTTGGTCATTGTCTGGACTTGTTCATCAATTTGGCTGCTGGGCTTTCATCTCCAATAAATGGTACAACGGTGGGCTCATCAGAATGGGAAATTTTGCACCAGTTTAAGATATTTCAAATTTTAAATTTACATGACTTGCAATCAAGATGCTTCAAGCAAGAGGGTTACAGGAAGAAGAAGTTGATCTTCTTCAATTTTTGAAAATCAGTCTTTTAGCTATGACGTAAATCGTCTATCTGGTCTGTGATTGGTTAATAGAGTCTGTAGTAGTAGCGGGTTTCACATTTGAATTCTATTTATCACTAATGACCAGTCCACAAATCTTTGAAGAATTATAAATTGAGTGATCAAAAACTTAAATCTTAGGTATTCAATAATATATAATATCATACATGAACCAATTGCCCTAGTTTGGTTGATTTTTAACATACAATTATTATTAAATTGCATTAAATAGATTCATTCATAAAGATCCTGACGTCACATCTGAGTCAGGTGAACCATGCTTGCAATTATGAATAAATATTTCTAATAATAAATCAATAAATATACATTAATAATACGAAAATATGCCAATATAACATTTAGGATGAGATAACATAAAATATTAAACAAATATATTATAGTCAATGCAATAGATAGGTAGGCTTACTGTATTGCAGGTATGAACCAGCAAACTCTTAATATTAATAATTAATAATACTCATTTAATTTATATAAAAGGTGATAAAAATTAAATTTCTATATAATATAAGCTAGTGTTAACATTTTTTCTTTATTTATTTGATATAGAGACATGAGTAGGATGTTACATCAAGTACGTTCAAGTGGATGAACAATCAGCTGATTTTTAACAAATGGACTGACAGAATGGACTGATGAAATGAACTTACAGAATGGACTGATGAGATGGACTGAAAAGAATGAACTGATCAGATGGACTGGAATAATGAACTGATGTAATGGACTGACAGAATAGAATGATGAAATGAAGTTACAAAATGAATGGACTGATAAAATGAAGTGGCAGAATGGACTGGTAGAGTTAACTGACAGAATGGACAACTGACAAAATGGAAAGATAAAATGGACTGATAAAATTGTTTGAAAGAATGGACTGATTGATGGAATGATGAAATGGACTGAAAAAAATGATTGAAAAAATGGACTGATAGGATGGACTGAATAAATGGACTGATGAAAAATACTGACAGAATGGACTGATACATTGAATGTACACAACCTGCTAGTTTTGGAAACACATATTATTCAAAAATTTTCTCTTCTGTGATTGGTTGGAAATCTGGGAAGTCCAGATTACTTTACGCACTAGTGCGTAAAGTATTTTAGGCACTCGTGTGAGAATGGCCCATTTTAGAAACTCTATCCAGTGTGTAAAGAAGCACTTTTATATTGGAAAATGATATTTTCCTACATATACCTGCAAAATTGCAATCTTTGCACTGAGAATCGTGTGTAAAACGGTCCATTCTTGAACTAGTAATAATTAGCGTGCCTAAAAATTTCTACACACTCCAGATTTTCAACCTAACAAAAGGAAATAGTAAGTACATGAAATGGATGTTCCATATTTAGAATTCAAAATTATGGTGGCAGCACTGGCTGTTGACCAAACGGGAGTTGATCAGCTGGTAGCGGTAAGTTGGAATTTCAACCAAAAGGTAGTAACCTGGTCAGACCTTCTGTCACTGTCAGACATCTCACTGAATTTTTAAGGTTAGTTTATTCGTTTACATCAATACCGTAAGTAAGTTGCCATGTTAGAAGGTCAATTTATTCTCAGAGATTTTATAATGTAATTATGAGAGTAGGGATTTATGTTATCATGAATACCGTTCATTATTGTTGGTTATGAAACCTGAGTTTGAATTGTTTGAATACGGTAAGATGATTGTCATTGGTGGATCTTGAATTTGTTTTGTACAGTAGTTGACTCAATCATACGCTATCAGAATTCAGTGTTGTAATACATTATTTGATTCTTTCAATGTGAAAGTAACTTAATACTTAATACATGCAACTTTGAAGAAGACTCTGGCACCATAGTTACTGAAATTTTGAAAATACCGTAGGCTAAAATGAAACAAACTAAGATCACATTTACTTGATCTGACTACTTTAACTACCATATATATGTAGGTTAATATACAGTATAATGAAAAGTGGTTGAAGGCATGATATTATAGAATTCATAGTAAATGCGACATTCTAATTTAATACTATCATTAAATTACAGCTTCAGTTCAATTCAGTCTCATTGTTGGCTGGTTCAGCTTCAAACCTTGCACTTAGTTCATAAAGTAGGATTCTGTTATGCAATGAAGGTGACAGCCGATGACTAAATAATTTTGCATAAAAGCATGATAAAGTCCTGAGAATCATAAGCAATACAATTGTAACCTTGCATAATTTTAACATAAAAGCAGTTTGCTGTTATGCTATAGATAGCCTAATCACTCGCGGGTTGCATCAATCAGAAGCCTACCTGCTAGAACTGATAAGATATTTTGTCTCAAGTGATATGAAGCAACAAAATTTTTCCAGAAAGAATAATATACAGTACTTTACATGAGAGTACGTTATTCATAGCACTATTAAGTTATATAGGCTATCATTTCAATGAAAATAAAAATATGAGTTCTATTAATTGTGGAGGTTAAGATTCTAAATCCCTTCCAGTCACATTAAATAATGTTTAAAAAGTCTAATTTGCGCTGAATTCTAGTAAATATGATTATTTCTTGCTATAAAAGTATGAAAGGGCGTTTTACACTTATCAGTTACCCAGAATATTTCAAGGTCTCGAAAAGTAGTTTATACTGCTGGTAGCTCATAACTTACTGGTAAATATTACAGTGAGTACAATAATTTATTATTCTATAGTTACTGTGGTACATAGAATAGATGAAATGTTTGAATTATATCAATTCATATTACTCAAATAAAAGTAATTATTTGATAATAGATGACATTGGAGGCTACTAAAATTGAAAGTTCCAACTCAAGATTTCTGCCATCTCAGATTTGTAAAAATTGTGAGATGATGGTATTTCACATGATTCTTATATTGATTTCAAAGGCAAAATAAATTGAGGAGATTGCGATAAAAAAATACTTGAAATTACTCTAAAAAACACATTTGAAACTTCTTCCTACTATTCAAATAGGCTCAATGGTAACTGTAGGAAAAATTTAATGTGTAACTCGAGCATAAAGTGTTATTGCTGAACTCGAGAAACGTTTTTCACTCGCCTACGGCTCGTGAAAAAACGGTTTCACTCGTGCAGCAATCCTTCACTTTTTTGCACTAGTTACACAAATAACTATTATCTTGAATTTCTCCAAGCGAATGTTGCATTACAATGATACGACGACACTTCCTCAGTTTCAAGAATAAAATGTGATTAGTTCCAATAACGTCAGGAAAAACAGCATCTCTCATTGAAATCTCATCTTAAATTAAAAAAGCTAACCAATTATACAAAACTATCTTCTCTTATTTATAGATTAATACGGGTTTCTTGAAGAATTTCTATACGGTTGCATCATTTTGTAGCCCAATCGATTCTTCTTTTATTTTGGATTTGTTGAATGTGACAAAATGGGATTGTTGGGATTCCACGATTCTATCATCTATATCTATAAAAGCGAAATGGCACTGACTAACTCATTCATTCATTCATTCATCACCAGAACTAAAAATCTACTGAACCGGATACGTTCAAATTTGGCAGGCATGTTAAGTTGGACGTTTAGACGCGCGCTAAGAAAGGATTTTTTGAACTTCATAAGGATACGCCAATATATTAAAGTTTTTCTTTAGTTTTTCGGCGATTTCTCAATTTTATCGAGAATCAATCGGTAGAAAATGTTGATATTTGGTGAGAAGGTTCATATAAGGTCTAGAAATGTTGTGTTAAAATATTTTTGAAATCCGTTCAAGAGTACGCCAGTAATCACTTTTTCAAAATTGTAAATGTACTGCGGGTTGCATATCTTCCGCCTTGATAAGACCAAACCTTACTGAAAGTTCAGTGGTTCAGAGAGATTATAGATGAACTAATTTGGAAGATATTGAATCAAGTTTCAAAGTTTGTCCGATATACTTCCCAAGGTTACGCTCGATATTAGCGTTTTACTATTTTTCATCGAAGTTTTTCTTTGACTTTTCGAAAACAAATTGGCAAAAAGTGTTGAATTTTGGTAAACAGGTCCAGATTAGGTCTAAGAATGCTGTGTTAAATAAATTTCGAATCCCTTCTGGACGGAATTTCGCAGGCGAGCGAATCGAGCCTGTTTGTCCCAGCTTACACTCACAGAGGTTTTGCAGGCGAGCGAAGCGAGCCTGTTTGACTCACTTACACTGCCGATACTGTCGGGGGTCAGGGGGCGGAGCCCCCTGGTTAGGCAGAAAAGGCGAGCGAAGCGAGCCGGCCGGCTAGTAGATAATAAATACCATTCTGTGTATATTCTATAATCACTTATCAATGAAAACTAAATTCATTTTCGTTCAGCATCCAAACTAATGCAGCTCATAATAGAATATTGGAGACTTTTCGGGATGCTTATTCCACAATGATGTTGTAATGAAGTTGAAAGTTTGTGAGCGAGCTGAATCTTGCAACTATTTTGGTTATCAATGATGTGCACCTGTTGACACAGGGGAGCAGTAAACAGCGATGCGCTGTAAATAGTGAAGCAGTGCTTTGAGATGAGCGGGTTGACGTTGGCTTTGAGACACGTGCGATGCACAGGATGTTGCAGTATATTATATAGGATAGTAACGCAGCGCCGACCTTGTAATATTGTAGACAAAGTTGCAGGAGTTGTGTGGTCCCCATGTGCTCATCTATTACAGCCAAGTTAGTGCAGAACAGAAACTTGCAACAGCCCCGCCTTCAGCGCCACCTTTCAGCGCGATAATTTGTTCTGTTCTTTGGCCCTAAGACAGGGCGGGAATTTGTGACTTGAAGACACCCTTCCTATCTTATCATCCCAAGTGTCTGTGGCCTACCGCCGCAAATGCCTAACCGTTAGTTGCACACAACTCACAGTCTCTCCCAGTTTGTGGGGATAAATAGAATGGAATCTATGTGTGACATTGTTTATAACTCATAGTGTTTGTATGGGTGTAAATGGGATACTTTGCTGGAATGTCTGGCTGATCTTCTATCTTTCTCTCCACTCCTATTCTCCTTTCAACATTTCTATAACTCTACTTTCTATCAAACTATTTTCAACTCTTACAATTTCTCGTAAAAACTCTTTTCTCTCTCTTTTTCTAATTCTCAAACACTACAATATCTGTATCGATTTACAAAGTACCAGCACAGTATAATCATTACACACGATAATAAAATATTTGGTATTGTTATAATCACGAATTTTTTGGAATAACAAGATGTTAGTTTCAGTTGCCACATATTTTCGAATACATAGTTAACTTTTTATTCTTACTGCTCCTTTTATTTCCGTTCCGATAATTTGAAGGATTGATTTAAAAGGTGAATCAGAGGATTTGATGAATTTATCCAATTAGGCCCACATAGTCTAATCCTCTTGCTTGTGCGGGGATGGTGAAAATAATATAATAGGCTAATAGCAAAAAATGGAGAGAATTGAATGAGAAATGTCTTTTGAGAATTGTACTATATTATATAAATACAGTTCCATCTTCCCATCATAAACTTTCTTCTAATTTTAGCTTCTTGCAGTGTTACGATCTCACGATTTATTTACGATCTCAAAATGAATCTAGAATGAATGTGAATGTGAAAAATACTTCAGAGAATCGATGAACTACTTGTTTCTAAAAAAAAGTTTGATAGGATCTGATTACAATCCATTTTCCAGTATTTTGTTTAAGGTAAAACGCTATTTGCAAATAACAAATTTTGAAATAAGGCGCTTCATGAAATATGATTTGAATAATGATTAAAAATGAGTGAATGATTCCTATTGAAAGATGAAAAGAGACTGATGTTCTTTCTTGTTCTGATGCTAGTAGTCACACAAAATGTCTGTTTCTTTCGCGAAAGTTTTCTACAACAACATTCCGGTCCGGGAAGACTGATTACATTTTCCAATTTCACTGGAATCTGAACGTCAACGAGACAATAATGTAGTTGGAAAAAGAGAAGTGAAGAGAGAGTGAGAGAGAGTTAGAGAGAGAGCGTCCCTCTGCAAATATTAATTAATCTGCCCATATTCTAACAACTGTGATATTGATTTGGGGTGAGCCATTATTTCCAGGAAACAGGTTTTCCTATTACTGAAAGCTTGTACTTAATAAATAATAATTCAATGGGGAAATGAGTAATATCGTTTTTTTATAAAATTATTCCATTACTTCAAATGAAAGAAATGCAAAAAATCTAATATTTCCATAAATTAGACATTTCATTTTATTATTAATTAATTAAAATTTTTCTGGTTTGAAATCCTCTTATCTGAGTCATTCCACTTAGCATATCAATTTGGAATCTTTCGTGGTGACGAAAAGTACAAACCAAATACAGAGTGATCTAATGAAACTCTATTTTATTGTGCCAATTACCATGAAGATTATAATCAACATTTAACTAGACGGTTTTTATATTTTGGGCTCCTTATAATACAATAATTATTTAAGCTGGAGTTCGATCATATATGAAATATAGATTACTCCTTTATGACATAGATTGAAAAACATTTTACAGCTAATCGACTTGCGTGGTAATTTTTCCAGAGAAGGCCCATTCAATGACTGGTTTCGATGACATTGAGTGTTTTTGACGTTCATGAAAGATCGTCACGATAAAAGAAGAGTCAGTAAAAGGTTGTATCTCGAGAAATCTTGCTAATAACTAACAAATTACGAAAAAAAATCTCGTAGTCATATCGCTTATTATTTATACGGAATGAAATTTCGCTGTGGCTTTGAAAGAGGAGGAAGAATTGTGCAGTGGGGTGAATTAATTCCCTTGAAATGACTGTTTTTCAGGCCGGTCGGACTTTTCTGGATGAATGGGCAAGTATCTTTCCCTCTTTCCTTTTCCTTCACATTCTCCCTCGCACGCTCCATTTTGCTCTTTTTTCGCTCGTTCTGGATGCTATCCCAAACGACAAGTTGCCACAGGCTTAAACTCGGGGATCTTTCAGATTTGTCTTTCCCTAGCTGTGGGCCAAACTCGTTCAACAATCTACTCCTGAGGAATGTAATAATGTCAAGTTTTTCCGGTGGTCTTTTTCATTCTACATTCTATCCGATGCATATATCCCATACTTGGAAAAATGGTCATCGATCCTATTCCTAGAATTATTCTTTCTTCACTTGACTATTTTTTAACCTCAACTACATTCTAATCTCAATCACTATCTGTTCCTTCTGAAAACGTGCTATTCATTAAAAAATATCAAAATAAAATTGATTGTAGCTAGTATTTCGACTTTAATAATAACTTATTTTGCTTGAGTAAATAATTTACTTTATTTGACTGTTAACGTCCACAAAAATATACAATCAAAGATGATTCATGATGTTCTAATAATTGAATGACTTTTATATTATATTTTAGAGCGATGTTGTAATGCACATTAATTACAATTTTAAGACAATAAATTGGAGTGATGAGTTCAATTCATTAAAACGTGTAGTCAATGACAAAACTTGAAATCATCTCTTTGTACTTGAGAGAAACTGAGAAGTTTTTAAAATTATAATTCAGTTATTTATTCATCTTTTTATCAAAGCTTCTTGGGTTTTCAAGGATATTTCAGGGACTGCTTTCTTTGGTGTTAATAGGTATTGGAATGAGGTATTCTTCCCTTGATAAAATGGTGAATCAGAATAACAAGCCGGCATATTCATCAGGCTTTAAAAAGAATCCACGTCTAATTTCCCATCGGACAGAAATTCGCGTCAAGCGAGATTACGTAGAATTCAGTTCTCCAATTGGAATGACTGGGAAAACTCATCACATCTTAGGTGGCACTGAGTAGTTTCAACGGCGGCTTTCCTCCTATCCTATCACCTGAGAGAGGCAAACTGCGCCTCTATCCGGCAGATTGCGTTGGTGTTGTCATGAAAACGAGAATTCTCATTTGAGATTCCGAGTTACTTGTTGCATAACAATTAGCATCCAGCCTGGCTCTCAAGATTAATATCTCAATCGGCTTTTCTTAATGCGCCCTACTTATGGCCCTGCTGGGAATATTGAATATCGTAACTTGGACGGTTGAATTCCTCTGGAAATAGATGCCATTCAGATCTAGATAGAATCCGCCGAATACTTGATAGCTTAGTCTGGAATGCACATGTGAGATCAAATCTTTGTGACCTAAGAGAGTGGAACTTACCGACCCAGTTTGAAGTACTGTACCAAAGGCATGGAGGATTTCCAACATCAATCCGTATTAATTATTGATGTTAAACGCTTCTTATTGATACATTCAACTTGAAAAGTTTGAAAGATTTTATCTTGAAAAGTTTGGAAGTTCAGTCATTTAAAGTTTCATGCATGATATTCAACTATACTTTATTCACGATCACTTGAGACGGAATAAACAAACTTTTTGAGTGTGTGTGCGTGTAATGGGAGGTCTTTTTCTATGCGAAACTTTCGGCCTCAGATCAACAGCTGTAGCCAATCACAGCTCAAGATAACAGTTTTGAGACAAGACAAGTCGGATTGTAGCCAATCACAGCTCAAGACAACAGTTTTGATACAAGACAAGTCGGACTGTAGTCAATCACAGCTCCAGACAAGAGTCGGCTGTTCGACTGCAGCTGACTTTTTTGCATAGAAGAAGACCTCCCATTACACGCACACACACGCAAAAGGTTTGTTTATTTTGTCTTAAGTGATCGTGAATGGACTATAGTAACATTTCCTCTAAAATCAAATCAATAATTATTTCTTATAGTTTATAGTTTGTATGTGAATATCACTTATAATCGTGATTGGTAGAGAAACAATTTGAACATTAATAGAAAACATTACTCATAATGGTGTTTGTATCTCTGGATAAATAAATAAATAATACTGGTTGAGAACGGACTCAAATGTGATTCAGGAATAACAAGGATTGAATTTAAATGCATACAATAACTACGAATTTGAAACAAAAAAATGTCATTCAACTTTAGTATAAAGGTAATAATATAATTGAAGGTGGAAATGTTAAAAGAATATCCACCTGCCATGTTTAATGTTGACTGAAGTTCATTAAAATTGAATGAATTGTTACTTGTTGTGAGCCTCACAGAGCTCACAAAGTACTTAGATGGAGAGTGTCCATTAATAATACTTGGCAGCCGTCTGTATACGTCACACAGCAAAGACTTTCAAGCTACTTCGCATCGATCGGCGAGATATTTCTGAGCTCTCTACAAATTTTACAGTTGATTGAATGCGAAAGATGAGTTTTCCGTTCAGCATCTTCGTTCAATGCACAGCTTCCAGCTCAGACATACATTATGCGCTTTCTACGCATGATTTTATCTTCAAAAGGAATAAGTATTGGAAATAATATATTTTTCTCCTTAGGTAAAAAAGGTAAGAAGGATATGAGCTAGATCGTAACTATGATGCTCTGTTTCATGACGAAGTCAGTAACCTGGATTTGATTTTCAGTTGGGCTGAACTCGATGGAATATTTTGACAGAATGCAGTTGATAAAGAAATACTGTAACACATATGAAATAGATAATAAGTATGGTTGAAAAAGCCGAGATCAACTTGAACTCTATAAAGAAATCTTTGAAGATACCTAGGATCAACTATTTTTAACCAGATGAAACCACTTGATCAGTATTGTTCCTTTGTTTGTATCAGTATTCTATTGTATCTTAGTTTGGAGTTACTTCAACTCGGAGCAACTTAACATTTCAAAAGTGCTAAGGCGGGTATTACACGATAATAGTTCTGTGACATATTTCTATTAACAAACATCTATGATGATGCAATAACTTATTACCGTGTAATAAACCAAAAATATTATAAATGATCATATTCTGTGTCATATGTTCTATAGAAAACATATTATAATATCTTTGATAATAGATGTATCACATAGAAATATTATCGTGTAATAGCGGCCTAAGTTTAAGATTTGATTGGAACTCTTTGGCTGAGGCCGCACTGCCGGTGGGTAGAGCCTGGTGGGTGGAGGGTAGTTGGTAAGTCAAGTCAGGTTGAGTAAGACAAGTTCAGCTTTGGTTGGGTCAATCCCACACTATAATAATTGTAGTCAGTTGGTATGAGTTCAGCCGCCATCTTTAAATTCTTAAATATGGACAACATAGCCTCAAAAAACAGTATGACGTCATACCATTCATACGATGTATTACTGTGGATGGTGTGTATGTTCTATAGATTTACCAACTAACCTCCACCCTCCAGGCTCTACCCACTGGCAGTGCGGCCTCAGCCTTTGTGATTTTGATGCAAAAACTTATAGATTAGTCGAGTACTTACAGAGTTCAAAATTATAATTGAAAACTTATGAAGATAATAAAAGAAGAAGGAACCATAGGAAATTATAAGTTGGAAGATAAAAATTATAACTTTCCATTTTTTGATTAAGAGAGATTTCAAGAAAAATATTATTTGGTTCACTCTATCGTGTTGATATATGAATTTCGTGATTGTTCTATCAATTTTTGATAATTATTGTTGGTTTCTATCAGGGATATTATCCATCCCAGGGAGAGAATAGGATGAAATTATAATAATAATGGAATAAATCGTGTACTGTGAGCTGCATCTAGGCTGCTTATTTGGGCTTCTACTGAAAAGAAATTATATTTTTACCAAACTCACCCCTACAAAAGAACAAAAGTTGTAGCAATTTTGAATGTAGCTCGGTTTAAGTAAATGTAGTGTAATTCGAGTACAAAAGCTCTGATATGTGGGGATCATGGATGTTATTGTTGTTGGCTGATGTTCAGAACAGTGCAACCAAAAAAAGGAGCTTTCCATGCCATAAAGTTGATCATGGAGTGCTGTTATCTGCCGCTTCGCCGAATCTTGACAGGAACTTCGTATGCGAATAACTTACTTTAAATTTTGTTCTACTGTTATACAACTTTCACAATTGGGGGATTTTACACGTCTGTGACCGTTACAGCTTGTGCATGGTATACGATTCCTGATGATTCTGAAAGATATTAACGATAATCTTGTTAACAATGAATAACACTGATTGCTTGAACCCCACTAAAACTATAGCTCTTGTATAAAAGGTGTGCCCAATTGTGAAATTATGATTATGATACGGTATTGACTGATAAAAATATTGAAAATTGATGCTATCTCAAAAGTGGCAATTCAATGTAATTAATTAATGAACTAATAAATCGATGGTGTGGATGTAATGTGGATTCAATGTAACCTACGTATATCGTATTTTTCATTATTTATCGCATTTGTGGACAAGAAAAAGATGTGTAGGTCTATGGGATATGAAAAATGATATTAGAGGAATACTCGTATTTTATTCTAATGCATCAATTCGAAGGTAAGTGTTTTTAGTTCGATTGTGGAAAAGGTGTAAAGAGTTAGTTTTTTAGGATTTCACCCCTTCCATTACAAATAGTTGATTGGAAGTATCCAGTGAATTGGGAGATTGTAGCTTGGTCTTTGGAGACATAAAAGTTAATGTGAATTATTTTTTCAGTCTGTTCAAAAGATTGGTGGTCGATGTACGAGTCGAGTATCCATCCATCTACCACTCTTTATCCATACTAACAACTCTGTTCGGCTGGTTGCCTACGTTGCTCCTTCTCACACTTATACAGCACGTTTTTTCAGTTGACATAGTAGACCCAGTCTACCCAGGCTATACGTTCTTTAACATACTTTGAGATGATTGAAGAGTAATCACAAAATGTAATTTGTGGCAACCTCTTTTGTTGGAGGGATCATTGTATCAATCAATTATTATCAAATCTTCAGGTGAGAAATATAGATTATGCATCATTTATAGGAAGAATGAAGCGTATCAGTAAATTTAACACAACATGGATTGTTATTGCTTCAGTCGTGAAACGATTACACACAACATTTCTCAGGTTGAGTAAGACAAGTTCAGCTTTGGTTGGGTCAATCACACTATAATAATTGTAGTCAGTTGCTCTAATGAGATAGTATTAATTAAAAGAGTAAAATATCAGGAAATAATCATGATGGTGTAAAATGACTTGATCATCAAAGGTACTTGAGAGGTAGTCCACTTAAATCTGTGATGCAATTGAATCTTAACGTGATAATGCCTCTCATTATCTGGACGTAAATATCGGTTTGACACATCTGTGGGAGAGAGGGCAAGAGGTTGGTAATTAGTGGAGTAACCCTTCATTCCAGTGATTTGGTTGCGGTGGACAGGCTCAGCTCAGTATGCGGCTGACAGCTTCCAAAACGGAACTTGGACTGCAAGACGAACATCGCCTGCAGTTGTGCCAACCGACCGGGTGGGTCAGCTGTCGGCTGGATTTACTGCGAGCTGTGTCACCTCGTTCATTGTCCACTGCGCCGTCATGCAGCCAACCTGGAGATTGTTGCCAATTCTGCTTGTACGAGTATGCTTCGCACATCAATATTCATTAGACTGAGCAAACCTACCTACCGTACATCGACCGATACTCCTGACCTGCCTTCCAAGATGAGAGGTGGAGTTGTCAAGCAGCAAATCTACTACACTTCTACCCAGTATATAAGTATAGTTCACTGGCGGCTCGTACCCACGAAACAAATGAAGTGACCGTATCTTTTACTGTACAGCACTTTACCTGTTTCGTGGGCCCGTGCCCATTTACATAATGCTTTGACTACACATTTCACACTACGTTTTCACACAAGGAGTCTTACAATAAAGCCGACTGGAAAGCTAGGTTTGAAAGATAGATGAAGATGTTCCGAATAATAAACAAGGGTATTTAGTCAAAATTAGAGCCACAAACCATATCCATATTCTTATAGTGATACCTAATCACCAATGATATTAATGATCATCAATGATATACTTTCTATAAATTCTTAAGAATAAATCTTTCCATCTTTTTACGGCTATTTCGATTTTTTTGTTGTTAATTGTTTAAATTTTCACTCTCTACTATCTGGTTTTTTGTATGTTTATTTCTGATCAAGGCTTCACGCGTGAAAAACGATCAAGTGGGGTGAAATTATCAATCTATACAATCTTGAAGATGAAAAGAAACTCATTCATCAACCTCCATCATATTTGTTGAAAATTTTTGTCAGATTCGATTCATTTCTTAAAGAAATAAACGTTAATTTGGGAAGAATAAAACCCTGAGTCTCATCCTATTCATGAAGTCACGTGAATTTACCAATTCAATGATTATTCCTTGTATTCTGAAATCATATTCAATCTCTGACGTCAACTGAAAAATGAATTAATTTTTTTTTTCGGTAAGATGCAATGACTAAAGACTAATTGGCCAATAACTGATGACTGAAGACCTACAGTACACTATTAATAATTCCTGATTTACATAACTCAACCTCACCGGGGTGCATGAAGATTGCAAAAGTCTCATTGACAATTGAAATACTCCAAAATCTTCATCGTGGGTCCGAGTAGCAAATCTTTGAAAACCCGTGAACACTTCTATTATTGTGAATTGTCTTATTATTTCATTATACTTATTCTAAATGACTTTCTGCTTGAGAGTGGTCTTATGTAATATTCGAGTTGTAGAAATATTAAAAATGTAAGTGATATCTCAAGATTGAGGTCTAGTCTATATTGTTGAGAAATCACGCATACAAAAAGTTGAAACTCAATTTGATTGTATAGTTGAGAATCGTAAGTAAGTTAACACGTGCATGGCTCCCTCGAGGAAATCAGTCACACAAAACACAATATCGCTGTGAAATTGATTATAATCCATGACTAATTGCTCTGCAACAATGCTGGAGTGCATATATGAAGACAGAATATGTCGATGCTGATAGCTTGGATAATGCTCTGTCAAGCTGTTGTTATGTGGCTTGTGGTTAGATGGAACTGCAGCGTTCGTAGTGCGATTGATTGAGCAGGGTATCCCCGGTCCTCAATTGTGCTGAGATTGGCGAACAAGCTTCCCACTGTTACATCTATTAATTGGAACTCACTTGACTTCTGCTCACAAGTTACAAGGCAGTCATCAATCAATCATTTATGTCAACACACGTGCTCAGCTAGTTCATAACAGTAGTTCACCACTTGATAATCAGGGCAAATTGTATAGTTCTAGATCAAGACGTACATACACATCAGAGTCAATCCTAATGAATTACTGATACGAATTTTATTGATATTCTACTTTTTATTTCGGAATCAATTGTTTTTCACTTGTGAAGAAGATTATATTCAATATACTCTTGTATAGAGTATCTTATAATGAATAAGTGACAAGGTGAGAACGTGAATTGTATGTTTTTTATTATGCGCTTTACACGTTATAAAATGATAAAGGAGGAATGTGTAATACTTCTCAGGCTGATTCCTCACATCAAGTAGAGGAAAAAGTTCCATGAGACATGCCCCCAGGAACGCTTTGTTACCGAGGTAACAATGCCGGAAAATTGACATATTTCAAAAATATAGATTTTTCCAATTTTCTTGAGGCTTCGTTTAGAATCTGGAATTATTAAATTGAATGTAAAATTAGCCTAAAAATTCAATGGAACCAGTGGGGGTATGACTTATTAAACTTCTTTCTCTACTTGGTGTTAGGAATAAGCCTGAGACGTAAGTAATAAGTCCTCCTGAAACACTCTGTAATAAGAACAAGTTCATTTTTATTTCCAAGTATATTCACTAACCACAATTTTCTCTTCAACATTAGACATCCAGTGACTTACTCGTACATATTTCAACTTGATATTTTAAATAAAGTAAACATAGGTCAATATGATTTATTACAGTGACATAAACATTAAAATATGAATTTGTTTGTAAATTCTAAGCGATTAGAGGACGAGAAAATGTTGTTTCCAGATAAGTAAACGTCTGCAATCATCTTTTCCGAATCTAGAATGCATTATTCAAAAACGAGATCGAAGTCCCTCTTGAAATCTCATCCATAACTTATGTGACTCGCGCTTCGAGCACTATTCCAGTTTCTTATTCCTTCCGAGGCAGAGATATTTTCTTGCAAGTCACCACACTGTTGTTACCAACGCTAGCTGGAATTGTTTCGTGAATAATTCTTCTTTAATTCCGTCAGGTCATTGCACTTCTTCTTTCCGCATTTTTCGGTTTTCTTTTGAAATAAAATGCACTTGGAAACTTTAAGAGTCTCATGCAGTTTTGTGATGAATTTAAGATGCTGTCAACATAAAATAAAATGAATGACAAGGAAACTGGCAAATGCAAATAATTGAATAAATTCCAATACTGAATAATGGAATTGGTCGACTAGAGATACACTACCTTGTTTTTCATCTTTCTGTTCTCACTATCAGCATCCCCCTCCCGAACATTGGGCTCCTCATTGGTGGAATCACCAATGGGCTCCTTATTGGCCTATCTTGAACCATTGTGGACTAGAAGTTATAACTAGAGTATAATAATAATAATAATAATAATAATAATAATAATAATAATAATAATAATAATAATAATAATAATAATAATAATAATAATAATAATAATAATAATAATAATAATAATAATAATAATAATAATAATAATAATTTATTTCCTTAAAAAACAAACAAAAAACAAAAATGAACAAAACAGCAAGCAAATGTAATGAGTACAATTTAAATTTAAATCCAGTTAGTGTTTAAAGAATTAAAGAATAAAGTTTCAATTTTTTATTTATTTTTATTGGAAATTAACCTACTCAACTATGGGGACCCCATGTGCTAGAGTAGGTGTAAATTTTGGGTGGGGGTGCGAATACTTTGGGTAAGTGAGCTCACATACTGTTAGAAATAATATTTTCTATGTGATGTCTTCCAGTTGTTATAATCCACTTTTTAACGACGGCTTTGAATTTTCTTGGGTGTTCTATCATCTTGATGTGTGCAGGAAGTAAATTGTGGATTTTTGGTGCTAGGTGGTTGTAGTGTCGTTGATATGTTGCCTTCCTAGCAACGTTTGCGATCAGAAGGTTTCTATTTCTTGTGTTATGACTGTGGTTTCTCCATTGAAAGTTTTCCGGTTTTTTGTGTAGTCTGCAAATGATTTCCAGGGAGTAGAGCTGTCTTGCATCCATCACTCCGAACTCATTGTATAGCTGATCTGATGGGTAGCGAAGTGGTTTCTGCTTAATAATTTTCATTATCAGTTTTTGTACTTTTAAAAGAGGGTCAAGGTGAACGAAGTTTGTCCCTCCCCATCCCACAATCCCATAGGTAATCAAAGACTGGACTAAGGAATAGTACACCATCTTCATACACTTCTCATCTATCAATGTCCTCAGCATTTTGAACTTGTAAATAGTCTTTCTCAACTTTTTGCATATAGGTTGTCTATATGATGGTCCCAGCGCAGGAAAGAGTCCAGTATGATTCCAAGATATTTTATTGTTGGTTTTCTGTGGATAGTGTATGCAGTGCTGTTGGAAATGTTGACTGTTAAAAGGTTCTCTGTAGGCTGTCCATGCTGTGTAGCTGAGAAAGTTAGAAAGTGGGTCTTGTCATAGTTTAGGGTGAGCAGATTCTGATTCAACCAATGTGAGATTCTCTGTAGTCCTATTTCAGCCTTATTCCATGCTATTAACCAAGTTGGTCCTGAAAACAAAAGTACAGTATCATCGGCGAAGGTGGTGATGTTCCCCTCAATTTCCATACTGCACAGAGGATTTATATAAATCAAAAATAGTATTGGACCGAGAACTGTACCTTGAGGTACTCCATAATCCACTTTGAGCTTGCTACTTATTTTTCCATTGACTCTGACACTCTGGGTTCTGTTTGACAAGTAACTTTTGAATAATTCCCATGCTACTCCTCTGATACCATAGTTGTAGAGTCTATCCAGCAGAATATCATGTGATACTGTATCAAATGCTTTTTTCAGGTCCAGGAATATCGCCAAAGGTTTCTCATCACAATTGATTTTTTCTGATATTTGTGAAATAACATTGTGGATTGCATCATTGGTACTACAGTTTGATCTAAAGCCATATTGATTCGGTGATAAAATATTATTTCTTTCGAGGAAGTTGATAAGTCTAGACTTGATAATCTTCTCAAAAATTTTCGCCAGGATATTTAAAAGTGATATTGGTCTATAACAATTCAAATCTTTCTTGTCTCCTGATTTGAAAATGGGACATATAACAGCTTCCTTCAAACAGTGGGGAAAGACACCTTCTTGTAGGATTTTGTTGGCAATTAATGTTAATGGTCTAGTTAGGGCTGCACTGTTTTGTTTGAAGAGCTCTGGTCTGAAGTAGTCTGGGCCTGGTGCACTATCTGATTTGAGACTGCTGATTATTTTTTGTATTTCTTCCTCATCTACTGGCGTAAAAAATATTGATTGACATACTCTAGTAGTGGTAACTGTAGGTTCATCTGCAGGTTGTTGATTGTTCAATATATTTTGTGCCAGTTCAGATCCAATATTTTTGAAGAATTCATTGAAAAATTTTGCTATGTCTTCATCATTCTCTCCCAGTTTCAATTCTCTTCCTTGCACATTTATTTGTTTGATTTGTGTTTTTGGTCTCTGAACTTCAGTTATTTCTTGAATCACCTTCCATGTCTGTTTTGCATTTCTTAAATCTCCAAACTTGTGAGAGAAATATTTTTGCTTCTTCTATAACTCTGGTTAATAGGTTTCTGAATTTTCTGTAATATTGATTTAGTTTGAGATTTGATGCATTATTTTTACATTGTTTATGAAGTTTATCTCGCTTCCTTATAGATGTTATTATTCCCAATGTTATCCATGGCTTGATTTTCTTCTTTCTATGTGGAACTATGTAAGCTTTCTTACACTCTTTCAGGCACCCATTCACTATAGTAATAAACTCTTTCAGTTTGCCTTCAGTACTATCCTGCATGTGAATGGAGTTCCAAGTTTCTTCTGAAAGCATTGATGAAAACTTGACTCTATCAAATTTTTCTCTGTGCTGCTCTTTCTCCACATTATTGATGTTTCTGTTGCTTTTTATTCCAAGAATAGTAGTGTAGTGGTCTGTTATTGAGTTTTGAAATATTATTGGCATAAGATCTTTTTTTAAGTTCACTAAGATGTGATCCAGGCATGTGGCGGTATTGTTGTTGACTCGAGTAGGCTGTTTGATGCAGTGAACAAAGCCAAATTCACTGAGTAAATTCTCATAATCATCCAGTTGTCGATGCTTGTTTGGTTCTATGGTGTTAATATTGAAGTCTCCTACAACTACATGGGAATGTTTACTTGATCCTCGAATACTTGTCTCAAACTATTGATGAATTCTGTCAAATCCGGATTGGAAGGTGACCTATATATTGCGGTTACAACAAATATACTTTCTCCAGTTTCAAGGCGGAGGTTCAAACAGTTGGCGTGTTGAATTTCTGGCTCTTCAACCTCAGTGTTAATGTCAGCTTTAACTTATACAATCACTCCATCATTCTGCAGCTGATTCTTCTCGGTTGCATATAGATTGTAGTTACTTATGACTCGCGGAGTTGTATTGCAAGAAATCCAGCATTCTGTTAAAACAATAACATCAAAACACACTGTAAGTCTTCTAGTTGTATCAGGAACTCGTCAATATTCTTGTTGTAACTTCTAATATTAAAACTGACAATTTTCAGGTTAAACTGTTTCAAGCTATCACATACATATTTCGGATCCAGAGTTGAAAAATCATTTACATCTGCTAAGTCAAGCTCTTCTATCAGATTATTCATCAATTTTATAATTTTTTGTATTGGATTCTATTTCTAAGTTTTTGTTGTTCCATACCAAAAGCTCTTCATCTGTCCTCCCGTTTACTCTATCAATAATATCCTGCACTGCATCTTTGTAGCCTGTTGTTAGATATCTGAAGATTTCTGTATGCCTGGATATTGCGACAATAGCATGTGATACACTGTTGTATATTTTATTGTCTTTTGTGTCAATCCTCACTAACACTACATCCTTTGAAGTAAGCCCTTGCGCTTCGTGAATTGTGTTAATTCTCTGGGACTTCTATTTCTTCATGCAATCACGGAGAATTTTTTTTCTTTTAGCGTGAATGTGAGGATTAGAGTATCTTCCTTGAGCTGATGGGTTTCGCCGTTTTTGAATGTTGGAAGAATTGATCTTACTCGGGCATTCTTTGTGCTGATTCCTTGGTAGAATGATTGAAGTACAAAACATACATCCACTGGACACCGCTTTGTTACTGTTATATATTCTTCAGGTTCACAGAAATCTGAAATTTTATTCCACTTGGTAACTACTGGTGATCTCTCGATGTATGGTATCTGGTTGGAGTCGCCCACAACTATAATTTCCACTGCTCCACTCAATTCTGCAATAAAGCCAATGTAACCAGCATGCATCATTAGCCCCTCATCAATGTATACTTTTTCATATTTCTTGCCTGGATTATTTATAATATATGATGCTACTGTCCTGTAATCCATTCTTAGCTGAATAGGTATGTTCTAACTGGCGTAC
Organism: Sogatella furcifera; assembly: GCA_017141385.1. NCBI lineage: Eukaryota > Metazoa > Arthropoda > Insecta > Hemiptera > Delphacidae > Sogatella > Sogatella furcifera. The sequence continues at coordinate 29,396,547 of CM029546.1, forward strand.
TTTGCTGAAACCGAATCTCTTATATCTTTTATGCTTGCTCTAGTTTGAGTTAGTACTAAATCTTTTCCTGGAGAGTGCTTCCTGATTATATATGTCGATTTCCCACAACCAGGCACTCCTTCTATCCAACTTATTTGTGGAAATCTAGCTTATTGATGTGAATTTTGTTTATTTTACTAATTAGCTCACCGTCTAGCATGAGTTCTGTATCTCTAGTGACTAATATGTATTTTTCAGTGGTTTTGAACTTATTTTCCTTCTCTACGAACTCAACATATTCGCCTCCTTCTTCCAGACTGTATCCCATTCTGTAAAGAGTGTCTGTTTTGAATAGAAACTTCTTCATTACATTATCAAATATGTTCATATCTTTTTTTTTAACTGCACCAATCGTTCTGTTTGACACGTCTTCACGAATATTTTTAAGAATCCCCTTGTAGATTTTAGCATTTTCAGCATCAGCCTTTTCCAGGAGGTTACGGAGGTCTATCATCGTATTAATATATCTTTCATACTTTGATGCTCCCTCGAAAAAACCAGTTGGATACTCTGTAGCATTATGTTGACTCGGTATTTCTAAGTAATCGATATTTCTAATTCCTTGATTGTAAAATACAAAACGGAGGGCTTCATTATCCAGTACAGAGCTTAACATACGTTTTGCCGGTATATCTTGAATTGCATAGTCGAAAATATCAATTCCTATTACTAGTGGGTAATTGACTGAACTCCAACTGTTCAATAGAGCAAGCATGTTATTAAATCTTTGATGAGCTTGTTCATTTGTTTCTACAATGGATACTGGACACTCCGATTTTCGAGAGAAAGCTTTTATATAGTCTACTTCAGTGTAAGTTAGTTGTTGCCATTCATTAATTTCGATTTTGGAGCATTGCAAAAATTTTGACAGCCCCTTAGATAATATCATACAGTTTAATTCTTTGCATGCAAAAGAAATGACTAAATCTACATATTCTCCATAATTATAAACAAGATTGATTCTACTTTTTGGGGTTTTTACTGTCATGTTGAATTTCTTTAATTTGTCGAGAATTTCACATATATTTCCATTAATGATATTATTTTGTGCTACAATAGAAACTTTATGTTTACTGAAGTGTTGCAAGGTACTATGAAAAAACTTTTTAATACCCATAGTCGGTCATATCAACTACTTTCCTCACTGCCTTTTCATATTCTGGACAGCTTTTGTCACTCACTTTGTGGTCTGCTGGATTATTACGTTTTTTACAGTTCACACATACTTCTTTCTTGTCCAGGTTTGGGCAGGACTTTATATCATGACCAGTCTCTGCACAATGGCTACATGTGTTTTGTTCTTGCTTACAGAAACGACCGATGTGGCCTAGTCCATTGCACTTGAAACACCTGCTTACTGATACATAGCCCTTGACGCTACTTGATGACCAATCTATAAATACTCTCCTTACATTTTTAAGTTTATTTCTTATTTCAGCTACACATTCTACAACCCAGTTAACCTGCTTTTTATCTTTTGGCCCTATCTTGAAAATTGGTTTGAACGAATTTTTGAATTGCTCAAATGAAATGTAGTCTTGGAAATTCCTATAGAAAACAGGAATAATCCCAGTATAATCTCAGAAAGCACATACGCTTATTCCAAGCTTAAAATTTCGTGGATTTTGTATTGAAAGTTACAGTTTGATCATATCAGCTTGATTCAAACTTGTAACAGGCTGTGAGTGATCAAGTTGTAAGTTTCAAACTTGTAAAAAAGCTGTAATTTTCAATCTTAAAATCAACCTCTAATGTTCCAGCTACAGTCCAGCTTATTTCAAGCTGTAAATTTAGTGGGTTTTGAATTAGAATTCACAGTTTGATCAAACTAGCTTGGTTCAGGCTGTAAGTAATCTAGCTGGAAGTTTTGAGCTTGCAACAAGCTAAATTTTTTAATCTCGAATAATCAGCATTGAATGATCCAGCTACAGTCCAGCTTGTTCCAAGCTGTCTTTCTGGAGACAAAATCCTTTGCACTATCACGTGACTAACATAGTTCATTTAACTACCACGAGTAGCGCTGTGTCAACTTTCAACTTTGAAGCATATGTTTACCAAATTCATTATTGCATCGTTTATTTTGATCAACCAACTTATGGATTTTTTATTACGAAAACTTTACATTATTTATAAACACGCAAAGGTAAGTGGAATACGTTCATTTGATTTCATTGTACATGGGATATAATTTTAGTATTGTCCAAAAGTAAATGAATTCCAAATTGCGATTTACATCTCAAATAACTTGAATTATACAAGTTAGATGTTAACCCTAAATTTTCTTTAGCCTATGCCTATCAATCCATCAGCTATAATGGCTACTATAATAGGCCTATATAGTGAGTTTATTTTAATTTTTCTTCATAAATTTCAAATATTCATAGATGACAAAGTTGAATACTAAATTATTTCTTCTTGTTCGGTTGTAGTTAGCCTATTTATATTTTGATTTCTATATACTTTGCTCGCTATATTCCTCTCCTCTTTCTTATCCAAAATTACTGTGATATTTGAAATGTATAATCATGTACTTTATTATGATTTGTTATTTTTTCTTTCAGGGCCACTCGATTAGTGTAACAAGTAATCATTGTTGACGTTGGGGATGCGGCGGTGCTTTATGATCTTTATGCTTTATGATCTTATACTATTCAAAGAAAAGAAATTAAATTTTGTCATCAAAAAATACATACAGGAATACATCATGCAGCTTTCAAATAAATGTTATGTTTAACAAAGTGAAATAGGCGGACGGACAGAACAATTCATTTTTGTTTGTCAGATTTGTATTTCTCTTCCAATATATATCAACATTTTGTTCACTGTATTCTCTTTTGTATTCTTTTCCTTATCCATAATTGGTCAAAATTTTGTGTTTAATATAATAACAGCTTTTTTCCAACTGGATCTATCAAGCTTGTATGATTAGACTTGATTCCAGCTTGAACTTTCAAGCTTTGAAAACAGCTTGAAACGTGGTAACTTTTTAACTTGAATTCAGCTGTATTACAGCTTATAGACTGTACGTTCCAAGCTTAAATCCAGCTCTTGTTGATTCAACTTGATTCCAGCTTGAACTATCAAGCTTGGATCATTAAACTTAATTCCAGCTTGAGTTCTCAAGCTTGGGTCATTTAACTTGATTCCAGCTTGAACTTCCAAGCTTTGTAAACAGCTTGAAACGTGGTAACTTCTTAACTTGAATTCAGCTTTATTACAGCTTAATAGCTGTAAATTTCAAGCTTGAATCCAGTTTGAAAATTCCTGCAGGAAACCAGCTTGATTCCAGCTTTTTGTGCTATCTGGGATGGTATATGGATATCCGAATTTGGTTTCACTTGATATTAGAATGCAGTCGTTTCCCGTCTCTGGAAGAATAGTAATTGTTGCATTACGCTCTAACTGATTGAATGGATGTTATTCAGAGGTGTTCTGCGCCCTCACTTGATTACGGAAAGTGGCTTATGATTGAGAGGATCAACGTGCTTATCACACTTCACCTCTATCCTGGTTGAAGATTATTCGCCTGCTGTATATTGTATGGTCTGTCCAGGCGGGAAGGGCATTCTGGCGGTGTGGGGGTGGCTTCGGCTCAGTCAGAGTTGGTTTGAGGAGTGTGTGTTCTATTTGAGAATTCATGGCTTTTGGGTCGGTATAGGCCGGGCTGGGGTCGTTTTACCGTCTTGCTGGGGTGTCTTCTTTGCTTGGACGGACTGTATAGTGGAGTGAATATAAAACTGGCACCAACTGGTAGGCCTGGCCCTTCATACGGCTGTTGAGCCATTGACAAACAAAAATTAGAATGCTGAGCAATAGAATAAATTGGGCTAAGGTTGAGAAAGGATACAGATTATTAGAAAGCCATCATTGATCGAATATGTAATATGTAACTTGAAGATTTCATCACTGATACAACAACAAAGTTTATCTGATTAAATCTCTATAACTGGTCACATGGATTCAAGATATTCTTGTACTCAGCAAGACATTTAAATCAATAGATAATAAAAGATTAACTCTCAATTAGCGGTTCTATATTCTGTTATTAATTTCTTTTCATCATTAACTTTGTGATTTATCCACGAATCATTACAAAAAATACAATGAAAAAACAATATTAATTAAGCCATGAAATGAACAAAAATAGTTTACAGAACAATTAGACTTGGATACATTAAAAAACGGCAATTGTTGGAATTATTAAACTCTCGAAAAAAATCTTAGAGAAAAATTCAGATCGCCGAATGAAGGAAGATAAGGAAGTTTTGTTTGAATGAGGTGTTGGAAAGGAATTTCATAGGAATAGAAATTTACGTGGATGAACCACGTTTAGGAGCAGAATTATACTCTATGCTATGAAGTAGGATTGCTGAAAAAATTGATCTCTGGAAATTGGTTACAACTAGATGTAAATGAACGAATGAGATTCTGATGCAGTGTTACCTTCAATATCTTGAATCATTATCACTTGAAGTGATTCTTGGAATTTTTAATTTGTACTTTTCACACTCAAGCATTCACTTTAGATTAGAAGGCAGCTATGCATGACACCAGCAAAGTACATTGTTTTACGGTGAATGAATTGCCGACGGAAGTCCTTTCGGCTCTAATCTGAGGAAGGAGGCTAATGAGATTCGAGAGAAAGGAATGTGGGAGAGTGGAATAATGGCGGGGGCGTGGGAGCACAGGGGAGTTGGCGGCGCGGCGCGGAACTGAACGGAGCGGAGCGGCACAGGACTTTGCGGCCGGAAAACGTTTTGGCCACGACCCAAGAAGCCACCAACTTTCCTGTCTTCGACTCCAACTAACTTATCCGGAATTAAATTCCAAGATGTCCCCGCTCCAATCCTGGAGACCAGAGTGTTCGCTGATTGCTCCACCCGTGGTATGCAATAACACTACAATTAATTGAGCTCTTCTCGTCTTCACAAAATCTGAACACAACTAATTTCTTAGCGATCTCAGGTGGTGAGAACACTATTATTAGGTGCTTTGAATATATAAATCCTCTCTCCCAAGAACAAAATATACATAGTGGTCAAAGGGAAGAGATGAATTAAATTCAAAGGCTAATTAATAATTAGGGCTTTTTCATAAAGGTAGCATTCCCAAGCGGCAGCTCGAACTACTAATGTATAATAAATCAATATACAGGGTGTTTCAGGAGGAATGTGCAATACTTCTCAGGCTGATTCCTCACACCAAGTAGACAAAAAAGTTCCATGAGACCAACCCCCAAAAACGCTTTGTTACTGAGATAACAATGTCGGAAAATTGAGATTTTTCAAAATATATTTATTTTTCTAATTTTTTAGACGCTTTAGTGAGGTTCTTAAATAACAGCCATGTAAATAACCATGTAAAATCAGCTGAGGAATTCAATGAAACCAGTTCCAAGTTTGTAACTTTAACGGTTATTGAGATAATTGGAAAAATGAGCTAGAAAACGACATTTTTCAACAGTAAGGGTTATAACTGGATAAGGAATCATAAAATTGTATTTTTTATTAATGGAGGTTTAAGAGAGTCGGATTCTAAAGGAAAAGTTAGGTGGCGGCGATTGTGTAAATCTTACCCAAATCTCAGAAATAGCAATCAAAAATCGCAAAATCGCTACTAAACATAAATTCATCACTTATGTTATGTTTTGTCAATTTTGCGATTTTTGATCGCCATTTCTGAGATTTGGGTAAGATTTACACAATCTCCGTCATTCAACTTTTTCTTTAGAATCCGACTCTATTCAACTTCCATTAATAAAAAATACAATTTTATGATTCCTTATCCAGTTATAACCCTTACTGTTGAAAAATGTCGTTTTCTAGCTAATTTTTCCAATTATCTCAATAAATGTTACGTTAGAGTTACGAACTTGAAACTGGTTTCAGTTTCTAATGCAGTATTAATTAGTAGTATTAATGAATCAATAAATTGTGAAATTCACCCTTCTTGAGTAATTTTAAAGTGGATTTTATTATTTTTTGTTTGTTATACATTAGTCCTATAGCCTAAGTGAACATTTATAATATAGTTACGTGTTACGTGGATAGAGTTATGATGACCAGAGCAGCGTATCTAGAGCCGGGTAGCTAACACTAACCAGACTATAAATTCTTCTACATAGGAGTGACAATGAATAAGAATTTCTCATTGTTTCTTTTTCTTCTGAATTGGTAGAATAATTGAAATTCTTGAATACATGAAGTTGAAAACCTGGTAGAAGACGTTTCTTTGATTTTCTCATGGGATGCACCAAACGAGAAAAATCCTATTAGATGATTAAATCTGATCAGAATGCTGATTGAATGTGATCTACTGATCTTGGAATTATAAGTGGCTGTTTTCGGTTGATGTAACCCTACAGTAAACTATGGTTGGCTCTCACTACTCTCTTGACTTGATTATTATAGTTTAATTGTTATATATATATTATTACATAGTTTAATATTAATTTTAAAGTACAGTATAACTATTCCAATATGAGTAACTATTCATCCATATGTTTTTATGTATAAAAAATTATTTCAACATTTAAAAAAAATCAGATTGTAAGTTACGAGTATAATCGATTTAATAAACCTTATTTCATCAGATTGATGTTTGGAGCGACGATTAGAGTATTGGAGGCGATCCTTCGATGCTGAGTTATTGATAGGATTCCTTCACGCTCATCAATATGAATTACGGTTGACTTACATATCACTTCCCACTCCACTTCTGGAGCTCCCTGGACGCATCTATTATTAAACCCCATCCCGAAATTTCACTCTCTAATACTCAATCGAACACCTTCTTCCCAGCTATTTCTGAGTTTATCATTGATGGGTTGTTTTCAGATGTATGATGTTTCACAAGCGTTATTGGAATGCTTTGGAGAGGTTGAATGGAGAAACTAACTCAAGGCTGTGGAGAAATTAGTTAGTCGGTAGAGTGAATGTAGAGCTTTTATCTCCATAATATCTAATAGGTGTAATAGATAAAGAACTGGAAGGAGAAGTCCGACCCCAGATATTGAAATACGTAAACACAGTCATTGAACTCTTATAACTGTAACCTTTCATTATAAGTTCGTAATGCTAGAATTCAGAATTATGTTACAAGATGTCTGCAAAAATCCATTGAAAACTTCCCACGGGGAAAAAATATTTAGAAATATTTCACAAAGAGTAGAAAATCCATTCTTACAATTATTAAAATTGAGCATGATGTTTGGAACCTTGAAATATATCGATCGTAAAGCTTCATGCAAATATCATGCAGGCTAGAGAAGGTTATGTAGTGGATGTTTGGACGTGAGCACTTGATATGCTCTCAACAGCCGAGAGCCAAATCTGTGCATCCATTTGTCCACGCTTGTTGTCTGCCATGAATAAGTCATGCAAAACAAAGACATCTCTGGCTGCATATTAATGAACACTGAACATGGCATAGAAAGTGAACGAAAACGTTACACTATTGATTCTTTCTATTTTGAAGGACTAAAAGGGATATTGAAGATTTCGTGTAAGGGATAAGAGACAATATCAACATCAACTCTACGAATTTCAATATTGGAGATAATGTGAGCCTTACATTCATCCTTGAACTCAAAATGTTAGGGGATAATTTTATGCTCGTTTCCAATGAATAAATAATAAACAGTCTATTTTCTATAAATAGAGTTTTTGATTTTAATCAAAGAAATGACTGTTCTAAATTTTAATGTCGGTGGCGGGAGATAATGGCTCTGTTGGAATACATCCTCACATATCCAGTGGAAAAAATTTATATGAAATTACAATCACGTACAACCTACAAGTAATAATACCGCTTCGATAGGAAAAATAAATTGGAATAATTTATAATTTCAAGCATTGGTTGAGATCGTTTCCTTGAAAATCATTCACTATATGTTTCTCCGGTAGCTCCTATTCGATTCAGTAATGGAATTGCTTTCCATTTTTCAGAATTACCGATAGGCCTCCTCTCTCGATGCGCAATCTTTGATGAAAACTCATATTTCAATCTAGTATGCCTGCAGACAATGGTGAGTGTGAATTGAATGGATTCTCACAGAGAATAAATGAGCTATCCATCAGCTACTCAAGCACACAGTTCTTGATTGAATTAATTGACATTCAGAGTCGACAATCAAGTTTTTTGAGACTCCTGAGGTTCTCCAATGAGCTATGATATGCGATACGTCACTTCATTAATCATGAATTGCAGTATTGTGATCTGTTCCTGGGAAGATACAATGACTGGATTTATGAATTTTGTCAATGGCACAACAGCCCTATGAAGGGCCTAGGCCTACCAGCTGGTTGCCAGTTTCATATTCACCAAACTATACAGTCCATCCAAGCGAAGATGACACTCCGGCAAGACAGGAAAACGACTCCATCCCGGCCAATACCGGCCCAAAAGGCATAAATTCTCAAAAGAACCCACAGCCCCCGAACCAACACCGACCGAGCCGAAACCACCCCCACCCCGCCAGAATGCCCTCCCAGCCCGGACAGAAAATACAGCAGGCGAATAATCATCAACCAGGATAGAAGTAACGTGTGGTTAGCACGTCGAACCTCTCAACCATAAGCCAGTCTCCACAACTAAGTGAAAATGCAGAACACCTCTGAATAACATGCAGTTGATCAGTTAGAGTGTACTATTCCTCCAGAAACGGGAAACGACTGACTGTCTTTACTAACGACAGCTAATCTCCCAAAGGAGGGACTGTTATTGTTATTGTTATTGTTATGAGGGTGAAGCCCACATGAGCTCATAGGCTTGTGCGTGGGTAATGATATGGATGATAGATGACGACTACTTTGAGGTAGTCGGGACCGACGGCTTATCGTCTCCTCCGAAAGACGGGGTGGCCGTATTTATGTGATTGTGCTGTGGTCAAAAAACTGTTCCCCGCTTGGGACTTGAACCAGGGTCCACCTGGTTATCAGACCGGCGCTTTATCACTCCTCCAACAAGCCACCCTGGATTTATGAATACCTGTGATATATCGCATATCATCGATTAACTAACAGTTTTTTGTCATGAAAATAAGAAACATAAGTCTTGTAACACTATTATTCTCTTACTAGTGATTATTTCAGTAATAAATTCACTAAATACAGATTCAATATGCAGTGAAGAATTGTTACACAGTAGAGGTTTGTATTAGCCTTCTACAATAAGACGCGGGAACATTAAAGGTTACTTTCCGAAACTACGGTGGCGTTCAGAGTTCAAAGGAAAATACGTGATATTATTGAACGTAGTAGTGGTGCTGCTATCAAGTGGAACGGATCCAAAACAAGCTAGTCCCCTTTTAGTAACTTAGTCCCCTTAGTAGAGTAACTCAACTTTTTGTACACTGCGATCCATTGTGCGGCGTACTTTCGGAAAGCAAACCTTTAGGCACATTTGTTGTTTGTGAAAAGTGCCGCGACAAATGGATGAGTGGCAGACAAGATCAATGTGTATGACCAAGGCCGGCGACAGGGAGGGGTAGGGGGGGCTACAGCCCCGGGGCCCGGTCCGAGGCCCTAGGTCTGGTTTAAAATACAAATCAGTGGTCTTTTTAACCGGGCAATATTTCCTTTAACAGACTTCTTATCTAAACATAAAGTTGGGTGTAATGCATTAATCAGTAGGGCAAAATTTGAGTTTTTCTTCTATTGCAGAATAGAAGAAAAGGAACGGTAAATTTGAAGGTGAGGGGTTTTACGTTTTAGTACTGTGGCGGCCCGCAGGTCCGGCCTGGCCGGGTGAATTATACGTAATAATTATGTATATGGATTAATAAAATCAATTTCTTCAATCAAAACATGTTTTATTTTTCTTTTTCAAATGCCATTGTCTATTCAATTAATTCAACATTTACATATCTGTGATGCTTTAATTTTCTATTGTATAATTTTTTTTTGAAAAGGTTTCAATTAAAACCATTTTGTATTTCTTCTATGAGTGCCTAAATTTGTGGTTTACTTAAATGTGAAAAACAGCCTGAAAAGATAATTCATGAATGAATGAGTGAAAACAGGTCTAGATTACACCAAAATGAGTTATTTTATCTGCAATTCAACATTGTTCTCAGGGACTGGGGAGTATCCCTAGACCCCCGGTACCCTACACAAACAAAACGCCTTCATGCATACCATACCTAGGGGCCCGGATTAGGTCCAGCCCTGGGGCCCGCGATCGCTCTCGCCGGCCCTGTGTATGACATTCATTGGATATGATCATATGATTTTCTGTGAGTAATAATAATACCGTGAGACCTTGCCGGCTAAGGTCTGGTGTCAGAGTTTTCAGGTTGCTCATCGAGCATGGATTTGAAGAATCTGCGCAAGCGCGAGTCATGGGGACATTTTTCTCTTCGGCTGTTTCCATGTCAGTTGGGCACTTGTCAGGCACAAAGTCGCACGGGCACATGTGTCCGACAAATGCCTGGCTGATAGTTTCCATTTCTACAATAATTATGATGAGCACTTGTGCTCGTGTAAATTTGGTAGTAGGCTAATGGCAACTTTAAAACATACTTCTATTCCATATTATTCGCTAAATAAAACTAAGGAACTATTTCAATTGAAATTGAAGGAAATATAGAAGCCATATGTATTGTAGTGCCCTACACAGAACATATTTCTATTCAAAATATATATCTCAGTACATTTTTTTAAATGATTTTCATTTTATCATGACATGTTTGGGCTCATAAGAGTTTCTAGTTGTTGCAAATGTTTTGTTTAGTTCCATTTGAAAATGACTCTTATGAGCCTAAACATATCGTGATGAAATAAAAATAATTTCAAAAAGGTACTGAGATTTATATTCTAAATAGAAAACATTGGTAAGTAGCCCTGTTAATAAAGAAATGTAAAAACATGTTTTCTCTATACCGTGATGGAAACGTACCTCGAGAATAACTACCTGTTATTCTGTGTGATCTGCTATCAAGTAGGTTACCTCCATGCCTACTATTTTATTTTCGTCTGCAAATTTTCTGTTTGTAGCGAAGCTGGTGGACATGAGTGGAGTCAAACACCAACTGACCAACATGACTGTCGTTTCTCAAATAGAGTTATTCAATTTGTTCACTTGTTTTTGAAGTTGGAAGTCAGTGCCAAACACAGAATGTGGCCGCATATGTTATCGAATTATCTCTTGGCGAAACCCAAAGCCACCAGTTACAAACCTCGAAAATTAATTCTCTCTTGTTTGTTAGCCGCAAACGTAACACTCTCTATCCACTTATACAATTCGAGGGTGCATGCTTCAGCTAACAATTGTGCATAGCCAAATAAATTCATCAGAAAGGGATTGCTGTGTTTTGCAATAACTGAGGTCTCTATTAAATTTCCTTTATAGAAAATATTTGGGTCACTGGAATGGTTTGATTTTGAAAAGCGAGAATGAAGAATTGAAACAATTATGGTAGTGAATTTTTAATATGTGATAAATAATAGCTCTGTAATTTCATTTAGAGAAAACTGTGATCTGTGTTGACCACAATCATTCTTGATGAATAAGAGCATCAAGTACAGCTTCATCTACCATATTACAAATTTCAGTTCCAATATTTACATGGGTATGTTTGCTGTGTGTAATGCCCACTTTAGACAAGCGTTGAAAACGCGTCGGGAACGCGCACTCGACGGAAACCATTGTGTTAAATGAGCGCGCGTTTATCTCGCTCGTGTAGACAAGCCCATTTAACATAATGGTTTCTGTCGAGCGCGCGTTCCCTACGCGTCGAGAATTGGCCTTATAGCTTGATAGGGACAATTATTCGTATCAAGAACAGGAAGAAGTCTCTCCAGAACTCATAGCCAACTATTTATAGTACTGGAGAACTTAGTCCATGGTTAAACTATTTCTCAACTACAGTTGGATGTTTTGGCTTGACAACTCATCAGATACACTTATCATCTACTTCAAATATAACATCCTCTTCATATATTTATCATAGTGCTCATCCTAGAATACATCACGTTCAATTGATGATATCAGCGTTATTGTTATGAGGGAAGTAATCTAGCTCTATTATTGTGTCATTAATGAACTTCATGGCAATTTGAAATTCATATCTTGTTTGAAAATTGATGTCTATAAACAAGAGCAATATGATAATTATAATCGAGGTATTGGTAATAATTTTAACGAGAATGTCCCTCTTCTTTAACAGGGTAGAAGAGGTATAATAAAGCAATAGCCTCACAATTAACACACAATGTGAGTTGAATACTTTTCACAGTATGAGTTGACCGAGTTTGTTCAAAATTGGTCGCTCGCAGAGTAATTTTGTGCGAATGTTTAAACTGGAGAAACTTTAGATCCCAGTCATTGTGCATACGGTTCACTGACAAATTGTAATTACATTGAAACAACGAAGCGCGTGCATATACCACTTCTGCAGAGCGCTGGATGAAGTAGCTAATTCACAGAAACCCTCAACATTTCTGAAAGTTTCGTCAGACAGCCGTGTCGATGCGGCTAGGACCTTGAGGCGCTCACATACAATTACCAAAACAAGCACAACTTACTTATTCCTGAATATCGATATGCTAGCGCTGCTTGCTTCCACACTTCCTTGCTTCAGCTTCCAAACGTAATCAATACACACTGCTTCCATTAGTGTTTGTTGATTGGATTGAGATTAATCAGTTTCAAATTTCTGTATCCACTTCACTTTGAATAACCTCACCTACATTTCCCGATTAGTAATGTGGCTAGATTCATCCTACAACCTTACAGACAAATAGTAATGAGGCTGGATGAGATAAATGTCCTGAAATTAATTCAAATAAATAATTTAAACTAATTTTTGGTCAGTACGAGTAAAATAATAGAAATCAATAATTTCATAATAAGAGTAGTAGAAATACAGCACTGAATACTTCCAGTCGAAATAATCCGAAACGCATCTTCAACAGAATATTTTTACAGTTTTTCATCGAAATGAAAAATTAGGTCCAAGTGAAATAATAATATAGTTCATACACTGGCGGCTCGTGCCCACGAAACAGGTGAAGTACAGTAAAAGATACGGACACTTAACCTGTTTCGTGGGTACGAGCCGCTAGTACCTCACCGTTGTGTTCGTTAGTACCTCAAATTCAAATTCAAATTCAAAATCATTTATTTTCTCAAAATAAAACATAAAATATCAATGTACTGAATTAATAGGTAACTTGACACACAGAATTTATTACAGAATAATTGAAGAAGACTTAAATAATGATTTATAATTTCTCAAGTATAAATTTCATCATAGATTAATTTCAGTTAGTTACTTATCTATATCTATAAAAGCGAAATGGCACTGACTGACTGATTCAACACCAGAACTAAAAATCCATTGAACCGAATGCGTTCAAATTTGGCAGGCATGATCAGTTGAACGTTTAGACGCGCGCTAAAAACGGATTTTAGAAACTTTTCAAGGATACGCCAAATAATATTTAAGTTTTTCTATAGTTTTTCGACGTTTTCTCGATGTTTTCGAGAACCAATCGGTAGAAAATGTTGATATTTGGTAGGTAGGGTCAGATAAGGTCTAGGAATGTTGTGTTAAGAAATTTTTGAATTCCGTTCAAGATTACGCCAGTAATCAGGTTTTCAAAATTGTAGATGTATTGCGGGTTGCATATCTTCCGCCTTGATACGATCAATCCTTACTGTAAATTCAATGGTTCAGCGAGATTATAGATAAACTAATTTGGAAGATATTGAATCAAATTTCAAACTATGTCCGATATAGTTCCCAAGGTTACGCTCAATATAAGCGTTTTACTATTTTTCGGAATTTCCAGAGTTTTTCTTGGATTTTTCGAGAATAGATTGGTAGAAAATGTCGAAATTTGGTGAACAGGTCCAGATTAGGTCTAGAAATGCTGTGTTCAATAAGTTTTGAATCCCTTCTGAAAGGAATTTGCAGGCGAGCGAAGCGAGCCTGTTTGACTCACTGACACTGCTGATACTGTCGGAAGTCCAAGGGGCGGAGCCCCCTGGCTAGGCGGAGAAGGCGAGCGAAGCGAGCCTGCCGGCTAGTTGATAATTGGAGGAAGAGCCTACATAGGCAAGCATTGCCTGTGCGTAAGCACGAGTTGAGTTTATTTTGATATTGTAATATCAGCGAGAAAATAAAAGTAATTAAAGGTGTACAAGAAATTTAGGGGCAGTATTGTACGAAAAAAAGTTCAAAAGGTAGAAATAATGAAGGAGAGGCGAAGTAAAATAAAATCATTGAAAGATGAAAAGGAGAATAGCATTTTGATAGAGCCAAAAAGGATGGTCCAAGAACCTGACGGGGAGAGACGAGGAGGGCAAGCCAACCAACTCAGCGGGCCAAACCTCATTCGTGCTTTATAGCTTTCTTCCGATTCTCATTTGAAGTAAGGATTTGAATGATAAGCTGAAAATCTTCACAATAAATTGATGGCTTTGGAATTAAATTGTAGATTGAGAGTGATTTTTTCATTTTGGTGAACTATTATGATTTTCATCAAATAAAGACCCTAAAATACGAGTACCGGTACAATTGAAACTTTTCAATAACCATAAACAACAATATTCACTTAATAATTGATAAATATTAATGATTATTTGGTAAAATGATCATCATTTTTGAATTCTCTGGAAATTGAGATATAGATTCTCTCGAGTTGTCTTTTCACAGGAAACGAGATTTATCATTACTATTATAATTTCTCACTGAACCACTAGATAATAGAGAATAGCAGAGTGTTAATTATTGAGATCTCGACGTAATCTCTATAAATGTGTCTGTCGTCTCGAAAAATATCTAACGAATGCACCCTTTTTAGATTCGAAAGATACCCATTGAATTAAGAAGTTCAGTGATTCTGAATGATAGAAGTTAGATTTAACAATAGTTACAAGCAAAAAATGAGTGGTTTAAATGCAAGTCTACAGAATTGTTATTTGGGTCACAACTATATAGTTGATGGTGTACGATTTAGAAAGCACTTTTTACATTATCAAATTGTTTCTCGGTGACTTACTGATGAGAGCCTAGATTATTATTTGAAAGCTCGAACTTAATTCTGGCTGGCGACTGACTCATGTAAGGCTCTTTCAAACTCCATTAATAAATCGGTTCACTCTTTCTTCCACAAAATATTCCATTTGTCAATGATTTTCATTTTTTAATTTGTCTATCGTTGATAATAATAAACCTTGTTCTTGAATAACGGAGAATTCAACTCAAATCATCATCCATTCAAAATAACCATGTTTTCGAGAAGAGAATAATAGATTCCATTTAATGGAAATAATTGAGCTCTACAGTTGTATCCACGAGGTGCCATTAAAAAGTATTTTCAGCTGAATGATACACAAGGGGGAACTCGACTATGGAGTAGTGTAGTAATGTAAAAAGACCAAGTTTTTCCTCTGAATATAAGAACTGTCATATTCTTTTATGGGACAGGAACAGTGAATAAATAGAGGTAGAGGTATAGCGCTGTCTTGTTGAATGACTTCCGTAATGGTCATTGTGCTCCATACACAGCCAGAATTAATAGACCATCAACGTTTACAGCATTATATTTCCACAGCACAGGTACAATAATAAGAATTTATTTATCACTCTCTTTTGGCCAATGAGAGAGAAATTGAATGGATCGCATGAGTGTTCTCGGAAGCGACGATTTTAATTAGTGAGACTCGAATAAAAAATTCGGAGTATTCAAGCATGCTGCTCCGGACGTATGGGAAGCTCAATAATATTACTGTATTTTTCTGGTAACTACCATCGAGTCATATTAACTTTTGAATGAATCGAACCGTATACTGTATAATTAAGTGGCTACTTATATCAGTAAATTAGTTGAAAATCTGATCGATAGAAAGATACTCTCTTATCTGAGATTTATCAATATAATATGATACTGAAAAATAGCCCATATTATAATTTCAACTTCGCTTACGCCCTCAAGGCAAGTTGATAGAATTATACAGGAGGGGAAACAACTATGAATTTTTTCATCTTAATTTAAGAACTGTCATATTCTAACCCCATAGATAGAGTGATTGTCTGTTTGGTGAAAGACAATTTTGTGAATTTTTGTGGAATCCACATTTTATCAGGAAGCCTACAGATGTTCAGCTTCTTCATCATTTATAGAATGATGATTTTGTTACTGCTGGAACTGGTATTTCGAAGACATTTCTACAATTTAATAATACAGTGGATAGATGAGGGTAGAAGAAAAACATGTATTACTGTAAAGATATAACATTTTATTAAAATTGCACATCATCGATGAAAAACAATGATAATACCAATAAAGATCCATTTTAAAGAGCGATGAGAAACATAGAATTTCATCACTGGAAACATCATTATTCATAATAATTCATAGAAAACAACTCAAGTCCAAAGGAACTCCTACTGAATATACACTATAAAGTTTATCACACAGAAAATGACTAGTATTATTTATTTCTCTGTTTTTCAGTAAACGATTCGATCTCCAATTAATATAAAATGAAGTAGGATTTCGAATTATCTCACTGCTGTTTTGAACAGTAAAAACCAAGGTTATTAGATTGGAAATATGATAACCTTGATAGAAACTGTTCATATAGATGTAGGCCAGTAATAATCTAAGGCTCTCCCTCGATTTTCAATTCGTCGAAGCTCTAGGTCGGATTTTTTGGAATTAACCACATGAAAAATGAATAGCACTCGAATTTGATTTTCCACTTTTATCAATACTATATGGAGTGGATATTATTGACATTCTTCCTCATAGTATGTCGAATCCATTCAGCATCATAAATTATAAGTAGAACATACAAGAATTCAAGAAGAAGTTACAGGCATGGATAACCAAGAAAATCATCAAAGTTTAAAATACAAGCTTTTGTTTTGGAAGCATTGAGAGATTAATATTATTCACAACAATGAACAACGACATAGTCGATAGCCTATATACACGAAGTTTATTTTACAAAAATTTTGTCTATCTTCTAAGTATTTACATCCATTGCTCCGTACGCACCATCATCATTCAAGTTAAGATGAAGAAAAACTCATATTTAACTAAATTCTGACTGTTAATATTCCAACTGGTCACTGAATATTCAAAACAAACGTGAATCCACAGTTCGAATTATGTTACACAGTTAAACTTTGTTTTAACGGAAATGGTGCATATGGACCCGAGAGAATCAAGCATCAAACATGTTTTCTCACAATAAAACATAAAATATTTTATTACAGATCGGTTACGGAGTATTCAGTACAACATAGAAAAGCAGATCTCACATATATATTTGTAAAATATAGTTTATCACATGCTTAGACTGAGCTTTTAAAGCATTGTATCATCGATTTCCAAACCTTCACAGATGAATGAACATATAAATCATTTTGTGTAAGCTGAGTAGATTCATGTTCATAGATACTCAGTAGGAATGAATTTATTTGCAGTATGCATGAGATGGTAAAATTTGGATCGAGAATGTCCTTTTGTCTACCATATTCCTCCACCAATTCTGCCACTTTCAATAAAATTTATTCTGTTTACCGCATCATTATCACTTCAATTACATAAAATTTTCAGAATAGATTTTGGATATTTCAATGAGTTTCAGAAGCGTCTATTTGTTGATAGAGTCTGAGAAGAAATCTTTTGATTTGAATACAGTTCAGGAAACATCGTACTTTGTAAATCATAATTTTGTCATGATACATCTTTAAACTCTCTCCAGTAGTCTCTTATGGAGTTTTTTGAATTCTTGTGGGAACCCGAATGCTTTTCAGTCGCAGCTGCAATTTTTCTCAATTCGTGGTTTATTGGGTAGATCTTGTCGGAGCAGCTCCAGTTTGTTCTCAGTTTATGTTGTTTATTGGGAAGATGTTGGCGTTTAGAAGGCGAACGCCGATTGGCCCGATCAGGTGACGAATGGCGTGACAGTGAAAAGCAACGCGGTGAGCGTGACGGTGGCGAGCCGTGGCCCCGAAGAGGCGAGCGCTGACGCGGCAGCCTCCTGGCAGTGCGTGAACTCCGTGTAGTCGAGCTTGGTGATGGCGCAGAAGTGGGTGTGCACACAACTCGCCAGGCACTCGCCCGACTCCAAGCCCACCGAGTTCGCTTTGTAGTATCTGTCAACAAATACGTGAGAAATTCCATCAGCGAACTCAATTTATGCGAGCAAAGAGTCACAATATGAGTTTCATACTCTGAAAAACCGTTGTAGAAGTTTTTTGAATACATAGGATATCTTGTGTATACTGTATAAAAAATTTACAAACATTAGAGGCGAACGCTTACAAAATTTAAGGAAAAATAAATGGTAGAATTCATAAAAATGCATAGGATCCATTCATGGGTACATGGAGAAGTTGCAAGCATTGAGATATTCAGGCAGTGAAAAAATGATTATTTTCATAATGATTTCTTCAAATTACATAACTTTGAGAATTAATCAATATTTCCCAATTAAGTATTATTGAGTAAATATTAATCATTATTTGCAAATGCAACCTACTATTTGAGAAGTTGATATAATACATATGAATATATTCTCTCTTGAAACTCAGTCTCCTTGATTGGAATTCATAATTACAAGCTTATTATCAATTATTGTTCAAGCTCAAATCTATTGCATTTATACTGTATTCAAAAAGATATGTTTGATAATATGATAACAAATAATAATTGTATGTGTTGAATCAATTGAATAATTTTTCCAAGCTCAGTTTCAATGATGAAGAGCTCAATAAGTGAAATGTTCCACTGAGTTTTGAATCACCTGGGGAAGTAGGTGGAGTGAGGGTCGCTGCGGAAGCTCTGGGCGAGGTTGTGCAGCGACTGTGGCGTCAGGTGCTTGAGGTCGTAGTAGGTGGTCAGGTTGTACTCTGGCTGCCAGTCAGCCTGGTCCCTCGAATTCGCCGTTTCCAGATCTAAGTAGTACTGTGTGTAATCCAGAACCTGCAACAACCAAAATCATCCATGTTATTCAACATTCGTTGTAGGCTGGGGTAATTAAAATTTTCATGACAGCAAAAAATCCTTTGGAGCTGTCAAGAGTAAATGGGAATCTACTATGCCTGTATTCACGGGTGCACTTGGTGAATGTGATGTTATACGCAATTTTATGATAGTCAGTTCACTAAAGACTGTAGTTGGGTTGATGATACAATGTAATACGCGATTTTATGATACCGGTAGTGAATTTACTGAAGACTGTGTTTTGATTAAGCTTTCACTGACAAGCTTCAATATTTGAATTTTGAAAGTGAAAAAAAAATTATTTCGTTGACAGTTATTCACTGTATAAATTTAAACTTGAGATTAATTAACTTCAATTTTCATAATTATTTTGAATGAAGAAGTGAGTTCACCATAAAACTACTTGTGAATATTTTTTATTGATAACATTGATATTGGCTCTTGTGCTGCAGAATTCCCAGTAGCATCGTCCTTCAATAGTCTATTGAACACGTTGATTTTCGCTCGAACATGATATTACGAAACTTCAAGTATCTTGATATTAGAAACCTTATCTGATGTCATGAAAGCAACCTCTTTTGTATTCTTGATATCTGTTGGTCAGTTGCTCGTTCTGTAGGTGGATTCTAAGAGAATTCTTCATTGAAGGCTGTTTGGAGACTAATCGGCGTATGATGCCTCCTTCAGAGCTTAGTGTCAATGGACTCGATTACGTTGGAAGCTAGCAATGGTTGAGCTTCAGTATCAGAGCCTTTCAAGCTAAAAGTGGCCTGTCCTTGCCCATTACATCAAAGGGAAGCAATCACCACATCTCATTCATCGATCAGCTAGCTGCCAGGGCCGACGTTATTATCACGGCAAGGTAAGTGCTTTCTACTGAAAGGGTTGATAATGTGGGCTTACGCCGTATAGGTGGAGTTTTAAAAACAACAATATTATGCTATAACAATCGATTCCAATCAACAAGTCAAATACTTGAATAAGAATAGTTGGAAACAAAGGGGACTCATTCAATAGGTATCCAAGAAATCGCCATTTGATTTATTATCAATTCACCTTTAAACTCTGGATTCTCTCTATCATACAGCCCCATACAATTATTCCGGAATCCACACATTCATTTCATGGAATAAAAAAGTAGGAGAAACGTGAAAAAATGAACTATATGTCAATAAAATTTTATAGTTTTGCAATTAAAAACTTAGCCGGGCTTTACAACCTACGCAATTTTAGTAATAAAACATAAATGTCATCTGAGAGAATAGTTTCAAGGGATAATTCAATAGCCTCACTAACTTAATCAATGACATAAATAATATTCTTTAGTAGACTTGGAGTGTACCAGTAATTTGTTAGCTGATATTTTATGAGTTAAAGGAGGAAGTAAAATTTCATCTGATTAATATATAAAATTTCATTTATGATTTATTGATTTATTTATTTATTCAATATACGACATTGCTAGGTCTAATGAAACCTATGATAAAGAATAATCTCTATTTATAAAAGCGAAATGGCACTGATTCATTCTTTCATTCATCACCAGAACTAAAACTCCACTGAACCGAATGCGTTCAAATTTGGCAGGCATGTTCAGTTGGACTTTTAGACGCGCGCTAAGAACGGATTTTAAAATCTTGTCAAGGATTCGCAAAATATGTAAGATTTTCTATAGTTTTTCGGCGTTCTCTCAATGCTTTCGAGAACCAATGGGCAGAAAACGGTGAAATTTCGGGGAGAGGTTCGTCTAAGGTCTAGAAATGTTGTGTTGAAATATTTCTGAAATCCGTTCAAGATTACGCCAATAATAAGTTTTTCAAAATTTTAGATGTATTGCGGGTTGCATATCTTTGATACGACCAATCCTTACTCTAAATTCAATGGTTCAGCGAGATTATAGATGAACTAATTTGGAAGATATTGAATCAAGATTCACACTATGTCCGATATATGTCCCTAGGTTTCGCTCAATAAATACCGTTCTACTATTTTTTTGAATTTTCAGAGTTTTTCTTAGATTTTTCGAAAACCATTTAGATGAAAATGTTGAAATTTGGTGAACAGGTTCAGATTAGGTCTAGAAATGATGAGTTCAATAAATTTCGAATTCCTCCCGAGGTTACGCCTGTTATAAGGTTTTCCAATGTTTTGAATGAGGACTTTTGTTTCTTTCACGGATACTACTGAACTAAATACGTTCAAATCATATAACCAGGTTGAGCTGAGGTAGTATAACAACTTTTTTCTGTTAGGGTAAGTGATATGATGAAAGCAAATCCTTTCAAACGGAAATTGCAGGCGAGCGAAGCGAGTCTGTTTGACTTACTGTCACCGATGATACTGTCGGGGGGCTGTCTGGAGAAGTAAGTTGCCGGCTAGTAAATTAATGTAATAAAAATTATTCATAGCAGAAAAATAAAAATC
Source organism: Sogatella furcifera (assembly GCA_017141385.1). Lineage (NCBI taxonomy): Eukaryota > Metazoa > Arthropoda > Insecta > Hemiptera > Delphacidae > Sogatella > Sogatella furcifera. Next base: position 29,417,975 of record CM029546.1, read on the forward strand.
AGTAACAATAATGGATTAAATAAAAAAGACATGTTCTATCTAAGTTTCTCCAAATTCCCCCATTGTATCATGAACAAAATAATTGGAAATGAGTCCCATTTTTCTAATGAAGATGTACAATTTTTTATATATTCACGGAATGGTTCAGCTAAAAACAATTCACTTAGAATCTATGAGAGCAATGTGGCTTTGATAAAGTGAAAAGACATGAACTTTATTCTCCAGGATTTCAAAATCGTTATTAAAATGAATGGGTTCAGTAGAATTGTCAGTATTTTAAGCAGTATTATTGAACTCATAAAATATTTATTTTCTAAATACGGTACTGCTGTAAACTACTGATAAGAATTTGAGATCAAACTAATATGAAAAATACGAATATATTTTCAGAAAAATATTTTATTCAGGGAGAACAATGATTGTTGTTGAATAGGTTACTTATTCAGATAATTTCACCGATTCAGCGATTAATACTGTGATTATTAGAATTGAGTATTGAATATCAAGTAAAATATTGAGTTATCACTCATAGATCTGCAGTCGATGAGACAATTCTTCCGACCTACCCTTACACTTACTTCTTCTTGAGTCGAATTTTGGTCAGTATTATATCAATGATAGACACCTTTCGAGAACCTACATTTTGTTTAATAAGACTGAACTTAACTATGAATTTATTAAGAGGAATAGATTAAATTTTCTAAAGATCATGTTCAAGCTACAAATTTATACTGAGGAACAAGATTCAATAAAACAGATTTGATGAAACGACAAGCTCAAAAGCACGCCCTTTCAAGGAAATGAATTACCGGTTTAAAGAGGAAACTGCTGAAAGACTTGAACATTTCAAGTGCTCTTCATAGCCTCAAAAGATTGCTTTCCTGTTTGATCCTTGATTCAGTCCAATTACGAGTGATGCTGGCATCCAAGCATCGACTTTAATGTTGATCGGTTGAGACTTCTTTTATGAAAAGCGTATTCTTCAAGAGCTTTAACTACTGTGATAAAACAGATGAGAAGTTGTCAGTACTTCAATTTCTGGATAGTTGTCACTTAAATTCACGGAAATGAGTAATGTTCAATTTTTATTGTAATCTACTGACAGCTTTCAACTGAGTAAACTTGAAATCTACTATAGTACTCTTGGAGCGAGCAATTTTGCAAAGGAAAAGCGGCTAGCTATTCTTCACTCAATGCTTTTAGATTATCTTCGAGTTACCTATTACAGGCGGTTTGTGCCCATGAAGGTGAAGTGCTGTACGGTAAAAGATACGGGCACTTCACCTGTTTCGTGGGTACGAGCTGCCAGTGTTACCTATCCTATCATTTCATTCCTATTTACCTTCTCTTATCTAGAAATCAAAAATTTATCTCTTCTTTCTCGTAACCCCCTTTTGCCATTACAGCGTAGGGGTAATGCTATATAAGTAGAATTCCAAGTTTTCAAACCGGAAAGTTAAACAATAGGAAGCTACAATTTTATGATGCGAAATATTAATCTGGGATCAAATGGAACTATTCGAAATCAAGGCTATTGCAATATGAATTGAAATGATCTGAATTCATTGCAATATAATCTGAATACAATTATCTATGATCTTAATATCTTAATTATCTGTGATCTGATGAGGATCTGATGACAACAATCTGAATGAGGTAATTCCTATTCTCGAATAATGAAGAGACTTTTTCAATTATTACTGTTATTGTTAATAAAATAATTTCAATGACAATCATTTAAGTATTACAGTACTCACTTGTCCAGTATCTGTGTCGAACTTGTAGAGCCTTAGCCCGGGATTATTGGCCGAACCGCTATTCGTCCTCCTCGGCGTCACAGCCGGAGCCATCAACATCCATGACACTGGTTGACCTGCAACAAATTCACGAATTCAATTAAATCAAATCATTGATTTTTCCATTCCACAAAAATTTTGTGACAAAGATGTGCTTGTTGAATAATTCATTTATATATTAGGCTATGTGTGTTGGAGTGAGTGCCAGTCAGCATATGAATTCCTAAACATATAGACAGTACATTTCAAACTAAATTGATTTGAAGATGAAGACAATTATTATTTTTGGTTTGGTGCTATCCATTTTCCACCATAATGTTGCAGCTTCTGTTTTTTCGATTTGTCAATGGCTACACAGCTCAAGAAGGGTCTAGGCCTACCAGTTTTTTTTGTTACATTCACTCTTCACACACAAGTGCAATTTACAGAGAAATTAAGTTGATAATTCATCTTGAAATTCACCCAAGACCAAATCGATCGAATAAAATTTTAACATCTATAATGAGTAGCGAGCAACGAGAACAATATTTGCATGAATGCACTCAATTGCAGCTGGTTAGTTTGCGTATGCTGTTCATTTCTGGCGACCCAACACAATGGGCCAGAATACACACAATGCATGTATCATGACCAGAATGAAGGCCAGACCGCTGGCGACTAATTTAACAGGGTGTTTGCGGTTTGAGCCGTTTTTGAGCTAAAACCCTGATTCATTGGAGCGCCAGCCGCTTAGAGGTCTTTCCCGCTAAAATAGGGCTGGCTGTCCAATGTTATAGCACACCAATTTTCGCAAAGTTCCAACGAGTTTGTCGTTCCAAATAACGATTATAACAACAAAATTACGCGTAACGATCGAAACGATATATAGGCAACAGCTCTTAACACAAGTCTCCCTCTCTTGCTGTCGATTAAGGCAATATTAGATCAATTATTGGTCAACGCGAATATGGCACTCGTCTCTATAGTGTTGACAACAAAATTTGCAAAATTGAGCCCATTCAATCAAGTTTCTTACTTCCCAAAGAAATAATTAATTTTGGTTGTCTTTTATAAAAACATGAATGTTGAATAATATGTTCGAAAAACTTCAGTAAATTGTCTGATGATGGAAACGCTCACCTTGGTCACTGTAGACAAGTCGAAAAGTATCCGAATGCAGATGACCGAAAAATTGTCCCACTATAATTTGAGCATATCTTCTGACTAAGCGAAGATATCTTCTTGCGAATTTCTCTTGGAAGAGGGGCACGGCTTCTGGCTGTCTCTCGTCTGCACCTGGTCCCATGTGACCGACCAAGTACACCTGGAAAATAACAAATCAATATGATCAAGGAATGAATAATTATAAATTTGAAATAATTGTATAGCCTAATTCTATAAAATTGATCCTGTTGTTTTATGATCGATATTAGATTTCTCCTGACAAATTCACAAAGTCAAGGGTTATAAAACGGATTCAGAGTGTGTAGAAAATCAAACAATTAAAATTTTATGTTACGATAGTAGATTACTACTATTGGTGAAGAATGATGGATGGTGAATTGGTGAAGAATGACGAAGACCAAATTATTAGGAAAAATGAGCAGATAAACTGATATCGAACGTTATAAATTATGAGTATCATAATTGATATTTATTAGTATCATAATTGATATTTATTAGTATCAAAAAATGATACTCACGAACGGACTATCGGCTTGTGGTTGGATAGTTCGCATTTATACGAAAATAGAGCAATATGGTAAACCTGTTTCAAGAAGTTATTTTTATTCTGTATATAGCCTCTTTAACATATTTTTTTGTTGAAAATACGTACATCTCTGTTGTGGAACAATCATAATTAACTATTTATGTAGAACTTGATCCTTAAAATTCCTGTTTCAAGTCATTACCCTATCATTCTAGGCATAGAATAGTTTAAGCATAACTCTAATGCTAGAGTTTAGAAAATTTGTCAGTTTATTTATGATAATTTCAATATTGATACAAATTTCCAATGTCTCTGAAAATGTGTAATAATGTTTTTTATCATAGCTTCCTTTGATATTAAAAAAAAACTTTAATATTATTTTATTTATCTATCTATTGATCCATTTACAGAAAATAATAAACTTATTGGCTGAATATACATTCTAATGTCCAAAACGTCCAATATTAAAGGAAGCTACAAAAAAACTTCATTCGCAATAATACTATAACTATTGGTATTCTCTAAAATAATATCAGATCATGTACACTATTGATTGGCGTCACACAAACTCAGCTTCTTGTTCATACCTGTTCCTTCTATACAAATGAACCCTACTCAAACAATATTCTCAAACTTTGTCTTTGTTGCGGAAAGCTGAACACTGATGTTGTACCTTGCTACGTAGTTAAATTTCTCCATTCAACAACTGTCTGTCTACAGCAACACATACACTTGAGTCTGCTAATATAGATGCATCTAGAGTTTAGCAAGTAGCCAGTTGTGTGTACTCTGTTGGCCGGAATCTAATTTATTGCCATTGAACATGTTGTGAAGTCGAGAGGATAAAAGCGCTTTGTGGTAAACACAAAATTAAGGTGAGAGCGTGTTTGCGCGTGTGCGAGGCCAATTTGCCGCATATTAATTTGTTGCTATGAAAATTTAATTAGATAGATTGCGGGAAGAGTGGCTGCAACAGCGGATCCTGTCGCTTGAATATCGGCGCCCGGCCCACCACCCGGTTCATTATCAGACTCGACAGTCTCCCAGGGATAGCACATCGTAAACGTGTCAAACTTGAGCGTCAGGGACTTTTGAGGTTATTAAGTCCAAACTATCTCCTGAAATTATAAACTAACCCACCCTTCTCCCAACCGAACCACCTATCCAAAGTCTCGCCATTTTCATCACTAGCAAATTCACTTTCCGAATGGCTGATACTATCTTGAAGACGCTGGCACTGAAGAGCATTGAAGCATCTCCGTCAAGGACGCACTTTCATCTCTTCCATCCACTCAATCTTACGACTCGTCACACCTTATCATATTCCAGTACTCCACCGTTGTGATAAACAAGTCTCTTTATCCTGAATCTTGAGAGAATGTTGATCAAGTAACATCTTGCAAGGTTATTGATAATTCATGAACATTAAAATCACACGGCAAGACCATTCACATCTATTAATCAGTTTGTGAAAAACTTTACAAATCAGTAGCTTAATATTTCAACTATGCTTCGAAAAAAATAAAGTTCATTTATAATTGATATGATTATTAGCATGTGATAATTATAATTATACTGCTTTATTTTCTTACGTATTGCTATGCATTATTTTTATAAGAATGTTCAATCACGTGACGCATTACTCAAGCACTAGAACGAACTTTGAAGTTGTATGATCTTATTATTCATCGATATGATTGAAAATTGTATAGGTTATAGTGAAAAGTAAATGGATTGCTAGAATCGAATTGGATATTCATGATTGTAGCCAGTGGTAGAAATATGAAAGTATTGTACTTATTGCCTAGAGAAAATAACTGATTTCAGTGTATTACAAGCAGGTACTTTATAAGGTACACTACTCAGATGAAATGTTTTTTTCAAACACTATTACACAATCTATGTGTACGTGCTCAAATCCTACGTTACCATTATTGAAAAGTGACATAAAAAAAGACAATGGGAGCTTTAAATTATATTTATGTAGATGCGGGAATTTTTGTGCGGGAAGTTTTAGGGTACATAATTGTATGAATTTCGCAGAAGTTTCATGTTTTTGTTTGTGTGTAGGCCTACTGAGAAAAAAATGAAGTATTGAGAGTTCGACTCATAGCCAGTAGGTACAAGTGATAGTGAACATGCGGAAGATATCAAGATTATTATCAAACAGGATGTACGAAAATGATGTGCTCACCGTTTCTCGATTTTTGAGTGACTTGGCCAGCACCGACTCCAGCCACAGCCATTGGCCCGATGGATCCTCTTGAACGTTTGCTTGACTATACAAGTTTGTGTTGAGTGCAATTATCCTCAACTTATGCTTTTTCTGTTCTATCGTGTAGTAGCCACCTGCACAGTAAAAATACATTTTTGGTTAGTAGAATCAATGTATGTATTCGTATGCCGTATTCGGTGGGGAGTTCCAAAAGAAAAGTTCCTTAGGTACCATATCCTTAATCTCCGTCGATGGGAAATCATGGTATTTCTTGATATGATACACTGAGATTTGAATTTTTTAAAGTTTTCCAAATCAAGAAAGAACCAAGGTAAAATCAATACAGAAATGAGTAAAAATACATTCTGATGATAAGACAAAAAATCAACATGACAGTGGTGTCGATATAATATATACATGTTATGAATACTAAAACCAACATAGTTTAAGGAAAATGATAAGAATGAGATTCCGATATCGATATTCTTATTGTTTTCAATTCTATGGAAAGTACGGAGTAAAAATCAATTGAATGGAGGCCCATTGTGAGAGTAAGTTGTTGAACTTGGATATAGAGTGTACTTGGATGTATCATTCTTTTCAAGAAAAAGAAACCCTAGGGTAAGAAAAGTGAAAGCCCATTATTATCCACAATGAATTCACATTGATTCAACAAGTTGTAGTTAGATCAGTTAGTAGTAATGACCAAACATCAATGCGACGAATATTATGATATCAACACGTGAAATCTGTATCGATACGTAATTATTATTAAGGATAACAATATCTATCTGTTATATATTTCTTCAAAATGTTGATAGATCTTAACAAGCATAAAGAGTACACGTTCCAATCCAATATTAATGTAGCAATACGATTTTCAATCTAAGTTTAAATTGTATTTAATAAATTCACATTGGTATTCAACAAACTTTCTTTTTGACTTTAACATGATTTGTATTCGATAAATTCCAACATTATTGTTATTTATGATAATATAAGTTGAAATGGGCATCGGAGTCCAATCAGGTTTGCAAAGTATCCTTTCCTCACGAGTATTACTGTGATGAAAATCTTGGACCAAACAACATTTCTCCGAGCGTATCGCACCATTTCCTGTCCAACTTGATTCTGAACAAAATGTAGAGATCATAAACCTTTCCATTGTTTTCACTTGTGTTGGCCCTTTACTGTCGGAAGTGAGGAGAACCTGAGCAATAATGTTGAACCTCGTCATGCCACATTCCACTCTTTGTGCCCCTGTCAGACTTCCAATGCGCGAGAAACTCATCTCTGCTTCCCACCAGAGCATACATTTCATATCACAGTTCCTCGCACGATACTCCAAACCTCACATTACATTTATTGCTGCCTTGGTTTCCTTCTGTGAATGATTTCCCAAGGAATTAATTAGTCTTCTAGCAACGACCGTCTTCATATTAAATTCATTGCAGTACTGTATGAGCCAGAGAGAATAGAATTAAGGTTATTCTATACTCTCTGGTATGAGCCTGCTTCTGATTTAATTTTGCCCATTATCATAGAGGTTACTCCATGCGCATTATCAACGCATATAACACCCAGCTTCTTCCAGCTCTATTGAATTCAACCATGATACGCAAAAATCCTATTTCGAACAATTGTTTTGCAATTAGAATACTTATTTCAACTCCGATTGTATTCATAACTTTCGGTTTGGTTCCATGAAAATAATTTATGAAAGGGGTGATACTTTTGAGATAATTAGAAGACTAGCTTTATTCAGGGAGTAATTTTTATATACTCACATCCTTCCATTTGACGTAAGAAAGAGCTTACTCAATTAATTACACCATACCAGCAGAAATTAAAGTTCTCCTTCTTCTTTTCCTAACCCTTCTGCCTTTCAGCGTCGGGTGATTTTTAGGCCTCGGTCCATCTCCTCCACACCACTCTATCCTCCCACATGTTCCTAACCTTCCGTCATCGCTCCCCCTGTTATTCCCGGTCTCTTCATAATATTCCTTATCGCCCACTCTAGGTCTGCCTCAGGTTTGGCCTCAAAAAACTTCTTAATTTGGCTTTCCTCTCCTGCTCTTCCTGCGTGTCCTAGCCTAGTTAGCTTTTCATTTCTTAAAACAAAAACATTCGAACGTTATAGTCTTTACCCATTATAATGATTGATTTTAAAAGAAACTGTGAGATTTTAGAAATTTTTGTTCATTCATTGATCTTTTACAATTTGATTGTTATACAATACAGACTGGCCATTCTGAATCTTTCAAATTAACCACTATATTATTAAACTGTTTGCATTCGTATTGCACTATAATAGCAATTGCGAATCTCTTGTATTAATCATTTGTGAATAATTTGACAAAGCAGTGAACAATAAATTCTTTAAACAGTAATAAGATAAGGTATTTGACTATGTAGCAGAGACTGATGTAACAGTTGCGAAGTGAATATACATGCCTAATTCTGTGCTTGCATTGTTGTATGAAAATACTGGTAAGAATGGAGTTAGGGACCATATTCAGTCCTAGGTTGAGCCACTTACAGCTTGATTTACATCCCTTTTCCCAGTTTGAAGGGAGGACGTCCCACATTACAAAGCATGCGACCTGCCTGTGAAGTGATTGTGATCTTCCTTCTCACTCTTCCGTGTTCGGCTTGAAGTGTATTCCATTTCACTCTCTTATCCCTCTCTCCGCTTTCATCTCCACCCCTACCACGCAATCTTTGTGAACAACAGTTTCTAAAACTTCTCAAATATCTTTTGTGAGCAGGCCATTCCGACGAGAGCCCTTGTGTCACCTACTACAGTATAAGAATATTGACTTGCAGTATCAAGTTCATAGAGAATGTCCTTCGCCAAATTCCCGGTCTTTGACGTTCCCGATCACAGTAACGACAATTGAATTGGATTCAAAATACGTTATTCAAACGTTTCTGAGATATCTCAATAATTTTGCCTGGTATATCGCTGTTATTTGATTAGAATAACCATATCATGCTATACTACATCGCATAGAATTCGCTTTGATGGCTCTTATTACAAGTTGGATGAATTATTTGCGATCCAGTGTATTCAAACACTGGAAGACCGTTGGACGGTCATACACTGACAATTTGATTGATGAATTTGAATAGTCTACGGTTGAATGTAGTAGAACTGCTCGAGAGATTGCAAAGTTTGGAGTGATCTATCAGAATTTTGAGATGGGATTCGGAATTCTCCCTCTCAAGGGTCGAATTCAATTGATCCCATACAAGGTTCAAACCAACAATATATTCTGAGAGCTGAAACAAAGTGTTAAGCTTAAAAAATTCTTGTGTAAAATACTAAATTCTGAATACAGAAGTTTACTTCTTTGTAGTCAGATTTGTAAACGTTAGTTTTTTTAACATGTTTATTTTCAAATTTTCAGTTTATTACACGGATAATAGAATACATGTATTCTGGTATCCGATGTTTCACATGTATGTATGATTCCCAGTAAGCTCATTATTTGGCAAGACTTTGACATCACATTTTGATCTTGATTAAAGATCAGACATCACATTTTGATCTTGATTAAAGATCAGACATCACATTTTGATTTTTAGCTATTAGTTCATGATGGCATTTCTTTTTGCAGATGTCACAATTATTATTTTAGAATGTGTTATATCGAATACTTCAGCTGATGGAATAAATCTTTAATCTGGCTTCGTTATGAGGGTGAAGCCCAAATGAACTCATAGGCTTGTGCGTGGTTGATGAGATGAATGATAGATGACAACTTTTTAGGTAGTCGGGACGGCTTATCGTTTCCTCCGAAAAGAGGACTTGAGTCTCAAACTAATAAGTCAAAAAAAAGATTTCTCCATATTGAATTCTAAAATCAATCAAAATTAATAATGAATCATAATAGAACCATTGAAAGGATGCCTTGTCATCATCTATTCTGAAAGTTTGAAGTCTCTAGCTTGTCGGGAAGTGGGTGAAAATTGCGTTACAAAATTTGTACCTTACTGACAGACAGGACTCACATTAAGTTGAATAAAACGTTGTTATCAGATGAAATCGGTTCTGTTGATGAACCCTCTTCAATTAATTTCTGGGCTGAGGGATCATTCGGTTGTGCTCAAACAACTTCCAATGAAATGTCACATGAGAACGGTCCCAGTGGATGATAGTAATAAAGGTCACTATATTCAATGTTCACTATGTTATTCAGGGCTACTAATAATGTACTGGAAATTGAAATGGGAAATCTCAGCACCCTTCCAGTAAAACCTTTCTGTGTTGAAAAAATACTGAAAAGGTGCGTGCTGTAATTCACAATTCTAGTTTTAAATAGGCTACGTTGATAAAGATCAATACCATCTATCCAATTGAAAAATAAATAATAATCAAACACCCTTTTTTTGAAAACTTTAAAATTATAAAAAAACACATACATGTTTCGGGAGCTAAGCCCATTCTCAATGTGGATAAAAATAGTTCCACTATAAAATACTATTTTTATCCACATTGAGAATGGGCTTAGCTCCCGAAACATGTATGTGTTTTTTATAATTTTAAAGTTTTCAAAAAAAGGGTGTTTGATTTTTATTTATTTTTCAATTATTTTAAACAGCCCTAAGTTTTAAAGTTCTTTATTCATCTATCCAATGTATAGTTTTTTTGAACACGTCTTAATAAAGCCTTGTAAGTCAAGTTTATTGCGGAAAGTAATTCAGTGATAGTTATTCAGTATTTTGTATAGTAATTGGATTGAACATTTTCATATTTTGATAGTTTGCAGGTGGATGGGTAGATAATTATTCCATGCATATGGCAAAAATTTCATTATAGCCGGTAATTATAGCTAAATATAGATAGCTTGTACCAATGTGATCCAATTAACAAGATGTGATTATAATTATCCTATAACTCGTAATATGAGCTGATGTGGAAGCTCGGCTCGGTGATTCATCAAGCTTATTACTATGGAAACGTAATATGCTGATGGGTCTATCATGGGAATGAAACTATGATACCAATCAAATAATGCTATTGGTGGGATAGAGATTCACCAACATACCAGACGGGAGCCTTGAAAATAGAATAATTCAATTCTAAATGGTGCCTTCACGGTCTCGGACTGCTTTAAACCATACTCTAAGGCTAATTCATGTAGAAGAGTTATTAGCTTTTTTGTACTGAATTTATAATTTGTAAATAATTTCAATAGATAAAGTTAATCCAGCATTATTTCTTTTTCTACGATACTGATATCTTTTTAACACCGGATTAATAACACTCAATAACACTGGAATGACAATAGATACTGGCGGCCCACAAAACAGGTGAAGTGCTATACAGTTAAAGATACGGGCACTCCAATAAATTTAATAACACTCATTGATATCCCTTGGGATCAAAATTGAATCATAATGTCGTTTGTACTAGAATCATGATATTATGAACCCTAAGAACCCTTTCCATTCTTATTAAAACTCATTCATAAATATAATATTGGAACATTATTTTACCACGTATCGTTGGAATCATTCTAATTAATTAAGCCTTATGGAAAAATAATTTTTGTTCTATTCAGCATCATTTTTATCATAATATTATGTCGATTGTATGAATAAGACAATATGAACTTCACAAAAGCATTTGGTTTGAATTTCATTCCTCTAAATATAGATTGAAATATGAAAATATTCATGCATATGGCAAAAATTTCATTATAGCCGGTAATTATAGCTAAATGATTGCGCTATATCAATCAAGATTGAGCCAGACTTTGAACAATCAGCTCTCACATCTTTTAAAATTAGACATTCAATACATTTTCATCCAAAAATTGCTTGACAAGAGCTTCCTTGTGAATTATTATCATCTTTCTCGCACTAATCAGCTTAATAAATTTCCAGGATCTCTGGAGTGTGAGTGATAATGAATTATTCAATGTGGGAATCCAGATGAATACTTTTGATTACTTATGAATACTATTGACCCAAATAAATAAAACCAATAATGTAGTGGAATCCATAATTCACCACTTTATTAAAGGCCGAGATCTGTTTTAGAAATGTGGAACTCATTGTGATTTTTGAACTCATTGTGAAATTTGAGCTCATTATTTCAATCTGCTCAAAGAAAAACTCATCATGTGCAAATTATCCAAATTTCAATGAATTTCAATATCCAGCTCAAAGCATATCATGATTGCTTATCATGCGATTGCACCAATAATAGAGGTGTTTTGTTCTTAACAAGTCATGAAGAATGTTTCAAATTTCAATTGATACTGATGAGAATATTATTACAAGCTTATCTCTTCTACTTCAAGCATCGGTAAGAAAAAATGGAATCAACTGTGTCGGATTGAACTAATTTGAAGGATAAAACTGTTTCTGATACACGAATTATCAATTGTAAATGTTGTAAATGAGGTTTTATTCGGCAAAATACAATCTGATATGAATGAATAAACTGCTCTTATTTTTCATCGATAGATGTCTAACATAACATTCATTTGAGTTGTATGATCAAACGTTCCGTTTTGGCTGATTAATAGGGACACCCCGCTGATGTTTTTTGACTAGAACATGCACGTGATCCCCACCGTGAATTCTAGTATCAGTGTGAACTACTATAACGAAAAATGCCTTAACTCTACTTTATCCACTTCCAATTCTATTAATTTTCAATGAAGTTCAATGATTGTACATACTGTACCCAGAAAGTGACAATGACAAATAAATTCGCTCAATCTAAAATAATTTGCTATGCTGACGACACATCTATGTTCTCTGTAGATTAAGAAATCGTGGCACTAAAAAAAAGTCAAACTGTCAGGAGGAAATAAGCGTATGGTTTAGGGCAAATAATCTACTTCAAAATAGCAGTAAAACACAAAAAATAATTCTAGGGCTGAGACAAATAGATAAGGATAATCTGAAATGTGTGAAAATTCTAGGGATTCAACTGGGTCAAAAATTGACATGGGGCTCTCATATTGATAATGTTTGCTCTAAGTTAAGTCGGGTCTTATACCTCTTACGTAGATTGAAAGAATATGTTCCACAACATTACCTGAAAATGTGCTACTTTGCTTTCTTCCAAGGTACGTTTCCGTATGGTTTATCATTATGGGGTTGTGCTACCGATGTACATAAGATCCTGGTTCTCCAAAAGAAGGCATTGAGAGTTATTTACAATGCCAATCATTTACAAAACTGTAACCGATGTTTATAGAAAATAAAATAATGACCATTTATAGCTTAATTGTATTTTTACTAGCAATGAATGTGAAGAGAAATTTAGACACTTTCCTCTGTAGAGAGGATTTCCATGAACATAACACGCGATATAGACACTGCGTTGAAATATCTCATGCCAGGTTGAGGAGAACCCAGATAAGTTCAAGAATAATTTCTTTGAAAATATTTAATGAGCTTCCCTTTTCAGTGAGGTCAATTCCGTTGAATCAGTTCAAACTCAGACTGAAAAAATCTACTAACAGATAATCCCCTCTATTCACTGTCTGAATTTCTCAGTATGAATAATACAACGATTCAAAGTTATTTCTAAATTGGGTGTATTTGCAATTTGTAATGAATGTCAGTCAGAATGGGGCTCTCAGAGGTTGTCTGAATGTTTAATAATGTTTTTATGTCATTTTTTTAATATGATTTATCATATGTTTTCATACGTAATATGATTTATCTATTACGTATTGTTGTACTGTTTATTGACGTTTCCAATTGTACATTGTTATGTATTTAAAGGAATAAAACATATTCTATTCTAAAAATGAAAGTGAGAAAAAAGTCAACTATTGCAGGATTACCGAGTGTTCATTCTATCTTCAAGGTGGCAAGAAGGCTTGCTGGTGCGGTCTAGACTGAACTCGGGTGCTTCATTGAGGCTGGATACTCTTCTTGAATGGTGTGGAGTAGGCTATATTATCAAGGTGATAGGAATTAACTTGGGAAAAGCAATTTAGTGGCCAGATAGGGTTTGCTGGTGACAGGCACCCGTGTTGCCCGCTCCCATTCCCCCACAACATACAATTTAAATTGCTCTGACACCGCACCAAGTGTTTTGCGGCCGCAAGATGGCGTCGCTGTCAGTCAACTTTCGCGCGAGCACTTTTAAACTTGCGACAAACTTGCGTCAGCTTCAAATTGTTGGATTCCGACCGCTTAATGTCAAGCTGCAAAGAGCTCTGACTCTTAACTACTAGCACCAACGTTTGATGATGAAACCTTGACGAAGAAGTTGAATTGTAATAATTGAATAAAACCAACTTCAACTTTCAATAATTCATTCTCCTACCAAAAAAAAGAATAGTCCGCAATTTCAAATGAATGACCTTAATAGAATTGGACTTCAATTTTTTCCAAGGGTGAGCCCACATGAGGTTTGAGGTTTTTTCGTGGTTAATGTGAGGGATGATGATGAGAGATGACGTCTACATTTTAGATAGCCGAACTCAACGGCTTTTCTTCTCCTCTGAAAGATATGTCTATGTGCTGTTTTCAAATAATTTTGCCCCGGTCAGGAATTGAACTTGAGTCCTCTTGGCTGTCAGACCGGCGCGTTAACACTTACTCCAACGTGCCACCCAAATGAGTTCAATCATTGAAATATGATGTTGTATGATTAAAATATAAAATTCTTGTATTTCAAATAATATTAGAGCACAAATTCTTGTGATTCCGCTCACTTTGATACTGTAATGCATATACTGCTGAATTGCTTTATCCGCAGTTACTATTTGGAATTGAATTGATCGTTTCTAATTCGTTTGGAATAGGTTAGACGAATTAAACGTTAAGGTTCTTCTTTATGCGGATGATTTGGTTTTATTAGCCTCTACGCCGAAGGCGTTCCAGAGAATGATTAATGATATTCAGAGTTACTGTGAGAAGTGAAATGAAGAGTTACTGGTAATAAATAAAGGAAAATCAGTGGCAATAAGAACAGTGGCAACTTATTGAGCGCAAGTTTGGGGGTATAAAAATTATGACGTTTTAAAAACCTTGCCAAGATTTTTCGCTAAAAAATTTTTGATGCTACCACATTCGACTCCTAATTATATAGTACACTTAGAACTAGATATCGAACCAATTTTCTTTTTTTTGAGGGTGATGCCCACATGGGCTCTTGGGCCTGTGCGTGGGTAATGGAAAGGATGATGATGAGATATGAATGGACCTACTGCTTTGGGTGGGTTCCGAACCACCGGGAAGCGATTTTTGAGGCTCATAAATTGAATTTAGAGGAACCGGTCACCAGTAGAATGGTGCTGGCAGAGGCACGTCGCTTATCCAATATCACCGATTAGACGCTCTCTACCACTGGGACAAACCGCTTCCCACAATTATTTATTGTAGAGTTGCATGTTGAATTCATTTTTAGAGTAATTATGATTAGAAATGAGGATGATAGTTATTTATAATAATTAGGAAGGCTACGTAGAGTATTAGCAGAAAAAATATTGAAAAGTAACATATAATGGTACAGGGAGTGGAGGAGCTGGGACGTTTGGTGAGGTGTTTGAATGAGAATAGTGATTGGAAGGATTAGTCGAGTATATTGTGTGTGTGAATGAAAGAGAAGATGAGAGATGAGTGGATACGAAAAGCAGATGAATCTCAGTTCCATAGTTTGTAAAGAAAATTGAAGCTGCAGAGCGAAAGCAGATCGTATCTCGAGTCTAAAATAGGTAGGAGAAAGATAAGATTAATTATCAAAGCTAGGAGATCTCTTTTTCACTTAAATTTTTACCATAACAGAGAAGATGTGCAATGGCGATGCTCATTGTGTTATACAAAATATTATTCATTTTATAGGGGTGTGTTCAATATTGGGGGTGTCCGGAAACAATGGTTGGGGGAAATATAGACTCACCGAGGCAGAAGTAGTTGAGTGGTTAAACGGGAAAAATTGGGGGAAAATGACGGCATTCGAAACGATTTGAATTAGAGTTTAACTGTTAAGAGGTACCGACTCCTGGCAAACAGCCTCCCTGGCTATGCCAGAATTATGTCTTATTTTTATTAATTTTAAAAATAATGTAATAATCTGGCATTTTTTATTTTGTTTTGTTATTTTTGTATAATAATTGCATTCATTGTAATATGTTTGGTAAATAAATGAAGACATTTTATCACTACTACTACTACTACTACTACTACTACTACTACTTCATTTGGAATAATACTCCACGTGATTTTTATATTATATAGATCTACTTCAATTGAAGACTCTTAAGTCTCATTTTATATGGGGTTATCAACCAAAACTAAAGTCTTTTTCAATTATAGAAGAATTAATGCTTTGAGATAGAAAAACTCCAATATCAATTACCATTCAGATACTAACTCTAATCAAGCAGATACATTAATCGATCCACCTTAATATCTAATCTTTACTACTAAAAATGTATTTTCCATCTCTATTCATTTCCTCAATATCTTTATTTTTTAAAGTTGCAATAATCCGTTCTCATAATCTTCAACAATCATCAGAGAAACTGACACTAAAAATTTCCTAGAAGAATCTCTTGGTTCGAGAAATATTGATTCACATGACTGAGCAAAAGTTTCTTCAAAAATAATTACGTTATTCTTATAAAAAACTTATAACACAATAATACTGTATTCCAAGAAAATCCATCATATTCAAAGGAGTTATAGGAGAATCGATCTGGAACAATTCTGTTGAGTTGTATGACAGGCGAGTTGATTGTCCTGGATACCTCTTGTAAAATTCCGCTAAACAAGAAACAAAAATTCACAGTCCTCATCTTTCAAGAAAATTTAATCCATAAGGATCGAATCTTTATTGAGCTCTATAACCTTCTATACGGAAGGTTTTCTTAGACTTGATTCTTGGAAAAATTTTTCACGATTTATCGGAAATTTGATGGAAAAATTCAATAGATCTGTGATCGAAGTAACAATAATTCCGGAGCTTTGATGGAGTGAGATGAATGCTGGTAGAGGGGAAGATAGACATGAAGTCCTCGTTAGGGCAGATTACTCCACAGCAATGTCTTCATTGGGATTAGGAAACTCATTAAAAGGCGAACTGAGACAAATCTCGGAAGAATAATAACTCGTGATTCTTATCTCTTTGCAAGGAGCGTAAGCTCGTGCAAATGATACAATTATTGTTCATCCTTCCTGTTCCACTTGCTAACAATACCCTTTCCATCGCCTCTGCCACTTGCAAGTTCCACTCTTGCTGTGCAGGCATACTTTTGTCTCCGCTCCATCCCAATTCGAAACTTTTACAGAGAACGGCTGTTTCCGTTCTTATTTCCTGGCTGGATTCGCTGGGTTTGCCGCCAAATTCCCAAGTAGTGACTGCGCTACATCCGACTCTCAAAACAATACAAGACACGTAAACGCAGTTGAGACGCTCTTATCACCTAGCACTACCGACAAGTGTGCCACTCCATTGTTAGCCGTATTCGCAGCACCAACTAACAATCTCTGGATTATATTATCCCTCCCACACAAGGAGATTTTTCGAAGTATAAGTCTCTACAACAAGAATTTCAACAAAGAAAAATCTTGACTTCAAAATGTTCTTTATTACGTTATCTATTAATTATAACCTCAAGATTTTAAGAGAACAAGAGAGTCAATTTGACTGCAAATAATAGGCTACTCGCGAAACCTTCCGCTCATGAACACTCTTGCAGGAATTACTATCCTGCTTATACAGTTCGATTGTTTTATGATTTTCGTATCCTTTATTCTTTGAGAGTGAAGTTATTCTCTTCAAGCTTGTTATTGAAAAAATATAAATGTCTCGCGTAGAGCAATCAATGATATTTGAATTAGTGAGAAAGAAATTCAGGTAGACTTTTCAATATTTTTTATTTGACAGACCAATCAAACATTCCACCTTGTCGGTTATCTCATGTTTCAGGGGAGTCCGGAGGTAGCATTGAATGTGACCAAGGTAGAAAGCAACCGGAGGTATCTAATATGAAGTCAATAACTCAATCTCTCCTATGTGAATTAATCAAAATTCAGAATAGTAAAAACATTGAATAAGCTTGCTCGATTCTATATGATAAAAGAAATTGAAATATATTTTTTATCTAATTATAATGATGTAATGGCAAATTGTGCAGTGAGAGTTTCATAAATTTGTCTTTTCTGTGGAATATGTCAGGCTGTTGAAACAATCTCAATAATGAAGAACTGAACAAATTGCAATCCATTAGAACTGTATCTATGATAATTGAAAAAAGTATTTTGGAAGACAATAAACATTATTTTTTAATTGATTTTTTCCATAGAATCGGGAAGAAGCTTTCGAGTCAAATTAATATAAGCGCTAAGGAAAGACTACAGAAGTAATAAGCAAGGAATAACACTGTGGAAATTTAAATGAAAATCTGGAGGATTAAATCCAGCTGCTGCAAGAATAGAACAGTATGAAATATCAAATCAAACCGCAAGAAATAGAGTAGTCTATGAAAAATATTTTTAGAGTAACCCATGTTTCAATTTTATAAATTGAAGGATCAACAAGAAATAAGACCGTTTTTGGTATAAGGTGAATTCTCCAAGCGAAGCTTTAAAACTGAAAACGATTAGCTTAATTGCAAAGGATGTATAAAATACGCAAGGAATATTCGGATGAGAGTCTTCATTATGATATCATCAAGGGACAAGATCAAGTCGAATTGCGTCTAATTGACAAGATAGAAATATAGAATAACTATTACGGAGAAATGATTACAAGATAGTAGTTTTTCACTCATTGATTTTGAGAGCTGAACGTCTTATCATGTCAGTCACTTTGAAAAGACACCTGTGATTAGAATTCTATTTTCGATTGTTGGTGGTATCACTCACGATATTACGTACAAATAGAATCTGTAGGGGTTGCGCCTCCATTGGTGAGAGAAGCTTACTGTGGGCCTATTTCCAGGGTCTAAACCTGGTCAGTTCAGAGCCAGCATTGAAATTGCAATAAAGGTTTTGATGGAAATGGAAGGTCTCTTTCTTCTTACGACACCAACACCGGGTCACCGATTCGTGCCACAAAGAACCCCATTCTCCTGATTGCATTCATTCTCTCTCACTCTTGCAAACACACTATCTTACTTTCACTCTCCGCCAATGTCACTGTCACAAGCAGATGCTTATCGACCTTTTTACGCAACAAGGACATCGGACTCCCTCTTCACGACAACAAGAAAGCTGGGCTGCTCATCAGCGCTAATTGAATCTTGGATACGGATTTCGTATTGTCTCAACCATCTAATGGACCTCCAATAATTGGATACATCAATTTCAATTAGTCCCACGTCTTACTAAAGTACATTTTTCGACTTCATGGATTCAGATTGTATAGATTCGCCGATAAAAATTTAATTGAAATGAGAATTGAATCGCTATTCAAGTGACGCTTATCATTCCAGTGTTGGTAGTCCACAAATTTAGAGCCATGATTTAAGAGTCATTTGAACTACGAGTATGTAGGTTAGAATACGGAAAACGAACTTTGCAGTCTGACTATACTGAATATATTGGTATACATAAGAAGTAATATAAAGAATTGATGTTATTACAATCTCTGACTGTCCAGGTAGGATTATCAAAATTTGTAAATTCATTTATTGAATGTTGTTAATTTAGGAGAGAATATGCACGTCTACTCAGAATAAAGAGTGAAATATACGATTAGCAATGTTCTGTCTGTGCGAGGAGTGGGTACATTCTATGTTTGCTTGAAACAGCGTTTGTAGGAGAGGAACGAATCCGATACACTCATATCGATTCGTATGTACATTTGAACCCACACACGATCTCCAGAATAGTGATATCACCAGTATGCTTGGAACTGCATTCTTGTATTATAAGAGCTATTTACGATCAAAGATGGAGAGAAATACGAGTAGATGAGGTCGTTATACAATACAAGTCTCCTTGAACGTGACGACATTTGAACTGTTTTGAATATCGTGAGTTTAGATAATAATGCATTGAATATCATGCAACGGTGGTAGAAAGTAAAAAGTAGACAGTACAGTGGATGGATTATTCCGTGATCAATATCGACAAGCGATGAAGCAGTTGGGACTTGGGAATATACCCGGCTACTACAAAGTCTATTGTTTGTGTAATATCTTACATTCAAGCTTTGGTTTCATATTTCAATGCAACTTCTACAATTTTCAACTTCTAGAAAACTAGGCTCCAGTTTTTCTTAGATTCATGTGATTTATTACAATATTATAGTATTATGAATAACATGGTATGGCGTTCTTTTGGCTGTCTTTAATATCTCACGTTATCGATTAAAATTAAAATACCTTTTTGCAACATAGGAAGTTTTGAATTTTTTCAATGCATACTACTAGAATGTAGAAGTTGTAATATGAGCCCTGTAGGTATTATGAGCCCTCCATATATCTGGCCATATACAGTACATGCAATCTAGTGAGGATTAATGGAAATTGACTAAAGAATTGACTTGACAAATAAAAGAGTAATACCAGGATATTCACTAATTAAGTGGATAATGTTTTAGTGCAATTACCTTCATGTATTTACTAAAAGCTTTCAACTCAAGTACCAGCAAGCTCTTTGATTTTAAGGAACAATTGATCCCGTTTTCTAGGAGTCATGAAGAACAAGGAGTTGTGAGCCAATAAAAAATTTGGAACAACAGCCTTTAAAAATTTTGGAACAGTCATCAATAATTATAAAACTTATAATTTGAAAATAATAATTCAATTGCAAAGTATGAGTGAAATAAGCTGATTATGTTTTAAAGCAGATATACTAATTTTTTTAGATTAATCAAGTTTTTAGATACTTTCCATCTAATTCTATTGAGATACCACCTGAAAGCAAACACTGTAGAATAAGAAATTGATTAAAGTGGCGGGCAAGGTATTTCTCATTGAGCCGAGACTATTCTACCAGGGCGATTGGAAAAGAGCAGCGGCACATTACAACAGCCAATGGCCCGGAAACCTGTTTGGAGATTGCTGAGTGGTGAGAAGGGGGTTGGTTCTGACCGGCCAACCTCTTGAGTAAAGAAAGCTTTTAGACGCAAGGGCATAGAGGTGTACCTAATCGCATTATGCTTTCACAGTGATCCGTTCAAGTACTTGGATATTGGTGATCGTCGGTCGAATCTCAAAGTGGAAAGTACCAGATTCACGTTTTATCAGCATTGGAAAAATCTGGAAGGAGGCGCACCAACAGATTCGTCTTGTGTGGGCGGCAAAACTTTATTTCAATTTCAATTATTTCAATTTAAACACACATAAAGACACTATGAATAATTTAATACAAAAATTAGTAAAACACAATAACAGAATAATACATTATTAACAAATTCAACGGTTACTGTGGTGGGGTGTGCTTAAAAAGATGGAGGGGAAATACCTAGCCAACTATGGTTTCCCATGTAATAGGCAGGTAGAAGAAGGTAAAAAAGGAATGAAGGTAAAATAAAATGAAACTGAAAAAATGAAGAAAAGGGAAAGGTAAGCGAGTCCACTTCATGAAAAAAATAATACTTTTTTAGTAATAAAAAAATCAAATGTTTCACTTATTACTTATTAAAGCAGACACAGAGAAAAATCAAATAGCGAAACTCTAGTTCCTACATGTCAAAAAATAGTTACTCTTAATCCAGTTTTTTATATCTAGTTTAGTCTGTTTGCTGCATCTCGAGTTTGTGAGAAAATAATTTGGAATTTGATTTATTACTTTGGAACTTTTGTAAATTAATTGTCTCCTTATACCTTCTGTATTTGTGTTATAAGTAACGTATATGTTTGCAGAGGCTCTTAAACGGTAGTTATTTGCAATAGAATTTGGGCTAGTAGGAAAATTTGCCTTATATTTGATTAGATAATCGATTAAATTTTTCACATACAATTGCCTCACAGTCATCACCTCAAAATCATTGAAAACCATTTCCGTAGAGTAAAGTCTGGGTTTATTTAGGGTGGTTCTAATTATCAACTTTCGGGTAACGAATAATTCATTCAAATGGCTATTGGAACAACCTCCCCAAACAATTATTCCGTATTGAAGGATTGATTTAACTCATGCATGATATAGCATGTTCAAATGGTGCTCATTGAGAATTTTATTTACTTGATGGAATTTGAAAGATAAGTATCTCATTCTTTTGGAAATTGATGAGATATGCACGTCCCATTTGAGATAGTCATCGATTATGATCCCCAGGTATTTTATACTAGAAACTTTTTTATAGTGTGGCAATTACAGGAATTTAAGTTTATATTGCAGTTTGAGTGTAGTTTCAGGGAATGATTGTCTATAGGTTATCCTACTCTGTTTAATGAAAACGTAATATAATTAGTTCTATCGACATCTAACCTCTTAAATGTGTTCTTATCCAACCATTTCTTTATATGAGACATATTCTGCATATTCTGTTCGGCTATGGTATGCACTTCCTCCCATGAATTACCATGGAAAATAGCTGCAGTGTCATCCGCGAAGGATATCATTGTTGAATTTATCAGTCTCAAACTCAAAATTTCGTTTACATAAACTATAAAAATAGTGAGATAGCACAGCACCTTAAGGAGACCAAAAGAAGTCAGATTGGTGACACTACATTTACCATTTATGGTTAAAGATTGTGTTCGACCAGTTAGATAGCTCTTGAAGAAATTAAGCGAAATTCCTCTAAAACCATAAGACTCAAGCTTAAAGCAAACACTGTAGAATAAGAAATTGATTAAAGTGGCGGGCAAGGTATTTCTCATTGAGCCGAGACTATTCTACCAGGGCGATTGGAAAAGAGCAGCGGCACATTACAACAGCCAATGGCCCGGAAACCTGTTTGGAGATTGCTGAGTGGTGAGAAGGGGGTTGGTTCTGACCGGCCAACCTCTTGAGTAAAGAAAGCTTTTAGACGCAAGGGCATAGAGGTGTACCTAATCGCATTATGCTTTCACAGTGATCCGTTCAAGTACTTGGATATTGGTGATCGTCGGTCGAATCTCAAAGTGGAAAGTACCAGATTCACGTTTTATCAGCATTGGAAAAATCTGGAAGGAGGCGCACCAACAGATTCGTCTTGTGTGGGCGGCAAAACTTTATTTCAATTTCAATTATTTCAATTTAAACACACATAAAGACACTATGAATAATTTAATACAAAAATTAGTAAAACACAATAACAGAATAATACATTATTAACAAATTCAACGGTTACTGTGGTGGGGTGTGCTTAAAAGATGGAGGGGAAATACCTAGCCAACTATGGTTTCCCATGTAATAGGCAGGTAGAAGAAGGTAAAAAAGGAATGAAGGTAAAATAAAATGAAACTGAAAAAATGAAGAAAAGGGAAAGGTAAGCAAGTCCACTTCATGAAAAAAATAATACTTTTTAGTAATAAAAAAATCAAATGTTTCACTTATTACTTATTAAAGCAGACACAGAGAAAAATCAAATAGCGAAACTCTAGTTCCTACATGTCAAAAAATAGTTACTCTTAATCCAGTTTTTTATATCTAGTTTAGTCTGTTTGCTGCATCTCGAGTTTGTGAGAAAATAATTTGGAATTTGATTTATTACTTTGGAACTTTTGTAAATTAATTGTCTCCTTATACCTTCTGTATTTGTGTTATAAGTAACGTATATGTTTGCAGAGGCTCTTAAACGGTAGTTATTTGCAATAGAATTTGGGCTAGTAGGAAAATTTGCCTTATATTTGATTAGATAATCGATTAAATTTTTCACATACAATTGCCTCACAGTCATCACCTCAAAATCATTGAAAACCATTTCCGTAGAGTAAAGTCTGGGTTTATTTAGGGTGGTTCTAATTATCAACTTTCGGGTAACGAATAATTCATTCAAATGGCTATTGGAACAACCTCCCCAAACAATTATTCCGTATTGAAGGATTGATTTAACTCATGCATGATATAGCATGTTCAAATGGTGCTCATTGAGAATTTTATTTACTTGATGGAATTTGAAAGATAAGTATCTCATTCTTTTGGAAATTGATGAGATATGCACGTCCCATTTGAGATAGTCATCGATTATGATCCCCAGGTATTTTATACTAGAAACTTTTTTATAGTGTGGCAATTACAGGAATTTAAGTTTATATTGCAGTTTGAGTGTAGTTTCAGGGAATGATTGTCTATAGGTTATCCTACTCTGTTTAATGAAAACGTAATATAATTAGTTCTATCGACATCTAACCTCTTAAATGTGTTCTTATCCAACCATTTCTTTATATGAGACATATTCTGCATATTCTGTTCGGCTATGGTATGCACTTCCTCCCATGAATTACCATGGAAAATAGCTGCAGTGTCATCCGCGAAGGATATCATTGTTGAATTTATCAGTCTCAAACTCAAAATTTCGTTTACATAAACTATAAAAATAGTGAGATAGCACAGCACCTTGAGGGAGACCAAAAGAAGTCAGATTGGTGACACTACATTTACCATTTATGGTTAAAGATTGTGTTCGACCAGTTAGATAGCTCTTGAAGAAATTAAGCGAAATTCCTCTAAAACCATAAGACTCAAGCTTTCGAAACAGAGTATTATGGGGAATTGTATGCTTTACGAATATCAAGAAAAACAGCTATTGTTTTCATGCTAGAACTTATGTGATAGAAAGAGTATTAGTAAATTTTATCAGAGCATCTGATGTACTTTTACCATTCTGAAAACCAAATTGATTGCAGTTGATTATTTTGTGTTTATTCAAAAAAGATACCAATCTTACCTTTATTAGTTTCTCCCTTATTTTTGGCAAGCTACTAATAAGACTGATAGGTCTGTAATTACACGGATTTGAGTGTTCACCTTGTTTAAATAGGGGATTTATTCTGGCTACTTTGAAATGCTAACGAAAAATACCCTCTTCAGAACACCTATTGAAAATGTATGACTGGATTTAAAATGTAAGAATGTATTGGAATGTAAAACTGCAAATCGATTTTCATGAATGGTGATTCAATGTTGATAAAATACAATAGAGCCCCTCTTATTCGACCTCTGATCAACCACAAATTGGATAAGCTACAATCTTCCAAGAATACAAAATGTTCAGTCGCGAAGGTATTGTTGAATTAAGTAAATTCAATATTACAACAGATCGATCATAATAGTTCGAATCCATTACTCAGGAACAATAATGAATTTGTTTTTTTTATTAAAAAAAAATTCATATTCTCTAATTTTATTATTCTATTTGGTTTAATCAACTTGTTTCACATCCAACTATAGTCTGGTCCCGAAGGAATCGTTTGAGAGGGGCCCGTCGGTTGAGAGCTACATTTCACAGATGTTCTTATTATTGCTAGAAAATCAGTTAAGATGTGCACACTGCACAGCTATAAATGATTACAAAAGTGATCACCAACTATTCAAGCATTGGTTACATTTCTCAATACTATCGATCAACTGACTAAACATACTACAGATCCAAAAAGACCAGAGATTGATACAGCTATAAGGTCATCAAGCAAGGTGCACAAAGCAACAGACAAACGTATGCAGATAGGACGGAAGAAATGTGCCTTTCAATGCGCAGACGGAAAGCCAGACATTTAATAAACTGGGAAGGATTTTTCCTTCGTCCGTTTGTTAGTCTGTGCTTATTGCTTAAGGATTGCAGGTCTTTTTTATACTTTATGATGGATGAAGACCTATAGTTTACAGTGAATATTTTAAATAATTTACTGTTCTGAGATTCATCAGGCTGTCACCAGTACAACTAGTTTCTCAGGGTTGGACTGAGTGGCCATGATGTGTGAAAAAATTGTGTTGGATATGGAATAAATTTGGTCATTGGAGATGTTTTGTCCTTCTCTCATAGTTGGTAGGGTAGGTTATTAGAAACACGAATCAGGAATGGTCTCGAATATTCAAATTGTGAGGGGAGTCGAGATACTTATATCCATTACTTATAGAATTTGAGATTGAAGTTTCTGAAAGTGATGAATCATACTTTTGCATTACTCCAAGATTATACGAAATTGAACAGTAACTAGTATCTTATTCAACTTATATCCATTCATATCATTTGAGATTGGAGTTTTTGAAAGTGATGAATCATACTTTTATATTACTTCAAGATTGTACGGAAGTGTAGAGTAACTAGTATCTGATTCAGCAATAAATCGTCATATAAGTCGAGAATTATCCATATTCTGTGAAATATTCCTGCTCAGTAATAATTAAAGTTCATTAGAGAAAATTTTGATGAGATTGGAGGGTTATATCGGGGAATAACCCCGGCGGCATCATATACGAACACAGTTTATTGTTATTTCGAAGGCGAATTGTTCTTGTTATACTAAGCATTATTAGTTGCAAAGAGTAATATATGAGTAAAGTTTCGTTCATTATGCAAACAGAGCCAGGGTTCTTTGCAGAAGGTAATTCAACTCGGGCTCGAATGAAGTGTGAACACACTTAGCTGAGCTTCCAGCGCATTTCGGAGGAAGTGAGCCAACTCCGACCAGTGAAGAAGCTAAGTCAGCCATCTAAATTTGGCGTAAGAGGGATTTCTTGATACGATTCCTTAGCGGATGCTTTGTTAGCACACATCTCACTGATAAAATAGCGGACAACTTGTGATGAGTGAATGCAACGTACTCTCGTGTGGATTTGTTGATAGAATAGGGAAGGTGAAAACGTGCACGTGCCCTCTCGAACTTAGAAATGAATGATATGTTTCCTGCGTTTGTTGATAATTACAGTATTTTAGAGCTCTATTAGTCAGAGCTTCAGAATGATATACAATGAAACACATTTTACAATATAAAATGAAAATTTTTTTCTTGAAACCAGTCACTTAACGGATTAGCCATTAATTTATTCATACTCTCATCTCTTAAACTAAAATAAATTTCAAAATACCTTCTACAGAATCTCACAGTTCTATCCTTCAATCAAATCATCTTCAACATTTTAACCTGCTGCAAAAGAATTTTTTCTTATTCAAATTTTTATCTTTATTGGATTTCTCCAAGCACATATTCATATCTAATAATTTCATGTGAAAGCCTGATCCGCAATCACTCTCTGCAAAAATATCGATGAAAAATAGAAGATTTGTACCCTAAAAATTTTTCTAATACAACGTAATAATACAATGGTAGGCCTAGGCCTTCATGGGATGTTGAGCCAGACATACATACAACGTAATACATACATACATACATACAAACATACATACATACCATACAACGTAATGATTGAATTTCAGGATTATTGAAATGCTAAATGAAATTTGTATGAAAACAAAGAGAGAAAACATTTTATAGGCTGTTTTAGTGCATTTCATTCGAATAAATGCACTATTGGTCTTGCCCTGACAATCGAAAATTTATGATGTGATATATTTTCTACACGTTTCCGAGCCCCTAGAACACGAATCTAATGTCCGTTCAATTTCATATCTCTCTCTCTCTCTCTCTCTCTATACATATATATATATATATATATATATATATATATATTTTTTTTACGGGTTTACCGGGTACATCCAATCTGTGAACTCACTTACTTGGGTAAGTTGACGTTTCGTCGCCATCTCAGACAACATCCTCGGAACAGATGGCGACGAAACGTCAACTTACCCAAGTAAGTGAGTTCACAGATCGGATGTACCCGATCTGAAATATGAAAATATCTAAAAATATCCATCCATCCGCGAAAATTTAAAAGTATATAAAGTATTTAAAGTATGTATTTATATATGAAGAATATATATATATATATATATATATATATATATATATATAGCACATCACAGAGTCACTTTAAAATAATGGTAATAATATATACAGAAGACACTTGTAGAATTGGAAAAAACATTTAGAAAGAAGACTTAACTTACATTTTTGAGCCAGGGAATATTTCGGCTGCTGAAGCAAGCCTTCTTCAGCCCAGACTCTTCAGCCCAGGCTGAAGAAGGCTTGCTTCAGCAGCCGAAATATTCCCTGGCTCAAAAATGTAAGTTAAGTCTTCTTTCTAAATGTTTTTTCCAATTCTACAAGTGTCTTCTGTATATATTATTACCATTATATATATAAATATATATATATATATATATATATATATATATATATATATATATATATATATATATATATATATATATATGTTTACTTTTAAATTTTCGCGGATGGATGAATATTTTAACGGGTTTACCGGGTACATCCGATCTGTGAACTCACTTACTTGGGTAAGTTGACGTTTCGTCGCCATCTCAGACGACATCCTCGGAACAGACTGACTAGTTGTTGGTTGTAGCCTTCCTTCGCGGACGGAGGGTGTACCTTCTCCCTTCCTCTTCTTCCACGAAATCGGGCTGGCGCTGTGTGTTGAATGAAATTCCTTGAGACGCGTCTGGCTTTTGTGAATTGGTTGGTTTGAATTTGTTAAGAATCAACTTCCATAGTGGAGAGATGTTTAGGCTGTCGTCTCTTTTGTTGAGGAGTCCTTGTCTTTCAATTTCTAAGGCCTCACGTACTACCCTGACTTGAAAATTCTGAATATTGGCTACTTCTTTGCAATTATTAAAATCTATTTTGTGTCCTGTGTTTTTTTCATGATTGTAGAGGGCTGAGGTAGATTGTTTATTTCTAATACTGAGTTGGCGCTCTTCTATCCTGGCTGAAATTCTTCTGTTGGTTTGTCCTACATATTTTTGGTTGCAATCTAGACAGGGGATACTGTAAACACCTTGATTTTCTAATTGAATCTTTTGAGTCGGCTTTTTGATGAATATTGAAATTGGTAGGTGAGGTTTGAAAGCTGGTTTAATTTTGTGTCTTTTCAGTACTCTACCGATTCTATCTGTAGTGCCCCTTATATAAGGGAGAACGACTGTTTTTTCAAAACTGTTTTCGTCTTGGGTTTTCACTTCAAGTTTGGGTAGTGATAAATTGTTTTTCAAAGATTTTTGGATAATTCTATTATTGTAGCCGTTTGATTTCAGTATGTTTTTTATCTTCTTTATTTCTTCTTGCTTGCTGTTGGTGTCGGTGAGGTGAAGGGATCGGGAAATTAAACTATTGACGACAGAGAAAGAGTGGGCAGGGTGGTGGTGGGATTCAGCATTCAATGCATTCAATGCAAGGATAGAAGAGCACAAACTCAGTATTAGAAATAAACAAACTACCTCAGCCCTCTACAATCATGAAAAAAACACAGGACACAAAATAGATTTTAATAATTGCAAAGAAGTAGCCAACATTCAGAATTTTCAAGTCAGGGTTGTACGTGAGGCCTTAGAAATTGAAAGACAAGGACTCCTCAACAAAAGAGACGACAGCCTAAACATCTCTCCACTATGGAAGTTGATTCTTAACAAATTCAAACCAACCAATTCACAAAAGCCAGACGCGTCTCCAGGAATTTCATTCAACACACAGCGCCAGCCCGATTTCGTGGAAGAAGAGGAAGGGAGAAGGTACACCCTCCGTCCGCGAAGGAAGGCTACAACCAACAACTAGTCAGTCTGTTCCGAGGATGTTGTCTGAGATGGCGATTGGCGACGAAACGTCAACTTACCCAAGTAAGTGAGTTCACAGATCGGATGTACCCGGTAAACCCGTTAAAAAATATATATATATATATTTATATATGTACAGATTCTTGTTAACACGATAACTGCAGAAGGGCTTGTCGGAGAGCGACCAAATTTTGCACAAAAATCATTAGTGTTAATATCTCGGTCAAGTTCGTTAACCAGCCAAATTGGACCAAGGGAAGGGGGTGAATTAGGGGATGAAAATTTTAAAAAATCACTACAAATCGACCAATAACTTGATCGTTTTGAAAATTGGTGTGTATAATCCCTTATTATGCCTTACAATTTGAGCCATCAACGGAATAAATCCAATCAAAAATTACGGAGAAAATGGCGAATAATATGCTAAAAATTGTGTTTTTCGAAAACGGCACCTTTGAATTCATACCCTGAATAGCTCATTATAAGTCATATGATTTGAGCCATCATAGAATTGTATTTGAAATGCACTCTTTCCGACCGCCAGCTGCCGGAGCGAAGTTTTTTTTTTTGTTTCGATTCCAGTTATATATTTTCGAGAC
This sequence comes from Sogatella furcifera, assembly GCA_017141385.1. Taxonomy (NCBI): domain Eukaryota; kingdom Metazoa; phylum Arthropoda; class Insecta; order Hemiptera; family Delphacidae; genus Sogatella; species Sogatella furcifera. The sequence continues at coordinate 29,447,766 of CM029546.1, forward strand.
CTGTTATTGTAATTGCATCATGGATTTATTATATTGTTGTCAGGCATGAATACTTTTAAAGTATGTGAAGATGTTTTTCCATAAAACCTCTTGGTTTGTGTAATACTATGCTCAAGTAATGAGTCACTCTTCACTCATGTCATCTCAGATTGTGGAATATTGATAATATATTAGTAATTATCTCGATATGTGGAAATGTAGAACAGAATAAGAAGAGAGGTGCCTTTATTGTGAAGACTCAAGGAACATTTTCAGATTGTTCTGAAAAACTATTTGAAACTCTATGATTATCCTTTCTTTTTGTCCATTTAACACCCTGAAATACATCTGAAACCGTCGAAAATAGTATATTACATAATGAGTGTGGAAAAGGCGTTTTTACATACGAATAATTATGTTCTCCAAACGAGGTGTAGGCGAGTTTGGAAAATAATTATGGGTTTGTAAACTTTTCCACACAAATTATGTACATTTTTTCCGTCATACTGGACTGAGAAGGATTCATCAAAACCTCAAACAACTGAAAACATTAACTGAAGCTAACATAACCTCAACACAACGCTAGCACAAACGCACACAGAGAACTGTCATGGCGGCTCGTTCGACCCGTTTATTCATACGTCTGAGTTCGGAAAAAACAGCTGGGCTAGATTTTCAGTGCTGTAGTAATCATCGTGATGATGACTAGTGCTGTAATAATCATCAAAATGATTATTCCCGCATTCAGAACAGCTGATCTTTGATTCTCCTGTAAACGGCAATTTTCCATACGCAAATCTAGCTTGGAAAGTTGTGTATTACATACGAGTATGGCGAAAAAAATTTTGCACTTATTTCCTGAAAAATCTATTATTTTACTGGGTTTTTAATTCAACAGACCCGTTTCATGGAATTGGAATTCGATTATTGTCATATAATACAGGAAGTATTATATTTGTACAGGAAGTTGAGAGAATATTGAATCAGCAACTCAAACAACCTTGAACTTCGATCCGTAATTTATTGTGGTGGATTCGCAAATAAGCGATTTATACGAATAAATCGGTGATTTGATTCCTGTAAAAAAAAGAAGAAAACAGCAAGTAGGCTTTTTACCCCAATAAGAGTATTTTTGAAAGTCTCTAAACGGTTGTTTGAGAATCTGCAACAATAAGATGATCTATCCAGAAAGATATCCACGTGCATTTCGTCTCAGAGCTGTTGTATTTGTTCGAACGACCCGTTTTTGGTGTCTGCCATTATTCAAATGTGTAGTTCCATTACCGTTGTACTCTGCCTGGAGTCATGAATTATTTATTCATGCTACATTGCTGCAACTCATCCCATGCAGCTCGATATTGTCATACAAAATGGTCCACTATTCCTTCTCGTCCCTCAAAGCACAAACAACGAGTATCTTTTACTGGAAAGATTTCCTGATTGTTTGATACACAAACTAAAAAATGAAATGTTGTAATAACTGTGATTGATTATCATCTCAGCTACTTTATTGAGCTGTGGTAAGATTCTAGCTGTGGTAGTTCCAGCTTGAGATTTTTTCTCTCACTGGGTGATTACTGATTAGTGACCCTATGGAAAATTAGAAAATTTTTTACAATATGGGAGATTGAATTTCAGTGAAGCATGATGAGACATAAATGTATGATATTCTCATCAACTGAGGATGATATGAGCCAAGTTCGAAGCTACTCTGTGATTATTATTTTTTGTAGCTACCATTACTGAACCTCTCAATCTAGCTTCACTATGTATAATAAGAAAAATAACACTTGAATTATTGGAATGGAATTAAATTATTTTAAAAAGTCGTAGGCTAGATTGAATTCATTCAAGCAAGTCATTAATAATAATTAATAGAGTTGTATGAAATATATGAATACAAAAAGCTAATAAAATATGGATCTGGGAGATTGATAGGACCAACCACAATGGAATACGATGATATTCCGTGAAGAAATCTCTCAAGTATGCTATGGAGTTGAAAACGATGAGACATTGAATATTTTTCATAAATATGTTTTTATGAGAAAAATTACACTCCTTATAGAGGTGCTTAACGTATGTGATTGTTTGATATCACGTGATAACACAGCTTCACCCTATTTTTTGAAAAGTGATAGATGTTGTGCAGAGTTACGAGAAAGTAAAATAAATAGCATCTTGAATAAATGCGAGAGATATTTTTGTGTAAGAGTCACATCTCAGCATAGCGGCACAGTACACGATGAATAACGAGTGAGAGCTGTTGCTGCTCTTTTGTAGGTGATAGCCTACCAGTTGCGTTGCGCTCTGCAACTTACAGGTGAACAATCAGCGCCAGCTCAACCCTATGCTATGCTTTGACGAGATTCCGTTGTGATAGGACACAGAATATACAGTGAATACATTCCATGGAGTGGAGAAAAATGAGAAGGTTTTGTATATGACATGGAGAAAAAGAATATTTTATCATTTACGGTCGATTTCCCCTTGTGCGACAGTCACGAAGCCTGCGAATCGCTAGATCAACAATGTGCCAGTAACGTTGTTTACTCAGAAAAAAGTACTACGGAGCAGGAATCGTTTTATTCTCTGATTTGTTTGATTTATGGCGAGAGAAATCGAATATGTTTTGCAGTGAGACAACTAAGTGCGAGGATTTGTTCAGCCAAGGCATCAGATAGAATCTGGTTCAACACGCGATCGCGTACTCTTTCTAACCTTACTTATTCACACTGGATTTATCTTCCTCTTTTACAAATAATTCATCATCACTTTCAGTCGCATTCGGGTGCACAAGGGCTCTCACTTTAACTTGTTTTTTCCAATATGGCGGGAAGTCAGTAGCCTACTGATTGTGTGAATTTGAAGATAATGTTTTAGAGGGAAAGTTTAGAATTTATCTTTGTGCCATTTTTGCCAGTAAAATAAAACTGGTCTCTAGAGGCTAGACAGGTGAGAGTAGAAATATGGGAATGTAATATGAGACTCCAGTAAGTTTTGTCTCTAAAAGATATATTAAGTTTCAAATTTTTCAAGTAAATACGATACGAATACAAAATTCGAAACATAGTATTTTCAATGTAGATCATTGACGTGAGGAGGTACACCAAAACTTGATTAGTTAGCTTCTTCACATCAAACTTATAATAATAATTCCTTAATCGGAATGTATAATTTGTTTTTCTTCAAAACGATATTGATTAAAAAGCAGTGGAATAGAACCATTGAAAAAGTATTTTTATTATTAGGCTATACAGATCGACAAACTTCTGAGACTGATTCCCTACACAAATTATTGAGATTTGAATGGTTGAAGAGCTTATAAATACATTATAATAAATTGTAAATTATACTATAATACAAGTATGAGAAATTGTAAAGTTGAGTTTGATGATCTATTTTATAACCTTGTTTTGGACTGCTGTAGAAATAGTTGGTAGAGGAGCAGTTTTGGGCTTAAGCCTGTTGCACTCCACTCACCTATGTTCATAATAATTACTAAATGAATAAGTTTTATCATTACATGAAGAGTTATCAAGTAGATGAACATGAAGAGTTTATCAAGTCTTTAAACATTGTTATCTTGATAATCAAGATCTCCTGGGGGTATGACTTTATCCACTTTTTTCTCATTTGGTGTGAAGAATTAGCCTGAGAACGTTGTCGGTCTGTTTTAAAAACATTTCTTCTAATCATATACTTTTGATTGGACTTTCATCACGTTGTAATCAATCTCATGTTCGAGGAAAGCAATAAATGTTACATTCTGATGATAAATAAGAATTATCAGAGGAACAGGAATACTTTTAATCTACTACTGAGAGAATCACGATTCACACATGCTTCCCTTAGAAGAGAGAATGAATAAGGACACCCATTTTTGTCAGGTCTCGATTCCTCTTCCTGTCAGGACTAGTCTGAATATCTAGGTCACTTGTCACTTCAACGTTGCAATTATTATTCAACCCCGCATTTGGTGGCAATCCAATTATAATAAGTCACATTGTGTTATCGCAAGAAGTCTAGAAATGATTTGATCCTGCACGCATGGGAGAATTCCCCTGGAGAATTCTTACTTGGTAATTAAGAGTTTCGATACTCAGGTTACAAGTTCACGTTTCTTATGGTATTCAGAATCAAGACTGAGAGCTTCATATCATTCAATATTCGAATATTAATTGGATAAGGGAATGTGGTCGAATGGATTTAAAGGAGACAAAACAGCAATCATCTCCACAATGCTTATTTGTATGTTTTGTCTCCTTTGAATTCTGATTTGTCTCATTTGAATAATTCACTGGCGGCTCGTACTCACGGAACAGGTGAAGTGCCCGTATCTATAACTGTATTTGACAAATCCAATTCTGATTTGTCACGTTTGAGTGCGTCTTAGACAGAAAAGTTACTGAACGTATTTTATTAGAAACTTATTTTTCCACAAAATTACATAAGTTGACGATTAATTATCCTATTTCCATAAACTACAATTGAAAATTTGAAGAAAAATTTGAAATATTTGTTCATTATCATTCAGGTAACAGATCATTTTAGGACCCTTGCTAACAGGAATTTTTTCTTTTTTTCTGATGTAAGAAAACACCTCATCAAGTTTGTCATCACTCTGTTTCAGAAGCATCCTATATATAGACCTGCATTATAATATGGTAGGCTGAGGATTAAATCACAGGCGCAATAGAAAAACAGATTTGATAAACCTCTTATGATTGTTCAAAAACTAGTATCCCTTGTACTTCAATGGCAACTTTTGAACTTCAATGAATGTTATAATTCATTCTCTATGAAGCAGAGCTTCAGCTCATAGAGACAAATCGCGGGATAGGTAGCTCACATTAACAGAATGAACGATATGCATTACAATGATGACGTTGTTGTTGTTGTACTTAATAATGATTATTATGATATTGATGACGATGGTGATGATGATGATGATAATGTATTCGGTGGCAAATCGATGGTCGGTCTGCTTAGCATGTTTGATCAACGGCAGTCCATAAAGAGTGATAGCGTGATATCATGCACCGCTCTACACATAGGCTACCGTAGTAATCGCCTTGACCCGAACGAATACACCCCTGTAATTGTAAACCAGTATTGGGTTCGTGTTCGAATTTATTCTTGCTCAATCTTTCCAACAAGCAAATTTCATCCTTGGACGGCAAGAAATTAATAACGATCTGAAAACCATAGCTTACCAAACGGAAACGCTCTGCACTAGACTGCCTGCGTATGAATTCACTACACAACAAAAAATAACTATGTCCAATTGAAGAGAGCGTAATCATGCATTCGAATTGCATTGCATGTTATTGTTAAATTACAAAGTGAGGATTGGAGAAAGTTTTTTCCAGTAAAAAGTTGGAAAACCTTTTGGTTCAACCTTTACAATCTTATTGATTCTTCTCACAAAGTGGGAATCGAAGAAGAATAGAAGAAAAGAAGAAGAAGAAGAAGAAAGATTTTATTGCCAAAATTAAACAAATTTTACAAAAATATGAAAAAACAGGAAAGTTTCGTATACATTCACTTGAAAATTAAAATATTTTTCACTTTATAATTATAATAATTTTCATTGGCGTTACCATTAAAACTTAGTTAGTTTGATCGCTGGCAACGAGTGATCAGTATAAATTAGAGATACAGTCGAAAATAAAGAGAAAAACCACATTAAATGTATGAAAAACAAAACAAATTTTTTTTAATTAAAAAAAGAATGAAGTACTAAGAGAGTATGAAAAACTGAAATGAATTGATAATAATTTATAAACTAAAAATAAAATGTAAGATTCACGTAATTCTGTATAACTTAATATTATTAATTAACAATTCACTGTACATAATTATGTTATTTATTATGTAAATAAAGAGACATCTGAAACAATACAATACAGTATACACAATACAAAAATGAAAGTTGAGCTCAGAGAGAGATTAGATTAGATTAGATTAGATTTCTTTATTCAAATAGATAACAAAATTTGGCTTAGATTCTAAATTGTAATATAATATATGAGTAAGACAAAATTATCCTATAAATTTCACAAAATAGAAACTTCTAGTAAAAATACAATAAAACAGTGAAGTAATGAATGCAAAATTTATACAAAATTTTAATTCGAGGTTCTGCAAAATGAATAAGGAGTGTAAGTTATCTAAGTGAAAAGGCGAAGTTTAGACATATATATGTCCATTCTTGGGAAAGGATAATAAGGATATCCTTTCCATTAACACTTGGCCTTGAATTGAAAATTCATAACGAGCTGTTAATATTACTAAAGATAGAGAGGAAAATTTTTATGCAATTAAAAGACTAGATTTAGATAAATTGATACTTAATGGATATTTGAGCTATATCATAAGATGAGTAACAATAGAAAACTTAATGGTAGATGAATAATTGTAATTTAAATGGGTATTATGAATTGAGATAACTCAAATAAAAATTATTTACAAGCATATGCTAGTAAATGATAATGTGATGAATGACAAGAACTAGGTTAATATTAAAATAATGTATAATTAATATCATAATAACGGTTTGGATGGTGAATATGTGATGATAGTGTGGAATGGAAGTTCAATTTATAATTAGAAGTATGAAGAGACAGTTATGATGGTGTGTGATGAGAATTGGATTTATTCAAGTATGCAATGAGTAAGGTGAATAATGGAATTTGTCATGTTGCTGCTCTAAGTCTGGACATATTCGATCATTTTGTCTACAAGATATTTCCTCAACCTCAAGATGAAGCTCGCTCGGCTCTCAATAGACCTAATAGATTCAGGGACAGCATTCCATTCACGACAGCCTGAGACTAGGAAGGATTTAGTATAGATTGTAGTTCGGTGAATTGGTATCCTTAAAGTATTTTCTCCAGTTCTCGTGCGTGATGCGTCTATTCTCCTACCCTCAGAAACAAATTTAAAATCGTTTTTAAAATAATTAGGTTTACCATATTTTAAAATATCCCTAACAAGCTTGACAATTCGAAAAAGTCTCTGATCGGGTAACTTTAAAGTTGAGCTTAAAATATGTGCTTGGGTGATTCTTTCATGCCGTTGGAGAGAGTAAACAAATCTTAAGCAATAATTTTGACAGCGCTGTAGCTTATCATTAAGTGTTACTGTCATGTCATTGAGTACAGAGTTACAATACATAAAGTGTGGGAAGATTAGTGATTTAACCAGCAGCAATCTGATATTTCTTGGTAGGATGTCTTGCAATTTCTTCAATGAATGCATAGCTGAAAATAGAGAGAGAGAGAGAGAGAGAGAAATAATTTGTTTTCCAAAATTAAATTGGGAGTATTTATAGAGCATAGCCCTACTAATAATAAAATCATAGGAATTGAGGAAGATATAAAAATAAAATTAAAATATTTTAGGTATGACATCTTCTGTCTTAATCCAGTTCTCAATTTTTAATTTGAGTGCTTTTGTGGGCTTTCTTGCTATGAAATGCTCTGGAATGAAATTAATAAGTTTTTTCGTTGTATAGTTGAACTGTCTTCTGCATATAGTTAAATCAGTTCGAGGAATAAGGCATCTATGTACTGTTCTGAAACTATAATTAGATGTATATGGCATATAAAGATGTATATTGTTGCTGATATATTTAACAAGATTTCTGATATACAGTTGTCTAAGTGACATAACTCCGAATTCCATGAAAAGTTGCTGGCTAGGGTACCTTCTATGCACTCCCAAGGCTGCTTTGAGTATACTCTTTTGAATAATATTTATTTTATTGAAATGCGCATTAAAAGCACCACCCCAGACTCTAATTCCATACTGGAAAACTGATTGGGCGTAAGCAAGATAGACTATTCTACTTAATGATTTCTCTTTTAGTAAGCTCAATTTATAGAATTTATGAATCCTAAATTTCATTCTGCTACACATACTATCTATATGCTTATTCCATCTTAGATTTGGGTCCAAAGTGACACCTAAGTACTTCGTTTCAGTCACCCTCTCTAACACAGGACATGAGCAACTCATATCACCATTGTTGGTAACATGGTTACAATTCCTCTTGTGCACTCTGACTGCATTTAAGTGATCCATAATGTCAGTGGGCTGTGTACTAGAGTTCGGAGAAAATGTTATATAAACACTTTTTTTATAATTCAATGTCAGAACATTCTTCACAGGCCAAGACCTCACCTTGCAAAGTTCAATGTTAGCAAGAGATATAACATTCTCCCACGAGGACCCAGTAAAAGCTAAAACAGTGTCATCCGCGTAAGACAATACCCTACACCCCTGAATAGGAAGACTCAAGAGATCGTCTATGTAAGCTAGAAATAGAATCGGGGATAATACTGTTCCTTGGGGTAGGCCGAACCCTGACAAAGCTGTTTTTACTTTCTTTTCCATTCAAATCAATTATTTGTGTTCTGTTTTCTAAATAAATAGCAAATAGTCTTAATACTGGACCACGAAAACCATTTCTTTCAAGTTTCTCAAGCAGGTTCAAATGAGGGATGGTATCATAAGCCTTAGCCAGATCCAGAAATACTGCTAAAGATTTATTATTTGAGTTAAAATTATTTGTTATTATATTCACAAGTTCGGCCATGGCATCCTCAGTGAATCTATTTTCTTGAAAACCATATTGATATTTGTTTATCAAATTGAATTTATTCAAGTATGGAACAACCTGTTTTTTTATTATTTTTTCGAAAACTTTGGATATATTACTTATGAGGCTAATTGGACGATAATTGGTTGGGTTTGTTTTATCCCCTGACTTATGTAATGGAATTATGTTAGCAATTTTGAAATGACTTGGGAAATGCCGTTTCCATACATTATTTTGTTAAAAATCAATGTTAGAGGTGGAGCTATGAAGTGGGCTATCAAAAAAATTCATAACATTTCTGTTCAACATTCAAATTCATATTGATTCCAACAACAACTCATATCAAAACATCTTGTTACCTACTACATAAAACTACAGGTGAGATCCATTCCCTTGATTTGACAGGAGACTCCAGCTATCATAATCAGATATTATGGATATTCATCCTCTATCAATTACCATAGCTCACTATAATCTTACGAAATTCATTTCTATTCAATTGTGATATTGCGAGAACAGCCAGTAAAATTATAAAAAGTTTTAAGAAGAATGGACTTTGAAATTCCTCACTTCATACTCTTATAATGATCCATCATTAAAAAAAAAAAAATAATCGATCAATATTATTATGTGTTGTTGAGTTCATTTCACGCTATGAGCCATATTTTAGCTGATATCATATTCTAATTTATCCAGCTCTTCAATATTTGGACAGTTTGTAGCGTCTTTGATTAGAACTATCGAGTAAATACAGAAAATTTTACTATCATGAAGTATAGAATGTGAACAATCAAGACTGGAAACGTTTTCCATAGTAAATCATTTGAAAATGATATACTTATTTAATATCTAGCCGGCAGCAGGCTCGCTTCGCTCGCCTTCTCCGACTAGACCCTTGACAGTATCAGCAGTGTCAGTGAGTCAAACAGGCTCGCTTCGCACGCCTGCATGACCTCTGTCAGTGTAAGCTGAGACAAACAGGCTCGCTTCGCTCGCCTGCAAATTCCGTTCAGAAGGGATTCAAAACTTATTGAACACAGCAGTTCTAGACCTAATCTGGACCTGTTCACCAAATTTCGACATCTTCTACCAATTTATTCTCGAAAAATCCAAGAAAAACTCTGAAAATTCCGAAAAATAGTAAAACGCTAATATTGAGCGTAACCTTGGGAACTATATCGGACATAGTTTGAAACTTGATTCAATATCTTCCAAATTAGTTTATCTATAATCTCGCTGAACCATTGAATTTACAATAAAGGATTGGTCGTATCAAGGCGGATGATATGCAGCCCGCAATACATCTACAATTTTGAAAAACCTGATTACTGGTGTAATCTTGAACGGAATTCACAAATATCTTAACACAACATTTCTAGACCTTATCTGAATCTACCTACCAAATATCAATATCTGCCAAATTTGAACGCATTAGTTTCAGTGGATGTTTAGTTCTGGTGATGAATGAATGAATGAATGAATGCATGAATGCATGAATGCATGAATGCATGAATGCATGAATGCATGAATGCATGAATGCATGAATGCATGAATGAATGAATGAATGAATGAATGAATGAATGAATGAATGAATGAATGAATGAATGAATGAATGAATGAATCAGTCAGTCAGTGCCATTTAGCTTTTATAGATATAGATTATGCTCTTAGAATAAACTGCCTATTGAGAGTTGGTGAAATTCAAATTGTTGTTTTACCAAGAAGCATAGCCGGTAGATGCGACTGCATGCAATCAGAAACAGAATCAGATAAGACTGTAGACTTGCCTGTTTTGAAGGTTTGAATTGCTTCGGTTGGTAGCCACTGCCTCCAGAAATCAGCCAGATCGCCGTAGCTGAGTCGCTCCCCGGGACTCGAGCCGGGATCGTCGTGACCAAGGACGGGGAACACGAACTGACTGCTGAATGCGTTCCTTAAAAGGTTTGTGAGGTTCTGCAGAGCTGAAACCTGGTGCTCAGATGACCTCCCAATTGCTGTTCTTGATAGTCCATCCCTGGAAAAGCAAGGACTTTATTAACTTTCTCAAGATTATCCATGCAGAAATAGATAGGTAAACTTTTTTCGAATAGATGAAACACATTGGCATTGAATCAATATTAAAGTACATTGATGATTTATTGATTATGGTTTCTTTGAGGAGAGACTTATTTGTATCATGATTTTTATTTATTATAAAACAAGAATGTTTATAAATTACAATAAGGTAAATCCAAGAATCGTTGGGCGATAAAAGTGAACTTCAATCATAAACATCTTAAAAACACGGGCCATTGTTTATTCACAGTTCAATTACACTTTGTGGGAGCGGCTGTAGAGTTCTAATTAAATATCACGGCACGCTGTGTTAGAAATTAGTAGCTTTGAGAAACTCGACTGGGGTATGGTCTTAAAGCCGCAATATACGGGGGAGTCGACAAGTTTTAGATGCTTGTCGCTTGTTATGTAAGTCAAGTTTGTTGTCCAGGTAAACTACAAGGGTGATTGCTATACATGATGGTGGGGGGTTCACCCACACCTTGAACTTGAACACTGCAAACAAGCACAGGGCCAGGCCACCGTGTTACTACAGCCTTCAGTTCCCATGCTACAGCAACTATTTGGCCGTTGTTTCCATTTGTGTCAAGACGTAGAGACTGCCTTCTGTATTTGGCCGCTATTGCTACGTCAACAGGACCCCCTCAACCCCCTTCACGAGAAAACCTCTTATTGAGTTTTGATGCTAGCGGACGGCTGCCATGCCCTGCCGACCCCCTTGGCACCAACAAACGCAAACTTCATGCAGATCTTAACCCCTCGAGCCCAGTTCAACAAACTTATTTTCCTCTCTCGCTCATATTCATTAGATTTCCATCTAATTTCGCAAACAGTGCATGCCTTCTCTGCTTGCCAGTCACAAGTATGAATAAGCAGCAAGTATATGTAGCGAATTCAAAATTATTAATTCATTGCTATTCTACCACTAATTCGGGAACGCTCACTCCAATAAAATCATGTTATTCTTATCTAACCTCATCTTATACTTTTGTATTTTTTTTATTGTTATCCTAACTTGTTTGATGCTTTGTCACAAACTTTTTCCAAGTTGTGAACTTTCACACAAATCCAGAAGCAATGTATTCAATATTTTTTTCAATCTGGATAATCTCAGGTAGAACCTTCCCAAGTAGAGTTACTTGGAGCTCCTGGTAACAATGAATTTGATCAGAGTATTATGAAGTTTGCTTGGAATGCATTAGCTGATTGCTATTCCTTTGATAAGCTCCACCCATGATGGGAACACTCTATATTGATGAGAGATTAATGAATTGTTTATGTTAAGCTCGAGTAAATCAATGATTGATTCTGTTTTTGAAACTGATTTGGCATTACTGAATCCATGATAGAAATTACTTTTGTTTATAAAATGCTTTTTTCATTGTAAATGTCGTTATCAATTCAGTTGTTTAGGCAGATATTTTTTTCTGTTTTCATGAATATTGACTTAGGCTTACATGCAGCAATGAATCTCAGATGCTGAGATTGTGTTTTTCTCAACAAAAAACCAGTAGAAAAAGAGAGTGGCTTTTGAAAAATTGTTGTCTATCCCCGTCGGAATCGTTCCGGCTTGCTGTTATGAGAAATGAATTGTCAACGTGCCCGGTTATTTTTATGGTGGAATGATGAAGGTGAGGGGAAGGAGGCCAGCATCTTCCTTAACGACTCGGACCGAGCAGAAGGGGAAGGAGTTGGTTGAGACAAGATAGTCGGTTACTAGACTAGCGCGTATTTTGTAGCAACTTAAGAGCCGGAGAGTGGCGTACTCTCAGAACCGGAACATTCGGCTAGAACACTTTTCCGCTCCTTAATTTAAGGCGCTGTTTAGAATTCCCCGTGGAGACCGGGTCTCGGCCCGGCTTCATTTAATTCTCGGCATAAATTGTCGTCCCACTCCGCTGGCATCAAAGTCCCTGCAATTGTAGACAGTGGCAGCCCAGATAAGCGATGTCTCCTGTGACCTGCAGCCAACTCATTTCGACCCGCTTTCTCCTCTGTCAACAATCCTCTTTTCTTGTATACAAGTCCAACCCAACCCTGCCGCAATGCAAACACGATGGGTTTGTGGATTCTCCCAGCTACATTGGATGTGGGTCCACTACATGAATAAACGTAATTGATAAATTTTGATTCTAAGAAGTAATCATTATTTGAGCATCGTAATCAGTCACAAGAAAATCATGAGGAAGCTGGATGAACAGGTCCTCTACTGCAACTTCAAAAATGGACTTTAGAAGAAACTAGAAGTAATAGAAGATTTAATTGCCTTGCTATTTCAATACTAATTCTGATTATTTTTTCAATCTTCTCATTTCTGTATGATATATATAACATTAAAAAATAGGTCTTTTCAACCATATTTTGTACTTCAACCATCGAAGTTAAAACTCCTATTTTACCCCATTCACGGTCATTATTTGAGACGAAATAAAAAATTCAACATCTTTGCGTGTTTGTGCGTGTATGTATGGCTACCTCGACCACGACAAACTTTAACCTATGAGCAACGTAGCATAGAAGTGTCATGGTATTGGCAATACGTGTTTCGTTAATTTTTTCGCCGGGACTGTTTTGCATCGTTGCTCTGGTTTGTCATCGCAACAGTACCAGCCCTGTTTGTTCACATTCTGGGTTTTATTTGTATATTTCATTTTATTTGTTGTGAGGAAACAGTCCTAATTTGGCATATTCCTCCTGAAACAATCTGTATGATTGATTTGAGCCATTTTTATGAAGAAGGCCTCTTTTAAGCCTTCAAAGCCATAATTATCATACAAACCTCAATTAGCATTAATGTTGCTACGAATACTTCTTGGAATATTTTCAATGAGAGACGAAAGTTCAATATTAATTCTAGTTGTAATATAACGTGTATATATGAGTTGTTTTATTAATAGTAATAATATAAGTTGTGATGTAAGCAATCCATTTCTTGCAGTCCAACAGCTTTGGGTGGAAGAGATCGGAAGAAACAGGGCACTCTTTTGTCCATAGAGTAAGAAATTGCTCTTAAAGGCGGATGAATCATATTTGATCAACGGCATAAGGATACGGAAGGCAACGGGAAACCACTGTATCAAATACCCATTTGGGTATCCTTTGTAAAACTCATCATGGCGGTGTTCAATACTAAATTTTCCGGAGTAATAAGTTCCCCATTCGGATCTCCGGGGGGAGCAGCAGCGAACAATGTTGTGAAGAGTGTAGCGTCAATGAGAGTTGCTACGTGGAATGTAAGGAGTTTGTATACGGCAGGAAAGCTTGATAATGTGATGGTGGAAATGGAAAGACTGAGAGTGAATATACTGGGTGTCAGTGACGTTCAATGGCCAGGCTCTGGTAGATGTGCTTGTAAAAATAAAATATTATATTATTCTGGAAATGATGGTAATGCACATAGATATGGTGTTGGTATTATAGTAGATAAGCAGGTCAACAAATCTGTGACAAGTTTTGTTCCATACTCAGACCGGATTGTTATGTTGAAAATAGAGTCGTGTAAGGGAAAAATTAATATTATCCAAGTTTACGCACCAACTGCAGATAAAGAAGATGAGGAAATTGAAGATTTCTATCACCAACTGGGAGAGGTATTGGGATCTACCAAAAAGGAAGAGGTCACCATGATAATGGGGGATTTCAATGCAAAAGTTGGTAGGTTCAAAACAGATGGATGTACTGGAGGTTATGGTCTAGGGTTACGGAATGAGCGAGGAGAACGTTTGATAGAATTCTGTCAGAGTGAGGATTTAGTAATAATGAATACTATGTTTCAAATGCCAAATCGCAGACTATATACCGGGAAATCGCCCGAGATAAAGAGTCTAACGTTTTAAGGAACCAAATAGACTATATTATGACCAGGAGGAGATTCAAGAATTCAGTCACATCAACCAAAACATACCCTGGGGCAGACATTGGATCTGATCATAACCCAGTTGTGGCAGTGATGAATGTAAAACTGAAGAGACTAAAATGTAAGAGTTTGAAACGTGTGATGGATACAGCACGTTTAAATGAAATTCCAGTAATGAATGATGCAAAAGTAAAGGTTAACCAGAATATTGAAATCATAAGAGATGATATAAAGGCCATTGTAAATGTCAATGACAAGTGGAGCAGCATAAAGAATGCATTGTTTGAAGCTGGTAAGGACACATTATCTCCAAAAATGGTGAAGAAGAAGGAATGGATGACGGATGAAATACTCAATTTGATAGAGGAAAGAAGAAGTTATAATAGTAAAAATGAGAGAAAGTATAAAGAAGTGAATCAACTAATTAAGAGATGTATTAAGGAGGCTAAAGAGAAATGGATTTCAGAAAACTGTAGAGAGATAGAGGAATGTGAAAGTAAGTTTGACAGTTTTAATATGCATAAAAAGATTCAAGCTATGACTGGTGGAAAAAAGGCAAGAGTGTCTGTTCTCAAGAGTAAAAATTGTAAAATAATTGCTGACATCAATGAAAAAATGAAGAGATGGATTGAATATATAGAAGAGTTGTTTGATGATAGAGCAGTAAATAATATTATTCACACGGAAGGAACAGGACCAGACATTCTTAAAAGTAGAAGTAGAGTATGCTATTAAAAGATCTAAGGGGAGGAAGGCTGTTGGTCCAGATGAAATTCCTGTGGAATTGTTGAAGCTCATGAATGACAGTACACTTGAAATTATGGTAAACCTTTTTAATACCATATACCAGACCGGTATCATACCACAAGAGTGGCTTCAATCAACGTTTGTACCACTTCCAAAGAAAAATAATGCTGAAGAATGTTCTGAGCATAGAACTATCGCTTTGATGAGTCACTCTCTGAAGGTATTCCTCAAAATCATTCACAAAAGAATATTCAATAAGTTGGAGGCGGATATGAGTGACACCCAACTGGGTTTTAGAAGTGGGCTTGGCACAAGAGAGGCATTATTTGGAGTTAGTGTGTTGATGCAAAGATGTCTGGATGTAAATATGGATCTTTATATGTGTTTTATCGATTATGAAAAAGCCTTTGATAAGGTACGTCATAACAAACTGTATGAAATTCTCAGAGGTAAAGATATTGACAGCAGGTATATTAACATAATTACCAATTTATACTGGAATCAAACAGCAAAGATCAGGATTGAGAATGAGATGACTGGTGAGATGAAGATTTGTCGTGGAGTTCGTCAGGGATGTGTCCTTTCACCATTGTTGTTTAATGTATACAGTGAAGCCATTTTTCAAGAAGCTTTGATGGAGCAAAACGTTGGTCTCTCCATAAATGGAGTAACTATTAATAATTTACGGTATGCAGATGATACACTTTTGATAGCAGGGAGTGAAAATGAGTTGCAACATTTGATAGAGAACGTGCATATCTACAGCAATAATTATGGATTGAAGTTGAATCTGAAGAAAACCAAGTGCATGGTTGTTACGAAAAAGCAGAGAGTGCCAGTTAACATAGTAGTGGACAACACTCCTATTGAGAGAGTCACAGAATACAAGTATCTTGGAGCATGGATTAATAAAGTGAACGATCAGACTAGGGAGATCAAAGGAAGAGTGGAAATAGCACGACAAGTGTTCATAAAGATGAAAAGATTTCTGTGTAGCCGAGATATTAATCTGGAACTTAGATTGCGCATGTTGCGTTGCTATGTGTTTTCTACATTGTTGTATGGCATGGAAGCATGGACTTTGAAAAAGTCAAACCTCAAAAACATAGAGGCATTTGAAATGTGGTGCTATAGGAGGATGTGGAGAATACCATGGACAAGGAAAGTGACAAATAGGAGTGTGCTCTTACTGATGGCAAAGGATTGTGAAGTTGTTGCGACTATAAAAAGAAAGAAATTGCAATATGTGGGCCATGTGATGAGGGGTGAAAAGTATGAGCTGTTAAGACTCATCTTGCAGGGAAGGATTATGGGAAAAAGGAGTGTTGGACGAAGAAGAATATCCTGGTTGTGTAATTTAAGAGAATGGTATGGCTGCAACTCGAGAGAACTATTCAAAGCTGCAATCAATAAAGTGAAAATTGCCGTGATGATTTCCAACCTCCGATAGGAGAAGGAACCAAAAGAAGAAGAAGATAAGTTGTGATATTATAACAGTTGGAATACTAAATAACTTGACTATGCCAAGTTTCCAACAAGATTGACTTTCATAAAATTGAAATAGCTATCGATCGATAAAATAAATCACTAAACATTACGCTTTGGACTATAGTATCAACATCAAGAACACTCTGCGAGTGAGGCTACCGTATTTCTTAAATAATGCTCAACTACATTACAAAAGTAATAGTTTCTATTCAGAACTAAAATTCACAACTTTGCTTCCTTTAAGAAAATCCGGATGGATATATTTCGCTGTGAAAGACATGCCATCACATGCCGGAAATTGATTCTTTATTTGGAAGCAATAACCTGTAAATGCTTAGACGCACGCCCACGGTAAGCACTAAAAGCTCCATTTTGTGTGCCGGGCTCAGCCCCATTCCAGCAATACATTTCACATACTTTCAGGTAGCCCACTTCTAAGAGGGAACTTTTCACATTACTCAACCCTGGAATCTTCAATCTTCAAAACCTCCAATGATGGTTTATTAGAGGTTTCTAAGTATGTTCAATTTTCACTTTTAAATATTTCTTATGAAATTTTTTGGTAGGTAATATGAATTTCTTGTCATCGATTTCGACAATATTGAAATGATAATGAAAATGCTAGTTTTAATATTGTAGCTAGACGTTTTATTTGATCATGAATCTTTTCAATGCAATCGTAGACAACTTTTTTAAAGAATGAAAATTAACGAGCCTACCTATGTTGAACTAAATAATAATTCCTTCGATTTTTTTCAAGAGATAATACGATTTTTCATTTGTGGATTTATTACAGTATTCTCAACAAATACCTAATGATGATTAACAAACGTGTGACGTGATTGGAAATTACATCATGGAAAAATTATTTATAATTAATTGAATCCTCTACGATTCCTATCGATTGAAAACACTGGTTCAAAATCAAATATCTTATTCATATCCTCTTGAAGTTGAAAATTTACGTTATATAGCAAGAACCTACGTTTACTTTTGTCTAAGAAATCTCAGAAATCATAGAAGTTACAAACTTTTTCTAAATCGATATTCCAGGTAATTCCACCCGAAAATCAATTATCATCCTACTACTCCTAAATAAGAAAATTATTACCTCAATTAACATAAATTGATTAACTAAATTATCCACTTAATTGGAGAGAATAACTTATAACTTTTAAAGGAGAATATGCATTATGCAATCCTCCGCCATCATTACTTCGACAACAAAGTATTTTAGGACACCCTAGGAACGTTTTTTGATATTTTTGCTAGTATAATAAGTTCACTAAGTAGGCTACTATTCTCTTTTTTCTCACAATATTATGTGGATCCAGAAAGATCAGAATAGAAGTTTTCATTCTATGTTTTCTATGAAACATTACAATGTATATTGTACTATATAATACGAGTTGAGAAAACAATTAAACTTGGCTACCTGAATAACATTTCTCTTGATGAAATAACATAGTCATCAATACCTTTCTCGATATCTTCTATCTACATCATCCCCCCTCTCTTCAAAAGCAAATCACCGTCAGTTAGCTTTAGTCGAGTTCAGTATCCACATTGATAGGGATCGAGTCAGCCTATCCTCGCTCACCATAAACCTGATCCCATCTAGCGCTGGCTGAAAGGGACGACTGTTTATGTTGTTTGCGCGTTAGTATTCGCGCCGCGTTCGGCTTACAGATGTCCACGATAACGGCGGCCAAAGGGTCTACTGTCGTTTCACGGTTTGCGCCCGACGGATAGGAGAAGGAAAGGGGAGGACGAAGAAGAGGGTGAAGAAGAGGTCGAGGATGACGAGTTGGTTTGGGAGACGGCTCTTGGTCGGCATGAATATTCATGCTTTCACACCGACGCTCTTCACGAAAACCGTGCGTGTGTGTGCGTGCGTGTCCTACTAGAATTCCTAATTTCCACCCTCTGTTTCCTTCCGATCATCATCATCGTCTTTCTCGCTCTCCCCATGTCGGGACAGAGGCCTCCTAAGCCGGCTTCTCCTGTCGACTCGTTCCCGTATTACATTTTTCATAATACATCCGTTTTCTCGTCCCGTTGCCACATTACTGTTGTACGCCACTGTATATCGCAGCACACGAACAGCTGGTAATATTTGTGAGCAAACAATGCCTGAGCCTACCTTGTCTCGAACACCGAAAGCCTATGACCTGCAGCATTGAACTCATTCTCTCAAAGCTATAACTTGTTCATTGAGGAAAAATTGAGACTTAGTCAAACCCGTAATGTTGTAGCAATATTAGTGTTTTGTCTATTATATATATTTTTTTATTGCGGATGATGCCCTTATAAACATTTGAGCTTGTGCGTGGGTAATGGATAATGAGTGCGAAGGTGATTGATGAGCTGAAAAGCAGCCATGCCTCTTGGTCTCGAACCCTGACCAGGCAGTGCTAGCGGACTGAAGATTGTGACGCCCCAGTCCACTGCGCCAACCGGGCCAGCATTCTATTTGTATTCTGTGGTCACTGCTTTCATCGAATTAGAAAAATATATTCTGAATTAGATCATGAACACATTAGTTGATAATTCTTCTCTGGTCATCGGCGAATCTAAAGATGGACAACCTTAATCAACCTCGAAGAATAAATAAGAAACCTGAATATAGTTATAAATTTTGTCACAACCCCGTCATATACCCTGGCCCCACGTTGATAAAGCCATGTCATGACCCTGAGTTCTAGCTGCAGCCGGTGTATGGGTCACTTTGTATGTGACGAGCATGGAAAGTAAGTGATTGATATTGCCAACAGTTCGTTAATATTTCTTTGCTGGGCGCCAATTAAAGTTGAGAATAGCTGGTGGAAAACGCAGATATTCGAGATTGTAGGCAAGTATACCATACAATATTAATAAAATAATTCTGAATACGAATGCACGTATCAGGTTTATACACTGTTGAACTCGTGTGCAAACATGCAACACGCCAATATCCTGAAGAGTAGGCACAAGTCAATTGGACCAGGCCGCTCTTCCCAGTAAGATAATAAGTAGAATACTCACTGTATCAATACGTGATGCTGAACAATCAGGCTACTTGACTCGTTTCGGTACAATACTAGACCCAGGCGGATAACTGAATGTGGTGAACATATTTGATTTTCACAATCACAGACAAATACCCGTGCCGGTCGCTCCCTGAAGCTGTCAAAGTCCCGATTGTAGGGTTTATACCCTTCCTCTCGGTCTTTAACTTATAACGGAAGATACTTTGCCGAATCAAACGGTCTGACTGCCAGCACACATAATGCACTTCGGGAAAAAGGAAGTAAAATAGAGAATAGTAATAATTCAATAATAATACACTTGTCAGTCAGCACGTGTGGAAACGATTAGTTTGGGAGAATACTCCACTAAGCTACCCAATAAATTCAAATATATTGAATAAATGGAATAACCAGAGGTGAAATAGAATATTCTGGACCCAACTCGGCCGAAATAACGAATGAATTTATTCTCTTATATACAGTCTTTAAATACTCATCAATATTAACAAAATAATTCCAATAAATAATATTTCAATAATAAATGAATTTTCAAATAATAACGGTATTTAATAAATATCTGCTAGCAAATATTCTCAATTACTTATTTTTAAAGAGCTCAGTTAACTATTGTGGTTTGGTGGGAAAATTCGACGTTCAAATATCTGGACCTAGTGCACTAGGGGGTTTGTAGAGGCCATAACTATTGAATTATTTGCTTACGAGCGTAACGGCGATCCTGGTCCCCTTGGATGCAGGCAGCTGGTCCCGATAACTCCGTCAAGGAAATTCGAAGCTCAAGGGAGGACAATTTCTCCAGGCAATGAGGACATGGACCCTAACTGGCTCCTCTCTGGTTGGCAGGGTGGAAAAGAGTGAGTGTTCTCCTCTAGTTCAGCTTCTTCCTCGGATAGGCGGAAGTGTTTTTTAAGTATCACGTCGCCGGGGGTTCAACGTAGAGGTTTCTTATTGGTTGAATCACTCTCCGACGTCCATGTTGGATTTTTCACAAGAAATAGGGCAGCCTAAACTACTTCACAATATTTTATTGAACCTTGCGAACCACATAAGTATATATTATTTTCCCCTGACTAGAATTCACAAATACATGTTTTAAAATCCTAAATCTATAGGTTGAGTAGCTATTCCACTAATTAAGCTGAGTTGCTAGCGAGGTTGTTTTTGTGACGTAACATTTCCGTACAAATACCTAATTTAAATAAATAATAATTATAAATATAATCTACAATATAATTCCTATATTAACGTCTGTATAATACATATCCCATAAACACATAAATACAAATAAATTTGGTGAACATTGGTGAGGAGATCCTATCACAGAGATGCTGTATAAAGAACAAAGTATCACAGATGTCGAGAAACAAGGTAAGCTTCAAATTTCAAACAATAAATTTAAGTAAGCATGATCAAAAATTGATTTAAGATGCAATATGTTTTGCTTTTGCACGGTTGAATATTCAAACTAACGGCTACAGACTGGAGCCGGCTTGATCAGCTGATCAGGTAACTGTCAAAATTCTAGGTTACGTAGGCCATAGGAAAAGTAAACAAAGGTAGAAGATAATTTGAATAATTAAATAAATACAATCCAGGCAGGTGAGCGATATTTAACCTTATTCAGAAATTCAATAAATAGCTGCTTATCAGCGATCAATAGATAACAATTTGTCTCCTGACCTACTTAATAATAATAGTGTGGGACCCATTAGACTGGGGTCGTGACAATTTGAAAAATATCATTTACCAGAAGAAATGATTGTGATAGGCCTGTAGTACTCACCCAGTCCATAGCACGAATTCGACATTATCACCATGTTTCGCTTTCATGGCTCTTGCCGCTGATTCGACGAGAGCCCATGGCGAATCACAGTTGTGATCACCAAATCTACCGTCTGGGTAGAACGAACCTCCGTTCACATCTGTGCGCCAACAATCTGCAACAAATTTAATCATTATTTCCTATCAAAGTCAGAAAATTTATTGTTCAATCATTATTGGAAAAACTTACTCGATCAACTATTTATAGCCTATAGCCCATCACTTTTAACTCTTTTGATTAGAACTGTCATTAATTTAGTGAGTTGATTCACAAGTAGTTACAATAGAATAATCAGTATCACTGAGGGTGATGGAGTTATCAGCATTGAGAGAGAGGTTATCGTGAACTTTGAATATTGAAGTTGGTTACTGAGATTGCAACTGCAACCCCCGTAAAATATGTAGCCTGTGAGGAATATATTTCTATTAAACTAACCTCTTCCATTAAGAGTATTCTTTAACTTGCTATTGCTTGATTTGAACTTATATTTGAATTTTTTCATATTTGAATTTAGTTCTGGTTAAATTTATTCAATTTATTTGAATGTTTAAAAGCTCAAAAATTTTTATTTTGAATATAATTTCAAACTCCTTGGAAGAACAATATCAGTTCCCAAGAGTATCTGGAGTGTGATGAATTATAGGATAACAAGAAAGTGATTCAAAAGTGAATTTCCTGTCCAAATTCGAAATTTCAAGAGAGAAATATTGAGCGATCTTCATCAATCAACTTAAAATTTTATGTCTTTAGAATAGACAATATACTATTATAGACCAATCCAGGAATATAGTAACATTTTCTGAGCTGTAACATTGTTATCTCTCTGGAAATTACATCTTATTCACAAAAACTGCCACTGAAAAGCAGATGGAACTGAAATGTTCTTCGTTATCGCATTGTCATCAGTCATCTCCACTCCGAAACGATCATATTGTTTTAGAACAGATTTTATTCACTGTTCTCTGGACAAGGCGAGGAATTGAAGTTTATCTGTTAATTTAAGAAAATGTCATTTAATCTGCCGAAATGCTGCGAGGAGTTGGACAGAACCCAATCCAATGGAGAAGTTGTGGACGTGATCGGGTCTAAAACGAATCAGTGAGAGACTTCCTTCCCTATCAATGGAAAGGAAAAAGCTTTTTGTTGATACCACCACAGAGAGCGTCCGCTCAGGAGTGATGGCTTCTCAGCAGAAGAAGAAAGAGGGCGCGTGCAGATAAGAAAGTCGGTCTATCACAACTTATTCCATTTATAAAATGAACGGCGATAAAGAGAAGGAAGAAGTTGGAAACAAATGCAGCCCGCTAGAAATAGTCGGAGACCTGCAACCAGATAACAAGAAGTTGAAGAGAAGTCGAAATCTGTCCCAGAGAGCAACCTCTGTGTCCCATCAGCTGAATATCTGTGCTTCACTCCCCAAGTCAAACTGTTGCTCATAGATCAATGTAGAGAAAATAGAATGTTTTTTATATTTTGAATCATTAAGTGATTAGGAATTCGATTATTAATTGTGTGCTCATCTGGTGATTGGAGAGCTCTCATACTGATCAATATGGTTATCTCATACAAGCGGATTATCTCCACCATTTGTAGCTTAGAAAAGTGAAAAAAAATATTAGATAGCTTGAACTCAGACCCTAAAGAAGATTTCCATGATTATTCTATGGTAATTTTGAGGAATGATGATTTCCTTTAATTAAATTGAGATTTACATGTATGGTTTTGATAAGTAGAGCCTAGTTAGAGAGGTTGAGTGAAATCAAGCCTAACGAGTTTGTAGAGCTGATGAGTTGAGAAGAATACTTTCAATGTAGTCCTTGAAGGCACCTTACAAAGAAAGATATTCAACATCTTAGAGCGAGGATGGAAAAGCATAAGAATTGGAATTAATAGGAATATAATGTTATTATCCTGTGAATAGAATTTATTGATTGACTGTGTAGATTGAGTTGTTAACAGTGAGGCAGGGACACCTTTACTATCCTCATAACCAATCAATTGAACCAATGTTAACAACAAAATAGAACGTTGATGGGGTTTTAAAATTTAGTATCCGGTGACCATATTCACATTGTACAAATATCTTCGAGCCTACTTTGGAGCAAGATCATCTCCTCATTCAATTTTACTCTATTACTCATTTTATTTTAATCAAATGGATGATACCTTATCCGTAAATTTATTTGCATTGTTTAGTACCAGATGCGGTGAACATGACTTTATATCTATGTGTACTTTAGCATTGCACGGTGAAAACGACTTCCCTTGCAACATCGATACTTGCTTTCTCTCAGTCTGCTTCTGTTCAATTTTTATCGGGAAGGTGAAGTTTCATTCCTCTTATAGAGCAATAAAACGTCTTGCGCTGTGTGAACATTGTGAAACTGCCGTCGAGAGTGTTATAAAATGTAAAAGTCAACGATGGCCGACCCAGAATGCACCTCCTTTCAACACATCTGTATACCTATGTACAACATTTCCCACCAATAAATACATATCCTTTTAACACATCTCTATACTTTGGTGCTACATTTCACTCCGATACACATAGTTTCCTCTAGTATTCTTTCCGATGTCGAAATGTATTCCATGTGTGGAAATTGATCGTCAAATTCTATTCTCTCAGAAGAGCAGTTTTATATGAAATAGATGCTCCAATGAAGCATCTATTGCGTCTCAACGTACAATAGTACTCTTCTTCCAATGAATCGTAACTCGTTTGTTTCTTGTGGAATTGCTCCCTATTATTTTTCGTCTATTCAGCCATTTGAGTACAAAATTCCCCAAGCAAAAATGTTCGTTAAGTTAAAAAGCGTTCACAACAGGAAGTCAATGACTACCAAGCACTGAAATCGATGTGAGAATTATTTTACAAAACGTTTTGTGTAGATGTAATCTGGGTATTTATCATATAGCACTGAAATATTAGATATTGTCAAACCTCAGATTCATTGAGCATCAAGGCTCGATGTTCAATAAATCTGTGGTTTGACAATACCTAGTCTTTTTATTGAATACTCATTTTTGTTATATAACGAAGCTGTTACCTTTCAGCAATTAACAAATTTAAAATTTTATTTCAAATTGATTATGATATTTTAGTGATTTGTTATAATGGCCAAATTCAATAGCTGGGGTAGCAGTGAGACATATGTTACCTCTTGGTAAGGTAGTCGATTGTTATGCCAACTTCCCAGTACCCAATAAATCTTCTTAATTATAATTACGAAGTCAAGCAGGAGATAATTCAGCGTTTGTGATAAATGGGGGGTAGGGTGCCTTGTGTATGAGAGCGAATATTCACCACAGGTACACGTGTGTGCAGTTGCTTTAATGGAGAGATATGATATCGAAACTTGATACACATATAATGACGTGCTGGCTGGTGTGAAATATGTAGAGTATCTATAGTTCAGCTAGAGTTGCCTGTTAAATTAATTGGGCTATTAACCCATCGAGGTGCGAAGGGATCATCTTATCTATGTTTCAGAGAAGAAATAGAGATAGACACACAACATGGTACCTACCATCCATATCATTCTATTTCCTTAATTTAGTGTCCATCCTACATTTTTGCAAATCGATTATCAATAGAGGTAATTTCTTGAGGAATAATTTTTTTTAGAGGAAAACTAGAGAAATAATTTGGATAACCTGGATAAAAACAAATTCCATGGCTAAGCATGAATAGCGCTAGGCACTTTTAACGTATTATGTGGAACTTGCATCTACATTAGAGGATGATTCCAGTATTCAATTTACATTTCACCTTGAGTTTCTCACAAGCTTGTTTCTTGATTGTTCATTTTTTGAATCGATGCCATAAAACCAGTTCTTTTCCAATCGAAAATGATCGTCATAAATGTATGAACAGTAGCCTGTACCAGAATAGAATAGAATAGAATAGGAATAGAATAGAAATTTTATTTGCCATTAAAAACAAAAGTAAATATACAGAATCAATAATACAATAAGACAATGAAACAATTTTGAGAAAAATAGAAAAGTACAACAAATGGCAAATTCACTGAGCGCGAGGAAATAACTTTCCGTCCGCGCACAGGAGCATCACCAGACAAATAATAAGAGTCTTTGAGTATAGAATAAATAAAATAATAAGACATTATAAAATACAGGTACAACTAATTTACAAAAATACTGAATACAATAGAGTAAAAAATGCAATCAGGCAAACTTCACAATATGAAATCAAGTGGACACAACCAGAAAACATGATTTTACAAGAAATATTTTTAAAACATTAGTACATATCTTATTGGACAATGAATGAAAATGTAAAGTTTAGAATAATCCCAAAATTACAAATCTTGAATCACTGCGGTATTTTAATTTTTTACTTTCAAATTTGTTCATTCTACCCAAATAATCTTTTCACAATTAGTTTCTTCTAAATAATCAATGAATTAATAAACTATCTCTGATACCAGCTTTCAATCACCTCAATATCAATAGCTAAAATAAACTTTCTAATTTTTTTCTTGAAAACATTTGAAGGACAATTACAACAAGCTATATCCTGAGGCATTTGTTTGAAAAATCTTCCCTGTAAAGAACAGAAAGATTTTTGGAAGAAAGAACTATTTGGTCTAGGGATGTTGAACCTTTCCGTGAACCGTGTTCTCATTCCTCCAGTCTCAAGCCCCAAAGTAGGCCCTTGATTCCCACTGGACCAATAGAATTGAGACAGGACTTTGAAAACGTACAGGTGTGTCAGAGGCATAATTCTCATAGCCTGACAGGAAGAGAGGAAATCAAAATTGTCTTGGTTGACGATTGCTCTTACCAAGGATTTCTGAAGAGACATAACAGGCTTTAAATGGGTGATATAGGTACTTCCCCAACATACCAAGCCATAGGATAGCCGAGATTGAGCAAGGACAAAGTAGAGGTCTCTCAGAACAAACAATGGGCACAGGTTTCTCAAACTGAAAACTCTATGCAGGAGACATCTCAAATATTTTTTTATACTATCTATCTGACCCTTCCACATTAAATTGTCATCAACAGTTATACCAAGGTACTTTACACTTTTTGTCTGATTAATAATACCACTGTCACAATCCATTTCATTGCATCCAACATGATGAAACTTCAACGGTCGTATATGTGAAAAAGAGGATGCTATTCCAAAATTGAGATAAATGGTTTTGTCAAGATTCAAGCTTAGTCTATTGTACATAAACCACATGGAAATCAAGCGCAGGTCATTTGACATATGGTTATACAGATCCACATCAGAACAAGCACCATAAGAAAGTGCTGTGTCATCTGCAAACACTGTAAAACGCCCATTGAAAGGGCCAAGATACAGGTCATTAATATACACCAAAAACAAAATTGGTCCTAATACTGAGCCTTGTGGAACTCCACACTCAATCATCTTGAGTGGGCTAGAACTTGAACCAATGCACACAGCCTGGGATCTTCCAGACAGATATGAGTGGAACCAAGCCAGTGGCAAACCACGTATTCCAGCTGCTTCCAATTTTCTAATGAGCGTTGCATGGTCAACAGTGTCAAAGGCTTTTTTAATGTCTAGGAACAGCCCTGATACTCTTTTAATTTCCTTACTGTTAATATTGGAACATATTTCAGAAACAAATTTCCTCAAAGCCAACTCAGTTCCCAAACCCTCCCTAAAACCATATTGGCTACCGGAGAAGAAATTGTATGAGTTTAGGAAGTCCAGTAAACGATTTTTTATCAGTTTTTCTAATATAATTGAGAAAATAGAAAGAAGAGAAATAGATCTGTAATTCTTGACCAATTTAGGATTACCTTCCTTCGGAATAGGAATCACTTTTGCTATTTTCAATTTGCCTGGAAATACTCCCTCAGAAATGCTTAAATTGAAAATGAAGGCCAGCACTGGATTTATGATTGAACTTATCCGCTTAACAAGGACAGAAGAATACCCGTCAATTCCCGGGGCCTTGGAATTTTTCAAGGATGCAATAATTTTTTCTATTTCAAAAGAGGAAATTGGATCACAAAAGAATGATTTTTCACAACGAGGCTCCCTGAAAACATCGTGATACTCATTCAATGCTGACGAAGGGAAAGGGGGAGGAACAGCTGATTTGGGTGCAGAGACAAAGTAGTTATTGAATAAATCAGCCACCTTAGAATCTTCACTGACAATACCATTCTCGGTTTCTAAATTGAAATTATTTTTCTTGGCACCTCTTCCAATCAATTCGTTGATTAACTTCCACTGTTTTTTGGAATTCCCTCTAACCATTTCAAATCTATCATAGTAGTACCTCTCTTCAGATTTCTTGATCCACCCTTTTATCTTATTTCTAAAATTAACAAATTCACGCTTCAATCGAATATTTTCAGGTTCATTCTTTGATCTCTTGTATAATTTGTCTCTTGCCGCAATAGCTTCACAAAGACCACTAGTCATCCAAGGCTTTAACAATCTCTGCTTATGGTTTCTTTGTTGGGTTTTAGTGGATGTGGATGATTGAATTGCCAAATCCATAATAAAACAAAAACAATTATAGGCTTGATCCGCATTATCGGCTCTATAAACATGAGACCAATCCTCGTCACTAAGTAAGCGTGCAAGGTTATCCAAATTGACTTCCTGAAATGTACTTGAACTAACCCCGGTTTGTACTTTCTTGGCCAGCGTAGATATACATATAGCTCTGTGATCACTTATGGATACTTCAACAACAGCAGAGCGTGCAGAAGACGGAGCTACACCTCTAACCAGTATGTGATCGATACATGTTGAAGTATTTTCAGTTACACGTGTATCAATGTCAATCACATTCTCGAGACCATTGGAAGAAATAATTTCACTGTAACGATCACTATTTCTATCACATTTATTAATATTCAAATTAAAATCCCCCAAACAAACTAGAACAGAGCTCTTAATGCCCTCCAACATTTCACAGAAACTAGTTAGAAAAGAGTCAACAGGAACTCCATGCCATCTATAAATTCCAACCAATGTGAAACGAAAACCACCATACACGCAATCAATGACAAGGGAATCAGCGCCATCAATCTCACTCGACACAGTGCAACCAGCACTGCATACCAGCTTATCAATCATTTAGTCCGTTTCCAATATTGAATATTAGACAAGATATTGCTTATTGACCATGGATTACTACTACAATATAACCTTCACGACTACTCAACAAGTGAAAAAATCTGTTCTAATTAATTGTAATGAATTGATCAATTAATGAACCAAATGAAATTAATTAATTAGATGTAATTCTTGGTGCTATTACATTGTTATTCTCCAAGCATCCAATTATAACGATGGCTACTAATACGTTTCATCATCATCTATGTGAGAAGAAATATACTACTGTCCTCACTGGAAGCTAGACTCGTTCTGAATCGGAAGTAGCGGTAGTAGTCTACTCCCCACTCCAAAGCAACTGTCCAACAAGAAAAATTTTGTCAAAGACAGAGACAGATAGATCTACATTCAAAGTAATGTAAAGGAGATAATTTTAGAGAGGAAACCTTTGGAAGAATAAGCTTGCAGGTACAATGACATACAATGTTGTTTGCAAATAATTCGAAGAACAATTTTATCCAAAAATGGAAAATTTATAGAACGTTTGAGTAGAAAACTAGATGAAAAAGTTACATGTTACTTCGTACCGTTACATAGTTTACATTGATGTGGATCAAGTGATGATAAAAAGGTAAGAGGAGAGAAATTGTTCCTATTGACATCAAAACTTGATTATCTTTGGCAGAAAACGTTTACTTATACCAAGTTAAAAGACTAGGCCGTTCCTGATAAAGAAATGAGAAGAAAACAATGCAGCTTTCATGGTCACAAATATGATATTATAATCCAACAAATAGTGTCTTTTAATATGGGTTGAGAATTTGACTTCAGATGCTACCTAACGTGATTCTCCATCAGAGTTATTGAATTACTGAAGATTATGGCGAAAGCGGAGAGGGCCGACCAATAAGCAACCTGATATTGCAGTTTCATGATTCCATTAGGGCTCATTGTGAGAGGTGAATGTGAGGTAGGTCTACTACACCTCATCACAAGTGTTCGGGACTCATGCTTCATCATTCAACTGGAATTGAGGTTCAGGTTTCTTGTAATTAAGAGCCTTGTATTAGCGAGTACGAAATGATAACTCGCATAGCGTCAGACACAATGAATAATCAAATGAAAGGGCAAGATACTGTTAAACAACGAATCTATTGAAAATCGAGGTACCGGTTTCGGTTGCTACACAATCATAATAAACTTGAAGCGAATTTTATAGATTGATAATGGTGTAGCAACCGAAAACGAAATTTAATGAATTTGTGATTCAACAATTTCTTGTTTTTTTTCAACAAACAATGAATGATTTAAAATCAAAGATTTGTCCCACAATTACGTTTTTGGACATTCCAGAATGGTGAAAATCGTT
Source organism: Sogatella furcifera (assembly GCA_017141385.1). Taxonomy (NCBI): domain Eukaryota; kingdom Metazoa; phylum Arthropoda; class Insecta; order Hemiptera; family Delphacidae; genus Sogatella; species Sogatella furcifera. The sequence goes on from CM029546.1 coordinate 29,477,785, forward strand.
CCTAAAATTTTATACTGAAGACTTTGAATAACAATATTATAATGATTCATAGCCTCACCTAGTTGGTACCTTTCCGCATCCCTAGTTGTGGAAATATTTGTTTTCATCATAAATATATTATCAGAATTGTCGATTACTCTTATCCAAAATATAATGCAATTCACAGTGACAACAATTTTTTTTTGTTTCTTGCAAATATCTTGAATATGATATACGACTGTGATCATTATCTATAGTCCATTCACAATGGCTTGAGACAAGATAAACAAAAGCTCTGCATGTGTGTGTGTGTGTGTGTGCGATTGGAGAGGCTTCGTTTTATCCACGACAAAATCCGAATTTTGCTGTCGGAAATTCAGAATAAGTATCTCCAAGTAATCTTTTTTATAGATACACATTCGCAAATTGCTTGTTTCGGTTGTCTCTCGACTGCATGAACCTAGAGTGAACAAACAATAATAGTAAAAGGTTTTGTGTCAATGCTTTGGTTACAGCCATAATTTCCCCGACAGCAAAATTCGTGATTTCGGCATTGCTTGTATGCTTGCTGATTGATTATATATATATAATATATATATGTTTTATATATGTTTATATATATATCAAGAACAGAAAAAATTATTTATATTTTTATATACTATATATACTATATTATTATATTTACTATATATATATATATTTATATAATATAAAATATATATATTTTATATATATATATTACTATATATATTATATTTTATATACTATATATACTATATATATATATATATATATATATATATATATATATATATATATATATATATATATATATATATATATATATATATATATATATATATATATATATATTAATAATTTTTTCTGTTCTTGATGACCTGTTTAATTTTTGATTTTATCACTTGTGTTTTTTTAAATTTTATTCCAACTTTAATAATTTTAATTACATTTTTAATTGATTATTTCAATTTCTTCTTGCTAGTTATGTATTGTATTTGAATGCTTTGTTTCTAATTTGATCTTTATTTTAAGTATCTATAAGTTTTGTATTTATTAGTGACTTCTTTTTCTGTCAGGTACATATATATATTTTTTTCTTCTATTATATGAACTTTCATACAATTTTTTCTCAAGTTGATGTTATTCTTTGATTTAAATTGTATCTTACGTTTAAACTTGTGTTATGAGGGCAATAATGGGATTTATTCCTGGTGCCCTCAGAAATGTATATTTTGAAATAAATAAATAAATAAATAAATAAATAAATAAATAAATTGCTGTGACTTGTTTATGTCGTGACTAAAACAAAGCCACTCCAGTCGCACACACACACATGCAGAGCTTTTGTTTATCTCGTCTCAAGCCATCGTGAATGGACTATACAGACTTGTGGAAAATGCTGTGGCGAGCAAAGCCTCCCTGCCGGCTATATATTTAACAATTCTATAATAATATTTTCAAAATAAAATAAAGTCGGTTAAAGTTCATCAATAAAAATCTTTGAAAAAAATAAGAGAAGATGTTATGATGTTTTTTGCTCCATTTTTTAAACCAAGTTCCATACTATGTTATTCTTAAGTTTTAAGCTCCGTAAAAGTGTTTCCAAGGATAAAATAACTTGTGGATGATTCAAACCTTAATTGAAGAAAGCCGTGATTTTGAATCAGCATTCATATTTTCTATTTGAATATAAATAACAGTAGCCTACCCTTTTAATTTTAGTACCTATTCCATGTTTCAGCCCATAAGAGTCATTTTCAATTGAAACTTTGATAATAATTTCAAAAGGGTTCTGTGACTCATATTTTTAATAGAAAACATTGAAGTTGTCCTAAGGAAAAATAAATATGGAAGATGGCTAACCAGTATTCATAATAATGTATGATGATTCTCTGCTCGTATTCATTCCTTTCAATGACACTTTTGGTAAAATTGTTAATATCATGGTTGATTTCTAATACCCAGGTCACAGCTGACTGGCATTGACCAATCAAAATGACATTCACAATTGATTAGTTATGTGGATCAGTTCAGGTCCTCAGCAATGATGATTTTGTAATATTCACCCATTAGAGAGGATCGCCACTGTCCGCAAACATATGCGCATATACGTGAATACACAAAGCAGGCAGGATCCCCTCTATAATCTCTAGACGACCTCAGTTCACTGTACAACCCCCATTGTACTCACAAAGCTCAATTATCCAGTACAATTCTATTACGAGCGATTCCCCAGTCTGATGACCAAGGCTCCGATAACATTGTTACAACGGCTTGAACTTTTCAAATTCATTTTGTACTTGTTTTTCCTTCCGGCTTTTTAAATTTCTACCACGCAGAATCAAGTTTGACAACAATTTTGTCGTACAGCTCCGTGCACATTTCATGGTCCCGTGAGAAAAAGCTGAACCATCCTTATATTTCCAACCCAGGATGTTCCTCTCACAGACAGTTTACAAATACAGAGGTAATATGAATTTCAAACTATACCATTAACTCATCCAACGTTTTCAAATAAGATAATTTGTCTTTGTTAAATACTATTTTTCTTGTGAGGTACGTTTTTTGGCAACAGCAATAAAACTTTTCGGCTATTTAAATAATATAGGAGCAAAGCTTCAGAGTAGGTATACAAGAGTAAAAGTTTTGTCGGACAGTTATTCCAGCCAAGGTAGATTTCTATGTAATGTATTTACTCTGATTCCAACAGTTTTTGAGCGATTTGATGCGACACCCAACGATTTCGAGGAAATCGTAGCGACTCCAGATGCTTCCGTCCGGGTCAAGTTCTTTCAAAATAGTATGCGAGTTGCATTGAGTCTGAGTCTAAGGGTCGTTGCACACTTGCGACTTTTCTAGTCAGTGACATTTCTAGTCAGCTAGCCAGCGACAAAAACAGCTGGTTCTGTTCATTGCACACTTGGCGACTCTCCGCTAGCAACTCCAAGAAAAAATCCTGTCCACGACAAGATAAATCTCCTAAAAATAGAGATAGATAAATTTTGACTTCAGATTCGAAAGTAAATAGTAGTAGTAAATAGTAGCAATGTAAATAGTATTCAAAGTAAATAGATAGCATATACATATTAAGTCTATTATATAGTATATTGAAAAGTATTTGTAAACGTCGCGACAGTATCCGGTCTTTCCAGACAGGTGAGTTCAATTTGTTTGTACAATTGAAGAAAATATGCTATTCGCTCTTGCAAATGTAGCTTCTCCCCACCAGCGGCTACAATTATCACGTATCTTCAATGCTCGGTCCATATTAGAATATAATTTTTCAGTCTGTGCCGAACTTTCAATGAGTATGGATGACCATACTCTGCTTTAACTTTCTTTGTATATGAGTATTTATACAGAGGAGGAGAAAGAAGAATGTGGGTCCATCCAATTGTCAGCAAGCGTCTTCTGAAAGGTAACTTTGTTACTCTTTTCCAAGATCTCCGTGATTACGGCAGAAATTTTTTTATTACTTCCGCTATTTAATTATCAGCTATTATAACCATTCAAAGATGATAATAAACAATTATTATTATTATTGAATATAATAATTGGAGACACATAAGGGTAAACCTTCCATAAATCATTAATATGTGTAGGTGATGTGCTAGATAGCTAGAAGATCCATCATGTAGGCTACATATAAATGCGCCTAATGTTTTTAGTTATGATAATAATAAAATAGGTGACTACATTTATAAATTCAATACAAAAAGAGATTCAAAGATGGGCAGAAAATTAATTTTCTTCTTCTAAGTCGGATTTTAAAACATTGGGTTTAAAAAGTTTTTTATACATATAATTTCACATTAGAGGTATATAGAATGTATATGGTATATCTATCATATACAAATACATATAGTGTGATTGGGGCATTAAAATGAGAAGCTCAATAAAGAAATAATTGGAGTGATATTTATAATTATTTTTTTATAAGTTATTTATTTATTTTATTATTTATAAGTTGTTGAAGAATACTAGAGGAGTTTAAATATAATTTGAAATTTTACTATAAGCCATCGTAACTATTGGGAGATGATAATAAAATTTTATTGGATAACTTATTGAATTGATTGATGATAATATAAATTATAAGTATAATAATGGGCATTAACTTAATTTGAAGAAAAAGCGAGAGGATTACCTACATTACTTTTAAGTTAATTGAATTTAAAAAAAAAAAACTTCCTCAATTTTGATTATTTTTGAGCAATCGTGGGGATTTCCACTAATTGGGAGGCGCTGATTCCGAATCTGAAATCCAAATTTCTCTATCTCTATTTTTACGCCTTCCAGTTTTTTGCGGATAAGAGAGATCGCCACAAGGTCACGACGATCTAGTTGCGTTTGGGCAGTAGCCGGCGACACTCTGCTACTCCGCGGCTAGGTTGCTGCATAGTGTCGCAAGTGGGCAATGCTCCATTTGCTCCCAGCCACTGCCAAATCGCTGGCTAGCTGACTAGAAATGTCGCTGACTAGAAAAGTCGCAAGTGTGCAACGGCCCTAAAACCAAGCCGCTCAAATACAGCTGAAATGACTGTAGACGCTAGTTAAATATCAGATGACATCTGTCGTTTGTAGTTTTTCTTCTTGATATTCGATGGTCACTTTTTTTTTAATTGAACTCGGGGCCGCTACTATCGAATAATATTTTTATAATTGATACTGGATATGATAATGCAATGAATCCACTGACATTTGGAGGAAAATTCTTTGTTCACTTCATAGAAACAAATTCAAATAATAAACTTGTATTTTGAAATGTAAAGCACTCACTTTTCCTCGTATCGCCTTTTACAGAATAGTGAACATCATAATGGATATCAGTGATGTGCCAGAAGTACCCTGAAACAAGGAAAATACAAAATAATTATTAATGAATTCAGATTGAAATGGATTCAAATGCTATTATTGATATCCATTGTTTACTTGAAATAGAATTATTACAACTGGAATGACATAATAATACACTTTGATGGCTCACATCATCTTTTGCTGTCATATATCAGTTTTAACATGTTATGAAAAGTAAACAAGGAAGGAAATGATACATATCAAAAGGTCTGTATAGTGATTTTGTATCTCGTAATACAGTATTTCCAATTAATGAGAATTACAAAAGAAAAATGAATGGGCGAATGTTTTTATTCCATTCAAACAGTTCGGAATCTGAATTTTCCCGCTTATTGCTTATCTTGATGGATTGTGAATACAACAACAACTGATACCTAAGCATTACCACGCTGCCCGGCTCTAGCTGTGCGCTGCTCTAGCAATCACAACTACATCCACATAACTATATTATAAATGATGGAAGAATTATTAGATATTGCAGAGCACCAACTGCTGCATAATAATTAATTAGAATCTCCATTTATTGCTATAGAATAGACAAAGGACTTTTGCAACAGAAAATATTCACCAATGTAGGCTACTAAATAGCAAGCAAGATCCATTGAATGAAAGAAACTGTTCAATAAACTGTGCCCCAAATAGAATTTATAATAATAATATAGTTATGTGAATTGTGCTCGAGCTGTCGCTTGGGAATGCTAATAGTACATTACACTACAAGCACAGAAAGTAGGTGTTTACGGTATGAGGATAGTTTCCCCAGGCGAGGCTTGCCAAGCCCGGGAATATGTTATCCGAACACATTTCTGTGAGAGTTGAGTACGATACTTTTTGCTACACTGCGAGAATAAGAATAATAAATATTGTATAAGAATGTTTGCGGCGATCGCTGATTCAAATAATATTGTGATGGCTCCAGAAAGCAGTGCATTGTCGCCCGATCTAGCGGCTGGGTAGGTAACTACCAGTCTCTTTCTGTGCACTACCGCCTGTAAATGGCGTCTTTCGAATCTCTTTAGTGCACAGAAAACAGCTGCTTTCTGTGCAGTGTGGCGAAAATTTACAAATAGTATTCATTGATACCATGACGCCCAGGTGATAAAAGGTCGTGATAAAGGGAATGACATTATCACCAATGATAAATTATCAAGCTGAAAAGTGATCAGATAATGTTGACAAAAGAGTGATAACTTATTTTTCATAATAATAATAACGATCATTGAAGCGTTAAAAAATAATAATCTTCAAGTGATTAGGAAGAAACAATCATGAGTGACTTTAAAAACTTTTTCTTAGATCGTTGTTGAAAGCATGTTAGCTGAAAGCACAGATGAATTAAGCCTCTAGAAGTAACATATTTTAGGATCCTTCAAAATTTATCTCAGCTGTATGTGGAGTAAAGGAAAGAAGTGCTAAAGGTAGGGTGTCTGAAATATAGTCGAGGCAAAGCAAATTGTTTAAGGTCTTTCCCAAGCCGCTGCCAAATCGTGAGCAAGAAGACGGCACTCCTTCACGAAGCCCCCCACAGACACCAGCATCCTATTCGTCTCAATTAGCTCCTCAACGGAGTGTTCCTTCTCTCAGGTTGCTTGAGCTGTCTCGCATTCCCCAAACTTGCCTTTCAGCTGTGCCCCTCCCATTCGAATGCAAGTTTTTAACACCTTTACGCGAGCTTTTATGACAGTGGCGCAGACGAGACGCTAAATTAAACGGTTGGCCCGTATTAATTCTCATATCCCATTAAACAGACCCCAATTAACCAGCGTCGGGACTCCGGCCGGGTGTATTAAGTTATATATTTTTCATCTCCCCGTCGTCAAGGGACTGCGGTACCCACCACGTTCTAATCGGGCAGAAAATTTGCATTTGTGATGAGGCACACGGTCCTGTCTCAAAATAGAATTCATTCAATTTCTGTCCGATGCCAGCCTGAGCTCGCCCCGAACGCATAAATTACTAATATTAATTGGTTTTTCCTTCGGTTAACGTTATCTTTCCTTACTATGAACAACCGTTTCGTTTTAGCGCAGCCAACAATCCAATTCAACAACTTACGGTATTAATTTTGTTTTAGAATTCTATCGTGTCAAAATTTAAAACTCACATGAACGCGGAAAAATGAGTTTACACTTATGTTGGTTTCTTGGATTCACAGTCCTCACTCAATGAATGTTGTGTAAACCTCATAGTTTTAATATCATACGGGTGATTTCCTACAATAGTATACAGTATACTGTTCTATGATCAAGGAATCATGAATCATACCTCAGAGCTTGTTTGCGAATTTGCACTGTATTGCATACTTCATATCCAACTTTCAATATTTATTTTGAACCTTGAAAACATTCTTCTAATTCGATATGAAATCAATTCATTTTAATCGATACGTAAAAAATATTTACTTTCATTTTCAAATAGGATTGTGAATAAACAACTACACATTAGCAAGTTCACATTTTGAAATCTACTACTATTCAACAAATAGAAAAAGTTCATGATGTGTGTGTGTTAATGTTTGAAGCAGCTTCGTTCACTTGATTGAAGGATTTCAACTGGAAAATGATATCACAAAACACCCGTATAAATCAAACATGAAACTTTTCAACCAACTGTCAAGGTGGAAATTGTCATTGTTAAAATCCGCCATCACCTTTTCAATCAATGTCCAGTCTTAAATCAGTTTCAAATCTGGATATCATTCAGCATTATTTGACATTATTCTCGTACCCTTTCACAACGTCAACAGTGACAGATTTCCATGTTTTTATTTTGACCGGCTGCGACCATTTACGATTATGCAATACTATTTTCAGATTGAAATTCCTCTATGTGGAATTATAGTCGTTCAGTATGTCAATAACAGTCAATGCAGCAGATCACAATAATTGTCTTTAGAATCAGAAATTATTTTTCCCTCCAGAATAGAAGTATTTTTCAGAGCAGCTCTCCAAGCTCCTACCAGTTCTCTAATACAGTTTTACTGATATTCCCTATTATTATGATTCGGATATCAAGATAACTACATTTATTCATTTTTTTTTTTAAATGAAAGAGATTTTTTTAAAGAAATAGGCTATCTAGAAAGTAGTGTATATTATTATTCAATCTCATGCGATCCACATAAAATTTCTAATTTTCATTCAGATCTTGAAAGATTAAATAATAAGATCTTATAGGTCGCAGGTGGATTATATCTCATTTTCATCCAATAGAGAGGTAGGAGTGTGAACACAATTGAGGGTAATGATAAATGGATACATACTGAATAAGTTAATTGACTTACCACGATTATTGAAATATATTTCACAATAATTATTGTATTTTGTTATATTTGTACAGTTTTATCTATCTTCTTCCATATGGATTCATGAATATAAATTTAATATTATTTCTGAATAGTTTCAGAAGCTTCATTTCAGGTTCCTGTAGAATGAATTTGTCCACCCAGTTTGGTACTCCAAACCGTTTGGAATCATAGTGGTTTTTGAATTCAGATTATAATAATATCCAGTTTCATATTTCCGATTTAGAAAACTTTTCACAAAACTACTTTTTGAATCATTTTCAGTATTTTGTGGAAGCTGAGCTGATATTAATAGTACTTGTCATGACTACGTAATAAAAAACCCGATGATCAGAAAAACTAAAATGATCAGAAAAACTAACATGATCAGAATTACACTCGCGGAGTGTGAAGTGAGCATACTGCTGATTATCGAATACTGTCAACGAACAGTGGTCACTCGTGTTCGAAATTATTACAAGGTGACATCGACGTGCTCAATTTTGCAGGCAGCTAATTGAATATCGGAACGTGTTCGGCGACAGCGAACACAATATTCATAATTCGCGCGCGCCCCGGGCGAATAAAAAAGAGGCGAGCGAGTGTTTGTGAAGGCGCGTGTGTGGTGGAGAGCGGTGCAAATAGTGCGATGCCTGGGCAAGGTGTGTCTGTGGAAACAGTCAGTGTTTACAGAGCGGCAAACAAGGTTTTAGTGGTGGCCTGACCATTGCTCTCGTTAAATACTGTACATCACGAAATCTATTTTCATTTGGGTGGCCGACTAGAGCACGTCCAGTTGAAGTGGACTGGAGCAGCGGCCCTCTTTAAACACTCAATCGCCGATTGCAGAACGCTGCTTCTGGCTTTCCATTTTTATCAATTAGGGCGCAACGCTTTTGCTTGGCGGTCCTTTTGAAGCAACGCTGGCTATGGAAACTCAAGTGTCTTGGTTGACTTCTGAGCTTGCATGCAATTAATTGCTGATAGACCAGTTCTGATGGTGACTTGTTGAAGCTTTGTGCTTTGATTCTGAATTCACTACTTCGATATTGTATTCAGTCTCCAAAATTAAATTTTTTCTACTAGTCGTGCTTGAAAACTACAAAAATAGACTCACAATGATTTACAGACTCACAATGTAATATTGAACAAAATGTTAAATTGTAGGCTAAGTAGAAAAGCTCCGGTTGATGGATTAGGAGACATTATATATAATTGAACAGTCGTGCAACTCAATTAGATTATCATTATCATTATCTCAATACTATATGTATCTTATAATACTTTTCATGAGAAGAAAATATAATTTAACTCATTCAGCATTTTGTAAAAAAAAATTCACCTTTTATAAAAAATACCTTTTTCATATTGTTACACTCAATGAGAATTCTTCCATAAGCCTGCTTGATTCGTGAGATATTGTTGCTGAACAACGTTTCACATAGTGTTGCTGGAAACAGATTGAAAACACTAATGGGATACAATTTTCATAAGTGACGACTAATTACAAGTCATTGTAACTGGTGATTGGAAATGCCCAAATAGTTAACTGAGAACAAAATCATGAAGGCTATGATCCAAGGAATCACATTGAGGACTTTTCATGTGGGAACAATAATATTGTTCTCTATTATTCTAATGTATTCTGAATTATCCTAATGTACATGTATCCAATGTTATTTTTCCATGATTTCCCCATATCTCAATGAATTATCACATGTTTTTTCCGTGTTTTAAATAACGTTTCCACATCCCTTCTAACTCAAGAATATTCTTATGAATTCGATATTGAATGAATTTTTCTTTTTATGAAGTTCAATAACTCTACCTGTGGTGATAATTCTATAGGCTAGTTGGCATAAATTATGAACTGCTCAATCGGAAGTGATTCTCTTGATTGTTACAGTACACTAATGTAGTGTCCATGTATCACGTGGAAATGGGATGGTGATTGCAGGATGCAAGATTGTACATTCCAAGGGCTAACCAGGCAACTATCACTTCATAATGAGCTATCTAGGATTATGGTCTAGTGGTCACTTAACCTGTTCACATAGTCATGTTTCTGACGTTTATCACTTGATGACATCTAAATCAACATCATTATTGAGCATGTCTTGAACAACATGAACATGGAGCTCAGATTCACTAGGCTACCCAGATAGCACAAAAAGCTGGAATCAAGCTGGTTTCCTGCTGGAATTTTCAATTTAACAAACTGGATTCAAGCTTGAAATTTACAGCCATTAAGCTGTAATAAAGCTGAATTCAAGTTAAGAAGTTACCACGTTTCAAGCTGTTTACAAAGCTTGGAAGTTCAAGCTGGAATCAAGTTAAATGACCCAAGCTTGAGAACTCAAGCTGGAATTGAGTTTAATGATCCAAGCTTGATAGTTCAAGCTGGAATCAAGTTGAATCAACAAGAGCTGGATTTAAGCTTGGAACGTACAGTCTTTAAGCTGTAATACAGCTGAATTCAAGTTAAAAAGTTACCACGTTTCAAGCTGTTTTCAAAGCTTGAAAGTTCAAGCTGGAATCAAGTCTAATCATACAAGCTTGATAGATCCAGTTGGAGAAAAGCTGTTATTATATTAAACACAAAATTTTGACCAATTATGGATAAGGAAAAGAATACAAAAGAGAATACAGTGAACAAAATGTTGATATATATTGGAAGAAGAATACAAATCTGACAAACAAAAATGAATTGTTCTGTCCGTCCGCCTATTTCACATTGTTAAACATAACATTTATTCGAAAGCTGCATGATGTATTCCTGTATGTATTTTTTGATGACAAAATTTATTTTATTTTCTTAGAATAGTATTATCAATCATAAAGCACCGCCGCATCCCCAACGTCAACAATGATTACTTGTTACACTAATCGAGTGGTCCTGAAAAGAAAAATAACAAATCATAATAAAGTACATGATTATACATTTCAAATATCACAGTAATTTTGGATAAGAAAGAGGAGAGAAATATAGCGAGCAAAGTATATAGAAATCAAAATATAAATAGGCTAACTACAACCGAACAAGAAGAAATAATTTAGTATTCAACTTTGTCATCAATCAATATTTGAAATTTATGAAGCAAAATTAAAATAAACTTACTATATAGGCCTGTTATAGTAGCCATTATAGCTGATGGATTGATAGGCATAGGCTAAAGAAAATTCAGGGTTAACATCTAACTTCTATAATTTAAGTTATTTGGGATGTAAATCCCAATTTGGAATTCATTTACTTTTGGACAATACTAAAATTATATCCCATGTACAATGAAATCAAATGAACGTATTCCACTTACCTTTGCGTGTTTATAAATAATGTAAAGTTTTCGTAATAGAAAATCCATAAGTTGGTTGATCAAAATAAATGATGCAAAAATGAATTTGGTAAACATATGCTTCAAAGTTGAAAATTGACACAGCGCTACTCGTGGTAGTTAAATGAACTATGTTAGTCACGTGATAGTGCAAAGGATTTTGTCTCCAGAAAGACAGCTTGAAACAAGCTGGACTGTAGCTGGATCATTCAATGCTGATTATTTAAGATTAAAAAATTTAGCTTGTTGCAAGCTCAAAACTTCCAGCTAGATTACTTACAGCCTGAACCAAGCTAGTTTGATCAAACTGTGAATTCTAATTCAAAACCCACTAAATTTACAGCTTGAAATAAGCTGGACTGTAGCTGGAACATTAAAGGTTGTAATGGTAATCACATTACATTCCTTTCTCATAATTCAAGTCTGTGTTGTCTAGCTAATGAACATGCTTTATTATATTACAATCAACTTGCTTATTTTCCATTCTATTATTAGCCTGGCTGCGATAAACTCGATTCTCCATCTCACTTACTTGTTGAGAGAGAAAATTCTGAGCGTGAGAATCCAAGAGGGAAAATTTATTGCAATTTGGCAAAATATGGGGAAACCTTTTGTCCCAATATCGGTCTGGCAGCACTGACCATCAATGGGTATTGCTTTCTGATTGGAGGAAAACTGGCCTTCTACTTAGTTGACCAATGAGATGGGCTCTTTCATAATTATGTTAGTTACTTTGTTGTACGGACCAGAGTAGCTCGAAAAGGAAGGCTTCACTTTTGCTCTTCTCTCTGCTCTATACGGGTTCACGACGCTATAAATTATAGTTTCGTAGGTTTTCCGCCATTTTTGATTCAAGATGTTAGTTTGGTGACTTGTTTGAGGAGCCCTCTGCTCAGTATAAAGTGCTATTAAGTAATAGTAATAATTAACTTACCTGATTTTACCTGAAGAGAGAGAGAGATTTCTTGCCACGGACAACATTTTTGGTTGGCAAATAACCGCATTATGGTATGTACCTATTTTAGGAATATATAAATTTGGTAATTTCATCATATGTGTCTGTACACTTGTTGTACGAAAATAACTATTTTATTTGGATTTTTATCTTGTAACCTTTCAAATTTTGGGATGCCTGATTTGAGAAGTTATTTCCTGTTAGGGTGTAATTATGGAGAACTTGGTGGTAATCCCGTCCTGTCCCCAAACCGGTGGATTGGGGTACAGTTAAGATTAAAAACTCAACGAACGTCGAGAGCCCTGAAAGTGAGTGAAATAATTTGTACTAACCTTGGACTGACGAGAATAGTGGACTGTAGAATATGTAGAATTTACTGCTGATCTGCATGTGTATGTTTAACAACATATGTATCACGGAACGGAACGAAGTAATATATTGCGTCCAACTTGAACGCCACGGAACAGGAGAAACGGAACGAAACGTCTTGACTTCTCGGGCACGCTCCTCGAAGTGCCGGATTAGAAGATAAACGGGGAGGATAAAGGAGGGGTGAGGGAGAGAGGTTATCTTGCCTACTCTAGGAGAGGAGGAAGGGGTGGATAGCACAAACTAATCAACTCACAATCAAAACTGTCGATCGTTCATGAATCCACCATCTCCGCCCGCCTTGGAATGCCCCATTTCCAAGAACATAAACTCAAGAAAAACTAAAATTTTAAAATAAAAGAAAAAACAAAACAACATGCACTGAACGGTAGAAAAGGAAAAACGAAGGGAAAAAGGAATAGGAAAGGAAAACGGAAAACTTGAGGTGTTGGTTAAACTAATTGGGAAGTATGGGGGCAAGTTTCCTAACTGGCCTAACATACTCACCAGAGTTAGTTTTCACGTGAGCTGAGCGCACAACACCCTTAGCATCACTTATGATTTGGGTGACTCTACCTAACGGGTATGATAAGGGTGATGAATTGTCCTCTTTAATCCATACTAACTGCCCTACCTGTAGGTTTGTATCACTCTCAAACCATTTATTTTTCTGTTGAAGAGTGTGGAGATATTCACTCCCACCTCTTCCACAATCGCTGAGTAAAACGATTAACCTTTTCCCAACGAGACAGTCTGTGCTCGTTGACATCACTCACATCAATTTCAGGAACCGCTAACAGAGGGCGATGAACAAGGAAATGTCCGGGAGTCAGCGCCTCGTAGTCATCAGGAGATGAAGAGAGCGCATACAACGGTCTAGAATTGAGAATCGCCTCAATTTTCACCAACAGAGTGGAAAACTCGACAATAGTGAGGACAGAATTTCCCACTTCACGAAACAAATGAAATTTCACATTTTTAATATTGGACTCACATATTCCATTCATGAACGGAGCATGAGGAATATTGAAACGAAACTGGATGCCTTTAGACGACATCGCATCACAAACGTTGGATTGATTTTCCAACGACCTGAGAAATTCAACAATTTCCTTCAATTGTCGTGCAGCACCTTTGAAATTCGTCCCTTGATCACAAAATATTTCTTTAGGCAATCCACGCCTAGAAACAAAACGATGGAGAGTGTTAATAAACTCTTCAGATGAAAGACTTGTAAGCATCTCAATGTGACAAGCTTTTGTTGCCAGACAGACAAATAGTGCAAAGTATGCCTTGTATGTACGAGCTTTGGGCCGAATACTCTCTTTAACAGTGAACGGACCAGCTAGATCGACCGCAGCCTTCAAAAAGGAGCACTAGGGACAACACGAGAGCTGGGAAGATCACCCATGACGGGAGCAACAGGAGTTGCATTGAATAAACGACAACGAGTACAATTGAAGATCACATTTCTGATGACACTGTGAGCTCCAATAATCCCAAAATAACGCTGAATAAGAGCACGCACTATTCTTGGTCCAGCATGAAGGTGAGAAATATGATAATACTCAATGAGAAGTTTAGTAAAATGACTATCTTTATGAACCAAACAAGGATGCTTGGCTTCATATCCTAGAGCACTATTTACCAATCTGCCACCAACACGAATCACACCATCACAATCCAAGAATACAGACAATTTTTGGAAACTCTTATCACAAGGTTTGCTCTCTCTCAATAGGTTGAGCTCACGATTGAAATGACACTTTTGAACAATTTTAACACAACACATTTGAGCACATTTCAACTCTTGGACACTAAGTGCACCTGATTTACGAGAGACACCACCAATTGATGCTTTACAGTTATTCACGAAGCGTGAAGCATAAGCACAGGAACGCAACAACTTCATGTATGAGGAGAAACGTGTTATCTGAATAACAGCAGACTCTTCAGTGATATTCAAAACAACACCTTTATTTTGTTTCACATCAGGAAGATTTTCAGTAGCAGGGTAAGTCATAGATGACAACGGCCAACATGACAACGGATTAGAACACCACGTTGGAGCATTGAACCAATCTTGTAAATTGCACAAGTTTTGAGGAGAAATACCTCTTGAACCAACGTCGGCAATATTGAAACCAGTACCAATGTGATTCCAATCTGAAATATTAGTCAACTCTAATATTCTCACAACACGGTTTGCAACAAACGTTTGCAACTTGTAAGGAGGTAAATGCAACCAAGATAGAACAATAGTTGAGTCACTGAACAGAAACGTAGATTGAAGATTGATTTTTTCCAGTGAAGGGATGACTGAAACATACAATCTCGAAAGCAATAACGCGGCTTGAAGCTCTAATCGAGGAATAGATAGAGTTTTCAACGACGCAACTTTAGTTTTCGCTTTCAACAGGAAGCATTTCACGGTAAATTCTGACGACACAACTCTCAAGAAGATACACGCACAGATTCCTTTCTGAGATGCATCGGAAAAACCAAGTATTTGACAAGATAAAGCATCGCCATAAACGCATCGAGGAATTGAAATTGAACTTAGAGCAGGAAGCTCTCTCATCAGCTCATTCCAGCATTCATTGTAATCAACAGGAATCGACGTATCCCAATCAATGTCTAACTTCCACAGCTCTTGTAGAAAACATTTCATTTTGAATATTACTGGAGCTATGAAGCCGAGAGGGTCATACAGACGCGCGATAACGGACAGAACAGTGCGCTTGGAGTTTTTCTTCTGAAACTCTGGAACGGAGACTTTAATATGAAAACAATCAGTAGTTGGGTTCCACATTATGCCAAGAACTTTCACATTTGAATTAGGCTCATCACTGATATGAAGTGGTACTTGAGTGTTTTCAGAACGAATCAGATCCAAGAACTCAGGAGAATTACTGCTCCATTTATTCAACTTGATATGAGCACAATTTAGAAGATCACAAAGTTGTGATTTTATTTCACATATCTCTTCCAACGAATTAGCACCGGTGAGAAAATCGTCATGATAAATATCATCACGAATAGCTGCTGCTGCCAACGGAAATTTATCTCCTTCATCTTTCGCCAATTGAATAAGAGCACGTTGAGCAAGAAAACCAGACGGTTTCAAACCATATGTGATTGTTTTAAGCTCATAAACGACAATATCATCAGAAGGATTTTTACGAAACAATATGTGAAGGAAGGAACGATCTTCTTCATCAACGAGAATAGCACGATACATTTTCGTAACATCACACGTGAATACGAATGAGTGAAGTCTGAATCTAGTTAACACATCACATATGTCATTCAATAACTTTGGACCAGAATGAAGAACTTGATTCAACGAAATGTGACTCTTTTTAGCAGACCCATCAAATACAACACGAACCTTTGTTGTAGGTGATGACGGATTGAATACGCAAAAATAAGGGATGAAATATTTACCCGGTTTTTTAGCAACTTCCATGTGATCTAAAAGAAGATACTCCTCCATGAAAGATACACAATCAGATTTCAAACGAGCATCACGCTGCATACGACGCTCCAACGACAGAAAACGATTCAACGCAACATCATGAGATTCATGAAACTTGAGTTGATTATTATCAACTTTGAAAGGAAGACGAACAACATATCTACCTTCAGCATCACGCGTGTGAGTTTCAACAAAATGTTTTTCACAAAACTCATCATCAGGACTAGGAAATTTATGATTGGGAATTTCCTCACTTTCCCAAAACTTATGAACCAAATTATTCAACGAGTTCTCAGAGGTGGGCCACGTCATTAATGCAGTCAATGACTGATTGAGAAGAACGGAATGATTGGGAAATTCACCCAAAATAATGTCACCAAACACGGTAGGAATTACGCAAAACGAACAGTCTTCACTAGAAGAGACTTTACTATGATGACGTAATATTTTGTTGAATAATTGGCATCCCAATAGGAGATCAACGGAACGTTGTTCATAGAACACAGGATCAGCAAGGTTGAATTTTTTCAACTCATTTTGAACTTTTGAACTGAGATAAATAGGAGGCAATGAACCAACTATTTTATCAATCACGTAAGCCTCAGCTTCTAAACGGGGGTGACTTGAACCCTTAGGTTTCAACAAACATTTCACAACACCAGAAGAATTCCTACACTCGAGGAATTCAAACCGGAGAAATTTTGATGACAATCATGGACCGATAAACCAAGTTTCATAACAAGATCTTTTGTTATGAAATTAGCAGTACTACCAGAATCAATCATTAAACGAACACCAATAAACGACCCAGATGAATTTTTTATAAGTGCTTGAGCAGTACCCAAAACAACACTCGTTTTAGGAATGAAACTAACAATGGATGATTTATCAATAACATTATCAGTGATACCACAATGCTTAGAAGAATTTGAATTCTCAACAACATTCATAGCACTATCAGTTTGAGTAATCGAATCAACGGATTTCGATTTCAAAGCAACTTTAGAGTTGTTATCAGTAGACTTCTGATTACGAACGGGAGAATTCGAACGGCTATTATCACTACTACGAGGATAATGAAGCAATTTATTATGCATACGACCACAATAGCACATCGATTTAGACTTGCATTGATTAACAGCGTGAAATTTAGAGAAACAATTGAAACAGACTCTCAATGATTTAATAAATTCATTCCTAGCTTTTGGATCTCTTTTCAAGAACGCAGGACATTTGAACAACGAATGATTCATTGAGTTGCAAAACGAGCATTTTATTTCAGCACTATCATTCAATTCACTAGTAACCAAGTTACTTTTATTTCGAACGCTGTTATCAGCCTGAGTAGATAAGACAACCTTTTTCTGAGACGACTTATTTTTCGGGTTTTCGATGGATTTTTGTTCATTGATAGACGGCACATCAGATGCAGATAATTGATAAGATCTAACTCTCTTATTCACGAAATCAATCAACTGTTGACAAGAAGGAAAGCTCTTATCAGCTACCTCGAGCTCAAACGATTCACGTGATATTTTGTCTAACTGACGAATAGCTAATGAGTACAAAATATAATCAGCCAAATCGGGAACTTTCAACGACTTCAGAGTTGTAATACTATCACCTACTTTAACGAGAAAATCTTGAAGCGATTGTAGTGAGGGTTTAAATGGGACTGAACTACTTTTCAAAATCTCATTCACGTAGTGGTTAGCTAACACCCTATCACTCTCGTAACGCTTGCATAGAGTTTTCCATGCCAACTCAAAATCACTAATTATTTGAAAAGATTTCACTACTCTGGCTGCTTCGCCTTTCAACAAATTATGCAAAATATGAGATTTATGAACGGGAGAATAATATTTATCATCCACAATCAATGATGAAAAAATATTCTTGAATCTAGGCCAGTCTGAAATATCAGAACAATCAAAAGATTTTATTTCAGTTGGAGGTAATATCATATTCAAACGGGGTGCATGAGAAGTTGAGGGTGAAGGTTCAGTTTTCTCCTTCGGTTTCTCATTTTTCATTTGATTCAATTTATCACGAGCATTTATTATTGCACATGATAATTGATCAATAACGGTAAGTGATTGATATTCAGGTTCTTTAGTAGGGTCAACTTGAATAGATAATTCATTGATTTCATCTAATAATGCAGAATATTCTTTCACAGTATTTTCAATAGATATACTCCTTATCAGAAATTGAGATTGAACTTTAGTGTCATTGATGTCCTTCAACAAGTCATAAGCTTGTTGAACACGGCTAAACAAAGTTTCTTTCTTTTTCACACGAATAGTTAGCAAAGCTGCTGGGCTTGCCATTGTTACTAAGTAACAGATTAGATAAACAAGGAGATAAGGAAAGGAACCTTGTAACTGGATTCAACATGGGTATCAGTGCATGTATCAACAAGTAACTCTACTTTAAACGAATTGAAATTTAAAATTAAAAAATAAATTTCTTGGAAATAGAACATATCCGAGGCCTGGACGGACCATGTGGTAATCCCGTCCTGTCCCCAAACCGGTGGATTGGGGTACAGTTAAGATTAAAAACTCAACGAACGTCGAGAGCCCTGAAAGTGAGTGAAATAATTTGTACTAACCTTGGACTGACGAGAATAGTGGACTGTAGAATATGTAGAATTTACTGCTGATCTGCATGTGTATGTTTAACAACATATGTATCACGGAACGGAACGAAGTAATATATTGCGTCCAACTTGAACGCCACGGAACAGGAGAAACGGAACGAAACGTCTTGACTTCTCGGGCACGCTCCTCGAAGTGCCGGATTAGAAGATAAACGGGGAGGATAAAGGAGGGGTGAGGGAGAGAGGTTATCTTGCCTACTCTAGGAGAGGAGGAAGGGGTGGATAGCACAAACTAATCAACTCACAATCAAGACTGTCGATCGTTCATGAATCCACCACTTGGGAACTTATATTTGAACTAAAGAAATAATAAGATTTAACTATATTAAATTTTCTTTAAATTCCTGAACAATTTCAGTTTTTAGATGAAACAATATCTGTTCATTGAATGGACAGAATTAATTAATTTAATTCAAGCTTAATTTTGTTCTTGAAACAACGTATTTGGAATGTTTGAACCTAGCATTTGGTGCTCGATTCTATTATTTTGAAAATTGAGCAAGGCTAGGATTGCACTGGTTTCTGATTATTTTCTTGGTTTTACAAACCACTAGTTCCTTTTAAAAAGAAAACTTATTTTCTCCTGTGAAAACGTAGGTAAAGATACTTGTTTTAAGATTGATATATTGTAGTGTTGCTTTACTAGAGATATTTGGCTAGGACACAGACATTATTTCGTTTCGTTTTATTTTAAACAGCGGTCAACGATTGGGGCGACTTGACGTCTCGGCGTTTCGATGTCTCCACGATCAGACGACCCGAAATCTCGAACTATTGGTGTCTTGGTGACGTATTCCGGTCGAGACCTATGTACGTAGGCCTACACGATGCTACGATTCGTTTACGTCTATGCGATGTACGCGCCTAAGTGTGGTTGCGAGTGACAAATGCTTAAGCCGTCGGTACAAGGGTAATAGGATGAACATTGAGGTAGGAGAATATTTTCTATTGAATTCTTGGAGCGACGAGTGAAAATCATTTGCGAACTCTTTCATTTGGGATTGCTTTTGGTGTGGATGGAAATCACAAAGATTTTTCAATCACCCCTCATGCAATCTGTCTTAGATTGGGAAGGGTACATCGAAGTTCAAGGAACGCTCTGGAACACCAGAACTCAAATTTTGTCTTTTTACATTTGAATAATTGTGCTTTGAACTCATGTAAATTCAGGAGCTTGACTCCTTGTTTTCGTTATGCCATTTTGGACTGGTTGGCCTTAAATACCTTTTTAAATTTTGATTCCTTCTGAATGAATATTATGTTGGTAATGTCATGTTTATTTCTAATGGACTAAAATTTGTCCTTTCAAACGTTCTATTTTCAGGATTACTCTAGTCTTCTTTTACATAAATTATTCCCATAAAACTGCACCTTAGTTTACAAGAGTTCAAGTTGAAATGTATGTTAATATCTGAAAAACATTTTCTTTTAGGTTATCTTGGTACGTTATGTTGACTATGATATATGTCTTTCTCATGTTTGAGAAGGAGTGTAACTTGGGAGTGTAACAGTGGTCAGCTCCGCCAACCATTTCTGTATTGCTATGACTAAAAGTATTGTCATTAAAGCCAGGATTCTCTCTCTCTAGCATTTTCGTTCTGATTTCCAAGTTTCCTCTACACCTAGCAAGTAGTTGGTCAAGTACTTCTCTCTTTATTCTTGTTGCGTAATTTTCTAAATTTATTCAAAAAGGTATAAACTAAATTAAAATACGTAACAAAAGCTGCGCCACTCTGCTATTTTGGAAAGTTTTTTTTCCATTTTGAATTTAAAATTCTTATTTTAACTTTTGAACTTGACTAACTTCTGGCTGTGGTTGGAACTTGGAAAAGAAAGAATTCCACTCAATCAGTTCACTGAATGAACTATGGTGGATTTGACATGTTTGATTTCTGTAATTGCACTTTTCAAATTTTCATTAATGAATAGCTTATTCACTGATATAGATAGTATAGTGATGCTATTAATCTGTTTGACTTTTGAATATTTCTTGGGGTAATTTTCCGAAACTTAGTAATTTCGTATCATGGCGGACAAGGCATCTAATTCTGATCAGGAAGTAATTCAAGAGAGTGATAGGCAGGGACAGATAGAATCAGAGTCTCCATCAGGTGTTTTTTTGGATAGTAAAACAGGAAATTGAAGAGGTGGTTAGCTACAAGCGGTTCGAGAGCTTGGTTAGCGCGTGCTATTAACCCAAATCATTTGATTAAACCTGAATTAATTTTTGAAATACAAACTTTAGGATCAGATACAGGTAGGCTTGGGGAATTGAATGTAGACGATCTGAGAAAGAAATATAGGGAATTACGTAAAGAACATGTAGAAGGGAGAGGGCAAATTTATAGAAGAAATCACAACCCTGATTCAGTTAGGATTGAGCTAGCTCAAATTGCTAAAGTGATTGAATGGATTAATTCTTGGTGTGCTGATCTTGGCAATCTTGGTGAGGCTGAGAGTAGAAAGGAGTTATTTCTCAAATGTTTGTCTAATATTTCTCATGGTGCTAATAGGATTGTTCATTTAATGACTTATGCTAGAAGGGAAAATAATACTACTTTAATTTCAGAATTGAATCAATGTTTGGATGAGTTGTGTGCCTTGAATTCACGTTTGTTGGAATGGCAACCTGTTAGTCGTACGGGCTCTCCAGTGCCGTATTCGACAGCTGTGTCCACTCCTGTTCACACGGAAGCCGTTGTCTCTGAAATCCCTACTAAGGCACTCACGGCACCTGCTTTTCTACCTGCCGGTAGGCCTGAAAATACACAGTACAACTTGCAGGCGAGTATGACATCTTCACGTATTCAAAATCGTAATTTGACATTGCATATCCCAACACCCGCGCAAAACTTCATGCCGGTAATGACAAGTTCATCTCGAGTCGATCCTATTGTCACGACCGTTTCTTCACACCGCAACCCTGTAGTTTCGACCTTGGTTTCACATAATAATCAAACTGACGGATTAGTTGGAGAAAATGTATTGTCTTCCTTTGGTAGTCTATATAATAAACTGCATAACCCTATCGAGCTTCTATTAAAAGATCTTCCTGTAACTGATGGTTTGGTTGTGGAAATTTTGTTGAGATTCTTGAAAATAGCTTTGAAAATTCAGAGTCAATTTGGTGTAGGAGATACCCAGTTGTTCCAGATCTTACAACCTTTTGCTTTAGGCCCACTAAGTGATCGTTTGACATTTGCCATCAATACTAATAGTAGTTTTGATCAATTCCATGGAGAAGTTTTGAAATATTTTATACCTCAAAGATTACTTTCCGCTATTGAAAGAGAGCAATTTTATCGCTTACAGTTATCCAATGAGCCGTTAAGTAGTTATATAGTATCAATTAGAGAGGCAGCAGCTCTACTTCGCTTGAATTTATCAGAATGTGAGATAGTTACTACTATTTGCTCTGGTTTGAATCCTGCTGAACGGTCACGTCTAATATTTCATGGAAGACCTACTTCATTTCAGCAGCTCAATGAAATGAGTGTTCAAGCTCAAAACATGAGTTATGCTGATCAAGAGAGAACACACATAGAGAGATCTAGAAATAATAGTAATGTGCCCAATTCATTAAATTTCGGTAACCGGGACAAAACTTGCTTTAATTGTGGTTTACAAGGTCACATAGCACGAATGTGTAGAGTCAAGCCTGCGCCAAAACAATTTCAAAACAATAATAAAGTAGATGTTGGGAAACCTGACTCCAATAATAAAAAAGGTAGGGGCGAAGTAACTTGCTACACTTGCAGAAAACCAGGTCATTACTCACGTGATTGTAAATCTAAGAAATCCTGACTAGTCAAGTCTATTTCTAAAAGAAAGTCCGAGAATAATTTAACAAATAAAATTGTATCTAATAGAATGGATAAAAATGAATCTAGATCCCCCCACTGGATAGCTTCTTATCGCTCTAAACGAAACCAACGTGGTAGTAAACGGCATTTTGCTTATAATAAAGTCAAAGCCTTTTCAAAAAGTCTATGCCAATTATTATGTGTCAGTTAGGATTGGAGGCTTGTGAATTTCCTGCTCTAATTGATTCAGGGGCATTCAAATCAATTATTTCTCAGTCTGTTCTTGATTTATTGTTAGCTAAGGGAGCTCAAATGAACTGTGCTGAAGAAAACATTGTATGCACGGCAGCAAATAAAAGTCCTTTAGTTTTGAATCAATCTGTAGTTTTGAAAATCAAAATAGAAAACTTTACTTGGATTTTCAAATTTTTGATAGCATCCAAGCTTGCTTTTCCTGTTGTATTGGGATGCGATTTCATAAAAATTTTCTCAATTAGTACCCGACCTCTTTAATAATCGTTATTTCTTTGGTTTCAAACCCAATTTCAAATTTCACTTTGTAGACGAAGAAAAGTTGTCAGCTTCACCTCTCCTGGGTTCAATAGGCATTGATGATTCTAATACTGATCTGTCCACCCAAGAGCAAGCTACTTTGAATAAAGTGCTTAGCGATTTTGATGATGTTCTATCCAAAAGGTTAGGAAAGACCAACTTAATGGAATATAGGATTCGTTTAACATCAACTGAACCAGTTAGGCGACCTCCTTACCAGTTGAATCCAATCAAGAGGGAAATAGTGGATAAAAAGGTAAAAAAGATGTTAGAAGAGGGAGTTATAGAGCGGGCAATTTCTAATTATTCTAGTCCCTGTTTTCTAGTCCCTAAGGGTGACAAAAATGACACTGATAGTGATAATTGGAGATTGGTAATTGATTATCGTTTCTTGAATCAGCGCATCTCGCTGGATTCTGTTCCTTTACCCAATATTGAGGGCTGTTTCCATTACTTTAATGGGGCAAAATATTTCTCTGTTTTGGACCTGAACCAGGCTTATTATCAAATACCGTTACATGAAGATAGTAGAGACTTAACTACCTTTTGTACCATGCGCACCACATATCGTTTTACTCGTGTTCCATTTGGTTTAGCAGTTGGATCACAAGTTTTGTCAGTAGTATTAGATCAATTGTTTGACAAAGAAAAATACAAATTCATTTTTCATTACTTGGATGATATTGTCATATATTCAAAAACTTTTGAAGATCATGTAGATCATATTCAGATTGTTCTTTCCAAATTACGAGAAGCTCAATTTTCTGTGAATCCTGAGAAGGCTTGCTTTGCTAAGAAACAGATTTCATTTTTGGGACATATTGTTAGTGATAAAGGTATTTCTGTGGACCCAAATCGAACAAAATGTATCCGTGAATTTCCTCGTCCTAAAAATCAGAAAGGAGTAGCTCGATTTATAGGAATGGTGGCGTATTATCATAAATTCATCCCAAAGTTCGCCGAAATTGCTGCACCATTGAATGCGCTTAGAAAAAAGAATTCCAAATTTGAGTGGAATGAAATTCACGATGAGTCTTTTCACAAGCTTAAGAAAGCTATTACCTGTCCTCCTGTATTGCGGACAGCTGACTTTTCAAAACAGTTTATTCTACAAACTGATGCTAGTTCAACTGCTATTGCTGCGGTTCTTTCGCAAGATATTGAAGGTGTGCTTCAGCCTATTGCTTTTGCTTCTAAGAAATTGACCCCTAATGAAACTCGTTATAGTACTTATGAATTAGAGTGTTTAGCCGCTATTTTCGGCATGGAAAGATTCAAAGTCTACTTGCAACATACTAAATTCAAATTACTTACTGATAACTCAGCTTTATCGTGGGTTCTTAATAATCCTAAAGGCGGACGAATCGGTCGTTGGGTATTAAGGTTATTATCTTTTCAATTTGAGACAACACATGTACCTGGACGATTGAATGTATGCGCGGACAGCTTGTCACGCATGTATCAGGACGAAGAGGAACCGATTGACTTTTCTTCTAAAGAAAAGGACCTTGATTCTTTATTCTGTTTGGTTAACAGTTTGAAACTCTCAGATTTTCCTCTTGTTTTCTCGGAAATTCAATTCCATCAGAAAAACGATCCGTTTTGCAAGGAAATTATTGATAAAATATCTAATAATGAAGACCAATTTCCTTATTCTCTAAGTAAAGATGTCCTGGTTATCAAATCTCGTAATAACGACACACACAAGGTGGTTGTTCCTAAGATTTTAATACCTCTGATCTTCAAGTATTTTCATGAAACCATACTTGGTGGGCATTTAGGAATTTATAAGACTACTAATAAAATTCTTGAAAAATTTTATTGGCCTGGAGTGAGAAAGGACGTCATGTTGTTAGTGAAATCTTGTAGTTTATGTGGAAGAAGCAAGCCTGCAAATCAACATAATTTTGGTTTTCTATCTTCACAAGTGGTCACTAAACCTTTGGAAAGATTTTACTGTGATTTAGTAGGTCCTCTTGTCAGGTCTACCCAGGGATACACTCAAATTCTATGCTGTGTGGATGCTTTCACTAAATTTTGCTGGTTAATAGCTCTCAGAAAGGGAAATGCTGAATCAGTCATCAAAGCTCTGAAAAGTATTTTTCTGAATTTTTCGGTACCTAAAAGTTTGGTCACTGATAATGCTACTGTTTTCACTTCTACCTCTTTTAAAAATTTCTGCTTTCAACTTGGCATTCAGCATGTTACTACATCGCCATATTACCCGGCTCCCAATATGTCTGAAAGAGTGAACAGAAATCTAAAAAGCGCCCTAATAGTTTTTCATTCTGAATCGCAAACTAGATGGAGTGATTCGTTAGATTGGTTGAGTCTGGCTTTCAATTTATCTGAACATGAGGCTACTGGTTGTACCCCCTTTTCACTTATGTTTCGCCATGCTCCCAATCATCCGTTAATCAATGCTTGGAAAATTGATGAGATTTTACCAGATAAGGTCAGCTCAGGAACTGTCCAACTTTGGCGCCAGGCGCGGAAGAATCTCTTGAAAGCACATAATCGTGCAGAAAAATACTACAATAAAAGGCGAGTTCCCGTCCCTTTCAAAATAGGTGATTTGGTCTTATTAAGAACACACATTTTGTCTAATGCTGCCAATAAGATAATGAGTAAATTATCTGCTCGCTTTTGCGGCCCGTTCGAAATTAGAAATTTTCTAACACCTGTGACAGTGTCATTACACAATCCTGATACCGGAATTTTTGTTCAGAAGGCGCACGTATCGCAATTGAAACGTTTTAATCAGTGAACTTATTGAGCAACGTTCTAGGAAATGATTATTGTGACATAATATACTTTATTGTGACTAGGTTCATAGGTATTTTGTCGTGTCACTAATTTACATGTGCGTATTTTAATGTTGTACATTACTCCGTTGTCCTCTTTATCTTACTTGTGTCTTTTCCCTATGGAAATTTCGTATTAGCATTGTGGATTTTGATAACTGTTAGAATATACGCGTAATTCTTTATCTGATATCCAACTTTGTTTACTGTGTGATTTCATTAGAATCTAACGACGACTGTTGACTGTAGTTATAATGTTGATAGAAAATTGTTATTTGTTCGTGAGGCGAATTCGATATGGTAAGAGAAAGGAATATTGTTTCATATCCGATGATACGTGTATCTTTTCAAATGATACGCTGGTAGTTAGCAAAGGGTCATGGTTCTCTTTGTTCTGTCGTTTTGGGTGTGAAGTGTGTTTTGACAGCGCTCACTCATTGTTGCGGTAGGTTAAAAATTTATTGTTGTGAGGTGTTTTCACAACCAGCTGTGTGTTCAGTGACCACACATTGCGCTTGATTTGTTTTGATTCGGTCATTATGATGACGAGTCGCTAATAATTCTGTGAATAGTTCAGATTGTTTCTCTACTTGTCTTGGCCTACTGTATTAGGTTACTAACCATCTTATTTGTAATAATATCCAATAATAATAATCTACTTTGTCGTAATAATCAAGTTAGTTTGTAGGAATAATATATCCTCTTATCTATTTAACATTAGTCTATTAATAGTTGGTGACCTATATTATATTTTCGATAAATAATAGTACGTAATCTTTATTTCTATCTTATTCAATCATTACTTAGGAGATTATTCCGTATTTTTTTTCTTAGCCCTTATTGTACAGCTATTATCATATTTGTCCTTATTCGATTTATTGACTACTTGTTATTTAAATAGACCATTTTCTCGTAGCACTTATTAGGTTGTTTAGGTGTTTGAAATCGATTTTCCTTGAGACTTGTTAGTACAGTGATCATCTTGAGGCGTGATTCTGAATTGTAGTCCCATACATCCTTGTTATCTGTTATTATCAGCAGAGTATTACTATAGTTTCGTCTTATTGTGTAAGCAGATACTTATTAGGAATACTTAGGATACTTGTTAGGAATACAGTAGTTGTATAGTCGGTAATTAGTGTCATAGTTTTTTTTTCCTAGGTGATATTGGTTGATTTCAGTGGAATGATTTCTCCTACTCTGGGGGACCGATAGGTCTCTGTTATGGTCATTTGTAGACACCCATTGATAATTAGTTGATTATTTCCTTTTCTTTGTGTGGAAAAAGAAGGTCTTCTCACCCCTGTTCTACCTGTTATTTCTTTGATTACCTTTTCTTTGAACTTTTCTTTAGTTGGAGTGAAACTAGTAAGATGTGCACTATTACAAGCTTCATTCCTCTACTTGGTCTTCATAAATCTAGCTTGGTAGGGAGATATTGACTGAACGTTTGATGGTTTTGTCTTTGGCCTGATCAACCAGTGACGGAGCGATCGATCTGATTTGTGAATACTCGACTTTTATTTACAGTATTTTTTTTTTTTTTGGCAATTCTTTACTTTATTAATACCCTTTCAATAACTTGGTTGATTTTTTTAATTATCTGATGGCAGCATAACAATGCAATTCCATAACCATTTAGTTTTTGGTTCAAAACATACTGTGTCTAAAGATTTTTTCAACACCTTTTTTCTCAATGTGTCCTTAGGGATCTTTGCTTTATTAATTATGTTCTGTTTTTGCACACCAGTCTATTTCCACGATAGACTCATTCACAATTATTATTGTTTGATAATCTGAGGAGCTGTTTCTTGAAATTAAATACCGCTCTTTTCCACATGGTTTTGATTATTCTCATAGCTTCTTTTCATTGCTGTGTCTGCTTGTAAATATTGACCTTAGCTCTGAATAGGTGGAACCCTTGCTTGTTTTCAGTTGTTTACATGTTGGCTTTAGTGCCTTATTCAACCTTAGTATGTTGGGAGTCCTGTTAATCTTAGATTTTAAAAATATTTGATAATTTAGGGACTTAAGGGAGTTGAAGAAGATTGTAACCTGGATTAGTTCTGAAGTTGACTAATTATTAACTTGGTAGTGTTTCTTGATATCTTATCTTGCAGGAGTCATACCTGTGAGGGATTAGTGAGTTAAGGCTAGGTTAGTGTTCTTTGGGAAAAATTTTTTTTTGGGAGTTAGTTATCATCCTCTCTGGACCATGTGTTCCACATAGTTGCGAGGGGGAGTTTTGTAATGGTAATCACATTACATTCCTTTCTCATAATTCAAGTCTGTGTTGTCTAGCTAATGAACATGCTTTATTATATTACAATCAACTTGCTTATTTTCCATTCTATTATTAGCCTGGCTGCGATAAACTCGATTCTCCATCTCACTTACTTGTTGAGAGAGAGAAAATTCTGAGCGTGAGAATCCAAGAGGGAAAATTTATTGCAATTTGGCAAAATATGGGGAAACCTTTTGTCCCAATATCGGTCTGGCAGCACTGACCATCAATGGGTATTGCTTTCTGATTGGAGGAAAACTGGCCTTCTACTTAGTTGACCAATGAGATGGGCTCTTTCATAATTATGTTAGTTACTTTGTTGTACGGACCAGAGTAGCTCGAAAAGGAAGGCTTCACTTTTGCTCTTCTCTCTGCTCTATACGGGTTCACGACGCTATAAATTATAGTTTCGTAGGTTTTCCGCCATTTTTGATTCAAGATGTTAGTTTGGTGACTTGTTTGAGGAGCCCTCTGCTCAGTATAAAGTGCTATTAAGTAATAGTAATAATTAACTTACCTGATTTTACCTGAAGAGAGAGAGAGATTTCTTGCCACGGACAACATTTTTGGTTGGCAAATAACCGCATTATGGTATGTACCTATTTTAGGAATATATAAATTTGGTAATTTCATCATATGTGTCTGTACACTTGTTGTACGAAAATAACTATTTTATTTGGATTTTTATCTTGTAACCTTTCAAATTTTGGGATGCCTGATTTGAGAAGTTATTTCCTGTTAGGGTGTAATTATGGAGAACTTGGGAACTTATATTTGAACTAAAGAAATAATAAGATTTAACTATATTAAATTTTCTTTAAATTCCTGAACAATTTCAGTTTTTAGATGAAACAATATCTGTTCATTGAATGGACAGAATTAATTAATTTAATTCAAGCTTAATTTTGTTCTTGAAACAACGTATTTGGAATGTTTGAACCTAGCATTTGGTGCTCGATTCTATTATTTTGAAAATTGAGCAAGGCTAGGATTGCACTGGTTTCTGATTATTTTCTTGGTTTTACAAACCACTAGTTCCTTTTAAAAAGAAAACTTATTTTCTCCTGTGAAAACGTAGGTAAAGATACTTGTTTTAAGATTGATATATTGTAGTGTTGCTTTACTAGAGATATTTGGCTAGGACACAGACATTATTTCGTTTCGTTTTATTTTAAACAGCGGTCAACGATTGGGGCGACTTGACGTCTCGGCGTTTCGATGTCTCCACGATCAGACGACCCGAAATCTCGAACTATTGGTGTCTTGGTGACGTATTCCGGTCGAGACCTATGTACGTAGGCCTACACGATGCTACGATTCGTTTACGTCTATGCGATGTACGCGCCTAAGTGTGGTTGCGAGTGACAAATGCTTAAGCCGTCGGTACAAGGGTAATAGGATGAACATTGAGGTAGGAGAATATTTTCTATTGAATTCTTGGAGCGACGAGTGAAAATCATTTGCGAACTCTTTCATTTGGGATTGCTTTTGGTGTGGATGGAAATCACAAAGATTTTTCAATCACCCCTCATGCAATCTGTCTTAGATTGGGAAGGGTACATCGAAGTTCAAGGAACGCTCTGGAACACCAGAACTCAAATTTTGTCTTTTTACATTTGAATAATTGTGCTTTGAACTCATGTAAATTCAGGAGCTTGACTCCTTGTTTTCGTTATGCCATTTTGGACTGGTTGGCCTTAAATACCTTTTTAAATTTTGATTCCTTCTGAATGAATATTATGTTGGTAATGTCATGTTTATTTCTAATGGACTAAAATTTGTCCTTTCAAACGTTCTATTTTCAGGATTACTCTAGTCTTCTTTTACATAAATTATTCCCATAAAACTGCACCTTAGTTTACAAGAGTTCAAGTTGAAATGTATGTTAATATCTGAAAAACATTTTCTTTTAGGTTATCTTGGTACGTTATGTTGACTATGATATATGTCTTTCTCATGTTTGAGAAGGAGTGTAACTTGGGAGCGTGTAACAGTGGTCAGCTCCGCCAACCATTTCTGTATTGCTATGACTAAAAGTATTGTCATTAAAGCCAGGATTCTCTCTCTCTAGCATTTTCGTTCTGATTTCCAAGTTTCCTCTACACCTAGCAAGTAGTTGGTCAAGTACTTCTCTTTTATTCTTGTTGCGTAATTTTCTAAATTTATTCAAAAAGGTATAAACTAAATTAAAATACGTAACAAGGTTGATTTTAAGATTGAAAATTACAGCTTTTTTACAAGTTTGAAACTTACAACTTGTTCACTCACAGCCTGTTACAAGTTTGAATCAAGCTGATATGATCAAACTGTAACTTTCAATTCAAAATCCACGAAATTTTAAGCTTGAAATAAGCTTATGTGCTATCTGGGTATACATTCACTATAGTTATAGGTTCACAATACTAGGTCACTACCACTCTTACCAGGAAACATTCTCCGAATATATTCAGTATGGAATCAATTATTATTTTGATACTATTGTTTGTACTGCTATCGGAAACAAATGAATTGTACTTGTGCTAATTGTGCTTGAGTGGGTGGGGCCAGCTTCACGGAGCTATGAATTTCACATTGATTTGTATAGTCTCCACTGGGAATAAAAGAATATAGCATCCTTATAGTATTGGTTTCAATAACAGAACTTTTTTAAAGTCATTTCCAGGTGTGAATGAATTACTTATTCAACGAGGATGTAATACCTTCAATCTCCTGCAATCCCGAACCTTGGAAAAGAAGCGATCTGGAGGATTATTTTTAGCAGCTTATACAAACAAAATGTTCGAAACCTTTTTCATTTCATATAGGAACCCCAGTTTAATTTCTTGTACAGTATTATCAATAGACTATGGCCCAATATACTTACTTAGTAATAAGATAATTCTATTCACGATATTCAATTGTATTGAGTATAAACATGCTGTATGTTGTATTGAATAAATAAACTTATTATTATTATTGTTTTCAACTAGCTGACAGGCTAGCTCCGCCCGCCTTATCCGTGTAATTGGGATGCTCTCATCCCATCATAGAAAAGAACCGTGGCGGTATCAACCAGTAATGAGATAATCGGTCTTGCTTCGTTTACCTGCCAGCATCTTTTCAAACGAATATTTTTTTCTCTCTCACCAAATCAATGAACAGGGTCTTGCTTCACCCGCTTGTTATTTCCAGTTTTTTATCAAACTGTGAAACTCAACTCTCATATAGTAATAAATAATATGAGGATATGAATCAGCTCTTCTACTGTAATACCTTATAGCTGAACCTGTTTTTAAAGTTTTAACGATTCAAGCTCATAGCCATCTATATTGGATAAAGAGATTTTTTTATAAATCCTTCAAATAACTCCATCACAGAAATACAATAATTAAATTATGTTAACGTAGCCTACATAAAGGGCATGCATTTCGAAAGGTTTGAAAATCCTTTGAATGAGCTCTCTCAATAGGCCTGCCTTAGTTGAACCTGTGTAAGAAATTTGAACATTTTCATTTTGGAAGTACTTCATAAAGTACCTGTATAAAGCTCAAGATTGCAACCCGCCAAGAATCTACATTCTTCTACTTTGTAAATCTCAGTAAGATTTCAAAATTTTTTGAGCACAACATTACTATACCTATGCAGTACCTGTTCACCAAATTTCAACATTTTCTGCTAATTGATTTGAAAAAGCTGATAAAATACAAAAAAGTAATGGAACAACGCAATGTTGAGCATATACTTGAGAAGTTTCAGAAATACTTCCTTAGTGCGCGTCTTGTGATCCAAAAGAACATGCCTGCCAAATTCCAACTCATTTGATTCAGTACATTCGAGTTCTGCTAATAAATCAGTCTGTTAGTCGGTCCCGATAAACTTCCTCGTATTTCTTGTAAGGCTTGCAGACTAATAATCTAACGAACGCAATTCCATTACCAGGTACATGAAATCAGGATTAATCAGTAGAATATAATTAGGTTGGAAGACGCACACTAAGGAAGTATTTCTCAAACTTCTTAAGTATACGATCAACATTGCGCTTCTATACAGTTTTTCTGGAATGTAGAAGTAGGTTGGAATGTAGACCTACCACAATGAACAAGCTATAAGAATAATAACTGCTGAATAGAATTGTATTGCTGATGGTAATGGAAAATGGGATTAATGCCGATAGTTTATTTCGTGGTTCAAGAACAAATAATAGCCTAAGAAGTGGTTGCTCGCAACGAATGTGGGCCATTGAAAAGTTGACCGTTCAAGTTGGCGGAAATTAATTGTATAAATCAAAAATTTCCAGGCAATATAGTAGAAAGGACGGTGGAAACAGTATGTGAGAAAAGTAAAATGAAATAGAGCTCTCATGTAATGTCGGTAGAGATTGGAACAATTAATGGTTGCGAGGAAAGAACAAAGTAAAGGCGGCTGCTCGGTCTTAGAATGGCAGATATATTGTACAAGTCAATGGCCCGTATAAGAGCCAGAGCTGGATGGCTGTAGCTGTAGTAGTTGGACTGAGCACGAGTGTGCGTGCTAAATTTATTGTGCTGCTGCTGTAATCAGCCCCGGGGCCTACCTGTGCTCCAGTGGGCAGGTTCAAGCTTAAAACCAGCCCTCAACGCTACCGTCTAAGGCCTCCTACAATTTAGCTAATCTTTTCATCCTGTTTTCACTCATTTCGAGAACTAGACTACTGAATGCAAGCCATTCAAGAAAGCCCTCAGTCGGAGTGGAGCACCGATGCCTGTGTCTCAGAACTACACTCTCTAAACTCAACACCATTTGGCTTAAACATGAAATTCTCTAGCCAGTTAATTTCTTCAACAGTTTTTTTTTTGGAGAGTAGGTTCACTGTGGAAACCGATTAGCATTCTAAAATATAATTATTTTCTGTCCATTTCCAAGATTTAGGATTCTTGGACTTCACAGAATATTATGTAACTTGGAACGCATGAAAGCGTCTCATTGTCAATTTCCACTAAAGAGGATATCAATTTTTAATTTTTTCATTGCCAAACTTGGGCTAAGAATATCTACTTCACATTTTACTGTCATGTGTTAATGAAAAGTATATTAAGTTGTCTACTTTAAAGCTGAAGGACAATAAGAATTTTCAACACCTTTACTTAGAGTTCATTACTCCTATCTAGAATTACATTATTTTAATACTTTTTATCCTGCTTGTATGAGATAAATACATATTCAATTATAGATTTATAGCAATGATCAATATTAAAAGATGGAAATTAATTATAATATATTATCCAGACAATCCAAATGAAATAGGATATTCTCTAAATCACATGAACTTAGTTATCTGATCCAGTTCAATGGCTAGAAAAATGTTGGCTATCACTGTTAATTCTAAAACTTCACAAGAGGTACACATTATGTAATGCATCCAGTTACGTGTATTCCATGGATTAAATCAGTAGAAAATGATTCGAGCATTGTGGGACCAATCTAGTTTATTGAATTAATTAATAAACTATTATTGTTCAGTCTAGTTTATTGGATTAATTAATAAACTATTATTGATATATCTCATTTTATGCATTCGAGTGAGTGATATTCATTCAACTTGATTGATAGAGTAGGTTATAAATTTGATACTAAAGCTCGTTTCTCCATTGCACATAAAATCGAAATTGACTATCTCACTCAGATCTTATAGAAGCATTATAATTATTGTGAATCATTAATTATTTTCATGTGCTCATGAATATGAATATGATTGTCGCTGATCGATGTAACTTGATGCATGTAATGTTTTTAATACGGTCTAGTTTTCATATAGTGTGTGACACTAATGGTGGATATCACGAGTAGGATTTGTGATTATGGCGTATCATGGATCATGATAGTTGTTGAACATTTTTCATAACGTATGAATACGATAATAACAGTCACTTACGATTAAAGTCACACCTCTCAAAGTCTGAGAAGGTGGGTGTATATTTTTCCTAACGTTCATTATATTAACCGTGCTCCTCTACGCTTAATGGCTTTCCTATAGATTGATCAAATTCAATTCAAGTCTACGCTTTGGTTCTACCTCATAGGCTTTTGCTGAGGGGTCTAGTTCTGAGAGTTAGCTTCTCTAATAGTACTTCTAATGTTCAATTTCTTCAATGTTATGAATATCATATCATTATATTATTCATCTTTAGTTAGAGATGATAAATTCTATTTAATGCAGCTATAACTCAACTTTGATACGGTTGTAATCCAATGCATTAGTTATCATTAGTAATCAGGCAACGATGAATGAGTGGAGACTGTAAGTTTAAGAAATTGATTTTGTCACAACTATACACTGAGAATGGGATGGATAAGTAAGTAGTCCAATAAAAACGTTTCAATGAGTATATATGAATAAAAAGATTGGTGTATCTTCAACGATATCTATAATATTGATCCTTCCCATTTCAATATTGTCTTGAGTGTCGACAAGAACGAAGATAGCGTTTATAATAATCATGGAGAAAAGTTTCAAGATGTTATTTGAGTCGAAAGCTTCCAAAAATTTGTCTAGCTATCCTGTTCGACGCTTGTTGTCCTGCTGATAGCAGCATAAAAGTGCTCCAGTTCATAGAGGTACACAATCAGCTCTCTTATCACATTCACCGAGAACGCATTGTCAATGGAGCAAGCCAGTTCCAAGCCACCTAACCTAGATAACAGTGCCTTCATTTTTACAGCCACCTCGGTATCAGCAAGACCACATACTCATTCTTACATGACCTCTACTCTCAAAACTGCATAGGAAAATCTTTGAGAACGAAGTGACAACATACTGAGCATGGGTCTTATCTCCAGTGTAGGTCGAAACTTAGTGTGGACAAAACAAACTTGAACAAGGTTCTCCGGCTTTTGGCAAGGTTCTGCCTTCAATGTTATCAGATACTCTTGTACTGGAGGTGTATATCAACACCTCTAAGGAATAACGAAATACTAAATAACCAACACCCAACTAAGGAATAATGAAATGAACGATAGTATATATAGAAAATGACATGGGCTTTCATTTTCCCAAGTATTTTTCAATTGAATTCTATTGTAGAAGATTTCGTTCATTCGCCAAAAGAGTAATTAATTTATATTGCTATTTCGCATTTCAATATTCCTCTTTCCCACAAGAGAAGCATATACTCTTTCCTGTAATACCATAATCTACCCTCCTTCTAGACAGAATTTCCGCTTTTTCGAAGGTATGAATCTCAAACAATATTTATTCATACAAAACACTTGAATCTGTGGTTAAAACTAGCGCAAAGCCTGATATTTCTCTACAAATAAATTTTGATAGGTTGTACGAAATAAGGTTATGATAATTATTGCACTGCTAGAACACATATTTTTCAAACTACGAATGATATTTTAGAATTTGGAATGATGAAAGGAATCGGATTATGCGCCTAACATTGCTATAACTCTTCCTTTACGTTCATTTTGTTAGCTCTGTATTTTGGAAATTCAACTATAATTGTTTCAATTTTTTTGATAATGTAAAATCAGAACCGGTTAATATCATTTTGATAATGTAAAGACGAGAACCGGTCGATTTGAAAATATTCAACTTCATCCTGGAAGAATAAGTTTCTAGTCGAAATTTTTTTAACAGAAATCGAAAAAGGTGGATACAGGGAACTTTAAAACTGAATCGTTAACATTGTAAACTTTTCATATGTGATCGCTTGTTATCAAACCTCATCAACAAAGAGGAACTTTTCAAGCAAGGATTTTATTTTTGGAGAACTGAGTAAAGCAGCTAACATCGAGTGAGTTAGAAAAATCTCTTGCATCATCAGTTTCTTTCTGCAGGCCGTTATTTCACATCCACTCTTTCCAATCCTTCCTCTGCCTTATCGGGTTTTCTCTCCAATCGCTTGCTATCTCTCTCTAAAAATACATCCCACCTTCATGTCATCTCTCTTCTGTAGATTCTCATTCGAAATGAGGACATAAATTCACGTGTAGTCGAATGATTTAGACATTATATATGGGGAATATTTCTCATTAATCCTTATTAATTCGAGTGCTGGTCTATATCAACTCCAGAGTTTCGGAAAATGTTTGCGTATAATTGGAACAAGTGAAATGCTTCTGCAACCCAACCACTGATTCACGTTAATGCATGTTTTTAGGACATTCAAGGTACCATCTGAATCAGTCGTAAATCACGTTCTAAAACTAATTTTAATATTTCATCAGCTGCACTCCTTTTCCATCACTGTTTAGGTGTATGCCATCGATAGATATAATTATATACTATACCATCGATATATTGTACTAAACAGATAAATTCTTGGCAGGAACGCATATCGACGGCACCTGTTAGGCAACCAGCTTCGCATAGCCCATCCACCGTTTCACATATATATATGCAAGCCGCGTGGAGCACAGTATATTATACCAAATAAATTATATCTCACAGATCAGGATGGCTGTAAACGAGTTGAGAGACATACACACAAAACTGTCCTCGTTCAGTGGCAGACAATTCGAGAAGCTTTGTCTGGTTATTGCATGTGGGCTTTCCCGAAATTGATTTACAATCCAATAACGATCACAAACATTATTAATAAACTTGCCAATCCAATTTTGAATTGTTGAGAGCAAATGCTCAGCCTGAATATTAATCGAGGCACTCTGGCTTCATGTTTCGAGATTAATTTATCGACATTGATCAGATTGACCTCTTTGTCTGACTATTGTTCCTATTGTTCCTGGAAACAACCTCTAGGATGCCTGATCGGACTTCCTTGATTAAAAATTTGCATTGACTGATTCAATATATTTGATTTTCTACGTTTCCTATACACTCACTGTAAAAAAAGTCACAATACAGTTCAGAATAGTTGAAACAATATATTTATATAGTTGTGTAAGATTCAAAGACGAGCAGCTCTTGGTAGAAAAGTCGTTGATTTGTACTTTTCCACCCCTTCCTCTCCTTAAGAGAAGGCAAGATAGTCTCTTTTCTCTCCCTCACCTCTCCTCATCTTACCTTTCCATCGTTCATCTTGCCACTTCGAGGAGATTAAGTTACCTTTGTGATATTTTGTCATATAGTTACAATTATTTATCATAATACAACATTGCGATTGCATGCAAAAAACTACTCCACACTTATGCAGTCTACTTACTTGTCAGCTTAAAAAAGGTTAGTAAAATTTACAAATCATACTTCTACTTCTAGTCAGGGGCTGTCGATCGTTTTGTGGATATCTTTTCAAATGTATTCCAAACCACAGGTTTCCTTTTTCACGTTATGAGGACTAAGTAATTCCTATTTAGAAATTATATTCGATAAATGGATAAAATGTTGAATCTCAATCGAAAAAATACATAGCCTTGTTTTATCATACAAAACAGAACAAATTTTAGACTGAAAAATAATACGTTTATGCAAAGCTCAAGTAGCTTGTCCGCACAGTGTTACAATAAAGTCACAAAATACAATTCGCAATGGATTTAATTACTTTTTAATTTTAAATTTGGAGAGAATGAATAATATAAGAAGATAATGCTAACAATAAATCTTTTTAAATAAATTATGATCGAATATTATATTCATAATTGAATGAATTAATATGAGTAAATGAAATACCGTTAAAAATTTTAAATATTATTAAAAAATATACAATACCAATCGATTAGCAAGAGGAAATTAAATGATAGAAAATTAGATTCACATCACTCAATGAAATAAAATCAAATTCAATACACCTTTATATTTGCACACTGTGAAGAACCTGCTCGCTTAATAAACAGCCTGGGAAGAAGAATAGAAAAATGGTGATTCACATTATCAATAAATACATTCTCTTCCTTTCATTTTCAGGAAATGTAATGAGATATATTTCAATCAGTCTTTATATGAAGAGAATAAGCCACAGTGCCTAATTAAATCTGGTAAACTATTATGAAATTCCCCCTCAAGAACTAGGAAATTATGGGAGTACGTGCTTCTGGGTCTGAACAGCCTGATTCTTTCCAAGAAGCGTATTGTGGGCTCACTCACCTGGGCATTCAATGTATTTCCCAGGTAACCACTTTCTTCATAGAACTGAGTGAGCAATTGATAACACTTGATAAGACTCATATCCTATCAGTACCTTTTTTATTATGTTATGTGATTAAACTTCATGGTGAAAAAACAGCACATCCATCTCCAGGATATCACGACACACTATCAAAAGAAGACTTGGTATATAAATAGAAGAATTTATAAATGCAACAATCAAGCTAGTTATGAAAAGGTTCAAGATGGGAATAACCCATTGCGAAATGAATCGGTTCCACGGGCGTCTCCAAAGGCTGATTTTGTCGCGTTCAAGAGTATTTTGTAGTTGTAGGTTCTCATTATGGGTGACCGTCCTCTTGGGTACTCTTTTTTTTCTGACAATATTGCTGTAAATTTACGGAGCAGAGTTCAGCACCTTAGGCATCTGCGCCCTATCGCACAATGCAGGGTCATATCTTTTCAATAAGTCTAGCTTTAACGCTGAAGAATAGGTCTGTATGGGATCCTCTTAGGTCCAATCCGCTCTCAATATGGCTTCTCGAGCGATCTTCTTTGCCGCAAATAACTTCGTTCCCCTCGACCTCATCCTATTCCTGCCCACAAGATGAATTTCGACCTAGCGATGTTTTGATAAAAGGAGAAGATGGTTTTGAATCTTACGAGCAGTTCTGGAGCTTCAATTTCAGCACATTCTGACATGCACTAAAATGATTTTTATCATTGAAAAATAGAATTAATCATATAGTTACTGATAACATAACAAGCAGTACAAGGATGGATAATAAGAATGTTATTTCTGGGTCTTTTTTGTATGTTCTTTCTTGCATAAATTCAAGGACGTTTGTATAAACACCTACGAACACTATGAACACTTCTCTCCAATCCTTCTCTGCCAGAACTTATTTTAATTTTTCATACTTCTATAATGCCTAGTTTTCAATGCCTAGTTCATCCAGTATTAATTTGTTTTTAATCAGCTAGAATAATTTTGAATTTTTATAGAATATTTCTTCATGCCTTACGTTCAGCTGGGTTTTGGTCGATAATTCGTTC
This sequence comes from Sogatella furcifera, assembly GCA_017141385.1. NCBI lineage: Eukaryota > Metazoa > Arthropoda > Insecta > Hemiptera > Delphacidae > Sogatella > Sogatella furcifera. Next base: position 29,517,223 of record CM029546.1, read on the forward strand.
TCAGGTTATCGATGACTACTGTTCTCTGGCTTTTGAAAAAGCCTAAACTTGGAATTGAACTTGATCGTTTGTATCTTTGAGCGTTGAAACATTTTGCGGCGTAAAATGCATAATTTTCGACTGGGCTTCGCTGAATAATGAATGAGGTGCTTGATTAAAGAGTGAAATGCTTGTAACTTTAGTTTTTTATCGAAGTTGTTAGCCGGGGATGACCGTGAATAATGGTTGGATGGGGATGAAGAGCTCGAGTTGATGGAAGAATTAGAGAGGGAAGGAGGGGAATGAGATCGTTGAACGAAAGAAGTGTTGTGGAGACTGTTCCAGTGATTAAGAAGATCTGCTGGAAGGTATTGTTAGTCGCGCGGAACGACAGCACCAGCTAGATGAAGAAGGGAACCTATTAAAGCAAAAAGGAGGTGGAGGGGATGAAGAGAAATTGGAGGAGTAGAAGGAGTAGGCAGAGTGGGAGAAGATGATAAGAAGGAGAAGGAGGCGCTTGAGCGCTCTATGAATGTAAAACAGTACAGTCGATTTTATATCAGGAGACAAGCAGCATCTCGTAGAACTTGATTATGCAGATAAGTGCTTTCCCTTACTAATCATATTAGAACTCTTTAATCCGATATGAGGACGAGACTAAAGTTTCGCTATCCGCTCTTGGTCCTCGAGAACGTCTTAAAATATTCTCCACCTCGCTTGGCCGATTAGCAAGCGGCTAGATAATTGAAAATCTTTCACGAATTCTCCCTTTGTTATCAGCTTCTGAGGAGGTCAGCTCCTAAACAAACATAAAAGTAGATTCGAAGAGAAAGAAGGAGAGATATTTTTAACGCTTTCTGGTATTCAAATAAGCTCTTTTGAATGATAAGGGAACAATGGAAGCAGTTGAGTGGATGCTAATTGGGAGAGAACTGTGTTATTAGGTAGTTTTGAAGCTGATTGAGAAATTCAAACGACTGAATAACCGTTTGGGAAGAGCTTCAATATAATAGAGACCTCATTAAAACTGTAACGCGGTATTTCTAGAAAATGTTCAAAGATTCAAAGATTTACAGTTTGTTTGTTACATGAGGGTGAAGCCTACATAAGCTCATAGGTTTGTGCGTGGATAATCAAATAAATGATGATGATGATGATGATGAGAGATGACGACTACTTTTTACGCTCCTCCAAAAAGGGTGGCCCTATACATGTGAATGTGTCAAAGAATTGTTCCCTGTTTAAGACTCGAACCAGAGTTCAATTCATTAAAATTTTATTTAAAAAATCAATAAATGATAACAGCCATGAAGGTAGATATGAATGAAGAGAAGCATGTCTTGCGAGGATTCTGGAACACGGAATTTTGAGTTTTTACAATAATAAACGTTGTAATTTTCTATCGAACCATGTAGATAGAACCATGGTGCAAACACCAATCAAACTAGCATATCTGTGAGAACAGTCAACGAGCGGTCTGCGAGAGCATGTCAAGTCGTAAGAGCGACTTCAGCTAAGTCGCTTTGGTCTTGCAGACCACTTTCAGACTGTTTGACTGAGCTGAGCATTGATAATAGTCCTGCAGGACTTTAAAATAATCTTTAAAATTAGCCATAAAAATATGTGTGATGGATGTTGAAGGTCAAATGAACAATCTTAGTAGTTTTGTGGTGAACAAGTCAGTTCTATAAAAAAGCTGGAATGAAACATAGTAGATGACCGTTGGCAACAGCAAAGCTAGAACGAATGATGATTGAATGTGTTTGACCGCAGGCATGGAGAGCGATGAATTGCCTCCTTTGTAATGCATCCTGTTAGTGATGTGGCTACATGGCACTCTCTGCATCGAAAATAAATCATGACACAGCTTTTCTATTCTTCACGAGGATGCTATGACGATTCATCTACATTTGCTCTCGGTCAAAAATTTCTATGTTATCAGTGTCATACGGAAAATTTCTCAGGCCCGGTTTTTCCAAGCTTCCTCAAAGTTGACGGGTCCTAAAATCGTCAATAGAACAGCTGAAATTTTCATGAGAGAATTAAACATGTAGAACGAATCATTTCCTACAAATTGAGCCCAAAATAGTACATTACACTACAAGCACAGAAAGTAGATGTTTACGGTATGAGGATAGTTTATCCTCATATGGATATGTTATCCGAATACCGTAAACACCTTTCTGTGTGAGTTGAGTACGATACTTTTCGCCACACTGCGAGAATAAGAATAATAAATATTGTATAAGAATGTTTGGGGCGATTGCTGATTCGAACTGAAGTAGGCTAAAGCAGAAAAGCAGTGCATTGTCGCCCAATCTAGCGGCCGGATAGGTAACTACTAGTCTCTTTCTGTGCACTAGCTCCGAAAGAGCCCTCTTTCGGAGCTAGTAGCAAAACCGCCTGTAAATGGCGTCTTTCGAATCTCTTTAGTGCACAGAAAACAGCTGCTTTCTGAAAACGTGTTTTTATCTTGCCCCAAACTTGATCTTGCTCTGTTGGTTGCTTGACAAACCATTAAATTGATGAATTTTTTAAATTTCAGTATTTATTTGAGCTCATGTATTTATCGTAAACGTGAGATTAAAAGTGTGGTCTCGGTTTATTTGCCTGCGAATTGCATTCAACGGATTAGCTTTGTTCTTAGTTTTAAAATTTATTAACACAAGATGTTTAGATACAAACTGAACTTGTATAAATAATTCCAAAATCTTCTGCCAATTAGTTTTCGAGAAACGCTAAGAGAACTTAGGAAATCTATCCTTTGAAAATCTGTTCTGAATGCGCGTCTGAAGTTCGAATCGAACATGCAATGAATGAGGGCCAATTCGCTTTCTTCTAATAGACAGATTTGTCGGTTCAGGTAAAATAATATGTAACCCGCACTCATAATACCTGATAACTGGAGTCTTCTCAAAAGTATATCAAGAATATTCTAATACAATATTATTATAAATTCAATCTAGACCTGTGTTTCCTTGGGAATTTACGAAAATCCATTTTCAGAGCTCATTTAAAGGTTCAACTGAACATGCCTGCTTAATTTGAACGCAGCATTCGGCTTAGTGGTTTTCTAGTTCTACTGATGACTCAGTCATTCAGTGCTATTTCCTTTTTTAATGATATGATAGCACTGCACTGCCAAGTATATTTTATATTCTGGCATGTACCCAGATAGCACGTAAGCTTATTTCAAGCTTAAAATTTAGGATTTTGAATTGAAAAGGATTTTGAATTGATTGTTAAAGTTTGATCAAACCAGCTTGATTCAAACTTGTAACAGGCTGTTACTGATCAAGCTAAAAGTTCCAAACTTGTAAAAAACTGAAGTTTTCAATCTTAAAATCAACCTTGAATATTCCAGCTACAGTCCAGCTTATTTCAAGCTGTAAATTAAGTGGGATTTGAATTGGAATTTACAGTTTGATCAATCTAGCTTGGTTCAGGCTGTAAGCTATCAAGCTGGAAGTTTCAAACTTGTAACAAGCTGAATTTTTTAATCTTAAATAATCAACATTGAATGATCCAGCTACAGCCCAGCTTGTTTCAAGCTGTCTCTCTGGAGAAAATAGTATATTTCGTACCTAGGGCCGAAAATGTGCGTTTACCGGCTCGAAATCGGTTTTCAAGTCCAAGGCTGTAGGCCGAGGACTAGAAAAGATTGAGAGATGGAATATTACATTTTCGACCCGTGGTGTCGAACTTTATTTTTTGGCACACAACATCAATGAAAACAAAACAAAATAAGAAATAAGTTAATCAGTTCCAAGAACAGCTAGACCAGTAACCTTATTATGCTATCTTCGCCTATACTGAATTTGGAGTACGTACCATCTGCTTGCTATTGAAACTTCGCGTCAATAGTTTATTGATTTACTGACTGAATATTACTTTATAACTATCAGTGTATTCAATTTTCCTAGTCAAGAAACGTTTAAGCCCAAGATAATTTCTGTACGATCATCCTAAATTGTACAATATCAATTCAAAGTTGTTAATTTTCGACAGATATTGGCTAACAGTCTAGTTGCATTATCACCTGCTAGATGGCGCTGGCTAACCTGTTAGACAAAGTAACACAGAGTCTGACAACAAGAATATTGTTCAAACATGGATTTCACGTTAATCATTATTCAACAGTTAATCAATACAAACATTTTTAATCTTATAAAAGTTGAAGTATTAGCTATTGAATCAGTTTTCCTTTATTATTCAACTACTGATTAATGTGAAAACTTTCAACGTTCAGTTCTCTTGACAAGGGATCTTACCAATCAAAATAACAGATGAGAGACTACCTTTACATTGAAATACAGATATGTCGACATTGACTCCCAAAACAGCTGACATTTAATGCAATCAAACCGGGATGCTACCTATTGATCGACTAACCCTTACATCGACAACGACCTTCAGTCAGCTGACATTCAAGGTTATTTTACCGCCCTAGGGCCGAAAAACGCATTTTCCCGGCGAGTTGCTGGCGACCTCGCCTGAAAACGAGCGTTTTCGGCCTCCGTACAAAGCATGTAAAACAGTCCATTTCATACCAGTGTGGCGAAAAAATCATTTGCACTATCACGTGACTAACATATGAGTTCATTCAACTACCACGAGTAGCGCTGTGTCAACTTTCAACTTTTGAAGCATATGATTACCAAATTCGTTTGCATCCTATTTTGATCAACCAACTTATGAATTTTCTATTACGAAAACTTTACATTATTTATAAACACGCAAAGGTAAGTGGAATACGTTCATCTGATTTTATTGTACATGGGATAAAATTATAGTATTGTACAAAAGTAAATGAATTCCAAATTAGGATTTACATTTCAAATAATTTATCAACTTATACAAGTTAGATGTTAACCCTAAATTTTCTTCAGCCTATGCCTATCAATCCATCAGCCATTATGGCTACTATAATAGGCCTAGTAAGTTTATTTCAACTTTGCTTCGAAATTTTCAAATATTGATAGATGACAAAGTTGAATACTAAATTATTACTTTTTGTTCGGTTGTAGTTAGCCTATTTATATTTTGATTTATACATACTTTGCTCCCAATATTCCTGTCCTCTTTCTTATTAAAAATTACTGTAATATTTGAAATGTATAATCGTGTACTTTATTATGATTTGTTATTCTTGTTATTTTTTCTTTCAGGGCCGTTTGATTAATGTAATAAGTAATCATTGTTGACGTGGAGGATGCGGCGGTGCTTTATGATCAATAATACTATTCAAAGAAAATAAATTAAATTTTGTCATACAAAAATACATACAGGCATACATCATGCAGCTTTCAAATAACTGTTACCTCTGTCAGTGTTAGCTGAGACAAACAGGCTCGCTTCGCTCGCCTGCAAATTCCGTTCAGTAGGGATTTGAAATTTATTGAGCACAGCATTTCTACACCTAATCTGGACCAGTTTACCTAATTTCAACATTTTCTGCCAATCTGTTCTAGAAAAAACTAAGAAAAACTCCGGAAATTCAAAAAAATAGTAAAACGCTAATATTGAGCGTTTGGGAAGTATATCGGACATAGTTTGAGACTTGATTCAATATCTTCCAAATTAATTCATCTATGATCTCGCTGAACCATTCAATTTACAGTTAGGATTGGTCGTATCAAGGCGGAAGATATGCAATCTGCAACACATCTACAATTTTGAAAACCTTACTTACTACTGGCGTAATCTTCAACGGATTGCAAAAATATTTCAACTCAAAATTTCTAGACCTCATCTGAACCTGCCCACCAAATATCAACATTTTCTACTGATGGTTCTCGAAAAAATGAGGAAAGCCCCGAAAAACTAAAATATTTGGCGTATCCATGAAAAGTTTTTGAAATCCTTTCATAGCGCGCGTCAAAACGTCCAACTGAACATGCCTGCCAAATTTGAACTCATTCGCTTCAGTGGATTTTTAGTTCTGGTGATGAATCAGTCAGTTAGTCAGTGCCATTTTGCTTATATAGATACTAGCCGGCAGGCTCGCTTCGCTCGCCTTCTCTGCCTAGCCAGGGGGCTCCGCCCCCTGGACCCCCGACAGTATCAACAGTGTCAGTGAATCAAACAGGCTCGCTTCGCTCGCCTGCGATCAGTCAGTCAGTCAGTGCCATTTCGCTTATATAGATATAGATTATATATAGATGTTTAACAATGTGAAATAGGCGGACTGACAGAACAATTCATTTTTGTTTGTCAGATTTGTGAGTAGATTTGTATTTTTCTTCCAATATATATCAACATTTTGTTCACTGTATTTTTTTTTTTTATTCCATTCCTTTTCCATAATTGGTAAATATTTTGTGTTCATTAAAACAACAGCTTTTCTCTAACTGGATATATTAAGCTTGGATGATCAGACTTGATTCCGGCTTGAACTTTCAAGCTTTGAAAACAGCTTGAAACGTGGTAACTTCTTAACTTGAATCCAGCTGTATTACAGCTTAAAGACTGTAAATTCCAAGCTTGAATCCAGTATGTTAAATTGATAGTTCCAGTAGGAAACCAGCTGGATTCCAGCTGTTTGTGCTATCTGGGTAGCATGTGCAATCTTGGCAACATTGTTAACCAGTTAACAACCATTGTTAAGTGGTCCAACCTCAAAAACTAGTAGCTCTAGCAACAGAATGATGAAGTTTATTATTAAAGTGTAATGTTCCATTGTCTCATATATATATATATATATATATATATATATATATATATATATATATATATATATATATATATATATATATATATATATATATATTATATATATATATATATACATCCCACTATCATTTTGGCATCCTTTCATAATGCCTACAATTTGGCATCTCCTTGAAATCTAAGAGTATATTGGTTTTTCAAGCATGTATATTAGGTTTTGTATGTGTTCCACTTCGATTTTTTACTTTGTTTTTTTGAAAAACTTGAAAATAAAAATCGATTTTTTCATCCACCCTGCCGACAATTCGAGCTCCTTTCATTCTGCAGACAAAGGTGCGTCCGGTATATATTTTCATACATTTTGACGACAATCTGACGTCCGGTTGAATATACACTACTTCAAATTTTCACTTTAAGGCGCTTTCGGCATCCGGCGATGTTGCCAGATTGCTGAGCAGCTCAATCACAGCGGTAGCATTCATGCAATAACAGTACAGGTTATAAAATCATCAGTGTAATCACGAGGGTGTTAAGGGATGCCCCACATACTTCCGTCTGAAAAATCCCCTTTGGGGTTTAAACCCCCTATGCCTATCCATATGATATAGTAAATGAAAATGCTCCATCGACTATAAGGAGTTAGTCTCCCAATCTTAAATAATATAGATGAATTCAGACACTTAAGTTTTTACAAATATTTTTCTAATAGTGTTTTTTCAATAAAGTCCTATAAACAAACCATTTCTAGAAGAAACAGATCTGTAGTATTTTTAGGAAAATGAATAGGCTATGTGAATGGAAGTTCAAGCATTATTTCATTATTCCAGGAGGCCTGCATTATTTGTGAACGGAAGTAGAATATTTTAGGCTAGAGACCAGACGAGCATTATTTCATAGTACTAATTGAATAATGCTGATGCTTGTTGAAATTATAGACTGGACAAGAAGAGCAGACTGCTGACTTTTTAAAAACAAGTTTCCAATGCTACAATACTGTGGAAAGTTATTACATCATCAACACATTCTCATTTACTCTATTTATTATAGTACAAGACAGTCTAGAATCTGATGGACATTTTTATTTTAAAGTTTCTTCTTGTTTGTACAATTTGAAGAATCCAAGTTGGCAGTGTTATATACAAGAAATCCTTGTTGGCAGTGTACTTGAAATCCTTGCTGAATCTGGATCAGTATTTTTTTGGAACTGTTCAAACAACTAGAAAACATTGAATTAACAAAAACTTCATTGTTGATTTATTTTATAAAAATAAGAAAGAATATCAAACTCTACTGTTAAGATCATTATTAATTTGGATCGGATAAGCTACTTTTTCTTGGAAAATTTTCCCCAACATTATTGAAAATATTTCTCAATAGTTATGGAGAAGAAACAATCAAATAAACGGTACTTAGTTGGAATACTTTGCAATGATTTGACTGTAAGATTCTTGAAATATTAATTTCTACACCACAGTTAAAAAGCTGGGTGTAATAGCAGTAGTTCTTCTAATGTCAGAAAAAAATGAACACCTACTAGTAATATTTTCTTAATAACTAGCCGGCAGTCTCGCTTCGGCAAGCTCCGCCCGATCGCCCCCTGGACCCCCGGCAGTGTCAGCAGTGTGTTAAATGTGTCAAACAGGCTCGCTTCTCTTGCCTGCAAATCTCGTTTAAACGGATTTGTTTTGTTCATCATACACTCAAACAGGGTCTAATCACATTCGCCAGTTATTTTCAAGTGTTGAGATTCGAACTATAAAACTTTGGATGAACATGAGAATAATTTCTAATATACCTGATCTGAACCAGTGAATAAAGTTTGAACGATTCAAGTTCATTATTGGTTCTAGAAAAATCTAAAATAACTCATATCAGAACGCAAAAGTAACTGAGGAAACATCTAGGCCTATATTGAAAACAGTTTGAATCTTGATTCATATCTTCCGAACTACATAATAAAATAGCCTACCTTGCTATTATTGAATTTACATTATAAGGATTGGTCGGATCAAGGCAGAAGATATGCAATACGCAATACAGCTAAAATTTTGGAGAAACCTTATTACTGGCTTAATCTCGAAAGGATATCAACATTTCTTGATCAGAACATTTTATAGAACTATAAGACGAACCTCTCCACCAAATTTCAACATCTTCTGCCGATTGGCTCTCGAAAAATCTGAGAAAAAGCTAAAAGCCTATTAGAAAAATTCGCGTTTCCTTGGGAAGTTTCGAAAATACGTTCTTAGGGCGCGTCTAAAAGTCCACGTAAACATGCCTGCCAAATTTGAACACATTCTGTTCTGAATAATCAGTGAAACAGTCAGTCAGTGCCATTTCGATTTTAGAGATATAGATTACAAAACAATATTAATATTATTCCAAGTATCTCCACTCAGTCCATTGCATTGATTCACTTCACAAAAAAATAACTTATTATTTACAATAAAATAATAAGTCGAATGCAGTAAAATGTAAGTAAGAAACTGTTACTATAGCCTACTCAAATAATCAAATGAATGCCTTTCAAAGAAAGCCTTAGTAACGCGAATTCCTAAATTATAAAATATTTACTAATCCTCTAAAACATTATTGATTGTTCATTTAGTGAATTCGAATTATACATCGTGAAAGCGTATATCGTTCTCAAGAATATACGCTTGTATTAAATAAAATTGTTATTTAGGTAAGATCTGTATGATTTAAAATCTATCTGTAATGATATAAAATGTTTGAAAGAACTCTTCATGAACCCAATCCTGCGTTCAGAAATGCGAAAATATCAATAAATAATCAATTTTTAACAAAAATTAAATGAGCAGTCCAAATTTAGTTCACTACTACCTAGGTAGGTCACATGGAATTTCTTGGGCTTTGACTGTATGAAAATATAAAATCCGAAAAATATGAATAACTCTTTTATTTGTCGTCAGATTGACTTCAAAATTTATGGGAAGGACAATAATATAGAGAGGAATGTTCCTGTTCTTTTGTAAAATTTTTCCACGGCTCCACCCCCCCCCTCCAAGTCCAAAAAAACCGTTCGAGCGATTCGATTCCTTTTGAATATCCCGGCTAAAAAATACTTGGCGCGGTTGACTGATAATTGCGCGCTGATGCGAAGAAGACATTCTGGCAAGATGGGCAAAAGACTACAGCTCGGTCAATATTAATTCAAGAATTATAAATTTGGTCTGAAATTGTAGATTAGAATGTTTTCTACAATTTTAAATTGGACTTATAATTTTTGAAGCAATATTGACCGAGTTTGAGTCATTTTCCCATCTTGCTAGAATGTCTTCTTTGCTTTTACTCTGCGAGTAGGGCTAGATCAAAAGATCAAAGAGCCTTTCGATCTTCCAAGAAACCAACACCTGCAAGCGAATGTTTTCGTTTCCATTGTCTCAGACACGAAATATAGTACTCCATTATATATAGTAGATGTATTGCAGATGTATAGTCTGTCAAAGCTAAGGAGACATTCTGGCAAAATGGAAAATTACATCAGCTTGGTCAATATTGGTTCAAAAGTTATAAATGTGGTCTCAAATTGTAGGAAACATTCTGATCTACAATTTAAGACCAAATTTGTACATTTTTTAACAAATATTGACCAAGCAGGAGTTATTATCCCATTTGGCCAGAATGTCTTCCTTGCTTGGACAGAGTATAGTATATATTAAATTAGTTAGGGATAGTTGGCGCGCAAATCCGTCCTTCAAGTCTGCGTGTGCACCAGCAGATCAAGGTCGTGTCCGTGGAAGAGGTGGGGTGGATTCATTGACTGAACAGAATAGTGTAGTCAGTTGTTGTTTTGGAATCTATCTTCGCAAAAAGATAGATTACATCCAATGAACTGCTTTACCATAAAAAAGTCATGGCAGAAATTTCTTAACATTGAAACCTCTGTATTTTGTACAGAAACTAAAGAAATTTCAATCCAACTCAAATGCGATTGATACTTTGGAAAGAACGCTGTATTAAACAGCGGTTCTTAACTGGTGGTCCAAGCCGGAGGAGTCAGCAAAAAATGTTTGTAATTTGAATGGAAAACTACATACAGTAGAATAATTGAAAATCTTCTAATCTTTAGAGTTTGAATGTAGGCCTATTTTTGTTAAGACAGTGACACTTAGTAGTAACCCAAAAATGAGTAGTTACTGTGTAATAGCTATTGGCACACACATGCTTCATTGATATCAATGATGATATCATTCTAACTGATAAATTATAAGGATTTTAAGAGTTTATTATGAGGAATAAAGTGGAAATATTGGAACTGAAAGAAGAATTGTTCTACTTTGAAAAATTAATTTGGAACACCTATGGAATCATTGTCATATTGCTCTAAACGCTATTCTTAACAACTGTCTATTCATTCATTTTATCTATTTAAATATTTCTTCCATACAGTGTATTGATTCCAAATTTCTAATTTTTCTTTTAACAATGAACACACAAATTTAAAGAAAAACAAAACTTATGCTCTCAGTATTCCATTCACAAAGTTTGAATTGAATTGCTTTCTCTCTACAAATTAAAATCCATCATCAACAGTCTAAAATATCAATCAAATAACACTCATTCTGAAGAGATAATTCAAACGACGAAGAGTTGAAAAAATGAGATAAGAAATTTATATAAGGTATAAATTTTACTAAGTTAAGACGGCAATGTAAATAAATAAATAAATACTCACAAAAACTGGCAACCAGCTGGTAGGCCTAGGCCCTTCCTGGGCTGTTGAGCCAGACATATATACATGCATAATACTCACAAAACTAAGTGAGGGGAGTTCTTTTCTTAATTGATGAAAGAGTTAGAAGGTCACAAAGATTTTGCCAATTACAATAACAAGATGCTTCTCCTTATCTCCTGTCAATTGTTGTAATAGTTTCTGCTTTTAATTTCTGGGGTAGTTGGAATTTACCTGACGCTATTCAACGGTAATTTATTTATTTGAAGGTTTGTTCCACCGTAGGGCAAAGTTCAATAGGCTGTTCAACAAAAACAAATGATAGCCTTCGAGTAAGGCAAATTCCCTAACAATAAAATATTTACGAATCCACTCAAAATCTATCGATATTTACAAGTATAGAAATCTTAAGTAACCAATAAATCTATTATTGATTGTTCATTTAGTGAATTAAATAAGAGAAGTATTCAAATATTATACATCGTGAAATAATAAAATATTTACTAATCCTCTAAAACATTATTGATTGTTCATTTAGTGAATTCGAATTATACATCGTGAAAGCGTATATCATTGTCAAGAATATACGCGTATGTAAAATAAAATTGTTAATTAGTGAAGATCTGTATGATTAAAAACCTATCTGTAATGATACATGTTTGAAGGAACTCTTCATGAATACAATCCTGCGTTCAGAAATACGAAAATATCAATAAATAATCAGCTTTTAACAAAAATTGAATGAGCAGTCCAAATTCAGTTCACTACCTAGGTAGGTCACACCGAAATTCCTTGGGCTTTCACTGTATGAAAATATAAAATCCGAAAAATATGAATAACTTTTTTATTTGTAGTCAGATTGACTTGAATTTTTATGGGGAGGACACTAATATATAGAGGAATGTTCCTGTTTTTTTGTAGAATTTTTCCATGACTATTTCCTCCTGTAATTCTGAAAAACCGTTTGGGCGATTTCATTCCATTTGAATCTCCCGGCTAAAAAATACTTGCCGCGGTTGGACTTGATTGGTTGATGATTGCGCGCTGATGCAAAGAAGACATTCTGGCAAGATGGGCAAAAGACTCCAGCTTGGTCAATATTAACTAAAAATCATAAATTTGGTCTTACATTGTAGATTAGAATGTTTTCTATAATTTGAAATTAGACTTATAATTTTTGAAGCAATATTAACCGAGCTGGAGTCATTTTCCCATCTTGACAGAATGTTTTCTTCGCTTCTACTCTGTGAGTTGTATTGTTTTGATCAAGAGATCAAAGCCTTTGAAGTTCTGAGAAGCCTACACACGCACGCGCATGTCTGTTTACATTGTCTCGGCTGACGTAGGCCTAATATAGTACTATAGTCTTTCCAAGCAAAGAAGACATTATGGCAAGATGGGGAAATGACTCCAGCTAGGTCAATATTGGTTCAAAAATTATAAGTACAATTTCAAATTGTATAAAACATTCTAATCTACAATTTAAGTCCAAATTTATAATTTCTGAAGAAATTTTAACCGAGCTATAGTCATTTTCCCAACTTGCCAGAATGTCTTCTTTGCTTCTGTGCGTCTCCATTCGTTCTTCAATCCTCTTTTTTCTTCCTATCTTTTTTCTCATTTTACTCGTCCTATCCTTTTTATCCTCTTCTCTCTATCCATCATCCCATTTTACTCTCTTCATCCTTTTTTCGTGATCTCTTCTCTTTTTTACTGTCATTGACATCTCTCTATTTCTTGTCTCATTTCACTCTCTTTCTCACTCTTGTTATTCTTTTCTCTTTATCTATTCTCTCATTCTACTCTCTCTTTTACTGCCTGCATCCTCATGTTCCTATTTCTCCTCTCATTTTACTATCTCTATCTCTTCTTTCATTTTAGTATCTTTTTCACTTTCATCTTCAACACTCACAGCTTGCACAGTATTTAAAATACTTTCAAAGACCGAAAAGTTAAAATACTCCGAATATCATAGTTGAATAATTCACGCTCAATCCACTAAACTTCCACAAAAACAGATTTCATTGAACAGATACCTACACGAAGCAAACAAGAAAGACTGTCTTGCTCAGCGTTCACTACTCAACTCGAAAAATGTAAATGGTACATCTCATCAAAAATCACGGGGGAGACCCAAGGCCCCCTTATTCTTTAACAGAATAACTCATATAAATGAATGATATTGACTAAGATCGCAGTGCAGCAGTGTGAAAAATTAATAGACTGGAAATACGTGTTATGATGAGCTTGTTTTCAGATTCATTTTCCATAATTATATATATGTATCTACTTATAATTTACAAAGACATCTACAGTATGACTTCAAAAGAAAAATTTTTTGTATCTTCTCAAGTTCAATAGTCATGTAACTCATCTCATCCTGAATTGTAAAGGATAACCGATAATGAACACACTTCTCATTTATTTATTAATTTCCAAAAGAAAAACTTGGCTTTTATTATAATAGTGCTTCGTAATTTTCAATCAACTGAACTGAGTATGTTTCATTTAAAACTATAGCCTATAACACTAAATTGGAATTTAACAATACGATAAAATTATTATAACACAATAATCTGGATGATTTCACGTAATCTGTTTAGTGCTCAGATTTTAGCCAAGGCAAATTTCACAGAACACTGCTGATAGGTGAGGGGATCCGAGGAAAATTTTGTTGGGAAACCCTGCTGTAAGTAATAAATTAAGCTAATAAGTGAGTAATACCACTGTCATCTTATAGCTTTTCCTACATGTTATTATCGTGTCTCGATTCTATCTTTTTTTTGCGTTTTTCACCCAAAGATGGTTTTTATTCACATCCCTTCTTCTTCTTCTTTTTCTCCATCCTTTATTTTCTCTTCTCATTATTCTACCGAATTTCCTATCTCTTTTCTGTATGCATTTTCGTTTTAGCTCTTTTTTCTCCAACGCTCTCTATACCTTTGTCTGTTCTTCACTTTAAATAATCTACCCTTTTTTCTAATTTCCCAGTCACCATTCATTGACAGAATTTGTTCTTGTTCTAAGAAAAGGAATTTTCCCTACTAGAACTTGACAAGTCATAGTTTTTCTTTTCTATCTTCCATTTCTACTCACTTCCATTCCTTCACCTCCTTGTCCTTATTTTTTCTATTTATTCTTCCATTTTTTCTTTTTACATCATCTGTTCTCGTGATTCCTGTTTCCTCCCCTTGTCAATTTTTTCATTTATTTTACTTCCATTTTCAATTCAAAACACGAAGAACAAAGTGAAGTTGAGCTTCAAAGAAATGGTTCAAAGAACTGATTTATCATCAAAACCATTACAGAAATTGATTACCTCTGTATCCCATACAGATATTAAAGAAACTTAAATTCGATTCTAGTACCGGATTTAAGGGTAGGCCAACTAGGCGCGCTCCTAGGGGCCCGCACCACAAAAATATCGAGAAAATTTTTTTATCTTATTTTTCAGAACTTGGCAAACTAATATCAATAAATGACCACACAAACTGTGTTATATAGTCTATATCTGTTGAATGTAATGTATCTGTTTGATAATAACATAATTTAAACCCAAATCAAAACCCTCTTGAAAAAAATTAGTGTCTTTGGTAATAGAACTGCGATGAGCTGTTCACCTGCCTGGTTGAAGAATGAATTTTATTTGTTTAAAATGCGGATTTAAGCTAACAATGATCACATATAAATAAATACTTGAGCATATACTTAATAAATGAGGAATTAATAAAGTATGGATACAAATAATGAAACTAACAATAAAGATTAAAACTCTTAAAAAATATAGCTTTAGAGGACTTTTTCTGAAAAATCTTTTCCTGGCGGGAGAAATCCTTTAAAAAACAATCGGGAGAAAACCATCATTGATAGCTGTCATTTTTGTTAATGACCGTGGCAGGAAGTATGAAATTTTAGATATTGCTGAGCTATTCTGATAGTGAATAATAGATAATTATTGTGATGAGTTATATGCTTTGGCAGTTCGCACTACCAAACTGCCAATTGACACTTATTGATTTAGTGGAAGTTAAATTCGACTTTGAGTGAGTAAAATGAAAACCTCAGCTTGAAAATCGATTCAGTGGTTCTATCAGAATCGATTTTGCAAAGTAAGCAAGTGAAGGAAGGTATGCTTGTAAAGAAAAAAACGTTGCCTTGAGACATTAAATTTTTGACGGTATGGTTCTCAACTGGCCGAGTGAGCTCATTTGTTTAGTCTTTCCACAATCAAGCTCAGAAATTCGTAGGCGTTGTTGCCAAGCTTCCGTGACGTAAAGGACGCCAAATAATCGGTAGAATGTACAAAAATATACGCAAGCCTTTATACACGGGAGAGGAAGCAAATCGGACTAGCGCTACGTGGTGGCAAATCTTGAAAGCTCAACATGTATACTAAATTTCATATTGCCGACATTTGGGCGTCCAGCACTTTTTTTTCAAATGCATATACCTCTTTTGTAAATTGAATAATCGTCACAAGATTAGAGTTATTATTAGAGGTGACATGTCTGCAGAGGCCAGTGGCAGAACTAGGTGATTTTGACTATCTTGGAAGATTTTATTAAGGATTGTAATTGGGCATCCGTATATGGATGCCCGATTACAGTCAGATGCCCAAATGATGGTAAATCGACAATGTATGGACGCCAAAATGATAGTGGGATGTAAATATATATATATATATATATATATATATATATATATATATATATTTAGTACATATTTTGAAATGGAAGTTATCCAAGTCATCATAGGAGTTAAATTGGCTTAAAAACGCTTAATCGAATTAAAGAATTTGAACTTGCAAGATGTTGGCCGTGATTAATCTTCATGCAAACAGCGGCAGTTCGATTCGAGACATGTGCACTTTAATGAAAGTGAGTTCAGGTGGATTTATTTCTTGGAGCATGAAGATGAATAGCAGGCCATCGTAATCAAACGGAGTTCAAATCAATAGGATTCTTGATCTTGAGGAAGGGGTAGATTTAAAGCGGCTGATAATCCAAGCGCTGCCAGAATAGCAAGGAGCTTGTCTACCTTCTTTCATTCCCCTCACGTTCGAAATTAATGAAATGCCTTAAAATAACGCATCCAGCCGTACAATAGAAAGAGAACAAGGTGCATCAGTATGAGATGGATGGTGAGAGTCAGCTAGCCGCCAAAATTATTTCAAGAAGAAGAGTGATAACGAAGCTCGATTTGTCTCTAACCTTCAAGCTACATTTTTCGAAATTTGAAAATCTTGAGTTATTTCTCTTCCTGAACATTATTTTCGCGCATAGTAGAGATCTCTCAAAGCACAATCAATTTTCATTTCTCAATTCCAAAAGAGACCAACTTTCAAACAAATCATGACTAGTTATCGCATGAAATAATAATTATTCAGAAAAATAATTATACGAACTGATCAACAGTACGACTTGTAACTCGATTGAAGATATTCTATATATATAGCTCCCCATCCTGTATGTCATGAGATGCTTGATAACTGAAGACAAATGATTGATGATGACTCATTCTAAGTAGCATGTATGACAAACTATTAATTTATCATTTCTAATAACTTTTATCGAGTAACGCAAAACAGGAAAACAATGAAAGGAACGTAGATCATGGAACAAGTGATATCGCTCAATGTTACGTATTGGTAGAAAAATTGTGCGATTGTAAAATTGGAGTAGTAACAAGTGAAGTGTTTTGGCATGCCGAGACAAATTCAATTTGGTGTAAAGCCCTGAGCTGCGCTACACTGCAAGTTGGCCGCCTCACATCTCCCTCACAAAGAGTAGTAAACTCCGGCGGTTTTTTTCCACAAGAAATAGTCTGTGAAACTCATTACAAGTTTTGGTGAGGAAGTTGCCCGTTGAGAGTGTTCTCGGAACGATCATGGTAAGGTGCTGATAGAACTTTTCAAAATGATATATTGTTGATCAAATCATCCCCTTCACAACAACCAGGCGATTCACGTTATATAAAACAACTGATGTTAACTTCTCCTCAACTCGTGTTGATTGCTACTAGTCTGAGAGAAATAGGAATTGAGATTTTCAAAAAGTATTCAGAACAAGTCGGTAGCTCCGCCCCCTGAACCCCCAGCAGCATTAGCGAATGATGAAACCAACAGGCTCACTTCGCTCGCCTGCCAGCACGTTCAAAAGGATTTACTTTGTTCATATAACTTTCCTGGATAAGTTGGCAGTGAAGATAGGTTCTGAAATACTTATGCTTTCTTACTGTACCAAGATAATAATGACGAGAAATTTGACAGTTTTTTCAAATTTTCTATTTCATAAATTTGTAGCGGTCTTATATTGCTACTTGAGGGATCTATTCTCATGTACTATTTATTAGCTGGAGATATAATGGAACCAGTTTGTAGCGTTGGCGATTATTGCGACAATGGGCAAAAAAGTAACTGTTGAATTTCCCAAATTCAAAGAGTTAGAATGTAATAAAACAGGGGATACATTATTTTTGTTTGGTGATTTCCACTATAAGGGGAAATGTAAAAAGGAGTTTTGAAAGAATAATTTTTTGTAACATAATTGATTAAACAACCCCAAATTTCACAAATCACGATTTGAAGAAGACAGAACAGACAAAACATTTTTTTAATTAGGTTGCTGTATGTTTTGTACATTTTCACCCCAAAAGAGCATATTCTATTTTATTTCATAGTTTAAAATACAACAATAGAATATCCCATCTATAAGTTGACTTTGATGTTGAAAACGCAGGCTATATTTCATCAGCATATTTTGCCAATCATTCAAATTATCATCGAATCACAATAATTTTACTGGTTAAATAGGATTTTCAGTCAATTCCACATGAGTATCGCTCACCCTAGTACCCTCATGAGGCTGTCACATGATAGTTTAAAAAAACTGTGAAATCTCCGTACCTTTACTGTGAAATCTACCTATTTTTACGTAAGGAAACACTTCACGGAGTTTGTCGATCTGTTTCCGAAACACTCTTTACAATCAAGGAGGAAGCTTCTTTATTGAAAGATTTACCAAAGAAGGATTTTAAAAGCCATGCTTGTACACTTCAATACGGTCCAAATCCAGATTTTTGGAATGAAGGTAAAAGGTAAAATCATCAAAGGTAAATGTAACCAGAAGTTTCCGACTTGTTAATCCAGACTAGAATATAGATACATCGCTCGATCTTTAGGTATAGGCCTACGTTCACGAGGAACTGGAGTATTATCATGTATGGAGCGCTGTGTTTGTACATGTTTGGGGACCGTATAATATACATGACATGTCTCTGATAGAAACAGTGTCAGTGCAACGTCCTTTGACAGACTACCTCGAAAGGAAAGCACCCATTCCGGTTGAATATGAACACAAAACGGCGAACCGTCGTGCAGCTATGAAGCTCACCAAACTGGCAAAGAGAGAAGGAACGGAAAGAGAATAAGACATCTTGCGGAAACAGAGCAAAGAATAAACCACTGACCCGTGAAGGAAAATGAGAACACATTTTAAAGGTAAAACTCCACCTTTGCCGTGCTTCTCCCTCCTATTTGTTCAACTCATCAAAGAAAATTCAGATATATTATTCTCACTTGGAGATATTGTGAGAGTTATACAACGGAAATGTAAGAAAATACCTCGACTGTTATCTTTGAATCCGATAAAATCATCTTGATTTTATGGGAAGAGGAAGATGCTACGTTCGACTGGTAATGTATAACTGTAGTCACCGCGGTAGCACAGGCTAATCCTAAAATATTCAGCAAAATAAGAGAATACTTAGAAAATATGGAAATTCAAACATGAGTATATCTCTCTTAAAAATAGAGCTGAGATAACCATTCATTATTGTATATTGTAAGCCAATAGATTACTATGTATATTTAAAACCAATACAATTATTATCTGATCTAACCTATTTATGTATATGTGATTTGTGATACATGCATCTACATATGATATATACATATATTTGTGATATATAATCAAATACATACATCGTGATATTATTTCATGATATTAACAGCTATTATGTTCATTCAACCTACAAAGTATTGATACATATTCATGACATGAATATTATTGAATATTGAATAAAGCAGTGACAAAAATAATTTACAGGTTAATTAATCATTCACAGAACATATCATGCTCATTCAATCTTAAAAGTATTCATACGTATCCATAGTATGGATATTGAATATTGAATAAAGCAGTAACAAAAATAATTAACAGGTCAAATATATAACTTACGTCAAAACTTCCCAATATACAATTATTGAATTCGAATTCGAATTAAATAAGCGCATTTATCTTCATCTCTGTTGTACAATAATATTATGATAGAGGGGAATTGAATTTCCTTTCTAACACCAAAATTCATCAGCCACACATACATATGTTGAATGCAGTATGCTTCTTGATAAAAGTTCATGCTCTAGTACCAAGAGAAGATGTTAATGTTAAGGAAATTCAATGTTCGAGTTGAGAGCCCCAGATAAGAAGTTCAAGGTTAGGTCTGAAGAAGGTAAGAGAACAGTTTGGTAAAAAGCGGTGACCTAGATGCGTGACACTCATCTATACATTATTAAGCGTTCACCACTCGACTGCATCGCTGGCTCAGAGGGGAATAGCTTGTGTTTTGCTCTCAAGGAGCAGTGTTTTCCTCAGCTGTAAAAGTTCACGCTTATCCTGAACGTTTTTGTGCTATGAACTTTACATGCTAACATCAGCGCTAGCATGACACTCTCTGAATTTTTGGAGCCTGAACTAGAGAGTACAAGAACCCGAAATGAAACCCTAACCCTTCAGCTTGAATTTATCATGTATATTGCACTGGTGGCTCGTGCCCACGAAACAGGTGAAGTGCTGTAAAGTAAAATATACGGGTACTTCACCTGTTTCGTGGGCACTAGCCGCCAGTGGTATAGCGCACTAGCGCCATATTGATGTGCGATTGACAGCCAAATAGAGATCAAGATTTTTATTCTTGAAATGAAATCAAGATTTCATGAAACAATTTGATTTCAATGCTTGTATGGAAAAACCAGCCTATGCGAATTCAGAGACTTGTGTATGATTATCACTGCATAGTATTCATGTATTTTGCCAGATTTCTTGGATGACACATGATTGGAAAAGTTCCGCTTATAAATTATTATAATTGAGTTTTGGGTCTATCTTTCATTTACTGATAATTCACCGACTAGTCAAATAGCCCTCTCTCGTCTCTGATCAATTAAAAAACATCTCTTGAAAACAAAGTCTATGAACAATTTTATAATAATAATATTGAATTCATTCATTTGATCCAAATATAAAGAAAAATATTAATTACTATCCAGCAGGCCTTCCAGCACCACTCGAACGCATACGCTTTGTTCATCATTACACTCAACCCTGGCTCCACACTTGCCTGTTATTTCGACATCTTCAAATTCAAATAATGTAAAACTCTAGACTGCATTCCAATCAGCTCTTCTGGTACTTCAAATCAGTTGAACCATAGTGGAAAACATGACGTTTCTAATTGAAATGTGCAAAAACGCGAATGATAAGAAATGATTTCTGAATGATGTGGAAATTGTTCAAGATGTTGAAATTATTTTTTTCATAATACCTCAACTCAACCTCGCTAAGTGATTATGAGGGTAAATCCTACACGAGCTTATAGGCTTGTGTGTTGATAATGAGATAGATGATGATTAGATTAGATTAGATTACTTTATTCAAATAGATAATAAAATTCGGCTTAGATTATACATTGTAATATGAATGAGTGAAACAAAATTATCCTATAAATTTCACAAAATAGAGACTTCAAGTAAAAATACGGAAACGGTGATGTAATGAATGCAAAATTTATACAAATTTTAAATTGGAGGTTCTGCAAAATGAATAAGGAGTGTAAGTTATCTAATTGAAAAGGCGAAGTTTAGACATATATATGTCCATTCTTGGGAAAGGATAATAAGGATATCCTTTCCATTAACACTTGGCCTTGGGTTGAAAATCAATAACGAGCTATTAAGATTACTAAAGATAGTAAGAAAAATTATTAGACAATTTAAACTAGATTTAAATGGATCAATACTCAATCGTATTCGAATTATAATATAAGATGAGTAACAATAAAAATGATAATGATAAATGGTACTATTGATTGACTTAAAGTAAAATAAATTAAGGAAAATTATTTACAAGTATATGGTAGTGAATGAAAATGTGCGATGAATGACAAGAGTGGGTTAATATTATAATAACGGTTTGGATGATGAATGTGTGATGATAGTGTAAAATGGAAGTTCAAATTATAATTAAGAGTATTAAGAGAAAGTGATGATGGTGTGTGATGATAGTGGATTTATTCAAGTATGTAAGTAATAATAAGGGGAATAGTGGAATTTGTCATGTTGCTCTAGGTTTGGACATATTCGATCATTTTGTCAACAAGATGTTTTTTAAACTTCAAGATGAAGCTCGCTCGGCTCTCAATAGACCTAATAGATTCAGGAATGGCATTCCATTCACGGCAGCCTGAGACTAGAAAGGACTTAGTATAGATTGTAGTTCGGTGAACTGGAATCCTCAAAGTATTTTCTCCAGTTCTCGTGCGTGAAACGTCTATTCTCCTACCCTCAGAAACAAATTTGAAATCGTTTTTAAAATAATTAGGTTTACCATATTTTAAAATATCCCTGACAAGCTTGACAATTCGAAGAAGTCTCTGATCGGGTAACTTTAAGGTTGAGCTTAAAATATGTGCTTGGGTGATTCTTTCATGACGTTGGAGAGAGTAAACAAATCTTAAGCAATAGTTTTGACAGCGCTGTAGTTTATCATTGAGTGTTACTGTCATGTCATTGAGTACAGAGTTACAGTACATAAAGTGTGGGAAGATAAGTGATTTAACCAGCAGCAATCTGATATTTCTTGGTAGGATGTCTTGCAACTTCTTCAGTGAATGCATGGCTGAAAAGACTTTATTACATGTTTTATTAACCTGTTCTGACCAATCTAAATTCTTATTCATGATGATACCTAAGTTTCTAACAGAGCTACAGTAAGGAATTTCGTTACCATCTATTGTTATTTTCTGGATTGTGTTGAAGTTAATATTATTGATGAGGCGTGAGTAACCGATAATTATTGGCTGTGTTTTAGTAGGATTCAGTTTGAGGCCATTTTTATTTGTCCATTCAAAAATCGATCTTACATCTTCATTAATTTTATCTATAGTTTCATTGATTTCAGTGATAGGGCAGCTAGCATAAATTTGAAGGTCGTCAGCATAGGTATGGAATTTGGAAAACTTGATAACAGTAGGGAGGTCATTTGCATACAGAGTAAATAAGAGGGGACCTAAAATGGAGCCTTGAGGAACGCCTTGTTTAACATTTTTCCAATTTGATTTGTTATCACCAACAGTTACACATTGTTTTCTATTTTTCAGGTAAGAATTGAACCATCCTAGTGTTTGATTACTAAATCCCAGTATAGCTAGTTTGTTAAGCATAATTTCATGGTCAACAGTGTCAAAAGCTTTGGAGAAATCAAATAAGGTCAAAACAGTACATTTCTTATGGTCCATAGCTAGCCTGATATCGTCAGTTACACGTAGAAGAGCTGTTTCAGTAGAATGAGATTTACGAAAACCAGATTGAAAGTCATGAAGTTTGGTCTTTTGTTCAAGAAATGCTACAACTTGGCCATGAATGAGTCTTTCAAGTACTTTAGAAAGGGCGGGTAGAATGCTAATTGGCCTGAAATCATCAACTTTAATAGGTGAGGCAACTTTGTTCAAGGGACGAACTAATGCAAGCTTCCAATTATCAGGGAATTTCCCATTTACAAGAGACTTATTGAAAATGAAAGTGATGGTTGGAAGAACTACACATAACATTTTCTTTATTAGATTGATTGAAATTTTATCTGCTCCAGTAGCATTGCTGTGCATGTGTTGAATTGCTTTAAGTGTGCTTTCTTCTGAAATAGGATTAAAGTGGAATTGATTAGCAACAGTAATATTCAAATTAGTTACTTGGTCTTTCAAATTATTTATATGTTCACCTATGATAGTTTCGTCACGTTGAGTTGAATGTGAGATAAAATGATCATTCATGTCATCCAAAGGTAAGTTGATTTCAGTTTCGGATTTGCGTTTACCTAGGCCAAATTCTTTTATTCCACGCCATAATAGCTTAGAGTCAAGTTTATTGTCTTTCATGAATGAATTGAGATATCTGATTTTTGAATTACGTAATTCCTGCTTAACTTTATTTCTTAAACGTCGGTATTCAAGTAAACTATTCAAGTCAGACGTCCTCTTGAATTTTCTATGAGCTTTGTCCCTTTGTCCCATCATTTTTAAAATGACGTCAGTCATCCAAGGTACTCGTCGTTTTCTATTTATCCTCCTAGTCACATAAGGTGCATGTTTGTCGTATAAATCAAGAGTAAATTTTTCAAAAGATTCAACCATCTCATCAACTGAGGGCAATGTCTCAATTTGATGCCATGGAGTCTGAGCTAAGTCAGTCAGAAATGCAGTTTCGTCAAAATGTTTAAAGTTCCTATAAGTAATAAATTTCTGATCAGGTTTAGGTGTCTTATGAGACAGTACACAATAGATCAAGTCATGCCCAGAAATAGCCGGGACAGCAACCTGACCAAAGTGAACTACCTCATTTGGGTCACTGACTACTAAGAGGTCGATGAGAGTATCAGATTCGTTTGTATGATGAGTTGGGTCAAGTGGTAAGATAGTCATGTTAAGGCAGCGAAAAGTGGTTGTCAACTGATAATAGTCGAAGTTGTGGTTGGTCATGTTCAAGTCCGTGTTCATGTCGCCCATAACTAGTATACGACTGTAGAAAGGCATGAAGGCTAGTAGAGCATTTTCAAAATCTAGGAAATGGCCTATTTTTGGAGGTCTATAGCATATACCAATGAGTAATTTGTCTGAGCTACTAAAAGATAATTCAAGTATCATGAATTCAGGTTTGGCTGAGTATTCTTGTTTTGATGTAGTTAATATTTTTGTTTTTATCCCATCTTTAACAAATAATGCAACTCCCCCACAAGCTTTATTCAAACGATCGTTACGGAAAAGATTATAACCAGGTAATGCGACTTGCGAAGAAGGTATACTGGGCTTTAAAAATGATTCTGAAATACCAATAATATGAAAATTTTGAAAACGAAAAATTGCTCTAAGATCATCTATATGACAGCTAAGGGACTGAACATTAAGATGAGCTGCTTTAAGAATTTTGTTAAAGGGCTTGAGCTCATTATACAATAGAAATCCAGTGTCATTATAGTCATTATTATTAATTATTGAGGGCGAGCGAGCTGAATTGTCAGTACGGGGTATCAATAGAATAGCCAAGAAGCATGAGACCAACCGTAGAGCAACACGTGACAGTGAGAGTGATGATGATGGTGATGATGATGATGATGATGATGATGATGAAACTAAGCCTAATTGAAATTTTAGAGTCTCTAAAACAGGTCATCAGCGTCGGGCTGATAACTTCGGCTCCTATGATATTATATACAATAAATAGCAGCATTGATTGTGTAGCGCGCTGTTTCACATCGGTCACAAATGGGGTGTTCACCGTATTATAAACAATCTCAAATGTTGGAGTTCATCATTTAACAATTTTCAAGGAAATTTAGTTGATGTTCCATCGCGATTTAGTTGAATGTTCAGTTTTTGTCGAAATAACATATCCAAGATGGGGGGGGGGCTGCTCAGGGAAGTAACTTCTGAAGGGTAGTGGAGGAAGACGTCTCTCGAGCCAGACGATGGGAGTGGAAGCAGACGAACTTTCTGTCACTGAGGTACGGTAGCATTCCAAGGAGATTTCTGCGATATGAGCTGTAACGAGAGAGCAGAACGGCAGAAAACGACAGAAAACCAAAAATTATCTGATAGAAGTAAAGGGTATAAGAAGAAGGAGTAGTGTGGAATAGAATAAGAGATACAGTCACATCGTAAAATATAGAGATGGAGTGAGTGAGATGTAAACGTTATAATAAGAGAGAGCGACTACTCAGTACTATAAAGTGAATAGAAAGGTGAATGAATAAACAGTCAAAACTTTGTGAAAGAGAGGGAGTAGTTAACTACTATTGAGTGGTAGAGGGTGAACGAAGACAGTAGTACGCATATGAACAAGAATAGTGGATGGGTGAAGTGCGAGAGAGGTTGAGTGAAGGAATGAGTGAGTAAGTGGGAGAGAGGAAGAAAGTGAACGAAAATAGTGAAGAACAAAAGAAGTGTGAATAACAGTGGTGTGAATGAGCTGAGCTATAGAATAGTGGAGAAAGGAGCTAACGAAAAAAGAGCTATTCTTATTAGAGGGAAGAATGGTTTAAAGTAATATTGATAGGACGGTTAAAAATGGAATGATGTATGGAATGGTGTGATAGTGAGGAAGGCAAGAGATGACAGGAGGATAAGATATTAATTATTCATGCAGAACGACCAATTACGTAGTAATGTAAGCAATAGCACAAAAAAGAACCGAAGTACATTTCTAAGATAGCAACAAAGGTGACAATCAGAGTTGAGATATAAAATCCCAAACTATTGTGCTATATTGAAAAGTTATTTTGGCAGTGACTCAATTCAATATAATGATGTACTTATTAAAGGTTTATTATTATATATTATTAAAGGTTCATTTCTAGATAATATGCAATTTCGGCAGATACTATGATTATGATCAGGACAAGAATGAATCCATCAGTACCTATACCCTATCCACGATCACCCGAGACGAAATAAAGAAACCCCCTGCATGTACAGGTAGCTATCTTTGTTGAAGCTTGAGGAAAAGCCAAGAACTGTGATTAACTACAGCTGTTCGACTACAGCCGACCGTCGTATTAAGTAATACCTCCCTTTACCCGCACACACGCGCAAAACGTTTGTTCACCCCGCCCCAAGCGATCGCGAACAGGGCATAGTTGGAGACACAAATCAGGCAGGTCAATAAGATAATCGTTATTTGTAATATTAGCCCATGAAATTTATTAGTGATGCTATGGTCTAAAAATCATAACTGACATAGAATCGATGAATTCACGCTCATGATATTAGATTATTTAAATTTGAGTTATAATAGAAAATAATTATAGATTAATCAATTTCTACAGAAGTTTAAGGTTTAACTGTGCAACATCGAAACTTGTCAAATCAGAGAATAATTTTGTGAAGTTAATTTGTGAATTTTGTAAAGTTATTTTGTAATTTCTCAAAGCTAACGTGAATTTTATCAAAGAGACGTGAGTAGTAGATGACCAAAGTACATATCTTGTTATTGATCATGCAGATTGAAAGGTTATATTTTATGGATGACCCTGATAATTTCAAGCCCTATAAATAAATGTATTTCGGTGAAGCTAGAAAATGAACGGTAAATACGTAATCTGATTATGTCTGCTTATATTACCGTATATTAATCTGAAATATATTGAAAACTCAGTAAGGTTGGGAAGAGGTTCAATAATGTAAAATTACTTACCGATTAAAAATAATATACAGTTAAATAATACATTTTCAAAATAACTAATATATAAATAATAAAAAAATTAACTGTTGATGATATTAGTGTGCTGCTATTATTTTATTGGTGGGTTGAATGTGTTAATTAAATATTGTTAGTTGGACAATTCTTACAACTTCGAATGAACTCACCCAGACTTATTGTAACCGATGGATAATGTGACAGGCGCTCACTGGAGGTGGAGATGCTCGATGCGTTCCGCCGTCCGGATGCGTCGCGTTGGGCCCTCTCCAACGGCGAACTTTATACGACCATCGCTGGTCCACGTATTCTTCACGCCGTACATGGTGGCGGCAGCGTTGAGTAGGGCCAGACGATGTCGGGTTAGATCCTCCCTGATGACAACGCCAGTGCCCGCAAGTTTCCGTTTAGCTTGGAAGACCCGCTGCCGTACCCTGTAGCTGCTGAATCGAACAATTATCGGGCGAGGTCGGTCCACCGTCGGATTTGGGCCCCCCTTCTTTGCCTTGTTCTCGAGGCGTCCCACACGATGAGACCTGTGGATGTCATCCAAAGGCAATTTAATGGCAAGTTTTTCGTCAAGGAGTTTCAGTACAATTTCATCGGTGTTTTCCTTGTCGCATTCTTTAATGCCGAACACCCGGAGAGAAGTACGGCGGCCATATTGCTCCAGGTCATCCACTTTGAGCTCGCACTCTCGTTCGACATCTGCCAGCCTCTCTTTGAGGATGGCATTTTCGGATTTGAGGTCGTCCAACTGCGCTTGGAATGTACGAAGGGCTTCGGCGACCGCCATGCTCACTTCCTCCCTTATTTTTAGAAGGATTTCTTCAGCCAGGCTAGAGGTCGTTGCCCCTGCTTGGACGGTCGAGCGAGATACATTCTGCCTTGGGGTTGACTGGTTCGTCGCTTTGCCACCACGACCCATTGTTTGATGAACAGTGGAAGATAATACAAAAGGCGAAGAGGAAGCACAAAAGCAAACACCGAACGAAATTTTAATGTTACACTGAAACTGCCACGTGGTAATAAATGTATGATGAGAGATGAAGACTATAAAATTTTGATGAAAATCAATTCTGAAAATTATTGTAAAGTTTATTCAGCTTGGATGAAGCAGATGAGAAGCAAGGAAGACTTTATCATTTTCCATATAGATAAATATTCTTACTTCTGGAAGCATCTTGAATTGATTATCAATATCTATAAAAGCGAAATGGCACTGACTGACTGACTGAATCATTCATTCATTCATCCATTCATTCATTCATCAGAAGAACTAAAAATCCACTAAACCGAATGCGTTCAAATTTGCAAATTTACATGGCAGGCATGTTCATTTGGACGTTTGGACGCGCGCTAAGAACGGGTTTAAAAAACTTTTCAAGGATACTCAAAATATTTGAGTTTTTCTATAGTTTTTCGGCGTTCTCTAAATTTTCTCGAGAACTAATTGGTAGAAAGTGTTGATATTTGGTGAGCAGGTTCAGATAAGGTCTAAAAATGTTGTGTTCAAATATTTTTGGAATTCGTTCAAGATTACGCGAGTAATCAGGTTTTCAGTAATCAATTGTAGATATATTGTGGGTTGCATACCTTTCGCCTTGATAGCACCAATCCTTACTGTAAATCCAATGGTTTAGCGAGATTATTAGATAAACTTATTTGGAAGATATTTAAGTTTCAAACTAAGTCCGATATACTTCCCAAGGCTACGCTCAATATTAGCGTTTTACTATTTTTTCGAATTTCTCTTGAATTTTTCAAGAACATGAAAATGTTGAAATTTGGTAAGCAGGTC
This sequence comes from Sogatella furcifera, assembly GCA_017141385.1. Lineage (NCBI taxonomy): Eukaryota > Metazoa > Arthropoda > Insecta > Hemiptera > Delphacidae > Sogatella > Sogatella furcifera. Next base: position 29,545,891 of record CM029546.1, read on the forward strand.
CAGATTAGGTCTAGAAATGCTGTGTTCAGTAAATTTCGAAACCGTTCCGGGGCTACACCTGAAATAAGGTTTTCCAATGTTTGGAACATAGACTTTATTTAGCAAATAAGTATTTTTGCTTATTTCTCGGAAACTACTAAACTAAATACGTTCAAATCATATACCCAGGTTGAGCTGAGGTGATAGAACAACTAATTTAGAACGATTACCCAAAGAACCCTGTAAAGTGATATGAATGGAATTTCTAAGCGAGCGAAACGAGCCTATTTGCTCAGCTGACACTGAAAGGGGATTTGCAGACGAGCGAAGCGAGCTTGTTTTACTCATTGACACTGCTGGTACTGTCGGGGGTCCCTGGCTAGGCGGAGAAGGCGAGCGAAGCGAGCCTGCCGGCTAGTCCATAATAAAAATAATAAAATAGCATCCAATATTTTATAGAACAAGAAAGAAAAATATGTATTCAAATGTTGAAATATTCAAGGGAAATACTTTCATAATACGAACTCCGTCAAGTCTGAATACCAAAATGTGAATTTCCAATAAACATATCTAATCAATTTATTAATAATTAATTCTGAGTATTTGGTATCAGTTCAACCAGAATACTTGTAATTCCCAAATCCCCAGTTATGATACTGGATTATGTATTTGTAAGCTCCTCTCAATAAGCTCCACTTGTCACGATGATTAATGGGAGCGGATGCAAATTATTCATTGTAGATGACTTGCAATAAGACCCGATTAGAGTTGCAGGATGTTACCCAGCCGAATTATGTTCACAAAGCAGTAGTTCTGATAGTGGAGTTGGGTGCTTTGATGATGCAGCTGTTGCCTTCAGTTCTATCCAGCAATTGCTTGGATCTACGATTTAAGTTTGAACAGCCATGACGAGGAAGTTGAAATGACAGTGGCCTCTTGAGTCTGCTAAGAGCATTAGATCATCTACAACTACAATTGCTTAGCAGATAAGACAACAGCAATTAAACTCCTTTGATTGTTCACGCAAATCGGGTTTGGAACGTTTACACAAACTGTAGATGGCCTAACTTGCTTTGGTATGTGCCATTGGAATAGGAAACTTTGAAGACAGAACTTCTCAAAAGAGCAATTAGAATAGATCCTGGACTTTAACAACCTTGAAATACAGTTTTCGATTCAGTTCAAAGGGCAAATTTCCTGATTCAGTTCAGGTACATAATCCAGTGCTTATGATCAATGGGTCTTAAATATGATTAGAACAATCAAAGAGAGGGGTCTGACATGACAGTCTCTTATCATTTCTAGAATGGATGGTGATCAACTAAACATGAGATTTCTCGGAAATGTTTCCTAGTATTGGATCTACCAAATTTTGATCTTACATCAAGTAGTGTAATTGTTCCTCTTGAGTACTCCAGAAATGCACAGAAAAAGTTAATAATTACAGTCGGCTCAAGAGTTTGAATCAGCTTATCATTTTACCAGTGCTCATTGTTTGATTAATTTATATTGAGCTATGCATAAGTTTTAGTACTAGTAAGTAATAATTTTAGTTATTCGAAGATTTATTGGTAATTTGGGAAACTGAGATCTACTTCCGTTTTGATTGTATACCGGTTGGTTTGAATGATAAAACTATTCATTTGAGTGGGAATCGGCGTGATTAGAAGTTTCAAGCTCCTGTATAGTGCAATCCCTTAGAATTATTAAATCTCTACTTCATTCTATAAAAACCAAAAATTATTATCCAATGAAATGGAGTAGCTATGATGATAAGGTTATCGCCTAAAACAAGGACAGTGAGATGATTGAAATATTGCATAGTCTTTGGGAAAGAGTTAATTCAATAAGAATAAACACTCATAGGCCTACAAGCAAATAAGTTTTTCAATGGGAGGAAGCTCTAGAGAATGGAGCAGGGATGATGTCTTCGAAACTCCCTCTTGGCGATTGTTTTAACATTGGATTTTCTGTGGACGAGTAACGAAGTTTGGCCGAGATTGTGGTGGCGGCCGGATGATATTGGAGAGATGATTGGTTGGAAAGAGAGAGTTAATGATGAATGGAGGGAGAGAAAGTGTGCGAAGGAGAAAAGATGTCGCCAAGCCGAAGGTGAACGGACGGACGAACGGTCACCGGATATTGCTTCTTCAACCTCATTCCATCTGCATGCTAATACAGCGCCCCTGGCGACTACCACCACCCTCGAGGTCCTTGCGAGCCCTTCAAGTCTGCCCTGCACTCGCCTGATAACCGCCTCACATTCACCTTTCCACTACATACCAAGCTTCAAGAGCTTCTAGCACCATATCCTGCCTGTTCCCAGATGGAATCTCAGACTAACAACCCATATAGTGAAGTACCAAATATTTGCACTGATCACCAACATTGTTGTAACGATAAGATTTAACCTTGATGCTCTTGTTAGTCTTATCAGAACCTAGGCCCATTGTTATGTGCTAAATGTTATTGCAAGTCTTAGATTTGAGCCTAATACCACTTGATAAACTCGAAACATGCCTGAAACTCACTTTATTTTGTGAAAATTGGTGTTCAACCACATGTATCATCCATATACCATCCTGTTTAAAAATACCATAATGACCAACACTCTCTAGCGAATCTCATGAAGACACAAACCTTGAAAACTTTAAATATTACACGTTCGAACCTTTCAATATTACTCCTAGCTTTACAGAGGCTATCTTGAGGTAGTCAATTCTTTTCATTATTTTGTAGTTTGTAGTTGGATATGAGGGGGATGAAAGTGCAGCGAGATATCACGTTTGAAGATCTCACATCATTTCAGTGTGAAGGTTTTCAGTTTTGGTCTCTGTCGGTCGTTATCTGCCGGGGACAGTGTCACAACGTGAATCAGCCTCTTTTAAGCCGTCGTGGCGACCGTGCTGAGACATGACTGCAGCTTTTCGCAGTCGAATGCCTCTCGCAATTTCCCAACGGAATAACGATTTCCCTCAGTGTCAGTCTCCCATCCCCCCTCCACCCTGCAAGGGACGGCCTTCTATTCCGGCGAGGATCAATGCTCTAAACGGAGGTTGGTTACCGGAACGCTCACTGGTTGTCCCTAGTTATTCATGTGACACAAACCAACAACCACACATTCATTTCAGATTTAGACTATCAAGGCGGATCTCGTCTTGTTAATATTCAAAGCGGGCGTCTCCTGACAGCCTTCATTAACTGGTAAAAGCTCATCAACTCCACCAATTTATAGTTAGATATTTGAATAGTCCAATGCGTTATCTTGAACTCACGTCAGCCCTGGTAACTTGAATGTCACAAACAGACCCAATCATGGATTATTTAAATTTTTCCGTATTGTTGAAGTCGATCATATTCTTTGAATACTAATTTAGATTGCATTCTTGAGTAGATTGATAAATTATCTATGTATTCTTTTTAACAAATTGAAGTTATAAGATGGATTGGCCTGAATTGAAAAAAATAACATCTACATCTACATCTACATTTATTTATTCACAAAAAAAAATGCATACAGGCATGGAAACAACAGGCTTTGATAGCCCAAAACTGTTTCCAATTCAGTATTACGAATTTAAAGTAATAATAATATGTAGGTAAAAGTAATAATATATAAAAAGTAATAATAAAATTATGTTATGTTTATTATTATTTTTGAACTATCATCTACAGACAGGTCAAACAAATCATGCGTCACCGACCACGTAGGCGCCAACCCTACCCCGACACGCGCGCACAATCGAATCAACCGACCCACCAAAGATATCCAGACCAACACAGCTCACATTAAATAGGCGCTGCATTCTTTCAATTGGTTCATAATAACCATAGTCTGTTCTGCAGAAAGCAACTGTAAATGTATGATGAGATCTAGCAGTCGAACGGGGAACATGAAAATTAATCAGTGATAGGAGGGAAGGACTGTCTACTGCACCATTCACCAGCTTACATAGAAAAGTAATGCCATGCATATCCCTTCTAGAAGTCAGCGAATATAATTGAAATTGTTCTCTGAGACCAGTTACAGAAAAATCAAATGGACATACAGTTTTGAATTTAATCCAGTACAGGTATCTCAGGAATCTGTTCTGCACTCTTTCAATATCATGAGCCGTGCCGGTCCGGTAAGGTGACCAAACCACTGAACCATATTCCAATCATATATGCATTGGTAGTATTATATAATCCAATGTAAAAACTCTCACGAACTGTTCTCTTACATGGATGTTTCAAAGTAAATAGTGTAATTAAATTTCTAAAGCATTCAACTATCGTCCTCTAGAGTTTCTGTATATTCACGAACTGTTAATCTCAAATCTCCTCCTAACTGATAATCTAGATATTGACTAGGGCTCCGTAAAGACAAGGTGGGCAAGGAAGCATCTGCCATTCGTATCATTCTTAATGGATCTATGCTAATCTATCATGATATAGAGCCTTAGTATTGACGAGACAAATATTATTTTCTTCTCTTAGTAAATTATTATCGGATATTTTCAAGTACTTTGGAGGAGATGAATGCTCGTTAAAGTCGATCATATTCTTTGAATTATAATTTAGATTGCATTCTTGAGTAGATTGCCTGCTATATGCAAAGCGATATTCTGAATACATTGAGGCATATTTGAATACATTGTATTTAGAAACGTTTGATAATTCTTAACTTTCCATTTTTTCTCAGCTTTCAGGATTAGAAAGTTTGTTGTTTCTCAGCTACACTTTTATTATTTCAATTGTTTGAAAAAAGATATTGATCCTGTTGAACAAAAATCACTATACTCCGTCCACTGAGTGTTCAGACCTTAGCTCCTCCTCCGAGGTTCTACGTCATGATCCAACCAGCTCACGAGCGGTCGTAATTGCCAGGAACGTTGAAACTTCTAATCGATATTGGAACTTCAATATCAAATTTTTGAGTGGCCTTAGAAATATTGATGTCATTATGGTGTTCGGAAAAACTTACATCCTTCTAACATCATTATGAATATCACTTGATAGAACTATTATACTTTGTAGTACGGTAGTGTGTAGTTGGATGAGTTTGAAATTCCCGGGTTGAATTGAGCAGTCAAAATAATAGACTAATAACAGTATTATGAAAGATAGTTTGATTGAACATAATCTTTCATAATACTGTTATTAAACAGTAATAAATTAGTCTATTATTTTGACTGCTAAATTCAATCCGGGAATTTCAAACTCATTCAACTACACACTAACGTACTACAAATTCAAGTATATAACCTAATCTAAAGTTTAAATATGCAAGAAATTAATCTCATTAGTGTATGTATTTCGAATTGAATAAAACCAATACTTTTTATACGGATTATGTTGTTTTATTGGAGTTGAAACAAAGAACAAAACATAGCCGCTCAAAAATCTTCCATGAGAAGTTTGAATTATGTAAATCAGCTGACAGAGTGCTGGCACATAAACTTTGATAGATTCCCTGAAAAGTAAAAGGCTTGCGTTTCCCAGATTTTCACAACATGACTGTGACCTAAAAAGTAACAGCTGCAGCATGATGACCTTACTTGCCATTGGCTGAAGCCGCCTGCAACGTCAAAATGGGGGAGGAGCTTAGGTCCGAACACTCCGTGGACAGAGTATAATCACAGTGGACGTTCTCTCAACTCATGTGAAAGTATTGATTGAGTAGAATACTGTACAAGTAGAACACCGAATTAGTGCTTCAAGTTGCTGCACACAGGAGGCCTAGACCTATAAATTGATTATTTATTATCTGTAGTATCTACGGAACTCATTTGTCATTCGTCCACTGTCGGAATGAAAAGTTCGATTTCGAACGGGTTTCAAATGGAATTCGGACGTTGATTGCATCCGTGCACTCGCACACATACTCGAAGCGCAAATAAAAGCATGTCGGTCAAGATGGATGAGCCCAAATTGAAAATCGAACCGATAAACAAAAATCAGGAAGGTACGCTATTCAGAAAAAATCTCAGCTTAATATGCTATTTCCACGTTTATCGAATATCGAATGCTATTTGATCGTTTTTTGTAATTATCAAATGAATAATGAGAAAAACAGCCTATGAGTTATGAGCAAGGCAGATTGCATTATGGATTGAATAATGATCAAGCTATCATTGTTCTAGAGAAATCAATATTAGATAAGAATGTGTGATGCTCACACGAACAGTGATGCTCGAGAGCTCGAAGAGAACGGTTGAAACGGAGTGGCTGGTTTATCTAGGAGAAAGTTAGATTGCGCATAGCAAGAAGTTTCGTGCTAATATACAGTGCTGTAGTGATACAACGTTACAAACTTGTAAATATGTCGTGTTCGATTTGTTCCAAATCTGTACGTAAAAACTCGTCGGACCTAATTTCTTGTGTCGACTGTGAATTAAATTTCCATATAGGATGTGTAAATATGTCGAAAGATGATGCCGACTTCATAAAGAAAAACAACCAGACCTGGAGATGTGTTAGCTGCTCGTCTTCACGTCGTAAAAGCATGGCTATCCAATCAGCAGTTGAAGAGGGGGAGGTTAGTCTTCAGGACATTGTTGCAATATTAAATACAATAAGTGAAAAACAGGACTCGATGCAAAATAAAATCACTAAGATGGAGAAAGAGCTGGGTAAGTCAATAGAATCGTGTCATGAGGCGATACAAGATCTTACAAGAAAGTTCGACGAACAAGATAAGAAAATCACCAATTGTATTAATGATATTGGAAAGCTCAACACCGAGATACATGGTCTGAGGAAGGAAAACGCTGAGCTGAAGGAACGCATTGAAGATATGGAGCAGTACTCAAGATCGAACATGCTGGAAGTCAATGTTATTCCAAAAAACCCGAACGAGGATGTATCAGAAGTGATATGTAGAATGAGCAAAGCATTAGGACATGAAATAGAAGCAGAAGCGATCGATGTTTGTCACAGATTGAAACAGCGTAATGAAGACCTGCCTTCGCCAATTGTTGTAAAATTTGTGCGTAGAACGGACAAACAAGAAATATTGAAGAAGAGAAAAGTAATGAGACAATTTTCTACTAAATAGATGGGTGTAACAACAGACAAGCCAGTCTACGTGAACGAAAGTCTTGCACCTAATCGTAGGAAGATATTTACCGTGTGAGGCTTCAAAAGGGGAGAAATAAAATACTTGTGGATCAAAGAGGGGAAAATTCTTGCAAGAGAAGAAGAGGGAGCAGCAGTCATCGAACTTAAGAATAGTGAGCAAGTGAGAAAAATGGTCATGTGTCTAGTGCAGCCAGATAAACAATTAGTACTGAATGACAATACTGTAGCCGAAAATACAAACGTCAACAAACCAAGTGATAACTAGCAGAGAAACATTAATTCTACATCAAAACATACGCAGTCTACGCAGTAACTTCGATTTATTCATTGTTCAACTGAGAGAACTGAAAAGGAACCCGCTACTGATAGTGTTAACAGAGATTTGGATTTTAGAAAATGAGATAAGCTTGTATCAGATAGACGGTTATTCAGTGTATGGTAACTTCAATCACAATTACAGAGCAGGAGGAACTCTAATCTATATTAGTGACAAGATATCATTCAAAACAAAGACAGTTGATTTCATTTCAGCAGACTGTGTATCAATAACTTGTTTTTATAATAAGTTTGAATTTCAGATGATGGCTGCTTATAGGCTACAATCAATCTCACCTAAAATATTTTTAAACGAACTTAACTTATACTTCGAATCAATATTCAATGATAATAATATTAGTAATGAATCTCCCTTCTTTTTTACCGGTGATATAAATTTAGACCTTTTTTCAAACAACAAAATTATCGATGACTACCAGTATCTGCTTAATAGTTTTGGCTTTGATTCGCTAAATACAGAGTACACCCATAAATCCAGACTATCAAATTCCTTAATTTCTTTATTAAATATGGCAAAAACAGATCAATAATGAATAAAATTAAACTAATTCCAGAAGTATTACACTTAGATATAACGGACCATAGTACTATACTGTTACAAACGGAAGGTTTAGACGTTAATACAGATACAGTAGATAAAAACAATGTAAACCTAATCAATTATGATAAGTTGAATAACATTCTAGCTTCTATAGATTGGAAGGAAAGAATGCCTGTGGATGAATTATCTGTTGATAATGGATGGAAAAATTTGATTGATGTTTTGAGAGGTGCTATCGAGGAATCAAAAGAGTCATTTCCTACAAGAGATGATACAAAACAAAAGCTGAGATCGCCTCGGATAAATAGCTATCTCGTAAATAAGATTAACATGAGAAATAATCTATATAAAGAAGTCATAAAAAATCCCAATAATATCGAGTTGAAGCAGAGATATAATATTTTTCAAAAAATAAGCTACGGAATAAATTGAGGAAGGAAAAACAATATTATTATTCTAAACTGTTCAGTGAAATTCAGGGAAACACTAGAAAGACATGGAAAACTATTGATAATTTAATAGGACTAAAGAAAAATAAAGTACCACTCAAAGTAATAATTGATGAACAAGGGAATAGTATTAATGATAACAGTGAAATTTCTAATTTGTTTAATTCATATTTTCTTAATGTTGTTGAGAAAATGAATATTAAATCTAATCAGAACGGTGCATATTAGGAAGATATTAAAAGAGCGTCTAAGATAAAGTTTCATACAGATCACCAACTAATTCAATTTTTCTTACGCCAACAAAAACCAGAAGAAATAATAAGTATAATTAAAAATCTGAAAAACAAATCATCAGCTGGTTTCGATGGAATTACCACTAATTTGATTAAGAGAACCTATAAGCATTATATAAATGTACTATCTGATTTAATTAATTCAAGTATTTAAAGAGGAGAATTTCCATCTATATTCAAACATAGTGTAGTTATCCCTATTCCGAAAAAAACAAATTGTAAAAACATAGAACAGTTCCGCTCAATTTCACTATTACCGGTCTTTTCCAAAATTTTAGAGAAAGTATTTAAAATTAGACTAGAAAACTTTTATAAAATTAATAATTTTTTCAGTGATAATCAATACGGTTTTAGAGGGGAGGAGTACGGAAACAGCAATTAAGAAACTTGTATCCAAGATTAATGACAGTTTTAGTGATAATAAAAAATGTGCAGCTCTATTCCTCGATATTTTCAAAGCCTATGATGCAATTGATAAAAATATTCTGTTGAAAAAGCTTGAAATTTCAGGGGTTAGAGGAATTGCCAACAAATGGTTAAGGAGTTATCTGTCAAATAGGAGTCAGAAAGTCAGGATAAACGACACATTGAGTGAGCCTGGTGACATTACAATAGGAATACCACAGGGGTCGGTGCTTTCAAGTACCTTATTCCTGGCTTTTATAAATGATTTGACGGATGCTGACCTACAAGGAGAAATTATATCTTTTGCTGACGACACAGCCATATTTTACTCTGCAAAAAGCAATCAAGAGCTGGAAAATAAGCTAAAAGAGGATCTAAGGCACCTAAGATGGTGGTTCTGTGAGAATAAATTAACTATTAATGAGAACAAATCTAACATACTAAAATTTAAATTAAAAAACACAGATCAAAATTTAAATAACATTCTGCTTTCACACAATGGAATGCATGCATGAAGGGGAAAATATAATGTTATGTAACTGTGAGGTGATAGAACAAACACAGACGGTTAAGTATTTAGGTCTTATATTAGACGACAGGCTCACGTGGTCAGATCATGCGCAGAAGATAAAAAATGAATTATAAAATGTCCTAAAGTAGTGTTGCTGCAACTTTATCATGCACTTATTGGTTCAAGAATAGATTATGGATTAATATGTTATGATAGTGCGTACAATGTTAATATCAAACCTGTGATTACAGGCCAGAAACATATAATCAAAATTATTTGTAACAAACCCCTACGATTCAGCTCCATGCAGCTCTTCAGAGAATTATCGATATTATCTGTAAGGCACTTATTCTTGTATAAGTTGATTCTTGATTTTTTCGAAAATCATTTATGTAATAATCGAACGAAAATAAGAATAAACCTCAGAAACTCTCAAAACATTAATCTTCCAGAACCTCGACTAGAGCATTCCAGACGAAATTTCAAGTACATAGCTATAAAAATATACAATTCACTTCCCACATTCATAAGAGAAATAAAGTCACATCACTCGCTTAAGAAAAGTATTAAAAAATTCATATTACAAATAGACAACGCAAACTATGTTTTTGACAAACTAAGCTAATTCTATAATTAAAATAACAGCACTTGAGAATGATATAAGTTTTTCTTTTTTAAAAAAGGTTCAATGAATAAAAAATATAATACAAGAAAAGTAGCCACCACTCATTAAGATACCATTTAATGTTAGTATGGGTATGCGTGTGTATGCATGTGTGTGTGAAAGTGTGCATGAATGAAAGTTTCAATAAACTTGTATTAGAAATAATTTATTGAAGTGTTCCCACTCAGGATATCCTATAGGGAAACACATATTTGATAAGAATAGAATGATTTGTATTTGTGATTGATTTCTTTTGTTGTTTAATAAATTTGAATTTGAATTCAACTTCCTTAAATATTCACATTTATCATTCACTATGATTTGAATTTAGGTCCAAATGGAGAAGGTTTCCTTGTTGTATTCAATAATTGGGTCCAAGAGCCAATAGATGGTTTATGAAAATTAAATCATCAAGTTTTAATAATATTCATTAGAAAATTTAGAAATAAAGTGTGACCACAATATTATTGCATGTGAAGCGTATTCTTTTGTGTAAGCCTCCTGGATGAACTCATATTTTAATCGAAAAATCCAATTTTCAACGTATTATGAAAAATAGAAGTTTTCTACATCATTCAAATTTGAATTGGCCTATTTGCAAAGACAAGAGAAACTTATTGAATGGAGTGCCAAGAGAATCAGGAAATTCTATTCGTTGTATAGATAGATAATGATAATCATTTTATTATTGTTCTCAATATTAGGATAGAGGTGATATAAATATTCACTTCGTATATGAGGATACTTGAGCACACAAAATTATTATCATTAGCTTTTCAGTATACTCGTAGTTTCCACTTTTCTTGTCACCTGGTTTACTAAATCAGCGTCATTGAAATCATCAATCCAATGTATAATGATGAATTATTCAAGAGAGACTGTAACAGTAATGTTTGTGAGTTTTGACGGCGGCTTTCCAAATAATTTGTAAGCGTTCGCTAACAATATTGCCCACTATTGAAAACAAGACTCACTCGTCCTCGTACAATCTATACCCCACACTGCTTCAATCTTATTCCTTCTTGATTCGCGTTCAGCAGACATATTGAAATTTTGCCAGAACAAATGAATGGCTTTCTCGCTGTCTCCTTGGCTCGCCATCTAAGATGAGCAACCAACGAATGAACGGATATTCGGCACCATCAGCTTCTTCTTTTTCTTTATCTCCACCCTCATTTATTCTTGTTCTTACTCTGCTTCGTCTTATGCTTATTTCTTTTCCTCAGCTTATTTCTTTTCCTCAGCTTATTTTTTCTTGTTATTCTTATTCTCTTTTTCAATATGTTTTCCTCTTCTTCTTCTCCTTTTTTCTTCTTCTTCTTTTTCCTCTTCTTCTTCTTCTTCTTCTTCTTCTTCTTCTTCTTCTTCTCCTTCTTCTTTTCCTTCTTCTTTTTCTTCTTCTTCATCCTATCCTTGTACTTCTCCTTTTCCTCATTCTTCTGCATTGAATGTATTCCCTCTTTTCCTATCCTGTCCTCTTGCTCCTTCTTTTTATACCGTTTTTCCATACCACATTTTATCTCTCCGTCTTTCTACATTCTTATCTTCATGCCTCTCATACCACTTTCTTCTCTGCTCCTTATATTCTTCTCTCCCACAATTTACTCCTACTCCTTCTCATCTCTTGAAACCTTTTCTCTTCAACGCCAAGCAGTCGCGATTGTCACCTTCTCTTGGAAGAATGAGTTCTTGTTATCCTCTTTAATGTGGGATACCCGGTTCAGCGTTGAAGGAGGTTAGTAATAGTAGTAGAATAGAAAAAGACGAAGAAAGACAAGAAGAAAAAAGATAATAATAGGGAGAAAAACAAAAATAGCAAATTCTTGAAAGCGTCTTAAGATGAGAAGAAAAATGAGCGCCGAGCGAAACAAGTGAATAGCCTCACCCACCCCTTCCTGGCACCGACTTTAATCTCGGATTTCTTCAGCTGAGCACTCCGAAGTGAGCATTTATTTCATTAGAACGAATGAAATATTGCGGAATATTGCGCACCGCAAGTCAACTCCCAATTCTCTTCCATGCATTATGAACGTAACATTATTGTTACAAGTCTTATAAATCTTCTATCTTAGTATTTATCTAAGATTCGGTTTCTCGTACCATGGAAAAAATTGTTTCATAAATCTTCGACTCAGACGAAATTTTATTAGTTCTGCTATTACTGTTGAATGTATCTTGGAAATAACAGAATTCTTACTCCAAGTTTTTTATTCTAAAAAATTTTTTTTTTTTAATACGGTACTATTGCTATCTAGTCTTGAGACTAGTTCTAAAAGTAATAAGCATAAATTGTTGAATCTCCATGTAGCTATTTGCTTGTTTTAAGAGATAACTTTGATACTTTTGTCCTTTCTTATCGTCCCAATTCAAAATATTCATTGTTATACTGGAAATGAGCATATTCAATTTTTTCTGGAAACAAAAGTGAGTTTCCGTTTATGTATACAAAATAAGTTATAGGGAATTTATTCAAATAACTAGATCATATTTTTGAACTGGCATCTTTAAACAGCCAAGTTTTAGTGTTTTCCTGCTAATTCTTGTATTTTCAATGAAGAATGGATGAATTCCTATTTTAATCTACAATCCTATCACGAATAGAATACTCTATGAGTGTAGACTAATTCAAAAGTGAAGGTAGCTAGGTTTTAGAGAAGTCTCATAAGCAAATAGAAGTGGTTGAGAATGGAGTGAATAAGCTTTTTTTGCATCCAAGGTTGATAGACGTCTCTGGATACCGTGATTTGTATCGATTGTATCGATACTGCATCAATTTAATACGAATATTGGAATAAGCTTGATACGAGAACTATAAACACAGATATCAAACTAATATACGAATATACTTATTTGAATTTTCCCACAGATTCACATTCAGGATACAGTTACATTATAAGGGAATATACAGTTATATTAAGGGAATTTTACAGTTATTCAATTGCTGGGGAAAGTTAAGCCTTGCCTTACTCCACTACTTGAATGTGACTGAACTGAAATATTTTTGTAAATGCGGTGGAAAACATTCTTTCAGCTTGACGTATTCGAATCGTAACTGGCAGTTGCAATAAGATTCTTGAATATATTATACCGTTCTCTTATACTGAGAATTGAAGAAAACTGGAAAACCAAATTTCCCAAACCACTTTATCACCTACTATTCCAATAATTCAGAATGCATGCAACTGCCAGAAATCTTTGCCGAGTGCTATTGATCAATCAAACGTTTGGTGAACATTCACATTAGCGTACTTCCTTCCAAACGAGAGAACTGCTGGAACAAACGAAGCATGCTTCTGAAACTTACTCGACATTTATCAACTTCTCGTGAACGTGGGAGAGTGCATCTGGCGGAGACATAGAATATTCCACCTTTCTTCTCTTCTCTTTGCTCGCGACTTTTTCAAAAGCAAGGTAAGGTAAAGTCTGCGTTCGCTTCACAGACAAAGTGGAGATTCACTCCCGTTTTATTAATATTTAATTTCTTATTCGTACACATCAATATACTTGTACGTTCAGAAATAATTCCAATTCAATCACTGTGTCTGGAGCAGAATTCTTTTGAATCCCTTCAATAATATATGTTTACTTTTCCAATAATACGCAATTCATTCCTATACTATGCTGAAAAATAATTCAATTCAACCGAAGTTCCAGCTAATTTTATCAACAATAATTAGCAATGAAATTCATTCGATCACTTCATTTCGAGTTGTTCCATTAATCCAGTTTTCAAAAATAATTATACTGAAGTTATGCACGATATAACTCTCCACAATTTCAAATTAAAATTCTTTCTTCCTCCTCCTTCTCCTCCTCCTCCTTCTCCTCAATATTGTGCTACAGTTATTTTCTTCTCCCTTCCTCTACAATAATCGTGTAGAATAAAAATAATTTGCATCTTACATCGTTCTTCCACTGTTTTTTGTTCATAAGAGAGTATTCATTTCATTATTCAATACAATTATCCATGATTAAACCATGATCACCCATGATTTTATTTTTATCCAATTGGTATTGATTTCATCGGGATTATCAAATCCGGTATCTCCGTATACCGGTACTAATAATTGTGTATGATTGGTTTTATGAGTCTGATAACGAGATCCTAGGTTGTTGAATAGCACACAGCCTCTCACAAGAGAGACATTCACTATCCTATTCTGTATAGAGATCGAATCAAGCCCTTATTAGTGCCAACAATATACACTTTGAATGTAAAGCGGGAAAACAATGCACCTCGAGTTTCAATTACACTCCAGAACAATGCACAGGGTTGAATGGGAGAGGGAAAAATACGAGTTTCTTGTCCCATTAGAGCTATTAAAAATATTTACGACACTGGTTTTGTAGGTGCTCAGTGAAGTCCAGTACCTGCATAGGCTGCATAATTAGATGCAGGTATAGTTCCCAACAGAGAAGCTGGCGACCCATGAATCGCTTCCATACACTTTGAGAGTAACAGGAACTCCAAAATAGCTGTAAACCGGCAGGCCGATTGTTAGTCAATCAGGTGTTAACGATAGAACTGTCTTTGGATGTAGCATGCAGGGCCTTGAAAGTAGATTCAGAGTGTTTGAGTAAGTGAAAGGTAGAAAGCAAGAAAGTGTTCGTAGAGTCAACAGAGCTGAATCATTTGCAAGTTTTAATGTTGAGAAGTGAACACAGGCTACAGATAATGCAAGTTTCTTGTTATGTCGATCACAATAAATTATTATTATGACATCAACCATAGCTTCCTTCCACGGATACTAAAATACAAACGTATTCTAGTATCCCTAGTATCCATGCTTCCTTCAATATAGAAAATTCCTGGCCTGGCCTAATAGAATGGAAATATTGCTCCGTAGGTGCAGTCTGCCAAGCAAAGAAGACATTCTTGCAAGATGAGAAAATGACACCAGCTCGGTCAATTTTGGTTCAAAAATTATAAATTTACTGCACTGGCGGCTCGTGCCCACGAAACAGATGAAGTGCTGTACAGTAAAAGATACGAGCACTTCACCTGTTTCGTGGGTACGAGCCACCAGTGAAATTTAGTCCCAATTTGTAAAGCCGGATGTTTTTCACTCTTTGAGTAGTTGTGAAATTGATGTTGTGGATGTTTTTCATAATTTGATAACAAATTAATAATTTTTGAACCAATATTGACTGAGCTGGAGTGAGTCTTCTTCAGTCGCGTAACGTACACCATCGCAGCCCCCGCGGCGCGGGGGGGGGCCGGGGCTCTGGGGGGCCCGGGCTGGGGCCCAAATATAAAATATATGTTTCTTGAAATGAATCACCTAGGATTCTAGGGGGTCCGGGTTAGAACACGAAATGGTATATTACATAATTTCTAAATAAATAAAATTGAAGTATCGATTTACCAAGAAAAGCATGATTTCTATTTTGGCAAATACTGTCATAAGCACTAATGTGGTTTGAGAAAGAAATAATTATGCATCAACAAAACAAAGTTAGTGTTGTTCAAATAGGCCTATACTTCTTATCGTTTAATTAACCACTGGTAGTGAAGTTCTATTACTATTATTGCAAAATTAGGAATGTTGTTTGCAAATCATTATAATTGAGACAACCGTTGTCCAGACTCAGACTAGACTGTTCAAACAAAACTCATGAAAGTGAATGTTGAGAGTGAATAGCTCCTTATCTTTCTATTTCTTTCTTTGGGTAAACATTAGAGGAAATGAATTATTTTCCCTTTGAATTACTGAGCATGTAGATATAGTGTGGCAGAGTCGTCATTAAATAATATGGAAATGAATGATAATGTAAATATAGCCTACTCAATTCATTATTTCATTCGCGATTCCAATTCAGTTCCTATCAAATCGCAATACTGGATGCACGTTCGTGCCGCAAAATTTGTTAAGTGAAAAGTGATTGAAGTGAGTTGTGTTTGCAATAAAATTATAAATTTTATAATTCAATAAAAATTTTTTTAATAGCTAGCCTATGACTTATGTCTTTGAGGATTTCAATCTATGAAAAATTCACATTTTTAGAGAGTTGAAATTGAGGGAGGAGAGGGGTTAAGAATAGGGGGGGAGGAAAAGGGGTATGATTTTGGAAGAAGGGGCCCGGATTATTTGTTTCTGCGGGGGGGCCCGGTTCGGAAACGTTACGCCACTGGTCTTCTTTGCTTGGACTGACTATACAAACTACCTATATAATGGGGTTGAGTACAGTACAAATCATACAAGTCAGCTTTTTTCTCATTGAAGAATATTTTTCATGACCTAGTGGAAATTCACTTAGAGAATCCTTTTGTGCTTTCTATACTGGGTTGTGATGAAAATCGGTGGAAGTGACTAAATATAAACAATAATTATATTTGAAGATAGCTATGATTTATTACTTACCTGTTAAAACGGCTTATATGTAAATATTTTCAATTCTTTTAAAATGGATCAACCTACCTACATAATGCCTCATATTGAAGGAAGCTATATTTCAACTCAACAGACTACAGTTTCTAGGGAATTAGTAATTAGAATTGTTTTATGTGTGGTAAATTCTCAAAAAAATTTGTCAAGTGACTTTTTTCCCATTATTCAGCTCTATAAAATGATAGATTAGTCGGAAAATATTGATAACTACTTCTATCATACACTAGGATCCCATTTAACCTATATTAGAATGATCTGTGTCTAACATAGGTGGCAAACATGGCATTGTTGAGTGTAGATTCTCTAGAATTAATAGATTAGTTGAGTAATAGAAAATGTGAAAAATAGAGGGGAGTGGTTTCAGGCAATAGCATCAACTTTCACTCATAGTTAACTTGCAATCCACACCAGAATATTGGACTAGCCTATACGTCGGCTGCATACTTTTTCCCCGAGCATTGTGAGTTATATCTATAAAATCACAAACAATGATTGTTTATGATTCAGAAGAAAATCCCAGAGCTGTCTTTGTCACATTAATTCTAGAATAACGCATTCCAAACTCTTTAAAGTTATTCATATTCATATATCTATCTAATGAATTTAATTAAATCTTAGAAATATTGACACATGTTAATTACACCTTTTCAGATGTAATTACAAATTCTCTTAATAAGAAACAACAATTATGTGTGCTTAACTCACCAATCTTGGCTTTGGAAGCAGTAACCAGCAGTAGAGCAGCAAATAGGACTTGAAATAACAGCATGATCTGTAACGAAAAGTGTAAAATTAGTAGGTTCGCAAAAGTAGACTGTCCAAGTAAAGCAGATAATCTGGAAATATGGGTGAATGACTCCAGCTCGGTCAATATTGGTTAAAAAATTACAAGTTTTGTCTCTAATTGTGATGTACAATTCAAGACCAATTTATCATTGTTGAGCCTTCTTGTTTGAAAGTACTCGTAGTATGATAATTGAAATTCATAAATGTTCACTAATTAAATCATCTGGTATAGCATTTATCATCATATAGCATTTCAAATCAGCATTCATTATTTTGATGATCATGCAATTAGAAATGATGTTGATGAAGATAGAGTCGAGACTTATAATTGTTATTGACCCAACATAATGAGTGGTGAGAAAACCGGACGATCTTGCAATAGGGAAAGCGTTCAGACCTGAAAGCTAGCCGACATTTCAATAGGGCCTACCTCTTCATCCCTTGAAAATAATTGGGTCATGAGACTGAAAGTAAGCCCCAACTCCAACATTGTGTACTTGTTTGCCGATTAAGATTAGTCGAATAATCCGCTGAAATTAATTCACGAGTGCTGCCACATAATAACGTTGTTTCCCATATTAACTGCTACTGTTTGGGTTTGGACGTTCAGCTTTAGAATGTGCGGGCGGATGCCTGTGGATTGTGGTGTCCACTTGATCCGATTAAACTTTGTAACCAGGCGATATCTCAATTGCACTCACCCACGTTTCGCATTTTACGTCATAACAAGCTTACTTCAAAAACTGATGGTTCGATCTCACTTTATATTATACTTTTTATTGATTAATAAACCCACACTTTATTTGCAAACATAATTTTCTCTCCCTTGGAAGTCATTTTCAGGAAATATGAACATATTCCTCATTATGTTCATAAAAATGAACTTTAGCAGTGTAGGGCCTACATATTTGATTGGACAGTGGAAATATGACACTAAGCATGTTAAACAAAGTTTCATGACGTAGAAAGTGAATGCGCTAAAATCGACAATCGACAAGCTCATCAATCGACTCTATTTGATTCATTTTTTTTATTGTTTCGAGGTTTTTGGTACTTACATTGTTTTTATTTGAACTCCTCAAATATTGATAGAAGTATACATATAACCAGGAACATCTGGTAAGCTGAAATTTCATCAAATTTCAACATATTTTCTACGCTGTATACTTATTCTTAGAAAGTCTTTTCTCACGACGTTTTATAACTTCATTAAAGTCAAGATTCTATTATCGGCATCAATGTGGAACTTCAAGTACAATATTCAAATGGGGTAGCGCTACTATCAAAAATACCATTTTATGAACGTTTCAAATATCTTTTAACATATTGCAATAAATTATGGTCAGTCTCTTACTCATTTATTCTGTTGTGAAAAAATATATCCAATTCAATTTTGGTTCTGTCAAAATATGACTTTTCTATTGACAATCCAATTTTTCAATGTCTGGTTGCTACCATGATCCAGCGTTTTTGGGTTTTATCGCACAAGCCGTCAAATAAATGATAGTTTCGTTTTAGTACTTCGATGCGAAAAATGTATCAAAGTGCAGATAAAAAGTGATGATTCACAGCTCATTTATTCTATTTAATAGATAAATAGAATTTCTAGATTCTCATTATTTGAATCTGCTCATCTGGAAAAAACAATACAGCTAGCTGTCATATCGTGTATTAAATAGTTATAATTACTCAAATTACATCAGGTTCAGGATTAAATGAATTGGAAAATTAGATCTTGAATCATTTCCAGCGAATAAATTCATATTCGAGGCAATTAAAAGCTCATCAATCGACTCTATTTGATTCATTTTCAACTTTCTTCTAAAATCCAACACACTCTCCCAAAAGCTTTATTAAATATTATAATCAATAATTTGCTTAGATCGATATACAAGTCCCGAGGATACAAATAAAGTATTCTTAGTGAATTCATATACTTCATGAGATCCATTGAGTCCTTGGAATGTCTATGTGTTGATATCTATTTCATCCAATGAAAATGTCTATCCTGGAATGACGCTTAGGCCTATTCTATGCAGCTTTATAATAGAAAAATTTGACAATGAATAATGCTAAGAAGAGCATATTGATCAATCAATAATACCGTTCGAAGAGATAATTTGAGTATCAAAGATATCTGAATGTTTCGATGAATAATTTATTCCACGATGACTTACGAATGATTGCACAAGAAGCATTATTCTCAATTTCAACTTTTTCAGGCCAAATCGTACACTTTTAAAATACAGAGTGACACAGAGAAACTGGAAATTTTCAAGTAACACGTACGTGAATGAAAGGAATGTAATAATTCTTTTATTGCTGGAAATGAGAAGTTGAATAGATGCCATTTAGGTTCCAAGGTTCTAGTTCCCTACAGCTCTAACAAAAAAAGGTCAATTATTATAATTATCTTGAGATGACGACCATTCAAACGTATGATTGTATAAATTCCTGGAAGCGAACAGTGAGATTTTGCACAGCACGTTGAAGTTTCTTCTTGAATCCTTATTTCCAACTCAATAATCATTTTTGAGCTTCACTTTTTAAATAGCCCCACAAGGAAAAGTCACACACAGTGCTTCGACGTTCCGCGCTCAGATTGAAATCTCACTGATAGCTTCCTATCCAGTAACGTACACGTTCGAATGGTTGTCATCCCAAAAACATTACCCATGAAAATTGACATTTTTTGATAGAACTACGAATAGCAACTATTTTACTT
This sequence comes from Sogatella furcifera, assembly GCA_017141385.1. Taxonomy (NCBI): domain Eukaryota; kingdom Metazoa; phylum Arthropoda; class Insecta; order Hemiptera; family Delphacidae; genus Sogatella; species Sogatella furcifera. The sequence continues at coordinate 29,566,031 of CM029546.1, forward strand.
CACATTTTCAGCAATAAAACTGATGATAACATTCCCTTGATTTACGAACGTGTGACTTCAAAATTTCCCGTTTCTCTGTGTCACCCGTACAATCTATAACTTCTCATATCAAAAAGCCTGGGAGTAAATATTATAGGAGCCTATTCATTTTAAACATTGACTGTTGAATTTGGCAATAGATATTAGCCAAGAAATAATAGAGTATTAAATTCACTTGCAATGTATTGAACGTATTGTAGCGCACTCCACAACTGTATTTTTATCATAGATTACAGCAGATCGATTATCTTTCTCGTTCGTTACATATCTCGCATACAGACACAGGGTTGAAATTGAAGAAACTCTCTCGTATTCTCAATAGTTCCTCATAAAAAAGACTTGAGTATTATGCAAATGACTAATTAGCTTTGTGTGTCCTGTAGAACAGCCCTGTATCAAGACAGCAGCGACAAAATTTATCGAAACGGTTATTGACTCGATAGATGAGTCGGATAAAGCGGTTGGTATTTTTTTAATCTCACTCAAGCTCTTGATAATATTCCGCACAGGATTTTGATTGAACGCCTATAAAGCTTGGAAGTGACTGGGGTAGCTTACAAGTAGTTTGAATCCTACATCACAAACAGGAAAATGTTCGTTCAAATAAATCATATGAATCACAAGGGATTTAGGAATACCTTCAATTCAGGAATGAGAACAAGTAGATGCGGCGTGCCCCAAGGTTCAATTATGGGACCAATTCTCTTTATTTGTTACTTAAAAGGCATCCCACATCATGAAGGCGATAGTGAACTAGTCTCCACTTTGGCAGGACACTATTTAATGGACAAAAAATTAATAATAAATTCGAGTAAAATAAATCTATTGACATTTTCAACACAGCAGGCAAAAACATTTCACCCTTCAATAAATTTAGACAACCAAGTTATCTCCCAGTATACCTCTTCCAAGTTCTTGAGCTTAACAGTTGATTAAAACTTGAATTGGACAGAACATTTCGCAAGGATATTGTCATGAATATAGAGTGGACTATATGCTCTTAGAAAGATATCTCCCATTTGTAAAAGCGAAAAACCATTAATTTTGCATATGTACACTCAATAATATATTTTTGAATAAGTCTTTATGGATCTACTTCAAACCAAAACATGGATTCAATTCTGAAAGTACAAAAAAGCATCAGTCAAAGAACATTTTGCTCCCTTGAATATCATAACAGTCTACAGCCTTTACATCTTTAAGACAGATATGTGTGTAAAAGAAAACCCTGAAAATATTTTGATGTTGGGACATAATCATGGATAGAGAACTAGGAACAGAGATAAACTTTTGAGAGATTACACTTGTAAAGCCTTAGACTAGAGTTCTCTAAGAAGAAGCCCACATACAAAGGTTCCAAGTTTCATAACAAGCTGCTATCTAGAATCCAAGAGGAGACAAATCCCAATAAATTTAAATCAGAATTAAAAAGATACCTTACAGAAAGAGCTCTCTATAGGAGAATACTATAGGAGAAGATATTAGGAGAATCTTGATAAATGAGGGCAACTTTCATTTGTCAAGTAACATTTTATTAATTGTAGAGCTTATGTATAACTTAATTATCTAGGTGACTAGTTGGATGTGTATCATATATTTATTTTTCGATCAATGATGGGATATTATTTTCATATTTGACTGTAGTTCTTAACCATGCTACTTTTTAATAACCTATTTCAGTGATGGAATCATAATGAATAAAAGTGACACTATATATTGTATGTACCGTATTGTACAATATTGTAAATAAAGAAATTATGAAATTAAATGAAACTCAATTTTGGAGTAGTTTTACAACTGAAAGAAAATGCTCGTAACCGAAATTGAGGAACAACACCCTTAAGTGAGGACGCGAACAACATGTAGGCTACAATTCCATCCAGCATATTGTTCAGGCTTCTCCTGGATTTGATAGGCTGACCAGCTAAACTAACACGCTCAGTTATTAGCGGGATTATGTTGTTTGGTGGTACGTGACTGTGGAATTTATTAGCAGGGTATAATAGAACAAACGTTTCAGGCAAGCTTGCGTCCTTTCATTTTCACTTTCAACATTCTACTTTCACTTTCAACTCACTTCAGTTTCCACTCATATTTCCCTCACTTTTACTCACTTTTCATTCATAATTTTCCACTTTCTACCCTTCGCTTTCTATTGGCCATTTTTCACCTTACCCTTCCCTGATTTCAATTTCTTTTATTTACTTCCCACTTCCACTTTCAAATTCCCACTTTCAACTTTTAACTCTTCATTTTCAACTTTCCACTTTGAACTTTTAACTCTTCATTTTCAACTTTCCACTTTGAACTTCCCACTTTCAACTTTCTACTTTCCACCTCCCACTTTCCTCTTTCCCCTTTCTTTTTCCTTCTTTTCTCTTTCCTCTTTCCTCTTACCTCTTTCCTCTTTCCTCTTTCCTGTTTCCTGTTTCCTGTTTCCTCTCTCCTCTTTTCTCTTTCCTCTTTTCTCCATCCTCTTTCCTCGTTCACTTTTCACTTTCCACTTTCCACTTTCCACTTTCCACTTTCCACTTTCCACTTTCCACTTTCCACTTTCCACTTTCCACTTTCTACTTTCTACTTTCCACTTTTCATTTTCCTCTTTCTATTTTTCGCGCACTACTCGCAAGCGCCCACGGCAATTAAGCGAAGGTGTGTACAGCAACAGGCCGTAACAAAAGAAGCGCCGCTGTCGGTCTCACTATGAAATCTTCCCTAATGAGCTGGAAACTCCTTTGGTCGCTAAGTAATGAACAGTCGTGTGAAGGAGTAAGTTAAATTCTCTGTTCATGAACCGACACCGAAACAAGAAAGCAGCCACCTCTCCACAGATTTCTCAATCCTCAGCACTGGCGCACTACAACTGGTCAACACGTGCAACTCTATGTCCAGTAGAGGTTTTGCCCTATGGAAGAATGGAAACGCTGAATTAAAATTTGTGAAAGAAGATATTCTGGACTTAATTGTATGTGTTTCCATTAAATAAGTATATTGTAATCTCTTATATGAATTATAATAACTGAATAAATCATAATACAGGGCGCGGCAGCGAATCGGGCGATCTTGAAATAAGTGTCAAAAATTCATGAAGCTGTTAACAAAAAAATATTAATGCCATAATAATCTACATAGAAAAGCATTCATATTCCACTGTCATAGCTCGTTGTTCGTAGACTTTTGGAGTACGAGACTTCGTCCCGTCTTCATCAGGCATTAAAGGAGCATTTTTTTCGAAAATGAACATGGAGAAACTGTGACTGAGCTGTATTCCCAAATGTTACGCACATTTTTTCCTCAACTACCCCAGTACGGGATGAAAAATAAAATATTATTTTAATAAGACGGAGCAACAAGCCATACAGCCCGAATAAGTATGCATCTTCTGAATGACGTTTTTCCTAATCGTTTATTCTCTGGAAACGGTATGATTCCATGGCCTGCACGCTCCCCCGATCTGTCGGCCTGTGACTTTTTTCTGTGGGGCAACCTCAGCAAAGTAAAGTCTACGAGCAACGGCCGATGACACTGAATGGATTGAAACAAGATATTCGTCGAAAGATTACACGAATACCCCAGCATATATTACGGGAAGTTATGAAGTTTCATCGGCAGCTTGACGAATGCTTGATGAGAGAAGGACGACACCTTTGTATGAAATTTTGAAATTTATTTCCCAAAAAAAACATACAATACGATATAGCGAAGTACAGAATTCATAATGACAAGAAAAATATTACATGACAATTATATTAATGACGATTCATAAAATATTACTCCTTGCTGATGTAATTCACAAATAATGAATTTGTTCAGTGAAATATAAATGCTCTTCCAAGTAGATTATTATGAATTATGGCATGTATAAATTTTTTGTAAACAGCACCATAAATTTTTGACACTCATTTCAAAATCGCCCGATTCGCTACCGCACCCAGTATATTACTGAGTAGAGAATAACGAAAAAAGTCATGTGAGGTGAACACCTCTTAGTTTAAGGATTAGAAATTTTGATTATTTAGAGATCATCAATAATAAATATTGATGATCTATTAGCAGTATTCAGATTAGTGATCTAGTGAGAAGGTATAGGAATGAATTGAAAATTTTATAGTTAGTTAGTTGAGTAATAATAATGTGATTTGCTTACTTGCTGTTTGAAACAATCGAGAGACAGATTAGATTGGCTTGGGTTACTTTTTTGATACAGTAATTTATAATGTTACAATATAATGGTTCAGGAATAAATGATATTGATTTTAATTTTCATGCGCTCCTAATGAGAAAACTTGTGTTCGATTTGTGAGTAATTGATTTATCAAATTCCCCAAGAATGAATGGATTCAATCAATTCAATGGAATAACGCGTGGGTGATTTTGGAAGCTAAGAAGAAAGATAAAATTGGAGAAAGAGATCCTCTGTTCCCTGAACAAATTATTCGTGAAAAATTGAGAGTAGAGTATTGACGCCTGAAGCATCAATCGTAATTAAGTAATTAAGGAATCGCTCAGGGGATTCGGCGTTTGAAAGGTTTATGAAATTTTTTCGATCATCTCTCATAGGCCTATATGAATTTCAGGTAGGATATACATCAACCAATACTTATCTTATTCACTTAGTATATAGCATTCCCGAGCGACAGCTCGAGCCGCGCGAAGTTGCTGGAGCTGCTCGGCTCTAGCTGCGCTGCTCTAGCCATCACAACTCTATTCACATGACTATATATAATAAATTTTCACTATGTTCTTAGGGCTGCTAATGTAAATATAAATCGATAAATTAATAGTGAAATTCACTTGAAAATGACTTAGAAATGGTGAATTTCACTATGTATTGATTTATTACATTACTAGTCCTAATAACTTAGTGAACATTTATAATATAGTGATGTGAATATGGTTGAGATGGCTAGAGTAGAGCAGTAAGAGCCGGGCAGCTCCAGCAGCACAGCAAAAGCAGCGACATCTTGAGCCGCGCGACTCGTGCTGCCGCTTGGGAATCGTACCTTTAAAAGTATGTATATAGGCCTACATTCTTCTGTTCTATACAATATAACTCTAGTTCCAGGGCCGTCGCGTGGGCGAGGCGACCGAGGCGCTCGCCTTGGGCGCCGCGGTCTGGGGGGCGCCTTGGCGTCGTTAATTTCCCCCCCAATTTCAGGTTAAAAATTGGACAACTTGTGAAAGACTGATGGTGAATGTTGAATATCATTATTGATAAGTGCGCAATCGTCACATCAACCTCCTGTCTCTCCTATGGTTTTGTACAATTATTTCTGTAGTCACGTTCTGTGATTAATTATGTAAAAGTTTTGTTTTCCAATTGGCTTCTGTATTCTTAGTATCATTTTTCTTGTCTTTTATTATTGTTCATTAAGTGGCTTCTGTGAATTATCTAGTTCCATGTGTGATGTGTCTAGTGATCTCACACGCAAAGGTAAATTGATATAATATTTTCCCCCTCAACAGACTATAATTATAAATCGATAATAGAATGCAAGGTCCCTAAATATTTCTAATTGAGGAAGTACAAATCATTATCAAGATTCCTTTAATTACACGCTACTGTACATACTAGACAAATAAGAAATATATTAGTGAAGTTGAGTATACTAAAGCTAGAAATTTAGTAAGAAATGAAGTAATGAATCTAATCCATCATTCCTTGTACAATTTAGGAGAAATGATCTTGTCTTGTTGAAACTGTTATTATATAAGATGAAGGTGGTTTCTTGAACCATGACGAGCTGGTGTGTGTTAATATTCACTAGGGTATTTCACCGAAAATGCAGTCAAGATTTTTCACAGAAGAAAACTTTTTAGATTTCCTTGGTGGAGTGGAGGCCTTTCTTGTTCCAAGAACACATTGTCACACACAGTGTTGACAATCTTAACAGAATGTAATCTAAACAGTTTCCTTTTGTGAAACATATTGACTGCACTGTCGGGGAAATATCCTATTGAATGTTATTATAAATCAGAGTAGGTTTGGTGATTGGTGAAAAAAGTTCATTTCATTCACCGATTCATGTCTCACCTCACCCCAGTGGCGTAATAGCCGGGCCCGCAATGCGGGGGCCCGCGAACCAGTGAGCTGGGCAAAATACGAACACTTTTCTGACATAAAACAATTCAATACACATTATAACAAGGTAAAAAATTGGTCAAAGTAGTAAAAAAGTCTTGAAATCAGAGTCGTTTTGGGTGGGCCCCAAACTATGTTTGCGAGGGGGGGCCCAAAAATATGTTACCAAGGGGGCCCGAAAATATGTTTGCAGGGGGCTCAAAAATATTTTTGCGGAGGGCCCGAAAAAACCTGTTACGCCACTGCCTCACCCTTACATTCGAAAATGAACATAGTATGTGAACTGTAGCAGACAGCGTGGTGGTGGACACTGGACATTTAAATGTAGGGATAGTTTGGGGGGGGGGCGCCGCTGTTGTTCTTGCCTCAGGGTTCTACAAACCACGCAACGGCCCTGTCTAGTTCTATACTAATAGATTCAATTCTATTAGGTAGTAGGCTACTCGATTCTCGTGATTGAAATACTCAATGACAGTGACCAATTGTGGAGTCCCCAGTTTGTTGTTGAAGCTTGGCAAACACGAGGCCAATTTGGAGCATCAAGGAGCAAACCGTTCAGACCTTCAGACCGTTAAAACTCTACAATTCGGTGAATAGAGTTGCTCAATTCAAATCCGGAGATTTACAAGAAGGCTACGACATTCACTTGAATTTTCATTTGTTGACAGATTGGTATTGGCTGAGTGGTGGAGTGGGTAGTGGGCCGAGGGGTGGGGGAAAGGCCTTGAGTTTGATTGAAACGTTAGTTTGTTGGAACAAGAGAGACTCCGACTTGCTGAGCAATTTATCGCTCGATAGACGAAGAGGTGGACTATGAGCGGGTGGGAGATGGAAAGGGTGAAAAGGCAAAACAAAAATGCTAACAGAGAGAGCTACACAGATTGAAAAGATAAGCTTCGCTGTGCTTTCCAATCCAGTTTGTTCAGTGTTCATTTTTCCTCCCGGCGGATTCAGCTACAGCATCGAATCCAGCTTTCCACGTTTTCACGTCCGATTTTCCAAAGAATTTTCTTTGCTCTACCTTTTCAGCGTTTCACAACACGTGTAATTCTGAATTTTTGCCGAAGATTTACTGGATAACCTGACAAGGTTGAATGGTAATATATTTTCTACCAATGTTCGTTCAGTTATCAAATAACTGAGAGCATTTTTCTCAAGCATGGTCAGAGAAAGATTTCTCGGTGAAAATAATGAGTTTGACCCAGTGAAGGTCCTGGAATTAACAGCTAGAGAACAATCTCTTTTTCATCAACTGTTAATTATTTTTGTTGAGAGAGATAAATTATGTTTATAGTGTTATCATCCTTGGATGACTGATTCGTATCTAGCAATTGAATTTGGATTTAATTAAGATAATCTTGCCATAAATGATTCATTGATTCTATTTAAACATTATTATTGTACTACCGGTATCGAATATTTATGAGCAATATTAATCTATATCTATAAAAGCGGAACGACACTAATTCATTCATTCATCACCAGAACTAAAATTCACTGAACCGAATGCTTTCAAATTTGGCAGGCATGTACAGTTGAAGCGCGCTAAGAAAGGTTCTTTGAAACTTATTAAGGATACGCCAAATAGTTATCGGCGTTGTCTCAATTTTTTCGAGAACCAATCTCGAGAAAATGTTGATATTTGGTGAGCAGGTTCATCCAAGGTCTAAAAATGTTTTGTTCAAGATTACGCCAGTGATAATCCTTTTTTTTTAAATTTTAGGTGTATTGCGGGTTACATATCTTCCGCCTTGATACAACCAACCAATCCTTACTTTAAATTCAATGGTTCAGCGAAATTATGAATGAAGTAATTTTGAAGATATTGGATCAAGTTCCTTACTATGTCCGATATACTACACAAGCTAGGTTACGCTCAATATTAGAATTTTAATATTTTACGAAGTTTTTCATAGATTTTTCGAGAATCAATTGGCAGTGAATGTTGAAATTAGGTAAACAGGTCTAGATTAGGTCTAGAAATGAGGTGTTCAATAAATTTCGATACCCTTCCTAGGTTACGCCTGTTACAAGTTTTTCCAATGCTTGGAATCTGCACTTCTGTTTATTTTACAGAAACTACTGAACTAAATATATTAAAATCATATACCCAGGTTGAGCTGAGGTAATAGACCAACTGATTTAGAACGATTTCTCAAAATAACCCTGTTACGTGATATGATGATCAAAACAAATTCTTTGAACGGAATTGTTTGTCTTAGCTGACACTGGCAGAGGTTTAGCAGGCGAGCGAAGCGAGTCGGTTTGACTCACACTGGTGATACTCTGAGGGGTCCAGAGGGCGAAGCCAATCCTTAAGGGGGTGAAGCCAATCTCTGGCTAGGCGGAGGAGGCGAGCCTGCCGACTAGTGAAGATATAATTCTGAATTCTGATTGAGGTCAATGATACATTAATCTCCTGTGTTTCTTGTGAATAATAATCTCTCGAAAACTTTAGTGCTTAATAAATGAGAAATGTACGATAAGAAGCATTGAAAAATATGAATTATGGCTTTTTTTGTTGGGAGCTACTCATAAGGGTAGGTCCCACTCGCCTTGGTCACAATCTGGTCACCCATCCGGAAGCAGTCCATAGTGTTTTTGACTCAACATCTCAATCACCTAGAAACCGTTCCACTGAGCAACCAGACACACCACACATTTGATAAATTGAATAACATAATTTAGAAGTATTTGGCAGCTGAACAATTTTTACTGATTGAATTTGCCAGGAATAAAATCCTTGTTTATAGATTATCTTACCCTGTGAGTGAATCGAATAAGAAAATCTATACACAATATGTTTGATACTGATTTACAAAAAAAACGTCGTCTATGCACAATGATTTCTTCATCTTTATCTTTAAAATATTAATAAGCTGATCCCAAGTCCTGAGACCAAATCGCCAATGATTCTGATTGCATTCAGTGAATAGATCCCAGCTTCGGCTGATAAGCTGTAATGGATTGGGATAATTTTCCAAGTAATTCCTAAAATGTTATATACTCTCGGAGAATTTAATCAAAATTGATTTTGTAGTGAAATGAATGGGATGGAATAGTCCTTGACAAAGCTTCAATAGCTGAGAAGTTTAAATATTCAATCATCCGTCATATCTTATTCGATCTTGAATTCAATTGACAAAGTAATATCAACCGTTCAACTCGGATATTGCGAACCTACCTTAACAAGTTCCTAGAACTGAATAATATTTCACGTGAGATCAGAGTAGTTCTGTACACAATGATTTCTTTACAACCTTTAAAATCTTAATGATCTGAATAACTTTATTTCCTCCATACACAATCTTCTTTTCATAATATACTATTACATCGCTGCTTTTGCGACTTGAATACTGAGAAAAACACTATTCGTTAAACTTTAAAAACTAGTCTCTTCTACTACTCGATCACAAAACAAGTCATCATTAAAATTATATTGTTGCCAAAGCAGCTGTTTCACAGATGCCTTGCGGTAAAAACAAGAACCATAAGCATATTATGGCTTTCTTGGTGGGGAGCTACCCATAAGGGTAAGTTCCACTCGACTGACCACATTTTGGTCACCCATCCGAAAGCAGTCCACAGTGTTTGTGACACCACAAGCACCTAGCAGCCATCCTCACCGAGCAAGCAGACACACCACAAAGACTACATAATTATATATTTTCCATTCCATAAAAGAATTCAACAAAAGCCTACTATTAGGAAAAGAGGTGAAGCTACAGTATCAATAATCAATAATAACAACCTTTTGGTCATGAAATTGACTCAAATTTGTCATCTTTCACTAAAAACAAACAATACTTTTCCCTGAGTTGAACAGTTATCGTCACTTGGAATAAGAAAATAAATCAAATTTTGTAGACTGATGATGATAGTTGTACCATTTTTGATCATAGCAGCCAAAAATAGAATATTCGCCTCTCTTTCTACTTATAAGCAATCATCGAACTTTCATCTGTCTGAGGAAGAAAACTCAAGCCAGAGAACTTGGACCGCTTCTTGCGAAATTACTTTTAGCTGTCACTTTCTCTCACATCGCAAGCTGTTCGATTGAAAAAGAAAATTCCAGCAATCCAACTGAACTCTGCCAAGAATTGAGGTAAATGCGGTATTGTGATTGAAAATATTCAGTTGTCGAGACGAATGATTGCAGCTTGGTATCAAAGGTTATTCTAGATCACAAAACTCATGGAAATCATTTCAAGAGCCATAACTAGTTGCCAGTACCTCTTTGAGATCATGCTGCGTGAAAATGATTCTGAATAACGTGGAAAATATAACCTGCAAACGATGAAGAAACAGAAATATGAACTTACCAAGAGTCGAACTGATTCTCAGTTATGTCTGCCATCAGTTTCGGTACATACAAAATCTATTCACTAAGAATAATTATTAGAGTGTGCATAAGAGATCCTGAAGAGGATTCTCTTGTATGAAGTGATTATAGTAGTAGTTTGAGTCAGAAAAACGTTGCTCATTAGTCACCAGACAAGATAGCAGCCTATCGTTAGGAAAAAAGTTTCTATAGAACTTATTTTTGATAAGATGAAGAAACTAATTCTGTATTTGGTAGAGTTTTGGGATATATATCATTCAAGAATGAAGGAGGAAATCAATCGACGAGCTGATATCAACGTGATAGAAAATATTCAGATCTTACAAATCTACTGAAACACATCACATATGAAATAAATCTATTATCCTAGTTCTCACAAAAATAGAGAAGATAAACTAAATATTATGCTATAATACCCTATTTTGTAGTACTATTGATCAAATTCAAAATTTTTACAGTCAATCATCATCCCATGATCCCACATGATGGATACAACATGAACATCATGATGGTAAAAATGTTCAACACACTTTTAACTCAAATCTTTATGCTCAAATCTGAACTAACCAAATGTTATTCCTTATTTTTATTAGAGTTCAACACGAAAAGTTTTGTTGCACAGTGTAGGGAGCAACAAACTGGCAACAGTTGTAAATTATATTATGTAAAGCACCCCCTGATAAGCAGGTTGGATGAGTTATCGCGAATGCTTGCAGCAGCTTTCTACCCTTCTCGTTGACTTCAATCATGTTTCAAGTTTGTCTTGAGCTCGCACTTCCTCTTATTCCTTAACAATTTGTCTCCTATTTCACTAACAAGCAGTCAAAAAGCCGTTCATATCAACGGGTCACGTCTTTCATCTTTCTCCTCTGATGAGGTGTAATGAACAATAACTAACTCAGCTTTCTTCGTTATTGACACCGCACTGTTACCGTCTCCTTTTATGCTGAAAGGATCTTTTTACGCAATCCTTACGATCTTCAAAGCTGAAACTGGCCTCTGTCATAAAATAAACATGAATAGGAATAACTTCTTCAAGTAAGATAATTGATCGAGTAGATGTATTTCAATTAACGATACTAATATGATATGTAATTTATGATGAATAACTACATTAAAACTATGAATATAAATCTCCCTTTGAGATGGAACTATGCAATTTTAATTGAAAACAAGCTGTTGTTTTTTGAAGATTTACGGACCTGACAATGCATTCCAACCTTCAAAATAATAATAATAATAATATTCGTGTAACCTCAGGTCTGGTGTCAGAGTTTTCAGGTCGCTCCTGATCGATTTCAGGGCCTCTGACATGACTTAACGACTGTTTTTAGGCAGCCGGGACTGACGGCATAACGTGTCCATCCGAAACACGGGAAAGTGGCCTGAGAAAAATTCCTGGTCTGACCTTCAAAAACTCTGCGCTTCTGGCTGGTAATATAAATAAATCTGAAATTTTCCATTCAAGAGGAAGAAAATAAGCTTCTTCTGACAATACTCTTGTTGCATTAGCAAATCCGCTCTGAAAATTAAAGTATCTCACTGGTGTATAATGGGGATAATACGTAATGCAAAAAGTGCATTTATTGAAATAGCTTGAAGCAGATTTATAGAAAAGTTAGCTTTTGATTCCACTGGCTCCATCTCTTTAGTGTTACGGAAATAACGTGAAAGTTGGAAAGTTTTCTAATCAGCAGACGTGAAAAGTGGCGTTGCTCGTTCAAGTGATGAGGACCAACTGAATGGATGACTACTTATTTGTGTTCCAGTCCTGAGAGTTTTTAAAAATGACTTTTGTGATAACATGAGCCCGGCCATGCCAAATTGACCAAACGTAGCTGAGAGTGAGAGGGAAGCAGCGGACTACTATTTATAACGCATAAGTAGAGAGAGATGACAAAGGCTCCGGTGCCGGTCAGAGAATAGAATAAAGCCCCGCAGCCAGTCGAATCTGCAAAGCGCGCCCGAGTAGAGACAGCTCAATGCAAACGTACAACTTTTTAGTTAGCGATAAGTCAGAACTCTCAGACTCCGTCTCACCATCATCTAATCTAAAAGCTCTGAGCCGAGTTCGTGGAACTAGAGAGCGAGCCTCGTCTATAATAATAAAGGGTTCTGTTCTGATTGTCTCTCACTCCGGGTGTAGCGCTCAATTGAATTCTTAAAGTAGTTAAGCCGAGCTTACAAGGAATTCAGCAATTTAATTTCTCTTGCACCCCATAACAGAGACATCAGGGTTCACATTTCGAGAACGTGTAATTAAATGTATAGGCTATCTCTCAGTAGCATTTACCTCGTGAGCATTACGATTACCTTAAAATAAATCATTGAACCAAGATATGGATTGATTAACTTCAAATTATTAGCCTTTTCCATGCATTGACTTTATAATCATATTGATTTTTTTTTCAACCAGACACTGATAAATCTCATTCCTATCACCTATCTGACGGAAGAGGCTCCACGGATAGTGGGATGGAATACTAGTGTTAATGTCATTCATTTGATGATTGAATTAGTAGATGACAATTCATTGCTTTTCAACGTCTATTATCGATTGCTTTCCAATATTCACCATCAACCACTCTTACCATACTTGAAACAAATTTTTCTTCTGATTTGCTCTCCTCTGCTCCTATCTCACATTTTAAACAAACATTGATTGAAATGAATTCAGAATTCTGGAATAAAACTGTATTTTCAATAAGCTGGTCCTATTTCTGATATTGATGTTAAGTTTTTATATATATTAGCCTGATCTTTGCATCGAGTCATGAGAAATTATGTTCACTCACATGTTCATAAACTATTTTCAATAATATTTCTGCAGGTGGAAAAATCGCTCTCTCTGCTCAGTCGATGCAATCACATTTTGATGAGCGAGATAAGCGGCAGGTGCGGAATACCTCTTTCAACATAATAATCCCCAGTTAGCAAACTGTGTTTCCTTAGAATAGTGATATATATTGGCCGTTAGCTGTGAATGGATTGGATGCATGCAATAAACGAATTAAATCTGACGTTTGATGGGTGAAGCGTGCAACACACCCTCCCTTATCAACATTCGCGAGATAACAGATCGAAACTCAGTTGAATTCATTCGTTGTCTGCATTGGAATTTGTAATCATGCAGTCGCTGAATAACTTCCATTTGAGGATTTACACTTAGCCCTATGGTCACTCACCAACTTTTCAGTAATCTTAAGGTTTTCTCATTAAGGCCCAATCATTGAAGGAATAATAATAATTAATTTGAATGAACATATTTCTACATTAAAATAATCCATGATTCATGAATCGAAGCTCAGCATCTTTGAGCTAATTGGATCACCTAAAATCATTATTCAACAAGGTTGGAATATCATCAATAATTTTCTCTTGTTATTAGAATAATTTTGAAATCTATATCTATAAAAGCGAAATGGCACTGACTGACTGACTGGACTGATTCATTCATTCATCACCAGAACTAAAAATCTACTGTACCGAATGCGTTCAAATTTGGCAGGCATGTTAAGTTGGACGTTTAGACGCGCGCTAAAAAAGGATTTTTGAAACTTCATAAGGATACGCCAAATATTTGAGTTTTTCTATAGTTTTTCTGCGTTTTCTCAATTTTTTCGAGAATCAATCGGTAGAAAATGTTGATATTTGGTGAGAAGGTTCATATAAGGTCTAGAAATGGTGTGTTAAAATATTTTTGAAATCCGTTCAAGAGTACGCCAGTAATCACTTTTTCAAAATTGTAAATGTATTGCGGGTTACATATCTTCCGCCTTGATACGACCAATCCTTTCTGTAAAATCAATGGTTCAGCGAGAATTATAGATGAACTAATTCAGAAGATATTGAATCAAGTTTCAAACTATGTCCGATATACTTCCCAAGGTTACGCTTAATATAAAAGTTCAACTATTTTTTGGAGTTTTTCTCACATTTTTCGGGAACCAATTGGCAGAAAAATTTGAAATTTGGTAAACATGTCCAGATTAGGTCAAAAATGCTGTGTTCAATAAATTTCGAACCCCTTCTGAATGGAATTTGCAAACGAGCAAAGCGAGCCTGTTTGTCTCACTTACACTGCCGACACAGTCGAGGGTCAAGGGGGCGGAGCCCCCTGGCTAGCCGGAGAAGGTGAGCGAAGCGAGCCTGCCGGCTAGTGATTAAATAATATATCATAGTCTAATAATATCATCTCACTATAAAACGTTTCTTTCAATTGACAGCATTTGAAGTTATCAGTCATTTTTTCAGTAATAGGATAGGATTTGATTTCCTCTCATCAACCCTATCCAATATCGGTTTGAGTTTTTTCCAATCAATAATTACCATTATTCACGATCAATAAAAAGATACTACTCCATCATGGGAAAATCAGATTACATGACGAGTTACTAAGATAGAAAGATAGTACGATTATAGTGAGATAGATACTGTCGATGGATTTCACCAACAATGTAATACATAGAATCTGTAGTAGAATGATTATTTTTTTAATGCTACATAAATAATAGTTTTGAGATCTCAAAGTTTAACTAGTTTATAATATCGATCAACGTTCAGTTTGTAGGCAAGGAGTTCCGTTTTATGATTATCCCGAATCTGTAATAGAATATAATATTCAAATACAGTATCTTGATGATATGAATGATTATTCCAATTGAATCTTCCGTTGTACAAAAATATAGCCTACTTACTTTCAAGTGTATTCCAACTGAAATCACAGTTCTATGCTACTCGCCACAAAAGTGAACTTGTATAAAAATTGAAGAATGCCTTTACATAGTGATATCAGAAGTATAGTGCAGTTTACGTGGAAAATTGAGGGAGAAGTAATAAAGGAGAAAGTAAGAAGATAAACAAATGTCTTAGATGGATTTCTGAGAATAAGATTCTACTCTTTCAATTAATTTCAAAAGTTATCTGTTGGCTGGATTTCAGCTGGAAAATCTCATTTTATGCATTCATCCAGGGGTAAGGTTGCATAGAAAAAGTAGCAAAATTGGAGCATGACCTGGAAACAAGATAAGCCGAGCCCTCCTCGAACTTTTCCTTCTTTCTGATCATTCATGCCAGGATTACCTCCTTCCCATTCACGGAATGAAATCTGATATTCATATTCAAAAGGCTCATCACAAGTCATATTGGCTACGATTTATTCTACTAACTTATTTCAAAAATGGAATTCACGATACTACAGAAGCCTTTCTTCTGATAATGCGCTCACAATGGAATATAGGATATTTGATATAAAATTACGTGAAAGTGGAACTGCATTATACTTCTGAAAAATGTATTTCGTTTTTAGAGAAGACTTTGAAAGGCATTCTTGATATTTCACTTGAAAAGTCAAACACTTTCATTACAATAAATTGGAGTAAACGTATTCGTGTAATATTGACTTAATTCATATTTCTTTACAAGTATTCATACGACTTGTCAATATTATTCATCGTTATTTTCCTGTAACGATTAAAATCAATCTCTGGAGTCTCCAAGGAGGCATTTTTATTGTTGAAGGATGAGGATGGATTTGAAGGCTGAACAGTACACTGCACACCCAACTGCCTGATTTATCAGCGGGAACGCCGCAGATACCCCCTCACTCCCCACCACCATCATTTGGGAGCCCTTTGTAAGCCGCAATGCATGTCCACAACACTGTCCTTGTTGCTTCCATACATCAATTATTATGTCAGAACTCTCCATCGGCCAATAGATATATCAGACTCTTCACCGTGGATCTACCCAAACAAACTTGGATGTTTACAAGGTATCACGGGGAATTTGAGCCATGACGTGATTTATGAGCAAGTGAAAGCAATAAACAATGCAAATGATCTTCTTGATAGTTTTGAAAAATAATAATTGCATACATGATTGAATTTGAATGTATTAATTGAACACTATACATTCTAAGTGACGTCTTACATACCAACTGCATGCTAGAACTAGCATTTGTGTCGAGCAATATTGAAACATGCACTACTTACAACATTAATATATCAATAATTCTTCACTGAAATATGTATCAAGTATCGCATACATAAATTCACTGGCCAATACAAATAAATAAATCAGTTGTTCAAAATGTAGACTATGATACTTCTAGTTGAATTCATGTAATCAAGCTAAAAATTTTACTTTCTAGTATTTATTTCGTTATTGTAAAATTGTTGAGAATAAGAAATACTCAGAATCAAATTTTGAAAATATCTTGTGGTACACGGTAATATCGAAACGACAACAATTTTCATTCAGAATTCGTATAATCAAGCGCAGTAATAATACGCGGTGATTCAATTTCTCATCTGTCAGCTTTCTCCAATTCTTTTATTGCTGAAATTGGAATATTTCCTCATCTTTTCACTATCTGATCCACTCCACTGTTTCGAGTTTCTACATTGCTTGAGCTATACCAAAAATATAACATCATTTTCAAAAATCTTGTATCATTTTAAAGATGAATGTGTGATATAAGACCTTCTTATCTCCTTTAGCCGTGCAATAATGCGCGTTATTCCGAATTTTCACAACGTGGAATTTAATAAGAGATTTGCGGCTCAAGTTGACAGGTAAACAGTGTAGCCGTAATAAGATGAGGAGATATAAAAGTGGGCGTATCAAGAAAGAACTGGAAAGAAAGACCAGCTAAGGATAACAGCAATTTGTCTGTCTCTAGGAGTCGCCATCGTTCCTTTTCAGAATACAAAGTGTCTTTTATCTCGTACTCTTGTGGAAAAAATCCCAACCCCTCGCCACCACCCCCAGCTAGGTTGTAGCACGTCGCTGAGCGTGAGACCTCACTGCGAGAACCTAGCTCACTGTTTGTTCTACACTCTGATAAAAATTTGCAAACCTGACTTTTTGTTCAATGGGCCCTGCCAGCTTTCATTGTTCTCATGCTCAGCAAGGTAGAAAGAGAGTAAATATTAAAATTATGAATTTTCTACGAAAGCGTCTTATCAGAGAAGAGAAAATATGAGTTGGTCGGCACGTTAACATTTATAAACAGTTCCAACAAGAGAAAACTTTTTATTAGAATCTCTGAATACAATACCACCAACAAAGATGATTATTAAGTTTAATCACTCAATTATTATAGCCTAATTCAAATAAAGATATCAGAGGCTTTATTAGAAGGCTGGTTGAAACTTTTATTTTTTATAGGTTCTGTTGAAAACTATATATCAAGTTACAATGAGTGGAATATAAAAATCAATTTCAAAATTGATCCAATTCAATTCAACAAACGATTCAATTTATTATTGATAACTTGAATAGTTAATTGAATGGCTAGTGTCAAGTGAGCATTTCTATCACAGAAGAGAATGACGAAGACTTCGTATATACACCGGCATATTCCATGACGGTGCAATTTACTTATCGAAGTTTATTGTTTTGAAGAAGTTTTGAGAAGTTTGACAAGTTGGTGACTACACGCTGCAGCAGCATCTGGTGGAACAAGGCAGAGTATCCATTATCATTCGCAATTAATTCATCTGACATTCTGTAATGTTACGAGAGTGAAGTTGAAGTTTCTGAATTAAATCAGTGCTCTCCTCAGTCTTTTTCGCAATCCATCTTTGAAATTCCTCATGATTCATGCAATTAAAGTGATGATCTTCCACCCTCCCAACTCCTTTTCATGATCATTCTTGAAACAGTAAAGGCTATCAATATGAGACGAGTAACATGATCAATAACTGACGTATCAATTTCACAACTTATCACACTATTCAAGTTATATCACAATCAATTTCATATTACAGTGTTAATTATATCATCCATTCCAATTCCTTGTTACAATAATCTTGAAAGTGAACTTTAGCAATAGTATGAGATACATCTGACATGCGATTCATCATTCACTTAAACATTGAAGTTATGTTGTTGGATCTCTTTTAATAAAATATTATTATCATTTCGTTCACAGAATGAATGAAGAATTCATCATTCACTGGATATGAAGTTTTAGATCTTGTGTTACTCCAAGATGACATTTCTTATCTATCATTCATCATGAAAGGCCACAATCCTTTTATTTTATTGACTTCTGTGGATGGAATTAATAACTTTCAGTGTGGTATGAGAATTATGAAATTTATGAAAATTCTGATTAATGCAGTCGTGTATTAATATCGAATTGGAGAGTTCCACTATCCTTTGCAAAAAAATAAGAATGAAATTATTTTTGTCAATTTGAGGATTTTCATAATATGATACTCGGAAATTTCCTAACTTGACGTGAAATTAGATCATAATACAAAGACGAACTCTCAACTCTGAAATAAGCTGAAGTAAACTTGACAACTTTGAAACGTGAATTAAAATTTTATTTTTGTACTAGAAATGAGTTCGTTGGCGTATTCTTGCACACTGGGCCTTGTACTGGCTTTATACACTGGATAAGCTGCGGTGTTCATGGGAGAATGAAGAACTTTGCGCTGAAACAGCACTTGACTGTCGAGTAGACTGCGGCCTGTGTTTTGGCTGAGACATTTGAAGAGCGTGTAGATTAATTACAATCAACAACGCGTAAGTTCTTTTCCAGTGGTCGTATTAGGCGAGAGGGAGCAGCCATTGTTTCATGAACAGAAGAAGAACTGGAGCGGCGGGTAGATAAATCGGCCAGTCACTGCTTGGCCGTAGTTATTAATGCTCAAAAACAAACACGGTGAGTCGCCCTGAGTCCGGCGCGGAAGACAAAGGGAGACTGCTGATGAACGGGACATCGGGGCACCTACGCTCTGCTCTGCTCTACTCAGCTCTGCGCTGCACTGCCTCCCATCCGGCGATAAATTAGTTCTCTGCCGGTTATGTCCTGGTGCGGACCGGGTCCAGACACTTTACGAATCAATTGCGTTCGTCAGCCGACTAGCAAGGCTAGCTAACTGCCTACATACTCACAACTGATCAAGATAGTACTTTAGGCAGCACTAATAAGATTCAATTAGAGTGAGGCTTCTCAGGAATGCGTTCATGAGGTAACAATTACTTCTGTAAAATAAGTGAATGACGAGAATAAAAGGGTAGCTGGTAATGCCTACCAATAACACACTACAACCTGAAGATTGGTTGAGAGATAGTTTATCAATTCAATGGAGTGAAATTTTTCCTCGTCATTTGTCTAGTTTCTCATACTTTAAGGCCTTCCAGAAATTTTGGAAAGTATACACTTTTTAAAATTGAATCATCAATGATTCTTATAGAGTATTATATAGGCCTGATCATAGTGTATAATAAGAAATTATTCATTGTGGATAGAAACTAGAGAGACGGCATGGACTGATATGAAGGTCACGGTCTTTGCAGCTGAAGTAACGATGGATCTTAGAAAATGTACGGTAAATGGATCAAATGAAATTTACAGAAGTTCAGAGTGAGACATTCGAATCTGAATCATATCAATAAAGAAGATATTTTAGGCTTCAGTAGGCTATTATTAGAGCTTACTACTAGAAAAAACCGATTTAAAATATCATGTATGATTGCTGGTAATAAATTTCCGTTTGAAATGAATATACTGAATTTCTACAGTGATTATGACTGTGTAATTCTATGTCAATGTAATAAATGTATGTCGACATGGCATAACCTTCTCATTCAAGTTTAAGTTACCAAGTTCTCTTGTTTTATCTTCATTCTTTAAAGATTTGTTGTAAGTTCTCGTCTTTGAGCTGATGAAATAGTGTTAAAGATTATTTCAATTGAATTATTCCTCAAGTATTACGATATTGATTTGTATTGAAGCTCCAACATTATTTGCAAATGATCCTGATTGAGTTATCAACGTATTGAAGGAGCTCACAATGTTCACAGTAATTGCTCGATGGTTCAAAGAGTCAATTACTGTATCGAGATTCTAGCACTCGAGTTGGGCTTGAGCAAATAGATAAACCACCTGTATTTAAACGCGACTTGGAGGGAATCAAATTTGGTTCCGGGCTGCAAAGGAATGCTCGATGAAGCGTAGAGATGCCGAGTGAAGAGAGGAAACGATGATTCCATTGGACTGGCGCGGTGGCCTGGGCCCGCTATCAGGAACAGTTTGAGTAATCAATTCTATTCAACAGGCTTTGTTGGAAGGAGCGGGCCGCAGTAGGCATAAGCCAGCGGCGGTGGCGGCAAGTCATTGCGGTGGCAAATGCTTGCACGAATCCCAAAACTGGAGGAGAGCGTGCGTGTGCGTGTGTGTGGGAGATTGTTTGGAAAAGAGAGAGCCGCCTCATGGGGGCCCAGCTGGGGATTTCAAACCATTCATGGCGTGGACATTCGTCCCCCGATCCCCCCATCAACTACAGTCCTCGACCCTGGTCGATTCAGCTTCAAAAGCACTGCCTGTTTGTGGTTCAACTTTGCCCCATTCCCTCTTACGTCCTATTTATACTCTGCCCTGTTCTGTTCCATTCTCCCAGAGACGTCACCTTCTCTCTAATGGCAACCGGCTCCTCATAACTCAAATACTACAAATGAAGAATGGCATATTCGGATGTTGAATGGATTCCATCCTTCCCAGAGTCAATACAAATTGAGGAAAGTTTATCAAGTTTGGAACACAAACAATCCTTTAGTCAAACTGCATTATTTGGGATAGATACGTTCCACGTTATCTGAGTGATGAATAATTGTTTTATCGGAATGGATATTTCTATACATGTACATTCATGAATAGAATCGAAAAATTGCGCTAGCAATATAATTGAATAATATTGTATTAGAATTATCCCGATAAACTAACGTTTTACATACCAATCTGTGATTACAGTTTTAAATCGATAATAATAATAATATAATAATATATTTATTTCGCCAAAAATTACATACAGTAGTTAATTACAAAATATGAATGATACATACAAAATGCATGATAAATTTAAATTAAAATATATCTAAATGATTTGGCACAGCCAGCAAAGAAAACTTGTGCGCTAGCTGCGAGTTCATAAAGCGAACAGCACAAAGTAAATCAATACCCAAAAATGAAAAAAACAAGACTTAAAATAAATGAAGATAATTGCAATAATAATGCTTATTATGAATAATACAATGATAAAATTTTAATAATTTCGTGTTGAGATCAATATACCGGTGATAACCGAAAACAAATCATGTTTATTCTCCCAAATGAAAATTAATGAATAAAAATACAAAAATAATAAATTTTCAGTTATGAGCACATCCCAGTGCTTAATCAATTTTCAAAAGTAAATATAGAAGATAGAAAGACATTCAAAACTCAAATAAATCATGAACAGACTTATTAACATTTAGGTATTGTAGAATATATATTTTGCCCAACCCATAAATTTATTTCCCTGATTAGTGCTTTAGTAATTTTTGAATTAATGAATTTTATCGGAATTTTGTTTGAATATATATTGCAAAGATAGGTGAACTGGTGTCGACAAACTACTAGTTTTATTAGGTTGATATTGAAATTATTTAATGCTAATGATCGAGTCTGATAAGGTATATTCCTAATTTCTAGATTATTTCTATCCTTATTTAAGTGAAAAACAACCCTCGTTACATACATCTGTCTAAGTGTTGGTAAATTTAATTCTTCAAAAAGTTTCTTGCTTGGGAATCGTCTTGGTTTACCCAGTGCTGCCCTTATAAGATGCTTTTGTAATGTGAAGATTTTATTAAAGTGACAATCATATGCACCACCCCAAGCTTCAATCGCATATTGAAACAGCGAGTGGGCATACGCAAAATAAATTGATCTTTTCACATCAAGGTCTTTCAGTTGATTTATTTTGTAGAAGCTATAAACGAGAAATTTAAGTTTAGAAGATAGGTAATTCATATGAAAATCCCATTTCAAATATCTATCCACCACCACTCCCAAATATTTTATAGAATTAACTTTTTCAATTTGTTGGCACAAACAGTTCAACCCATTATTCAAGCAGTGAGGATCAGTGTGCATTTTCAATTGCAATGAATCATCTGGTTGACCCGCTAGTGTCGGAGAAAAGGTGATATACTTTGTTTTTTTTCAAGTTAACAGTTAGAATATGATTATCCATCCAATTCTTCATAATTTTTAAACCCTCATTAGCAAATTGGTAGACTTGGCGCCAAGATTCACCTGAAAAAACTAGTGCTGTATCATCAGCAAATGAAATTTGGGTGCAATGTGGTATTGTTAATTTTAGAGCATCGTTTAAGTAGATCAAAAATAATACCGGGGACAGTACTGTACCCTGTGGTAGGCCGAAACTAGATGAATGATCTGTAACTGATGTACCATTCAAGTTTAATGTTTGTTTTCTGTCCTGAAGATAGCTTTTTAGAAGATCATTACATAAGCCTCTTATCCCACATTTATCTAATTTCTTCAATAAAATACTATGAGGGACTGTATCGAACGCTTTTGCAAGATCTCTGTTTTTTGTTTAGAGTTGAAGTTTTCATCTATCACTCTAGTCAGGAGGATAATTGCTTCAGTTGTAGACTTTCCGTGCTGGAAACCAAACTGGTTTTTCTCTAGGAAATTATTGGTGTCTAGGTAATTTAAAATTCTTCTTTTCATAATCTTTTCCATAATTTTAGAAAAACTATTCAAAATACTAATGGGTCGATAATTTTCTGGATTTGCCTTGTCACCACTCTTGTGCAATGCAATAATTTCTGCAGACTTGAACACCCTCGGAAAATAACCCACTGAAAAACATCTTTTTATGATATGTTCTAATGGCAGAACAATATGTTCACTTATTAATTTGACACAATGAGTACTGATACCATCTACCCCTGGAGAAGCACTATTTTTTAGTTCACCAATAACTTCTAAGATTTCATTTACACAAGTTGGATTCAGGAACATGCTATCTACTGGAGGTGCATTTAATGATTGTGGTACCGGTATTTCAATATAATTTACAGAGTCCAATAATTTTTTTGCATGCTCAGCTCTTACATTTACAAAATAACTATTTAAAATTTTTGGATCAATTTTAGGTTCTTGATATACTCTCTCTTTTCCCATCAATTCAGAAATACACTCCCATCTTTTCTTGGAATTGTTTTTATACTCTGTAAATTTGTTGTTGTAATAATCATTCTTTGCTTTCCTTATTAATGAGTTCAAAATATTCCTATAATTTAAATAGTCCTGTTTAAGTTTAATATTGAAAGGTTGCTTTTTTAATTTGATATGCATTTTATCCCTTTTCCGAATAGCTGAAATCAAACTAGGAGTAATCCATTTTTTCAAGGGTCTGTTTTTATGTGAATAATTAATAGTTTCTGTGAATTTATCAATATTTTCATTTATCTTAAAGGTAAACCGATACCGGTTTATTAAAGATTACCGTCTTTTCATTTTTACCTTTTTGCAATCATCTGAATTCTATTGTGTATCAATTTTAATGCATGATGTACATTGAAATTGCATTATATTGATGTACATTATTTTCAACATTTGAGCCTGGTATGTTACCATCAAATATCTGAAAACATGATGGAGAAATAAATGAGAGCACTTCATGTAATACCTATCATATTAATTATGATTAGTTCTTCGTATGGACTAGATTTGAAAGAGTCTATTTAGCTATAGAGTGTAGCTGATAAGCAGTAAAATCACTCAGTGAGATTACTGCCAACAATTCAAAATACTCCATACTGTTTGATATCGAATACCAAATATTTTGAGTTTTATAGAACTATTATTTCATTCAATATTGCTTCTCACTATCGAGACCATTTAATTATTATTCTGAGTATCATTAAGAGAGAACTTTTATCAAGTAGAATGAATAGGTATTATCTGAAACATGAGCTATTTATAGCCTAGTGAATTGTGTATTAATATCCATTGGAATTGAACTGCGAAATTATTCCACTCCTTCAATATCAAAACCAGTAGTTATTCAAAATCGTTACCAGTATTAATAAGATATCAGTTTCCTTTTTTTTCAAAAAAATTTTTTAAATAGTCTAGCTTACAAATCCGATTATCGGAGCGAGTATTTGCAAATGCTAGCTGGATCATAGTACGCGCAGTATTATTAACTGCTTTGAAATTGGAATATTTTTTGATCAGAAGATTAATTCCGGCAGGCTGAGTTCATGTGACAAGTTTTATAATTATTGCTGGTACACGTTTCTCGCTTAGCACAGCACAGCATAGAGCAGAGAAAGCCGGCCGGCATTTGGGAAAGCCGACATGACAGATGGCAGTGGTGTGTGAGTTGGCTGGCGGGGAAAGGAGGGGATGAAGCCCCTCGACCAGCCCCGGAAAGCAGAAAGCAATAACCGCAAAGGGAAAAGCGTTGGCTGAAAAATGAAAAATTATGGAGAAGAGAAAATGAATTGTGACACTGTATCCCAGCCGGCCAGTAATTCTTGCTCTACTCCGTTATGGAAATAATTACAAGCTCAGCTTGCAGCTTTCTTATTCCCAGAGGAGTGAGAGGATGGTGGCCGTTCACTGCGAATATGGCCGTCCGCTTGTCCACTGGGACTGTGCGTCTCTTCGTTTTTATCATATTTTCCGAAAAAGTTCGACTCGAACGCAAATCATAAATCGATTTGAACCGCACTCACCACTTTCAAAATTAGTACTGGCCAAAAAATACACACATTTGATAAAGCCTACAGGAATGAGACCATCAATTCTGTATTTAATTTGGGTTGTCACTTGAAAAAATACGATTTCTGGTGTTTATTGTTTCAAATTTCCAATCGAACCATTGTTATTGCCTGAAAAAATATTATTGCTTTCAATTTTCACTGGAGTCATATTCATGAAATCCATTGCACTTCGAAATAGCTCTTGAAATATTCACTAATCATGAGGACAGTTTAGGAAGCATGATTATTATCTATTGCCACGTAAATTGGATTCATCACGATAATAAAACTAATAATCATGTCGAGATAATACACTCATTTTTCTCCACAATTCACAGGTCTTATGTGATGAAGTTAATGACTACGTAATGATCGATACAGCACCGTAAAGACTTGAAGAATAAAAAGTGGCCATTGGTATCAAAGGGTTCATGAATATGTGTTGAAACATTTTTCCCACTACTGCTACATGACGCTATTGGAGGAAACATGGATGAAAAAAATCATGACACAGTGTTATTAAAGAAAATATGCTTTTGCGGACGAGCTTTCACGGCACTTGCTCTCACTATGTAACAGCATTTTCCAATTTTCGTTTCAACGGCTGTCATTCAATTTCAATGTCCATGTCATCCAGGGGCGTAAATTCAAAATTTTCATTGGGGGGGCAAGATTTGCTTCTGGGTAGTGGTTTACTGATCACTGATAATTCTGCTGTTATGTATGTAAGACATAATCTACTTCAATACCAAACTGAATCAAATACTGGGGGCTGTAATGAGACTGGGGTGTACCTCCTCAGCCAAGCGGGGGTGGGGGCCTCCCCCCGGGAAATGTTGTGAAATTATACTTCAAAACTGTTTCAGGAGGCCTCTTTTTTGTGGCCAATCAAATGCCGAAATCCCTATTTTTTAGCATAAAATATTGATGATATACAGAATGTCCCACGAAAGATTCAACATAGATACATCCGGAAACAATACATTTTTAGATATTTTCAAGTAATTAAATTATCAATATCTTAAGAATCATTTGTCAAAATTGAATTTTGAAGATATTGTTGGGAAGAGGAAATAATTTCACATTAATTTAAGGTATTCTACATGCCAAAGTCGATTATTGAGCAGTATTTTTTAGCGGTTAAAGTTGAAAAAGAGTGATTTTCAAGTTTTTCTAAAACCTCAAACGGATTTTTCGCGATTTTTTTCAGGGTAAGAGAAATTACTATAGACCTTCACCTTCATTTTTTATTATCTCCAAATGAGACCAAGTACAGGGGTCTAACTCAAATCCCTGAGTCAGAATTTCATTTAAAATAAGTTTATTTTTTAAAAACTAGACTAATCTTGTTGAGTGTGAATAATCGTCTACAATTTGATAGCTTTGTGTCGTGCGATTACGTACACACAAAATACTTTTCCTATAGGACTGAGAACTGGTCACTGGTCCTGGTTGACTGGAACTTGTTGGAAGTTCGTATCTGCAGTGGTTATTGAATATTGATATATTTGCTAACATATGAAAATAATCAGTATTTTTCAAGTTCAAAGAGGTTTAACATGGTTACCTGATGCTTCAACTTACTTTTCTGTGGGTGAAACTTGTAGATGATTCAATTTTGAATAAAACGTGTTCAGTCAATAAACAGTCTAAATCTAAAATGACCCACAAACTCAGAGATCAGGTTTGAATGAAACAAAACTGAATGACCAATTCATTTGAAGAATCAATGTGCCTAACTTCTTTAAATCTGATCTTATAAATATTTATAGTTTTAATTGTACTGAGTTATGCAGAAAGGAACCAACCCACAATCAGCTACTTTTGAGATACTGCGTACCAAAGATGAAACTGCAATAATACCTCCCATTTTATTATCCTTTTTGGAAAGGGCTATTCTGATTTTGGGAACGTATATGTGCTCTTAATATAATAAACTAGATATTCATGTACAAAAAAGCATTAATTTCCAATTTCATGGCATTAAAGTGGGTTGGTTCCTTTCTGCAAAAAACATACCGTATCCTACTTTATGTGTTATGCAGAAAGGAACCAACCCACATAATTGCCATACAAACCAGACTAAAATTTCAGTTTTTCAGAAAAAAGCATAATATGAGGCTAATTTCTTCACTCATGGATTAATATTATAAAGAAAATTGTTCTGTCAAAATTTCCCACCCCCACCCATCTTGTTACCCCCTCTACACCCCTCAAAGTTTCAATTTTTAAGGGTTTCTTACATTGAATGTATCTCAGCACTCATTGGAAATAAGAAATCAAACTTTTTCTCATTTTTCAGTAAACTAGATTCTCTTTATTAATGTCTCACCATTCCATTGTAGCTCCAGCGGTTCAAAAGTTGTATATGGAAGAATGGAGGGATTCCCTAGATTTCTGCATAAAATTTTAATTATCTCCTAAATGAAAGTTTACAGGATGATTCTACTGGAAATGTCTCTTATGAAACTTGAAGAACTTTTCAAGACCTACATTTTGAATGATAGAACATATATTTCTCTGAAATTTAACGTAAGTGTAAGTCAGTTAATAAATGAAGAGGGCTATCTCAGAAGCGCTTGGCGAATAACCTGATATTATGGTCTATCAAGTGAGTACTAAAATACCCCTTTTAATTCATCAAATTTTGAAATAATTCATTTGGGGAAATTATATGGAGTTGATTTTCTCCCCATTTATAACTAGCATGTTGGCAAGTGTCCTGTCTGAAGTCCCCACACTACCCCTCTTATTCAAGAATTCTTATATCACATGTGTCTCGGTATTCTATAGAGATAAATAGATGAACTTTGTATCATTATTCAGTGAATTCAATTGGCTTCAACTCAAAATATATGTTTCTATTATTTGTGAAGTAGATAAATTAAAATTCTCTGAATGTTCCATATTAGACATTTCCCAGTTTACTTTTATTAGGGAAAGAATGAAATTTTTAGGCAGAAGTCTGTACCTATGTAGGCTTCCATCATAACTCCTAACAATCCATCATAAGCAAATAACTCCTGAACCACATGAGCTATGGTGAAATGGTGATGACATGAAAAAGTAAATTTAATTTTCTAAATAAAGAAGAGAATTTCAATATCTTATCTTCAATGGTTGCTAAGATACATTCAATGAAAGAAATCCTTGCAAATGGAAACTTTAAGGGTGTGTTGGGAGGGTAGCAAGACGGGTAGGGGTGTGGAATTTTGGCAGAACATTTCTCTGTATGATAGTAATCAATGGTTACAAAATTAGCCTCATATGATATTTTTCTCTGAAAAACTAACATTTTAGTCTGGTTCCTCATAATAAAATTTTTCATTCCATGGCAATTATGTGGGTTGGTTCCTTTCTGCATAACACATAAAGTAGGATATTTGTTTTGCAGAAAGGAACCAACCCACATAATTGCCATAAGGGTCGATTCCAGTGATTTTTTTTCATCCAAAACAGTTACCTAGGGGTTTATCAACCCAAATATTGAAAAATCCGATTTTTTTATTTTTGTGGATTGGTTCCTTTCTGTATAACTACGTCCAATTGGAAAAGTGTTATAGTCTTAAAATAGTTTTATGATGTTAAATAGTAAATTTTGGTTCTAGTGGACATTCTATCCTGACCTATTGTATTTCGAGAATAGTTCTTTATTCTTCTCAAGCATGAGAATCTTGAAATCATATTGTAGTCCAGTGTGTCAGATTAAGCCAAAAAAGTAAAAGTCGGAGGACCCAGCTGAAAATTCGCAGATATGATCAGAAAATGGCTGGGTCCTCCGACTTTTAATCTTTAATTTTGTTGCTTTATTTGACTGGACTATTGGGGGGGCAACGGGAATGTTTGGGGGGGCAACTGCCTCCCCGTGCCCCCCAAATTACGCCTATGATGTCATCTGTATTTACCAACTCGAAAACCATTTTTCTAGGTCCATCCACTATACTCACCATATTACTATACTCAATATGTCGTCGCCAAAATCATCATTCAATTCTGTTGATCTCAGTTTCAGATTTGCCATTGAAACTCCAGTGTAATATAAATTTCCATTATTATTATTATCATCATGAACTCAACCAAAGCCAGGATAGTTGCGAGTATATCACAGACTACAATCATTTAAAATGTTGATACCATCCATCCACCATCTATCATGATATGACTATCTACAATTCAATAATAAAGTGGGCTAATTATTGAATTTGAGTTCATATCTCGTCGATATTTTTCGAATCGGATATTTTTTGTAATCAGATAGCATTTCTATATTTTTTATTTGTTAGAATTTATTGTTCTCCATGTGATTTCCAAATCATTCCTATTCTTTGCCTGATCCCTCATCAATTCCTATCTCATGAATTGGTTGATTTAGAAAAAGTTATATTATTCTGCTTCCCACCTCAACGTTTCAATCCTATCAATCAATTACGATTCCATTATTACAATCCTGGAATTCTCAAGTTTCAGTTCCGGGAAAATTTATACCAAAATAATATAATTATGTTATTTCAGGATGATAACAGAATATCAGATATTCAGCAATGTTATAAATGTATCTCATTACTTTCCCAGTCCGAGGTTTTGTACAAATTAATCATCTCTTTCATAACTGTAAATATATATAAAGATTGATAGTCGTAGGCATTTCATAGGCATATCAATGATTTTGAACTCCACTTATCTGACATCCATCCAGTTTAGAGTTGAATACCTCTTAGAATCATTCGGGAAAGGGAAAAGATTTAATGAAATAGATTTGAGATGTTCTAGATATTTTCGAACACGATTACTTTCGTAAATATTCTCGAATCCAATTTGAAAGCACGGTGGAATCATAAAATATTCGCTGGTTCTTCAATTGCTTATCTGGAATTCTTTATCTACTAAGCCTATAAGTATTGATAATGATAAATTAATTGGATAAATTAGGTTTTCAGCACAGAAAGAAGTCCATAGAAGCCAAGATTAGCAAATTTGCCTTGGAGCTCTTAACTTGCATAGAAGCACAGAGGACGTAAATCCTCTCTTCAGAATTCAAAGTCATCTGTTATAGAAGCTATGGAATACAAACATTAAACCGTCCTTTTAAATTGGATTCGGAAATAATATTATAAAAGTAATAGTGATCGAAAATATCCAAATCATGTTAAATATGTTCTTGAGTATATAATAGAATGAGTATATAGAAAAGGAGTATTGAGGTTTACATGTCAAGGTCTATAAAATATGAAATATGTTGTAGTCTGGCAGGCTGGTCCATTTGGGCGAAGGCGATCTAAGAATGAAGGAGGTTGGTGCGACGTGAGCAGAGCAGAGTAGAGCAAAACATGGAAAGGCTTACCTGTTCAGTGTGCAAAGCACGTTCAAAACAGTCAGAGAATGCAGAAATGATGTGCAGCCCCTAATCCGAGAATCCAAGAAATATTTTTAAACAGAGATTCTAGATGAGATATTGCAGCGGTAAGGTCTAGCATCACCCCGCTGTGTACATGAGCTCCAATATAATGGGAACATATGGGGCACCACCATTTGCTGAATAAAAGAATGTACTTCGCATAGCCTCATGATGGGTTCAACCGCCATCTCCTCTAAGCCGCTCAAAAACACATAACTGTGCATTCAACCGGCCAATTCAAACAAACCATCAAATCCATCAAATTCACCATAGGCCTTGTTACGCTCATTAATGTTGAATTGTAATACGAGTGAAAGTCGTACTATTACTTTCACACAGTAGAAAGAGCTCCCAAAACATTTTACATTGTGAAATAAACTTATTTTTATTCTTCTCCGAAGCTGTTTCTGCCACTCTCTATCACACCAAAAAATTTAGCACTTACCAAACTACTGCATCCTTAGATTATATTTCGCGTCTGATGACATAATTATCAGACTCTATAAGGATTCTTCATGGAGCCTGAGCTAGTTTCGCTGAAGGAAACTGGCTCAAAAATCAACTAGTCGACTAAATGTTTTTATTGATCTTTATTCTTAACCTGAAAGTTGAAGATTTTTGAAATAACACAGAAACTAAAAGATGTGTCTAAATCCTTTCCATTCCGATTTTAAACTGTCAATGAACGTTGTAAAGAGTTAATTTCAGTTCTATTGACCATTATCACCTCTTCCTTTCTATACTTAGTTACCGCTTTCATCGTTCATATTCCTTTCACCGCTCAATCAACTATAAATATCACTCTATCTATATAATTCTTTATCTACTGTCACTGTGACAGTCAATGGTAGAGCTGTAAGTGGATTGAGGGAAATGTAGTCCAAAATAGCTGTAAGCCACTGGCGGCTCGTGCCCACGAAACAGGTGAAGTGCCCGTATTTTTAATGAACACCACCTGTTTCGTGGGCCAGAGCCGCCAGTGCTGTAAACCGGCAGGCCGATCGTTCAACGATCGAACTTTCAGTGCGATCTGACAATAGAAGTGGACCCTTAGCAGGGAATATGATCCGAAAGAGATCAATATTCAATACAGACTTTATTTATCACAACTCACCTAATTTTAAGAGTTTTACAGTTGGAATTTAGTTTTGGATGAATGGTCTTCCATATGAGTTAAATTCTTGCAAACAATCCTCATGATGAGAGATTTGAAGTTGAGTTGGTTTCGACAACATTCCAGAGATAAACTGAGCATAGCAAGAGTTGAAGGTACTTGTACCACTGTAGTGCTTTGGCGCTGGTATTGCAATACCGTTCCATCTTCAGGTGGAAGATTAGTGGTGGTGAACTGGTCGTCCAACTAGTTTATAACTGAGAAACTGATTGTGGAATGCAGCATATTTGAACCAAACTCGGATTGAACTTGTTGTTCTTCGTGAATGGAATCCACCTCGACCAGAATGCATAACTGATTAACTGACGTTCATATGAATTGGACGTTAAATTCCTTCAAAATCTTCTCAATAATTATTTTTAAATCAATCGAATCATACTAATTTAATCAGTATCTTATCATACTTATCAGAAGTACTTAGAAGAAGAGGTTCGGAACAGGCAATAATGCCTTAACCGTGAAAGGAAGAAGAAGAAGATCTAATCATACTCTGGTCTCTGGCCTCGTCCCATACCAGCGCGGTGCAGGCCCGAATCGAAAGCTAAATTCATGCTGTTTGAGCTATTTCAACGGTTATATCCACACTGAAGCGCCAAATACTCAAAAATTGACTCTATTTTTCTGAGAGTGAAGCCTACAAGCTGAATGGTTTGTGGGTATGTAATGAGATGAGTTATGGATGATTAGAGATGGCGACTACTTTTTTGGTAGTCGTGATCGACGGCTTATCTTCCGCTTAATGTCACCTTTGGAAGACGTAAGTGATAGTGCTGTGGTCAAAGAATTGTTCTCAGATCAAGAATCGAACTCAGGTCCTCTTGATTGTCAGACCGGATATAGTTCTCTGTAATATTTCCAAGTTAAAATGCATCATATTCATCAATTCATGATCTAATTTCTAGCAGCTAATCTGCTAATGGGTCTTCCTTCTGAGAAACAGTTAATTGGAATAATATTCTCGAAATATGGATCATAATCCCCTTATTTATAATTAATTAGAGAGGAGGAACGGTATCTCGACTTCTTCATCATTTTCTGGACTCCAGAGATATGGATAATCAATACATTTTTATCTACATCCCATTGTAACCATGTTATAGGTTGGGGAATGATAGCATTGTTACCTGAATTATGAGAGCAGAATCACGCAGAAGAGCTAATTAATTAAGAAACTTATCAAGTACTTGCTGTCGTTTAAAAATTCATTTTGAGAGAAAAAAGAGAACAATGATAATGCCTGTGTAGGTGAGAATGTATTTCCAGCTGGTAATTATCGGTTAAGGCATGATTTAAGATTCAACGTAAGTTGAATAGTTTATTTAATTTTTTTCAATTTCAAAAATATTATTGCTAGATGTTTCACTCCAGATAATACCTGTTTTTCAAAAAAATTCATGCAGCTCAACTGAAAATTCCAGTGTTTTTTGAGAATGTTCAATTGCTTTGCTGTAACATCTACAAAAGTAATAGAGTTGACGAGTTCCAGATAAAACAAAAGAAACTCCTACTCAGTTAAATTTTCCAAATATATCAGTAATAGGCTATACCGTGTTGATGTCTAGTTAGCATTAGTCATTTTCTTGCTTCACAAAACTCCTTACATCAATCAATATTTTCATGCAAAAAGCTTGAAGCTGGAGATCTTCAATTTTCTGAATCTACAAGGGAAAAAATATCAAGAAGTAAAATGTTTAATACCTATTCCTTTATTCGATTGTAAGTCAGCTTTTTATGACAAGCTGAGATTGAAATTACTTAGGCCTATGTCCATTTATTCCAAGCGAAGATTCTCGAAGATGGTGGTGTATAGTCTGTCTAAGCAGAGGAGACCCTCTGGCAAGATAAATTGACTCCAGCTTAGTCAATATTGGTCAAAAGAATATTGATTTGGTCTCAAATTTTAGATAAGAATATTTTCTACGATTGAGACCAAATCAATAATTTTTCAACCAATATTGAAAGAGCTAGAGTCATTTTCTTATCTTACCAGAGGGTCTTCTTCGCTTGGTCAGACTATAACCTGTGGTAGCTTTGGAAACTGTGAAGGACTTAAATTAAATAAATTATCTCTACCTGCGGCTTCATTCAAAGATATTCATAATCTCATATCACAAACTGAAACAACCGAGGAGACTATCAAGGACAGTGACGAGCCGATTAAAGTATCATAAGTACAAGCTCAAATATGAATATCATGAACTTATATTGTAAAATTGAAATTTTTAATGCACTTTTGCCTTATCGGATTACCATTGATTTGTTTTCAAAAATATTAATTTCGTGCTAGTTGGCATTCCATTCACCTATTTTAAAAGCCTATATAAGATATATATTCAACAACATTGGCTAAATAGGCTACTAGTTAGTCATTATTTTAATAATACTGCATTCTCGTACTAGCTTCATCGTTTGCCAATCTCTTTATCAATATTATTAATTGAATTCTATTTATTAATCTTATCTTTTGTGATATTCATATTTCTTACATTATCATATTATGTTTGGTATTCACATTATTGCATTATAATGTTTAATTTATTCATTAACTTTGTATGAGTAACGATAATTCTTTATTTTGCTCAGTTCAAAATATCAGAAGTATGCGCGAAAACTTTGATTTGTTCACAATTGAGCTAGGAAAATTCACTGTAAAACCAATTTGTATAGTATTAACTGAAACTTGGATCAACAGTGAAGAAGTAGGACATTATACAATAAAGGGATATAAATTATTTACAAATTGTAATGACAGTTATAGATCGGGTGGCGTTGCTGTTTATGTTAGAGATATCTTCGAAGCAGAAGCTGATAAGATTTTATTAGTTTCAGCCGATGGTTTGTCAGTTAACCTGTTAATTAATAATACGAAACTCTCTGTTATCGCACTATATCGATTCCATTCAATATCAAACGATATCTTCCTTGAAGAGATAAAAATCGTTTTAGAAATGCTAAGAAATAAATCTGTTATTATTGCAGGCGATATTAACATTGATTTGCTAAGTTCCTACTCTAAAGTTGAAGAATATAGATATATTATGGCAAGCTTTGGATTCAACTCACTAGTTAACGAGCCTACAAGAATTACCAATAATTCCCTAACGTGTATAGATCACATATTTTTTCGTTACGCTATAGCAAAATATAATTTCAATCCGGTAGTTAATATAAAAAACAATGAAATAACTGATCATTGTACAATAGAATTCCACATAAACATATTCACAGGCAAGACTAAGAATAAGAAAAAATTAAGAGATAGTCAAAACAGAATAAATATAGAATTACTGAATAACATTTTGGCACAGACTGATTGGTCTAATGTTTATATGAACGATGAAGTTAATCTTGCTTTTAATGAATTCTCAAAAATTTTCCAAAAATGCATTGATCCTGGATAACTAACTATATCTTGAATAGAATCGAAACAAAAAACAAGCTGTATAAAAAAACATTGAGACAACCATACAATGTAGGGTTAAATGCAAGGTATAAGGCTCTTCGCGATAAAATTAAGACTGAAATTGAAAATTCCAGAGCTGAGTACTTCAAAAAAACACTAAACAATTTGAGGGGAAATCCAAAACAGGGTTGGAGAATTATGAATACCCTAATTGGAGAATCAAAAGCAAAAGAGGAAGTGAAAAAGATCAAGACAAGGGACGGGGAAATCATTACAGATTATATGAAAATTGCCAATAAACTGAACAACCACTTTGTAGAAATATCTACTAATAGATTTCAAACCGCCCCTGCTTTAAGTAATAGACTCATTAACACTTCAACTCAATTCCCACAAATTGATATACTTCCATCAATGTTCTTTATACCGGTATCAAAGAGTGAACTCGAAAATATAGTCAAATCCATGGAATCTAGCAAAGCTCCTGGTTTTGATGATCTGAGGATTGATTTGATAAAGAAAGTGATTGGTAACATATCTACTGTTCTTATTTTTCTCTTCAATTTAAGTATTAGCTCTGGAAAATACCCTGAATCACTAAAAAATGCCATTATTGTCCCAATATTCAAAAGCGGTGACAAAGAAAATGCTAATAACTATAGGCCTATAGCTTTGCTATCAGTTTTCGCAAAAATACTAGAAAAGTAAGTTAGAGTTAGACTAGTAAATTTCTTGTCCAAACACAATTTCTATAGCATGAATCAGTTTGGGTTCCAGAAGGGGCGTAATACTGAAGATGCCATGCTGAATTTATTGACCGAGGTTTATAATGGCATGAATGATAATAAAAAATGTGCCAGTCTTTTTCTAGACATACGTAAAGCCTTTGACACTATCAATCATGATATCTTAATCACCAAATTACACAATGCGGGGGTAAGAGGTATATGCAACAGCTGGTTCAAAAGTTTCCTGCAAAATAGAACTCAGCAGGTCAGGATAGGAGGAGTTCTAAGCCAAAAGAGGTCAATCACAAGCGGTGTACCTCAAGGCTCTGGACTCTCAGCGGAGCTGTTTTTAATCTATATCAATGATCTGTGTAATGCCACTCTTCAGGGTTCAATTACAGCTTTCGCTGATGATACAGCGCTTAGTTACTGTTCTAGTGGGAGGGATGAACTGATTAAAATGATCACTGATGACCTCTACGCCCTTAGCTCTTGGTTCCAAATGAACTATCTTGAATTAAATACAGACTAATCTAATATTATAGTATTCAAACTAAGAGCAAATGATGACAGTGAACCTAAACTTAAAATCCCATTTCATTCCTCAACTTGCATGGATTCCAACCTAACAAACTGTGATTGCAAATTCGTTTCAGAAACAAACATACAAAATATTTAGGAATAATGATAGAAACAAACCTTAGCTGGTCACAGCAAGTAATGAAATTAAAAAGAAGTCTCTACTCTACATGCAGAAAGTTGTATTACATTCGGCACCTCTGTCCGAAGTACATGCTAAGTTCCTTATACTATGCTCTAGTGGAAAGTAGGCTACAATATGGCATTGCAGTATGGGGTGGAACATATTCTTCTACAATAAAACCACTAGTAATAGGTCACAAATATATAATAAGGACTATTGCCAAAAAGCATAGACTGACCAGTTCACTTCCTTTATTCAAAGAATGGGGGTTCCTCCTGTTGAGATATTTATACTTTTATAAGGTTTTAATCACATTCTTTGTAAGAAGTTGTGATCAAACTCCTGCATATGGCACTTATAACTTTCGTTCAATTGGGAATTGGGTTCCACCCAGACCAAATAAAGAAGTTTATCGTCGATTCTATCTCTATGTTGCCCCGAGAATATTCAACATAATACCTACCGAGATAAAACAACTCAAAAGTCAATACAAATTTAGAAAGGAACTAAAAAAGTGGATTTTTGATATGAACGATATAGAAGATCTATTTAAAAAGATAACATAAAACTGTCGCCTATTTCACCTTATTTAGTATTTTATTCAGTTTTAATTATTTTTATTGCCGTTATTATCTATTATATTATGTATTATAGTAACTCCGAATATCCAACTGAGTGAACAAAATAAATTCGAATCAATTAACTACAGTAACAACTGAATTAACACTAGATTATGAACACAGCAACTATAATTCTAGAGAAGCACTTTAAACACAAACTTTTTAAACTAATATTGTTAATTGCTGGAACTCCCAAATAGGCGGGCCTCGGGAGTTGCCTAATTTCTTCACAGAATACCGTAATGGTTTCTCCATATAGGCCTATTTTTATTTATTTGTATTTTCACTATATTATTATTTTTTCAGGCTAAGAATTATTTGTTTTGACATTGTATAATTGAAATGTATTGTTTTGTACTCTTTTTTCTGTGAAGGAATAAAATTTATTTATTTATTTATAACAATCAATACAATCTTGGCGTAGGTATATAATATATATACGTATATTGCAGTGGCAAACAGACTATTGTTCTTATCGACCTGGCCTCTCGATTGAATGCTGCCAGAGTAAACACGGCTTCCTTCCCGCAATCTATTTCACCCTTTCAATAATAATTCTCGGCTCCAGAGCAACATGAGTCCGTTACAGCGGATGGAAAGATAGAATACAGACTGCGACCTGATGCTGAAGCTCAAAATTTTCCTTCACCATGAGATCTTCGATAAATTTATGCTTATAAAATTTCAAGCTTATTTTAGATTTCAATTCTCGATCAATAGAATAGAATATAATTTATCAGTCTTACAATATTTTAATATAATAAAAGTCCACTTTTTATTTATTCATGACACTTGATAAGAATAGATATGTGTCTATATTTAGAAATATGAGAGCTTCATTTTACTAATGGACTTTTTGATGGCGAAATTAATTATTTTGGCCCGATTGAATCAGATTTTCATTGAAATCTTTTTATTACCTGACATGAAGACAAAAATCTATTTGTTGAAGTTTATCAAAATTAAGTGTAATCACGATTCTTGACCATTAGATTGGAAAACCAGAAAAATATGAATTTCTTGAAATTGAAATGCAATATTATCATTGAAAGATTTGTGCCGGGTTTTCCCAAGCACACTCAAATTTGAGGGACCCTCAAGTTTACATTTAACAGTTGACATTTCCCATACTTATCATAGAAAATATCAGCTGTTCATTAAAATTTGAGGGTCCCTAAACTTTGAGTGTACTTGGAAAAACCCGGCATTGGAGTAATGTTCACTTTCTGGAATTTCTATCATTCAGGCGAATAGCTTGCATTTTTTGGGATGGGTTGTATTCAAGTATGATACGAGTGATGGAAGTAGAGAAGATGGGTGACGAACCATCGATGTTCAGTAAGATCCCAAGTATCATGGTCTTCCCAAACTGAGTTTTCTTCCAGATATAAATTTTTTGTAAACCAAAATATTGTAGAAAAAAGGAAATTTTAACATATTTTATGGTTTTAATGAAGGCTGGATTTTCAAAACTACTGTAACTTAATTGAATGTTATAATTGAGATCTGTACAATAAGGATGTCATTATGCTTATCATGGACGATGCATTGGTTATCCTTATGATATCACACACAATACCTGTGGATTTTATCGACGAAAAGAACATAGATACTTTAAAAACGATGTTTTTCTCTCATCTATGTCCATCTATCTATCTCATCCGTGATAAGAGAAATAATTGATGCCCAAATATCGATATCCACTAAACAGTATTACTATTATTTATTATTATTTAGTGTATGACTTAGGTATGACTTAGTGGGGAGATCCAAGGGTTGTTCACTTTGCCCTAAAACTCCATTTTCCACGTATGGGAACGTGGAAGACCATGTGATAGTTATAGTTATTTTAGAACAGTATTTTTTATTTCAAAACATATTCAACTACCAAACCTGAAACACTTAACAAAATCACTAGACCATGGCCGAAAATATTAAATTTTGACTAGAAATTCAAGCACGAGAATCGTAATCGTTATCAAGAACAAAAAACAGAGAATAATATACGAATAAACGATGTCTCAAATGTATGAGAAAATTGTTCGATTGTACAGGTGTCTGAGCTACATCTGCCACCTTATCCAATTGTGCAAAGATCCACTGGCGACTCGTGCCCACGAAACAGGTGAAGTGCTGTACAGTAGAAGATACGGGCACTTCACCTGTCTCGTAGGTACGAGCCGCCAGTGCAAAGATCTTAGAAAGAGATTGAAAGTTTCAAGAATTTTGAGAAAGTCAATGAATTATTTATAGCATAGATTATTATATCTGTCGAGTTTGAAATTCAGTTCCACCAATATGATTTGAAAATGAGATTCCAAATTCGAAGGGGAAGGATGACAGAGACTAGAGTTGGTTTGTAAATATGTATGTATCATGTATCCCTACTTTGAAATTTAACTGTGATATTAAAATGTTAATTACAGATTCCATCTATATGTGGCGATTTATAAGTTGGGGGTTATATTTTGTAAAATTATTAACCCTCACGGATTCATCAACTTATTCAGGTCTAAAATAGCTTCAAAAACAATGGTAGCTTTGATATTTATTCAAGGACAAGATCCCATTAATGAACGATGAAAGTTCCTGTGATTCCTTTGGTAAATTTGGGAAAAAAGCTGACAAAATCTCCGCTATTGAGGAATAATATTATTATTGTTCATGTTGGCAAATGGGAATAAACCTTAGGTCTACTATAACTAAAATACAAACGTTGAATGGAATAATAATAATCAGTGATAAGACAATATTTCGATGTTTGTTTGACCCTAGTGCCTGATATCATTCCATAAGAGGAATTTTTTCATATAGGAGGACTGGTGACTTCAAGACTTGTAAACGAGTACGCGAAAGACATCTCTAATGCTAAACTCCGCCATGTCTGCTATTCCTTACCATTCCTTTCCGTCGATTCCCGGTTTTCTCTTCCTTTAGTACTCTTATCACGCACAAGCGTGGATTCCTTTACTTTCTCTAGAGTAATGTACTGATCCATAGCTCTATTCCCCATGCAGCACCACATCCTAACAATGAGGCAGCCACATCATCCAAGGTATTTTCTAATTTTCTGTCTTCTTTTTCAAATGAATCCACAAACTCACCAGATGACGTTTTTGGATTATTGGATGGATGATTGATTGCAACATGAAAGAGGAAATGGGATTTGCACACAATATTGACGTCTCATTCTTGATTTCTGAATCCGCCAGGATATATTGATACTGTAGCCTACTATTAATTGAATTCTACGAATGTATGTACAACAAAGTTAGTCGATAACGCTCACTGGAGAAATAGGTTTCGTATTTCGTTGATGCTTACTGTATTTATGCTACATACAGTTATGGAAATAATCAGCAGAATATACTGATCGAAATAGATCTCCAAATTGAATAGCCTATTAACTGATTAATTATTTTTTCGTCTGGGTAAAACAAAATTTTATACATGACCTGAAACTTTGGACAATTTATTATGTGACTAAATTAGGAATAGAAGAGGTTTTGGGCAATAGCCTGTAATTTCTTTCACCATCTTGTAGCCTATATTTGTACATGAATGAAATAAATATAATATGAGGATAATTGATGCATCTATATTACAACAGTTGGTTAACTGCAACATATAATAATCAATTAATTAAAAATTCATGAGTTGTGACAGTTTCAAAGTTTGTCTAGAGATCGAATTAACGCACATAATAAATGAATGCCCTTTTCTTCCCATCGTAAGCCAGAATAATTAATTTCCTGGACGTTTCGCCATTTTCAACGATTCCACTGATAGAAAATTCGCAGGAAAAACTGGGACGTTTTTTCAGAGTCGGCGATAGAATGGATGATGCTCGATATCGAGTGTGAAAACAAAACCGCCTTTTTTGCGCTCATTATTTTAGCGGCAGCGGCCGAGTTTCAGAAAAGCGAACGAACGTCGTATATGCTGAAATTTAACGATACGGATGCTAAAAGGTTTTGCTTGAGCATGAAGCGAAAAATGGGAGCATAAAGCTGGTGGCGGTAAAATTGAATTCCTTTCGCGCTTGCAGAGCAGAGTAGAGCTCCGAGAATGCAGCAGTGGAGCAGCGCGCGCCCATATTTCACCAGCTTCAGCAAATTACCATCCAACACCAACTGAGCAGACTGAGTTGCGATCAGAACTTAGTCTGGTGATTTACACTGAATGAGGAATGCCGAAATGATCATCATACACTGGCATTTGCCTTGCATTCACCAGTTGTGCGATAATCTTTGAAGATATAACAACGGCTCTCTCAGCTTTCCCAGGGAAAGGTATTTATCCACCTTATTAAAGGGAACAATTCAGCAAGTTTGAACCGGGAGTATGAAACAAAATAGTTGATCCAAGATGAATCTCAAAAAATCAATCACTGGCGAATCGTGCCAATGAAATAAGTAAAGTGCTGTACAGTAAAAGATACGGACACTTCACCTGTTTCGTGAGTACGAACCGCCAGTGCCATCAATATCGATGGTTTGTAGAACAAAACAACAAGAGTTACAAATTATACGTATATTAATTTATCAAAACACACAAAAGACAAAATAAATACAATAAATTTCAAAAAACAAATGTACATAACAATGACACATTAAACAAAAACACAGGCTTCATGGTTGGGTGTGCTGGGAAGAAAAGAGAGGAGAAATAATACCTAACCAACTATGGTTTCCCATGTAATATAGGCAGGTAGGATGAAGAGATAGGAAGGAATGGGAAGGGGTAAGACGTTGAGAAAAAAAAGTAAGGATAAAGAATACAGAAGGAAGAACAAGCAAAAAGAATGGTGAGCGAGTCCACTTTTAACCGAGAGAAAAAAAACAATGCAAAAAAGTTGCGCAGAAATCTTGAGTCCCATAAATCCAAATTGAAGAAAAAACTGCTATTGGTCCAGTTTTTTATATCTAGTTTAGTTTTTCCACTGATCTTAGAGTTTATGAGAAAGTGATCTGGAATAAGGTTTAATACTTTCGTACTTATGTAAATCAACTGCCTCCTTATACATTTAATATTAGTGTTATATGGGTACAACCTAGGTTTGCAAAGAATAATTTTAATAATCAGTTTCTGTGCCACAAATAATTCATTAATATGACAGTTGAAACAGCCACCCCTTACAACTATGCCATACTGTAGAATTTATTTAACCAAAGCATGATATATCATTTTCAGATTTCTATTCGATTTCTATTTTCAGGTTCCTATTTAGAATTTTGTTTACAAGGTAAAATTTGAAAGATAAATATCTTATTCTTCTACAGATGGATTTAATATGAACATCCCATTTAAGATTATCATCAATTATAATTCCCAAATATTCAATATTAGTTACTTTTTTATGGTGGGACAATCACAATTATCTATGTTTAAATTGCATCTTGAGTGGAGTCTCATGTCCTGATTATTGATAGGCCTATTCTGTTTACAGAGAAAGTTATGTAATTAGTCTTGTCTATATTTAAACATAAGGTATTTCTGTCAAGCCAATTCTTAATGGAAACCAAGTTTTTTTCAGCTATTGTGTGAACTTCATCCCAAGATTTACCGTGAAAAATAGCTGCAGTATCATCTGCGAAAGATACCATAGTTGAGTTCAGAAGTCTTAAATTTAAAAAATCATTAACATAGAGTATGAAAAGTATGGGAGATAGCACAGTTCCTTGAGGCAGACCAAATTCCGTTAAGTTAGTGACACTAGATTGATCATTTATGGCCAGGGACTGGGCTCTATCACACAGGTAGCTTTTAAACAATTCAAGTGAGACTCAACCATAGGACTCAAACTTATCAGACAAAGAATTGTGAGGTATTGTATAAAAAGCTTTGCGTATATCGAGAAAAACTGCAATATTTTTTATATTGGAATTTATATTTTCGAAAAGGGTATTGATGAATTTTATTATAGCATCAGATGTACTTTTACCATTTTGGAAACAAAATTGGTTCTTATTGATTATATTGTTTTTATTAAAAAAAGACACAACTCTTGACTTTATTAGTTTCTCAATAATTTAAGCTAGGTTGCTGATAAGACTAATTGGTCTATAATAACAGGGATTAGTTGGATCACCTTGTTTGAATAGAGGCTTGATTTTGGCAGATTTGAGATGCTTGGGAAAATATCCCTCTTCAAAACATCTATTAAATATGAAAGAGAGAGGTTGAGATATTGAGAGGTTGAGTAATTGAAAAGTTTAATGAGCAAATAATGTTCCTAATCTACAAAATAATGTGCAATCGATTTTATAAACTCTTATAGGCTATACAAAAATATAATAATATATTTTGCTCAAAATTCGGACATGGAAAACTGTGGTATCCTTATTATTGTGTTTTGAATGATCTTATATTATAATCTTGAACAATTCCTCTTCACTTTACGCTTCCAATAAAATAAATATATATTTGTAATAATAGTGGCTCGTAATATGATCAATAATTGTTCACGTTTGAAATACTTATGTAGCTCATTCATGTGAATAACTCTCGAGTTTTGACTCAAACCCTCTTTTTATACACTTCTTATCTAGTTACTCTGTCTTGCGATAAATCTCTAACACACCATATTATATTTTCGATTATATTTTGGCTCATAGGCCACTTAACTAGTGAATAATAATAATTATAAAATTAATAATATTGGGCTATGAAATGTTTCGTGATTTATGAATTTGTCAGCTGTTATTGATGATAATATTGTTCATAATTTCAAAAAATCTGAAAAATTCTTCTCCGATATCTATAGTTGTTTTGTACACTTCAATTTCGTGAAGAAAGATTACCAGCTAATAGCCATGAGTTGGCAGCTATTCACCTCACCACCTGTGATTACATTCAATTGAATTATATGCAGCAACAGCACAAAGCTGTTGGGCAAGTTCCGCAACCCATTCCCTCTAGACTTGAACAGTGTCAGGAATCTAGGTTAAGCTATTCAAGTCGAGGTTTAGTGTCATAGCTGTTCAGTTTCAGTAGAAAATCGGTGAAAATATACAGTGGCCAAACTTTCTCCGATAATTCAATTAGGCCATTGGCGGAGAAAGGCTCCCCAGTCGTTAGTGGGGTCTCGGCATTAGATATTCGGCCCTTACAGGGCTGTTTTCGTATCGATTATGCAACACAAACTATTAGGAGTCGACCGCCCTTTACGGGTGGAATGGCTG
This sequence comes from Sogatella furcifera, assembly GCA_017141385.1. Taxonomy (NCBI): domain Eukaryota; kingdom Metazoa; phylum Arthropoda; class Insecta; order Hemiptera; family Delphacidae; genus Sogatella; species Sogatella furcifera. Next base: position 29,610,287 of record CM029546.1, read on the forward strand.
CAGGGCCACAGACAACTACAACAGGCCATGCCGTGGCTACGGTACCTGCCTACATGCCTCCCTCTCAGTCCGGCTGTCATGCAACATCGCCTTTTCATTCCCCCCTCCCACCACCCTCCGCCATCACCGAACCCAAACTCTCTTTTCACCAGTTCTTATTTTCAATTGAGAACGCTTTTCACTCCTAAACACACCTCACAAAAGCTATCCCTCACCAATTTTGATTTCCCTCGACATGAAACCTTTTGCGGAGTGGAACACATATTTGATACACAATAAATTTTGCTCACTTCAGTTTCCCAAATTAGAAAATTAATTTATAAATTTGTTCAGCTGAGAAATGTCCTACCTATTTATCAATTAAGAATGGTATTCTTGGCACTAATACAGTCAATTATCTGTTATGGCATTGTTGCTATCTGGGGAAGCTGTGGGAGTTCAATTTTGCAACCTCTCATAATTCTTTATAAAAGAATAATAAAAATATGTTTAAAAAACCTATGAGATATCCAACTGGAGTATTGTACAAAGAATTTGGCGTTTTTAGTGTTAATACCCTATTCGAAATAAATCTTTTGAAGTTTGTGTATTTAAGACGTTCAGAGTTTCCAGTTATGGAAGAACATGTATATTCCACTCGTCGTAATCTCTCTAATAAATTGAAAGAACCTTTCACAAGAAGTAGAGTTGCCTCCTTACATGCTAAGGGAACACGACTTTTCAATAAACTGCAATCAGATATATGCTTATATCAAATGCAATCAGTTTTAATCCGTTTAAAAATAAACTAAATCGCTTCTATGAAGAGAAAGTTCAATAGTAGTGTGATATTGATTTCGGAATTTTTTTTGTCTCTATTCAATTTTAATTCTCTAATTCTAGCTGCAGTCGGTATATAGGTCACTTTGTATGTGACGAGCATGGAATGTAAGAAATTGATATTGCCAACAGTTCCATAAATATTTCTTTGCTTGGCGCCAATTAAAGTTGAGAATAGCTGGTGGAAAACGCAGATATTTGAGATTGTAGGCAAGTACACCATACAATATTAATGGAATAAATCTGAATACAAGTGTATGTATCAGGTTCACACAATGTTGAACTCGTGTTCAGACATGCAACACGCCAATACCCTGAAGAGTAGGCACAAGTCAATTGGACCAGGCCGCTCTTCTCAGTCAGATAATAAGTAGAATACTCAAAACGTGATGCTAAACAATCAGGCTACTTGACTCGTTTCGGTACGATACTAGACCCAGGCGGATAATTGAATGTGGTGAACGTATTTAATTTTCACAATCACAGACAAATAAATACCCATGCCGGTCGCTCCCTGAAGCTGTCAAAGTCCCAATTGTAGGGTTTATACCCTTCCTCTCGGTCTTTAACTTATAACGGAAGATACTTTACCAAATCAAATGGTCTGACTGACAGCACACATAAACGGCTGCTGCTCACAAGAAGAAATTCCATAAAAATATATGAACTCGCTAATATGGCATTAAGTTCCTCTATATACAAGAAATCATGCACTCCGGGAAAGAGGAAGTAAGATAGAGAATAGTAATAATTCAATACTCCATCCTCACTCCAAAAGCGCATGCATACACCTGTTAGTAAGCACGTGTGGAAGCGATTGGTTTGGGAGAATACTCCACTAAGCTATCCAATAAATTCAAATATATTAAATAAATGGAATAACCAGAGGTGAAATAGAATATTCTTGACCCAACTCGGCCGAAATAACGAATAAATATATCTTCTTCTTCGGATATCTTCTTCTTCTTCTTCTTCCTCGGATAGGCGGAAGTGTTTTTTAGGTATCGCGTCGCCGGGGGTTCGACGTAGGGGTTTCTTATTGGTTGAATCATTATCCAACGTCCATGTTGGACTTTTCACAAGAAATAGGGCAGCCCAAACAATTTCACAATATTTTATTGAACCTTGCGAACCACATAAATATAATTTTTCCCTGACTAGAATTCATAAATACATGTTTTAAAATTCTAAATCTATAGGTTAAGTAGCTATTCCACTAATTAAGCTGAGTTGCTAGCGAGGTTGTTTGTGACATAACATTTCCGTACAAGTACCTAATTTGAATGAATAATCAATATAAAATATAATCTATGATATAATTCCTATAATAGCGCCTGTATAATACATATCCTATAAACACATAAATACAAATAAATTTGGTGGACATTGGTGAGGAGATCCTATCGCAGAGATGCTGTATAAAGAATAAATAATCACAGATGTCGAGAAAGAAGGTAAGATTCATGTTTCAAATAATAAATTTAAGTAAGCATGATCAAAAATTAATTTAAGATGCAATTTATTTTGTTTTTGCACGGTTGAATTCAAACTAACGGCTACAGACTGGAGCCGGCTTGATCAGCTGATCAGGCAACTGTCAAAATTTTAGGTTATGTAGGTCATAGGCAGAAGTAAACAAAGCTAGAAGATAATTTGAATAATTAAATAAATACAATCCAGGCAGGTGAGCGATATTTAACCCTATTCAGGAAATTCAATAAATAGCTGCTTATCAGCGATCAATAGATGACAATTTGTCTCCTGACCTGCTTAATAATAATATTGTTGGACCCATTAGACTGGGGTCGTGACTAAGTGCTAGAGGGTCAGTTCTGCTCATTGCCCTTTATTGGTGAGTCGCCAATTAGTTCTCAACTAATAGCTATTGAAGAGGCTCATATTGGTTTCTTCTCTCAAGATGAATTAAATTAATACTGAATAATTTATACAAACAATCAAACAATGTCTGGTGGTACAGAGAGAGGCGAGGATTTCAATCACATTACGACGCTGATGATACATAATTACTCCTTGAATAACTCAAGAGCTCAGCCCGATCTAATAATAATAATTATTATTATTTAAAAATTCGATTCAGTAACCAATTGTTACAGTGAGGCTCTTATTTTTGTATGTCAGACTACCACTCCAAAATTATATGAATCGATTAACTAAAAATCGACCAAATAATATTTTATGATCATGATTGCAGTAATAATAAACTAATATATAAAATTCATGTATTCAAACTAATAAACTAAAAAACTATTAACTAATTAATAATAGTTATTTGTGTAACTAGTGCATAAAGTGAAGGATTGCTGCACGAGTGAAACAGTTTTTTTCACGAGCCAAAGGCAAGTGAAAAAAGTTTCTCGAGTGCAGCAATAACACTTTATGCTCCAGTTACACATTAAATTTTTCCTACAGTCACCATTGGGCCTGTGTGAAAAGTAGGAAAAAGTTTCAAATGTGTTTTTTAGTGTAATTTCAAGTATTTTTTATTGCGATCTCCTCAATTTATTCTGCCTTTGAAATCAATATAAGAATCATATAAAGTACCATCATCTCACAATTTTACAAATTAAAGATGGCGGAAATCTTGAGTTGGAACTTTCAATTTTAGAAGCCTACAATGTCCAAAGTCATCTATTATCAAATAATTACTTTTATTTGAGTGATATGGAGTAATATAATTCAAACATTTCATCTATTCTATGTATCACAGTGACTATAGAATAATAAATTATTGTACTCACTGTACTTAATGGCTTTTGGGCCAGTATTGGACGGGCTGGGGCCGTTTTCCTGTCGTGCTGGGGTGTCTTCTTGGCTTGGACGGGCTGTATAGTAGAGTGAATTTGAAATTGGCAACCAGCTGGTAGGCCTAGGCCCTTCATGGGCTGTTGAGCCAGACATACATACATACTCACTGTAATATTTACCAGTAAGTTATGAGCTAAAATCAGTATAAACTACTTTTTTAGACCTTGAAATATTCCAGTGTAAAACGCCCTTTCATACTTTTATGGCTTTAAATAATCATATTTACTAGAATTCAGCATGAATTAGACTTTTTAAACACTATTTAATGTGACTGGAAGGGATTTAGAATCTTCTAGTTCACAATTAATCAAACTCATGGTTTTATTTCCATTGAAATGATAGCCTATATAACTTAATAGTGCTATGAATAATATACTTTCATGTAAAGTACTGTATATTATTCTTTCTGGGAAAATTTTGCTGCTTTAAATCACTTGAGACAAAATATCTCATCAATTCCAGCAGGTAGGCTTTTGATTGATGCAACCCGCAAGTGATTAGGCTATCTACAGCATAAGATAGAAGCTAACTGCTTCTATGTTAAAATTATGCAAGGTTACAATCGTATTGTTTATGATTCTCAGGACTTTATCATGCTTTTATGCAAAATTATTTAGTCGTCAGCTGTCACCTGCATTGAATAACAGAACCCTACTTTATGAATTAAGTGCAAGGTTTGAAGCTGAACCAGCTAACAATGAGACTGAATTGAGCTGAAGCTGTAATTTAATGATAGTATTAAATTAGAATGTCGCATTTACTATGAATTCTATATCATGCTTTCAACCACTTTTCATTATATATCAACTTAAATATGTGGTAGTTAAAGTAGTCACATCACATAAATGTGATCTGAGTTTTTTCTAGTTTAGCCCACAGTATTTTCAAAATTCCAGTAACTATGGCACCAGAGTCTTCTTCAAAGTTGTAACTTATGTATCAAGTTACTTTCACATTGAAAAAATCATAATAATGCATTATGCCACTGAATTCTGATAGCTTAAATTGAGTCAACTACTGTATGAAACAGATTCTAGATCAACAAACAACAACCATGAATCATCTTACCGTATTCAAACAATTCAAGCTCAGGTTTTATAACCAACAACAATGAATGGTATGATAACATAAATCCCTACTCTCATAATTATTATAAAAGCTCTGAGATTAAATTGACCTTTTATCACGGTAACTTACTTACAGTATTGATGTAAACAATAAGCTAACCTAAAAACTGTCTGGCTGGGTTACTACCTTTTGGTCAAGATTCCAACTTCCTGCTACCAGCTGATTGACTCCCGTTTGGTTGTCAGCCAGTGCTGCCACCTTAATTTTGAATTCCAAATACGGAACATCCATTTGATGTACTTACTATTTCGTGTTGTTAGGTTAAAAATCTGGAGTGCATAAAAATTTTTACGCACGCAAATTTTTACTATATGCACGCTAATTATTACTAGTTCAAGAATGGACCGTTTCACACACGATTTTCAGTGCTAAAATTGCAATTTTACAGGGGAATATCTGTAGGAAAAATAATATAACTTCCTCAAACTCCTTAGGCTACATATAACGTATCCTTCATGCACTTCGTTTTGACTATTCGAATTTATAGACTTGGATTTGGGTGCATTGATTCTAAGTTTATTTTAAAATAATATTTATCATGATTATCACTTTCAACTCTCCGCCAATTGCAACTTGCATGCATTTTCAAACAAGTAATTATAATTATACCCGCTAGGCTGAGGCCGCACTGCCGGTGGGTAGAGCGTGGAGGGTAGATGGTAAATCTATAGAACATACACACCATCCACAGTGATACATCGTATGAAAATGGTATGTGTTCAGCCGCCATCTTCAATTCCTAAATATGGACAACATAACCTCAAAAAACAGTATGACGTCATACCATTCATACGATGTATTACTGTGGATGGTGTGTATGTTCTATAGATTAACCATCTACCCTCCACCCTCTACCCACCGGCAGTGCGGCCTCAGTCCTACTGGAACTGGAGCTTTGTCAGCCTTGTCTCTTGGAAACACCTTTTAAAACATCAATAATTATTGTTTTTTCTAATTCTCTGTTCTCGATCCGCCATACTCCAGTATACGGTCACCGGTGAATATTAAAAAAAAGTGAACACGTTCAACAATCACCCTTGTTGGTTGTTGAACGCCTGTTTGTACGTCAGATGGATATTGAATGAACCAAATCGATAACAAAACTTCTCTCTCTTGATCAAATATTAAGAGAATACAAGAGAGTACATTATAATTTGATTTCTTGTTTTTCATGTTGCCGGTCCGGTGAACAACACACAACACCTATAAAAATTATTCGGTTATACATCACAGATGGATTTTAATAGGAAAAGAATTAAAAGGTTTATTCTTTTATTTCCGCGCGGAAGCAACGTGGAGTCTGAGACGATAAATCTTGGCACAAGTCGTCTGAAAGCCGAACGGACTGCGGACGTGAGCAGCTGGATCGTGTTTTCAACAGTAGCCAGGCATTTGGACGGGGGACAGGAATACAACAGCTGCATACTATAGATATATGGAGCCATAATATAAGTATAGGCGATATGGTGTGAACGGTAGCCAGCCATAACAAAAAGCCGGCGAGCCTGACCGCGCGACACGGCGAGGCAAGGCGAGGCGAGCATGACCGTGATAATGTGGCCATAAAAACGGCCGTAAAACTGTTTCACGGCGCTGGCTGGCAGCCGGTTTGACACCTTAAATACATACGAAATAAGTTCCCTGGCCGTTCCGACTACTTGTTTTTATGAGTCTTATTCGATACTTCTTCAGCAGTTTGTTTCCGGCCATTACAACTTGCAAGTGTCCGCATTTGTCTCAGTATCCAATTCAGAGGTGGCCACGGTCAGCACTCATGTACTATTCAGCTTAATCCAAGATTACAATGTGGAAGGTGAGTTTCGAGTAATTCGTTCAAATACAGTTGGTTCGAGTGGATTATCTAAATTTAAAACAACTTGATCCAGAGCAGAAGCTAAGTAGAAACACAAACCTTCTGATGTGAGGTGCTATTTTATTGATGTGGAACATAATAGGTGTTGTTGGGGTTGACCAACAAGATTTGGAGGTCGTGATGACATAGAGGTAATATGACTTAAGTGATATTTGAGGACCTATAGCCTAAACAATTGAGAATGGGCCGGCCTTTGGGAATGAGTCGGCCATTTGCCGAACAGCATGTCCCATAAGCACAATGTAATTTTCATCAATCTCTTGGAGCTTATAGCGCCGAAATTTATGGACATGTTCCATGTGTCATTGGAAAAATAATATTATTAAAAAAATCAAATCTACTTTGATAATTTATAGTGATTATTGATGTACAACATTCTTCAGAATAGACAACCCAATAGAGATGATAGCCAGACAAAAAGCAGGTGGATTCAACAGATGGAAGAAGCTCGATGAGTTGAACATCGCCTTGAAGTTTTCGAAATCGAGTTCATTTTGCATTCATTCCACATTCCAGTTTCATTTGAAAGAGATTTAGATCGAATGATCCTTATAAATACCGCCTCACATTAAGTAGCTTAGTATAAAAGCATGAAATGCTTGGAACTGTTATTTTTTTAAATCAGAAATTACGATACTGACATAATCATAATTATTATGATTATGATAAGATAACGATAATAGTGCGATGATAATAATATAATACAATATGATGCATATTAGTGGCTGTGAAATCTCTAATCTTATTATATTATTTATTATTTTTTTCAGTCTAGTCAAGGCAGTCGTGCCGATAAGACCTGCTGCCGAGCTCTCCTGTCAATCTGAATCGTGTTCCGTATTCTCGTTTGAACTAGTTGTTAGTTGAAGTTAACAAAGTGTTGTTATTTAAAATCTACTAAAATGTCAGGTACCTGTGGCGTTTGTAATGTCGATTTAAACTCTAGTAAAGCTTCAGATGTAGTTACTTGTACCGGTAGCTGCAAGAAAACATATCACATTAAATGCATAAAAGACGATAGTGAAACGAAAGTGCGTACTGTGAAACATTGGAGATGCAAAGACTGTCGAGACGGTAGTAACAGCAGTGTAATTTCGGATACCAGTGGCCCCGTCACGAAAGAATTCATTCGGAAGGTATTGGAGAGTTTTAAAAATGACATTTTCACCGAAATTAAAGCCGTAAGAGACGAAATGGCTGGGGTGGTAGAGTCAGTTGCATTTCTATCTGCAAAGGTCGACGAAAGCAACAAATTGATGGAAAAAATAAACAAAGACATTGAGCACCTCAAAAAAGAAAATAACTCCCTACGAGAAAAAAATTCTTTGCTTGATGAATCCGTCAACGACCTAAAAGAACGGGTTAGATCGTTGGAACAATATACGCGACGCAGCAATGTCGAAATCAGCGGCGTTCCAGCGACACCCAACGAAGACGTCGTGAAACTGGTCAAAGACGTCGGAATGATGATTGGCGTCGCGGTGGAGGAGACACACATCAACGCAGCTCACCGTGTGCCCAGCTTCCGAAACGACCGGCCCCCCTCACTCGTAGTCCAGTTCAACAGCCGATCCATAAGAGATGATTGGATCAAATGCTTCAAAGAAAATAAGAATGCTGCAACTGCCGATAAAATAAATAATTCCTTTCCGAATTCAAAAGTGTTTGTGAATGAGCATCTTGCTCCTGTTAATAAAGTGTTTTTATCTAAATTGAAAAAGAAGTGTCGAGACATAGGATACCAATATGTGTGGTTTCGTGAAGGGAAATTTTTTGTCAGGAAATCAAATGGTGATAAATGTCAGAGGATTGTAAGCGATGCTGATATTGAAAAACTAAACTAGGGTTATCTAATCTGAATGATGAGACTGATAAAGCTCTAGAAAATATTTTGAAAATTATGATCATAATGTTATGCTCTGAATTGATTTAATTTTTTGTAATTTTTAGTTATATGGTATATTGATATATTTTTTGGTATGGAAGATAATAGCGATTATTTACATACATTGAATAGTATATTTTTTGAAACAGCTTCAGACAAAAAAAACGTGTTCACCCTGATTCATTGCAATATTAGAAGTATGCGTCGAAATTTTGATAGTTTTCTGGCAGAATTCTCACTTATAAAACACCCGGTCACTTTTATAGTTCTAAGTGAAATTTGGATTAACTCTGACGAATTGAATCTGTACAAAATACCCAATTATAGTATGTTTTCTCATTGTAATGATACCTATAGATCAGGAGGAGTAATTTGCTACGCTCTAAATTCTGTCTGTGCTACTGAAGAGGATATCAGTTGCATAAAAACAGCCGATTCTCTTCTTTTGAATATTAAGATTGATAAACACTTTTTCAAATTACTTTGTATTTATAGACTTCAAGAATTTACAGAGAAAAATTTCATAACTGAACTAGAACAAAGCATGAAACTATTTACATCAAATACAATTGTAGTAGGAGATATTAATATTGACTTATTAGATGGAAAAGAAAATTCAATAAATTATCAGAGTTTAATGGAAAACAATGGCTTCTCATGTATTGTTGATAGGGCAACTAGGATAACATCAAGTTCAAAGACCCTCATTGATCATATATTCATCAAACATAGAAAGATTAATGGTTTCAAGCACGCTATTTTTGATGTAAACATTACTGACCATTGTTTATTAGGCTTAAAATTTGATGAGTATCGTATCAATCGTGATGACACCCCTGCGTTATCTGTCACCAAACAATCTATTGATATAGATAAGGTTTGTGAGCATTTACAATCACTAAATTGGAACGATATTTTGCAGACTGAAGATGTTAATCTAAGCTATGAAAGATTTCATAGCACTTTGACAGAGGTAGTAAATAGGTGCTCTAAATCCATCACCACCTACAATAGGCTTGCGAAAGCAAAGATAATAAGTCCATGGATTACCGTAAATATATTGCGTAAAATTGAAAAAAGAAATAAATTATATAAATTATTGAAAAGACGACCTTATGATACAGCCCTAAATAATCATTACACTGCTTTTTGCGTTAGTTTGAAAAATGAAATAGATCATACTAAGAAAAACTTTTATTCAAACTGTATTCGCATTGCGGATGGAGACCCGGCCAGGCAGTGGAGAGTTATAAACAGCTTAACCGGTGAGAGTTGTAGTCGAACTTTTGATAAGGTGGAATTGAATGATGGTACTGTAGAGTGCAACCCTCAAAACGTTGCTGATACAGTGAATCGTTATCTGATAAATATTGTTCAGCCTGACAACAGTGCACCTTCGTCCGATGGCCTGGGTCTTTATCAGCAGTGCCAATCCTTTTTCGTGGAACCAACAACAGATAGTGAAGTCTTGAAAATTATCTCTAATCTTAAGAATAAAAAATCATCTCGTTTCGATAAATTTAATGTATTTCTGATAAAAAATATTGCTCTATATATTGCACCCGTTTTAACTCATATTTGTAACCTGAGCTTTTGTAGAGGAGTTTTCCCAGAAATGTTAAAATTGAGTGTTGTAACTCCAATTTTCAAAAAGAAAAATTCCATAAAATTAAATAATATTAGACCTATTAGTTTGCTATCAATTTTTTCGAAAATCTTGGAAAAATTGATGATGAATAGATTAGTATCCTACCTTAATAAAATCAAATTCTATTCCCGTTTACAATTCGGATTCCAAAAGGGAAAATCGACTGAGGATGCACTTCTGAATTTCACAAATTTAATTTATACTAGTTTAAATAGTGGGAATAAAACAACTGGACTCTTCATCGATTTCACAAAAGCTTTCGATCTTATCAATCATGAAATTTTATTTTTAAAGCTTGAGGCGGCTGGAGTCAGGGGGGTGGCGCTTCGGTGGTTCCGCAGCTTTCTGAGCAACAGGGAACAGCGGGTGAGGGTTGGCGTTGGGGGCTGCCTCAGCTCACCCCTTCCCGTCACCGTAGGCGTCCCTCAGGGGTCCGTTTCCTCCGCGATCTTATTCATCATATTTATAAATGATTTGTTGAATAAAAATTTCAATGGAAAAATCCAGGCTTTTGCCGACGATATCGCCTTCTTGTATTCTCATCAAAACAAAGCAACCATAAAAAATAACATAATTTCCGATTTAATTGTACTGCGAGATTGGTGCACCAAAAATAAAATGAAAGTTAACGTAACAAAAACTAAATTTATAAACTTTGACTTTAGAGCCTTCGATTTTTCCGCCCCAATCCTATACCATACTCAGGGATGTCAACGAGATTATTGCAACTGCGAAGAAATTGAAAAAGTCAACTCTTTTAAATACCTTGGTTTAACGTTTGACGGAAAAATGTCATGGAAAAAACATATTCATGCACTACATGGTATTATCAGAAGATCAGTTAGGAAATTTTATTATCTCAGAAATATTTGTGACCAAGCGCTGTTGAAAACATTATATTATGCCTTAATCCATTCAAATTTGCAGTATGGTTTAATGTGCTGGGGTGGAACTTACAAAACTTTCGTGAAAAGATTGCGTACATCACAAAATCATATTATTAGACTGATACTGGATAAAAGAATAAGAGAAAGCTCGTTCCCACTGTACTGTAAATTAAGAATCCTACCCATTCAGAATCTTTATTTGTTTAAGGTATTAAAAATATTCTATTTGAAGAGTGGAAATCATGGAACCGAGAATCTTTATTATAACACTAGAAGTAATGATAAAATACAATATAAAACCCCTGAGGTCAAAAGAGAACTCTTCAAACATTCATATTTGTTCAATGGGCCATATATTTTCAATAAAATACCATTAGAGATCAGAAGAAGTACTAATTACGCCTTGTTCTGTAGAAACTTAACTGCTTGGCTGTTCAATTTGGAAGATACTTGGTCCATAAGAAGTATCATGAAATAAAACCTTTTTACTTTTACAACCTTCTATAAAGTATTACACGGTATTACAACCTTTAAGTATTTGTTTTTTTCTGTTAGTGCTTTTCTTTTGTTCTACTATTTAATCCACACATTGATTAATCTTCACTTGTATTAAGAAAGTATTATGTTACTAGATTAAGTATCTATTGCGCTGCAGGCAGCTCCTGAAAATTGTGTTATCATGTATTTGCTAGACTAGACTAAAACAGCTTATTAAATTAATTTTTTTTCTCGTTGATATACATACTGATCACATTTACTGGAAGAAGTGATCAGTCAATTTCCAAGTTTTTGTAATTTTGTTTTTCATAATGTTTGCACAGAGAAAAATAAAATTCATATATCATGAATCCTAAAATCGAGAAGGAACAGGATCCATAAAACTGATAACTGAGTGCTGAAATATAGCACGTTTTATTTATTTATTTATTATTTTTTTTTGAGGGTGATGCCCACATGGGCTTTTGGGCCTGTGCGTGGGTAATGGGAAGGATGATGATGAGAGATGAATGGACCTACTGCTTTAGGTGGGTTCCGAACCACCGGGAAGCGATTTTTGAGGCTCATGAATTGAATTCAGAGGAGCCGGTCACCGTTACAACAGTGGTGGTAGAGGCACGTCGCTTATGTAATCTCACCGATTAGACGCTCTCTACCACTGGGACAAACCGCTTCCCAAAATTTTCCCAAAATTCCCAAAATTTCCAAAAAATTCCCAAAAAAACCGCTTCCCAAAATTTTCTTGGGATGATCCCAACAATGTCTATAAGCATGTGCGTGGGCAGTAAGAGAGATAATGATGAGATATGGTTTTTGAACAGTTGGGACCGAATGCATCACATTCACTTTGAGAGACATTGAGAACTGAGTACTCTGATTTCTAGATGAGAAGCAGGCATTTTGTTTGGTTAATTAATTGAAAATGCCGGTCTGGGATCGCAGATTCGGAAATTTGACTAGAAGAATCAGAGCAGCCTTATTATGACAAACAGGGGAGAAGTTGGGCTAATGACTTGCTCACAGCACTCACCCCGGCCAGATCACTTCCACTAAAATGAAAAAGAGTCGTCGGACAAAATGAAGTGCTTACGCCTCAGAGCTGCAGGGGAACAGCGATTATGACATCACGAAAGTGGTGGCTGCATGGAATGAAGGCTAGATGGAGAAATTGAAGGCGAGGACGCCCCCGAAACTGAAAGGATAATTAATGGGAGGCGGCAGAAGAAAAACGCGGAACGACTAGAACGTTTGGTTCCCTTTGAGATTTTCTTAGCAAGAGAAAGATCTGGGCTGTTGCCTTCACAAAGACAACTTCTTCTTGCACGGACGAAAAAACAAGCTCGGGTACCCCCGCTACGCTGACATTATTCCCAAGAGTGGTCCGGGTATGACCCAAATAAGGACTACTGGTAAAATAACGTTAAGTCACATATCCTCTCCACTCACACAGGCCCTCTAATCCTCTGAGCAACGACATTTTCCTCTCGCTTGTCTTCTTTTATCCGGTCTGACTTTCCTCATTGAAGAGTTTTGCTCTCAAACACCCAAGAAAACTAGTATTACTTTATGAATTTAGTATAAACTTGAATGGGAAGAACATGTTCATCTTTATTCAAAAATGTGTATGGATTAAGAAATCATCGTCTTCAAAACTCTTATTAACTGTATTAATTTATATTTATATATAGACAAATATTTTTCTATTCAATAATTTTCCAGGTCGGTTCTAATAAAACTCTCATTTTTGTGACGGTAAATTATGATCGACAATATTATTTTTCGGGAATTTCAAAAACTTTCACATTGTAAACAAAACTTACACTTTTACTCCTCCACCTTCTTCCACATACTGTGCAGATCAATTTTTATGTTTTCATCTCACACATGCAACCACACACTCTCCATTTTTATCATTTTTACCGAGCAGCAGGGTTTCTCATATCCAGCAAAGAAGCAAAAATATGCGATATTCGTCCAGCCGAATGCATAATAAACGAGTAAGCTGTGTAGAGTTTAAGAGAGAGAAGCTGCTAGCAGCATACATGCTAGACTGAAGAAAGTTAACCAAAAGATACAAGCGACTTCTAAACAGATTAAATTAAAATAGAAAATTGCTTTCCTCATAGGAGAAGATGGTGGCTGTTACGGTGGCAGAAAGAGCATTACGGGCCCAGACAATATTGCCTCTCGGTTCCTTTGTACTTTGCCTGTGTTCAATTGCCAGTAGACTATGCTAGGCATTGAGCTTTTCCAGCAAAAACTCCCGCTAGGTCAAAAATTCGCATTTTTATTAAATTGTGAACCAATTCGAGCGAGCCTTCTACAATAATAATAACACTTTGCAGCAGACGAATAGTCTAGATTGAATATTAAAGAAGATATTTTCAATAACATTGAATTCCCTTATGTATTCACACTATCCCTGTGATTATCATTCTAACAATTTGCTCAATAAGAGATGACTAACAATATTCTTTTATGATACCAATTGGGCCTTGTACACGAGTCCATAATGGTGAGAATACTGCGGTGGATATGATCTTATTATTCTTTCAACTTCTAACAAGAAATGATGATCCAATTTTATATTTTCAACATGCTTAGTACCATCCTGTTGATCGTATGGAAGGGGAAGACGCTATTACCTTGGGAATAAATGAAATAGAAATTGTTTCTCTTAAAATATTAACTTTATTGAAATATTTATATCAATTTCCGGCATTCAGAAGTGAGGTTCAGTCTCATGCATATTCTTTTCTGTTTTCATTGATTGCCTTCTGTGTCATGAATATGCAACTCACCGGGAAAAGGATAAGTTGATTCGATCCGTGATTGTTATCTGGGTTTCTGTAGAAAAATCAATTGTTTCGATTAGAATCAGCTTGTTTAGTATAGTTTGAGATCAGGTAGTGATGAAATCATTCCCGAGAAAAATGTTTTCTTAATCTATCAACTCTTATCTTCACAATAACGGACAAAAGTTGATCCTGGCCATTTACAGTAATACGATAATTAAATCATCTCTCGCTCCACCCTACTCACTACAATTTAATAGAGCATCAGAGACAAGAAGTAAAATACAGTTGTTTGCTGACCCCAGTCTGCAAATGTTCTTCACGTATTTTTTATTTGTTTGGGTGATAACCGAATTTATTTGATTATTTTTCAATTCATTGAAATTGTAACTGAAAAAATCGTTTTATTGGCTCTTTTGGGAGGATTACTCTGTAGAAGCGAGAGAAATAATCACGTGAAGATTTGTTTTTCATCAATTTGAATAGAAAATAGTCAGACTTCTATTTCAAATTTAGAGTTTGGGGCATAACTCAATTGTTTGTTGCTTTAATTATCATTGTTTCGCGTGCCATCCAACTACATATTCGGCTGTTAGTGACAAACTCTCTTACAATCGTGGCTCAGTCATTGTGAAGTACAATAAATCGGAGGGTCTGATATGTTCCACACATTTTGTTACAAAACTTTACCACAGATGTGAATGAATAATGACGAATCAGTATTTTTTGGAGAAGGTGAGCATTGGAGCACTTTATCATCACCGATGTTGCACATACACAAAGACATAGACACAGGCACATAGGCTGGTGTGCGCAGTACACTGCTCAGCAAGGATATCCGCCACGAAGCCGTCAGGCTTTTGATAGTGGCGTGTGAGGTGAGGACTGAGCTGTATGCAGCTGAGGTGATTAGCGTAAACAACATATGACGAAGCATTGCAGGATCCGGTGACGTAACCATGGCTCCCGATTCCAAACAATGCACTCGTCGCACCGAAATCGCGCACTTGGCTCCCAAATGAATCCTCGTCGGCTGATTGGATTACTTCCCGCGTTAACGCAATTCGCTCGGACATAATCTGTTACGCGATTATTGGTAAGCGAAAGCATGTCGCACTGATTTTACATGTTAAAATTTGGAATGCACTTGCTCATGAATTCTCGACCATTATGCTCATTTCCATTGTATTCGCACAGCATCACCAGTGATGGAAGCGAATTTCATAATAATTTGCGAATGAGATGTAAATGCCACACCAATCTTCGCTGATCACCATGAATTTGAATTATTATTATTTTCATGACTATGAAAGTTAACATGAGAATAATGATTTGCGAAATACCATACAAAATCTCACAGCTCATTATTATTGTGAGTCAAATCATTTTTCAATCGCAAAGTCACTGGAAAATCGTTATATGGCTACAGGTAATACAGGGCTACACACTATTAGTATCAATTATTGATACATGACTGTTGTAAAGTATCTTAAGTTACAAATCGAGCCGAAAATTAAGGCGGTTGGCGAATGACTCTTGTTAATACTCAGCTCTGTTAGGACAGTCTAAAGCTGAATTGATAGCGAGTTAATATAGCTGGGATCTCTTTTTTTAACAAACTTTTTCAGGCAGCTAGCCGATTGTCCAGAGCTGGGATCAGTTATCCGCTAACCGCTCCAAGACTTGACGCCGGCTCTATCTCTATGCTAGGTACTACTAGATGATCGCTCGACTATAATAATGCGAAGTTTTTTCATCACTATTAAGAACAGGAGATGGAGTATTTGAAAGATATTGCGACTAGGTAATTCGATTAGGTTATGATTTACGACCAGGTATTCGAATATGACTTAAAATAAGTTAAAATCAAGATTTCCAATAACAAGTCTTGATATAAGATAGTTGATAACTGAACAGAAGTATTTCATTAAAAACTATTTAAATAATAATTGGGTTTCATTGGGAAATGACTCTGATGAGCTCGAAAGTAATATAATAATTTTGTTAGAATAAGAACATTTGAAAAGGGTACTTTGATTCTTTATCTCATCCATATTAAAATACTACAATTCAACATCAAAGTGGGCAGCGGTAAAAGAAACAGTTATATACAATACAATGCTGTATGATTTTGATCACTTTTTCATTCCAGAAGAATGGCAATCAACTAAGGATCAAAACTCGCCTCTCAATAGCGATGACTCCCTCGCTTTTTGAGTCAGTTCGGTATTTGTAATTTGTTGGCAATTCCAGCCACCCACACTTTTCTCTCGTGACTTTTTTTGTCGTTACTGATAGGCACACTGTGGCTGGGAAAAGGTAATTTGCTTGGAATTGATGATATGCAAATTTTGCTGTGACACTCCAATCATCGACTGAAAGATGGGAATTAGGTTGGCAAGGGTGGCATGAAAATTGAAAATTTCCCTAATTCGTGACGATTTATTAGGCGCGTTGCCGTTGCCTTGTTACCAGTTCGGACAATTACCTCCCGAATGGATCCTTTCCGGCTGGCCTGTTCGCGTTGGTTTCTGCCATTCCATTCCGGATTCCAGGCGACATCCATTGCCCTGTCCAACCCCAGCCTACCCCAGTCCTACCAATTCAATAGGTAGGGCTAAGCCAAAACACAGGATTAGACTACACGCGCTCTTTTTAATCCGCATCCATCCTCTAATTAACGTTTATTCCAGACAACAAATTCCAATGCAATTCAACCGTTTGTATTTTTTTTAGTTTATTCGCAGGTATCTTCTGAAAATCAACGGTGAGTTAAATCCTATTTTTTTTAACGTATGTTCAATTCTGCTCCGTAATCACGGTTGGTCGCATTTCACAGCAAATGGAATTCATATAGATTAAATTGATGTAAGTTAAGAAAACCTTGGTTTGTAGTAGGGGAAATGTTAGTTTTATCAATGACCAATGAGATCTTCCCCTTTAACGTGATTATTGATCTGTTATAAATATTACAAAATTTCTTACTGCCATGGATATGACATCAACTTCAACTCGTTATATGTAACATATGAACCAATCAATTCCCATCCCACCATAGTTATATAAAATTGGGACAAGAATCCTTTTGAATTTAGTGTTTTCCACCAATTTTTTCCTCAAAAAAACATATTTATTTGTGATAGTAAATATGAATCTATTTTTGGTTGAGATCTAAAATCAGTAGGCACTCACAATTTGGAAGATTCGAAATTGATACTAGATAGACAAGTTCATTCACATATTGAATGGATACCTGAATAGATTTCATGGTATTCTGATATCACAACCTATACGGCTTTGGAAATTCAAACTTTAAACAAAGTATGCAAAGGATAAAATTCCATTGATGACACTCCTAAATCCTTTGATCGCTCGATTATTTAAAACTATGTGAATCCGCCATAAGTAGCAACTCTACTCGTTCTAAATGATTCCGAATCAATTCAGATTTTCAGCTCAATATTGGAGAGGTAGTATTCGAGAATGCCTGGAGGGTTGATGAAATAACAAGCTTGTTCAACATCAACAGGATTGAGCAGTTCTTTTTCGCATTCCGATTATTACAGACTGCTTCTGGCAAAAGTGAAAAAAATAGGCCGACGCTTTGCGCATTTAGTGATGGAATTTTTGGTTGCATATACAGGGATTAGCAAACTAATATTTGTCGTTGTTGGGCTTTCACCACCGAGGTACGAGAATTTTGTGTGTTCATTGTTTTGTGTTGGGGAATGGGAGCAAGGCCTAGTCACAGGCGAACGAGGCAGTCGCTCTCTATCGGGAGAGTGAGAAGAAATAATGTTAGAACATTGTACCTGTAGCAAGTCCATATGATCCGGCATTGAGCCTTTCACTTCTAGAATTTGAGAACCTCAAATTTCAGAAGATCAATTACCAGTTCAACTGTGACAATAAAGAATTCCCGCAACCCTCCAACACTATATTCATTATTTCAAATACAAGCCATTTGTGTTTTGGACAATATTTTCTCGTTCTCGTTCCATGCAATTCCTGATTCTTACGTAGCTGTTTCATATCATTCAATTGTTTACAATGTACACGTTGGACACGTCTTGGACAGAATCTTGGAAATTAATCTAAGAATGTCTAAGAATCTTGCCTGTTTCTACCTCATAGAGATGAGAAATAATAATCAATTTCCACTTTCTCTACAATTCTTCAAAGTTGGTATTATTTGGATTGCAGATACAACGAATTATATGAATTCCAATTTTAATATTTATAGAGGTAGAATCATAATTTTGTAATGAACTCATGTTAAAAAACAAATTAAGACCCAGTTATTACATGCTCGAAACAATCTCTATACATAAAAGCGAAATGGCACTGATCCATTCATTCATTCATCACCGGAACTAAAAATCTACGGAACCGAATGCGTTCAAATTTGGCAGGCATGTTCAGTTGGACGTTTAGACGCGCGCTAGGAACGAATTTAAAAAACTTTTCAAGGATACGCTAAATATTTGAGTTTTTCTATAGTTTTTCGACGTCTTCTTAATTTTTTTCGAGAACCAATCGGTAGAAAATGTTGATATTTGGTGGGCAGGTTTGCATAAGGTCTAGAAATGTTGTGTTGAAATATTTTTGAAATCCGTTCAAGATTACGCCAGTAATCAGGTTTTCAAAATTGTGGATGTACTATTTTTCGGAGTTTTTCTTAGATTTTCCGAGAACAAATTGGCAGAAAATGTTGAAATTTGGTAAACAGGTCCAGATTAAGATTAAGAAATTCTGAGTTCAATAAATTTCGAATCCCTTCTGAACGGAATTTGCAGGCAAGCGAAGCGAGCCTGTTTTACTCACTTAAACTGCCGATACTGGCGGGGATCCAGGGGGCGGAGCCCCCTGGCTAGGCGGAGAAGGCGAGCGAAGCGAGCCTGCCGGCTAGTATCAGCATAAAAATAATATACTGTTGAATATTTTTCGAGTGGAATATAATCCAAAAAATTAATCTATGTTCAGATTCCAGAATTAGGCTTTTGTGAAATGTTATTCGAATGCATCAATAACTTTCATGATTATATTCTATCAAAAACCAATGATTTTCCAGATTCAGATTCCAGACTCAATCTCTTGTGAAATAATATTGGAAGGCATCGATACCTTCCATGATTAAAAACTTATTATTTTCATGATTATTAGTGGGCTATATATAATATTCTGAGTCTATGAATTCAATATTACTGAAGTTCTATCAGGTCAAATGCCTATAGAAATCTATGGTTCTATATAGACTGGAATATATCACAGAAGTGAGTTCGAAGAGCTGAACGGAAAGATCTACTGTATATCGTCGGTGACATTTTAAGTGGTCCGAATCCGTGTCTCTCATATAAGACGATGGAATATCAGCTCAATGTTTTAGATCTTGCCACAGTGCGAGCATTCATTCTGCGTTGACTCAGCTTATTAAAAGAGTAGACTGTAGACTATCCGCCCGCCGCGTAGCTCGACAATGGGGATTTATTGTCAGCTCGTCGCTTCGACAAAGAAACTGAACGAAACGCACTCCAACGGCTTCTGTCTGAGAAATATCTTCTACTCGGCACAATGACTCTCCAGGGAAGCGACTGAGCTTCATAAAATCACCTTACGTTCAGCCGCCGACACCTCCATCATTCAAAAGTATCATCACAATCTCTAGAATTTGATTCACTTAGATTATGTAATTTCATTAGTATAAACTGAAAATCAAGCTCTTTTTTAGTGGAGTGTTCTCAATGAGTTTAAGTGAGAGCTTAATGGTCTTATTTGATGCTGTGGATTATTCGCTAGACTTGATGAGAGGTTGAAGTGATAAGAGTTGATGAACATAATGTATCTGTGAAGAGGATGTAATTTGGAAAGCTCCGAGGCACAAACGTTTAAAACATGTAAAATGATTATTACATTGATTCAAATCTAATTATTCTAATTTCAGTTGAGAATTATTCTCTTATATACGAGATTATATATTAAAATAGCATTATTCTCCCACGAAGTCAATAACTAAGTAGTCAAAGATATGACGAACTTTATATCTTTATCTAATAAATATAAAGATATGACGAACGATGTTCTCAGAATATTCCATTCACAATCTATCCACTATTTGTTCTCAAATTTGAATCTTATGGAGAGAGAGGTTTCAACGTTTTGCCACTAATATTATCTTTCAGTGATGTAATTGTATATTCATTCAATAAATACGTGAACTTTTCTCTTTTACTTACCTATGAGAATCTCGCGAGTGGATTTCTGTCTCACTTTAAATTTACTGGTTAGTTGTTTTCAGAGTTATACCGTAACTTGGAAGAGATGATTTTGAACTTACAGATCATCAAAAATTGATAAAATTATAAAAATATTTTTTTATCAAAAATTGATAAATAATTAATATTTGGTGATAGATTGATAGAGTATTTGGTGAGGATTTCTATCCTCTTGGGGATAGAAATGGAGAATGAATTGAACCATCCAAGTGTAATGGAAGCCTTACTAGTTGTGGAGAAAGGCTTTTGATTTGTTAACCTCTCACATTTATGATATATGGAACGAAATAGTGTTTGCTAAGAGATTAAGGAGTGTTTGGAAATGGATGAAGACTTGGACTGGTGGCAGCACTGGTTTGATGGAATGCCGCAAGCTGAACAAACAATATTTTGACATAGGCGCTGGTTGGTGAAGGCTACAGGCTGATGTTTGGTGATTTTCTGTGTCGAGAGAGGGTGAGGCGGGCTCTTTTTCCGGCTCGTACGTTGTTTTGCGAGCTGTCTGCCACACTTCCTGAATTATTGCTGTCATTCCTCGTAACAGAATGTGCTTTCAAGCATTAACATTATCGTTTGTCTTGTTGAAAACTGATACGTCATGGAATATTCAAGCTTTTCGTGTCGAAACGGGCTATTATTCCAGAAATATTCAAATTTCAAGCCATACGCTACTGAAGTGCACCTAGAGCATAGGAAGAGGTTGAGGCAGAACCCAGAATGAAGGCAGAGGTGATGAGAAGAGAGATAATCCGAGAAGACACCAGGAATTTGGGTTATTTCCCCTGTATCAGAACACTTATGACAATCACTGTTTCATCCTTGTGGGTTTCAACAGCTGATTTTGTCATTCAGCTGAGCCAATATGATTTTTTTGCAATCAAAAGAGATGCTTTACATCAAATGTCATTAGATTACTGTTAATTACCTCAAAACCTCCACTATAAATTCCATAGGAAATAGGAAGTGGCCGATAGGCAATATTGCTGAGTATTCCCCACAACAATGAATCGTTAAAAAAATGTATAATAGCTGATTTTGAAGAATAATCTGCTAGTCATTTATTGACTGGTTCAGATGCATTTCAGCTGTTCATTCAAGCATATTTTGCTGTTAAGCACTCATTATTGCACATACGACAACAATAAATCCCTGATTGATACTGATGTCTCAGCTATAATTGAATGTATTAAGTATGAATGTATGAATCAATTGCTGTTTCCTGTATTCAATTAATTGCCATTTTAAATTTCAATTAATTTAATAACATTATTTGATGAAAACTTTTTTCCATGAGATGTTAATAATAACATATAACATACTATGTAATCCCATCCTAGTACTGAACTAGATCCAAGATTCATTACAATGATCCAATTAAACATCATGCAATTCAATCTTATCCCCAACATCAATTCGCACACTAATTGGATTACTCGATAATTATGTCACCAGAGTATGTCACAACTGTTTCGGGCCCTTATTCACAAACCAATCTCCTGAGTATATCACAATCCACTTCACGCGAGAACCCCGCATGCAATTCCGCTACAAAATAAACAGCGACGCTTCTCAAGCTCCAACATTGCCTCACGCAAAGCAATGGGCCCTATTACACGGGTCACAAGTTTCAAGAAAGTGACCATGCAATCACTCACGCCACAACTTCACAACGCATTCTACAACAAATTGAGTGGACGAGTCTAGTCTTGGCTCCATACCATTCTCAAATACTGTAGCATACTTTTCTTGTTTGCAAAGAATTCAATAGTACAACCTTGAACAGACAATTCAGAGAGATTCGCAGAGACGAAAACAACTTTTTTAAAGTATCAAAATTATAATTGCTTGACATATGAATTTTTTAAAGGATTTCTAAGATTGTGAATCTTTCAAGTGTAATACAAGTGGGAAAAACCCTGATAATTGCTGCATTTTTAATGCAGAGTATTAAACTACTATATTATCACTTCCTTGCATTAACCATACTAGATTTTTATCTTGATTCAGCTGAGTGAACAGAAAATAGGACTGATACAGTGTAAATTTCATCTCATTCGATGCAGCCCATTATAGAAAGGTTTAATTCAACTCAAACCTTGAACTATATGCTTCACTAGGCATTTGGGATAATGCTTGCACTGGAATAGCTCACAGCTGTAGCAATAATGGATCTGACATTTTTTATTATGACTTCTTTGAGGCTTTTACAACGGAAAATTCTCTTCGAGACTGCCATTCGCTTTGTAAGGTATCTGGAGAATCGAAACTCATAAGCTGGGATGAAATTCACGTCGTGAGAGAAGAATTCAGATCCTTCCAGTAGTCGTTTTCTGTTGATAGGTGGTAAGAGGTAGGAGGAGGGAGGAAAAGCTTTGAGAAAAGTCACGTGACAAAAGTCCATGGCCTGGAAAATGGGTCCTAAAACCCTCACAGCTACAGCAACAGCAGTACAAGCCGCCTCGACGGACAACGCTGCATTCTGGAGTGGAGGATAAGAATTGCGCTACTTTGTATTCATGTAATGATGTCTGGCGGAACTCACGTCAGGCTCGGATCCTCCACTTCTCAGACGTTCTCGCTCCACAACAGCCACCCTACAATCCCCCTTACGAACCCCCCCAAACCAACTCACATACACCTCGACATTGCTGCGTTTAGTGAATGTAACAATCAGCTTCTACATGTAAACTGTGTGAAGCGACGTGGGAAGAAAGGCCTCACTTGATGTTCATATTCATAACAACTTCCGCAAATCATCAATCAGAATGTCCTATTCATGAAAAATCTCTACCAAATAAATCTAAAACTATTGTCAACCTCTTCAATAACTTATGTTCTATAACATTATTATTCCAATAATTATAATATAAACATGAATACTTGAATACATTTCCCATATTCTGGGTAGTCAATTATTTATCGTTTCTAAAATCTTAAAATTGGAATTGTATGATTTCTGAAAGAGATGATACACTCATTACTGGAAGTAACGAACGAAAATCACCCTATTTGAATGATTAGTCACCTAATTTATATTTCCATTCCAAGCGTGGTCAAAATATTAGCTTATTTTGGAACCGTATGCCTTACTACATTGGCGGCTCTTGCCCATATCTTTTACTGTACAACAATCCAGCAACCTTTTCAATGAAGTGATTGCTTGATACAGACTCTGGACAATCCTCTACCTCCCTCACCAGTTTCAGCCTGTCCATCTCATGTCAACACCTGAAAAAGTCTTGTGAGAGGGCCTAATATATGTAGGGGGGTGGCGTAGCTGAGTGGGTTAAGTGCTGGCGTTGCAACCCAAAGGTCCCGGGTTCAAACCCAGGTCAGACTAGACATTTTTCTCAGGCCACTTTCCCGTGTTTCGGATGGACACGTTAAGCCGTCGGTCCCGGCTGCCTAAAAAACAGTCGTTAAGTCATGTCAGAGGCCCTGAAATTGATCAGGAGCGACCTGAAAACTCTGACACCAGACCTGAGCCAGTCAGGTTACACGAATATTATTATTATTATTTTTATTATTATTATTATTATTATTATTATTATTATTATTATTATTATTATTATTATTATTATTATTATTATTATTATTATTATTATTATTATTATTATTATTATTATTATTATAGCAATCCAAATGTTGATAGTATTATTCAAATATTATTCGATTCATGAATAATCACACAATTAAATCACCCACTCAAATTTAAGGGTATATCAACTTGCTATTGAAAATCACAATAAACAAGACATGTTTATCTAGTTGATTGTAATATCAATCTTAAAAACTTTGAAATTTTGGAACGGAAGTCGGTGAATTGTAGAGATCACAAGAAACAATCCTATTGAAGTAAAATGATTGAAGGTTGATCTTTTGTCTTGAAGAACTCGTCATGTAACATGAGTATGCACTCTCATTGCTGATTCAATCTGAAGCCGTCCATCCATCCATCACCATTTAAGAATCATTGTATTCACGACTGGAGAGGTTTGCTCGGTTATGCGGTGTATTTGTCAAGAGATTCGGGTCAGGGTGGATGGAGTGAGGTTGAGGCAGTGAATCGGAAACCTATACTTTGGATGGATATTTATGCGGCATTGTGAGTTGAGGCGGGGCTGTTTGGGTGCGTGGTAGTGAATACGAACGGCGGGATGGAGTGCAACGGTGAGGCGAAGCACATCATTACACTCGATCATTAAGGGGAGGTTCCTGGTACAGGATCGGGATGTAGACACATGGGTAAGAGGAGAACTATGATAAGGAGGGAGGAGGAGGAGATTGAATAGGGAGAGAAGGGTACGAAGGAATAGATAGAGGAGGAAACGGAGGATGAGGAAGAGGAGAAGGAGGAGAAGGAAGAGGAGGAATCTGTAATTCGTTTCCGATACATGGGGCAATGGTGTAATGAGGCGAAGCCGGCGACGCATCCTCTGCTTGGTGACGCGACGATTTCAACACTGTCGAATGATTTGCAACCCAAATAGTGGATGCTGGGCTGCCTGGCTGCATCACATCAACAGCGCCAAAGACATCATCATCATAGTAGCTCTGTATCAAACTCTTTGCAAACCTATGAGCTACAATCTAGACAGAAAATTACTGTAATTTGTGACAAAAGGTTATCGTGAAGCAATGAGTACTAGTCATCAGCAAACTAGATGGCAAATTATCGTAGCTTCTGACAAAGGCTGTTAAAAAGCATTCAAAAATAGATTATTTCCGGTGGTAGAAAGGAATCATTTATTTTATACTAAAATTATTTAAAATTTCAATAAGAGGTAGTGTGCATTTTACTGATGATTTTGTTGTTTTTAAAATAACAAACTCCAAGTAGGTATTATTCGAGAAACAAAATTTTTGCTATTGACCTTAAAAAGTAGATCAGCTCTAGTACAAAAACACAATAGATCCCCATCTATTTATCCTTACCTTGAATAGACCTACTCTTATTTGATGAATGACAAGGGCGAGAGATAGAGCGTGACAACTTAATCTTTACGTATGCAAATTATATGCAAATTACACAACATCGGAATAAGTTATGCGGACTCGAAGTATACTATTGATGCTGATACATTTTGTATGAACTGTAACTCAGCCCGAACTAAGCTGAGGTGTAGTGGACTACTCTAAGTAATATTGAGTCATCTCAGTATCAAACATGGTCTATTACTATGGTCTACTCCATTGATTATGATATTATGGTTTTTAATGAGCTTATTTTCATGTTCCACATTCTCACCTAGCCTTGCAACGGTGATAAAACAAATTACCATGAAAGATGCAGCATAGAATTATGAAATGTCTTCTATTCATAAAAATGAATTTTTAAAAAGAAGTATTGAAAGACTTGATAGACGACTATATTTTTAGGAGTTTTCAATCTTGAAATGAAATCACATTCAATAATTCTTCTTTTAAGCATGCCTGTTTTTCAATATCTTGTCTTGAATTAAATTTTCTCTACGAAAACATATTTTTTCCATGATTCAAAAGGACGTAAGAATTCAATTACATGGACGTGATGGAGAGTCTCGTGAAGTCACTAATGCTTGCCAATTTCAGCACTCATCGAATAATATTATAGAGTAAAAATTATTCCTGAATGTAATTATTGTTATCAAGTTTAAATTCAAATAGAGCACTCATGAATCCAGAAAGGCTGATGGAAAGCACTTTCCAATGCACTAAGAGACCTGCAGTAAAAGAAACACTCAAAGGTTGAACTGAATCTTGATGAGAACGCATTCAAGGGTATGAAACGGGTGGAGCGAGAGCGAGGAATTTGAAAGTATTTTGTTCAAATATAAATCATTTCAATCAATATTGGAAATGTGCTCATGGAATAATCTTGAAGATTCCAATCTTGTAGGGATGGAGTTCATTCTATTCATTGAGGCGATGAATAAGTGGGAGAATTGAGAATTAGCTAGTTCTTCATCACAAGGCGTGATGAATAGAACGACGAATGAATACTGATTTGGGTTCATTTTAATTCATTTTGAGCGCTTATGAATGCGCTCCATAATAGAATGGAAGAAAGACGATAGAAATGGATGCTGGAATATTACACTGAACACAAGTAGCTCACACTACTAATATAAGTTTTGGACATGTCTGTGCTTTCATCTCTATTGTAATAACTTGGATAGATAAATTGTTTTGCTAAATTGAATTTTTAGAAACCTCATAAACTTGAAAATTTTTAAATCACAAAACACTATGCTCCAGAGCCATTGAATAGCAGTGCGAAATATCCTCCATCAGTGATTAAGAGATAATTTCATCATAGTATTGGGTGTGGCAGTAAAGACGAACTGTTGAAAATGTAAAGACGGACGTTTTCAAAAGTTCATAGAATTGTTAATATTCTCATTTGAAATCGAATTCATTGGTGTCAACAAGTTCGAATGCAAATACCGTTTGACATAGTCAAGTGTTGGAAATCACACCAGTCATGTGGTGGCCGAAATCGTCGATATAGTGCGCTCTTGCGTTCTTGCCTTATTTGTAAACTCTTTCCAATAGCAGAGTTCATTGAGTGTTCCGTTTGCAGGTTCGTAAAGAGAGAAACAAACCCAAATATATTGTTATGTCGGGTATCTAAGGATTTCCAAACCACTTAATACTACTTCAAATGTCGCGACTGGATCGCGTAAATCGCGAATTTCGTTCTTGATATTGGCTAGAATTCGGGGCTTGTAATATAGGATGGGTTTTTTGAGGGGAAACATGTCTATTCTGATGAATTTCTATGAATGGTGTCAAAAATCAAGCTGTTACGACGGTAACTGACTCATAAATTGTGAGTTAAGTGAAAGAGGGGGCTTGCATGCCTCAACTTCGTCCACAAACTTTTGTAAAACTTTTCCAAAGTGTAAAATAAAGTAATTCTATCTATCTATCTGGGGAAAAAAATCATGATCGAAAACGCGGTGTTCTATCGTTTAAAGCTCCATACCGATAACTGGATCTGGAATACGAAAAATGGTAAGATCTTAAAAGAGCCAAACGCCACCATCCTCACCACACAAGAGTATGAAAGGAATAAGTACTATACTATTGTTTGTCAATGGCGCAACAGCCCTATGAAGGGCCTAGGCCTACCAGCTGGTTGCCAGTTTCATATTCACCAAACTATACAGTCCATCCAAGCGACGAAAACACCCCGGCAAGACAGGAAAACGACTCCAGCCTGGCCAATACCCATAAATGCCAAAAAGCCCAAAAGCCATAAATTCTCAAAAGAACCCTCAGCCCCCGAACCAACACCGACCGAGCCGAAGCCACCCCCACCCCGCCAGAATGCCCTCCCAGCCCGGACAGAAAATACAGAAGGAGAATAAGAAGGAGAAAACGGGAAACGACTGACTGTCTTTACTAACGACAGCCAATCTCCCAAAGGAGGGTAAGTACTATACTATACCCTTCTCAAAAAAACGTCCATCTTCTCTGCCGCGCCTTTGGAGAAGCCCCTATCACCCATTAACAGCATAGATCCATTGGTCTCTTGAAGGTTTTCGATGGAATTAATAATAATAATAATAATAATAATAAATAAATTTTATTTCCAGAAAAAATACATACATAAAATATAAGACAATAATTTTAAAAATTCCTAACGTTTGATGACTGTGGCTACGTGTCATTTTCATGGAAATTGACCTACTTCACTATGGCGTGCCATGTCCTAGAGTAGGTTTAGGGCAAATTAGTGCAAATTAGTGATTATAGTAATAAGTAAGTGAGTTAGTAAGTGAAATTAATATATTAGTTATTGTTAATTAGTATTGCTTAATTAATATATTAGTATAAATTTATATCTGATATTCTATACGTTTTATATTCTAGTAAAATAGTCTTGTGAGAATGAGTTGGTTTGGTGGTTCTTGATTAAAAAATTATGTGTTGTTCGAAATAATAGATTCTTAATATCTATGCTATGTCTTTATTTACTCATCAACCAGTTGTGTACTGTTTTGAACATTCTATAATGAGCAATTTGTTTTATGTTTTCAGGGAGTAGATTGTATAATTTAGGTGCTAGATGATTGAAATGCCTTTGGTATAGTGCTTTCCTAGCCACATTAGTGATAAGATTCCTGAATCTTGTGTTCCTGAATCTGGTGTTGTGGTTATGCTGTCCAACAGAAAACATCACACATGATTATTCAATCAAGCAGCCATAAACTCTATTTATCCGAATACTTGCATCTCATTGCTCTAGTGCTGATCATAACCTCCTTGATGGTAAAAGGATTTACCTTCTAAAAGCAATTCTATATTTTATTTAATTTAATTAGTAAGTTGAGTTTTGATATCAAACTTGATTTTTCAACACAATTCAGGTAACTATAAATTTCCATTTCTAAAGCTATCAACATGAGTATTCAACTCTTAACCAGTTGAAGCTAAGCGTATACAGGCTGAACAGTATTGAGCAAACTTTATGACTTCATGACTTCCTTCAGGACTTCATGATGCAAAGAAATAGGTCAATATCATTAAAACCATTCACTGCATTTTAGTAATGAAAGACTTGCACAATTCAAGTACAGCATTGTCACTCAGTGCCTATAGATTGAGGTATAAATTAAAGGGTAAAAAGCGTGTTGTAATTGAATATAATTCTTTTCTGGTTCAACACGCGCAGTAGCTCAACTACATTGAGACTGCCGCAATTGCCACTGCTTGACAGACATCGCGTGATCTTTATCGTATAATTAACTGCACTCTTTCAAACCAACATCTATCGAATGAGGTCCGCTCCAACAAAAATAATGATGTGCTGCCTCAGAAATAACAGTATTAAGAGGGATCTAGATCAACTTCTCATGCTCATAATGTTATAATTCCTGCGATGTCATGTTTTGGTTTAGAAGATCCTAATGTCATAAATTTGCATTATCGCACTTCCATTTTGATTTCCACCAAAAGCATTAAAGATCATCAATAGATATCGCCAAGTGCATTATACATATAATCTTCTAGTGTGATATACTTTACATCGTATAAATGCGATTACATTTCAATTTCAATTTCTGCAGTCGAACATTTCTGCAGTGATGGCGGCGATTCCTCCCACAAGCCACAAAATTTGGAAGAGTTGGAGAATACAATCATTACACCTTGACACCTTAACGACATTATTTTTCACACATGAATCAAATTGACATGAATGGCACATTATAAGCTTTGATTCTGTGCAAGAAATACGTATTAATTGGTTTACCATAATTTTATTGAAAACCATCCATTTCTCATGTGTCTATTCAAATCTTCTGAGTTTCTTTACATTGTTTGAACTATGATGTGAAGTATAGGGTCTACAAATCGGAAAAACTCACATATTGTTCCATCAATCATAAATGAACATAGTAGAATTCTTCTTTCAAGTAATGTTTTATTTCATTGAATCTAGTTGAATTGTAAGAAAGAATATCCTAGTAGGGGTTTCCTTGTATCTATCAAAGATATCACTATTTTCTCTCTTATCATCCATAAACTAATCATATGAATATTGTATCTTATGATGCTCCATGTGTCTGATCTCTCCTACCACTTTTCAGTAGTCAGTTCTCCATAAATTTTCTATTTTCTAAAGAGACCGCATAAAATTTGAAAGTACACGGAATCTGGTGAATAAATTACCCTGATTCTGTTGTAATTCTGAAGAGCTCCTATGAAGATGCTAATTTTCTTTCCTTGGATGCAGTTCTCTCGAGCTTGACTGAGACTGAGAAGTATCATTTACGTTCAATTATTGTAAAAAGGTTGAGTCATGAAGTGTAAATTAGCGACTAGGCTGTTGCCGAGGAGATTAGTGGTTGTAGTTGCGGTGGGGGAAGAGGTGTGCATCATACTGAGAGAAGTTGGGAGATTAATGCTTGATGGTTTTGATAGGGTGCGGGGTGGGGGTAGCCACTTGAACCAGGGCGGGGTGGCTGTGTGCAAGTTGTAAAGTGGTTTTCGTTGTAGTACCGCTTTCCTTGTCCGGCCTGTCAACAAGGGTGTGGAAGCCCTGCTTCGCCATACCCAGCCCATCAACTGCCGGCTCAGTACACACCATCAAGACTTCCTTGCCACTCACTCCACCACACCGCAAACATTATCACTAGTTTTCATTTCCATCACTTTTTTCAATCAATCCCATTCACATAGATAGCAGGGTGGAACTTCAATCCAAGTTGTTGTAACCTAATTGGTATGATAGTATTTTTCCAGCTAATTGATAGTTTTAAAAAATATTGGTTGGTGCGATCCAATATTTTGTCAAAAAACCTGAGTGAAAAAATGGAAGAAAATCAATTAATTGATTCTAACTAGAAGCTTCTGATTAATAGTATCCTTCCATAAATATCAGGAAGGATATATGAAATGTGATCCATTAATTTATGATGAGCATTTATTGAACAAAGAAATTAACAGCTACCGAGAGAATCCATTTAATGGATTAATGATGATTGAGAAATTTTATTTATCCGTAAGATGCATATTGATAATCAGCAAAGAATTTATCATATTGGAAAAAGTTACTTGAACTGTTCTATCAGAGTGAAAGTGCGCTTGAGTGTGCAAATTTCAACATTGTATTCCACCTTTATCAAGATCATTACTTAAAATAATTGTTTGAATCATTAACAAGGTATGAGAGATGCGAAGGTTGGATTTCATCTACCCCATAGTTGGGACTGAGCTGTAATAATGGAACCAGAATATTTCTATGAATTGGTCAGCCATTCATGTTTTTAACTATAATTACTATTATATATTGGAAAAACTAAATTTTGTCCAACTCCAATAATAATAATAAGACATTTTTCAATCTGTGCTGAATTTCTCTCATATCAATCTACCTATCTTGTCTCAGAAATTATTCGAGCATGGTCGATGATATGAATCAATGCTAATCATCAACCAACGCAAATTTCCCACACAATATCCTAAGTGAACTTCAGCTCCACCCACAACCCACATAGGCTATCTATCTCTATTTCTGTGCTCATCTCTTCAATGAATGGAAAAGCTCCATCAATCAACTATTATAGATAATCAAGTTGCTAATAACTAACTAATTGTTGCGAAATTTTTTAGTGAACAATGGCTTTATTTGTTAAATAATATCACAATTTCCAAGAAGAAGGATATAGAACCGTTCAAAGTTTAGTTGATGAGCCTATCATACCAGATATTCAAACTATAATAGGACTGTCAATATCTCAAGTATGAATGTCTGATTCAAACCAATCTAACCATTCTAGTTGTCATTTTTCTGTGATTTCAAAACACATAAATGCACTAAACATATCAAGCCATGAGAACAGCTATTTTGCCCATCATAACAATATATTAGTTTTAGTGGGAAGTGTAGGCATCACAAAATGCATAAACCGACTACCTTCATCAACAGAAAGCATGCTGAACAATGCAATAAGCTGTCAATAATGTACCAATCAATATGTCAAGTATGCAATTAATTATGGGAGTAGTAAAAATAGATTATAATTGGTGCGACTCGTCGAATCAACATAAATAATAATAATGATAATAATATTCGTGTAACCTGGCTGGCTCAGAGTTTTCAGGTCACTCCTGATCAGTTTCATGGCCTCTGACATGAATTAACGACTGTTTTTAGGCAGCAGGGACCGCGGGCTTAGCGTGTCCATCCGAAACACGAGAAGTAGCCTGAGAAAAATTTCTGGTCTGACCTGAGATTGAACCCGGGACCTTTGGGCTGCAACATCAACATGTTGGGAGGATAATCAACATTAATACGAGCAGCATTGTATTGATTGAAACTTGAAAACTTACAAAGGTTTAACTTTTTTCAAGTTATTAAAAGAAATTCTTATTATAATATTCTCACAAAATGTTTCATGAATTAATGATTCCAATTCATGTATTAGGATTAATTTTTATCACTTGACTGCTCCGCATACTATATGGCTATTTGGATGATAATATTAATTTATTGTTCAGAAATTCCATCCACACTCGCCATCTAAGGCTCCATATTCCCCGGAAACAGTAAAAAGTGGAGGAAGTGTTGCCAAAACTTTGCTTTTGACCTTTAAGTGGCTTTATATTTCTCGCAAGTTCAGACAGTGGCCATTAGCTATTTTCCCTACACCAGGGACTTGAGAGAGAGAGCACTCTTTGTGCCACATGTATGGTAACAAACCCTATTCATCATTCTTAAGTCTGAAAGAATTTTCTGACTTCAAGTAGACTCCATAATAGTTCTAACAAGTTAACTCACGACTCCGAAAGTTAGCTGTGAAGTAATTTAAGGTTTACTGAGTTACAATCGAGTATTCTAATCATAATTTAGTATGATTTCAATGAATATAGATTTTTTTCAAATATCTTGACACTCAATGCAATGCTCTCGCTTCGCTCGCCTTCTCCGCCTAGTCAGGGGGCTCCGCCCCCTGGACCCCCGACAGTATCAGCAGTGTCAGTGAGTCAAACAGGCTCGCTTCGCTCGCCTGCATAACCTCTGTCAGGGTGAGCTGAGACAAAGAGGCTCGCTTCACTCGCCTGCAAATTCCGTTCAGAAGGGATTCAAAACTTATTGAACACAGCATTTCGAGACCTAATCTGGACCTGTTCACAAAATTTCGACATTTTCTACCAATTTATTCTCGAAAAATCCAAGAAAAACTCTGAAAGTTCCGAAAAATAGTAAAACGCTAATATTGAGCGTAACCAAATTCAAATTCAAATAAATTCAAATTAATTTATTGCATGAATAAAAAACAAACAATAGAATATATATCACACATTTGTAAAGATTTCAACATAACTTAGTCACTGACAACTGAATAGATATTACATAGACAATATGAACAAATCAAAATATAGTCTTTTAACAAAAAAATTGTGAAGAAAAGAAATATCATGCTTCTCCTCCACAAAGGCTAAAGCCTGTGTGTGGAGAGGAGTCTGGTGTTTATTACGAAATTATGGTAATTTGTAGCCTAAGATAAGGATAGCCTGTAAAAAATTACAATAACTAGTACCTGAGGTAATAAACTAGTCGACTAGAGTAGTTGAAATTAATATTTCAGAGAATAGTGAAATAAATGAATACTTAGTAGCTTAGTGAAGTTAAATAATTCAATTAAAAGTAAAATAGATACACACATTAGATAAACTATAGTAGCATACATTAATGTTTCAAAGGAATAATAAAGAACGATTGAAGAATAGCTTGTAAAAAATCAAATAATTATGAATGAGATATGTAATATTTGAAGAGAATAACACGATACGTGATTAATTAAATTAGTAAAAATAATCAAGTACGTGTTGATATATTTTTATATAGATATGAATTAATATTTGATAAATATATTGTGTATTTGTATAATATTTATATATATTTTATATATATAATTATATTTTAAAAATTATAAGCGATTTTATTTGCTTTGAGTAGAATTGTGGAAAAAACTGAAACTGTTCATTTCAACTGAAACTTGAAATGATGAAATAGTAAATGCACAATGAAAAAATTAAATTAAGAGAACATTGAAACAACACAATGAAGAAATCATGAAAAAATTATAATAGTAAATTAGCATGAAAAATATTGAAGTATTAATATAAATTGAAAGAGACTTCTGGATAATAAGTTCAATACTATTGATAGTTTGTATGGATTATCAATTCTATAGTTTCCCTTCCTATCTCCCTTAACCATATTTTAATGTATTTCTTTTACATATAAGGTGTACAGTTGTGAAAATTACGGAGGATGGTCGGCATATTTCTGTATAGAATATGTGCAATGTTTGTTGTTTGTTGTGTGGTGTTTGTTGTTGAGTGAGTTTTTATAAGTCTCGGAATTTCAATGCCTAATGAATATGCTGAGCGTGTTATGCGATTGTGAGATATTTTTTTGAACATATTGTCACTGTTAATACGAATGTAAAGAAGTAAGCACCTGACATACAATTGTCGAATATCTAGAACATTAAACTCATCATCTTTTCATTTGTTGGTGTGCGAATGGATTTATTAAGAGCTGTTTTAATTATACGTTTCAGTATAATGACCAGAGGATCTAGTATCGATTTGTACGCCCCTCCATAAGCTAAAATTCCGGCAGTTATTACAGATTGAACGTAAGCAAAATATACTTTTCTCAAATCATCTATTGTTAGGAATTGGCGCAGGTTTAGGGAAATGTAAATTGATCTTCGAATTTTGTTTTTCAATTGGTTTATGTGTTCTGACCATTTAAATTTATCATCCACTATAACACCCAAATATTTATATGAACTGACACGCTTAATGGGCTCGCAACGACAATCAATATTAATAGGGTTTAAACAAGAATGCAAAGTTATTGAGTCAACCGGATACTCCTGACTTTTTCGAAGAGAAACTTCAATGAATTTTGACTTTCCTATATTGAGGGTCAGTATATTTTGGTCAAACCACGCTTTCAACAGGTAGCAATTTACAGTAAGAATTGGTCGTATCAAGGCGGAAGATATTCAACCCGCAATACATCTACAATTTTGAAAACCTGATTACTGGCGTAATCTTGAACGGAATTTGAAAATTATAAATATCTTAACATCATATTTAAAATAATAAATATCTTAACACAACATTTCTAGACCTTATCTGAACCTACCTACCAAATATCAACATTTTCTACCGATTGGTTCTCGAAAAAATTGAGAAAACGCCGAAAAACTATAGAAAAACTTAAATATTTGGCGTATCCTTGAAAAGTTCCTAAAATCCGTTCTTAGCGCGCGTCTAAACGTCCAACTGAACATGCCTGCCAAATTTGAACGCATTCGGTTTAGTGGATTTGTAGTTCAGTCAGTCAGTCAATCAGTGCCATTTCGCTTTTATAGATATAGATTTATGAAGATTGGGTGATCGGGTATAAATATTTATGAATTTAATGTAATGAATGGGCCAAAGTATAAATAAAATCAATTTTACAACATTGGCTTATTGAATGTCTGTTCCACATCTAATACTGTAATATCCGATTTTTGTCTTATAATTTGAAAAACGTTTTAAATCGAAGAGAGGAACTACAGAAGTCCTATATACTGTTTTGGAGGCATACTGTTTTGGTACGTATATGTATAGCCTGTAAGGTATGTATAAGCTGCAAGGGTTGCCTATCTTACTCCGTTAATAGTTTCACATTCACTGGCAACGACCAGTTCTTAAACATGATACTGTATGCATAATTACTGTATGTATAATTGATGAATAGCAATTTATAATATAATATGATAGCAATTCTATCATGTACGATAGATACCCTCGTATTTTGTTGTCCATGGGACCAACCAAATGAGTCAATACAGTTGAATAACCTATGACAATTTTTTGCCAATACTCGATATCGAGCATTCGATATTGGAGTTCTCTTACTATACAATTTTAATAGTTTTCTACTATATTATGATATAATATTATTTGATGTGATATTACAATTTTTATATCACTTATACTTCAAGAAATCAGAGGTAACACAAGATAGAGGTGACTATGTTACAGTAGACAAAAACTGATGATTTTTCAGTTCAGCAGAGCGCGATATATCTTTTGAAGAATCTTTTTTTCCACAAAACAGATTCTAATCTCTATTTTTCTATTTTTGAGTCCTGGCCACAATTTCATTGTATATCCAATCACAAGATGAACTACTTTGCTTGGATGATCACAGAGAAGTATAGTGTATTCTATCAATGTGAATAATATGTATCAGCCTTGATCATCAAGATGGGATTTGTAAAGAATTGGGCACGTACACTTGAACCACTGCCAACAGCAACTCGATGAAATCGCTTAAAGTACGACATGGTTGTACAGAGTCACGTAGGGCGCCGATCTGTTATTACGCGCGAATTTTTTCGAGGACGTATTATTCGAGAGACGTCTCGTGAGACAAGCCGGCGTTCGATTGGATGGCGAAACGAGAAAAGAGCAAGGGAAGAGAAGGAGTGAAAGGGCGAGGCTGTTAACTTTTGATAAGTGAATTCCCAATACGATCGCAGCTTGGAGAGACAAGCTGTAGTCTGCTTCTGCTAAGGTGCCTCAGCTCCGGGTCGAGTGCAGACAGAGGTGTGAGCGCGCGCGCGTTGTCGCTTGCAACGCTCTTTCTCCAACGCTGGGCGATTTATTTCGCGCAAAGAATAAAAAGTCGACGCGTCCCGCGCATGCAGTGTGCCTTTGCTTGACGTAAGTGCACCAAACCGAAATTGAAAGCCGTTAAGTGCCGACCCAGCTCGCGCTATTTTCTGCAAACAAATTCTCCTGGAAAACGTCGAAGCGGTCTCTGTCACATGCAACGGAAAGCAGGCTTGTGAAAGTAATCTACAGCGTATAACCGTTGATGTTTCCACCTGAACTTTTCTCTTCAGAAACTTCAGCCTAACCTGCATAACGTCCTCATTCACAACAGGAGCTCAGAGAATATAATATATTCTTCTAAATTCCTATCCGAATTATTACTTTCATTACATGATTTAGGATAAACGAGCATCTTGCTTTACGAATTGGAAAATTTAGAAAGTATATTTTTCACAAAATAAAACTGTCAAAACTGTTGGTGGCATTCAAATCTTACAAGTGGAGAATAAAGGTGAATGGCATTCCTGGCAATTCGATCTTTACAGACGTGTTTCGCGCTATGTATTTTGTATAATAATTTCGCATTATTCCTAAAAAGGAATCAGTGTTCCAGCAGTTTCATAGAAGTTTTACACACGCAATGTATCAGTTCGTGAAATATTGAAAATAATTTTTCCTGTAATCTCTCATAAGCTCCCCCCCTCTAGGGGATGGGGACTTGAGAATATCATTCAGTAAGCGAATATTCAATAAATATTTTTTATTTTTACTGGCAGGCCATCATTTTAATTTTCGGAATGAATTCACACAGAGAATTCCACAACATTAATTTATAAGAATATGTATTTTGCACTTCACACATTCCGCCCACAAGTAATTCTCTCGATTTCAAAAGTGCTATATATTTGAAGAAAATGAGTATTGCGATTGCGAGGCATTTCATTTCCTGAGTCAGAGGAACTTTTCTTTGGGGAGAGATATCTCAACAGATAGAGTCCTTTGGGGAACATCTGGTAGCTCGAAGTTCTTTATATGTCTTGTTAACTTCCAACATTGATCATGCGGTGTTTGGTTCTCTATTTCCCATCAATGAGTATTAGTTTGAATAATATCAACAATAAATATCTATGATAACGTGTAATTCAATTTAATACCTAATGAACAGCTGTCATTCTTTATCTTCCAGTTAACGAAATACAAAAGCTGGAATGACTCAACTATGATGTCTTTCTAGAGTGTCAGAGATATATGTTCATTTTTCACTGAGGATGACTACCAACATTTCAAAAGTATGGGACTTGATGGAGAATAATAGATTTCATGAAACGAGTATATGAAGTTACATTTTCGAAGTAGTTCGAAGAAGTTTAAAAACGAAAATTATATTGGTTTGGAAGCTGGATGAAAAGTTGATTGAGCTGTAATGAGGGCAAAGCCGGTAAGCCTACGTGAATACTAGAATTGGAACGTACGAAATCATTACTACTAGATTACTCAGATATACTTAGATTTTACGTCAGAAGTTCTTATCATTGTCATAATATTGACACCGACACTCAATTATAGTATACGGTAGTAGATGGAACTGGAAATGAAACATGTATATCTGAATGTTTTGCATGTTCAATTCAATTCAAAATCAATTTATTTTGCACAAAATAAAATAGCTTCACAAAAATATCATGAAATGAAGTAATAAACAACGTAAGATAAAATTTATACAATTTTTTACAGTGCAAAATAAAATACGCACCCCTAAGCTGAAGCCCGAGAGGGGTGTACTACACAAATTAAATTTTATTGTTGAAAAAACTCAGGGAGTAGAGCCGACCGCCCTTAGAAAATAATACTCATAAATATTTCGGAAAAGATAAAATAAAAAATCATAGTTATCACCCTAAGTTACGGAATATAAACTTATAGTTACAGTACCTCATTATAAATTATAATCAACATATTTATGTGCATAGGAAACCTTCCATGCGAGAAAATTAGAAATAAAGAATGTATTGAAAATCAATGATAAAATTAGGATTTTAATATTAAATAGTTACATACCCTACATGAACAAAGTGTCTAAAGTAAGGAACAGGAAAACAATAGGAAATAAATCAATAGAGATAGAATTTTATACAAAAACTAGTTACCTTACAATTCTTATGAATGTTTCACATTCACTAAGAGTCAGAAGATAATCTTTTAAGCAATTAAGAAATAATGCGAGTGGTTGAGAATGTCTTAGTTTTGGCTGGAATAAATTGAATAATCTAGGTGCATTGAAAGAAAAAGAATGCTGGGAAATAGTCAAATTAGATTGAGGAACTGGGGCTAACAAGCGCCTGAAACCATACCTCAAACGATACCCGAGCTTCTCACAAAGAAAAGTTTTAAAACTTTGTAAACATACAGATTTCTTATTGGCATTACTTCGAGGCGCACGAAAAAAGCCAGGAATGTTCAGTTCGTGGCGTCCTTGTTATTACACGAATGAAAGACTTTTGGAATATTATTATAGGATACAATGTGGTGACATATGTACCTCCCCAGCAGACAAGTCTATAACTCACTCTAGAATTGATAAGTGCATGATATACATTGACTAGAACATTCAAGGGACATAGCTCACTCAACATGTAAAAACTTCTCAAACCTCTGTACAACTCTTTTCTCAATTTATTTACATGTTTTTCCATGACAGTGCTGAATCAATGATCAAACCTAGATATTTGATACAGTTCACTTTATCAATTTTTATACAATTACAATTCTCAGTTACAGAACACAAGTGATTATGATATAGTAAACTATTTTCAAAACTTGCATCAGATCTCAGATTGAATATCATATGTTTTGTTTTCTCACTCAATATCATGTAATTCTTACTAAACCAGTAATTTAAAACTATAAGATCAGAGCTCATTTTTTCATAATAGTTTGATTTTGAATCCGCACCACAGTATGAAAGTGCAGTGTCATCTGCAAATGCTGTTAATTTTCCATGAAGATTTGCATTGCACAGGTCATTTATATACACAAGAAAAAGGATAGGGCCTAATACCGAACCTTGTGGCACTCCAAACTTGATATTTTTAGAAGTGCTATAGCTTTCCCCAAGTCTTACACACTGCTTTCTATTTTTGAGGTAGCTGCAGAACCATTTATGCGGCACGCCACGTACACCGGCAGCCCACAACTTATCTAACAATATTGTGTGATCAACAGTGTCAAATGCTTTTTTCATATCAACATACAATGCTGAGCATTTCTTACCCTCATTTATGCCATTATAAATATCTTCAAGAAATGTAACCAATGCATCCTCTATGCTCAAACCACCTCTGAACCCAAATTGATTTGCACTGAAGTAATTAAATTTTTTGAAGAAACTAATCAATCTTGTCTTTATAATTTTCTCAAAAATCTTTGAAAATACAGGTAACAATGATATTGGTCGATAAAAATTTGCCTTTTGTCTGTCACCCTGTTTGAAAAGTGGAATGACAATTGCAGATTTCAAACACTGTGGAAACTCTCCAGTACTCATACTTCGGTTAAAAAGGTCACTACAAATGTAAGATACTACAAATGTGAATGGCAATTTTCTTTACAGTATAACTACTAATTCTATCAATTCCGGGTGCTTTATTATTTTTTAAACTTGAAATTATTTTGAGCACTTCGTTTTCGTTTGTCGGAAAGAAAAATATGGAATTTTGCATATCTTTGAATAAGAACTGAGAATTCAATTGTTCGTTCTGATTTGAAGTGGGAATTGAATCTCTCAATAGTTGTGGACTTTGTATGAAAAATGAATTGAACTCAGATGCAATTTGTCTTTCATCTGTTACTATTTGTAGATTTATCTCTAAACTAGTTATATCTCGCTTTATTTTTTGTTCTCCAATTAGACTATAAACAATTTCCCATTGATCCTTCAAGTTTCCTGAACAATCGTTAAATTTCTTTAGATAGAATTCTTCTTTAGCTTTTCTTAAGTTTAATTTTGATGTATTCCTAAATGATCTGTAATATTCTTTTATTCTTACATCATAAGGTCTTGCAGACATGAGCTTATAAATTTTCTTTCTTTTTTGTATATTATTATGTGTACCCCTGCATAAATAATCAGAAACCCATGGAGTTAATTTGACAAGTTCTTTGCTCTCACGTGAATTATTGAATTTACATTTATCAATTACATTCAATAATGATTCCAAAAATAAATCAAAAGCAGTTGAAATAGAATTTTCAGCTAAAACATTGTTCCATTGCAACTGTTGTAGTTCCATATCTAAGTTATTCATGTCAACCATTGAACTATATTCATTGTTGCTACTTTTAATATTTACATTTTTCTCAATGTCAAGCTTTAAGAGTATCATTGAGTGATCAGTAATTCCAATATGCAAAACCTGAGCTTTGAAATCTAAGCTTGAAATTTAAGCATGTGTTTATGAGTTTAAGGCAATGACTATTATGCCTAGAGACAGAGCACTGATGACATATGACTAATGCCTATAGAGACTATCATGCCTTATGACATATGCCTATTATGACTATATGGCTAGAGACAGCGAAAGACAGCCTTGCAATCCAGCTTAGAAGATAATCAAACATAGAAATTTCTAAAATAAAGGAATAGGAACGTATGGATACGTCTTGTATAGATGGATAAGAATACAATTGATTCTATTTTCGAGGCACGTTGAGCTATTTTAAAGTCAAGCTTTTAATGAGGAAGAGAGCAAGCACTACTTGTAATAATTTGGAATACGTTATCAAGCAATTCCTGGGATTAATTATTCCTGTTCTAGTGGAGTTGGGTGAACTGCAACTTGTGCTAAATCATATTACATTGAGTATGTAGTAGCTGAAATATGCATAGTGATACTCTGTTTTATTATTGAACGAAAATTATTTATAAGATGATATGAGTTGAACATTATGGTGTAGCAATGCAATGAATGCATTGGTGTAGCAATGTATTCATTTTTCAATCATAGTATTCATTCAGATTACATAATACAGTATATCAATTCAAATAAATAAATAAATCCTATGCTATGAGAATGAAAAATGAGACTAATCACACAATTCGCATGAGTTAACTATGCATAGACTATTTTCACCTGTAAAATGACTACTTTCACCTGATTTAATAACTTAACTGTAATATAAATTTGTGCTATAGGCTATCTAAATAAAAAGGCGGAGTTTGGACATATAAATGTCCATTCTTGGAGGAGGATGTTCAAATACATTCGTCTCATTAATACGAGTATTTAACCATGGGCGAATATTTTTCTGATCTATTTGGCAGAGGGGATACGAGAAGAGACTTTGAGTTGTAAAGCTTACGAAAAAATTGAATAAGTTGTGTGGTTGTGAAAGATTCTTAACTCGATTTGGCCTAGCATCAAAGAAACGATTAATATTTTACAGTTGAAGAAAGACAAGAGGTTTGTAGAAGAAAGTAGTGGTTTTCCAGGCGATATTCATACCTGTGGAGAGTGAAGAACATTCCTTCCACTTACTTCGGCTTAGCTCGTAATGATTCACATTCTTTGTTATATTCTTCTCTGTGCTCGGCGGACCGAAGTTTATAAAGTTTGCGGAAGTTTTGTGAGCTTACCTCTTAAGTCGAAGCCAATAAAGAAGTTTAACTTTAGTAACAATGAGAAACGCGAATTGAGAAGGTAGAAAATATTGGAGGAGGCGGATCGAGCCTGAGCCCACGAGGTGAGAACTTCAAACTCTTATTCGGGATGTAATAAAACACTTCCTTCTCCCTAAGGCTAGAGTCTAGATGTAGCTGATATCGCATTCGCTGCAAAACTCCCTTTTGTGTAGATTTCAGTCCGACGCCCCACCAACTTGAACAATGCAGATACAATATCGTCAACAAAGAAATACTATTGGGCCCACATGTTTATCCTCAACTCACTCTCCATTCTCAGTCCTGCTTGGTATACACACAGAACACAGAGCTCGAAAACTCTCATTTTTCTTCAACTTAACCCAAACATTCTACACATTTGACTGGTGATGAGGCGGTTCTGATAAACATTTAGAATTTTGAATTACATAAGAATCGCATACAAAATATTTTTTCTCAATCTATTTTCGCACCCAGTGCTCCAAAATTGGAGTATTTCCTTTTCTATTAATACTTTTAATAAGTCTCCATTGATCTTTAGTGGTAAAGATTCCCTTTGAAGCTCCTTCGAACATTATCACAGGGTACTGCTTCGATTTTCATCTATTAACATTATGACAGTAATTTGAAACTCGAAAAAATGTTTCAATAGAGATTTCAAAGATTCTATCTAATCTTATTATAATACTTCCGAGCATAACATTTATATCGTTTTCAAGCCTGCTCTTGTATACTATACATTGCGCTAGGCGTAGATAACAAATCTACACTTTACATGGAATTCTTCGCAGAAGAATGGCGTAGATAATCGAAAAAATATCATTCAACTTGGATTGAATATTGTCAGCCTAGTTCGCACATGCACTTCGACTTCATTAAACCCTGTAGAGTATAAAATCCTCCTCCTATAAGTCTCTTGCCAACGCATAGTCTCTTTCCAAATGAGATGATGAGAATAATTATTGTTATATCAAAAATATGTGATCAACTAATTTCTTGAATGATTTTTTTTTATTCTCTACTCACCTATTTCTCATTCTAGAATGAATTAATATCTGACTGCTTATAAATTCACTATTATAGTAATTCAAGATCTCTCAAATAAGAACATGCACCTAAGACCATAGCTGTTTCAAATAAGACCTTATCGGTTGTGAAACAAACTGGTTGACAAACTTAATCGGTTGTAAAACCACGAAGGAATTCTGCTCCCAAAAAATATGCTTGTCTGTTAATATAAATCAGTATATACAGCTTATTTGATAAGAATATTATTCCAGGAATTCAAAACAAGAAAAGCCAAGAGCTTCAGAATATTAAGTCAGGTGTAGCAACTTAACCATAAGAGGTCTCAATTGTGAATTGACTCATAAATTTTGTATTATTAATAGCCTATAAGAATTTTATTTGAATAAACTAGGAGTACTCGAAAAATGTTATGCATAAATAAAAATAATTGAAAAGGGTAATTTTTCTATTTAAAGTAAAGAATAGTGATGAAGTAGCCCTAAGATAGAGGAAATATTTTTCTTGAATATTTTTTAAATTTTACTCATTGATCACGTACTAGAATATTGGTGTTGACAGGTGAACAATTGTATTGCAATAATCCATTTCAATCTCAATGAGAGTCATTATTATAAAATAATTCTCATGGAAATTGGTTCCACGTGGAATGAATTTTGCATTTGAAATGCGGGTTTTAATTTTTTATTATCAGAA
Organism: Sogatella furcifera; assembly: GCA_017141385.1. Lineage (NCBI taxonomy): Eukaryota > Metazoa > Arthropoda > Insecta > Hemiptera > Delphacidae > Sogatella > Sogatella furcifera. Next base: position 29,654,418 of record CM029546.1, read on the forward strand.
TCCATCATTAGCTATATACATCACTAAGTATTCAAACGTTGAGTTTCCATGAGAAACTGGAATGATTTATTGGAAATGAATATAGATTTATGAATATAAATGAATATGATTTATTGAAATGAATCTAGTGTAGCAGGATAACACTAGATCTGACATTTTAATGTTGTGAACGGCAGACTTCATTGTTCATTGAGTTAAGGGTTTTCTTCTTGCAAACCAGTTTGTGTAATTGTGAGTTGCTGAGTTTCATACATTTAACACTCAATCATTAAATTCGACTAATAGAAGAACTTCTAAAATTGGAAAAATGGAAAAGAGTGCGATAGTTCTATAGGCAAAATTGCGAACAGAGTAGACTACAAGTGGGAGTAACTTGACTATTATTTCTTGAATGAAAGTGAAAAATAAAATTTTTAATTTCAATTTATTAGTTTTGCCAGGTCTATTTTCATTTTGTGACATTGAAGCTGCATTATGAACTTTTCCAATAGTTTATTTGTTACCTTCAAGATTTCTAGTGGTGTGCTTCAAAAGAAGTTCTGAATATCCGAAATCTAAATTTTTTATCAATTTAACGCTAAGCAAAGTATTGTTCTAGAAATATCGCAAAACTGAACTCAATCATCAAGCGTTGGAGTTAATGCTGATTAATAAAGTTATTTTATAGGATGAAAAAGTTCCTTCTCAGTAAACCCATACCATTATTCGTCATTAGAGAAATGTGTTACCCATGCTGTCCACGAGGCTTGTGCCGGCCGCCGTGGACTAACTCTCATGAAGAGGAAGGTAAACATCAATTTAATCACATGGCAAGTAAACTACATTGTTACCAGAAGCAAACAATCTGCGCCTAGCTTTAATCATGATTAATTATCAGACAGAATTTATTTCTGGACTCGCTCATTCTGTTATGTTAAACGCTCTTTGAGTCTGATGAATACCATGCCCTCATTCTCATTCAGAACGAGGACAGATGGATTAATTATTCAGCAGTCTGAAATTCTGCCTCAGAGACTATTCCAATTTATTAGAATTGATGGCTGCTGAATTCCTGTTGCAGGATAATCAGCAGTACTGTATTCCTATACACTAATTGAGAAGAGAGGCTTTAGGTAGCTGGGAATTTCAGTAATTAATATTTCCAAAAGGCAACATATCATAAAGCAAGTAGAAAAGATACCATGTAGGCTATTCCGAAATCCAAATCCCACCCTTACTTATTTCGATGACTATTCATAGCCGTATAGGATTCTCATTTCATTTTGTGTATAATATACAGTAGACTATGTAGAACAGTAATCATAGAAAAGGAATGTCTAGGTTTCAAAGCAATTTCCAAAACGATAGAATTTCAAATTATCTCAGCACGCTAGTCATTAGTGAATGTTAATGTTATATCACTTTGAACCCAAATATGAGTTGTGAGAGTAAAATAAGTGTTGTAGTGAATGCGATCTATTCAGTGTTACTGGTGATTTTCTGAAATTGGAGTATAAAGATTCGACTCGCCTGGAAATCTTTATTATTCTAATTTTTAGCGGATGGAATTTGGTCGGTTTTTTGTGATAAAGTATATTTCCAAAAACCTAATGTAATAAAGAAGTGATGAGTATATCTATTCTATGATAGAATATCTATAGATATCCAGTGAGGTACTCTCAATCAACCTCTATTTACATTTATTATCAATATTCGAACTAATATTCTACTTAGAAGTTGACTCACTTCATCGTCGAGAAATCCACTTAAAAATTTACCAAATGAAGTCATTACTTAATTTGGTCGATTTGTAAGTGGATGTATCGACGATGAAGTGAATCAACTTCTAAATAGAATATTAGTTCGAATATTGATGATAAATGTGAATAGAGGTTGATTGAGAGTACCTAACCAGATATTTTTTCCATTTTTCCCACATTGATTACGGAACCATCATGAGATTTTACAATTCAATTTCAACCTGAAGTACAGTCATTCAGCCACTAAGGACTGCTTTCGGATGAGTGACCTATATCCAATATTTAATATCCAAAATACAAAATTGGCGAAGAGAAAAATCTCCACCAATAAGGATCTCCCTACCAAAGACAAAGATCGATGATATTCTTGTTATTCACTTTTCCTCGGAGTAAAACGTAGTCATACAAAAGTGTAACCTGTTGCCTCTACGTTTATGACAGAGGTAGATCCTCAGCTCTGATTAAATATTCCGATGTCTATTAATTGATTATATCTGGGTGATAAATTGAATGACAACCAGGAATTAAAATATTAATTTGAATCATGCTGTTGGTAATAAATATAGTCATGTCATTCATCATACTGTCAGCTCACACGTCACTCTTGTATTTGTTGAATTTCATATAAGATTTAATAATTTTAGCTACGACAGTTGCAACTCCTCAACTGACAATTTTCTGAATGACAGAAGAACAAACTGAGATTTACTCAAACGTGTATTTGATTTCAATAGACACTATGAAAGGTACATGACAATACATTGTGACTGTCCAGCGTTGAACTAATTCTTGTTCATTTAACATGTTCAATCATTCATTGCTTCAATAACTTCATTTACACAAACTCTCAGACGTATCAACCATTTCAACCATTGAAGCTGGTAAATTTATCAGTAGGCTGACCTGGTTTCATTACACACCCCACTTACACAAGAAATTCAATTTTTTATTGATTATTGCATGAAAAATCACAATAATTACTGAAAATATTTATCGCGTTCATAACAGCCCAACTTTCTTATTATATAGAGTCTAAATCATTCAATATCACGAGATCAATTCATGAACACGATTATAAATGAACGTCATAAATTTTAAAATGCACCAGCCAAACTTGATATTACATCAATATGAGAATTCACCTTTCTGCTCTTTTGTGAAAACAACAAAAAATGACTCAATCGAATCGGAATCCATCTCAGGAAATCAATAAACTCCATCCTATGAACCTTATCTTCACATGAACCCGATCAATATTCTCCATGATCAATGTAAATGCTCTTCAATCAACGTAAAAAGTTCTTCATTCATCATTATTTTAATTGAAGCTTCATGTGACCAACTGGAATCTTAGGAGAATACAAATCTGTATGGCATCTGATAATACAAATAGGCCTGACTTGATATCCAGAGATCAGACATCAAATCAAGTTTACGCCTACGGTACTCCCAAGTTATGTATTTAAAAGAAGGTTTTTATAATTGAAATCTTACTTGCTGAATAATTATGGTATGTATATTCTACATGTACAGGAGCTATTTTAGCATTGACCCGTTTCTGCTAGTCGTTCGTGAATTTTCAACTATGTCAGTGTAACATGTCAAACTAATTAATTCAATTTAAATTCTAACACTTGAAAACTTACATGCACGACACAAGCGAGAATTTTCAGCTATTCGACGTCTACTAGAGTTTGAACTCTGAAATGTTCTGTTTTTAGAGAGGATCTGCTTTTCTACTTTTGCTATGTCTCTAAATTCGTTAAAGGAACGGAAACTGAAAAATTAACAGTTGATCTTGATTGAACTGTATCATTCCTGTTCAAAAATATTCTATAATATTGTTTCAAGTGATCTATCAATGCTACAACTATCTAATCATATTCATTAACACTGGTTCAATGCATCTAGCAGTTTTCTCTCCCCGACAATATTCATAGGCCCTTATTACCAACAGTGGTTTGACAACAAGTTAAACTGAAGAAATCATCATGTGATTCAGGAGCTCATGTATTAAATGCGACCCAATCTCTAATTAACTATAGGTGATTCATCTTTGGTTCAAGCTGCTATGGATGATACAGGCCACTGTGGGTTAGAAGATTGAGATGAAGATGAATTTCATTGAATCATTTGTTAAACTCCATTTATTCCGTAGTATTTTATTACTATAGCTGATTCTCTAGTGACATCTTCATCTAAATCGTAATCTTAATCTTTTAACCCACTATATAACACTGGCGGCTCGTACCCACGCAACAGGTGAAGTGCCCGTATATTTTACTGTACAGCACTTCACCTAATTCGTGGGCACGAGCCGCCAGTGCTATATAAGATACTTTCTCACATCAAGAGAAATTCCGACGTAGATAGTAAATGGTTGAATATCTTGATTAGAAAATCCAAAACTAATAATCTGAGAAGATGAGATGAGAAGAAATCTTTTAATATTTTTTTTCAGTGACAATCTAAAATTTGTCATTGAAATTCTGTAATCTGCTACCAACATGCAGTTACATATGAATGAGTGAAGTGATCAACTGTAGTTGATCACTAATGTGATCACTAATGTTGAACAACTATCTAGAGCAATTTTGTTATATAGAACAATCGTTTTTTGAGTCAATGATGGATCAGAAATTACACAACAATTGAATGGAGCTGAGAAGTAAAATAAGTTTGATCGATTTTTTTCCATTCATGATTAAATATCAATGAATTTCTACCAAATGTTTCAACGATGACAGAATTATCCGATATTCATTTTTATTGATAGAAATACTGATTAACAATACTATTGTTATTTGAAATGTATTGATCGAATATTAGAGAGTGTCTGTACTTACAAGTTGTTATAAGTGAGTTTTTTACCAATTGCCTATCATTGAAAATTTTCAATTCCAAACACTGTCATTTTCAAAACAAAGTACTCAACATGTTTCATTATTTCATCGAGATCCTCCATTCATCAAATGATTAACATGAATAGTGAAGGAAAAAGTAACATCAACATTGAGAAGAATCAATTCCAGATTTATCTGCATCAAACCATGTTAGTCGCCAAAAGACATCACTTCTGCGCTACATATCAAAAAATTGTTCAAAAAATGATTCAAGTAGATATTGTTGTAGTACGTAGTAAGTAGTATGTTGATTTTTTCGCCAATACCTATTTCTTATTGTCAATATTCTTGATAAGGATTACTCACCTTTGGTGTCCAGCAATTCACATAATAGAATGTAGCACGGAACGCAGATCAAATTGTTAAGCTGTAGCGATTAACTTCATTGGCACGGATCTCGCAAGAGGTATGATCCACCCATCCACTAAGACAGAAGCACAATATTCTAGGAATTTGGTCTTCTTTTGGAAAAAAGTTGAGAGGGTACTCAAATTCACGTTAAAACTGAACTCACACTCATAGCTTGACTTTTTTGTCACACACAGAAAAAAGCTTTGAATTGTATTTATAAGATATTTAAATAGAGAAAATTGTTTGTTCCTCCTTTTCTACTGACGAGTGACATTTTGTGTTTTAAAATATTGTAGGTCGCGTGCGAATTTTTGAGTTGAAAATGTTCGACAACCGATACTCGCCGGGGAAAGCGACGAACATGAACTAACTGAACCCTTCTCCGCGGCACGATACCAACACAATTCCCCGAACACCCCCTCAAATTTCCCTACTTCCAAGCAAATCTCCCTCATTTACAACGTGGGGGCTCTGCTATGAATTTACAAGCTAATTACAGGCCACACTTCAATTGGAAAATCATTTCATGAATGATAATATAGTTAGTGATTAGATGATCAAGCAGATTCGACAGTATTTTGTGGAATTATGATATTGATATTTCAGTTGTCTTATTCGGTATGAAATTGTGTTCATATAAGCAGACACGGTACTGCATAACAAATAGTACAAAATCCATCCGACTGATTGCCACACTACAGGACACAGTTTTATAATCATGTTATAATTTGAACTAGGAGACTCCACTTATTTCCTATTTCCATTTATTAAGTAGCAAATCACATCCTCAAAAATATCACGTTTCAAATCTATTTGGGAATTTTCCAAGTGGGAGAGAAGTACTTCAGCCAAGATGGTTGCTAATCTATTCAATGCACATAGTGGTTACTACGGAAAAAGGTTCATATAATATCAACTTTATCACTAGTAACCTATACTAACCTCGACTACCGAAGGGGTGAGTACCCCTGAATAATGGCTACGCATTCAATAGAACAAACTGCCATTTGGCAATAGTTTTCCCCTATGCGAGAAAACAATATTACTCGAAGCAGTGAATCATGAATTTTACCAGCATTAATTGGACAGGGAAAATTATTGGAGAAAAATAGTTCAGATCAGAATAACTATGGTTTTTAGTAGCGGGAATTGTTTAGATTCACTTTCTAAGTTTTTTTGTAGGTAAGATGATGATAGAAACCTAAATAGGAACCTTTAATCAGCCTCCAATGTAGCATTCCATCTAATGACAGCGGTTTAATTTTTTAGTTACAACCATATTTATCTAATCGCATATGTATTACAATAGTAGCTACATTCAATATAGATGAAGCTATGGTAATTACAGATGAATGAGAGACTTGCACCCGCTAATCCATTTTATTACATTTCTTAACTGTATAATTTTTTTTTATCATTACTTAATAATAGAAACTACTTAATTGTTATGAAATATGCTCACTTGTAAATTAATTTTTGAAAAAAATCGTTTAAAGATATTTAAACGAAGTAATCGTTTAAATATCGATAATTATCTTTCTCCAGAATTAGAATCATGCCGATCGAGACGAAAACTGCATAAAACTATTTCAACAGTAGGATGAAATAATTGTGAAACAAGATTTCTGATAACGAAGTATCACACTGTATCTTCATGAAAATTATTCATTAACCTAAATTTGTGTTATCTGAGCACGAGTTCTCACAAACTGTACTTGTCTGGAATAGGGGAACCTTATTTATTACTGATATGTGAAAAAACCATCCATATATTCACCAAAATACATTAAGTCTTGTTTTGAAAGAAAATACTGTTATCTTTCTCTCACAAACTACAAATCAACTCACAATTTTTCCGTAAATTCACTCATCGACATGTAATCGATTTATTGTGGACGTTAGACCAATCTTGATCACGACTATCAGACTCCTTGAGCCTACAAACAAGTAAAGACCATACAGTACTTCCACTGTTAAGCAATAAATTATCACAAGAGCTCATTCTCGGCTCGGAAGGATAATAGTCCTTATCTACTTTCCTTCCCGAGGCAGCATAACTTCTGTTATCAGCTGACCTAAAGGCAGGGAACAAGTATGAAGATTTATTGCAATAATTTCGAGGATGTTCTCGTTGGATTAGTGACTATAAGTGGGCAATTCGAACATGTGTGGTTCGGTAGAAGATAAAAATAGTTGAGTAGCCGGAATCGTGTAAATTATCAAAACTACCTTGTTTCTATCGAAGTTTCTATCTTGTACCAATCAAAGTTGAAATAATTCACAAATTAGCAGTGAATTGTACTGTTGACAACCTCCACAAACATTGTCAATCCCTTTTATCTTATACTATTTTGTTCTCACTAAATCAATATAATTATGTATGATTTACTATAGTGTAGTTCACAGCAGAAATGGATGGAAATTATTCGATGAGATCTGCGAAATTACCATTTTCATTCACAAAAAAAGACTGTCACGCAATTGCCACACTCAACCATCTCTATGTAACCTCTTCACATTCATGTAAAAAGTATCAAATCCTTATCTAGTGAAAATATAATAACTGTATCCATTTTGCAGTTGTAGTGCAGTTGAAAGATATTTTATTATTGACAGGAGTAATTAATAAAGTAGAAAACATAGAATTTTCTAACTTCTAACCGAGCTATGTTTAATTTCTTTCATATAAACAGAATTTTTTATTTTGAAACCTACTGTCTACTGCACCGATGTGATAAATATAGATTGGATGTAGGTACCGGAATTTGTTGCTGAGCAAAGTAGTGAAACAAATGAGATCGGCCAGGTAGGCTGTGAAAATATTACTAGGTAGCTGCTGGAATGAGAGTGGTGGAATATATTATAAATTCAGCAAGTATAGCTCATGAAGTTTCAGTTTGTTTCTGGATGAATCCATAAAAAAGAGCGAGAAAGAATGGGTGGGTGAAAGAGACAGCAGAGGAAATGAGGCGAGTAAAAATGAGTGAGAGCTGTGCTAGCTACCTTTTTTTGTAAAAAGTAGGTATATTTACATGCGAAGTGGAATGAGCCTCAGAAATGAAAATATATAAATGGAATTCAATTTCGCCCCTTGGAGCGAATAAATAAAACATTGGTTTTGTTTCAGTGAGGCAGGGCGGAGCAGAGCAGAGCACCGAGGAAAGCTTGTTCGATGGTTATTTATATTGTAGAGTAGGAGTGTATTAGGCCATTCGCGTGTGGCTATCTGCTTGTCATGGCGGACGTCCGGCAAAGTCGGTCATTGCTTTTGACACAAGGAAATTACAAACGTCAAGAATTAGGTTGCCGCTCTTGCCTCTCAGTCGGACATAGTTTCAAAGGAATCCGCTGTTCTGCGGTATTTTAATACGACATCGGCAGTCGTCGTGGCGTGTCAGGCTCTAGAGCATTGCGAAATAACTCCGCTATTGAATAATATGTATCATTATAATAAGTTCGGCTGCACAAACTGACATGGATGCATTAAGAGGGTTCCAGAAAACAAGAAAAGCGTTTGTGATCAACAATAACACACTGGCTGCTCGTGCCCACGAAACAGGTGAAGTGTCCGTATCTTTTACTGTACAGCACTTCACTTGTTCCGTGTGCACGAGCCGCCAGTGCAATAACAATGATTTTTTACATTAAAAGCAATTATTTTCACAGTTGAAAGTCCTCAACTAACCGAACAATCAACAATAAATTTTGAAAATTTAACTGAAAATAAATATTATAGCGTCGCAAGCAATAAATATATAAGTTTTTGTACTCAGCAGCATTTTTATTGTGATACTTTCAAATATTTTCCGTGATTTAATGCATACATTACATTAATACAGACAATGGACTGCTACAATGCAGACATTGGATTGATAATTCTAAATGTAGTCCTTCTCATGTTCTTTTTATGGTCTCACTCTTCCTGGCAATCTCAATCCAGATACTGATATAACTCAATTTCTCTCAGTATCAGAGGTAGAACTGCTTTCTTGACTATCTTATGGTATTCACTATTTAATAAACCCAATTAAATGTAAAATATTTCAATTCGTCTAATGTAATCAGTACAAAGGGCATTACAAAGTTAAAAGAGTGAACCTATCAAATTCCTGACCTAATAATCACGGCTGAGAAAAAATGTCATATGGAATTTGAATAAATTATTTTCGGAGAATCCATCTGATTTCAATAATCAGCTGATTTATGAGCGGCAAATTTGAAAGAGCTATCATGAAAATAATGTTATCAAATGAAAAAATATACTTTCATGTTGAAATCATATGTTAATATTGATTTCAAAGTTCAAACATGTGATGGGAGTCTATTCATTTTAACAGCTGACAAAATGAATTATTTTCATATAATTCGGCGGCAAATTTGAATTATTTTACCATTGGTTATTTCTAAAGAGTATTCTTGATGAAAGAAGTTTGTTGTTTCATCTGATTTCCATGCTTTGATAAGTCAGACTAATAAATAAGTCAACCGTGCTTTTCTACGGGATTTGAAAAATGCTATTAGGCTGAGGCCGCACTGCCGGTGGGTAGAGCCTGGAGGGTGGAGGGTAGTTGCTAAATCTATAGAACATACACGGCATACACACCATCCAAGCATGAGGGTAGAGGGTGGAGGGTAGAGGATAGAGTGTAGATGGTGGAGGGTAGAGGGTGGAGGGTGAAGGGTAGAGGATAGAGGGTAGAGGGTGGAGGGTAGAGGGTGGAAGGTAGAGGATGGAGGGTAGAGGGTGGAGGATAGAGGGTAGAGGGTAGATGGTAGAGGGTGGAGGCTACCTACCTACCTACCTCTACCCTCCACCCACTACCCTCTACCCTCATGCTTGGATGGTGTGTATGCCGTGTATGTTCTATAGATTTACCAACTACCCTCCACCCTCCAGGCTCTACCCACCGGCAGTGCGGCCTCAGCCTTAAAGGGATCTTTTATAATTTATATATTTGATTTATCCAAATGGAAATACTGAACAATCAAAAAATTCCATTCTTGAACGAATCTCTACAATGTTTGTTACTGGTTTATCTGCTGTTCTTAATTCGATACACTATTGGTAATTTACAAAATTCTATTGAATTTAAAACAAAAGGCGATCAATATGGCTCTACAGAGTGTCCCAAAAAGAACCAACTAAAGTAGTATCACGGTGTTCTTTGAGCTAAAACAAACAGAACATGTCATTGGAAAACACCGAATTCTCTTTAGTTGTCCTGTAACCCGCCATTATATTATTTTAAGACTTTCCATCATAGGCTACCTAAATAATGGATAAACTCTACACGAAGTTTCAATATAGTATTTATGGTTTTCAGAAAAAAAGGAAAAGTTATTACATCCATATTTTGTAGATTTGTTAGAATTGCTCAGTTATTAGGTCTACTCTGAATTCTTGCAGTCAAGTCGTCTTGAACAAGTAGGCCTACTTTTTATTGTTGCATTGGCGGCAACAGATTTGCGGATAATGATGTATCAAAATATAAAAACGATTGATCAAAATATACCGTACAAAACTATATCCTCACAAAAAGGAATTATTCAGTATTGAATAAATCTAGGTATCGTGTTAGTATGATTTGTGGTTCATATTTTTAAATAATTAAAGCCATAAGTTGACTTTGAGAGTTCGCACGCGAGTTCTTCAGCCCATGGGGCTCACTAGTTATAAAAAAGTCAATATCAAGAAAATGATCATATTTATATTGGATATAGAATTATTATATATTGGAAATATAATATTATGATGATTATATTGAAGACAGAAATTTATCAAGCAAGACTTATTCATAATGATCGATTTTTATCAAAAAGGTTTAGAAAGATTCCACTACCTCCATATTACAAGAATTCGTGATTTCATTTTAAATCTATTCTGAGTAGCTAGAGAATCTCATTCGTGATAGAACTGTGAACTAAAGTACTTTATTGGTAAATTTGGAAAAAAATAATTGGAAAATTCAGGAAGTTGCAATAGGTGGAGAAAGAATGACGAGAAGCTAAATGGTCTTTCCCTTCATTAAAGTATGAATTACCGGGTACGTGATCCCATGGAGAGAAATCACTACAAAACACTTTTGATGTTGCGGAGATACCTGCAGGCTATTACTTTCCTCATACAATGAAGTTTGTCTCCAAAGTATTGATCAAGGCACAAAAGTCTTTTCAAGGCGGAGATTTCAAGTTACCTCTCAAAAGCCCTCAAAGGAAACTCTCTAAACATAATTTATTTCTCTTCAAGTCATGTTATTTAATTTTATCTGCTTGTGCTTATCGAGTATTCAAGCAATGCTACGCTGCAGGCATTTCAGAGAAAAGCTCTATCACCAGACTATCAATTCTCCTTCTTCTCAAATCTTTTCTCTTTGTGATCGTAATCGGTATCTCAAAAGTCTCTAGAATTATTAGAGATACTGGAAATTTACTTGAAAACTTACAAGACAATAGAAACATCCTGATAACATGATGCTCTCTTGTTGTGGTTCATGAATCATTTTGTTTCTCATCACAATAACAATTTCTCCCCATGATAGCTTTTAGTCATTCTAGTCACCAATCTTTGAGAATTGATAGTGATACAGAATCAGCCCTCATTCTCGTCAAATCTTTTAACGCTCCAAAAACATTAAATATTCTTATAAATCATCATTTCTATTCATATTGATGTTTTTTCACTTTATTTAATTTTGTCCTCAGGTAATCAACAGCTAACAAACAACCTATCAAACAGCTAATAAGTAGAATTGAAAGGACGAGTGAGTTGAATGGAGCTCCGGTTCGCACGGAATCAACAAGTGACCTACGAAACGATGACTCAACAAATAATGTTTTCCTGTTAAAAGCGTTCTCCCATACAGAAATTATAATTCGCTACGACAAGGGTGACGGTCTTCAGCCTATGCGGAAATTTTATGGTGAATCGAATATTCGTGTTCGTGTTCTGAACGCTATCGAGGTCCATGGACAAGGAAACACCCATTCTATCATTATTAACCAACCCTTTTCTGAAGTCATGTAACATCGAAAATAGGGAAAAATTTACTGATTGGACCCTTTCCCATACATAGAGGTTGTCTACATAGAGATTAGTTATCCTACTAGCCTTATAGCCCTACATGTCAAAATTTACCCCAATGAATATAGAGGTAAATTGGGTTTTCAATAATTTTGTGTTAATTGACCTAAGTTGAGATTTCTCTATTTCTTCTGCTTGTTATAAATAATAGAGATTATGTTGAATATATCGAATTGATTGTAATAGATAAAGAGAAGAGAGTAATCATCATTAAAGGTTTTTTTAAAAGTGAATGCAATTTATTGCTGTATTCTATTAATGGATAAGAGGAAAGTTAAATTATTGATGCTAACGAAGTAGTTATCAACAATAATTTCCGCTGAGAATAATTGAGATGAGAATAATTGAGCACCAGAGCAACAATGGGGGAGAAACAAAATTAAACTTTTAAACCTAGAGAAGAAACACTTTATAAAAAAATAAATAAATGCGGAAGGAATTGTGAAATCTAGCGAACAAACATGACATAAACAAAGCCAAAGGTAAATAACAGACTTTAGTTGCTTCTTATTCTGATATTTCATATTCTCCAGTATAAATGCAATTTGTGCTATTCTACACAGAACACGGTCTCCATTGAGTAGCCTGTATTGCATAATATGGTACAGCGGACATTTCAATAGGGAGCAAACGAGAGCTGCTCTATCGATTTCTGAAGTACAAAATGATTGATTTGACTCTCCTCCAAGTGGATAACAATCATTGGAGCTCATTCATATTTATAGTGGACTGATATCATCAGTTCGATGAACATTCAGCTCTCCATAATCTGATACAAATGCATGCATATTATATGCCATTTCAATGCATAATCTTGTGTTCGCTTAATAGAACTTGTAATGTTGAAAATGAGGTCATTGATTGGTTATTTGAAAAAATTACTTGTGCTTCAATAAAACTGATGAAAAGGCCATTTTATTACCAATGTTATAGGCTTATACATTTCCTTCAGAAATTTATTCTCTTTTCAATGTCACATCTCTTATCATGCTTAAACTTCATTCAATATGTAGATGATATCCAAGTAAATACTTACGAATGAAATAAACTATACGGTATAGGTTTTTTTAATACTGTAAACAATACAATTAATCTTGGAATATTTCATATTGTTTACATTTCAATGTATTCTACAATATTGAAAGTGTAAACATTAAAACGAATTCTGTAGAAATTACCTATTAATGCTTCATCTCTGTATGAAATTTCAATCTCCTGATTATTATTCATTCAAATTAAGATTATTATTTCTCCTGGTGATTCAATGTAGATGGAAGGTCACTCAAGATTATTGATTCCATTGAGTACACAATAAAACAATTTAGAATTTAGCAGAGGAATAAAATACAGTAGGTCCTTCAACTTAGTTAACTGATAAATAAATGTGGATGATAAACCATTGAAATGCTTGGCAGATGCTTTTATTCATACCACGAGAGTCATTTGATGTGATAGAGCAAGAGCAGTTTTTTTCCTCTTGAAAAAAGAAATAACAAACGCATTTCAATAACCATCTGCAATGCAAATACAACCATTATTAAGTGCTGAATATTGTCATGAGTGGTTAATCTATCACGAATTTATTAATGCTTTGACGTTTTACGTTCTATATCTCTATTGGAGTATGCACAATATTGATAAATGTGATGAGTTTAAGAACAATTTGAAATTTATGAGGAAAAGCAGCGAGTAAACAAAAACACGGCCAGCATTGTCGATCAATTACGCCTGCTCTATCCTTTGAACAACGAACGGATAACGAACATCCCAATCAAGTATAACTTTCAATGAGAATTTCTAATAACCACCATTAGTGACGTTACCATCTTAATTAATGGCTCCAAATTGTTCACCAGCCCAGTCTTCACTGTTACGTCGATCTATATTAATTGAGAGTCTCTGCAACAATCAAGAGCCAAAACATTTTCGCTTGTTATAAATAAATTAATATTGTCAAGTCTTTTTCAAATATCATTGAGTTTCCTCGGTAATTGTATTGATTTTTTTAATTATGTTTACCGTTTAATATGAATCATTTTATGACAATGATGAAGAAAGTGTGATTATTTGCACTTCAAAGTCGACTGATCCAATCAATCAGTTATAGGAATTCCTGAAAGAGTTTTTTTTTGTAGAATAAGCAATAGATATCTACTCTAGGTCAAGTAGAGGATGTAGACTAGGATACTGGGCATCAAAAAGCACAGGCACGCAATAGCCGAGACTCACTGAGTTGAGTACAGTACGCTGTATGAGATGCTATCATACGCTGTTTGAGATTCCCTTCACGTATTCACTTAATTATTAAATTTTTCATAACTTGATTGTGTTTGATTTTTTAAATCGCACATATTTTCCCTTAAAATACCGTAGCACAAGTGATTAGCGGCTTCTTGAAGTTGAGTTATGACATTCACAAAATTTTTTCCAGTGATTTCCAGAAACAATTCGTTCTTTCAGAAGAGCGGTTTATCAATCCGCAATCATCAGAAAATTGTCAACTACGGTTTTCAAAAGCAGTGATTCTATACTTGAGAAGTTATCCAGATGATGAAATTTCATGTTATTCTTTGAATTCTGTCTTCATAGCTCATTTGGGGTCAGCTTCCTGTATACTGGAATAAACAATCAGATTTCAATCTCAATGCAGAATGGATGTCACTTGTTTAGAAGGATAAAATTTATAAACTCAAGGATACAGTTACAGGTACAAAACATAGCCTATTTGACAGAATAGGTAAGAATAAAGTTGATGGAATGGGATCTTCGATTACCAATTACTTGTGGTGAGAGAAAAGTTACGGAGTAATTTCTTGAGTTCCTATGTTTTGCTTAAACACTTGTAGAAATCCAAGACATTGGAAGTTGAGTATTGATGTGCAATACATCTGCTTACGGCATAACCATCTATCAATTCTGGAATTAGAATTAGAATTCAATTTTAGAATTGATAGATGGTTATGCTTACGGCTTGGTAACGAGGTTCATAGAGAAATATTGAGGCGAAACCGATGAAAGAGGAAAGAGAAAGAGTTGAAAAATATGTGAATGAGAGAAAGTGAAAAAAATGCCCTATAATCGCCTTACAAATGGCCGAGAGGATATTCCTCTGCCGAAGTATCCTCCTCGGCTAGGAGGAGGATATTCCTCCTCGGCGTTCTCTTCATTTTTTCGAGAACCAATCGGTAGAAAATGTTGATATTTGGTGAGCAGGTTCAGATATGGTCTAGAAATGTTGTGTTAAAATATTGTTGCAATCCGTTCAAGATTACGCCAGTAATCAGGTTTTCAAAATTGTAGATGTGTTGCGGGTTGCATATCTTCCGCCTTAATACGACCAATCCTAACTGTAAATTCAATGGTTCAGCGAGATTATAGATGAACTAATTTGGAAGATATTGAATCAAGTTTCAAACTATGTCCGATATACTTCCCAAGGTTACGCTTAATATTAGCGTTTTACTATTTTTTGGAATTTTCGGAGTTTTTCTTAGATTTCTCCAGAACAATTAGGCAGAAAATGTTGAAATTAGGTAAACAGGTCCAGATTAGGTGTAGAAATTCTGTGCTCCATAAATTTCGAATCCCTTCTGAAAGGAATTTGCAGGCGAGCGAAGCGAGCCTGTTTGACTCTCTTGCACTGCCTATACTGTCGGGGGTCCAGTCGGAGAAAGCGAGCGAAGCGAGCCTGCCGGCTAGTTGAAATATAAGTTGGGAAAAACTTTACATGGTTCTCACTAGCCTGCCAAATATCATATTAAGCAAAAAACAAGAGATTAATAAATATAGATAAGTTTATTCTCAACCAAATAAATATATACAACACTTTCATACAAACAGAGAAAAAGAATTTAAACTGAGAAATAAATTTATAAACCTCCAAAAGCTTTTATCAAAGACTGTATCGCAGAACAGTCATCAATGAGAGCATTATCCTGATAATAATTCAACTTTTTCTAATAAGATCACTCTTGAGGGAGTAGCTTGATTTGGTTCACTGATATTTTCGACCCGTGGTGTCGAACTTTATTTTTCGGCACACAACATCAATGAAAACAAAACAAAATTATCAGTTAATCATTTCCATGAACAGCTAGACCAGTAGCCTTATTATGCTATCTTCCCCTATGCTGAATTTGGAGTAGGTGCCATCTGCTTGCTATTGGAACTTCGCGTCAAAAGTTTATTGATTTAGTGACTGAATATTACTTTATAGCTATCAGTGTATTCGATTTTATTAGTTCAGAAACGTTTAAGCCCAAGATAATTTTTGTACGATCATCCTAAATTGTACAATATCAATTCAAAGTTGTTGATTTTCGACAGATATTGGCTAGAAGCTTTGTCTAGTTGCATTATCAGCCGCTAGATGGCGCTGGCTTACCTGCTAGACGAAGTAACACAGAGTCTGACAACAATAATTTTGTTCAAACATGGATTTCACGTTCATCATTATTCAACAGTTAATCAATACAAACATTTTTAATCTTATCAAAGTTGAAGTATTAGTTATTGAAGCAGTTTTCCTTTATTATTCAACTACTGATTAATTTGAAAACTTTCAACGTTCAGTTCTCTTGACAAGGGATCTTGACAATCAAAATAACAGATGAGAGACTACCTTTACTTCGAAATACCAATAAGTCGACATTGACTCCCAACAGCTGACCGCGCATTTTCCCGGCGAGTTGCTGGCGACCTCGCCGAGCGTTTTCGGCCTCCGTATAAAGCATGTAAAACAGTCCATTTCATACCAGTGTGGCGAAAAATAAATTTTGTTGTAAGTTGAAATTTTTTTGTGATTTGTTTGGAGGATAATATTTGTAGCTTGTTTCTTTAATAGTAGTAGTTTTCATAATGACTTCATGTTCAGCTCCTTGTAAAGGGAATAGTTATTTACACCTTACCATATTCAATTGGATTTCCATCAATTGAATGAATATTCATTCCATAGAAAAAACTTTTCTATCCAGCTCATGAATAAGATAATCACACGATTTTCAATCAATAGCAGTTTTTTCGATCAACGACAAAATGTTTTGATTTTACATATTACGTACCATAGGATAGAAAATAGTCAATATTTTATAGGCTATTGGGATGGGATATTTTCCGATTTATAGAATACTATCAAATAATTATCAGTATGAACATCAATCTCCGCTAACTTAATATTCCTATTCAGGGTAATCTCTTTATGGATACAACTTGATTTTATCGATTGAGTGGTTCCATTACATAATTACGTTCACTGGTTCAGTATATAGGTTAAAAGAACTTACAATATACGAGATACAAGGAGCAAAATAGGGCAGTATGCCAAGAGGCTTTCCCCGAGTGGGTCATCTTACAGTATAATTATATTGGCAGAACTGCTCATATTGTGAGCTTGGCAGGAGGCCAAGCCTGAGCAATGTAATTTAATCTCTCCTCAATGAAAATGATCTGATCCAGTACTTAGAAATATTTTTAACTTAATATGATATATCATGTTGTCGAATATTGATTCTCAAGAAGAGCATATTCTAATCTCAAAATCTTAGAATATAGTTCTAGTCTTAAAATAATACTGAAGAATGGAAAAAAAATTTTTGACGATGGCTCAGGCATTTCAAGTTGTTGAAGACGTTATTTTTGGAAATAAATTTTCCTGAAATATTTAACGATACGTATAAGCTAATTAGCATTTCCATCTATAGAAATTCAAATGATCAATGATTAAGTAGTATTGAAGGCATTGAAGTAGCAAGGCGGTGTTTTTAATGAAACCAAATTTTATCAATGGATAATTAATATTTCCGAGAACACTCGAGCCATCTAGATATCATTCAGTTTCTCTATGAACGCCTCTCAGCTTATTAAGCATTTCATTCAGACGACGACCGGTTAACGAATATTCTAAATAGCGGAGCTATTGATTGTCTCTGAGAGAGGCACTATTTATGCTGGCAAAGTGAACGTAAGTCTTCTCTCATAAGTCCAAAATAATTGGTGCATCCACTAATGGGGAATCAATTTTGATTCATTTTCATTGGGACGAAATTACTGGAAAAACAACTATCTTTCTAATGAGCTTAAAACTTGTTAGCTTGCTCATCAATTACTTGGGTCTTATTCTAGAATAGTACCATTCATTTTCATTTGTTGATCTACGTGAATCTATACTGCATTATTTGTACATTATTAGAAGAAGTTAGAAATTCATCAATCAATGTCACAATCATAATGAAATTCATAACTGCATCTCAAATTTCAAGATATATTTCATCTACTAGCCGGTAGGCTCGCTTCGCTCGCCTTCTCCGCCTAGCCAGGGGGCCCCTGGACCCTCGACAGTATAGGCAGTGTAAGTTAGTCAAACAGGCTCGCTTCGCTCGCCTGCAAATTCCGTTCAGAAGGGATTCGAAATTTATTTCAGCACTTCTACACCTGATCTGGACCTTTTCACCTAATTTCAACATTTTCTGCCAATTTGTTCTAGAAAAATCTAAGAAAAACTCTAAAAATTCCAAAAAATAGTAAAACGCTAATATTAAGCTTAACCTTGGGAAGTATATCGGAAGTATATATAGTTTGAAACTTGATTCAATAATTAAAACTTGATCTTCCAAATTAGTTCATCTAAAATCTCGCTGAACCATTGAATTTACAGTTGGGATTGGTCGTATTAAGGCGGAAGACATGCAACCCGCAACACATCTACAATTTTGAAAACCTGATTACTGGCGTAATCTTGAACGGATTGCAAAAATATTTTAACACAACATTTCTAGACCTTATCTGAACCTGCTCACCAAATATCAACATTTTCTACCGATTGGTTCTCGAAAAAATGAATAGAACGCCGAAAAACTCTAGAAAAACTAAAATATTTGGCGTATCCTTGAAAAGTTTTTGAAATCCGTTCTTGACGCGCGTCTAAACATCCAACTGAACATACCTGCCAAATTCGAACGCATTCGGTTTAGTGGATTGTTAGTTCTGGTGATGAATGAATCAATGAATGAATCAGTGCCATTTCGCTTTTATATATAGTGATGTTTCGTTGAAGAAAGAGTGTATCAGATTTGGAAAAGATTACAACCTTTCGGTTGATTGATTTTGCGAAATGAAAAACCTTCTACTACAAGATTTCTATTAAATGCAAATAGAGAAAAAGTATACGTTTTTTTGGGAGTAGTGTGATTGGTCAGTTGCTTTGATAATTGGGATTTGAAGGATAAAAATATCGATAGTCAATCGAGCAAGTTATTTCCATCGATCAGTTGTACATTATGCGTTTGATAGCTTTCTTTTTGCTAGCAGTTGAGGCCCGGCTGACTGGGGCAGGCTGAATTCAATCCTATCTTTTACTTCGGCAGAGGAATATCCTCTCGGCCATTTGTAAGGCGATTAGAGGCCATTTTTTTCACTTTCTCTCATTCACATATTTTCCAACTCTTTCTCTTTCCTCTTTCATCGGTTTCGCCTCAACATTTCCCTATGAACCTCGTTACCAAGCCGTAAGCATAACCATCTATCAATTCTCAGACCTTAATGTAGCTATCGATTGAATGGAAAATGGCTGACGTAATTGCCCTACTCCAAATTCATGATTTCATAGCGTTTTGGTTATGTTGACAAAAAAAATCATATGTTTTATTATAAAATAAATAAATAAAATTTTTGCAACATTTCATAAGCAGGCCTACTGAATGTTTACTAAGTTGACAATGGATTACACTTACGATTCGTCTTGTTTTATGTTAAAAAATTTGGCATATTTTATTGAGAATATGATAATTTATTACAAATGTGTCGTCTGTGTTGTGTTTATGATTGTGAATATCCATGTATGGTAATTCAATTAATATTTATATTTTCACGTTTCCTGAAAACAAACTCTCAATGGACATATTGGTTAGAAAAGTTTTTATCAAAATTTTGAACTGAAAGACAGTTCGATAGTTTGTATTAATCATTTTGAAGACCGTTTTATTATCATGAAAGACGTTTTTCTTGTCATAGACGATTAACTAATTGGAGTGCTACGAGAAAAACATTGGAGTGCCAAGAGAAGTGATGCATTTCCTTCAATTCCAACAAACTAGGCTCCTATGTGCTTTTTGTAAAAGTGAAAGACAATAATTAATGGAATCAGTGATCTGCCTTGTGTACCAGTTAGCTTCAAAATATCAAATGAAAAGGTTACAAACAGTGCTTGATTTTTGACTATAGCCTACAATACGGTAGGCCTACAACGCCGGACTAATTATATTTTTTCTTAAAGTTTAAATCTGAGATATGTAAAGCAATGGTAAAAATACACAACTAAAAGCTTAAATAACACTCTAAAAACAAGTTTTGAGAAGTTGAATTTACATTTTTTGGATAGATACTGAAGTGTGGAGAAGACAATAAGATGTCTCAAACTTGCAAGCCAAAGGAAAAAAACTGAAAATATTGGGGGAAAGGTTCAGAGACGGAAGAAAGTTGAAATGAGCAGCAAGTGAAGTAGGCTACGAACATGTTGGAAAAACTGGATTGGAATTTGAGTGTCTTGAATTTCTATTTTTCACATAGAATAATAAATCCGATTCTAGTTTGAAGTTCATCATATTGTAATGATTATTATTTTTGTATTGGATATTGATTATATTGTAATATCATAATGATTAACAATAAAAAATATGCTATTTCTGTCTTATTACTTCTAAAGAATAGCAACTTGAACTATTGCTATTACGCTTGGCTAGGCCCATATTGCCGCCATCTTGCTTTGTACATTAAGGTCTGAGAATTGGTAGATGGTTATGCCGTAAGCAGATGTATTGCACATCAATACTCATCTTCCAATGTCTTTTTTTTTTTCAATCGCGAGGGAAAGGAAATCTGTTAGCAGATTCCACACAGGATCCGAACTGTGTGGATATGTGGGGGTGGCACATTCTCAGAAGGAGAATGGTGAGCACAGTGAAGCTGTACCCCCGACCCACTAAAACCAAAAACCCTCCTTCATCAACAGAAGGGGGGCTGGACCATAGGCTTCCGCATTCTCGGCCCCCCTTCTGGAAATGGATCTTCGTGATGAAAAAGTCACTCTGGTATCACTGTAAGGAACCGTACATAGGGCACATTTTTAATTAAAGAACACTCAGGTTATGCACATCATTCTTCAACTCCGTTAGGCGGTAGTCTACTGGAAAGTATAGTAGTAAAATTATTACAAGCAAATACACAAATTCTTATCTCACCCATCACATTTTCAGCAGTATCAATAGTATAAATGAGTATTGAGTTTTTTTTTTCTTCCAATGTGATGGAGCAAGTTACATGGTTTTTAACTGGAAACACTGGTAGTTATTGCCGTTGCCGTTGTTGTTGCTGCCATTGTCGTTCGTCAGCTGCCTTTTGAAACAGGATATTTGACACCATTGTCTCAACTGCATGCCATGCAGCTTGTGACTTCAACATGGCCTCAACAATGGTGTCTGGAGTTTGCTGGCCAATGACCCTCCAACACGTTTCCCTCTGGGTCTCCCATCTGCTGCAGTGGAAGAAGGTATGTTGGGCATCATCAGAGTCCTCACAATACCAGCAGATGTCAGTCTGTTTTTTGCCAATGCGTTTCAGGTACGATGCGTAGATTCCATGTCCTGTCAGAAATTGGGATAGCCAATAGTTGACATCACCATGCTGCCTGCTAATCCATTGGTTCAAATTTCTGATTATTTTTGCTGTCCAGCTATGTTCCCTAGACCACCTATCACTCCAGGTATCTAGAAGCGCCTGCCGGCATACAGCTCTATCTTCACCATTGTGTATCTGGCATCGCTCAGTGATCAGAAGGTCAATGGGAGGGATGCCTGACACAACATGGGCAGCCTTGCTCCCAGCTGTACGGTATGCACAGCAGACGCAAAGTGCCATTCTCCTCTGGATCTGCTCTAGCTTCTTCATGGCTCTTTTGTTGGCTAGGACCCTTTGCCATGTTGGAGCAGCATACAGAATGGTGGATGACACTACCAGAGCCAGTGTCTTTCGCTTGCCCTGTTTTGGACCAAAGGTGTTGGCCATAATTTTTTGGAGAGCAGAGGCAGTTTTTGCTGCTTTGACAGCAACCTCAGCCACATGTGTGGCAAAGCAGCGGCGTTTGTCCAGCCAGACACCAAGATATTTCAGCCTGTCTTTGGGTATTATTTGTGCATCACCAATCTGGAAGACAATTTGCTCTAGCCTTCTACAACCAGCCATGACAATAGCTTCTGTCTTATGAGCTGCTAGCTTGAGCCCATTGTTGTGCAGCCAGGTGTTAATTTTCTGTGCAGAGTTGTTGGCTATATTCATCAGCTGGGCTTCATTGCTGGCAGTAACCACCAAGGCAATGTCATCAGCATAACCAATTATCTCAGCTCCATCTTCAAGGGCAATACGTAGAACTCCATCATACAAGACATTCCAGAGGGTTGGTCCCAATACAGAACCTTGGGGTACCCCACTGGAGATGTTAATTTCAAAGCTGCCTGCTGTGGATGTTGCAAGAAGGGTCCGGTGATGGAAATACTCCTGCACCATCTCCAGTAGGTAGGAGCTGATGCCTGCTTCTTGAAGACGCTGGAGAATCAATTTCCACGAGGCACTGTTGAAGGCATTCTTTATGTCAAGGGTGAGAACAGCAGGTATTTTCCTTGTAGAGCGAGTGCCAGCTGCAGCTGCATCAACAGTTCTCATGACATGTTGTATGGCATCAGTTGTAGAAAAACCCTTGCGGAAGCCATACTGTCGGTCACACAATACATTTTGGTCTTCAAGTTCAGCCTTCAGTCTATTCACCAGCAGTTGCTCAGAGAATTTACCAACCACATTCAGTAGACAGAGAGGCCGGAAGGAAGAAGGTCCTATAGTCCCAACTGATTTGCCTTTGTCCAGAAGGATCAATTTGGCACATTTCCAGCTTTCTGGGAAGTCCCTATTGAACAGTGCATGATTCATTATTTTTTGGATTTTTTCTGGGTGTTTTTGGACAGCAAAAATGATAGCTTCTGGGGGGGGTCCCATCTGGCCCTTCACTGCGACCTGGGGTAATTTTAGCTGCTGCTTCTTTGATTTCGTCAATTGAGAATGGGGCTGGAGCAGGTGCCTGTACTGTTTGCACTGGTATGGGAGCTGGGTGAGTTGGGAAGAGTTCATCTACAGTTCTAATGAGGAGATCATGTGGGACTAGAGGTGGTTTATGTCCCCACTTCCTCCTTACTACCTTGAAGGCTGTACCCCAAAGGTCATCCTCTACTGAGTTACAAAGGTCTATCCATTTTGATCTTTTGGAGTCCTTGATGGCTTGTCGGAGAGTCTTTTTAGCAGCACGGTATGAGTCAAGCAGTTCCAGGCATTCATCAAACCTACCTCTGGCACGAAGTCTTTGTAGATTTCTGCGGATGTGTAGTGTCTCCTGACGGATGTAAGCAATTTCTGGAGTCTACCAGTAGACTGGATGCTGTCCAGGGCGGGAGTGTCTTGTGCACTCTTGTGTTGCAGAGGCCAGGAGTTCCGTTAGTTGGCTAGCATCAGTATCATCTGTGACATCATGCATGACTTGCTCAATTGCAAGCTTTAGTCGTGACATGTCAACCTTTCTGTGTTGAGGAGGTTGGTGTTGTTGTCTGGCCTCATTTATATCTATTAGGATGCAGGAATGGTCACTATGTACTTCCTCATTTAGAACATGCCATTTTTCAATTGTTGGTGGAGTCTGGCTGTAGCAAATGTGACATCTAGTATTGATGTTGATAGTCCTCGCTCAAAAGTTGGTGTTGAACCTACATTTATACACTCAAGATTGCAGGACTCCATCATCTCAAGTAGAAGCATACCACGTTCATCCTCTTGTATGCAGCCCCATTGTGGACTTTTTGCATTCAGATCACCTCCAACAAGAATTTCTTTTTGGGTCCCGTGGATCATTGTGTCAAGGCCATTTAGTACTTCAGTGAAGGCAGGGATTGAAATGTTTGGAGAAATGTAGACACTTATCAATAGAAGATTGGTGAATTCTAGGCAGACCCATCCATTGCCCTTGTGTACTTGGAGGACCATCATGGAGCTACTGCACTGGAAGATGGCTGAGTCACAGTTGTTGTCAGTGAACCATGTGGCAGATAAAACAGTGGCTTTGTTTGGTTCTGACACTAATAGAAAGTCTGCGTTCCTCTGATTTGCAAGAGCCATAAGAAGGTCATGTGAGGCTCCACTTCTATTGGTGTTCAGTTGTAGTACTCTCATGCATACACTTTACAGCTTGTTGTCCGGTGTCCCAGCTCTCCACAGCCAAGGCATCTACACATCTTTGAGCAGGAATTTGCAGTATGTCCTACTTCCCTACAATTGAAGCAATTGGACCGCCAGTCCTCTCTGGTACACTGGTCTGCAAGGTGACCCACCTGCCAACATTTGTAGCACCTCTTTGATGGAGTCCTCTGTAACATTTTGCACCATGTCCAGCCAACTCGAACCCTGTCAGATGTGTGCAGTAGGTTTTTGAGGATGGCAGCTGGCATCTTCACTGTTGCTTTCTGGGTCTCTCCAAAGGCAGGACGTAGGTTTGTTACAACCACTTTGTGTGCACTGCAGTTGGCTAAATCTGAGATGGCATCCCTGATTTCCTCCACCTCAGCATCAAAAGTGAGTCCCTTGACATGTAAAAAGGAGTAGTGGACCTTCTCCCTTACCACCATTTCTGGAATACTCTTTATCCCATCCTTGAGTCTGTTTTCTACATCCCTGGCTCGGATTTCAACTTTGCCACTTGTGGTCTTCCTCAGAGACAGGACCTCAATGTCTTTTGCCAGAGGTACTTTCTCCTTCAAGGTCTTAACCATTTCAGCATAGGTTTTTCCAGTCTCTTCCACCTCATAAGTGTGTACTCGACCTTGTGATGATATGGTTTGATGTTGCTGCTGTTTTCTATTGGAGATAGGCGGCAAGCCTTGTCTTACAGGCACCTGCTGCTGCCGCCCCTGTCGCTTTCTCTGCTTCCTTGTGGTGTTTTCTGGTGAGGCAGGTGTTGATACAGGTGAGGGGTCTGTGTCCTGTGGTTGCTGTGGTAATTGCTGCTGTTGATTTATTGTAGTCACATGTTGAGGGGGTGTCATGAATGAGGTAGTCTGGGTCTCCTTTGCACAAGTCGTGGTATCCTTTGTCATTGCAATAAATGCAATTTGCAGGCTTGATACAAGTTCCTTCAGGGTTTTGGGGAGGTTTTTCCGAAGCTTAACCATTTTCAGGAGGTCTCCAATGCACTTTTCTAGTTCATCAGCCATATTGCAGGAAACTGGCGTAGGTTGAGCAGTAAGTCCGGTTTGTGACTAGTGGTAATAAGCTAAGAGTGGCAATGAATATTCGACGTACTATTATCACATAAGGTAGAAATTTACATCTAGTGATAGTAAGTTCAGAAGTCACGATGAATATGCAATACACAATTATATAATTATTAGGTATATTTATGGTAATTTGAATGTGTATAGTTCAAGTATAAAATAATGGAAATCAAGTTATACAAACAAATAAAGTGGCAAAAGTATTTGTGATACGTTACTATATTCGAGAGTTGGATATGATGCTTCTATCATATCAAAATATAATACAATAGTGCCTTTATTATGAAATATCAGTGTATGGAAAGTCGTACACTTATTGTGCCATATGTGATTGTAGATAAAGTAGTGTAGTAGTAAAGTAGTAAAGTAGTGAAGTAGATAAAGTTGATAGCCTATTTTAGTATATAGAAATATATGTAATAATATCTAAGAGTATATAGATTTTTATAGACTAGTTGAGTAATAAGCAAGTAATTAAACAGTATTGAATATTTCAATAATTTACTATATTGAGGTGTCATATATGATACTACTGTCTCATCATATTAGACTGCAATGGTACACTTCTAAAGAAATATAATTTGTATGGAATGTCATAACATATTGTACTGTATTTGATGATACTAATGCCACTTAATCAATGAAAACAGTAACTTACACTATTTATTAGTAGATTGTATCAGTAGTTAAGTAATCAGTAACATATGTGATTGTACAAGTGCAAGTAGATAAAGTTGATAGCCAATTTTAGTATATAGAAATATAAGTAATATCTGTAATAATATCTAAGAGTATATAGATTTTTATAGACTAGTTGAGTAATAAGCAAGTAATTAAACAGTATTGAATATTTTAATAATTCACTATATTGAGGTGTCGTGTATGATACGACTGTCTCATCATATTAGACTGCAATGGTACACTTCTAAAGAAATATAATTTGTATGGAATGTCATAACATATTGTACCGTATTTGATTATACTAATGCCACTTAATCAAATGAAAACAGTAACTTACACTATTTATTAGTAGATTGTATCAGTAGTTAAGTAATCAGTAACCTAATATCATAGGGTATATAACTATAAATATAAATAAAGCCTATATCTAATAATATGAAAGTATATATAAATTTTGCGGAATAGTTGAGTAATAAGCAAGTAAATTAAACAGTATTAGATATCGTGATGGGTTACTATATCAAGGTGTCGTATATGTTGTTACCATCACATCATAATAGGATGCAATTTTGCACTTCTTATATAATAAGAAAAATTAATAAGTGATAAAATAATTAATTGTACACTATATGAAGCGTTTATAAATAGATTTTATCAGTAGTTAAATAATCGGTCACCTAATATTATAGAATGTGTGAATAACGTAAATATATAACTATATAACTATATATCTAATGATATCTAGGTTTATATAAATTTCACAGAATAGTTGATTGATAGGCAAATAATTAATCATGTAATGATCCCTCTAGTAGCCAGTTATGGAAGTAGAAACGATTTCCATCTAGTTAATGAGAATGGTAAAAAGTAATGTTTGATGGGAATTTACTATACTAGTACACCGTATTTGATAATTATGCACCCTAGAATATGGAGACGCAGATTTTGAAATCGAGATTGTTTGTTGGGAAATCCCTTAGTTACTGTAGTTTGGAAGTTGGAACGATGTCTATTGTAGCGTAGCAGGCAAGCGGAGTGTTGTAGTTGTTAGCTACGTAGTGTTTTCACTAATCCAATGTCTTGGATTTCTACAAGTGTTTAAGCAAAACATAGTAACTCAAGAAATTACTCCGTAACTCTTCTCTCACCACAAGTAATTGGTAATCGAAGATCCCATTCCATCAACTTTATTCTTACCTATTCTGTCAAATAGGCTATGTTTTGTACATGTAACTGTATCCTTGAGTTTATAAATTTTATCCTTCTAAACAAGTGACATCCATTCTGCATTGAGATTGAAATCTGATTGATTATTCCAGTATACAGGAAGCTGACCCCAAATGAGCTATGAAGACAGAATTCAAATAATAACATGACATTTCAACATCTGGATAACTTCTCAAGTATAGAATCACTGCTTTTGAGAACCGTAGTTGACAAGTTTCTGATGATTGCGGATTGATAAACCGCTCTTCTGAAAGAACGAATTGTTTCTGGAAATCACTGGAAAAAATTTTGTGAATGTCATAACTCAACTTCAAGAAGCCTCTAATCACTTGTGCTACGGTATTTTAAGGAAAAATATGTGCGATTTAAAAAATCAAACACTATCAAGTTATGAAAAATTTAATAATTAAGTGAATACGTGAAGGGAATCTCAAACAGCGTATGATAGCATCTCATACAGCGTACTGTACCCAGCAGAGGCGAGGCGTCTGGTCATCTTTGGATTCGCCGATGACTAAGACAGAAATATCGATATATAATTTGTAGTAATTATCAAGTTTAAATTATTGAAAATAAATACAAAGAAGTGAAGAAATCAAAGCTTTTTGCAAGCGCGCCAAGTTCGAATAGAGTGAACTACTCCATTATCAGTTCCATTCGTTCAATATGCTCAACAGTAAAGCGATTCCAGTAACGCTGATCAGCGTTCGTTACCACCACTCTTCTCCATCCACTCTCCCACTCCCAACCACGCTATTTTCTGCGATTCCACCGTCTCTGACAACAAATTCTCTTTGAATTATATTTGACAGCCAATATAAAGACAACCAATTATATTTGGTTTCTTCGAGTTCTATTTCAATTCTTAATTTCTATTTCAATTAGCATACTGATTTGAATAACACCGTATTTAATTTATCCAATTATTTATTAATTTCTAACAGGTTTTTGTGTCCTTCATCGTGTATTATCTCTATACACGTATCGTATATTATCTCTATACACGTATCGTATATTATCTTTATTAGTAATTGGACTAGTTATGATGAAGCTTGATAAATAATAGTCTAAAATGGAACATTATTATCTTCTGAGTATGGGAGGGGGGTGAGATAGATGGGGGTGCGGAAGAAAATTTTCCCTAGAGATGACCGAGCCAAAAAGTCACGCCTCGCCCCTGGTACTCAGTAAGTCTCGGCTATTGCGTGCCATAACGTCCAACTGAACATGCCTGCCAAATTTGAACGCATTCGGTTCAGTGGATTTTCAGTTCTGGTGATGAATGAATGAATCAGTCAGTGCCATTTCGCTTTTATATATAGAAATTGTTAATCCAGGTATTGAATATTCAAAAAGTGTACTCAATTGTATTAATTATTGATAAATCGATCATGTTTGTCACCTGTATGTTATTATAGTTATAAAATTTTGTTTTTGTAACCTTAAAATGAAACAGACAAGAAGTTCAAGTTATTTTAAACAGTAACAACATAGCCTAATATCTATCCTAAGATCAGTCAGTAGTTCAGCCGATGTCGATGAAGATATGAAAGCCGATGTTGAAGAAGATTAATATTATGTGATAAAAGATGTAACGATGTAACTGATTCAGTAAACTACACTTTTCCATCAAAAGAAGTTTTTTTATGAAATCAGAAAAATTCATTAGTTATTAAATAATAAGCTGCTGTTGAATGACTGCTGTTCAACTTTTCCATCGAAACAATAATTATCTCAACTGAACTACTTCTCAACACGATTTTTTTAAACTCGAATTCATCTTCATCTGCAGACTTTCCATCAATATTATTGAAGCGAGTTTATACGATGCCAATTGGCGAGACAATTATTGTCTTCTGAAACTTACAGCATCATTTATATCTTTCGATTTTAAAACCCAAAGTGCTTTTATACCCAAGGTGTATAGAATAGTATTATTAATATTATTAATAATATTCTTTTATTAATACTAATATCAATAGGTGTATTACTATTCTATACACCTTGTTTAAAACCATCATCTATGCATATAGTTGAATAGAAACTCTGATTGACAACATCCGCTGAAGGTTCCAGTAAGACAGTACTAGTTGTCTCGCCAATTGGAATCGTATAAACCCGACATTAGGAAATAACAAAAATATTGTTAATAATGATTATGTTACTGTAATTGAAAATTTTGAAGAGAACTCTTAAGGAAATGTTTTTCTGCAATATTGATGAATTGAGATATTTGTCTTTAATGTCATAATTACAAATTGTTAATTTATTGTGTGTTTGTGAATGAGATTAGATTGTAAGACAAGAGACAACGACACGTCATGTTGCTAGCTACTAGGCGACTGGTTCAATGTATTAACGCTATCAAATTAGCGCGACACACTCCTTCTCAGACACTGTCACTTACCGCCCAAACTTTGAACATTCAAAGAAGCGTCTCCTATAATTGGAACGAAAAATATTGTTCAAGCCACATAAGATAGAGCATTAACACCAAGTTGATTTACATTTGAAAGCATGGAATCGTTCGTGATGATGTGGCAAAGTATCGTTAAAGCGACATAGCTAATGAGTTACATTGGCATTAATTGAATGAAACTTGGCAATCATATTCCGAATCATTAGAGCCCTCACCACCTTTCGAAATCAACACCTATACTGTAAATGGCACTTAATAAGCGCTAATAGGCAAACTCCATCGATTCCTGGAATCACAATTTCCTCAAAGCACACAAAATCACCTTTACTCCATTAACTCCAGAACGGTGGTGCGTAATATTGGAAATCCAATCTCATACTAAAGGAAGATGAATTCTAATCAAGGAACTCTTACTACTGTTATATTATTTATACGTAATACAAGGAACAAACATGATACACAATTGAGTAGAAATTTTTGTTGACAAGAAAATTCATCAATTTATTGATGTATCATGAATTTTATAATATTCCTTGGCATGTTATACACATTTAAACTCACTTCACCCTATTTAAAGTTCAAAATCCAATGTTGAAGTGATTGTTTTATTGTTTATATTTCTGTAGAGGAAATTGTGATTAATGATAACTCTTACATAAGCTAAACAGGAAACCCTTTATAGTATGGTTGATCTAACAAGATGTGATAATTCATTTTGAAAAAAGGAATACAGTTTCAATTCTGGTCATTATTGTTCTTAGAGAGTCGAGATTTGTATCGTGGGTGGGAAGTAAGCGAGAGTTCACTGAAAGTTTAGATCAACTCTCTGCAGCAGAATGCTTTGAACAGCTATTTCGAGTGGAGAAGGTGAAGTGAGTTCTCTTCTTTCCGGGGTCATCCAATTTGAAGGGTGGAAGAGCTGTGATAGCCAATTTGGAGAGCCATTTGCGTCCGTCGGTTGTCTGCGATCGCTCTCTTCCACTCTCTTCTCAAATTACCTGTTTCTCATCTCTTTTGCTCCCCTTGTCCAGTAACTGGATCCATGTCTGAGGATTAGATGAAGAGTATCATGTGAGCATCGGCTTTCCTCGGCGATTCCGTCAGTTTTTCTGCTTGCAGGACTCCATCGCTCCTACTCACTATGTAAGGCGATTAACAAAGGTCATCACAGTTATCACATGCGCTACTGCCGTTCAGTGTCCAATCATGTCCAGTCTCTTTCTGCTCTTTCACCCCCATCATTTTGAAATCCGCCTCGTCACACTAGACCAAGTTTATACTCAGCCCACTTCATGAGAGTGAATACGTTCACAATCACTATATATTTATTGTATTTCCTATTTATTTGATTTATTTTTGTTAAATTCCAATAAGCATCTCCTTTACAGAAATAAGCTTTCAGGTCTTCACTGTCCTAGTACATATAATGTACAATGGATTTGATGTATAATGATCAACTTATATTGTATGTCTAACCGGCGTAGTATAGTATTTACAGTGATAGCTGTGATAGATGAAAATCAATTAAACTTACAATTGAAAACCTTTATTCATCTATTCATTCATTCAAGTATAAAATAGTAGACTGTTTATGGAGACACGGAACAGAACCAGTCAAAAATTACTCAAATTCCTTAAAATAATCCGAAAGTTATAAAAGATAAATTCTGAATTTAGCATTATTTGCTTGATTGAATGAGATTATTCATTTTAAAAATTACTTTATTTTTATCGACTACCGTACCTACTCTCCTTTTGCATATTATTCCATTTCACACCCAAATATGAGACCAATATAGTTGATCTATATAGTGAGAATTATAGAACATGCATAGTTTATATAAATATTGATTACTAGGCGGCAGGCTCGCTCCGCTCGCCTTCTCCGCCTAGCCAGCTAAACCACTATCTGTGTCAACTGAGATAAACAGGCTAACTTCGCTCGCCTGCATTTTGCTTTCCAAAGGATTTGCTTTGATCATCATATCACTGAACAGGATTCTTTCCAGTTATCGTTCTGAATCAGTTGTTCTATTACCTCAGCTCAACCTGGGTATATGGTTTGAAGGTATCAAGTACAGTAGTTTCCGCGAAAAAAACAAAAGTGCAGATTTCGAACATTGGAAAACCTTATTACAGGCGTAACCTCCAAAGGGTTTCGAAATTTATTGAACACAGCATTTCTAGACCTAAAATCTGGACCTGTTTACCAAATTTCAACATTTTCTGCCAATTAGTTCTCGAAAAACTCCGAGAATCCCGAAAAATAGTATAACGCTAATATTGAGTGTAACCTTGGGAAGTATATTGGACATAGTTTCAACTTGATTGAATATCTTCCAAATTAATTTACAGTAAGGGATGGTCGTAGCAAGGCGGAAGATATACAACCCGCAATACATCTACAATTTTGAACAAAATTTATTACTGGCGTAATCTTGAACGGATTCCAAAAATATTCCAACACAACATTTCTATAAAAAAACCTGTCCACCAAATTTTAACATTTTCTACCAATTGGTTCTCAAAAAAATTGAGGATAACGCCGAAAAACTCAATTGAAGTCAATTTGAAGTTTTGTAAATCGCTGAACCCTGACCGACGAGTTTTTTTACGGAACCCCGACAGTTGGAAAATGAATCTGAGTTTCTGTTATCACATTATCTTCACTCTTTCTCTCATTCTAACTCTTCTCATTCCCATCTCCTCTTTTTTGTCCTGATTGATAGTGATTATAGAGCTACTTATACTTATGCCAATGATCATCTATTGAATAAGCCCTGCTCAGCAATTACCCTCATATCAGGAGGTTTTATAAGTAGAATTACACTACTCATGTAGAACAATGCCAGTTACTCGAGTTTAGAGAATTAGAAGCTAGACCTGTTGGTAATTGCAAGCGGAATGAGTAGCTGTGTAAAAGGTTCAAGAGTACAATGTGAGTCTAAAAGCAGATTATATGGAAGGAAGTGGCTTGAACGAGGATAAGGTTGTAATGGTGGTGGGTTGTAGTCGGTGGGGAAGGATGGTCTAGAAAAGAGGACCCGTAAGTTCAAGATAGGAAGGCTGTGTAGGAGGGAAATAAAGATGAGATTGCACAACCACAAGGGAATTTGCCATAACCAAACAGTCTAGCCCAATCAGCATACGAAATATAGAGACTAGTCTTGTTGCTCTCTATGGTCGGTGTACTCCACACGGCAGCAGCAATTACACATGTGTGAAATAGAAGAAGATGGAAGCTCACAATTTGCTAGTACTCCGTATCTTCCCTCTCAGCATAGAGAAACTATGAATATTTATGGTTTCTCTATGCTCTCACTCTCAGTCTAGTATGAGAAACCTTTAAGAAAAAGGTATGAAAACAGTTTATACAGAACAGTTCATACCAGTACATACATGTATCAAGTAGCATTTTGTACAAAACTTTTTTTTGAATGATCTTCATTATTTCAAGTGTTCATTATTACAGGCATAAATAGAATATGAAGAGTCACTGTTCTATAATATATTATTATTGGAAAAACATGTATTTTCATGCAATGATATAACTTACCAAAGTAAGTTGAGTGTTATAGAATCATTTTAATCTTCTTATGCTTTTTTCAATGGCTCAACAGCCCATGAAGGGGCTAGGCCTACCAGCTGGTTGCCAGTTTCATATTCACTCCACTATACAGCCCGTCAAACGGGAAAACTACTCCAGCCCGGTAAATACCGGCCCAAAAGCCATGAATTCTCAAAATTTTTTAAACTGTACATGAGAATGCTTCCCACAACCAAGACAGAACCCACAAACTCCGAACCAAAACGGCAACACCGACCGGGCCGAAACCAAATATAGGCCTATATGTCTCATAGTATTGCTAGGATCATAGTCTGTATCAAGGCGACGATCATTATTTCTATTCATCATCAAAAACCATAATCTCAACTCTCATGATAATAGAAAATTGTAAATGGTGTTTCAAATTGTCTGTCATCACAACCTTCAAGAGTCAAGACGATGGTATGACCTCATACTGTATCATCATCAACTCGTATAATTATAATAATGTAAATTACAAAAAAAAACTTATAAAAATGACATAATACTCATACATGCAAATGCATAAACCTACAATCGTCATTTACAAAGTAAGGCCATTTAACCTCCCCCTTGAGTGAGACCCGTTTCAGACACTGCGATTTTAGGACATCCGGATTTTTGTTTACATTTTGAGTTCCAATATATTGAACAGAACTTGGCAAACACATGATGTGCCTCTGCACCAAACTTCATCCAATCATGTAAAATTTATAGAGTAAACAAAAACCGGACGTCCAAAAATCGTGATGTCTGAAACGGGACTTACAACAGCTTTATTTTAAAACAAAGAACGTTTTCCATATTACAAAACCATCTGCAGGCTACTGGTTTGTTATGAAAACACCAATGAATGGTATCACCTACAAAGCATCGCACGAAACGCAAACAGTTGTTCCAACTGAAAGTTTTTTTCATGAAAATTCTTTATTAATTGAGTTATTCGTATTCATTTTACCATTTTTGAAACCGGAATATCCTGTGATCATAAAATATTGTTATTCATGTTGACTGTAAATAATGTGATCGACAGCGGATTAACACAGGAGTTTTGTTCAAACTCTCTCATTTCAAGGGATGTACCTGAAAATAAACATTGAATGTTGCTTTAATGTTTGCAGCCAGGACTTAGCTGATCAAAAACAGATTACTTTTTTATGGCGTATTTCATGGAGATATATGGTATAAAATAATCTATTATTATCTTGGGAATCATTTGACAGTTATCAATCTCCCTGGATATATAATTTACCTATGAGTTTATTACAGTTAAAAAATATCTAGAAAATATGAAATACATCAACTAGCTAATTTGTGGAATGGAATTCAATGCCATCTAACTTATCCGATTTCAATAGTACATTGCTTCTTCTGATGCATTTTTCAAATGAGCTTCAAGTTTCTACCTTGTCATATTGGAAGGTGAAAAGCATCTTTTAAGATCATGATGCAAGAAAAAACAAAGTTCAAAGTACTCTTCCAATTTTCCGTATTTTAAGCCTTTAACATGTACTTAATTTGCTCAATAACTTATTCTGCCTCATAGGAAGACAAACTGGGGGGTGGAGCATACCAGGAGAAATCTAGACATAATCTGAAATGAAAAGATCAGATGGATATAGACGAGTATTTTTAGACTTTCATAAACAATAATTCCATGTTCCTGGTAGGATGAAGTTATTTTCTGTGCTTTTGTACCGCATCGATTCACCACACCTCTGATACAGCTAATAACTATAATCTAAAGAATAAAATAGTACGATAGAAAAGATGGTACTTTT
The DNA here is from genome assembly GCA_017141385.1 of Sogatella furcifera. Classification (NCBI taxonomy): domain Eukaryota; kingdom Metazoa; phylum Arthropoda; class Insecta; order Hemiptera; family Delphacidae; genus Sogatella; species Sogatella furcifera. The sequence goes on from CM029546.1 coordinate 29,689,541, forward strand.
TCTCTGCGGTGTTTCCATTTAAATAATGTTCTAGTGTGACATGATATATATATCCGTGTTCCTATGTGGCATGACTAATGCACCTGTCCTCTGACCTACTGCTACTCAATTCATAAAGTTGTGTTGATTCTCGAACGAGAAGTAACAATATGAGATGAATTACTTATCTACCCATTGAGATCATGTTGGGTTGTGATGGTATAACCTGCCTGAATTGATTCTAGGACCGTTATGCTAATATGAACGTGTAACCTTGGGGGACGGAGACATGGGAGAGAGATGTGTATACGGTTCTGTTCAAGACAAGAGCTTACCAATCCATACTGTTTCTACCAAGAACTATGTGTGTTAATCTACCAAATGTCGCAAACAGGCCTTGTGCTTGACACTCGACTTCTTGATCATGTTCAGAACCTGTTTGCTTCGAATAATCTCAGAGCCTGGAACAACCCTGACCGTTCATTGTCATAAGGGTCGCATGGGGGGAACTCGTGAGGTTCAATCAAGAAGCTTGCTGATCTTTCTTTACAACTTTTTTGAATCAATATAGAATATTTCTCGACTACCGTCACATTCTAATTAACAAGTTACTATTTATCATTAAATACTGATTTTCTAAACCTGTTCCTGACAGAAAACAATATTCATTGTTAAAAACCGTCTAATTGTAATCATGGATCAGGTGTAACCTGTTCCGAAGTCAAATCACGGAATCGGAAACTTTATCTCGCATAAACAAATGCTATTAATAAATTATGAGTTGATGATTAGAAATAAAAATTAGCTTCTACATAATTTCATTGAAGTTTTTAACGCGCCACCCAGCTAAAATATATAGCGGCCGGAAATTGGGTTTTCTGGCGTCGTAAATAGAGTATATTGGCAACTGATGACATTTTTGTAACATGATTAGAGAATTGAAAAGCCATCATCAACTCCTTAATAGCTTTCATCAATGAATCTCAAGAACACAATGGAGGAATTCCTTTATCCTAGAACCTTGATGTTTTGAACTCAGATTCCTCATTAAATGAAAAATGTAATTTTCTGCATTGAATTAAAGAAAGCTCACTTCTAGTATGCCCCTGCATTTACGAAAAAATGTATATGGGCTACATAGACTTTATCAGAAAACCATACCACATATGACTAACTTGATAGAACTTAGTACTTTATACTGTGAATAAATCATTTATATTATATATGAACTATTCATATCGTAGTGCAGATCAATGATTAGTCAATGGTACAGAGACTTCATGGCTCCATACTTTGATCCCTTGAGTCTCTGAGGTTACATGGATTGTTAGGTTACATATGTGAACATTCATGCGAGATGGATTCATCTCATGGTCACAATAGCCCCGCAAATATAATGATTTTTGTTTAGGAAGACAGGAACCTTCTTTTCTCAAAATGTAATATAATTATAAAATAATTAATAATAGTCTGAAATCTGAGGTCAATCAATGCCTTCCCTGTAAAGGTCAATACTATTCGTTATGAATGTATTGCAGTGAAAATGCTACACTTTCAATCTGCAACTGCTCATTACACACGTGAGATCAAGAGCCGCCCGGAGCCTCCATTTGAGGGAGCCTCCATTTGAGAGAGCCTCTATTCGGGAAGCTATTGGACGCTCGTTAGTTCAAATTACAGCTGAGAGTGGATTTACCAAAGCACCACGACTTGGGAAAAAGATTTTCGATGGCGAACCATTTTGACCACCCGGTCTCTCTACTCAGACTCTATTTTTAAACATTACCTGCTCTTGTGTCGTTTATTATTATAATTATTGTTCCTGTTTCTTTGTTGAGGTATCGGATGCAAATTTTGCCTCGTCAAGTGATGACAAAACAGCCGCAGTTCTTCCATTCAACTTCCAACTTGTAAAGTGAGCTCTCTCATGCTTCAACTTGAACCATCTTCTATAATTACTATAGTAACCAGGAAGAGGTTTGAGGAGTCGGATGTGTCCCAAGACACCACTCAGCAACGTCTCTCAGCAGCCCAAGCTTTTTTGTAAGTTGGATTAGTTGGCTATTACTCTCAGATTTTACAGTGAACCTATAAACATACGAACAGTCCTTAGTCAGATATTTTTGCCTCCTGATCCTAAAACAGGTGAAGTACATGAATTGTCGAGAATATATTCTGTAATTTTCATTAAATTAATTTCCTAACTCGAAGATTTGGCTTCAGTTATAGCTTCCACTACAAGTTCAGGAGGTTTCGATCATTCATTGTCTCTTATACGTGATGTGACCTATTGAGCTAATGTAACGCATTTTATAGTCTTTTTTTTCAATACAAAATATAATCTAGGCTCAGCGTTTTGGAACCAGTTATACTTTCAGTGTCACTTCACATAAATAAAAATATGGTTTGAAACTTCCAATACGGTCCCTACAATGTGAATATGGTCTGTTGAAAACTCGGTAATCTCTCTCTCTCTCTCAGAGTCAGCTCCCGCCAAGTGACGCTGCTTTAGCATTTCGCACAATCCAGGCCTGTGATGTGATGCTCTAATATTGGTGCTGAAGTATGAAGGCGATAGCTAATGCTTCCATTGTAATTGCTTGCGTATTAAGAGCTCTCAATGCAGGATTTCATGAACGTAGATTAGCCGCTTGTGAGATTTCATTTCCATTTCCAGTGAGATAATTTCCATCAACAGAGAACTTCGGAAATTCTAATTAGCTTTTGACCTGTTCCGTTAAGTTGAGTATACACTATTTCTGCTGTAACAGAGGTATTGTTATTTACCTACAAATCTACCATTCAAATCACAATCAAAATATAGAGTGAGAGTTACTCTTCAAATTTTTGTCTCAAAATACTGAGAAAAGATCAAGAAGCATCATAGACTCGGAAATTAGTTTAAGACCTCAATTCAAATCAAACTAATTTCTATAACGTTCCTCGCTCAATTTTTTCCACTATTAGTCTTAGTCTAAATAATACAAAAATAGCATAAGCATCAAACTTCAAATCTGGTTCCAACTTTTCAGGACACAAAGAACTTCTTTTAAGTTTACTTTTAATTGTTTTCCAAGTTTGTTTCAAACATTACATTACTAGACGCAAATTCATGCGGTAGCTAAGTTGTTCGTATACCATTAATGATAATAATCTACGCCTTATTTCATATGAATGTATTTTTGATAAATCAAGACAACACTTCGTCTGATATTTCCATTGTGTATTTTCTAAAATCTTTTTGTATTAAGCGATTAATTTTTTATCCATCACTAAGTAAGTTTTTGTTCGACTTGAAGTAAATTCAATTCAACAAACAATCAACTCCATTCTCAACCAGGTAGTCTTCTATTATAACTGTATTCCAAACGGTTTTGTTACTGATAAGCTTATTACCATTACTACCAGCACAGTCTCTGATCAGCACTTAATTTAAAGCAAGATAAGAGCAGGTATTTCAATTTCCTCATTTCCTTGGTTTGTGTTTTTAGTGGAGTTAAAGTGTGTTGCAAGACCGCTCGAGTACACACCGCCTCACACACAAACAGCCAAGACAAGTTAATCGTATTCATTTTTGAAATGCAGTTATTCCTCTCACATCCAGCTCAAATAGAATTATGCTTATGTGAATTACTTTGTTGATTAAATAGGAAAATTTTATTACGATCAAACTCGCCATTTTAGAAGAAAACTTTATTTGGTGTGTGAAACATTTATACCATCACATTTGTAAGAATAAAGTGAGAACTTTTAGTACTCTCCCAGTTCTTATACAACAATTCATAAATCTTCATGTTCTCTTCTCTTGGTGCTTTTTGTGAATACGACTACAGAGATATTCTATAAAAGAATTGAAAGTTATGTAAATTTATACTAAATGAGGCCATTTTACAGCTCTGTCTGCTTGCTCTGAAATAGTTTTTTTGCAGAAACTTTGAAGTCATAATGATTATTCAGTCTTTGTAGATTTGCTTGAAGTCATTTATATAGAGTATGTTGCGTTATAACAGCTATCAACTGGGTAAGTAAAACAAGGTGAGTAAAAGTTCGATTCAAAGTTCATTTTGATATTTCCAGTCATTTTAAATATTCTAAAACTACATTGGATAAGTATAACTGTTTTACTTGAAAATTTATGGCTCTACGTGGTTTAAATGATTATTTGTGTAACTAGTGCCTAAAGTGGAATTGCTGCATCGAGTGAAACAGTTTTTTCACGAGCCAAAGAGCGAGTGAAAAAGTTTCTCGAAATGCAGCAAGTACCAAATAGCTCGAGTTACAATTTATTTTTTCCCTACAGTTACCATCAAATGTGAAAAAAATTGAAAGGGATGTTGATTTAGAGACCTATACATATAAATTTGGGGGGGTTGTTAGGGTGGAAAATTAAAGAAGATGAATTTAAAAAGGTAATATTAAAAATATGAATTCCCTTTCCCTCAACTGATTAAAAAAATAATTAAAAATACTATTGGGTACAAAAAATGGATGAAAAAGAAATTTTTTGGACTGGATGAAAAATAAAAAAACTGACAGAATGGACTGATGAGGTGAACTGTGAAAATAAACTGATGGAATGGACTAACAGAATAGACTGATGAAATGGAACTGAAAAAACAAAACTGATGAAATAAGATGGAAAAAAACCCTGATAGAGGAAAAAAATGGGAAAAACTGAAAGAAATGAACTGACAAAATGGATGATGAGATGAAATGAAGAAAAAAATTATGAAATGGACTGATGGATTGGGTTTCTTACAGAATGGACTGAAAAATGGAATGATGGATTAAACCCTTCAAATGGAATGATGGAATGGACTGACGAAATGAACGATGAGATGGACTAAAAAAATAATGAACTGACAGAATGGAATGATGAAATGAACGACACAATGGAATGATGAAATGTGGACTAACGAATGGACTGATGAAATGATCATAGAATGGACGATGAAATGAACTGATGGGATGGACTGAAAAAACGAACGATAAGATGGACTGAAAAACAAACTGATGAAATGGACTTGACAAGAATGGATGATGAGATGGACTGGAAGAAATGAACTGACAGAATGGACGATGGGATGGAATAAAAAATAATGATCCATGGAATGGATGGAATGGAAACCTTCAATGGAATGGACTATTAGAGATGGACTTTTTAAGGAAATGAACGACAGAATTTGGACTGATGAGATGGATGAAAAAAACGACTTTTTGATTAAATGGACCCTGTGCCCGGAATGGACTGATGAAATTTTTTGGAACTGATGAGATGAGCTGAAAGAAACAGACGACAGAATGGAATGATGGAATTAAACGACAGAATTTTAGACTGATGAAATGGAAACCAAACAGAATTTGGATGATGAGATGGAATGAAAAAATGAAATTTATGAAATGGACTGATGGATTTTTGGTCTCACAAAATGGACAATGAAATGGAACAATGCAAATGAACTGATGTAATGGAATGATGAAATGGACTGATGGAATGAACTATTTGAAATGAACTGATGAAATGGAGTTACGAAATGAATGTACTCATAAAAATTGAAAATGACAAGTGGGCTGATGAAATGAATGACAAAATTTTTGGACTGATGGGAATAACTGATAGAATGGATGACAAAATGGTCAGATAAAATGGTTTGAAGAATGGACAAATTGATAATGGACTGATGAAATAAGACTGACAAATGGAATGTAAAGTTTGAAGTGACTTATAATATGGTTTAGAAATTCATAGATTGAATGGACTGATAGACAATGAATGACAGAATGGACTTGAAACCAGTGGAATGATGAACTGAACAATGGATTGGAAGAAATGGCTGATGGATACACTGAATTTTAGTGGACTGATAAAAAATACTGACAGAATTGACTGATACATTTGAATGTTTTACCAAATTTTCCATTTTCAGTTTTGGAAAAACCATTTTCAAAAACTTCCTCTTCTGTGATTGGTGAAAATCTGGAAAAACCAGTTACTTTACACTAATTAGTAATAGTATATTCATTATACAAGACTTGAAAATGTGCGTTTCAGCTCGAAATCGGTTTTCAAGTCCAAAGGCCATGACAAAGAGACTAGAAAAAGATGAGAGACGAATAATATTCGACCCGCAGTGTTTTCAGGCCTTTTTATTTATACGTACACAACATCGTGAAAATGAACAAAATTATCAGTTAATCATTTTCATGAACAGCTAGACCAGTAGCCTTATTATTGCTATCTACCCTATGCTGAATTTGGAGTAGGTGCCATCTGCTTGCTATTGGGAAAACTGCACGTCAAAGGGATTTATTGGGGATTTGGTGACTGGAATATTACTTTATAGCTATCAGTGTATTCGATTTTATTAATTCCAAAAACGTTTAAGCCAAGATAATTTTGTACAATCACATCTAAATTGTACAATATCCAATTTTTTCAAAGTTGATGTTGATTTTCGACGAATATTGGCTAACCCAGAAGCTTTGTCTTGAATTTGGCATTATCAGCTAGATGGCGTAAACACCTGCTTTTAGACGAGTTAACACGGAGTCTGACAACAAATAATTTTGTTCAAACATGGATTTCCGTTCATCATTATTCAACAGTTAATCAAGCTAAACATTTTTAATCTTATCAAGTTGATATTAGTTATTGAAGCAGTTTTCCTTTATTATTCAACTACTGATTAATTTGAGAAACTTTCAACGTTCAGTTCTCTTCGACGAGGATCTTGACAATCAAAATAACAGATGAGGAGACTACTTTTACTTGAAATACCCCAAGCTGATCGACATTGACTTTCCCAAAACAGCTGACATTTAATGCAGTAAACCGGAATGCTACCTATTGATCAGCTAACCCATAAATGAAACAACAACTGATCGTGGCGACATTCAAAGTTATTTTACCCGCCCTAGGGCCGAAAAACGCATTTTCGGCGAGTTGCTGGCGACCTCGCTGAAAGCGAGCGTTTTGGCGGCCTCCATTATAAGCATGTAAAACAGTCCATTTCATACCAGTGTAGCGAAAAGTATTTTTAACACACTTGTGTAAAGAATGACATTTTAAAAACTCTATTCAGTGCAAAGATGGGCTTTTTGCTATCTGCCAGGAAAAAAGTAATTTTTCGCCACACTGGTATAAATAAATCTGTTTACACTTGCATCATACGAAGGCCAAAGCAGCTCGTTTTTCGGGCGAGGTCTTAACAACTCAAACTGGAAATGGGCCTTTTCGCACGCAGTATGAAATGATCTGTTTTACGCCATCATACAGAGGCCCGAAAACGCTCGTTTTCAGGTAGAGTCTGGCAACGCGGGAAAATGCCTTTTTAGAAGCCTGAAACGTCAAAATTTAACTTCAGATATAAGCGACTGAAGTTCGTTAATCGATTGGGTGATCGATCAGCCGTTGCATCAGGCGTTTAAAAATTAATCGGCTTGTTCTTGGTCGTCTTGACGTAATGTTTTGATAGCAAAATGTAGTCTCTCAATATGTAATTTTTGATTGAGGTGAAGAAAATCCTTGTTCCGGGAACTTTTGAACGTTGAAGGGCTGACATCAATCAGTGGTTGAACGAAAATGGAAAGGCTTTTGCTTCAATAACGATGATTCAACTTTGATGAATTAATCAGGCTGTGGTGATTTAACTATTGAATAATGATGAACGTGAAAAATTCCCTGTTTGGGAACAAAATTGTTTAATCGAGCACTGCTCTTTCTGCTTTTGTCCCACAGCGGGTTAAAATTTGGCGCCATCTAAGCGAGGTGATGTCTTGGGAAACAGAACAAGCTTTTCTGATGGCCCCAAAATATCAATCAAAAAATTAACGGCCTTTGAAATTTGAAAATTTGTTAATACAATTTACAATGATAAATTAGGAATTATCTTGAGCAAGCATTTCCCTTTGGAACCCTAGAAAATCGAATGCGCTGATAATTATAAATGGAAAAATATTCCGATTCAGTAAATCAATAGACTGTGTATGAGTTTCAGTAGCGAACGGATTGATAAACTATACGGAAATTTCCCGGTATGGGCGAGATGGCAGCAATATAAGAATTAAACCTGTCTAGGCCTGTTCCCTTGGGAACCCGATTTTTAAACCAATTTTCTTATTTTGTTTTCTTTTTCCCAAATTGATTATTGTTGTACCGAAAACAAAAAGTTGTTATACAGGTTTAAATGTAAATATTTTGTCTCTCAATCTTTTCTGGTCCTCGGCAACCTTTACGGCTATCAGAACCTTAGAAACCAATTTTGAGCCAAAGTAAACGCGCATTTTTTCAGCCCTTTAAACACAAGAAATACTATTTTCGACTTAAGGGCAGTAAAATAACAATGAATGTAAAAAAGCTTTGACCTTGAAGATCGTTGTCGATTCAAGGGTTGTATGGACACAAGCAGAGTGGCGCAGTTGTAACGTTTTGTGGTGAAGGAGGAAACTTTAAATTTAATTATTTGAAAATCCTTGTATAGATTTATTACCTGACCTTATATTATTTCAGATGGGCAATAAGAAGATATCAAAACTTAAAATATTTATAGGTTAATATAATAAATTCTGAAATCCTCAAATTTTGACATAATACAAGGGGATTGTGAAAGTAAGAGAAATTCAGGAAATTAAACCACCACGAAAGAAAAAGTCTCATCTTTAGAATTTGGGGAGAGCAGAGAGGTGATTATAAAAATTTAATAACGAAAAGTTATAAGTAGCGACATCGCTTAGTTTTATTTCTAAAAACCGAATAAATAAAATTTAAAAAGATAATAGTAATTGGGCCTACGGAAATACAAATTACATTATTTTTCAGAAATATGGGTTACAATTTCCAGTTACTTAAAAATTCTTAAATATGTTAGTATACATAAATAACCTGGTGTGATGAAGGCCCCATAAACTTTCAAAAACTATGTATCCTGTAACCTTTCAAATTGGGGCCTTTCACTTTGGGTGAAGTAAAATATTGGGTTTCCATTTGAAATTTGAATCTGATCCTTCTGAGGTTTTCTTTGTAGTACACAGGTATTGCAGTCAAGGGTTTCCCTTAGGGTTTTTAACGGAATACCCTCGGTCCATTTCTTAAAGTCGTAAAATTGCAGTATTGGTTTACTGGTTAATTTTAGCGAGGTGGATACATCCAGGTTGATACATCAGGTTGATACATCAACGTTCTGGATACATCGACCACTGATACAATAGTTGGAGATTATTAAAATTTGAGAGAAGAATCCAATAACTTGGTAAGTTTACATATCAAAAGAAAAATTACAATAAAAAAAAATCAGGATGAAGCTACTGTAAAAGAATGAAATTTAATTAATGTGACTACATCCTGAACTTAAAGAACTTTCCCCAACAAATCTTATAGAAAGAAAGAAAATGTCTATCTGAACTGGTTGGGAGCTGGATTCGAAGTGGAATTGAAATTAATAGGGAGCAAACCGTATGCAAGGCCATCCCCACTCTAGCAACTGTCGATCAAGCAGAATTTTGTTCAAGAAAGAGAGCGACAAAACGACATACAAAAGTAATGAAAAAGGAGGAAAAATAAAGAGAAATCTACTAAAAAGACAAACATTTAATTGCAAGAACAATGATAAAGTTGTTTTTTCGAAGTTATTTGAAAACAATTTTATCAAGTAATGGAAAAAATTTATTAAACGTTTTTGGTTGAAAACAAGATAAACGAATCATGATATTTCATACCATTATATATACCCCCCTCTTGATAAGTGAGAGCATTTACATACTAAAATATTAATCCCAAAAAAAAACTTCGAATCTATCTCCAAAAACCCAAAAAAAGAACTTACTTAAAGAACATACACATTTTACAATTTTTCTTATAATTTCAAAATAAGCAACTTAATTTGATTTTAAATTTTGAAAGTTACCAATAGTATTCAAGTTACTTTAACTAATTTTTAAAGATCATGTAAGGTGGAAAACATCAATAAAGCAGCTTTTCTTTTTACAAAAATCAATATTATTGATCAGAAGTGGAAGATACCGAGAGTAAATCGAGTAGCTGACATAAATGGAAAAAAGGGAAACTACCAACAACAAAAGAGGGTTTACAGATTAATACTGAGATTAGCCACTCCTTAAAAATCAAGTCTTATTTGAACAAAACAAAGTCGAACATGCGTCCATACTCAATTTCAAAACTAAAATTAATCAGGTCTCAATTTCCCAAATTTAAATTATTTCTCCATCTCTCATAATCATTTTTTTTAATTTTTCCAATCATTACCCCTATCAAAATTTCCAAATACTAATCAAAGTTTTTGAAAAAAAAATTCTAATTCCATTACTAAATTACTAATTCATTACGAAAATATTACTAAGTTCTCTTAAAGTTTCTCAATACTCATAAAACAGTTGAAGTACTGTTGCCAAAAATTTACTTGTTAGAGAATTTGAATTGCAAAAGTTTTTACTCAGTAGCTGAAATACTATACAGAGAGATCAAAAACTAAATTTTAAAAAAGAAGGCGCGCTAACGGCATGACAGATCAACAAGTGGTTACTGATAGTGAAAGACAGAACGTTACAGATGCAGAAAGTGATTTTTCCTATTTTTTTTGAATAATCAAAACTAAAACTGTATCTGAGCATTCCCCTATCTATAAATTGCTTTAATTAACGCTAACGGTACAGGCACAAGGATCATTTTAGTATTTCCATTTTCAATGAATAAATCAACTACAAGTCTACATTTCTTATCAATTGTAAATCACAGCGATAAAATTCCAATTACTTTCTCTGTCGACAAAGCTAATAATTATAATTTCCCCACAGCATTTTGAACTGCCAAAGTAACCAGTAATAAATTTTTTGAAAGTAAAATTATGATTATTCTAATCAATTTTCAAATTGTTATCAGGAAAATCAACATGTTACTCCTAATTCCATCTCAAAGTAATTTACTAAATTGTCTATAAAATTTTAAAAATCAGCATACTCAACCAATAATAAAATTTTCAAACAAACTTCTCAAATTAAACAAAATTTAATTGAGATCAAACTGTTAAACTATAAATAACATTATTTCCAAAATTAGCAATTTTATAACACATTTAAAATAACATAATATTTTGTCGTAACCTCTTATAATCATCAAAAAATTTAAATAATACTCCTTTTTGACATAAAGGGGTAAATACTTACATACTAATTGCATATTTATTGAGCTCTGCCTCAAATACTTTCATCAAACATTATTATCTATAAACTAATTGTTTACCTGTAAAATTTGAAATATACATAATTGCATATTTACAGTTTTTAAATAAAAAAATAAAAATTTTCTCTCTTTTTTACAAATTTCAATACAATAATTCATCAATCCGAATTCCTTACTCAAAAAATATTTCAATTAAATGGTTTAGCAAACAAACTAAAAAAATTTTTCCCAATAAAATTTTTTTTTATTAATTTAAAATAATTATTTATTTTTTTCATTTTGTTAAAATAGCCTACTCGTTCGTGAAGTAACTACCAATCTTGAAAGATGGCGCGCTTCATCTAAAAAAATTGGCAGAAATGAGTCCTCAACGTCAATAAACTAATAAAGGCGAACTCGGAGCGAAAAACAAAACCAAGATCACGGCTAGAACAACTCAAAATAGAGAGCAAAGGAAATGGTTTTGACGTCAATTTCTACAAGGTAATTTTGAATAACAAAGCAATGTATTTAATAAAGAACATGCGTCTGGAATAGAAACAAGAAAATTGCTGAATAAAACTTCTTCGGTTGAAAAACCTTAGAACTTCTTGAATGAAACGTCCCGTCAACGGGATCTATCAATTCTACCATTTAACGTCAGTTTTGGGAAACACCAAATTTTTACTGGACCACGCCATCTATGGTTTAAATTTAAATCGAAATTTTCTGGAGCTTTATCACTCAGGGAATATGGTTTTAATACATACTAAATCACCAGTTTGAAATGGGACAACAATTCTATCAATTATCATAATTTGTTTATATCCTATTATGAGTTTTTCAATAGCTATTCTTTAATACCCTTTCCTCCATATTTCTCATTATCATCTTTCATTCATCAGAATGAATTTCATCAATATTCCAAATATTTAACAATGGAATCCCTAGGTTTGAAACGATACATTAATGAAAAAGGAGATTGCAATTAATACTATCATGTTTCGCAGTGTTAAAAATGAGCGTAACTATATATGGATTCATCGGTGATTTGCATTTGGGAAAGCAATTAACGAACTGTAGGTTTCTATGTAATCTTCAACTAAATTAGGATTAGGATAAAAAGGAGGTCGTATTATGCCTAATGCCTAGCTGAAAACAAAATTTTGAATTTGTTGAAAGGTGAAAATCGAACCATTTATCTAAATTAACTGTTTAGGAGTAGATACGTTCACAAATATTGTTTCAAACTTTTTATTACCGAATCAAAAGGGTTAGCACCTTATCATAGGTATTAACCAAACCAAACGAGAAAATGTATCAAGCACAACTGAATATATAACTATTTATTAAATCACTTACAATTGAAGAGGGCTACCATTATCTGCCTTGATATAAGCTAACAGGTTCATCTTGAACTTTTGATGATAAAAACCATAATTTCAGCTTGTGCAGGTTTACTTTGAGCACAAATACTACAGAAATTTAACTAAATGTTGGATATCGCTTCTCCCAAATTATCCCAGTGGAAATTCTCAAAATTTTATTGATAGTTTTAGAATACTGCAAGAAACGACACCAATTGCTTTCATGATAAAAATTTGAATACCAACGGTACTAGAACTTTTGGAATAACGATTCTAAGTTTCTCTTGATTCCAAAGTTTGAGTAACAAGAACACCCTGAATAAACTATGGGGAAATTGATTAATATTATTTGAAAGTTTTTTCCCAATAATTTGAGAAAGCATAGGGTCCTTTTCTTGATGCTGTTTATTTATCGGTGAAAACCCGAGAGAAAATCAGGTTATTTTTAAAGATATTAACTAAATTCAATTCGGGTTTCTACGTTTTCCACATCATGATTTTTATTCTAATTCCTCCCATATCAAGGTCATCCTGATACATACGTGATAACGCATCAACCAGAAATTAGTCTTACCCTCAACATGTTTTTTGTTGTAAATTGGAAAGATAAAAGGGAACAAGCCACCTTCTAATCGACCCATCAGTTTATCTTGCTTTAGAATCCCAGCTAACGCACTGTTATCTGTGGCTGTAGAATTTAGCGTGTTGAAAGATGACCTAAATCTTTCCATACCAAAGATTGCAGCATGAACAATTTCGTAAATCGAATATTGCGCTCTTGCTGCGTTAATTTCTTGGAAGCAAAGGCTATCGGTTTTAAATTCCGTCTATTTCTTGAAGAAACAGCTGAAATAGCGGACGAACTGCCATCGGTTTGCAAAACAAACTGTTTGAAAAATCACTGTGATCAATATGGGAGAAGTTCATTATTGCATATTTTACAATGGCAAAACCTTCTCCTGTACCACTCACCCCAAATAAATTTTGCATCTAACACCTCAATTCGTTTAATGAACGTTTACAGCAATTTCAGCATAATTCTTAATATATTTCAACGGAAATACCCTGTCATTCCAATAAAACGGGGGAAATTGCTTTAGCGTTTTTTTGGTCTGGGATAATACGGATGAAAATTCGTTCTTAGACGGGTCTATTCATTGTCCTCTTTCATCTAAGAATTTCTGGAAAGAATGTTTGTTTTTTGCAAAGTTCGCTTTTCAGGTTTAATAGTAAATCCAGCAAAACGAAGTTTAGATAATACTAAATTGTAATATGTTTAAAATGGTTCAAATCAGCTACAGGTATATAACGATATCATCTAAATAATAGAGCACAAACTGATTATAAACATCTTCAACAAAGGTGTCTAGAACAGGGTAAGGCTTTGACGCCTATGCTGATACCAAACGGGACTCAGTGAATTGATAAGTATTTCTCTGGTACAAGAAGTTGTCAAATGTTTGCTTTCTTCGAGCTAACGGCATCACAGTAATAAGCTTGGATTTCAAATCAGGAGACAGAGAAAAATACTTAGCTCCCGTGGAACCCAATGGAACAATATTTTCAATATTGAAGTACAATGGAGTTGGGTCTAACCTTTATTTTCTTATTCAAACCACGATAATCTCTTACAACTCTATGACCACCATCTTTTTTGAAACTAAGAGAAACATGGACTAGAAATAATTTGTGTAGACTTTTTAAATTATACCATTCAAACTTACATTTTTTATTTTCTCGATTTACAAAATTTTCCATCCGTAATGGATTTAACTGGTACAGAGGCCTTTTCTTACTGGTTCATCAGATACCAAGCGAATTTTGCCTTCACTAAATTGGTTTTGCCTAATCTTTCAGTTAGAATATCATCGAACACTCAAAAATATCATTTCTAGTTTTTTCCTTTTGAACGTGACTCAAATCATCATTAACCTGCTCCGACAATTCCATTTGTTAATTTTAGTGGCTCAGTTTAACATTATTATGAGAAAAGAAAATTTAAATTGGGGTCAAAAATTTAAAATAATATCTTTTATTTGAATAAGTCCCCGGGAAACCCAAATTTGGGGGTACATGATGCTAAAATCACGTCGCAATTTAAATAGGGGAACAGAGAGTTCATCATTAATATAAAATCAATTTCCCAACTTTAAATTTCCTATTTGATTTTTATTAGAACCGTATTTCTCAATATTAGTTTACTACTATTTTGCATTGATACAATGTGTGCATATCCTCCACAATCAGTCTGGATCGAAAGGAGTAATTTATAGAAAACCTTTTTTGAAATGATGCTCCCAATCACCCGAATCAATCAATGCAACAGAATATACACCACATTATTTTACCCAAATTACACGTTACATAAGGATTTATTTTATGCGTTAGCTTTAGTTTTCAGTTTATTAAACATTTTTCGAAAATTTCCTTTTATTTTATTTTCTTGGCCAATGATACCTATTTACGTTCTTCTTAATTTTAATTGACCTTTTCATTTTGTGATTAGTAGACTTACTATTGTTAGATAATTGACAATTTTATTATCATATTTTTCTTATTTACCTGTACCTAGTCATAATTTCTTCTTTCCTAATTATTGCGCAATGTCAGCAGTTACACTTGTAACAACAGATGTACTTGCATAATTATTAAAACTAGTAGGTACTTGTGAATCTTTATTCAAAGCTTTATTATTGTGCCTTTAAAATGTGCATTATTAGAGGAGATCTACAATATCTTGCAAATGGTTTAGTTTTACAAGGGTAACATTTTTTTGCTGGTGGATGGATTCTTTAAATGGTCGTTGATTGGAAATTTTAACGGTTTTTGGTGGAAAATTTCTGTTTCTTTTCAAATCAGCAATTAATGATTCTTGTGACTAGACGCAAACTTCATTAAGTTCATTGAAATTTCTTTAGACTTGAATTGAAACACCCAAGTCTAGACCGCTCTTACAGGTTAAACCAGAATAAATATTTACCAACTATTTTAACTGTTGGATTATTTAAGCGCAACAATGGATTAGCTGCATCTTTAATTGATAAAAATACCGCACCAAAAGGGTTCTCCTTTCGTTTGACGATAATATTATTCCCGTTCAATCACGAAATCAACCGAGGGAAAGGAACAAAATAGTTCAAACTATCTCTATGAAATTCATCAAAATTTTTGTGCGCAGTCGCAATGTTCAATCTTTCCGCAAGGAATCTACCGTGGCGAATGGATGAGATGGAATAATTGTTGATCTTATAAAAGTCGAACGCTCCTTTATTTTCAAAGTTATTTCCAAACTAAACTTTAGAAACTTGTCTACATTTAAACCATCAGTATTGGGAAGTTCATTACCAGGTTTTCAATGGGATTTGGTAATTTATTATACAAACTACAAAGCAATGAAGTACCTGTAACAGAGTGACAGGTCAGTGTTGAATGATGGTTTACTGAAACACGAGCAAAATCTTCCATGATCAATAACTCTAGTTTTTGGGATTCACTAGTAGTATTATTATTCGACCTACCAATATTTTCGTAATCTGAAATTCAGCAATTCTAGGATTGTTATGTTGTTTAGACGAATGGGCATGATTTGTTTCGGTACTTAAATACTTCTTTTTCCCACAACTTTCTTGATTACTGGAGGGATTTTTTGGGAAGAGATAATATTACACTCATATGACTACTAGAATCAGTCGTTAAAAAATCAGGAGCATTTTGTTTATCCATGACTGGAGATGTAGCTCTACTAACCCCAAGAAATTCTTTTAATTCAATTAATTTAGTGAAAACGTTCTGAGCCTGTTTTATTGTCTCTCATTAATTTTCTTGAACCAGATCATTGTTATCAAATTTCCTTTCGTAAATTGATAATTGTACTATTCTGTTGAATGTTCAAAATCGTTAATCCTTTTTTGTAAGCCTGTGTATCTAGGTTACCCGAAACGGAAATTCCATTCAAGTCATCAAGTTTTCTTTAAATAAATTTAATATCAAACAATGCTTTTACACTATACCTGAGTCTCGTTATATTGAATACGATAAATCTTAGGATTGGGATTTGCTTACTGCAAACCTATATTTCACTCTCAACATGTCGACATCACAACCACTAACCGTTTCTTCAGGAATTCCAAAGGATTCAAGCTCAAATAATAAACATTCTTTTGAGAATAAAAATTCGGATTGGATTTAGTATTGGAGAACAAATGGAATCAAAATTATTTTCTACTTCCTTTTTGTCAGTAATTCACTACTTTGCTGCTCAGAAGCCATGGTACATTTGATTAATTCCATTAAATATTCAATATTTGATAATCCCAATAATAATTCATAATTTTAAGATCACAAGTTATACCGTTTAGGTGATGCCATTTAACTTGACTACTGAGACAAAGAAAAATATTGAGAATGCAAAATATTTGTAGTTGATAGTTTGTACTTCCAGAAAATTTAGATTTTTATAATTTCCCGCAATAAACCCCCTCTGTCCGCAATCCAAAAGATGGTGCAAACAATTATCTAGATTATTTAAAGAGGTTAGGCGCTGTTATAATACCAGCAGAGTGGCGCAGTTGTAACGTTTTGTGGTGAGAGGAAACTTTAAATTTAATTATTTTGATCCTTGTATGAAATTTATACCTGACCTTATATTGGCTGAATGGGCAATAAGAGAATATCAAAACTTAAAATATTTATGAGGGTTTTAGCCATAATAAGTTTGAAATCGTAAAAATTACAACCCGACAATACAAAGGGGATTATTGAAATGGAAAATTAAAATTAAAAAACCCCCAGAAAGAAGAAAGGATCTCGTCTTTAGAAGGTGGCGACAGAGGTATTATCAAATTAATATGAAAAGAAAAGTTATAATGGCGACATCCCTTGGTTTTATTTCTAAAGACCAAAGATAAAATAAATCAAAAGATAGCTAGTGAATTTGGCTGAAATGGTGTGTTCAAATAATAGGGTTACAATCGGTTACTTAAGTTTTTAAATATATTAGTATACAGCAAATACCTATGGTGTGATAGGGCTATAAACTTACACTGTATCACTAATGCCCTCTTTAATTTGCACTTCACTTTTGGGTTGATGAAATATTAGTTTCATTGGGAAAATTTGAATCTGATCCTTCTGAGGTTTTTCTTTAATCCTGATGTGCGAAGTCAGGGGTTTCATTGGGGGTTTTTGAATACCCTCAGTCCATCTTAAAGTCCATGCTACAAGTATTGGTTTACTGGATTAATTTCAACGAGGTGGTCATCCAGGTTGATACATCAGGTTGGTATCAACGTTGATACATCGACCCTTTGATACAACAGGTTGAAGTTAGTACAGGAATTTGGGGAAGAATCCCAATAACTTTGGGTAAAATTTACATATCGAAAAATTCAAATAAAAATCAGGATGAAGCTACTATGTAAAAGAATGAGAATTTAATTAAATTGACACATCCTGAACTTCAAAGAACTTTCAACAAATCTTATAGAAGAAGAAAAATGTCTTTCTAGACGGTTGGGAGCTGGATTCAGTGAAATTGAAATTAATACAGAAGGTAAACCAATACAAAAGGGCCATCCTCCCCTAAGCAACTGTCGATCCCTTGGAAATTTTGTTCAAGAAAGAAACGGCGAGCAACATACAAAGTAATGAAAAAGGAGGGAAAAATATGAGAGAAATCTACTAAAAGAATAAGCTTTAAATGGTGAAACAATGATAAAGTTGTTTTGAGTAAAATTTTGAAAACTAATTTTGTCAAGTAATGGAAAAATTATTAAACGTTTTTGGTTTGAAAAACAAGATAAATGAATAGTACACCATACCATTACGGGTTTTGTGATCTATTAGGTAGCATCCCGGTTTGAGTTACATCAAATGTCGGTTGTTTTTACGGAGTCGATGTCCGACTTATTGAGGCCCTAAAATGTAAAAGGTAGTCTCATCATTGACGCAGTTGGTAAGATCCCCCTTATCCAGAAACTGGTTGGGCTCCATTAATCAATGATTGAATAATAAAGGAAAACTGCTTCAATAACTAATACTTCCCTTTGATAAAGTTAAAAATATTGTATTGATTAACTGTTGAATAATGATGAACGTGAAAATCCGTATTTGAACAATATTATTGTTGTCAATTCAATTATATTGTCATAGTTAAAAACAGCGCCATCAGTGGGTGATAATGCAAATGAATAAGCTTCTCTGTCAGCCAATATCTATAAAAAGATTAACAACTTTGAATCAATATTGCACAATTTGGGATGATCATACAAAAATTATCTCTTGAAACCGAACGTTTCTGGACTAAAAATTAGACACACTGATAGTTATAATGTTATTCAGTCACCAAATCAATAAGAAAACTTTTGAAGCAAAGTTCAATAGCAAGCAGATGGCACCTACTCCCAAAATTCAACATAGGCGAAGATAGCATTAATAGGGTTACTGGTATAGCTGTTCTTGGAACTGATTAACTGATAATTTATTTTGTTTTGTTTTCATTGATGTTGTGTGCGGAGAAAATAAAGTTAGAGCACCGCAGGTCGAAAATATACTATTCCATCTCTCGATTTTTTCTAGTCCCTTGACGTACCGGCCTTGGACTTGAAAACCGATCTCTAACCAAAACCCCGCCTTTTTCGACCTAGGTGCGAATATACTGCCAATGATGTAGCTTCAACCTTCAAGAGAATACTAAAACTTGCAATGTTATGAGGACTGTTATTGGAAAATTTGGATTTGTTTCGACGATTCAACAGGGAATCAAGATTCAAACATGTCCATCTAATAAAGATGTACATGATGTACATGAAAATTATGTACATGAAAATGATGTAAAGAAGATGTTCATGAAAATTATGTACATGATACAAAGATGTATGAAGATGAGAGAGTGCTCGCAGCAACAGCATTATAATACCAAAAAATGAAAATCTATATCAATAAAAGCAAAATAGCACTCATTCATTCATTCACTCACTCATCAGCAGAACTAGAAATCTACCGAACTGAATGCATTCAAATTTAGCATGAGTCTATTCAGTTGATTCGTTGAACCTTACTATAGAAATGATTTTAGAACTTCATAATTTTTAAGGGGGGGGGGGGGATGAGGATGCTACAAATATTTGAATTTTTCTATAGTTTTCGGCGTTTTCTTGATTTTTTCGAGAACCAATTGGTAGAAAATGTTGATATTTGGTGGCTAGGTTCATATAAGGTCTAGAAATGTTGTGTTGTGAAATATTTTTTAATTCATTTCAAGATTACCGCAGTAATAATTTTTTCAAAATTGTACATGTGTTGCCGTTTTGAGTTACATGTCTTCCATGTGATACGACCAATCACTTACTGTAAATTCAATGGTTCGGCGAGATTTTAGATAAACCATAATTCGGGAGATATTGAGTCAAGTTTCCATTATGTCCGATATACTTCCCTAGGCTACGCTCAGAATTAGCGTTTTACTATTTTTCGGGAAATTTTCTGAGTTTTTCTTGTTTTTCGAGAACAAATTGTTGAAAATGTTGAAATTTGGTAAACAGGTCCAGATAAGGTCTAGAAATGCTGTGTTCAATAAATTTCGAAGCCCTTCAGAGGTTACGCCAATGTTTAATTTTCCAATGTTTGGAATTTGCAGTTTTGTTTATTTGCACGAAGCTTCTCTACGTTCAAATCATATAGAGCCCACCCAGGGTTGAAGCTGAGGTGATAGGACAACTAATTCAGAACGATTACTGGAAAGAACCCTGTTAATGTTATTGATAAATGATATCAAGTGATAAATATACAACAAAATAAATTATCAAGCAATGTGTTTTTAGCCTATTCTTTAAACCCTGAATGCATTCTCCAACATCTTTCTAAAGAAAGACGAAGACCCAGTACCATTTCAAAAAACTCATTCGAGGCGAGGTTTGTTTGTCAATGGCGCAACAGCCCTATGAAGGACCTAGGCCTACCGGCTGGTTGCCAGTTTCATATCCACAAAACTATACAGTCCATCCAAGCAAGAGAAGACTCTCCGGCAAGACGGGAAAACGACTCCAGCCCGGCCAATACCGGTCCAAAACCCATAAAATCTCAAAAGAGCCCAGAGCTGACAGCCCCAGAAACCAACACCGACCGAGTAGAAAATGACAGCCCCCATTTTAGAATGCGCTGCCCAGCTCGGATAGAAAATACAGCAGGCAAAGCCAATACATCAACCAGGATAGTACGCCTAAGTGCGCCTAACGTGTGTCGGTGCTGGCTGGCACGTCGATCCTCTCAACCATAAGCCAGTCTTCTGAACCAAGTGATGGATGCAGAGCACCTCTGAAGACTGACTGACCACTTTACTAACGACAGCCAATCTCCCAAAGGAGGGTTTCGAAGCAGGGTAGAGAAGGAATAATAGCATCTTAAAGATTGAATTTGCACCAATGACTGGGTGGACAGATTAAAGTTACGTCATGGTAATTTATGGAAAAGATTATAATAATATTATTCTCAATGTGAAGATACTAATTTTATGAATTCTCATTATTAAGCATACATAGAATCTTGATATTTAGTGTTCATCTTTCATATTTCCAATAACTTCGAAATTTATCTGCCCAAATCAGGTTATTTTTGTTCATTATTCCTATACCGAAGTGATTGAAAGTGATCCTCTCTCATTTGTTAGGGATCCGTCAATATGCTGGAAGAGATCAATGATAAAGTTAGTTATTGCGTATAAAAAGCTTTTTTATTTGGCCTGGAATAATACGATGTCTACGTTTTTATTTGAGGCCCGAATATTTCCTCAGATTGTGTGTGAGGCGATTAAGGAGATGACCGGTCAGGACCCGGCCTGCTTCCCAGAATAGAAGAGCTTCTGTGACCGGCCAACCTTTTTATTCAGAGTCTTCTCATCTCAAGCTCCTCTTATTGCAAACGCCAAGCTCTTTTTCCAACTATTTCAGCACTGGAGTTTTTTTTTCGTTCCCACTCTGATCCAGAACAGGAGTTATCAGCTCATTTCTGTCTTCAAGCAGATTTCTATAGAAGCTTGAAGGGCTGAAATTACTAAGTCCACTTGTTTTTGGATTGAAGCACTAAAAGAAATTCGTGTGCTATCAAATGAGAATGTCAACGAAGGATAAGATCTGATTTATTGGAAAACAAGTCTTCAATAGAGATTATAGAGTGATCCCAACAGGAAGATCGCACAAACAAAATGATTGAACCTCTCGGAAAGAAAATTTATTTATTTTTTCATGAAGTAGTGATTTAATAAGTTCATTGACATCACACACAGTTGAGTAGAACTACCCATTATCGTTCAGTGGTTTTACTATTATGTATCAACAATAAATTAATTATTTTGAGCAGTACATTTCATCAACCCAAATTTGTGTTCATTTATCCCCTAATCTCTGCCTCTAAATATATTTTTAGACACAATAATCATCTTTAGTTTATGAACAACGAACTCAATATCGGAAAACAAAAGCATTCTTCACTCTCTTGAGTTCTGGAAATATCTCTGTCCATTACAATTATTCGAATCTATCTCCAGATGAGAATGAATGTGTGTGGGTTCTACTTAACATTCAGGACATTGTAATGGAGAAAAATGCTGAGGCCGATGTTTTTCTCACACTTTTAAGGAAATGAGACCAGCAACGAAGAATTCCGGGGTTATTCGTCTTTTCCACGATTTACGCAACTTCTCTCAGACGTTACGTTACGCTCTTTCCTCTCCCCTGCCACTCATCCTCTGCCGCTATCAAATCGCTGCTCGGTTGCTGCGGAGAATGGAGGTCCTTCGTCCTGCATCCTGCGTCCTGCCGGCTTTCGTTCTACTCCTGCGAGTCCATCTGTCTTGCTTATTGGCGCAGGAATAGTCGCAACGCCATGCTTTTATCCTAACCTCGCTCCTTCCGGCCTTGGAATAAGCTAGTGAAAGTAATTGCAAATCTGTCAACATATTTTTGCTTTTGCTCCCTTTCTTCAACGTTTATCTACCACCAGCCCATCCTCAAATCCGTGAACACCAATTGAAATGCAAACATTATTAGGTAGCGCATAGCCCACACAAACGTATACGTACATTACCTGGTATAGCTATCGCCAAAATCTTATCGGTTTCCTAGCTGTAACAATATCGGTTAATTTAATATTGTCTTGATTATCATTTTTGTACAGTGAATAGCGCTGATAGGTGACAATTAAAGTAACTCCCCCAAAATATCGAACCATACTGCAGTAGTGATTGAACCATATTTAAGTATAAACAGTAACATCAATATCGGAAAACAATAAAGCATTCTCGACTCTCTTGAGTTCTGATATCTCTGTCCATTACAATTATTCGAATCTATCTACAGATGAAAATGAATGTGTGTGGGTTCTACTTAACATTGAGGACATTGTAATGGAAATTCTTCAGTTCATGTATCAGAATTCTTCCTTTGTGTCAACCTATCTACATTTGGTTTTCTATCTATAATAATTATCGTTTCATATCTACTAGCAATATCTATCAATATTGATTTTGTTCCAGAATCAATAATATTGTACCTTGAAACGTGAATTCACATAGTTCTTTCAATTGAATTTACAACTCCCATATTAAGGGATGAAAATTATCCAGGAACTCAATCTTACCCGCGCAAGAAATATTGTCTCACATTATTATATCAAGTATTCCCTCTAGGACCTCTTCTTAGCATAAATTTTTAAATTAATGTTCGATCTTCTCATTCTTTTCGTCTTAATGGTTTTGGAGAAAGTATCATAATAGTATTGAGAGAATCAGAAATGATTGATACAAATCAGTCAATATTATACTCTCAAAAATATAGGCTGGGCTATACTGGTTACCAATCTCAAGTTGTTTTCTTTTTTTTTTAGTAAATACGTAAAAGGACTAGACTTCCACTTCATCTTTCAATTCATCTTTTCTGCAATCTCTTTTAATTTCCAAAAGTATCCCTACAAAGCAGCCAATTACCAGGCACAGGAATAGGAAGTGGAAGAATCATTAAATTAATTTAATTTCAGGTGAGCATATTGTTACATTTTTCAAACATTTTATTATTACTTTTGTATAAGCAGACTTGTACAAAACAGCTTCAATAACGCGAAGAGGGAAATTGCATTTCGGAAAGTAATCGTTTTCTTTTCAAGAACTCAGTGGGAAGTTTAGCCACAGGCTTTTCCACGAATGGAAGCATTTTTATATCTTGAAAAACATAGGCGTAATTTGGGGGGGCACGAGGGAGGCAGTTGCCCCCCAAACATTCCGTTGCCCCCAATAGTCAGTCAAATAAAGCAACAAAATTAAAGATTAAAAGTCGGAGGACCCAGCCATTTTCTGATCATATCTGCGAATTTTCAGCTGGGTCCTCCGACTTTTACTTTTTTGGCTTAATCTGACACACTGGACTACAATATGATTTCAAGATTCTCATGCTTGAGAAGAATAAAGAACTATTCTCGAAATACAATAGGTCAGGATAGAATGTCCACTAGAACCAAAATCTACTATTTAACATCATAAAACTATTTTAAGACTATAACACTTTTCTAATTGGACGTAGTTATACAGAAAGGAACCAATCACAAAAATAAAAAAATCGGATTTTTCAATATTTGGGTTGATAAACCCTAGGTAACTGTTTTGGATGAAAAAAAATCACTGGAATCGACCCTTATGGCAATTATGTGGGTTGGTTCCTTTCTGCAAAACAAATATCCTACTTTATGTGTTATACGAAAGGAACCAACCCACATAATTGCCATGGAATGAAAAATTTTATTATGAGGAACCAGACTAAAATGTTAGTTTTTCAGAGAAAAATATCATATGAGGCTAATTTTCTAACCATTGATTACTATCATACAGAGAAATGTTCTGCCAAAATTCCACACCCTACCCGTCTTGTTATCCTCCCAACACACCCTTAAAGTTTCCATTTGCAAGGATTTCTTTCATTGAATGTATCTTAGCAACCATTGAAGATAAGATATTGAAATTCTCCTCTTTATTTAGAAAATAAAATTTACTTTCTCATGTCATCACCATTTCACCATAGCTCATGTGGTTCAGGAGTTATTTGCTTATGATGGATTGTTAGGAGTTATGATGGAAGCCTACATAGGTACAGACTTCTGCCTAAAAATTTCATTCTTTCCCTAATAAAAGTAAACTGGGAAATGTCTAATATGGAACATTCAGAGAATTTTAATTTATCTACTTCACAAATAATAGAAACATATATTTTGAGTTGAAGCCAATTGAATTCACTGAATAATGATACAAAGTTCATCTATTTATCTCTATAGAATACCGAGACACATGTGATATAAGAATTCTTGAATAAGAGGGGTAGTGTGGGGACTTCAGACAGGACACTTGCCAACATGCTAGTTATAAAGTGGGGAGAAAATCAACTCCATATAATTTCCCTAAATGAATTATTTCAAAATTTGATGAAATTAAAAAGGGGTATTTTAGTACTCACTTGATAGACCATAATATCAGGTTATTCGCCAAGCGCTTCTGAGATAGCCCTCTTCATTTATTAACTGACTTACACTTACGTTAAATTTCAGAGAAATATATGTTCTATCATTCAAAATGTAGGTCTTGAAAAGTTCTTCAAGTTTCATAAGAGACGTTTCCAGTAGAATCATCCTGTAAACTTTCATTTAGGAGATAATTAAAATTTTATGCAGAAATCCCTCCATTCTTCCATATACAACTTTTGAACCGCTGGAGCTACAATGGAATGGTGAGACATTAATAAAGAGAATCTAGTTTACTGAAAAATGAGAAAAAGTTTGATTTCTTATTTCCAATGAGTGCTGAGATACATTCAATGTAAGAAACCCATAAAAATTAAACTTTGAGGGGTGTAGAGGGGTAACAAGATGGGTGGGGTGGGAAGATTTTTGACAGAACAATTTTCTTTATAATATTAATCCATGAGTGAAGAAATTAGCCTCATATTATGCTTTTTTCTGAAAAACTGAAATTTTAGTCTGGTTTGTATGGCAATTATGTGGGTTGGTTCCTTTCTGCATAACACATAAAGTGAGATACGGTATGTTTTTTGCAGAAAGGAACCAACCCACTTTAATGCCATGAAATTGGATATTAATGCTTTTTTGTACATGAATATCTAGTTTATTATATTAAGAGCACATATACGTTCCCAAATCAGAATAGCCCTTTCCAAAAAGGATAATAAAATGGGAGGTATTATTGCAGTTTCATCTTTGTACGCAATATCTCAAAAGTAGCTGATTGTGGGTTGGTTCCTTTCTGCATAACTCAGTACAATTAAAACTATAAATATTTATAAGATCAGATTTAAAAGTTAGGCACATTGATTCTTCAAATGAATTGGTCATTCAGTTTTGTTTCATTCAAACCTGATCTCTGAGTTTGTGGGTCATTTTAGATTTAGACTGTTTATTGACTGAACACGTTTTATTCAAAAAATTGAATCAATCTACAAGTTTCACCCACAGAAAAGTAAGTTGAAGCATCAGGTAAAAAACCATTGTTAAACCTCCTTGAACTTGAAAACACCGAAGTTATTTTCTATATGTTAGCAAATATATCAATATTCAATAACCATCATAGACATGAACTTCCAACAAGTTCCAGATCAATCGGTGACCAGGTGACCAGTTCTCAGTCCTATAGGAAAAGTATTTTGTGTGTACGTAATCGCACGACACAAAGCTATCAAATTGTAGACGATTATTCACACTCAACAAGATTAGTCTAGTTTTTTAAAAAATAAACTTATTTTTTAAGTAGGAAATTCTGACTCAGGGATTTGAGTTAGACTCCTGTACTTGGTCTCATTTTGGAGATATTAATAAAATGAAGGTGAAGGTCTAATTAGAATAATTTCTCTTACCCTGAAAAAAATCGCGAGTAATCCGTTTGAGGTTTTAGAAAAACTTGAAAATCACTCTTTTTCAACTTTTAACCGCTAAAAAATACTGCTCAATAATCGATTTTTGGCATGTAGAATACCTTAAATTAATGTGAAATTATTTCCTCTTCTCAACAATATCTTCAAATTCAATTTTGACAAATGATTCTTAAGATATGTGATAATTTAATTACTTGAAAATATCTAAAAATGTATTGTTTCCGGATGTATCTAAGTGTTGTGAATGCTTTCGTGGGACATTCTGTATATCATCAATATTTTTATGCTAAAAAATAGGGATTTCGGCATTTGATTGGCCTTTACAAAAAGAGTGGGGCCTCCTGAAACAGTTTTGAAGTATAATTTCACAACATTTCCCGGGGAGGGCCCCCACCTCTGCTTGGCTGAGGAGGTACACCCCAGTCCCATTACTAAGCCCCCAGTATTTGATTCAGTTTGGTATTGAAGTAGATTATGTCTTACATACACCCTTAGCAGAATTATCAGTGGTCAGTTAAACCACTACCCAGAAGCAAATCTTGCCCCCGCTTGCTCCCCCCCCCCAATGTATGAAAATTTTGAATTTACGCCCCTGTTGAGAAAACGATTTGGGTTGAACAGGAAATAAGGTTAATAGCTTTATTCTAATGTATTATTGTTGCTTAAGCCAACATTGACAGTTTTTTAAATCTCTATATATAAAAGCGAAAATTTGGCACTGGATTCACGTATTCATTCACATTCACGATTCAAACAGTTATTCAATTCATCAACTTAGAACTAAAAAATCCACTGAACCGAGATGAGTTCAAATTTGGCAGACATGTTCAGTTGGACGTTTAGAGGCGCGCTAAGAATGGATTTCAAAAATCCTTTCAATGATACGCCAAATATTTTAGTTTTTCTAGAGTTTTTCGGCGTTTCTTCATTTTTTCGAGAACCAATCGGTAGGAAATGTTGATATTTGGTGAGTAGGTTCAGGAAAGGTCAAGAAATGTTCTGTTGAAATATTTTTGCAATCCGTCCAAGATTACGCAAGTAATCATGTATTTCAAAATTGTAGATGTGTTGCAGGTTGCATACCTTCCATAACAAATACGACCAATCCTAACCTTAAATTCAATGGAGTTCAGCAGGATTATGAATGGAGTAATTAAGGAGATATTGATTCAAGTTTCAAACTGTATCCGATATACTTTACAGAGTTGCGGCTTAATATTAGCGTTTTCCTACTTTTTTATTTTCGGTGTTTTCTTAGATTTTTCTAGAACAAATTGTGGCAGAAAATGTTGAAATTAGGTAAACAGGTCCAGATTAGGTGTAGAAATGCACCTGTCTCAATGAATTCCGAATCCCTTCTGAACAAATTTGCAGGGCAGGCAGAAGGCAGGCTCTACGTCCTTCAGAAAACACGCAACAGAGGTTTTGCAGGCGAGCGAAGCGAGTACCTGTTACTTGCTTACACTGCCTATACATTCGGGGTCGAAGGGCGGGACTATCTAAACCAGAGAAGGCGAGCGAAGCCAGGCGCCGGTAAATAAAATTAATATATCTGGTTAGCGAAAGGTAAAAATGGATTGTTCTCATTGCGCCAAATTCTGCATATAGGTGTGTTGATATGAATTTACACACTCAATTGAGCTAATCTGATGCTGTTGCATAATGTTGTGATGTTGGCACGTTACATGATGGCTATGAATGTTGGTTTGTTCATCATTCATTGACCAATCAAGCCAGCATTGATTTTTTCTCAATCAAATTAATATTTCTGGTTGAGCCGAAGACAAAGTTATTATATTGGCTAATATGATGTTATGATGTTAGCATGTTAAGGTGCAGGTGCTTCACGATGCTCTTTAACCAATCCAATCAGCAAAGCGATCTTTTGAATTTGTACTCATATCAAAATATGAGTTGATGTTTAGGGCAGACTTACGAAGCTTCCTCAAAGCTTTTTTTCATTAGTGATTTTTTCACAAATCTGTAAGGCTAATTCTAATTGACAATGAAGGATGAGATTATGCATTTTAAATCCAAATAATTTACATGAATAATCAAAGACAACACTCTCAATCTTTTAAAAGTCTAGCCGTTATATTTGCTGAAGTCGATACATTAATCGTCTTAGAACTTTCAGGTCTAATCTGAAGATGTTTTACCAGAATAACGTAATGTTGGCTTCTAATGTGTTCCAGCTCCACTAAACTTGTATTCTAACTTAGCAATCAGCCCTTGAAATGGACTCGAATTGTGAGTGCTTGCGATACCTACCGGCAATCCAATCACCTCTACTATATAGGAATCTTTTCTCATTGTTCCTAAATTATTATCTAGCTCTCTTTATTCTTGTTCCATTTTCTAGAACCTGAATACATTTCATTTTACGACCATATTTTTACGTGCTCATGTTTTTTAAATTTGAGATTCACGTTTACATGTTAACCACTAACCGCGTGCTGTTGCCGTTTCTGAAATTCCAAGCAAATTATTTCAATCAAAGATAATATATTTATTTTGACAAAAATGTAGTTATCCATTTTGTGGAGCGGATGAGGAATGAGATTCGAGGCTGCAGAATCTTATAAGGTTCTTTTGGAAAAGGCTTAATCATAGAAAGCTTTTCAACAATTGAACTGTCTTTCAAAGTAATGTCACTTTTCAGTAATGTCTTTCCAAAGATATTGAAATGAAATCTTAGAATTTTTCGGAATCCCATTTTGTTTTCACGCATGTCACTTTCCACTACAACTAAAGCACGAAAAACATTCTGGGTGAAAGAAATAAAAAGATAACTTGGATCACCCAGAATGAATTATGTGAGTACATTAATGAAGAATTAATACATAACTGTCCCATGAAAGATTAGAAATAACAATGGAAAGTTTGCATGAGAATACAGTACTTAACATTCATGGCGTAGCTGAGCAGGGGCAAGGGGGGCAGCTGCCCCCTTCCCCTAGAAGTTCACAAAAATGTTGTTTTCGATACATTCAAAAAATGAAATGAATTGAAATGAAAAATAATGGATATAATAAAATAAAAATAAATTATTGTGTATTATCATAGAATAAAATAAATTCACAACTCAATTGTAGGCTAAATATTGCGAAGTCACAGACTCACAGGAAAACTTCAAGAGTCTCCAATTTAATACTGGACTGAGAAGATCATTTACATAATTCATATCTTGATGACTCTCATTGGAAGAATGATTCTCAAATGAGAATACGCTTTTTACTCTATGTCACATTTTCCTTCCTTTGTGGGGTTAGTCAATGAAACAGAAAAATTTGAAAGTCACTAATGCAACCATTTACTGTCAAAATGGGAGAAATAAAGTATTTTTCTAGAAATCAATTGTTTAATTTCTAAACATTAATTTCTTCATGTTTTCAGAGGTTTGAATGACTTTGCATCATCACCTCATTTTTAGACGTGTAAATTAAAGCAACCTTGAAAAAACTGGAGAAGTCTCTAAAAACTAGATGAGAGTACGAGAATTTTCGAGCCATTCAAAACATTACATTTGTTCAACAGAGAATACTCCAAAGTTCATAAATCTGTCAACAACATGCTCTGCTATGCCACAATAGAGGACAGTTATGGAATTCTATATTCAGAAATTGTCTTTTCAATTATTGTCTAATAAAATACATTTAGAAGTACCATTTTCCTTTCACATTCTTGCTAATAAATGATGAAATTGATTTTCTTGAAAGGTTGGTGACTTATTCAAATTTTTCCGTTTCACTTGCTAACTCTCTATATGCTCAAATATTACTCCAGAGAATTTAAAAACATTTTAATTTTCAATGGAGTTTCATGAGCTATAATCCATTACTGTCAAATTAAAGCTGTGATATTGTATGTATTTGGATAGAAAGAAAAAATTGAAGGGATTGGAAAGATAATTGTAGTGCTTCAATTTTTTGGAGCTGAATAGCCATACAATGAGTGTTTCAGAACTCTTGACCTATGTTCTAGAACTAGGTCATTGCTCCTGGAGTGAGAAGCATACTACGGTATCTAAATATTTTCAAGCTGTCCAGAAGTTTAGGATACCTTATTGTTGACTGGTATTTCAGATGAAGTAATATCGTGGAAATTGAATTTTGATGAATCAGGTGACAATGCCCTACAATATTGATAGGGAGTTTTGAAGCACCCTTACAGCAACCTAGTTATAGGAGAAATGTTGATGAGTTTATTTATCGAAAACTACTAGTTTTTTAATTAGTTAAATTACTTCTATTCGTATTCAAAGTGTTTGGTTGCAGATTTAATATTTGGATTGAAGCTACTATTATAACTTTGTACCATGCTTATAGATTGAAGCATTTGAATAATTTTGAGCAAAGATCTTAATATGCAATGCTTCCTAGAGAAGAGAAAATACTGTTGAACTTACAATCTAGCTTAGGTTCCAGGAATTACAAACATCTAACAGATTGAACTTGCTTTGAACACTCGGTGAACAGAGAAATTAGATGACAATCGAACTTTGTGATAAAGTTATTTGAATCAAAATGTGGGGCTTGATAGTAGTGCAAAAGGCCTAATCTCATAACTTCATGGAAAATTGATCACTCAAATCACAAATCATCCATATTCAACACTTATTAGTATATTTAATTTATTTTTATTTAAGAATTTTCATGATAGAATGTATTGAGACTGAACAATGTTATGACTCCCTCCTCTTTCTATGAGGGAGGGGACCTAGGAAAAGAGAGGTGAAATTGATCAGCATGAACGGGAACATGGCTTGCCCCCCCCTGGAAAAAAATCCTGCATCACGCCCTTGATAACATTTCACCAATATAACTGAGTTTAAACACTGAATTCTCCTTATCACATTTAAGCATTTATTATTCTTCCCTTCTTAAAAAGAAAAGAGTCGCAAAAAAAGTTCCTACAGAACACATGGGGCTAAAAATTATTCTTTTTCGGACTGGAAGGAGTTACTGTTCTTTACCC
This sequence comes from Sogatella furcifera, assembly GCA_017141385.1. Taxonomy (NCBI): domain Eukaryota; kingdom Metazoa; phylum Arthropoda; class Insecta; order Hemiptera; family Delphacidae; genus Sogatella; species Sogatella furcifera. The sequence continues at coordinate 29,720,956 of CM029546.1, forward strand.
TTTTTTCTTACAAAAGCATGCCATGAAATACTGTATGCTTTGCCGAGCATAACAGCTAATAAGAAAGAATCAGAAAATGAGAATAAAGTTATAAAGTTGCGAATCGAAGTCAGTTAGCTCCAAGTTCTCTTCAAAACACTGAGACTTTTTCGGATCATATTCCTTGCACTTGGAGCCGGTAATAGGCGGCCAGCCGCTGTAAATCAGCAGGTCGAAGTATGCTTCCCTTCACAAAAATTGTTCGTCCACCTTGGCTACAGGCCACACGTTTCGGAAGAGGGTCTTGAGAAATCGTTCTATAACGCAATTATTTTTACGGTGGATAGTAAAAAGGTGAGAATGAAAGTACTGCCCATGACAGAGATTTTGTCATCGCGAGACTGAGTACAACGTGAGATGGGAAGGAGAGGGAAATACAGTAACTGAGAGCTGTGTCGCCATCTGCTTTCACAAAGGAAGTAAAATGAGTCTAGAAATAAAACAGAGTATAAAAAGCGCCAGCTATTGTTTTTCATATTCAGCGAACTCCACCTCCATTATCAATCTTTGGACCTTCCCTGTGTTTTCTCAAGATCTAGGCCAGAAGTGACAATACTCTTTTGTAATATCATCTTTTATAATTGGAAAGCCCAAATAGAATGCTTTACTTGAACAAATGATTCTTTCTTTTACAACAAGCTTCTATCCTCGGAGAAGTTTAAGAAATTATTGTTCACACTAATACAAAGAGCAGATACCCACGCTCAAGTCTGATGCTCATAGGGCATCACCCTCAGAAAGAAAATTACCTGCCGTCAAGCATTAGCAATTGATAAACAAGGGCGCCTGCGCCACGCATAGTATTCTTGAAGCGGTGTGTGAACAATTCAATTCTAAGCCCAAGTTAATTCGCTTCATCCTCTTTTGCTTGTATGCTTCATCCTCTTTCGACCGCTTTATGCTTGTAGGTAATGCACAAAAAAATTATTGCATTGTTTCAATCATTACTATTCAGCTTATCCATGAGAGTTTTATTTAACCATGATTACAGTAGTCACGTTAGTCAGTTTTGCGGATAATCGGGAGTTTCCTGTACATTTATCTTCTTGAATGTAGAATTGAATCTTTTACACACCCATACGACAGAGCCCACGCATAAAAAGTGCATTATAGTTGGTAATGGTGACACATTCACAAAGGTGAAAACATGAAAATATGTAGGTCGGATTCAATTATTAGAAGTAAAGCTCCGAATATTTTCTCTATGTCTTGATTTTACTTCAACATTGTGAATTTATTTGAGGCATTAGTGTTATTGTAGTGAACAAAGGATCGACTTACATATTGAAAGCTGGAGGCTGGGTGGTAAAGGCTGTCCTAGTTGTTTTTAGTTGTTGTTGTTGTTGTTGTTGTTTCGAGTTCGTCAATCATTTTGGAAGAGGAAGTGGGGTTGTTAGCTTTGACATCGGTAAGAAAAAAGCGCGATAAACTTTGGACGAAGGATTAGGTCCAAATCGCGCTAATAAATTTGTCTCAATTTTTGTGTTGCACTTGATAAGACAGGAGTAATGAGCCGAATTGAAACCTCTTCATTTGCATATCACTCACTCGTGTGATGTGTAGGCAGCCATAAATTGCAAATCAGTCGCTTGGAAGGCGAGGATTTGTTTTCGGTTGGTTGCGGATTTTCGGCAGTCGATAAGAGACCAACGCAGCCGCTCAAAAGTGTATTATCGTATTTGCTCTTTAATGCGAACCGCAACTGATCGATTCCCTGAATTATTACTCCATCGAGCTTAGCATCTTGGTGCTGCGCAGGAACACGGGCGCGAGGGAGGGAAGGGATCGAGCTCTGCCAAATTGGCTTCCACTTTCAAGCGCTTTCCATTTGAAACAAAAAGAATCACAATATCATATATTTTTCATCAGAATCGAGAGTATTAGTTATTGTCAATGAGCCAAAAGATTAACAAACGCATCTACTGATAAAAACTCTCAACTGTAGTGTAGAGAGTGTAACAGCTTCCAAGAGAGAATTTTTCACATGATTCTCAGTAATAATTGATATTCAAAAAATGAGATTTTTCATACATGCTCTCAACAGAAAATAAAAAGTGGCAAATATCCCTAATTGGCTCTTTTAGTATTTTTTAAAAATTATTTCTAGTATTTGAATAAATTATTCTCAGTCGGGTTTTCAAGCGTTTTTTGAAAACTTCAATAATATATTGGATATCTGCATTTTTCATGATTTACACGGTGTTTCAGGAGGGAATGCTACTGCGAATACTGCATCAGAGCTGATTCGCTTACACCAAGTAGACAAAAAAATTCTATGGACCAACCCCAAAAACGCTTTGTTACCGAGATAACAATGGCGGAAAGTTGAAATTTTTCAAAAAGATGAATTTTTCTTATTTATTAGAGGCTAAACTGAGGTTCTAAAATAAGCAATTCGCGCTTTGTAGAATTAAGCTAAAGGAATTGGATGAAACCAGTTTAAAGTTTGTAACTTCAACAGTTATTGAGATAATTTAAAAAAATATATGCTAAAATACGTCATTTTTGTTAACAATAGTTTTAACTAGTTTAAAATGTAAGTACAGTGCAGGATACTGATGACATACCTATCGCCATCATTACAAGAAAGGTCAAGAATGCTTTATTGAAGCCACTCCTACACCTGATAAATTCTTCTCTTATTACCGGAATATTTCACTCAGCAGTTGAAAATTTCAAAAATTATCCCAGTTCATAAAAAGAATGATAAACAAGATATAAATAATTACCGTCCAATTTCCTTATTGCAGCCAATTTCCAAGATTTATGAACGTGTAGTTTCAGACCAGTTTCTTGATTTATTTGGAGAGAAAAATGAATTAACTCGATTCCTTCCAGCATGGAGGGGGTTTCGTAAAGAAAGTCAGACAAGACAGCAGCAACAAAATTTATCGAATCGCTCGTTGACTCAATAGATAACTCGGATAAAGCGGTCGGTATTTTCTTAGATCTCACACAAGCTTTTTGATTAGTATTTCTTTGCACAGGATTTTGCTTGGTGCCCTAAAAAGCTTGGGAGTGACAGGGATAGCTTACAACTGGTTTTGAATCCTACATCATTACTGAGGGAAATATGCCGTGCCAAATAAATCACATAACGAACGACAGAGGTTTAGGAATACCTTCAATTCAGAAATGAGAACAAGTAGATGCAGCGTGCCTCAAGGTTCAATTATGGGACCTATTCTCTTTATTTGTTATTTGAAAGGTATCCCACATCTTGAAGGTGATAGTGAGCTGGTTTTGTATGCTGATGACGCAAATCTGAAAATATCAGCGAAATCCCAGAATGAACTTGAGAGAATAGCGATATCAAACCTTTCCACTTTGGCGGGACATTTGATGAACAACAAATTAATAATAAACATGAATAAAACGAAACTATTGACATTTACAACACAGCAGGCAAAAACATTCCACCCTACGATAAATTTGGACAACCAAGCTATCTCCCAGTCTACCTCTTCCAAGTTCTTGGGCCTAACAGTAGATCAAAACTTGAATTGGACAGAACATGTCGCAAGGATATTAACACGAGTATCAAGTGGACTATATGCACTTAGAAAAATGTCTCCCATTTGTAAAATGGAAACGCTAAAAACAATTTATTTCGCGTATGTGCACTCAATAATATCTTTTGGCATAAGTCTGTATGGATCTACTTCAAACCAAAACATGGATTCAATTCTAAAAGTACACAAACAAGCTATAAGAATAATCCTTCACCTAGATTTCAAAGCATCAGTAAAAGAACATTTTGCTTCCTTAAATATATTAACAGTTTACAGCCTTTACATATTTGAAACAATTATGTCTGTAAAAGAAACCCCTGGAAATATTTTAACGTTAGGATATAATCATAGATACAGCACTAGAAACAGAGACAAACTTTTACATTTGCAAACCCATAGACTTGAGTTTTATAAGAGGAAGCCCACATACATAGGAGCTAAGTTTTATAACAAGCTACCAAAAAGTATCCAAGAAGAGGCAAATCCCAACAGATTTAAATTGGAATTGAAAAAATACCTCACAAATAGAGCACTCTATAGTATTGAGGAATACCTGCTCTCTTAATATAATAATAAGGTCAACTTATAAGTTAATCATATTTTATTAGTTATACTCATAGTTAGTTTAAAATGTATAGTTGTTAGTTTAGTTCTTTATAATATTTTAGTGATAAGACCATGTGAATAAAAGTGACACTATTCATTGTATGTATTGTACAATTTTATGAATAAAGGAATATGAAATGAAATGAAATGAAATAAGGGTTATAACTGGATAAGGAATCATGAATTTGTATTTTTTATTAATGGAAGTTAGTCGAGAGTCGGATTCTAAAGAAATAGTTAAAAGACGGCGATTGCGTAAATCTCACCCAAATCTCGATCAGGCATAGCAATCAAAAACCGCAAAATTGACAAAACATAGCAAAAGTGGAAAATTTGTGTTTAATTACACAATCTCCGCCATTCAACTTTTTTCAGAATCCGACTCTCTTCAACTTCCAATAATAAAAAATATAAATTCAAAATTCTTTATCCAGTTATTCTTTATCATTATTGTCAAAAAATGGCGTTTTTAGCATATTTTTCTAGTTATTTCAATAACCGTTCAAGTTAAAGACTTGAAACTGGTTTCATTGTATTTCTTAGCTAATTTTACATAAGAATTGATTATTTTAGAACCTGAGTGAAGCCTATAAAAAATTATAAAAACTAATTTCTTTTGAAAAATCTCAATTTTCCGCCATTGTTATCTCGGTAACAAAGCGTTTTTGGGGGTTGGTCCCATGGAACTTTGTCTACTTGGTGTAAGGAATCAGCCTGAGAAGTATTGCACATTCCTCCTGAAACACCGTTTAAATCATGAAAAATGCAGATACCAATATATTATTGAAGTTTTCAAAAACGCTTGAAACCCGACTGGAATAATTGCACATTCCATTCCTCCTGAAGCACTCTGTATAAGCTACTCTTTGCTCAGTTGGAAGTAGTCAATATGGATGCTGACTATTTCAACTGATCTTGAATAATTTGGTGATAAAAAATTAAATTTGATCCCACCAAAAAATTCTCAAGTTAATTTCACAAAGTATTATAATATTATATTATTATTTTGATGATAATATTATTAATTTGGTATCTTCTCTAAAAATTATAAGATTATAGATTTTATAAAAAATTGAAATCTTTCACCATTGTTATCCCAATGGTATGTCCTATAGAACTTGGTGTGAAGAATCAGCCAGAGAAGTATGGCACCTTCCCCCTGAACACTTTGTATACTTTAAATATTCTATTGCACCTGACAGTTCTCTCTCCTCTTATCATAAAGAATAATGTTGAGATGGTTGAAATTTCAACTTCATGTAATTCAAGAAATAATGTAGAAGAGATCATACTAGTGAAGCGCCAATGAAGCTTATGAATAATTCAATGAGTTATGAGATATTCACTCGCTTGGAAATTCATGTATATTATGTAACGGTATGAAATAACATGATTCATTTATCTTGTTTTTCAACCAAAAACGTTTAATAAATTTTCCATTACTTGATAAAATTGTTTTTCGAATTACTCGAAAAACAACTTTATATTTGTTCTTGCTTTTACAAGCTTATTCTTCTAGTAGATTTCTCTCTATATTTTTCCTCCTTTTTCATTACTTTGTATGTTGCTCGGTCGCTCTCTTTCTTGAACAAAATTCTGCTTGATCGACAATTGCTTAGGAGTGGGGATAGCCTTGTACCTTTCGCTCCTCTATTAATTTCAATTCACTTCGAATCTAGCTCTCAACCAGTTCAGATAGATATTTTCTTTCTTCTATAAGATTTGTTGAAAGTTCTTTGAAGTACAGGATGTAGTCACTTTAATGAAATTCTCATTCTTTTACATAGTAGCTTCATCCTGATTTTTCTTATTTTAATTTTTCATTGATATGTAAATTTACTAAGTTATTGGATTCTTCTCTCAAATTTTACCAATCTCCAAATCCGCTGTATCAGGTAAAGACATATTCCTTGTTATTAACTTGGTTTACTAAATTTCATTGTAAAATTAAATTAATATGATCTTCTTTTGGATATTCTAAAGTTTTGAAATAATCTTTTCTTTTCATTATAAACTCTTGGTACTTTTTTCTCTTGAATTTGTTAAATTTTCTAAAAATGCTTTATTATCCTTTTCATTTAAAAAATTATAAGAAGCTTCTCTTCATTAAAAAATTGAATTTTCGATACCTCAACTTGTTTGTAACATTTATTCACTTAAATGCTGTTTTACAAATCAATACTGTATCTTTACAATAAGTATTTTGTATTTATTTCTATTCAGCGGTCGATGTATCAACCTCGATGTATCAACCTTGATGTATCAACCTCGATGTATCAACCTCGATGTATCAACCTCGATGTATCAACCTGGATGTATCCACCTCGCTGAAATTAACCAGGAAACCAATACTGTAGCATGGACTTCGCAGATGGATCGAGGGTATCTCGTTAAAAGCCCAAAGGAAACCCGGACTTCTACACAACAGGATTACAAAGAAAAACCTCAGAAGGATCAGATTCAAATTTCCAATATTTTATCAACCAAGTGAAGTGCAATTAAAAGGCAATAGTGATACATAGTGTGAAAGTTTATGGGGGGCCCTCACCACACCAGGTATTTATGTATACTAACATATTTAAGTAACCGATTGTAACCCGTATTTCTAAAAATAATGTAATTTGTATTTCCGGTATCCAATTGCTATTATCTTTTGATTTTATTTATTCTGGTTTTTAGTAATAAACCAAGGGATGTCGCTACTATAACTTTTCGTTATTAATTTATAATCACCTCTGTCACAATTCTAAAGATGAGATCCATTTCTTTCGTGGTGGTTTGATTTTGAATTCTCTTACATTCACGATCCCCTTGTATTGTGTCGGGTGTGTAATTTTGATGATTTAAGAATTTATTATATTAACCTATAAATATTTTAAGTTTTGATATCTTCTTATTGCCCATCTGAAATAATATAAGGTCAGGTATAAATCTATACAAGGATCAAATAATTTAATTCAAAGTTTCTTCCCACCACAACTGCATTACAATTATTATTATAATCATTAGTTAATTAGTTAGTTAAAGCTGAACACAAAGTATCGGTTACTTTAATCATTACTGGTGACGAAAATCATTATTTATATTGGAACTGATGATGTAACATTAGGAAAGATTCAGCTTCACACATTCTCATGTTAATTAATTGCAAAAACATCAAACAACTAAGTAAATAAAACCATGCAGGAGATAAATCTCCTTATTTGTACTTATCCTCTCTTTCATAAGAGGATTTCAGGAAATTAATTATTCCTAGTAATATTATTATGTAGTTCTCATACCCTTTGAACTGACAAATTATCCAGAATAATTGAAATTAGATAGTTTTCCGCTTAACCTTACTAATCTCATGTATAATTTCCAATTTCCTCTCCACGGTAATTTATGAAAATCATTGCTCCTCTGTTTCTTCTAGGTGATCATTCTTTCCAAACATAAAAATATTCTTCTGGATTCTATCTAGCTCCATCATTATTTCAATATAGCTTTCAACTTTAGTAAGTTAATAGGATTAAAAATGGTCCAGAGAAAATTACTCTGAATATGAAAAATTTTCATATTATGAGAATTTTTAATCAGTATAATGAAATGGTTTTGAACATAGCTAATGCTTCAATCCCAACTTGGGAAAATATAATCAGGATAAAACTCAAATGTAATTAGCAGGAAGAAACTCAAGCCAAATAAGATTATCAACTCAATATCAAGTTGATGCAATATTATGTTTCACTCTATTATAATGTACATCAAAATTAACCCAAAGATGGTTTCGTTGAGCTTGATTTAGTTATTTATAAATAGAAGGAGGTATGTGTTTGGGCAAAAAACTGCCAACTCAGGGCCCAGTCTTATGCCAATATCCTAAGGGCACAGTGTTATAAATGTGCGACATAGCTCGCATGACCCTTGCCCTACCTATCCCACCCGTCTTTCCACCACTACCAGCTCCAAAACTCCTTTTTGAGAACGAGAATCTAATATTATTATTGAAGTTCACCTCACATGGTCTCTGCTCTTTATTTTCTCCGTGTATCTGTTGCCTTCATGAAACAGAAAAGTCTGTGAAACGGAGCATGCTGGGCCAACATAGCTGGCTATCCTCATTCATTCTTTTTTATTTCCCTCTCTCCATGGTTTGGCCTTACAGTGAAAATGTTTATAGCAACAGGAAGCTTATTTTCTTTCTTATTCGGCCTTCTGCCACTTAGCTTCTGTCTCCTACAAAAACGAGACTGGAACTTATTATGAAAAAACTTTTTGAAATTACACAAGTTCTTCAATTATTAAAATTTACGATTATGAGATTTCAGTGGAACAAATAATGGAGATATTTTAATTCATAAATGTGAGCGGAATTTATTAACCATCCTTTTTCAGTCTACATTCACTCTTCAGTACAGGTAATAATCATCCATTATTTTCCTGCTTCAAAGTTTCATCAGCACTTTCATTCGAATTAGTTCATTTATATATTCCAATGTAATTAGACGCGCATTCCTTCCCACGTGAATTTCCATTTTTGTGATGTTCATTTTACAGTTCATTTATATGTTGGATATAATCTTGACTCGTTTATTCAGCGGTGTTACACTGACACAATTCTGAAATATATTTTCAAATTCATGTTATTTAATAATAGTACTATTATTGCTTTGTTTTCCTTTCCTGTTGCAGATTCTATTTTTCGCTCGGGTTGATACTGCTCAGTATTTCATGCCCTTGGCTCTTTCTTTGTGGATAAACATCATCATTCACTCACTCATTATCACCTTTGCCTAAAAGACTTGCTATCAAGTCGCAAATGTAACAATAAATAATAATAATTGAAATGAGTGATGACATAAATAAACATTTTTTCCTATTCAATGAATCCATCGAACAATGCCTCCAACATTTCATTTTTTCCATTGATGAAAAAGAATTAATTTTTTCAACGTACAAATAGGAGAAATATTTTTCAGAAAATACGGTGGAAATGGAATGGAAGAAAGGAATCAGTGTAAACAGAAAACCTGATTTCCTGTGAACGTTGGCCTCATCAAAATCAAGTTTACACGTTTATGTTGGTTGGGAAGGAGAGCGTAAACAGTTCTAAATCATTCTCGGGTGCTCTTTTTCCAATAATTCTGTATGAAATATGAGGGTGTAATTCCGATTCAAAAGAGGAATGTGATGGAGGCCTGAAGGCTGGATTTGGACAAGAGGAGATGAGAGGCGGCCGCCTTATCACAGATCGTATTAGATCGCTGAGGCCGTCGGAAGTAGCAAAAGCACGCACAAATCGATAGCACAGCATAAGAGAAATATTATTCATGGTCTACGAAACTGCTGCATCTAATGGAAACGGATATTAAATTTCTATTCGGCTCGAGCGGCGTTCGGCAAAGAGCAACAGCAGGCGAAAGGATCATTTGCTATTTTTGCTTGAGAGTATTTTTTGGTGGCAGCGGCAAGGCAGTGAGAGAGGTGTGCACACTGCACAGCGCAGCCTGCCTACTCGCAGATTGAAAGGAAAAAGCTCTGTATGATTTAGCATGGGAAAGACATGCCAAATCTATCCATTTCAATAGCATGTGAAAATAAATCTTTCAACTCACAACCAGACTCCAACACAGAAAAAACATTCCATGCACAAAAATAATCGTAGTGCATCCATAAACCACACATTGTAACATGCAGCTCTCGCAACATCAATAAAGCAGATTCGATTTCCAAGTATCATCACTCAAATTCATAACAGTCTCCTTACTGCAGTATTGGTTAGCTACCTTATTTATACTATTCTTATGGTCATTCACAAACAGGAATTTTTAAATCTTGAAAAGAAGGAGATGACTCAATTCAACCTGAGCATGAGCATATTCAAAAATCAGTATATAATGAATTAGAATGTGTTGCTCTGTAACCAAAGATTGATTTTATTTTTCACATGAAATAATAAATTTCAAACTAACAATAAAAAAGACAATAAGATGAATATATTCTTGAATTAATAAATTTTACCTGTAACCAAAGAAACAACATTCAATGTCCATTTATAGTTATTTTGTGTCCATCTCTTCTACGATTATTTCAAACTAATTCACTTTCAACAAACTTCTAATAAACGTTTCACTGGCTGCTAGGTTACTAGGCGCATTTGTTTCTCAGTCATCAGATGATATTTAAAGAATATGTAACATTATGTTCTTTACATCTCCCCCCCCCCCCCCCACAGAGAGTTTTTAAAAGAAAAACGAATATAAACAAACACAAAAACTGTAAACAAAAACTACACGTCCGATAGCTGGAATAAACTTTGATATATGGAGAAAATTTGATTCTGTTTTCCTATGTCCAGTATTAATTTTAAAAATTGAATCCGATAATTTTCCTATGATCTCATAAGGTCCAAGTCTTAGTTCTTCCAACTTTTTCCTATTCAGTTTATTTCCATTTTCCACATAAACCCTATCATTCACTTTGAATTCATGATCTATTCGAAATTTATCATACAAAGATTTATTGTAATTGTGTGATTTCATACTATTGCTTGTTTCCTATCATTTATCCAATCATTTGTTGATATCTTCTGTTTCAACGCATCTGTTTCTCAGTCATCAGATGATATTTAACAAATATGTAACATATGTTCTTTACAAGTATTTAACATATAATAATAATAATATTCAATTGAAATAAAAAATGTTCCAGTAGTTGATTGATTGCAATATCTAATGATCAGTCAATCATGTTCAAAATAATTATTCTAATTAATTTATTCTACATAGAAAAAGTCACTTATCTCATTATCGCTCTTTACATAACTTCAATATTCTACTCTCAGGGCTCGACTATTATAAGGTTATTTTCCATTTATCAAGTCGTCTTGATAAAGAAGATACGCCTGATTGAGTTGATAGTAACAGTAATAGAGCTGATAGAGATGATGAAGCAGTAATAATAGTATCTTCTTCTTCTTCTTTAGGTACCGTCTCCGTTTCGAAGGTTGACAATCATCAGAACGATTTTAACTTTTGAGACAGATCGAAATAGTTCGTTATTGCTGCATCCAAACCAATCCCGAAGGTTCTTCATCCATGAGTTTCGTCTCCTTCCTACGGATCTCTCTCCTTGGACTTTCCCTTGCATGATAACTTGAAGTGATTTATATTTTTCTCCTCTCATGACATGTCCCATGTATAGCAGTTTCCTCCTCTTAATTGTCATTATAACTTCTTTTTCCTTGCGCATGCGTCTCATCACTTCTACATTGGTCACTCTCTCCACCCATGAAATCCGTGGTATTCTCCAATCTCCTTCAGCGTCCAGGCTTCCATGCCGTAGTACAAAACAGATAACACATAGCACCTCATGATTCTTATCTTCAAATCAAGCACAGCACAGGTTCCACTTGACGCACGCCTTGGGGCGAGGCACCTTTGAGCACGGCCCTTCTACCGACAAGAACACTGCTCACCTCGAATTGTACGCTGCGTTTGCCTCGCAGCGAGTAACCCCGGTATCCACAGCCTGAGTCTTGAGGCATTCGCGGCGCATGCTTCGCACTGTTAATACGGGCCTTTAATCAAGTCGTCTTGACTGGAAAGAACGTTTTTGTGGTCGAGGCATGGGTCCTTGCTGATATGCTGAACAAAGAAAAATCGCTCCATCCAGTGACCGAACGATTAACATACACATGAGATTATAATAAACATATGGCCTGAGAGTGAACAAGCTGAACTGAGCTAGAAGACACTCGTGTCTATTCATTATGTTTAATCGCTCGGACGCGAGTTTACCTCTCACAGCTAGGGCCTAAAGCAATTAGCAATATTATTTCATTCAATGAATCATTCAAATCAATATTATTCTATGATTCACGATACATCATTTATTTTATCAGTTGCTTCACATGTGATGAGAGACGATTGATGAGGAGTATAGAAAAGACTACTAAATAATGGAAATAAAGCAATGGAAGGTATCGGAGGCTCATGAATTAGGAAGAACTACTTTGGTTGTGACCACACGACCACAGACATGTTCTCTATTCTATTTTACTTAATGCTGTCTCTATTTTATAAACCTTTATGATTGGGACGTTGAGCACGACAAAAAATTGATGGTTGCCTGTAAAGTCGGTATACAGGCGAAAGTTTTACGTGACAACGACTTTGAGTGGTAAAATAATTTTAATGTGAATATTCATTCGTATAGTAGGAAGAAGGATGAAATAATAGTAACAATTTGAAACATCTATTTATATTTATTTATTTATTTATTACAATGGCGACTTGATACAAGTAGGCTATTTCAATCCAAGGTGATGATGAGTGAGTGAATGATGATTTTACATGGTGAATGTAAGATGATGGAAGTTTACACTAACATTAACACTTTTACTTTGAAATAACTCACACTTTTCACTCTAAAAATTATGGATTTGATTAAAGTTCACTGTTTACAATAAAGGTAATTGGATTCTGATCTACAGTAGTAAACCAAATCATAAGAATAAGAATAAGAATTCTTTATTGCCGTTAAACAAAATTAATTGCAATAGGCAGTGTCAAAATACATAGTTCATGTTTTGAATAGTTACAATGTTTTGAATAGTCCACGCTTGGCCTCAGATTGAAAAAGGTGGCACAGCCACCGAAATATCTCAACTATGTAAGTCTTTCTAAGTGTTTATTCTATCTTATCTAATTTTCAACTCCACCACCTGTGTTTATTTATTTACATATATATTTAAATATACTTGATAATGCTACTTCACGTTTTATCATTACCACAATAATTATTCCAAAAAATACATAGTCAAGCTTTCAAATTATTATCAAAATACAGCAGTCATATTTAATTACAATATATACAAATATAAATATACAGAACAATACAAAGTCAGGCTTTAAATTATTGTGAATCTAATTTTTGTATTGTGCTTGTATCAGCCATCATATACTCACTTACATTATAAAAAGGCTTGTTTTACAACCATCTATTTAAAACTTGTTTGAAAACTTTTCCTGGTAGATCTTGTACCCATAGTGGGAGTTTATTGAATATCAAGCGTCTCTGAAATAGATGGCTCCTGTGTGTCTTTGATAATCTAATTTGTGATATAGCAAGATTTGATCTATTTCTTGTATTGTACGAATGGTCAATACTGTCAAAATTGTTTAAATTATTTTTTACTTGAATTAGATTATTATATATATATAATGATGGCACTGTCATAATTTGATATCTAACAAAACTGTCTCTGCATGATTCTCTTGGCTGAAGGCTGTCTATAATAATTCTTATAGCTTTCTTTTGAAGAATGAGTACCTTGGTGGCAGTGCTACAATTGCCCCAGAGAATAACACCATATGCCAACAGAGAATGAAAAAGACCAAAATACGTCAACAATAGAACATCTGAGCTTACACAGTATTTTAATTTTCACATAACATATATTACTTCCGATATATACGTCTTATTTCCGATATATTCCTTCCGATATATCGTTCTGACACAATTGGTCCATTTTTTCAGTGTTGACAATGTGTTTGAGCTAACATCAAGAATCAAATAGCGTTGTAACTAAATGCCTCGCTGGTGTAGTGGATGTAGCGTGTCTGCTTGTAATTCAGATGTCTGTGGTTCGAATCCCATTCATGCCAAAAGTTTTTTGAGAAGAAATAATACTTGAAACATAATATTGAGAATTAAATTTCGCTCTTCCACTTCAGGCTTCCACACCACTTCCGTTACGTTACGTGACAAGTTTCTTGAAGTGTGTCCCATTAAACCAATTTATAAGACGTTGTCACGTCAAAAAATATTCGCTCCGGCAGCTGGCGGTCGGAAGGGGGCATTTCAAATGCAATTCTATGATGGCTCAAATCATATGACTTATAATGAGCTATTCAGGGTATGAATTCAAAGGCGCCGTTTTCGAAAAACACAATTTTTGGCATTGTGTTATTCGCCATTTTCTCTGCCATTCTTGATTGGATTTTTTTCGTTGATGGCTCAAATTGTAGGGAATAATAAGGGTATTATACCCACCAGTTTTCAAAACGATCACGTTATTGGTCGATTTGTAGTGATTTTTCAAAATTTTCATCCCCTAATTTCACCCCCTACCCTTGGACCAATTTGGCTGGTTAACGAACTTGACCGAGATATTAACACTAATGATTTTTGTGCAAAGTTTGGTCGCTCTCCGACAAGCCCTTCGGGAGTTATCGTGTTAACAAGAAACTGTACATATATAAATATATATATAGAGATATATGAATTTGAACGGACATCACATTCGTGTTCTAGGGGCTCGGAAACGTGTAAAAAATATATCACATCATAAATTTTCGATTGTCAGGGCAAGACCAATAGTGCATTTTTTCAAATGAAATGCACTAACAATCCTTTCCATGAATACGGCCGCGTGAGTTGCAATAGTATATCAAGTTGAAAAATCTTCATTTGAGCCGAAACTGAAGTGTGGTTTCAGACGTTGAAGTCAAACACAAACAAAAGTGACTCATGATGTGGACATAAGACCGAGGTTATTTGTCAGGCAAGAGGCTTGCAGAAACTTCAGCGATGTGGAAGAGATTTTTGTTGATAGCCCCTCATTACAAGAGATTCTCGTCGCTCTCCAGAGAAGTAAAACCCACTTTAAGTATTATCGAGCTTCTCAGACAATCGCCTCGCCATAAACTTCCACCTTTTGTAGCTCTTCACTGCCTTGCTATTCGTTATCAACAAAGCTCCTCCATTGAGCACACTATTAAGGGGCCAGGTTAATCCAGCCCCCTCCTATATTCTTAAATCTCATTGCTTTTCCTGTTGCCTTCCAATTCCACTTTCACTTTATCAACCAGTGAGAAAAATATGCATAGTTTACTCTTAACTGGGTTTTCATGTCAAATAAAGTTGCATCTTCATTAAAACTTTACAGCCGATCAAGACGATTAATATTATTTCTTGATCCTTTACGGTCTCATGATTAAAATGTATAGTTCAACTTGCAATTTAAAGTTTATATCCGAACTTTTTATTAATCTGAGCATTGTCAAATTTATTCCAGCGACTTTAATTTTTCATACAAAATATTTGGATCATTTTCTTCCACAAGACCAAGAAAGAATCTATTTTCAACAAAATAGTATATTTCGCACCTAGGGTCGAAAAAGGCGGATTTCCGGCTTGAGATCGGTTTTCAAGTCCAAGGAAGGACTAGACAAGATCGAGAGACGGAATAGTGCATTTTCAACCCATGGTGTCGAAGTTTATTTTTCAGCACACAATATCAATGCAAACAAAACAAAATAATCAGTTAATCAGTTCCAAGAACAGCTAGACCAGTAACCTTATTATGCTATCTTTGCCTATGCTGAATTTTGAGTAGGTGTCATCTGCTTGCTATTGAAATTTTGCGTCAGAAGTTTATTGATTTACTGACTGAATATTACTTTATAACTATCAGTGTATTCGATTTTCCAAGTCCAGAAACGTTTAAGCCAAAGATAATTTTTGTACGATCATCCTAAATTGTACAATATCAATTCAAAGTTGTTAATTTTCGACAGATATTGGCCAAAAGAAAAGCTTAGTCTAGTTGCATTGTCACCCGCTAGATGGCGCTGGCTAACCTGCTAGACAAAGTAACACAAAGTCTGACAACAATAATTTTGTTCAAACATGGATTTCACGTTCATCATTATTCAACAGTTAATGATTACAAACATTATTAATCTTATCAAAGTTGAAGTATCAGTTATTGAAGCAGTTTTCTTTTATTATTCAACTACTGATTAATATGAAAACTTTCAACGTTCAGTTCTCTTGACAAGGGATCTTACCAATCAAAACAACAGATGAGAGACTACCTTTACATCAAAATACCAATAAGTCGACATCGACTCTTGAAACAGCTGACATTTGATGCAATCAAACCGGGATGCTACCTATTGATCAACTAACCCTTACATCGACAACGACCTTCAGTCAGCTGACATTCAAGGTTATTTTACCGCCCTAGGGCCAAAAAATGCATTTTCCCGGTGAGTTGCTGGCGACCTCGCCTGAAAACAAGCGTTTTTGGCCTCCTTATGAAACATGTAAAACAGTCCATTTCATACCAGTGTGCCAAAAACTCTTTACTGGGGTTCTGACAACACCTACTAATACATCAGGCCCCACAACTGAAGCTCTCATAGACTATGACGTCATCATAAGTAGATGGACGGTAGATAGACAAAATAAGAGCGCTAATGTTTGTTTACACTTTTATTCAATCCCATTCCATGCAAAGAAGAACCTGAAAGGCACCGGAGTGACAATTCGAGAAGATCTTACATCAGAACGGCTGAAGATCCTCAACACGGCTATGGACCGGTTTGGGCCAAGATCAGTATGGTCGCAAGATGGGAGGATCAAGATCGCCGTCACCCAGGGAGGCAAAAAGGTGGTCCTCACAGTGGAGCGGATGATGGATCTTCTCAAAATCCCACAGGCAAGTTAAATCACTGAATAGCATGCATGTCAGTCATATTGGCCCCTCCCGCTATCTGCATGAATATACAAACTCACTCACATTATGAAATAATAATAGTTATTCCACCTCACTTATTCATCTTATTATTAGGGTAACTGATAATTCTTCCAGTTCCAGCTATTCGGCCAACTTGAGAAAATCAAACTTATAAGCCATAAAAAGAGTATAAATAATTATTGACTGTAATATTAAATTTTAGTTTCATTAATGTTATTTGAATATTTTAATAGAATAGAAAATAATAATTTAAAGCAATAATTTTGAACTAGTACGAATCTTTTTTAAGTTCTGGATAATCATTAATCTTCTTTAATTCAGATTCTTGGCTCATCTAGCATAATTTTAAACTTCCAGCCTAATAAAACGTAGAATATTATTGAACGTTAAATGTTACTTTTTACTTTTGTAACGTTTTGAATTAAATTTTGGAAGCTAATTTGTGAATTCCATCTAATACAGAATGAGCATATATCATCATCATTCTAAATCTGTTAGTATTCTCTATACCCCTTTAATTCTGCTTTAACCCTTTCAATTACATTTTCCGATGCCCGACTTACGTGAAATTGACCTAAGTGGCTAGAGCCTTGTAATTACATCTAAATATACAGTTATGTGTTTTCATCCTGTATCTCTGTCACATTGGCTAATTTTAGTAACCCCATGAGCTGACACTTACTGTTTTAATGAATTATTGCTCCCATGTTTTGTAATATTTTTGCATCTTCTCACATAAATGTGTTTATCTTGCATGCAACAATCATTGCATATCAATATAAAAAACTGCTTTGCTGAGAGAGAAACGATCTTTTCGTGATTTTTGTTAAGTATAGGTAACTGATCTTGGTGCTACAACAATCAAATTTCCATAATAATCCTAAGCTTCTCTATAACTGCTCAAATGACTTCCAAACTCGCCTGCGCTGGACATGTTATATAGCACAAGTACACCATAGAATAATCTGTTCCACTTTCAGCTAGAGACTGCACAACTTTTTATTGATATCTATACACATACATACTCCTGCAATACAACTTTAATGCCACAGGAAAAAAAAATATTTTTTGCGATCAAGTGATTGCATAATAAATAATATAATACAGTTAGTAGTATAATGACAGCTCTAGACTGATTCTTGGGTGCACGGCGGTGAATCATGACAAGAATGGAGTGCAGCGAGTTATATAGTCGGAATTTGACGTGACCTCTCCCAGATTAGTACTCGAACTTGAGATTGGTCCCCGCTGTGTATTCTATTACTCTTATATTTAGTAACATTCCACCTGAATTGTATTCTGCTGCTCCTTCTGCTCCCTTTTTTTCTTGTTACAGTTCTGCTGTACTCGGTCAATTTCTCTCTCAAGCTCCAGATCGCTATATCACTCCTTATTCATTGGCTGGAATTCACTGGATCTCATGTTATCAAGACTTTCAACTTACAAGTGCGGCTGCGAATATCAAAACTGAGCTATCACAAAGCGTCTTGTAGATTGATTGGTCGTGCTCTCAAAAATAGTGTTCATCACCTCATATACCTCTAGTGTACAGTGAATTTTAGAACTGATAATATAATTGTGGAGGGAGCCGAAATGTCAGCGCTTTCATGATGCACTCGATTCCTCAAGTGAAAGAGACTTTTGTAATAATTAGGTTTAGTTACTTCATTAGTTTTAGTTTCATCCTCATCGTCATGCTCTGCTCTAACTGTATTTTATTAACAATATGTCATAATGTTTCCTTCTGACAACTCAGCTTGCTCGCCCTCAATTCATTTCAACTTGAATAATAATCTCAATAACATAAATAATGATACAGGTCTCCTCTTAACAGATAAGCTCCGGCCACATAAAAAGTTGATTAAAATTGCTCATCTAAACGTACAATCCCTTACCTGTCACATTGACGAGCTTAGAGCAGTCTTCCGTTTTCAAAGCTTTAATGTTATTGGAATATCAGAATCATTTTTTAAGCATAGCATTTCATCAAACTTAGTTGCTCTGCCTGGTTATAATCTATTTCGTAATGATCGCTTAAATAAAGCATGTGGCGGTGTGGCTGTGTATGTAAGAGAAGGCATCAAAACTAAAATATTATCAACATTGGTTCAAGAATACGCTGCTAGGCCTGAGTTTATGCTGCTTGAATTATCATTAACTAGTTCAGATAAATTACTAGTTGGGATCTGCTACCGCCCGCCAAAAATAGGTCACTTTACAGATTTTGAAAATGCATTACTCCAGTTCTTGCCATTCTATAACCGTATCCTAGTTATGGGCGATATGAACACTGATCTCTTAATGACAAATCGGAATTTTGACTTTCACCAACTGACTACAATATTTCAATGTCTCAATATGACTATTCTCCCGCTTGATCCAACTCATCATACAAATGAATCAGATACATTTATTGATCTTCTTATAGTTAGCGATCCAAACGAGGTAGTAGAAACAGGTCAAATCTCTGTCCCTGCTATCTCCGGACACGATTTAATCTATTGTGTACTTTCTCATAAGACCCCTAAACCAGATCAGAAACTTATTACTTATAGGGACTTCAAACACTTCGACGAAACAGCTTTCCTGACTGACGTAGCTCTGACTCCATGGCATCAAATTGATGGACTTCCCTCAGTTGATAACATGGTTGACACATTTGAAAACTGGACTCTTGATATATACAACAAGCACGCACCATTCGTTACCAGGAGGATAAACAGGAAACGACGGGTACCTTGGATGACTGACGACATTTTAAAAATGATGGGACAAAGGGACAAAGCTCACAGAAAATTTAAGAAAACGTTCGACCTGAATAGTTTAATTGAATATCGAAGTTTGAGAAATAAAGTCAAGCAGCAATTGAGAAATTCAAAAATAAGATATTTAAATTCATTCATGACTGACAATAAACTAGACTCTAAACTATTGTGGCGTGGAATAAAAGAATTTGGTCTAGGTAAACAAAAATCTGAGACAGAAATCGACCTACCGTTGGATGACATAAATGACTATTTTACCTCACACTTGACTCAACGTGACGAAACTACTATTACTGATCACATCAATTTTCTGGAAGATCAAGTAGCTAACACTCACATACAACCTGCTAATCAATTTCATTTTAAACATATTTCTGAACATCAGGCTCTTAGAGCTATACAACACATGCGCAGTAATGCTACTGGAGCCGAGAAAATTTCTATTAAATTCATAAAGAAAATGGTATTTGCAGTTCTACCAACCATCACTACTATTTTCAACAAGTCCCTTGAAACAGGTCAGTTCCCTGAAAATTGGAAGTTTGCTCTAGTTCGTCCTTTGAATAAAGTCCCCTCACCCAATAAGGTCGAAGATCTTAGACCAATTAGTATTCTACCTGCCCTTTCTAAAGTACTAGAGAGACTAGTTCACGGTCAAGTTGTAGATTTTCTAGAACAGAATAACAAATTACATAACTTTCAATCTGGATTTCGGAAATCTCACTCAACTGAAACAGCTCTTCTGCGTGTAACTGATGATATTAGGCTAGCTATGGACCAAAGGAAATGCACAATATTAACCCTGTTTGATTTTTCTAAAGCATTCGACACTGTAGACCATAATATTCTTCTTAGTAAGTTAGCTATCCTCGGATTTAGTGCTCAAACACTATCATGGTTTAACTCCTATCTTAGGAATAGAAAACAATGTGTATCCATTGGTGATAATAAATCTGAATGGAAAAATGTTATACACGGTGTCCCACAAGGTTCTATTCTAGGCCCCCTCCTATTTACGCTTTATGCAAATGACCTTCCTTCTGTCATAAAGTTTTCTAAATTTCATACCTACGCTGATGACCTTCAAATTTATGCCAGCTGCCCCATCTCAAAAATAAACGAAACAGTAGATAAAATCAACCACGATGTAAATTCAATATTCGAATGGACAAAGAAAAATGGCCTCAAACTCAATCCCAATAAAACGCAGCCAATAGGCTTTTTTAATCACTTTTTTTTAATCACTTTTTTAATGGAGGACCGAGTAATTTTTATGTGTTTATTCACTCACCGTTACCTCTGGCTCCTGCTGGTGGGGGCGCCCCTCGCCGTGTCACGTTCTCGAAGATGTAAAAATATAATGAGTGTGAAAGTTATTGTGTAAGTGTTGAGTTATATTATACGAGTGTATTTTGAGAAGGATAATGCTGCTCTTGCCTGCGACTCTTACAAATAACATGCACCATGTTAAAATCACTTTTTTAATGGAGGACCGAGTAATTTTTATGTGTTTATTCACTCACCGTTACCTCTGGCTCCTGCTGGTGGGGGCGCCCCTCGCCGTGTCACGTTCTCGAAGATGTAAAAATATAATGAGTGTGAAAGGTATTGTGTAAGTGTTGAGTAATTGGTTACTCACGCTTAGTAAATAATATTGATATGAACACAATCAATAAAATCTCCATTGATGGTATTGAAATCCCCTACTGTAGCTCTGTTAAAAACCTGGGAATAATCATGAATAAAAATTTGGACTGGTCAGAACAGGTTAATAAAACGTGTAAGAAGGTTTTTTCAGCCATGCACTCATTGAAGAAATTACAAGACATTTTTCCTAGGAATATCAGACTGTTGTTGGTAAAATCACTAATTTCCCCTCACTTAATGTATTGCAACTCAGTACTCAACGACATGCAAATTACACTGAATGATAAACTACAGCGTTGTCAAAATTATTGTTTAAGGTTTGTTTACTCTCTCCAACGCCATGAACGAATCACCCAAGCCCACATTTCAAGTTCAACTCTAAAGCTACCCGATCAGAGAAATTTTAGAATAATTAAACTTGTTAGAGATATTTTAAAACATTGTAAACCAGTTTATTTTAAAGATGATTTCAAATTTGTTTCTGAAGGCAGGAGAATAGACGTGTCACACACTAGAACTGGGGAAAATACTTTGAGGATTCCAAATCACCGTACTACCATTTATACTAAGTCCTTTCTGGTTTCTGGTTGCCGTGCATGGAATGCACTACCTGATTCTATAAGATGTATTGAGAGTAGAGCAAGCTTCATCATGAAACTTAGAAAATATCTTGTTGAGAAAATGACCGAAAACGTTCAACCCTAGAGCAGTAGCATGACAACTCTTCATCCTCCATCCATCACCTACTCAATTTACTTGTAAATATACTTGCAATTTTTGTAGAAATAAGTTCAACCTTCGTTATGGACCCCATGTCCATACATCCATCATTTGCAGTAGTAATTTCAACTTACATAATTCACCCAATCATCAACCATTATTCATTACTTCTAGTAGTTATTAATTTTAAGTTAAATTTAGATTATTATTTTAATCTTCTTTTTCCCTGAATTTTTATGGAAGAGTTCCATTAATCTTTTTCTGCTTTCAAAATTCCAATTGAAATTACCAACATTTTTTACATCATTTATAAGCAGTGTAAACATTATGTTTTTAACTTTAAGGCCAAGTGTTAATGGAAAGGACATCTTTGTTGTTCTTTCCCAAGAATGGACATCTTTATGTCCAAACTTCGCCTTTTCATCTAGACAATTATTCAGTCGTAATTTAAAAGATTGCCAATTAAATATATTTTAATAAAATTTCTATAATTTCGCGTTCATGTGTATCCGTGTTTGTTGAATAATGTTACTATGTTTTCAGCTTGTGACGTTTATATAGAAGTAATAGCTACTGTATATTCATTTCTGTATAATAGAAATACACTTACTCCTTTATATTATTACGTACTTTATTTAAGCAATCTAGAATTAAAGCGTGAATGTATTGTTATTGTCTATATGAATAAAGAAATCTAATCTAAAGAAAATCTAATTCCATGGGATAACCAACAAAATACAAATTTCATTATTGCAATCATTCACATTTATTGCATTGAGTTTATTCATAATTTTCTTCAATTTTTTGTATAAAGTAAGTGAGTTGATGGTGGATTTGACATTTTGAAACATGAAATTTTACTGCCGTGTCATTATTGTAGTGAAAATGTTCTTTTTTCACAAAAAATAGCCTGAAAGAAAATGAATCTGAAGAACACATTCCAATTATACAGGAATTTTTAAGGCGAGTTTTCTCATTATTTCCATTGTAAATTGCTCTTAATTACCCTGAGAATTCTAAAAAACATGTATTTCAATACAAGTTTAAATATAAAAAAGGCTACAGAGTAGAATAGTTTTGTGATGAAGATGAGGTACTGAAGATTCTGTAGATTCTGATAGGTGATTTGGAAATCATAAGGAATAGATCTTCATCATTATCGATTTTTTTCTTTTCATCTTGAAAAATAGGTAGGCCTAATAAACTAAATAGCTCATTCTCAAAAAATTATGTTTTGTAGCTCAAGTAGAGAACTCAATCTAGCTCTATTTTCTGTTTTTAAAAAAGTATACAGCAAAGGTACTTTTGTATTAAAACTATTATAATTGATATGAATTTATGAATTTATGAATTTGAATTAGCAATTCATAAAATACCAGTATATACCAATATATATTTTAGTGTACCTAAAACATTCCATAAACTCTTGATTTGATATGATGCTTATACTTTTTGTTTCAGGTATGAGAAAAGAGCTTTGATGGAAAGGATATCACTGAAATTGTAAAAGCTCACAATGAGAAGGAAAGAGCTCTTTTGAGAAGTAATAGTGTAGTTCTCCTTTGCTTAAGGACGACAAAAATTGATTTTCAATACCTAACAAAGAATTTGTGATCAATGATACAAACCAGATGAGCATAATGCTCAAGAATGTAAGGATGAAAAACAAACATTTTTAAAATTGGAAAAGTGAATCAAGAAAAATGAAGTGTCAACAATCAATTGAATAGGCCTACTGGCTATGGTGATAGAGTGTTAAAACTAGAAAGTGTATGAAAAGGCTACAGTTGTTTAAATTTTTTTAAACGGGTCCAAGAACACATAAACGTGACTATAAAATAGTTTCTGACAAAGAATGCAGTGGAAATCTAGTTATACTTGGAATTTTTTTTATATGAAATTTGATGTGTTAATTTGAGGCAATATGCATATCAATGTCAACTGTCTATATGATATCAATAAAGTGGAATGCGTTTACAGATTTGTATGCAAATTCATCTGTTTGATGGGTTTCTCTGTTCCTCTACCACAGAATTGTTTGTGAATCAAGTCCTCAAAAGCCTCTTCCCTATAAAAGAGTTTCCTCTGATTTGGTGGTGGGGTTGATATTCCTTCAGAGGCTTATCACTCACAACTACCGATCACAGTATTACTTAATATAATTACACATTAGATATTTTATTCCACATAACTCACAAAGACTTATAAAAAACATATCCTAGATTTTTGGAGTTACTGCAAATTATTGTTACCACTCATTAAGGCTGATAATGAAAAAAATTGATTATATTAATCCAGCTTTTCATTATTCTTATATTATATAGTTATATCCGTAAGTATTTTAGTTAAAATGAATTGAATTTGTGAGGCTAATCAAACGTATCCAGCAAGCTAAGTCATAATAAATTATTGCATTTGTGGAATAAAGTGCTTCAATTCAAATTAAATACTTCTAGATGGAAGACAGAGTCATTTATTAAGAGATAAGAATGCATTTCACTCATTAGAGTATCAATGAAGCAAGGAAAGTTGAGGAGTTTGTAGTGATAAGATAGGAAACTTCACTGTCATCCTAGAGAAAATCCATCTACTTGTTATGACGTCATTAAATCAGTTGTGGGGCCTGATGTATTAGTAGGTGTTGGTTCTGATGGCAAAACGTTACGCTCATCATCCAATTTTGTAGACTCACAAAATTTTTTAATGAATACCGTGGAATCGTGAACTTCAAATTTAATAACATTTAAATAATGTCATTTTCACTTGTTAGATTGTTTTGAGAGGTATGCTCTTTATCAAATTTCAAAATTCCAATCATAGGACAAAATGTAAACTGGCTATTATTGTTTTTCATTGATTATCGCCAGAGTTAATCATTTCAGGGTTGAAATGTGAATTCGTTCCACAAAAATGAAACCAACAGTGATAACTCATTCCCTTGAGCTCTATCATTCATCATTATAGCTGCGTTTGAATCTAGAACTTGCTTCAATAATAATTGAATCCTATTAATAATTGATAGGAACAATGGTAAATATAATGCTCTTTTTGCTCCATTTTGAATGTAAAATATGCAATAAGGATTTTGTTTTGCAAATGACAACTGAAAAAAGCTCAATTATTGAGTTAAATGGGGATGAGTCATTCTATCATTAATATAAATCAGGAAACAGTGCGTCAGTACTGGCGATTGAGTTAGCACTCTTCTCGAAATGGGTATAAATCGTTTTCCTTTCTCACCACTAATGGTGGTTCTGCTGTGAAGTTCTGGTGAGTATTTGGAACTAATACTCCAGATACTCCAAAATTGAACGACTTTTTTTATTAAAATACATTATTATTGATCATGGAAATTCATCAAAATGGATGAATTCTTTCAAGAATATGGTAGGCTAAATATTCAGATTGAGGAAAAGAACAGAACAATCCAAGACAAGCTTACTAATTAGATAGCCTAGTTGATCTGTTGGGCTTGTTCTTTTGGAGAAATATGATTTCTTCTATTTTAGTTTTCAATAAATTCAGCTTGTCTAATGTATTTTTTGTGATTTTTCACTGTATTATCATTTCTACTATGTTTTTATTCTTCTGAATTGAATTTCTATTTCTAAATTTTTGAACATTTCTCATCATCATTACAAACAAAAAAAATTCTCATCCATATAGGTGCATCAGGAACAGATCTGGAGGGGGAAGCGATCGGTACGAACAAAAATATATTTTCTTCTGGAAACTTCCGAATTTAATTTTCAACTCCATAAAATTTAGTTTTCAATACTCTCAACTGTTGGGCACAAAACTTTTGTTCCCAAATAAAACCAAGAGTTTCACATTAAAATACAGCTCACATTTAAAACAAAGTTTGAAACAAAAAACGTTCTTCGCATTATCCCCTGAGAATAAAATTCAATGCAGGAACTTTATTCGATAAAGTATCCACTTCCAATGATACTGTATTTCAATAGATAAAATTAAATAAATTTCATTAATCATATAATCATGGATGAAATTATATCCTCGAAGTGGATTCAGTAGGAAATATATGCTTTATGAAATATTTGAAAGCGTTTATTCGTTATTCTCAAATTATGTTATTTCTCTAAATTCATTCAATTGTATTATCGTTCAATTTACAGTGTAAAAAATTTGCAGAGATTTAAATTTATTGAAAAAATAATATTATCGATTAGTATCAATAATTCAGACTATATTGTAATTAGTCTCTACAGTCTCAATCAAATACAAGTGAACAACTTGTTATGGATAACTTTGTTTACTAGACTGTTTTTTAGATTCATAAATCATCTACGCTTGATTGTATCCGACATAATGTTTCTGCATTCTCAAGAATAGTTTCAATATCGTGGTCTTGTCACACAAAGTTAACTCACATCGAAAAAGTACACACAAGTATTATCTTAACTCAAAAGTATCAAGCAGATCCACAAGTATAGAACTACATGTTATTTATTAATTTTCAATACTTATTGATTATAAAGTTCTACTCTCAAAGAAAAGAGTGGAGCAGATTTGATTCTTATCAATGCCAGTGAATCCACACAAGGCTAATAAAAGCTAATAATTAGAGTAGACGAGTAGACTATAAAACAAGTGAAAATATCACTCAAACTCACTAATCAAAGACATGAGAAATTTTCATTCAAAAATATATGTTAATAGCGTAGCATGATAATCATGTTACACAACACACTGAATTCATGATCAACAAGAAAAATATTACTCAAACTCAATCATCATTGAGTTTTATTTTTTGCACTCAGACATGTGAAATTCACATTTTAGAAGGCATTCAGGTAATAGCTTGATTATCATGTTATACAATCACAATGGATTCATGATTGAAACCATGAAACCAATCAATGATTTCTAATTGATCGATTGAACAAGAGCCAGGTAATGTTGTGAGAGTTACTGACACACAATATTTCGTCAAACATTCATTTGAAAGCTTATCAAAATTCGTTTTAGTCTTCTTCAGTATTGTTAGTTATTAATTCATTAGTCTCATATTGTCATTTTATATCTCATTGTAATTTTTAGGATAAGATTGAAGCCACCGACTCTTTCTCAGAGAAGCACTTAGTTGTATGAGCTTATAAAGGAAAAGAATGTGGATTAGCTGTCGTTGGAACGTGAGGACCTGGGCTTTTCTAATCAACTACAAAAAGCGAAGGAAATGGAGTCGAATTTCAGGAAATCCGGCTTTGTGGTGAGAGCCGGCAGTAAAAAAAGGCGTCTCGGGAAAGGCAGATTTATATTTGAGGCAGAGAGAAAAATATCCCTTCTGCAACTTTCTTGCTGCTGCGTTTAAGAAAATGAAGGCGGGTCTTGCTGCTAAATCCCCACAATTCGTCTCCAACTTACCTTGCTATCACTAGCCCTTATCAGTCTACGATTCTTATTTGTGACATCAAATACAATGCTGAGAAAGGTATTCTAATCAAACTTGAGTGTGTTTCCGGAAATCCTCTTCTATTCGCTGATTGTCGTCGCCCTTTCCAGAAAGGAGCACTCTTGATTGAAATGCGGGGATTTATGAAGGGGAAGGCGATCGTCACTGCTTCTGTGAATTGCTTTGAATGGAATACTTCAGTTTCTTGCTTTGAATGGTTTAACAGTTCTCTCTGTATAAGTTGCTTTAAAAAGTCAAGCAACTGAAGTTCTCGAAAATCAAGTATTGAACATCATGATCACCGTTGTGATAACAAGCTTTGTGATTATCAATGTAAACTGGACTCAATCAAACTTTCTGATAATCAATTCGGCCTTTGATAACCAAATGTACTTTATCCGTGTCATCGGTAACATGTCGTCGATCTTATAATAACAAGGTTCCTCGTTCGAACCCTGTTGACTTGATACAACAGATTTTAACCACAGACAAACACTCTTGTCTTTTGGAGGAAACAGTAACCGACTTGGTTGAAAGTATACTGAAAGTTATCCGAAAAGTATAGTATGTCCTAACAAAGAAGACCCTCTATCAAGATTGGAAAATGACTCCAGCTTGGTCAATATTTGTTCAAGAATGTGGTCTTAATATTAGATCAAATTGTTTCCTACAATTTTAAATCTTATTGATAATTTTTTAACCAATATTGACCGAGCTTAAGTAATTTTCCCATCTTGCCAGATGGTCTTCTTTGCTTGGACAGACTATACCTATTTGCAGGGGTGCCCAGAGGTGGGTTCAGCAGCGCAAATGCGCTTCTGCGATTTTTGGGGGGATTCTATTTTTTAGTTCATTTTCAATAAGTTGGGGGATTTTTCTTGAATAGCCCTAGAATAGTTTTTGTGTTATATTCTTTTACAATCAGTCCTCAATGGCTTTTTGTGTTATAATCATTCACTATTAACACTCATAAAAAATTCAGCCCAAAATAAAATTATTTCAAAAAATTCAATTATTCTATTTTTAGGGGGGAAATTCTGTTTTCACCATATATTTTATGGGTTTGGGATTTTTTGCAATAAGCCTAAGAATGTTTATGTTTTATATCCATACCGGTAAAACATACCTTATAATCATATTAAAATTAAAATTCCTTTGTTTTCTGCATAGATACAACATAAGTGCCTGTATATCACAATCGTTATTATTCTAGTTATAATATAATATTTCAATTGGTAACTTATTCTGTATTCAGCTTATAGTTTTCAAGTTTTGGGGGGGATTTTTATAATAAGCTTTGTTATATTCATCCACTATCAAAACTCGTAAGAGGTTTTCATCTGATATTAAACTTTTATATTTTTCGGAGGGATTTCATTCTCCTCTTATATCTTCCACGTTGGGGGGAAGGAGATTTCATCTACACTATTTACACTCATGGAAAATGTC
The DNA here is from genome assembly GCA_017141385.1 of Sogatella furcifera. NCBI lineage: Eukaryota > Metazoa > Arthropoda > Insecta > Hemiptera > Delphacidae > Sogatella > Sogatella furcifera. The sequence continues at coordinate 29,749,636 of CM029546.1, forward strand.
TTTATTTGATTATTCAAAGTATAAAAAAGACTCTAATTTTTTTCAAGAAATAGGAGATTATATTCTACAATTTGAGCCTAAATGCTACTTTTCCCCACCTATGGCTTTCAAGATGGACGATGGACAAATGGTAGCCTTTTTCTTGGTACATGAAAATGTACTCAAGATAAAGAAATTCTTAAATTTCGATCAAATTTAACAAATAATATATGCATTTCAAACGCCTTAATGAGCTGAGAACAACAAACAATAGTTTGTCAAGATCAGTTAACTTTTACGGAAGTCACGGGTCTCCTTATATTAGTTTATTATCCTTGAAGAGTCTCCTACTGGTAATGTCCTGAACTCAGAGCTACATGTTAGGTACTTTATTGAAACATGATTTCAGAAAAAATATTCTAGCTATAAAACTCAAATACATGAATATAGAGACTTATTTCAGAGGTTATACTAGTGAAAATATTATCATTTTTATTCTGCATTGAAAGTCCTTTCACAATTGTGAATAGGCAATATGATTCCATTTAACATCACTTAGTATACACTCAATTTTTTTTCCAATTATGCCTGATAAATGATATCATTCTCACTTTTTTCCACTCAATTTGTTCATGGTTTCTCGTGTTCGGTAAATTCCCTTGGAATGGTGGCCACTTCCTGCCTAATGGCATATTTTATTTATTGCAGAGTTCTGGTACGATGTTTCTTGTCACCTGTATTATGCAATATGCATACTTCGAATTCGAAACTCGTCGCAAATTCATATTAGACTTATTTGAAATGATCAACGTCGATTAAGACGATTTTCTTATTGAACCTCATCTTTTTTTGGAGGTGAAAGTCTTTTCGTTCATTTGTTTCGTTCACCTCTACATTCTTTATCCATTGTATCACCTCCATTCTATCACCTCATTGTCTACTCAGAAACGCCTGAAAGCCCAAGTATTACTAACCTAGGCTATCTGAATGAATAAAAAGTTAATGGGTGAATAAAATAAATGTGTAACTTGGGAGGAAAATCCTCGAGTTTTGATGTAATTAAAAGAATAATACAGTATAGAGAAACTTTTGAAATAAATTTGTATGCTATTATATGTTTACTACAACCAGGGCTTAATCTTGGCGGTATCTCTGTGAGGGAGAGTAAATCATTATAATTTTCTATTTAAAATTTGGGGAAAATACACAGCTAAAAGCTTTGAAATAACTCTAAAAACGGGTTTTAGAGAGTTGGAATTTCATTTTTTTCCGGGTGAGGCCCCCGGACCCCCCTTCAACCTACGCTCCTGCCACCATAATGGAACCTTTAATTTAACAAATCAAGCACTGACTACATCAATAATTTTTCAACAAAAAGAATTATACAAATTATTCACTACCTACTCTATTTTGTAACAGTTTTATATAAATCATGATTGTATCTAATTCTAAACTTTGTCAATTTTATAGATTCTATAAACCTTAATTTGAATTATGTCTGCTTGATGCTAATATTTTGTAATCTTCCTGAAAGTAAAATAGAACAATTGATAGAGACATTGAATCAATGGCAATGTGAAAAATAAAGCCTATCAATAGAAGATCCTTTGAAAGACTTCTTTAATTTTTGTACATCAAAAATTCATTTGAGAAGACTTAATTTTTTGTATGGTAAAATATATGTTTTCTTTTATGTGTTGTCTGTTGAACGTTTTTTTACTCTTGGGAATTTAATTCTTCAAAAATAATTATAATTCTTCTAAATAGTTCTAATAATTCTTCTTAAATTCTTCTCAATTATATTAGGATTATATTTTTGTTCAAATTGGGGGGGGGTTAAAGCAGTTGAAAATGGGGGGGATTTGCGCTTCTGTCCATGGGGGGGATGGGCACCTCTGCCTATTTGCAATCACTTGAGACGAAAAAATCAAACTTTTTTCGTGTGTTTGCGTGGAAGTATGGGGTGGCTATCTTAACTAACCAAGATAAACCATGACCAATAATCGACGTAGCCAAGACATGCCATAGCATCAGTGGCGTAAATAGCACCCCGCAGCCCCCGCAGTGCGGGGGGGCGCAGGCCTCGGAGGGGCGCCACATTACAACTGTAATTGACTGTAAAAAAATGGATTTAAAAAAAAAATCAATTTTCAAAATTAATAATAATCGGATAATTTTCTGATGAATTTATATTTTTAAATCTTTTTATGTATCATTCAGACTTGTTTTAATTTTGTAGGTCAATAGTTTAAATTTTGGAGTTGGGAAATTTGTGAATAGTGATAGTGATTGAGGATTAAATTAACACAAACACTATTTATTGAAATTTGGGAATATGTTTTGAATTTCATAGTCTGTATTTCTACCCTAACAAGTCTATTATAATTTATTTCATGAATACATGAATACAATAAATTCGACAGATTTTCCCCTACTTTTTAAGGCCTCTGAGTAGGCATGAGCGCCCTTTATCCCATGTGAGCTTGAAGGGGCCCCTTAAATACTGAGATCCTTCTTCAAATAATCATATAACTACTTTGGCTCTCGAGTCTAGTGCCCAGAGACTAAGGCCAAAAATTCATAAACATAATAAATGAATAATTGTCATATCGTCATAGCATAACCATCTATCAATTCTCAGACCTTAATGTAGCTATCGATTGTATGGAAAATGGCGGACGTAATTGCCCTACTCCAAATTCATGATTTCATAGCGTTTTGGTTATGTTGACAAAAAAAAATCCTATGTTTTATTATAAAATAATTTTTGCAACATTTCATAAGCAGGCCTGTTGAATGTTTACTAAGTTGACAATGGATTACACTTACGATTCGTCTTGTTTTATGTTAAAAAATATGGCATATTTTATTGAGAATATGATAATTTATTACAAATGGGTCGTCTGTGTTGTGTTTATGATTGTGAATATCCATGTATGGTAATTCAATTAATATTTATATTTTCACGTTTCCTGAAAACAAACTCTCAATGGACATATTGGTTAGAAAAGTTTTTATCAAAATTTTGAACTGAAAGACAGTTCGATAGTTTGTATTAATCATTTTGAAGACCGTTTTATTATCAAGAAAGACGTTTTTCTTGTCATAGACGATTAACTAATTGGAGTGCTAAGAGAAAAACATTGGAGTGCCAAGAGAAGTAATGCATTTCCTTCAATTCCAACAAACTAGGCTCCTATGTGCTTTTTGTAAAAGTGAAAGACAATAATTAATGGAATCAGTGATCTGCCTTGTGTACCAGTTAGCTTCAAAATATCAAATGATTAGGTTACAAACAGTGCTTAATTTGTGACTATAGCCTACAATACGGTAGGCCTACAACGCCGGACTAATTATATTTTTTCTTAAAGTTTAAATCTGAGATATGTAAAGCAATGGTAAAAATACACAACTAAAAGCTTAAATAACACTCTAAAAACAAGTTTTGAGAAGTTGAATTTACATTTTTTGGATAGATACTGAAGTGTGAAGAAGACAATAAGATGTCTCAAACTTGCAAGCCAAAGGAAAAAACTGAAAATATTGGGGGAAAGGTTCAGAGATGGAAGAAAGGTGAAATGAGCAGCAAGTGAAGTAGGCTACAAACATGTTGGAAAAACTGATAGGAATTTGAGTGTCTTGAATTTCTATTTTTCACATAGAATAATAAATCAGATTCTAGTTTGAAGTTCATCATATTGTAATGATTATTATTTTTGTATTGGATATTGATTAAATTGTAATATCATAATGATTAACAATAAAAAATTTGCTATTTCTGTCTTATTACTTCTAAAGAATAGCAACTTGAACTATTGCTATTATGCTTGGCTAGGCCCATATTGCCGCCATCTTGCTTTGTACATTAAGGTCTGAGAATTGATAGATGGTTATGGTCATAGCAACGAGTTAATTAGTCTATGTGTTTATTGTTGCTCAAAATTTTCAAGTTTTTCAACATGTTTTTTCAGAAAGCTCGTTAATGGCGTCATCAAAGTTCATTTTCAGGGTTACATCACTTTCGGTACAGATTATCATTGAATTGTTCAGCTTAGTTGGTTCGAGTATTGGCCTAGTCAATGGCTTAATCCTTTTTGGAGCTGAAAACCCTCATTCATATCAGCTACACATATTAACGATTTATGGAAGTTTTTGGAATGGTTGAGCTATGCTATTATAGATATAGTTAAGCGCCCAGACATGTTATGATAATGATAAAATTGGCGACAGAACAAATTTATGAATTCAATACATAAAGAGATTCAAAGATGGGCAGAAAATTTATTTTCTTTTTTGTAGTTTTTTTAGGTTTGAAAACCTTGGGTTTTCAAAGTTTTTATTGCATTTTTTTCTATCATTTCAATTTTACATCTATGTATGTTTTTTGTGACTCGCCCTGTCAAACTTGCGCCCTGGACCCGGGCCCACCGGGCCTATACATAAACGTGGCCCTGAGTCCTAGAGTACAGTGTTCTTAAAACTTTTCCCCCTGACCCAACTTTTATGATATGATAAACAAGACAGAATATAATTATAGTCAGCGCAATCTAAGTTGACGAAAACCCCCTCCACCCGAGAAATAGCAACGTTACCAGATTGTGTAAAATTGGAACATCTTCAAATTCGCGATTGAACCCCATATCTAGACGCAGAATTTCATCCTTGATATGCCAGTAGTATTAAAAAAGTTCCTGGATAGAAAGATTCAAAGGAAATTTGATTTTTAGAAAAAATTTTAAAATCGCAAAAATATTACTTTATTTGGTATATCACTTCTCTCACAATCATGGGTTGTAGTAAAAATAAAGTTTTTTATATCAAAATGACAAGAAGAATTCGAGCTTTCTAATGGTTTCTGAATTTTCTATATCCGACCAATAATTATGTTTCAATTAATGAATATGTTTGTCAATGCCGAGTCAACTCCATCAGAAAACATGAAATTTTCGATGATGTAGAAACGTTTTTGTTTGAGAAGATAAGTGGGTGGTGAAAGCGAGAAAGTTGTTCAAAAACAATTGAAATTATTTTTTCAAATGTCGAAAATAGTCGGTAAATCGTAATTTGGCCTCTCAAGAGTTTCAAAGTAAGGAGAGCGGTATATGCATGAATCATTGTATGTTGAAGATTGGATTTATTGAAGCTAATCGACTTGGATATTTGTGCTGCGAACAGCTGGTTTATCATAAAAATAGTGAGTTTTACAACACCGCCGCGTGATTTTTCCGAAGCTACGCTGTCACTTTTAACATTCAGTTGAATGTGTTTGCGTTAGGAGAAGTTTCAATTTCACGCAAAATGACAACGTAGCTATTTCTCGGATGGAGGGGGTTTTCGTGAACTTAGATTGCGCCGACTATATGTGTAATAGAATGGACTCGTTAATCACCCATCACCTCTCTTCTTTCCTCAGTCCTGTACTGTTTATAGTACTATTAATCTTGCTATCAAGTAGCAACTGTAACAATGAATAATAAATAAAATTCTAGACGAACTTGCTGAAGATTTTGTAAGAGCAGAGAAAAAAAAGAAATGGATATGAAACTGGCAACCAGCTGGTAGGTAGGTCCTTCGTGGGCTGGTGAGCCGAGGACAAACAAAAAAGAAGAGGATTGACCGATTGGTGATAGCTCTTTGATCTACACAGTAAACAGTTTGTAGTTTGTATGTAACATTTTTGTTTGTAATCAATAAATATTAGCTACACACGACTCATAGTCTACAAGTTCTTTTCATTATAAGCCCATTAAATTATAGTACGTTTACTGCATAGCTCAAACCCAAATATCAGGTGTAAATTTTAGTTCTGTATAGCCTATATTATGGGCTATAATATATTCATAGCCTATTATTCAACAATATTAATCCAAATTGTAAACTTAATTTCTTTCTACTTTCAGTTCCTTTTAGGATACTGTAGTGGTTGAAGTAGGCCTGTTTCCGACCTTTACGATCATTTAATCTACAATCACGTCAAAGAAAGGCTACTGTCGAGCTCACGTTATTACTGTACATTAACACATGCAAACCCAAAAAAAAGGTAACTTAGATGAGTTTTTCTCGGTTCGTATCTTGGGGTTGGGGGTGTTGTAGAAGGGCGCACTCACTCGGCTCGCGGGGGGGGGCGGCGCTTCATGGCTTAGTTACGCCTCTGCATAGCATTGACAATGCGTTTGTGTGTTGTTGATTTTATTCGTCGGGAATGTGTTGTATCATAACTTTGTCAAGTTTTGTAATTACAACAGTAGCCGCCCAGTTTGTATACATTGGGGATATGTTTACTTCGTCTTAAATCATCATCAATGAGGTATAGTCAATATACTGTTTTTACATGATCTCATCATCACCCTCTGTATATACCTCATTATCTTCCTACATTTTCCCAAGCACAAGCCTAAGCTCATCTTGGCAACATCCTCACCAAAAAGTGTAAGACATCTACTATCTCAATCTTCTGGCGATCATATCTCATCATCATCCTTCCATTCCCCACGCACAAGCTGAGGGCTTTCTATAACAAAACCCAGAATAAAACTTTATTTCAAATAATTATATCGTTGCTCGAATTAATTTTTGTGAAATACTCTTTCTTATACAATTGAATTGTTATTGTTATGGATGATTATTGCTGTTTGTTGGAGACAATGAGTTTTGCTGGGAGCAATAATACTCTGATCATTTATATTTCGAGCGTTGTCAAGTGAGAAATTCAACTTGACGGGATTCAACTTGTCAACGCATCTTACATTGAGACGAATTATTGCTGGAGTTAGACAATATTGTGTGTTCGGTGTTAATGCGCTGACGGTTGGCAATCTTTACTACAGGCTCAACAGCGTCTTCAGGTGAATAATAATCTAGGATTAAAGAGAGGATAAGCTCGGTCTCGAATTAGACGAGAACTTGGAAGCTAAGATTTGGCACCAAAAGAGCATTGCATACGTCGTGCTGTTCGACGGAAGAGTTCAGCAACAAAAGGAAGACGAGGCATCAACTTTAATTGAGATAACTTCACACGCACACGCCTTCAAGCAGTTTCCAACTTGTCAATGCAAGTTGCCATTGTCACATGTCTTTATAAATAACGTGTGGAGCTGCTGATGTTCACAACTGAGCCACTGTACTGAGAGCAACATTCAACTGACGGTGAGCTGATTGTCAAAGGTGTTGATTAGAAATGGAACTACGCCTTCTCATTGTTTGAGATTCAAATCTCAAGCGTTATGAAAATTAGACAAGATAGATATGTACAGATGTACTGCTACCATATGTTAAGTTACATGATACAGCAATGTATCTATATTGTTCTACAAACCTGGAATGGAGTTGAAACTTGTAACCTGACAATGTCTGATAAGCCTTCAAACTTTACTCCAGTTTAGATCTATTTGAATGATTAAAAAATACATTTTTAAAGGCTAGCATTATTACTAAATATACAAACAAGGATAAAAATGAATCATTATTAGATTCTGTATCGGAATTCTAATTATTGAAAGTGGAGAAACTGGACTCTTCAGCTGAAACTGAACTCAGTGGGCCTCATTCATAAGCCAATTGTTAGAGGCGTACCAAATTCTGATGTGAAGTTTGATTTCATTCAACAACTGATATAGATTTTTAAAGTCATCACAGATCATATGGCAACGCAAAGCAACACATAATATAAGACAGCTATCATCTCATTCTTCCCTCGCAATTAGGTGCCAATCTACGGATGTTGACAGAGACCTCTCGTCCATCAAGAAGAGCGACATGAGGGTTCAATCTATTCCTAATTCTATTCTAAAAAATCACTTAAGCACTAAATCATGATTATTCCAAGAGGATGATTGACATTCCTTAACGATGGGCAAAACTCCATTCTTATGTATAGAGCGGGATTATCTATAAACGTTCCTCTATCTATAAGATAGACTACTAAGAAACGACTGTTTGGTATTAATATGAGTGGCCTCTATTCTCACCAAAGAGAATAGAACTACTGTTAATTCATTATTCTTACTCTTTACTGTTCGGCTATCACAAAGTCCTGCAATAGCATATTGGTAGAAAGAGAACTGTAAAATAATTTATGACAAATGAATTAATTACGCTTATTTACATTCAATACATATTGTGCTGATATAGAGATACATGTCAATGGCATATTTCGCATTCAAATGAATTTTCACACCACACCTGAGCGGCCAGGGTTGCCAAATTTTCTTGAGGAAAAATCGGGACACTCGTTTTCGGTGTGGGGGGGGGGTGTTAGGTGGGTTTGAGTTGAAGTGTTTTGAATATTTATAAGCCTTCAATCTCACCCTCACTTGAGAAAGGATTCCACAATAATCTTATAAACAAATAATATTTTATGTTACCCAACTTATATTTCATTAAATTTATATTATCCAATTCACTATACAATAAACATAATAATAATATTATTATAGCCAGGGAAGAAAACTAGGCTAAGCGCTAAACCTGTACCATTTCTCACCCAAATTTTGATAATTTTAAAAAATTATGTTTTAATTTTACATTATGAGAACTCAATGATATTTGACATGTTATTTGTACATATTAATAAATTTATTTACAGCTCTTTGCTCACTTTGTTCAACAGAGGATGTGGGCCCCTAGGCTCAGCTTGTGGTGCGGGCCCCTATGGGGGGATCTGGGGGATGTACCCTCTCAGCTACGCGGGGAGTTCGGGGGCCCTCTCCTGGGAAATTTTGTAAAAATTGACTTCAAATTGCGTTTTAGAAGGCTTTTTTCATGGTGCGCCTTCGACAAATTTATAAAAATTTACTTCAAAATTGCGTTTAATGAGGCATTTTTATGGTCTATTATGAGGAAACCCCTATTTTTTGAGCATAAACTATTGACAATGATAGCCTATAAAAAACCAATTCGATACTAAAGTTCAAGATTATAAAATGAAAATTTATTAGAAGTGAAGATTTATTTATTCAAAAACAAATACAAAGTCAAGAGAGATTCATGATGCTATTATTGAAAACTCGTTTACTTTGAGATTGGGATAAAATTTAAAATCATACAACTCATTCTTTCAGTCACTACTTCTTGATCGATTGATTAAGATTTGAAGATGATTATATTATGAGATAAAAGTTCATCTGCTTGATAAACTAAAGGCTATTTCCCGGATAAGAAAAAGTAAATCACTTAAAATCTATTGAGATTTTTTGCCAATGACCAATAAATATTTTTTAGACAAATATTCTATTAAAAGGAAAATCAGGATGGAAAGAAGGGGAGAGATATATAATTATATTAAATGTAAGTTACTTATTGATCAATTTAGTAGAAAAGGAAAATGGGTCACTTCTTCTTACCAATCTTCATCCTCCAATTGGCAGGAATTGCATTGACGGATTCATTCAACACATATCGGCTAATTCCTCCTACTTGGCTGGTCACCATGTGTCTTGCAACGAGTAACACATAAAGCAAGTGGTTTTCACAGTCAATTTGTTGAATGGCTGGCGATTTCCGATGCAGGAAGCAGTAGTCGTTTTCAGCGTTAGTGTTTTGCAACAGCTTGTGGGAATATAATTCACCACTATGGTGGGGTGAAATAGTTTTATCTTCTCGTATATGAGAGCTGTTGTAATATAGCTAACAGAAAAACCAGGAGATTTTGCTGTTCCACAAGGGTAAGAAATGCCCCCGGTGATGAAGAGAGGGTTGGAGGGGAAGGAAGCTTATGCACTGGTGATAGATCAAGCTCCGGCAGTCCAGTTTTCAATAAGTTAGAAGAAGGCAAGATTTATGCCATCAGAGGCAAGCAGCTTGTTACAGCTCCTCCAGCGGTGGCGTTTCTCATGCATTCGTTATGGGCTGAACGGCGTGGCAACGCTCGCCAAACGGCCACTTCCAAGACAACTTCTTGCATTAGCGTTTTTTATCCAACTCATTCCATTACGTATTCCATTCCGGTGTTGTTCCTCTAAAATATGCCAGGTGATAGGTAGCCACATAAGCTTTCTGATGCTGTGAACTTCGTACAGCTCCGAGGAGATAAATCTATGTCATTGAATGGAATTTGGTCTGGGTCTTTCTGGAATGCAGGTTGGAGGAATTAGAAAACCGTCTTTATACCTTGTAACTTAGTGGATTTATGATGATCATATTATGCATATTACGATGCTGATAGATTCAGGTAATGAATGTTGCCCTATCCGAGAAGTGTAGCAATAAAGTAAATCTTTACGAAAATTGAAACTTGCTGTGAATTTGACCCATAGTGCTCTATTAGAAAAGAATATAACAAAAGAATAATGTCATGTGACCTGGCTGGCTCAGGCAGGGTTGCCAACCGTCCCGATTTCGTCGGGACAGTCCCGATTTTTGCTGTTTTGTCCCGCGTCCCGACGTAATGTATGTCGGGACGCTAAATGTCCCGATTTTTTTAGAAAAAATCAACAAAGCAACTTATTTTGGTTTAAGTTCAGGTGATTGACAAATAATGACTGCTACAAGTACCTAACAAAGAAGGTTGACCATTGCAACTGTAAATATTAGAAACATTGTAAATATTCTGAATAATTGAAACTGCAGAACTGCGCCATTAATTGATTGACTTGTTGGGCAAGGCAGTACCGGATTTAAGGGTAGGCCGACTAGGCGCGCGCCTAGGGCCCGCACCACAAAAATATAGAAGAACGTTTTCTTTAGAAATTGACAACTTGCACTTGAGCAAACTAATATCAATAAATAGCCACACAAACTGTGATATATAATCTGTGTCTGTTGGATGTAATGTATCTGTTTAATAATAATACAAGTTAAACTTATTTAAAATCCTCTTGAACAAAATTATTGTGTTTGTTGATAGAACTGCGATAAGCTGTTCACCTGCCTGGTGAAGAATAAAATTCAGATGAATTTTATTTGTTTAAAATGCGGATTTGAGCTTACAATTATCTACAATCCCATATTATACAGCATACCTTATGAATGAGAAATAAATACTGTATGCTTACAAAAAATTGAGCTAATAATAAGGCTCAAAACCCTTGAAAAATATAGTGTTTTTTTGAAAAAGTATAGTGTACTTTTTTTTGAAAAAATTTTCTCCCCGGCGGGAGAAATCCTTTATCACTCCACCACCACTGATAGCTATTTTTGTTTATGATCGTGGAAAGAAGTATGAAATTGTAGATATTGCTAAGCTGTTATGATAGTGAATCATAAATATTATTGTTACACAGTAGGTCCAAGTTATATGCTTTGGCAGTTTGTACTACCAAACTACCAAAATTGGCAGTTTTGCACTTTTTGATTTAATGGAGGTTGAATTCAACTTTGAATGAATAAAATGAAAACTCAATAGGAACTTTAGCTTGAAAATCAAAACAGTGGTTCTATCGGGATCAATTTCGCAAAGCAAGCAAGTGAAGATTTGCTAGTAGTGACTGCAACACTACTAAGGTGTGTTTAAACAGCACATGAAATAGTTTGAGAGTCTTCCAAATCTGAAATAAGAGCAATATCTCTTCATCATTTTTATTATTAGTATGATTCATTTTCTTTCCATTGGATTGAAGTACATGCATCCCATTATAGACTTTGTGTGCAATTTCTTAGTAGGAAAGGACCACAATATAGATCACTAATAGACAGGAGAACTCATCAAAATGAATGATTATGGCACCTGTTGAACATGGGTGCGGAAGTTTACCCCCGAAAAAATTCGAAAAAAATGCTATTAAAAACTTTTTTCAATACAGCTCTAGAAGTTTTTTTTCTTGAAATTAGTAGGTCTACCCCTAAGAATTGCTATAACGTAGTCAATTATTGATTTTCAACTTTTTCAATTGATCTCAAAAAAGGAAGCGATTTGAAAACAGTACTCTTTCGTGAACAGTCATTAACTTGAAATTTCTCGATTTAGGTATTTGGTAACAAGTTATCGTTCAGACCTCGGTCGAGACGGTAGTGTTTGTGCTTTCATCTTTCTTCAATGATAAAAGTGTAAACATTTTTGCATTACGGGCTGCTCGGCTTTGGCATTCCTATTCCTGAGTGTTCACAGTTTTCGTTTCATTGAATTCCTCATAAAACCTAGCGACCTTTAACTAATTCAATAGGTATGCTTGTGGTGTATGTAATCTACAGGTTGGTCGCCTTAATGAGGAACTTTGAACAGTGAATTCACTAATTCTAAGTTCACCATAAGAGTCGCTACGTGGTCTAGTCCTAAATGTATGAAGAAGAAACCAACGTATTTTGATGGTAAATCAATCACACTCTATACCAGTCAAAGGACAGTATCAGTGGCGGCTCAAGCACAACAAATTTCTAACTGTGTCTTTGAATATTATAATAAGTCTTTGGAATAATAATTAATAAATAGTGATAAAAAACGATCTGATAGCATTCATGAAGTCATTATTCTATTGTACAATTATATTCTGTATTTCTATGTATTGTGTCTTTGATCAATGTAAAGTGTACAAAGAATAAATAAAATTTGAAAAAAAATTGAATCAATGAAGTCATTAGTATTATTAAATCTGGACAGGATGAGCAGGAAGAATTAACTAAAATTATGAACAATTAGAAAGAGATTATAGCGGCAGCAGGGCATCGACTCTCTTAGGAAGGATCTGGACTCTGCTCTTAATAAACTTAATGTAGCTGAGGAGCGTCTTGTTGGGCAAAAGCTTGCTTCAGAAAGAATACTCTGGAGCTTTACGGTATTCTTGAGAAAGAAGAGGAGAATGCACTCAAGACGTTGTGGTGGGGCAGGCGGTGGGCATTGATTTAACTTCAGCAATGGTGTATGCCTGCCAAAGACTGGAGGGTGGAGTTGAAAGAATTTACGCCATCAGGAACATCGGCGCCTCCACCACCGGCAGCTATTATCGTCCGATTTGTGAGGCGACTTGATGCTGAAGAGCTGATGGAGAACAGGAGGCTATTTGGGGTTCTCAGAAGGCAACAAGTGTACGGCCTAGTAGAGGGCGAAGGTTCGATTTATATTTATAGAGAGAAGTCTAATAGTTGCAAGTTGCAACAAGAAAACTCTTCGGTATGGCTCGGGAGCTCAAGAAAAATGAGCTGATCAAAGACGCATGGGTTGACAGAAAGGGACGAGTTTGGATTTGTAAGGAGGAGAAGGCGGCTCCAATTATCACCAAAAGTGTTGATGAGTTGAACTTTCCATAGATCTAGAAGTTTTTATTATTATGAGCATAAGTTACGTTTTGGTACTTACCTGTGGATTGTTTCTTTTTGCTTTCCTCACTAGTGCCTGAATAAATTCTAGTGAATCGAAGCAAATTTGAATATTTTGATTTTTGATACATCATATTCTGTCTTCCGATAAATATTTCCATGAAATGGATTTAATGTATATTAATAATCTTAGTTCTTAATGAATGAGCAGAAGAGAATTATATATTTTTTTAACCTGGCTATATAATCAAATATTCAAATGCAAAATTTATTTCTCCAGTTTATTATACATTATTATCATTTTTTTTCTGATAAACATTTTTTTAGTACAGTATTCATTTTTTATGTAGTTTTAAGAATTCTCAAGGTATTACAATCATGTTGATTGGGGAGAAATTTTTGGGGGTTTCCCTGTATGATCCCATATTGAATGAATAAACAATAAATAAATGAATGAAATGTTCAAAGGTGTTGTCGATGGAATTGTTGAAGAGGTCCTACAAAAAAGAATTGGGCACCTTCTGGAACTCATTGACCAAAATGACGATTAAGCAGATAAAGTTGAGGCTAATTCTACCTTTACAGTGATGGGATAGCATTTTATACCTTTTATGAATGGGAATAGCATGAAATATATTTTTCAAATTTTTCAAAAATATGGAAATATTTTGCAACGATAGCCTACTGATTAGGGTACCGGGGAAATTAAAGACCCGGGGTGGACCAAAACCAGCAAACACAACTGCTGCCTTGCAGACGGGGATCAGAGGATCTTTAAAGGCTAAGGGAAGAAAACCCCCACAGAAAATTGACTGCTGCCTTGTAGTTTGGTATTGGCTTACCAAAGGCTAGGGAGGGAAACCCGAAAAAATGACCTGGTCCTCCAGGTTGGGGGTTGGCGTGGGGCTAGCAACCCAACCCATAAAAATATGTTGTTAGGAAACCAAACAATGAGCCTCGGACGGATAGGATAAACGGAAATTATAATGGAAACGCCAAAACAAGATTTAAGGACATGGATATACGACTTGCAACTTGGAACATTAGGACTATGTTACAGCCGGGAAAAATGCATGAAATTGTCAAAGAAATGGAGAATTTTAAAATGGATGTTATCGCAATACAGGAAATAAGGTGGCAAGGGCAAGGTAGGATAGACAAGAAAGATTTCACTCTGCTGTATAGTGGAACAGAGGCAAGGTCTGGAATGAGTGGAGTAGGTTTTATTATTACCAGACGGTGGAAAAAGAGCATCCTAAGTTGGGCCCCAATTAATGAAAGAATTTGCCTTCTTAGATTGAAAGGGAAGTTCCGAAATATTTCTCTCGTATCAGTGTATGCGCCTACAGAGGACAGCGACGAAGTGGGCAAAGATAGTTTCTACAACCTGATAGCCGCGGAATATGATAAACTACCGAAATATGACACCATTATAATACTGGGAGATTTAAATGCAAAAGTAGGAAAGGAGACTTATCTGAAGCCAGTAGCAGGAAAATACTCAATGCATGAGGAATGCAATGGGAATGGTAAAAGAATAGTTCAATTTGCGGTAGAGAAGAACTTAATAATCAAAAGTACATGTTTTCCTCATAAAAATATTCATAAAGGTACGTGGAGAATACCTGGAACACAAAATGTGAATCAGATAGATCATGTCCTAATATCGACAAGACATGCTTCATCCATCATAGATGTAAGATCATTAAGAGGCCCAAACTGTGACTCTGATCACTATTTGGTATGAGCAATTCTCAGAGAAAGATTAGCGCTTGCACAAGCTACTAAGGGGGAGAGAAGGATAAAATGGGACGTGGAAAAACTGAGGCAGGGAGAGTGTCAGGCAAGGTTTGAGGAGGAAATGGAAAGACGGCTCCCAAATGAACTATCTGAAACCCCTGAAGAATTTAATAGCAACAGAGCATGGAATGACATGAAGCACGCCATGTCAGAGGTGATTGAAAACACTGTGGGAGAAAAAAGAATTAAAAGAAATGGAGAATGGTTTGATGAAGAATGTAGTAGGGCACTACAAAGAAAGAATGAAGCATGGAGAGATATGATTGGTAGGGAAACGCGACTTAAAAGAGAGAAATACAAGGAGCTCAGAAGAACTGCAAGCAAAATATGCAGGAAGAAAAAGAGAGAATGGCAAAAGAAGCGACTAGAAGAAATTGAGATGGCATACCAGCGGAATGATGTAGGAGGATTCTATCAGAGGGTCAATACAATAAAGAAAGGGTATCAGCCCAGGTTAAAGTTATGTAAAGACCAAGAGGGACAAATAATTGGAGAAGAGAATAAGATATTAGAAAGATGGGAGGAATATTTCAAGGAGCAGCTGAGTATAGAGAGAGATAATGAAGAGGTTGCCGAGGAAATAATGACTGCTGAGCCTCTAGTGGAGCCGCCGACCATGCAGGAAGTGCAGGAGGCTATTGACAAGCTGAAGAGTAATAAAGCACCTGGAAGTGATTATATACCTGCTGAGGTATATAAGTTTGGAGGACAAAAACTGAAAAGATTATGTCATGAGCTGATAACTGGAATATGGGTAAGTGAGGAAATGCCGGATGAATGGAAAAGAGGAATAATTTGACCTATTTTTAAGAAAGGGGACAAACTCATGTGCAATAATTATAGGGGAATAACACTGCTTAACATAGCCTATAAAATCTTCTCCACAGTTATTTTCAAACGAGTGACGTTGTATGCAGAGGAAGAACTCAGTGAAGTTCAATGTGGGTTTAGAAACAACAGAGGGACAACGGACCAAATATTTGTTATGAGGCAGACAATGGAGAAGTGCTATGAGTTTAATGTAGACTTGCACATTGTATTTGTTGACTTCCGGCAGGCGTTTGACAGTGTAGACAGGAAGCAGTTACCTACAATACTTAGCAGGTGTGGTTTACCAAGAAAGTTGGTAAAAATGGCCTTACTCACAATGGAAGATGCAAGAGCTTGTGTGAGAATAGATAGCAAGTTAAGTAAAGAATTTAGAGTGCATAAAGGCGTAAGGCAGGGTGATGCTCTCTCGGCAGTTATCTTTAACCTGGCACTTGATGTTATTCTTAAAGCATTGCAGACAAGCGGCAGTATTGTAACTAAGTCCAAGCAAGCATATGCGTATGCAGATGATGTGGTGCTGGTATCAAGAAGCAAAGCTGGTGTAGTTGACATGCTCCAAACTCTAAAAAATGAGGGAAAGAAGTTGGGTCTTGAAATTAATATAGAGAAATCCAAGTATCTCATGATGTCAGCAAACGAGAGAAGAAGACATGTTGGTGATCTGGAATGTGGGGAAGGAGTTTGGCTGCAAAATGTGAGGGAGTTCAAGTACTTGGGTGCGCTCCTCAATAGTGAGAACAAGGTACGAGAGGACGGGGAAAGCAGGATTTTAGCTGCAAACAAGGCATACTTTGTCCACATGAAATTAATAAAGTCAAAGCTCTTATCACGCATGTCAAAGCTGCGGCTATACAAAACACTGATCAGACCAGTGGCCATCTATGGTGCTGAGACGTGGACGCTGACTAGTAGAGAAGAGCAAGCATTGCGTGTTTTTGAGAGAAAAATTGTAAGGCGTATCATGGGTCCAGTCAGAACAGAAGATGGATGGCGCATTAGAAATAATGAAGAGATTAGCAATTTCATGGGACCAGAAGATATTGTACGAGTTATTAAGGCACAACGGTTAAGGTGGTTGGGGCATGTACAGAGAATGGAGCACTGCAGGTTACCGCATAGTTTGTTAAAAAGTAATATGATTGGTACGCGTAGAAGAGGAAGGCCCAGAAGGAGATGGCTGGAGGATGTGAGGGCCGATTTGCGGGTTTTGGGCGTTCGAGGATGGGAGAATATGGCGGAGAGGAGAGACGATTGGAGGCGAATTGTGCAGGAGGCCAAGGTCCACATCGGACTGTAGCACCAATGAAAGTAAGTAAAGTAAAGTAAGCCTACTGATTAACATTACAGGAAGAAAAGAGATTGATATAGTCTATCCCAGGCCCGGTCCTATAAATGGGCAGACTGGGCGAATGCCCAGGGCGCCAAATTTTTGGGGGCGCAAAATAAAATAGTAAATTATAGAAACAAATTAGCTACATAAATGTGATACAAATTAGCTACACAAACAAATATGTGACATAATTTTTTTAATAATAGGCTACATATACAGAGTGTTTCAGGAGGAATGTGCAATACTTCTCAGGCTGATTCTTACCGCAAGTGGAGCAAAAAGTTCCATTGGAGATACCCCCAAAAACGCTTTGTTGCTGAGATAACAATGGCGAAAAATTGAAATTTTGAAAGAGATTCCATTTTTAAATTTTATAGAGGCTTTATTCAGGTTTGAAAATTATCGATTCCCATGTTAAATTAGCTGAGGAATTCAATGAAACCAGGTTGAAGTTTGTAGCTCCAACAGTTATAATATCAATAATAAATAATTATAATAATAATAATAATAATATCAGTTATCAATAATTGATTTAATTAGGAAAATATGCTAAAAACACTTTAAGCGTTTAATGCTAACAATTAAGCGTTATAAGTGAATATGAAATCATAAATTTTTATTTTTGATAGATGGAAGTTGAAGAGAAACCAGTTCTAAAGATAAAAGATTCCTCAGCTAAATTTTACGTAGGAATTGACCATTTTCAAACCTGAATAAAGCCTCTGAAAAATTTGAAAAATGTCGATTTTCCGCCATTGTTATCTCAGAAACAAAGCGTTCTTGTGCTATGTCCAATGGATTTTTTGCTCTACTGTGGGTGAGGAATCAGCCTGAGAAGTACCTATTGCACTTTCTTCCTGAAACACCCTGTATAACGGAACAAGTAGCCTAAATGAAATAAAAATAGTAAGAAACATAATAATGAAAAGTTAATATGAAGCATTATTGTTCATATGTTAAATGATAATAATATAATATCAGATCTGGCAACACCGCAATCAGTTACTTGCGTAACTAATGCCTATAGTCGATTCACGATGGCTTGAGACGCGATAAACAAAAGCTCTGCATGTGTATGTGTGCGACTGGAGCATGGGCGGATTTAGGGGGGGGCATGGGAGGCAGTGCCCCCCAGATCGTCCCAGAAAGAAAAAGAAAAAAAGAGAGAGAGAAAAAATAAAGGGAAAATAAGAAAAAAGAAAGAAAAAAGAGAGAAAAAAGAAAGGGAAGAAAAGAAAAAAGAAAAAATACATTTATATAAAAAATAAGTCTCAAAACTGCTAACATAAAAAACCCCAATTAAACTTGGGGTAGCAATATTTCGCTAAGATTCGACCGTTCCAGTGTCTGGTCCACTAGATCGGGGGCAGTGGCACAGTGCCCCCCTAGATCGTCCCAGAAAAAATGAAGAAATGAAATGAAATAAAGGAAAAAAATATATAAGAAAAACTACGTCTCAAAACTGCTGCTAACATCAAAAACCCCAATTAACTCAGGGTAGCAGTATTTCGCTAAGATTCGACCGTTTCAGTGTCTGGTCCACTAGATCGGGGGTAGTGGCACAGTGCCCCCCTAGATAGTCCCAGAAAAAAAATGAAGAAATAAAATGAAAAAAAATTATATAAGGAAAACTACGTCTCAAAACTGCTGCTAACATCCAAAACCCCAATTAATTCGGGGTAGCAGTATTTCGCTAAGATTCGACCATTTCAGTGTCTAGTGGACAAATTTTTTTCAAATTTCTATCTAAAAGTTATTTATTTTATACTAGCCGGCAGGCTCGCTTCGCTCGCCTTCTCCGCCTTCTCCTGATGTTTACCAAATTTCAATATTTTCTGTCAATCGGTTCTCGAAAAATCCAAGGAAAACTCCAAAAAATAGTTAAAAGCTAATATTGAGCATAAGCTTGGGAAGTATATCGGTCATAGTTTGAAAATTGATTCAATATCTCCTAAATTAGTTCATCTATAATCTTGCTGAACCATTGAATTTACAGTAAGGATTGGTTGTATGGACGCGGAAGATATGCAACCCGCAATACATCTACAATTTCGAAAAACCTGATTACTGGCGTAATCTTGAACGGATTTCAAAAATATTTCAACACAACATTTCTAGACCTTAGGCGAACCTCTCCACAAAATTTCAACATTTTCTGCCGATTGGTTCTCGAAAATTTTGAGAAAACGCAGAGAAACTATAGAAATATGCAAATATTGGGCGTATCCTTGAAAAGTTTCAAAAATCCGTTCTTAGCGCGCGTCTAAACGTTCAACTGAACATGCCTGCCAAATTTGAACGCATTCGATTCAGTGGATTTTTAGTTCTGGTGATGAATGAATCAGTCAGTCAGCGCCATTTCGCTTTTATAGATAACTTATAGATATTTGAATTTTTGCGCTTGCAACCATCAAGTTAGTACACCTTATTTGTCCAAAGGCGCGCTGCCATTTCTTGGCTCATGCTTTCACAGTTGCTAAGATAAAATCCTTCAAGAAAGTGATCTAGCCTATTTGATTTACAATAAATTGAAAAAAAAGAGAGAAAGTTGATTTATTAACAGCCGTAGTATTTATTTTGGACGTCAGAGATTTGTTCAAAACTGCGTTTTTCCAACTAAAAATTCCAAAATTTTCCCGGGGGGGGCCCCCGGACCCCCTCCTCCTCCTGGGGGGTATTCCATACCCCCCAGGCCCCCGGGTGCCCCCCAAGCAATATCTTCTAACTCCGCCCATGGACTGGAGTGGCTTCGTTTTAGCCACGATATAAACAAGACACAGCAATGCAGATATCCTGAATTTTGTTGTAGGCAATCCAGAATAAGTATCTCTAAGTAATCTTTAATATAGATACACATTGGGAAATTGCTTGTTTCGGTTGTCTCTTGACTGCATGAACCTAAAATGAACAAACAATATTAGTGAAAGTTTTTGTGTCAATTCTTTGTTTACAGTCCCGACAACAAAATTCGGGATTTCGGCATTGCTGTGACTTGTTTATGTCGTAGGTAAAACGAAGCCACTTCAGTCGCACACACACATACCGTATGCAGAGCTTTTGTTTATCTAGTCAAGCCATCGTGAATGGACTATACAGGCATTACTGTTGGGTACAACAGCTGGTGCCAGTGCATCCACGTAGCATCTTCTAGTTATTTATTTATTTATTCATGTTACAAATGACACTGACATTGAGAGATAAAATACCAAGGTAATTCTTGTGCTATTCTATCTTTCAAGTTTATAATTATGATACAGTTCAAAATGTAGGTTAGACTATGTTCAGTTATGTTTCTTCACTTCTCAATTTTTGATGCAAACCCTTTCAAACATAGAATTTTGAATTAAGATGGATTGAGCACCAAATTAAATAACCGAATTACACTCAATAAGCACTTGAAACTGTGAAATATTGGCTTCTGTTGAAAATTTTTGACCCAAAATCAAAAACAAACTCAAGATTACATTACATCGTCAAGCTGACGAATATGTATGTCTATTCTGCTGTCACATGGAATGCAACCTATAGTCAAAATAGCAACCATGCAAATCTAGGAAGGGGGCGCCAGTAGATCATTTGCCCAGGGCGCCAGCCACCCAAGGAACGGGCCTGGTTTATCCAAGCAAAGAAGACCCTCTAGCAAGATGAGAAAATGACTCCAGCTCGGTCAATATTGGTTCAAAAAATATATTTAATTGGTCTCAAATTGGATCAAAATTTTTCCTACAATTAAGACCAAATCAATAATTTTTGAAACAATATTGATCAACCTGGAGTCATTTTCTCATCTTGCCAGATGGTCTTCTTTGCTTGGACAAACTATAGACCAGCTGCAGCAAGGTGGTCAGCGCGACTGGTGTACAATAAATGTACTTGACATCTATAGCCTAAGCGCGGTTAAATTCAAATGCATGTAGCTACATTTGCTTGATTTTGAATACCTGCAAATAGAAAAACTACTTACTTTTGAAGAAAAGATGTCGAAGTGCTAGAGGAATTGTTGTGTGATAGATTTCAATAACAATTATTACAATTATGAAGGAAAGGTTTCCTATTTATTCTTCTCCTGGAAACTTGCAACTCGCAATTGACTTAAGAGGAGCTAATTCAAGATGGTGGATACGGACCGATAGCTTAAACCTAACCTATAAGCCTAGTGATATCAGATTATTTGATGGACCCACATAGCACACAAGGTATCCGATACATATTAAGTACATATCAATGTAACCCTTAAAGTATGTTTACAAAATATGTACCTCAAACGTATCTGATACATATTATTTAAGGCAGAATTGATACAATACTTTCCAATACATATCAGATACATATCTGCTAAACCTACCCACAATGCATCAGTAACTGTGTCTCTGCTTGTGTGCTCTTTCTGAACTGAAATTTTCTGTTGTGAGAAGTGATGAAATGTAAGCTGATATGATTGTGGAGACAAAACCAGAATAGTACTTTTAAAAGGATGAAAATTGTTTATTTGAATGTGATATTATAATATATTACTTATTAGGGGTGAATTAGAGGGTTAAATATTGAATTTTTACTGCTGTGGATGAATATAAGTAGTGATTTTATGTACAGCTGTCGTACATCAAGGACCTGAAATTCCTCATAGGCCAGTTCTGTTGGGTAGCAACTATCCTGGTTCAAGCAAGTCTTTATGATTGCTTGCTGAGCAATTCCAACAGCTTTCAAAGTGAATGAGGATGCTCCACCCCAGGCCAGGATTCCATAATTAATAATTGAATGAACATAAGTAAAGTATGTCCTTCTCAATTGATAGATTGAGAGAACCTCCCTCAAGTGCCAAAAGGCATATATCCATATAGCACATGAACATATCAGATACGTATTAGATAAGTTCCATCAATACTTACAGTATGTATTGGATACGTAAATTTATGTATCTAGTACTTATCTGATACGTATCTGATATGGAAAAATGTCCGCTTTTGAGATACATATTATTTAGGTAATGATTATACGTATCCGATACATATCACCCTCATGTCTTAGATATATATCTAATATGTAACTAACAAAAAAGAATTGCCAAAATACTTTGTTGATCAATGATATAAATATTATCAAATGATGATATTGATATTTGTAATTGTTGAAATAGAATCATAATAATCCAGTTAATCCCATTTGGAAAGACATAAAAGAGATGCATAAGAAACTTAACCTCAAAATACTGAATGCAATCAAAAGCCTACTTAGCATTGGATCAGATTCAAATCAATTCATAAATGAAACACAGATTTATATAATAAGTAATATATTATAATATCACATTCAAATAAACAATTTTCATCCTTTTAAAAGTACTATTCTGGTTTTGTCTCCACAATCATATCAGCTTACATTTCATCACTTCTCACAACAGAAAATTTCAGTTCAGTAAGAGCACACAAGCAGAGACACAGTTACTAATGCATTGTGGGTAGGTTTAGTGGATACATATCTGATACATATTGGAAAGTATGGGGATATACGTATCAATTCTGCCTCAAATAATATGTATCAGATACGTTTGAGGTACATATTTTGTAATACATACTTTAAGGGTTATTGATATGTATAGGATACTTTGTGTGCTATGTGGGTATTAGTCGACAAATGCAACATTTGAGGTACTCCATATGGGGAATCCAGCTGAGCTTATGATCTATGAAGACATCAAGATATTTGTATTTTTGGACCTGTTCAAGTGTCTCACAATTACAGGTGAGTGATTGGTGGTCATTACATGAATGAAGCTTGAGGCACTCTTGAACTGGCCTACCATTTTTCATAAAATGTATAGGCAAATATTTGGTTTTATCAACATTGAGTGTCAGTTTATTTTGATCAAGCCACCTCTTCACACAAAAAAGGTCTTTTGTTGCCTCATTAAAAGCATCCTCCCAAGTTTGTCCACAGGAAACTAATGCAGTATCGTCAGCAAATAGGAACAGCTTGCTATTCAACTGCAATTTACTTATATTATTTATGTAAAATAGGAAGAGTATGGGACCTAGTGTGCTTTCTTGTATAACTCCATAATCAACCTGCATAGTATCACTACCAATTCCATTTATATAAACTGACTGTTTCCTGCTCTGGAAGTAACTTTCAAACCACTTCAATGAACAGCCTCTGATTCCATAGCATTCCATTTTTCTCAAAAGCTTTTGTCTATCCACAGAGTCAAATGCTTTTGCAAGATCTAGAAATGTGATTAATACTCACTTCCGGTCTTCCACCCTCTGTACAATTTCCTTTGTTATGTCAAACAGGGCATGTGATGTGTTTTTGTCCATTCTAAAACCATACTGATTATTTGCTATAATGTTATTCAAGTATTCTAAGTATTTCTGTAATTGATTTTTTTACCGCTTTTTCAAGGATTTTTGAAAATATACTTAGCATAGATGTAGGTCCGTAATTATTTATTAGGTGTTTAGAACCAGATTTGAAAATACAAATGACTTTAGCGATTTTAAAAGCATTTGGGAATTTGCCTGTTCGGATACTGACATTCATTATGTGAAAAAGAGGCTCTATCACTACATCAATGTGTTTTTTTCATAAATCTTGAATCTACATTATCAAGCCCCGGAGCAGAGCCACCCCAAATACCCCTCAAAATCTCCCAGATGTCCCGCACATCAAGAGGCTGCAGTCCAAAAGTGGAATTTATAATGTGATCATCATCACTTACCACCTCAGGGCCCCTTTCAGGAATCACATTTGCCAACGCAGCACCAACACCCAAAAAAAATGAGTTGAAAGAGTTACTTATTTCTTTTATTTCCGGATCCAAAGGAGTTCCCCCCTGATGGAACTGCGCCAAGGGGAATCGCCCAGCCAAACCTGGTCTACAAGCAAGCTCATTAACCACCGACTAAAATCTTTTACAATCACTCCCAACACTCTCAATCTTTTCTTTATAATAATGTATTTTAGCATTTTGATTGTGACATTGAGTGTGTTCCTATACATCCTGTACTGTTCCTTTAATCTTAATAAATTAAACGGTTGCCTCAAAACCTTTTTGCTCAATTTATCTCTATGTCTTATTGAATTAATAAGACCCTGTGTAATCCATGGTTTAATTCTTTTATTCCTAGCTGAGACTCTTTTGGTTTGAGTGAATCGCTCAATTGTTGATGTAATTATATTGATGAAAGTATCAGCACAGCAATCAACATTGTCTGTAATAGCAGTGACACAACCCCAATCTGTCTCTAACAATTCGGCCGCAACATTATTCCATTGGGTTACTCTGTATGTAGGTCTGCTTGGCCAACCATTATTTGAGTTTTCAGGTGCCCCATGAGCAAATTGGATAAATGTTGGATAATGGTCAGTGATAGCTGTTTCCATGATTGCAGATTTTACTCTCATATTCCTATCATTTTTTACAAAAAAGTGATCTATACATGAACTCCCTGCCGGACGTGTCATCCAATTCATGAAGCTGACGAAACCCAACTCATACATCACATCAAGGTAACCCTCCTGCACGGAGCTCAAGGCAGCACCCAGAATATCAATATTGACATTGCCACAAAACATTTGTAAAGTTTTTTTGTCATTATTCAAATTTAAATAATAATTCTGTAGAGCTACTGTGAAAAAATTTATATCAGTATTAGAACTATGATATGCAGCCAACAAGTGGCAGGGTACACCGTTAATAGTAAAGTTTAGAGCCAGGCAGCTAGTGATCTCGCCAAGATGCAGCTGTTCACATGAGGAGACTGACAGTGAACTGTCAATGTACACTACTACACCATCATTCTGACTAAGCTTGTTTCCAGAGCAATAGGCATCATAACCAGGGAGCCACATCACAGACTCATCATCATCCAACCACATCTCCATCAAAACAATACAACCGATTTCAATAACATTAAAACAATCTAAAAATATCATAAACTCATCAAAGTTTCTTCTATAACTGCGTTTATTCAACTGTAAAATACAAAATTTACTATTTAATCCATCATCCTCAAAATATTTCTCCAACATAAGTCCATTGTTAAAAGTAATACTATATCTGTTACATTCAATTCATCGGATTCTTTGTCTGAAAAAAACATTTATTTTTATTATTGGTGTTTAAGAAGTGGAATCTATTTTATTTTTTAAAAGAAAATAGAGAATAAGTTTTTATAGAGATATTATGAAAAAAAACAGAAAATATAGGATGAGCAAGAGAAACTTACTTATTTGAAAGGTCAATAAAAACAAAAGTACTTCAATTATTGTTTCAATTTTTATTATATTTGAAAATATAATATCCCATTTTTTTCATGCAGTCTTGGAAATGACATTGTATAAATGGCGACCCCTATTGCACATACACTGAAGTCGATTTTTTAAATTTGTCTTCACTCTATGCAGCATATAAATCTGTATGTTGGCAATGACGTCGTGAATTTTGTTTTTGGTGTGTGCTATGGTCCGTGGTCGATTGACATAGACCAAAGATTTCAAATAACCCCATGAAAAGAAATTGCATGGAGTCAAATCTGGAGAGCGTGCCGGCCATTGGAGATCGCCTCTGAGAGAGATAAGTCACATGCATTTTGATTGGCAACAAAATCACGTTCAGTTAATTCTTGCAAAGCAACCAATTTATAGGGATGAAATTTAAAATCTTTATGGAGAAATCGTCGAACAGTGGTGTCAGAAATTCCCATAGCAGCTGTGTGTTTGACAGCCAAACACTGGGAAGAACGCACAACTGACTGCCTCACTCTTTTGATATTTTTTGAAGTTCTGATGGTCCATGAAGTCCATTTCTGGGTTTAGCGACACTTCCTAAATAAATTAGGAGCTTGGTGAATTGTTGTGATCTTGCCCGCAATGATGGATAGCAAAGGAATCACTTTCAGTTGATAAGATTACTCTATCATCCTCCTGGGAAGCAGTTTTCTAAAATTCAGTGTTAACCTACTTGTCCACACTGCACCCTCATACCGCAAATAAAGTAATATTATAATAAATCAGAACTAGGATATGATCACAAAATGAATTCTTATACTACATCCCACCAGAATGACAGCAATGTATCTTAGACTAATAGATGATAATGAGACAAAAGTGATAATATAAAAGCACCTAAGATTACTATTGAAAGAAGAAAGGAAAAACTTTTTTCTTGGAATAAATAAAAAAGTATACTTTCTCCAGGTACGTATTCTACTTCAGTATAGCCAATCAGGATTCATTCAAATACTGCTTGCATATATAACTAATACCTAATAAATGACAATTAAAACAATTACCTATTGAAATACAAACTATGACGCTTCATGATAAGAACTGATATTGTTCTTGTGAAATTACTGAAACTAAATCAACTAGATTAATTGATAAGCTGATGTAACTAATAATCTGATATAAATAATTAGCTGATTATAAACTAATTGAAATCAAACAGATGAGTTGAATTACTGAATAAAATAGTTATTAAATTGCTCAGTATTCATAAAGTAAATCTTCACACATTAAAAGATAATGAAATAATAAGAATAAAACAAAATACTACTATCAAATTTTGAAGATTGAACCTAGACAAGCCTAAACCCAAATAAGACTTTTAACGTTGTAAATCAAGAGAGGTAATTTAACCATTAATTTAACAGAATCAATACTCAATCCATTTCCATTCAATCATTCTACAAATTCAACAGCTGACTGTAGTTGGCACTTTGCACAGATCTTGCTCACATTTTACAGTGTAGACTATCCTTTTCAACAATCCTTATCTTTATAGAACCACTTTTGTCCACCCAAACATATTTGAAACCAAATTCTCTCTGTAATTTCCTGGCTTTAGATAATAAGATTCTACGTTGGGCCGTTAGAGAAAAATTGATATAAATTGGATGGACCTCACCTTGTATTCCTATGATTCCTAGACCCACATTCCTATGTGATTCGTTGATAACTTTTGTACACTGCGTTTTTGTTGCATTATTTTGTGAGCAATTGTGCGTCGTACAAACTTCACTATTATAGGCGGTGGATATCGTGAGTCCAGTCGTTTTTTGAGACGATGGCATGTATCTATCGCCTCTACACCTATCTCCACTCCCACGGCTTTGCAAGTTTTGGAAACCACTTTGGAAACACCTCTTCAACTGTAACCGGAATTCCATCCAGTTCCAGAGTATTACTCCTCCCGTATTGTTTGAGATCATCCACACGTATTTTTAAGTCACTAACCTTTTTTTAAATCTCATTTTCACCTTCCCACATAGCACATGAACATATCAGATACGTATTAGATAAGTTCCATCAATACTTACAGTATGTATCGGATACGTAAATTTACGTATCTAGTACGTATCTGATATGTATCTGATATGTGAAAATGTCCGCTTTTGAGATACATATTATTTAGGTATTGATTATACGTATCCAATATGTATCACCCTCATGTCTTGGATAGGCTATACATCTAATATGTAACTTACAAAAAAGAATTGCCAAAATACTTTGTTGATCAATGATATAGATATTATCAAAATGATGATATTGATATTTGTAATTGTTGAAATAAAATCATAATAATCCAGTTAATCCCATTTGGAAAGACATAAAAAGATCATAAGAAACTTAACCTCAAAATACTGAATGCAATCAATAGCCTACTTAGCATTGGATCAGATTCAAATCAATTCATAAATGAAACACAGATTTATATAATAAGTAATATATTATAATATCACATTCAAATAAACAATTTTCATCCTTTTAAAAGTACTATTCTGGTTTTGTCTCCACAATCATATCAGCTTACATTTCATCACTTCTCACAACAGAAAATTTCTGTTCAGAAAGTGCACACACGCAGAGACACAGTTACTAATGCATTGTGGGTAGGTTTAGCGGATATGTATCTGATATGTATCGGAAAGTATTGGGAGATTCTGCCTCAAATAATATGTATCAGATACGTTTGAGGTACATATTTTGTAATACATACTTTAAGGGTTACATTGATATGTACTTAATATGTATTGGATACTTTGTGTGCAATGTGGGTTGTAGCACCTTTATCAGTTCTTGTTACGCTGCAATCAGATTTCCCTGCTTATGCAAATTTCAGCATTATTATCAAGTTTTTGGCTGCACAAATTGAGAGATTCCTGTAGCTTCTCCAAACAGTTCATGATTTCGGTCTTAAAATCATTTAATGACAAGCTGCTGGGATCAACAGAGCCAGATGAGTGAATCGCCAATTCAGGGCCGCCGTGGTCTTTTGACGGGAGTTGATTTTGGGTCAGCAGCCTGCTGAAGCTGAATCCCCATCATACAGCCCCCGCACTTCGAAGCACCCTTTGCTAGGATTTTGAGTTCAGCCTCACTTTCAGGGCTCTGTCCGATTCACCACGTATACATTTTCTTGTGGAAAAGTGAACCACAATCCGTACAAACTAACGCGTTCTTGCCCGATCTATTGCTGATCGCCAATTTACATTCTGCACACACACTCATTTTTCGATAAGAGAACACAGTAGAGATATAACGTAAACAAATTTATTTTTTTTTAAATTGGCCACTAGATGAATAACCAGTCCCAATTATAACCGGCAGGCGAAGTAAGATGACCAACTAAGCCAAACGATTCATAACCTGACCGGTAGCTGATAAAGGGAAAGAACAAAAAACACGTCTGCTCCCAGCCAACTCTCAGATAGAACTGACTATTATTGATAAATCAATGATAAAATTGAATAATAACCCAGAAAATTCTAGTCAATTGACATACAAGCGTCTCGCCAAAGGAATGCGCCTCATCTGTACTGCGCACGCGCTAGATATAGACACTAAGTACTAACAAAGACAATGTACTATTTCTTCTGAGTAAGAAATTATTAAATTTTTATTAAAAGTAATTGAAGTATTTCTTAATAGTACATTGTCTTTGGTACTAATCTCGACCATCAGAGACACTAGCGGATCCAAGGGGGGGGCACAGGGGCACGTGCCCCCCCCCCCCAGACGGATGAAACATACACTAGATAGAATGAGCTAAATTAAATTATACTGTACATATGAACGCAAATTAAAGATTTCAAGGGGTTTCAATCAAAAGTTTTGAAACTCCTATGAATATACTTTTTAGAGTAAAAAAACGAAATTTTTCGGGGCAAGCCCGGACCCTATTTTCAGCGTATATCAAGTAGCCTAATAGCTGATGCCAAAACGTTAGTCGGTTTTGTCTGCATGTACGCTCTAACTGATGCTGTCGATTAGAGTTGTCATTTAGCTATGCCTGGATGGTTTATTTGAAATTAAAAGAGACAATAGATGCTTTAGTAGTAGGCTACATCAACGAGGAAAGTGTCTAAAATTTTGGCAACAGCTATAGTAGCAATTAGACTGAAACCTCAACATCCAAAATAAGAGTTTGTCTTCAACTCTGGACTTGTTTATTCAAAATTATTTTGTAAAAAGTAACACAGTTTTCACGTTTGGGGGGGGGTACCAAAATATCTCAGAAACTATGCGGCTCAGCGCAAAATGTGTCAACATTACAACAATTCTAAAATAGTGGTCCTATCTCCTATGCAAAATTTTGCTAAATTGAACGGTTCTCAAGTTACAAAAATTCGCTCCGGCAGCTGGCGGTCGGAAAGAGTGCATTTCAAATGCAATTCTATGATGGCTCAAATCATATGACTTATAATGAGCTATTCAGGGTATGAATTCAAAGGCCGTTTTCGAAAAACACAATTTTTGGCATTGTGTTATTCGCCATTTTCTCTGCCATTTTTGATTGGATTTTTTCTGTTGATGGCTCAAATTGGAGGGAATAATAAGGGTATTATACCCACCAATTTTCAAAATGATCACGTTATTGGTCGATTTGTAGTGATTTTTCAAAATTTTCATCCCCAATTTCACCCCCTACCCCTTGGACCAATTTGGCTGGTTAACGAACTTGACCGAGATATTAACACTAATGATTTTTGTGCAAAATTTGGTCGCTCTCCGACAAGCCCTTCGGGAGTTATCGTGTTAACAAGAAACTGTACATATATAAATATATATATATAGAGATATATGAATTTGAACGGACATCAGATTCGTGTTCTAGGGGTTCGGAAACGTGTAAAAAATATATCACATCATAAATTTTCGATTGTCAGGGCAAGACCAATAGTGCATTTTTTCAAATGAAATGCACTAAAAAGGGAAGGGATGAACGTAACTTATACATTTTTAGGTCAATCTTCGAGATATTCTAAGAAACTAGAATTACACATCTTAGCCCCTCCTCAAAAACATAAGTTCAATAAAATGTAGCATTTCACGAAATTTCTATTTGAACAATTTATAGTTTAGGGGGGTTGTATACGACATTTTGGTATTGGGGAGAAACTTCAAGTCTTGAAAATAAGGCTAGGGCCTGGGCCATTTGTAGACTAATTGCACCATACTAAAGGTAGTATTACCAAGCTGCAGCTTGAGATGCGCGGCTCGAGCTGCCTGGCTCTTGAAGGTACGATTCCAAGCAGCAGCTCGAGCCGCGCGGATCGAGCTGCCCGGCTCTAAATTGCTTGGGGCTGCCCAGCTCTCCAGCTGCGCTGCTCTAGCTATCACAACTATATTATAGATGTTTACTCTGCTATTAGGGCTACTAATGTATACTAAATCAATAAATAATAGAGAAACTTACTTGAAAATTGATCAAAAAGGGCGAATTTCACTATTTATTGTTCATTATACATTATATAGTAGCTCTAATAACAAAGAGAACATTTATATGTAATATAGTTATGTGAATAGAGTTGTGATGGCTAGAGCAGCGCTGCTAGAGCTGGGCAGCTCGAGCAGCGCAGTTAGAGCGGGCAGCTCGAGCCGCGTAACTCCAGCTGCTGCTTGGGAATGCTACCATTAGGTTGACGTTAAATAATATAACCTGTCTGTTTCGTTATTATTTGTATGAGAGGAGCTTAAATTATGATATGTTGGTGATAATTTCTGAATTCTATAATTTATTGTATTTTTTTGTTGAATAACTTGAATGTGATATGGGGCACTGACGATTGACCAGCAACCATCATACCAATACCCATATCAACTAGTCAGAATCAAGGAAAATGGTTGGGAATGATTGCTCAGAGTCAAGGAAAATGCTTGGGAATGATTGCTCTCCTATAAGATTGAAAATACATATTGGATGGCTTTCATTGCTGTTCCAAATGCATTTGAGACTACCTTTTTCACAAAAATCTTCGGGGGAAAACACCCGACCCCTTTTTGGCCATAGCGTGAGAAGTAGAAATATGAAGTAGCCTATTAGATAAGAATACATACAAAGTAATGTACCGGTACAAAAAATACACTAGGTAAGCGCATGCGGAGGCAGCCGCAAATTGAGCGGAGCGAGCTTTATTTTTGTCCAAAAGTTTTTGAAGCGTGTGGACTCGAAAATTTGATCCCGGTATTTTAAGCCTAGCTAAACCTAGCTGATGGTGAAAGTGACTCATTCCATTACCATGTAATGCTATGAAATGAGAATATAAAATATGAGCAAAGACCTTTAAGTGAATGTTTATTTTGATAAAATAAGGCAAGATGAGAAAATGACTCCAGCTTGGTCAATATTGGTTAAAAAATATTGATTGGGCTCAAATTGAAGGTCAGAATGTTTCCTACGATTGAGACAAAATCAATAATTTTCAAACAATATTGACCAAGCTGGAGTCATTTTTCTATGAGTGATTCAACTTTGTAAATACAGTATTCGACGTACCTTTTGGTCTCAAATGTGCTCTGATTTTTCAAAAATAATTATTCAGTAGCAAATTATAAAGGAAAATCAATATAAACATGAAAAATTGCGAAAAATAAGCCTATTGGATGAAATTTGGGCAAAATTTTGGTGTATTTCCACAACAAGCTTCCATTGTTTGTTAGCATGTTGAGAAATATTGAATGAATACAAATAAATAAATAATTTCATTAAGAAAGACATCAGGTAAAACCCATTTTGCCTCCTTCACACAGTACAATATAGTTATTTGTGTATCAGTACGCAAAGAGTGATTTTGCTGCATCAAGAGAAACACTTACGCAAATTAAAATTAAAATAGTCATATCTCATTTATTTATCATTGAATCCTGACAAATCAGGCACCATTCTACTCAAAACTAGCCGGCAGGCTCGCTTCGCTCGCCTTCTCCGCCTAGCCCTGGACCCCGACAGTATAGGCAGTGTAAGTGAGACAAACAGGCTTGCTTTGCTCGCCTGCAAAACCTCTGTCAGTGTCAGCTAAGACAAACAGGCTCGCTTCGCTCGCCTGCAAATTCCGTTCAGAAGGGATTAGAAATTTATTGAACACAGCATTTCTAGACCTAATTTGGACCTGTTTACTTAATTTCAACATTTTCTCCCAATTTGTTCTCAAAAAATCTAAAAAAAAATCCGAAAGTTCTGAAAAATAGTAAAACGCTAATATGAAGTGTAACCTTTGGAAAGTATATTGGACTATAGAAAGTATAATTTTAAATTTTAAATTTTAAATTTTAAATTTTAAATTTTAAATTTTAAATTTTAAATTTTAAATTTTAAATTTTAAATTTTAAATTTTAAATTTTAAATTTTAAATTTTAAATTTTAAATTTTAAATTTTAAATTTTAAATTTTAAATTTTAAATTTTAAATTTTTAAATTTTAAATTTTAAATTTTAAATTTTAAATTTTAAATTTTAAATTTTAAATTTTAAATTTTAAATTTTAAATTTTAAATTTTAAATTTTAAATTTTAAATTTTAAATTTTAAATTTTAAATTTTAAATTTTAAATTTTAAATTTTAAATTTTAAATTTTAAATTTTAAATTTTAAATTTTAAATTTTAAATTTTAAATTTTAAATTTTAAATTTTAAATTTTAAATTTTAAATTTTAAATTTTAAATTTTAAATCTAAATTTTAAATTTTTAATCTTTAATTTTTAATTTTCTCTTAACCAAACAAATCTTAAAAGGTCGTTTATTTCTATGTAAAATAATATTAAAAGTTGTTCTAAGTTGAAAATAATCGACAAAAAAAATGTTCTACTCAGGTTTCGAACCCCCCTGATTGGTAAGCAGTGAAATAATAGTCCACGTCGCTAACCACTGGGCTATGAGGCTTCGATGAGGAGCCGATTCTGCCAGTGATACCAACATGATTTCAAGAGCATAATAGACATTTCTGACCAGGAACGTTTCTCAAAACTGATGTTAGGTTGCAATCCTGCAGTGCAGAGAGCATGAATATAGCATGAATAATGTGTATAGTAATAGTGTGTAAGCAATCCTTTTTTTCCTTTTTTCGTCCTTAATATGCAAATTTTCAAAATGCTCTATAGCCTATAACCTGGTCGTCCATGTCTACTATCACCATGGCAAGTTTGAATCAAATCGGTCGAGCGGTTCCGGAGGAGTAGTTATACAAAGAGTGACTTTCCCTAATCCATTAGAGCTTCGCTCTCCGCTCAATAAGTTAGGTAAGCCACTTACTTTCAGCATTTTTTCATTCTTAACCAGCCTATTGATGAATAATTCTTGTTTCTTGATCTTTTGTAAAAATTGAATTGAAGGGTTTAAAAATGTTCATATAATTCAGGGGAAATTCAATCTGCTTGATGATTCATGTAATAATACGCATTTTCCAAATCAGATGGAGTGAATTTTGTGGAATTTTCATCGCATGGTTACTGTAATATTAATAAAATACTCTTTTTCAAATTCCTAAAGATTGAAAAAAACCCTCCTATTACTTAGTGATACTTCTTGATATTATATTATAATGGGGGGGGGGGTGTGATTAGGTATGAAGAGGGGCTTGTGAAAAAGTGGAGGAGGGGGTGCAGACTTCTGATAATTTCGCCTTACTAGCCTTTGATAATTTCATAACCTGGGTTGTGCCCCCCCCCCAGAAGTAAATCCTGGATCCGCCCCTGATCAGAGACCGGGTAGGTTGAATCACAAGCCAACTTCTGGAGGTCTATATCAACTATATTTTATACTTTTATAGACTAATACCTTCCAGAAACAGAAGTAGTTAGACTAACAGATAAAAAGCTGATCCAATTAAAAAAAATGTCTTATTCATTTCCCTTTCCTTCGTTCACTCTATCCTTTCGTTCCATTTTACAAAAACTCACATTTTTCTTTTGACCATATTTTTTAGGGCTGATATTTGTCTCAATTCCATGTAGCGCTGGCATTCTGATTCAGCTACACTGCACAAAACAGTTCTACACCTCTCTATGAACCTCTTCGTCTGCGCAGAAATGAAGACATAACCTCAAAGTCAAAATTGACGCCTGTCTGCTTTGCACTTCTGACCGGACACAGATTTGAGTTCTTAGCATTATATTATCTATATTTGTTCAAAACTTCAACAATAAATTTCTCTCGGTTTCAAATTATGATGATATAATCTGATGATCAGTTGTCAATTAATGGTCTAGTTTATTCCCATTATCAGAAATTACCTACTATCTTAGTGACTTCATGATGTAACTACTAACTATATTGATTATACCTTCGATTTTATTCTTCATTATCTGATATCCTTGTTATTTGTAGAAACATGAGCTGCTGCATTTTATCCAGGAATCTTCACCTCAAAAAAAAATCGGTGCTCTCTTTCAGTATCTTGAGAACATACTGCTCAAAAAGCTTGGGACTGTGGGTGAGTGTTTGATGCCGTGCTTCTGTTCATAATGAATTAAAATAATCACGAATCATAATATTTTACATATTATTTTGCATTATTATTATTATTATAACCGCTACCGACAGACAAATGAAAATAGATATAACACGAGACACCTACACTACAGAACATCACAATTTTATACTGAAATGGGAAAGGCCGTTCCTGAATATTTTGTACCAAATATACTTAACAACATACCAAATCACCTCAAAAGTCTAAACACCTATGCAGAAGTCAAAAGAGAAATAAAGATTCATTACATTACAAATCAATAGGAAACTAAACATTTCTTCAAAATAAAATTAGAATTCTAAAAAATATCAATGATAAATAACTCAAATAAAAATATAAAAAGGAATTGCAAAACTGTAGTCTAATAATAGAATTATATGTCATATAAAGAAATTGAAATATATTTATATAGTAATAAAATCCCCAATAAAAGCTAACTTTAGCTTCATGGGGAAGCCACCATAGTAAAGATTTTCCCCTATATTTACAATAAATATTCTCACATTATATGATTTACCTATTTGGAATATTGTAAAGTGTTTTATATATTTATATACTGTTGTTTGTCATATATTATAAAGTGAGATAATAAACGAAATGAAAAATGAAAAAAAAATTATTGTCTAACAATACTTTAAAGTAAAGCTGATTAATACAGGAGCATACTTACTTGCATACTTATGATGATCCCACTGGAAGCTTTGCAGCCGTGGTCGTCGTTTATCCAATTCAACATGAGGTCAGACGTCCTCCCAAAACTCTTTCATGGAGTAGTAGTTCTTTT
Organism: Sogatella furcifera; assembly: GCA_017141385.1. Classification (NCBI taxonomy): domain Eukaryota; kingdom Metazoa; phylum Arthropoda; class Insecta; order Hemiptera; family Delphacidae; genus Sogatella; species Sogatella furcifera. The sequence continues at coordinate 29,785,297 of CM029546.1, forward strand.
TCTGCAGATATGTCTTCAAGGATTCTCTGAAGATTTCAGGATCACTGTACCTCCTTATCTCTGGGGAGCCTGTTAAACACCCTGCTGGCAACATTTTTCGTACTAGTCAAGGCTAGTGTTATCCTTTGTCTATCTATGTGGATGTTCACTCTCTGCCTAGTATTGTGATGGTGAATGCTAGAGTTTCTTTCAAAATGATCAGGATATTTCAGGATTGTTGTCGCTGACTCCAGTATGTACACATCCGTTAATGTTAACACTTTTAACCTCCTGAATATTGGTTTGCAATGTTCTATATAGTGTGCACCACTTATGATTCGGATTATTCTCTTTTGTTGCAAGAATACTCTTTCTGCTTCTGTGCAGTTTCCCAGAATATGATGCCATATGTCAAAACACTGTGGAAGCAGCCATAATAAACTCACATCAACACTTCAGTGTCTACTACCTTCTGCAGGCGACGTGCAAGGCAACACTCTACGTTTAGTATTTTTTAACATTGTTAATGTGCTCTTCCCAACGTAGATTGTCAGCAATGTGAACTCCCAAGTATTTAGCATTTTCATTCAATTGCAAGTGTTGATCACCAATGCGTGAAGTCTCTTTTCTTAACATTAAGGAACTGCAACACACACGTTTTCTTTTGGTTTAACACCATCCATTCAATCATGCCAAGCCTTCCAAAGAATTCGTCCATATCCAATTTTGTAATTCTATTTTTCTCTCATTTTTATTGCTACTATTAGGGTATCAATTCAATTAAGCCTAATGAAAATAATTTATCGGTAACTTAAGTTTGAACTAACTTCATCATTTGTCTTATATTTATACTGCTTAAACCTTTTTCTCAATAAGTTAATTGGAAGAGAACCAATCTATATGTTGAGACGTTTTATTATTCTTGCTAGCCGTGACTTATGAATCTTAATTCTATTTAGTCTTGAATACATGTCCATTTTATTTTATGTATAGGCTTATACTTCATTTTTAAATTGTATAAATGTGTTTCCAATAGCGAAAAGGCAAGTAATAATCTCGTAGCCTATCAAAGAAAATATATGTTGGCCTACTTTATGTATATTTATATATAAAATAATGTTGCAGATTCTAAATATTTGATAATTATGATTGAAAGATAATAACTTGTTTTTTTTAGAATCATGACCTTGATGAATCAATGAAGAAAAAGATCGAGGAGCATTGGAAGCACAAACTCAAACGATTCTGTTACAATCCAAAAGATGACAAAAAACAGAAATTTTATGTGTTATCCATGTTTCCTTATCCATCCGGGAAGTTACATATTGGTCATGTAAGAGTGTACACTATAAGTGATTCCATTGCAAGGTTCCATCGCATGCAAGGAAAAAATGTAAGTACGGTGGTCTCTGTGGGAAATATGCATATTATCTCAGCACCTTGTAAGCTAACTTGAGACATGCTCAACTTGTACAAATTTTCAACTAAAACGCTGAAAAATACTTGCCTCTTCAATGTCTGAAAGCACCAAAGTTCTGAAAAATACCGTTAAAAATGACGTTATGACATTCATGGAAAAGTCAAAATTTGATGGATAATATTCAACTGTTGCTACTTCCTTTACTAACTTCATTTGATAAACACATCCAGGGCCTAATTTGTGACGATTCGCCGTATCGGTACCTCTGAGAGAGAGAGGGTAGAAAGTGAATCATTTCAAATTTTCACTGAAAATATGGAAAAATTGTAAGTTAATATAACAGTCTAATATTCGTGTAACCTGGCTGGTTCAGGTCTGGTGTCAGAGTTTTCAGGACGCTCCTGATCCGTTTCAGGGCCTCTGACATGACTTAACGACTGTTTTTAGGCAGCCGGGACCAACGGCTTAACGTATTCATCCGAAATTTTATTCACTTTTATTTGGTTGATATTACATTTTAATTTTTGAATGTTTCAATTTTAAGGAGACACAGACCCACAGTATATTTTTTGACGAGTTCTTACAATATAATTATGACTATTATCTTCGATTTGAAAGCATCTAGCCGAACTCACAAACTTCATTTTTTCAAATCTGATTCGAAACTGAACAAGAATAAAATGTTTTATTTCTACAAAGTTCAAAGCTTTTATGTTCTATCCCTTTCCGGCTTAACAATAATAGAACGAAATTATATATACCACTTTTCTTGAATTCAACTTTTGAATCATTCATTTCGTGTATCATCTATGTTATTCCATCGCTAGGTCTTCCAACCCATGGGATGGGATGCTTTTGGATTACCAGCTGAGAATGCTGCCATAGAGAGAGGTGTATCTGCTGAAAGCTGGACCAGTGACAATATTAAGACTATGAAAGACCAACTAATGGACTTAGAGTGCAGTTTTGACTGGGATAGTGAACTGGCAACATGTCATCCCGGCTACTACAAGTTTACACAAGATATATTTTTAAGAATGTATCTTGCTGGACTTGTTTACCAGAAAGAGGTATGCCTCTCTTTTCAATAATAGGATGGGTAAAATGTTCTTTCATTATTATTTAAAGAATAGAGATAATATCTCGCCAGTTTGCTAAAGAGTTACTGTAATTGAAAAAAACTTCCTTTATGGCTTCTACAATGCATCGTGAATCGTGATGGATTAATAACATCCCAATTATTCTCATAATTTTCTTTATTCTTAATCTTTGAAATCAATTTCTATTCGTTCATTTTTCGAATTTGAATGAGCTCATCAGCCATAATTGTTCATGATATTGAACAAACATTTACATTTTGGAACTATTCCCGTCATGATAATGATCATTAGCCTCCTTCGACAATGCAATTGCTTAAAATCCGAGTTGCTTGATAAACATACGCAAATATGTGGCGAGTGCAACGTGATCTAATGGGAAACTTGGAACCATGCAGACGAGTTGAAAGAATCCGAAAAATATTGTTGCTGGGAACAGATCCATAAGTTTTTATTTTTGTTATTATTCTATTGTAGTTAATTCATTGCATTATCAACTTCCGTTTTCTACTGTCTCAGATAGTGTTTAAAAGGCAAATTTTCCTGCAAAATAATAAAATTTGGATATATTTTCCAGATTGTGGCATTCTTCATGAAGTTGATAGCCTAATATTGAACATCATTACTACACGCTCTAGATTTATTCATAAGTCATCTAATCGAGCTATTCGAAATTCTATTGACTTAAACTCCTTTAAAATGAAATTAATCTTGACCAATAATCTATGTTCCTAGTCACTGGTGAACTGGGATCCTGTAGATAAAACCGTTTTAGCTGACGAGCAAGTCGATGAAAATGGAATATCTTGGCGGTCTGGAGCAAAAGTCGAGAAGAAACCACTGCGTCAGTGGTTCATTCGTAGCACTAAATTCGCAAAGTAAGTTCGCATATAGTAAATGGGCATACTCTAGAATATCTAAAATCTGTTCCCGCATTTTCCTATTACTGTTTAATAGTATCTTCAAGTCAAGTTATGTCTTCTGTAATTACTGTCTAACTAGGCATACATAAATAACATGAACAAAACATGGATTTTCAATATATATTATTCAGAAGGCATACAGGAAGAGAAAAAATTTCGAAAATATCGAAAATTTATACAATAAGTTATGCAAAGTAATGTCACTGAGCAAACAAAATCCTGCCATTTGGAAGTAGATTTTGACTTGGCCTCAATTATGCAGGATAAAAATCATTGGCAAATTATTGAAACACACAAAATAAGAATACCCTTTATAATTCAACTATCATTGAAAAATAAATAAAAATCAAACACCCTTTTTTGAAAACTTTAAAATTATAAAAACACATACATGTTTCGGCACATTAGCCCATTCTCAATGTGGATAAAAATAGTAAAATAGTAATAGTGGATAAAATAGTAACATTACTATTTTTATCCACATTGAGAATGGGCTAATGTGCCGAAACATGTATGTGTTTTTATAATTTTAAAGTTTTCAAAAAAGGGTGTTTGATTTTTATTTATTTTTCAATTATTTTAAACAGCCCTAAGTTTTAAAGTTCATTATTTAACTATCATATTTGCCAGAGAAATTTGTATGTTTTTAAATTAGCCTAATAGTTTTTTCTTGTAATACCTTTCAATAGTGGAAATAGTGTGAGTGATTTCAATAAAGGAAATACCTGACTTCATCGTACAAAACATTTTTGAACAAGATTGGATTACACGTTTTGAGTGAACACCTGAATTTTCTTCTGCTTATTGTATTTCTAATCGATCTTTCAATTAAGTTTTGTTCCTCTTTTTCCTTCTAAGGCATCTAAATATCCATTAATTTAATTTGTTTGAATCATTTCTAGGTCACTCTATGAAGGTTTGGACAATCCAATTCTTGAAAACTGGAGAGACATCACAAAGATACAAAAGCACTGGATTGGCGAATGCAATGGTACAGTCATCGAATTCCCCATACATGGAAGTGTAGATGATGATAAGTTGTCTGTATGGACTGACAAAGCAGAACACATTGTGCATTCTAAATTCATCCTGATAGCTCCTGGAAGTTTACTAGATAGGACGTATCCCGGAGAAATGAACCGAAAATTGAACTTAGAAGCAATAAATCCCATCACTTGTGAGAAGTTGCCAATCTATGTTTCTGGTAAATTAGACGAAGAAGACACAACTGTTCAGCCAGAATGCAAGCTAGGTAAGTGATATAATCGTCTTTTTACTTTTTTAGTATTGTGAAAGTGATATTGTGCTCCACCAGAGATTGATAATTGTTTAGCAACCAAAACCGGCAACTTCTTGTTTCTCAAGAAATCTGTGGTATAACAATAACTCATATAGTTTTTTTTATTCAAAAATAATAATCCACATTATATTTATATTACTTATAGACTAGTAATGGAGACCAAATTTTTCCCTTCATTGGTATGATGTTTGTATTTTCTGGTTGAAAATATAATCTTGGAATTGTGGTGACAAATATTTTAACTGAAACCGCTCAACCTGAATTACGTAGTCTATTGCTGTCTTTATTCATGAACTTATATTCACTATGTACTCTATGATTGTCATTATAATAACTTCGTGTTGACTGTTTTCTCCATATTTGAATTTAAGAATGATTCAAATGAATAGCACTGGATGTTGATGCCTGGCTTGCCTTAGCCTTTTACCTCTCATTAATCATTATAGAAATCAATAATCATTCAAACTTTTCAGCTCATTCTCAATCAGTTTTATCTTATAACAAGTATATTAATACTTTAGTTGAATCATAGATTTATCATTTAGTTATATATTATTCGTTTATAGTTAAATACAGTGAGAGGCAGTCATAAGTTATTGGAAACCTTGTTTTTAGTATGATTTTGGGAGACTGGATACTGGAGGAAATTTCAGGAAAATAGAATTCTAGCTCAGTCATTTTAATTTATTCGGTTTTACTTAATTTCCTATGTTTGTAGTAATATTGCTTGTAATAAGTGATTAGATTAAACTAGAGAAAATTTGAATTTTGTTGGTACCGTACTTCAATTCTATTGCTATTCATAAAGTGATACATGAACTTAACTAGAGAGTCATTGAATTCCAAGCTACTTCAGTCAATTTCAGGACATTAGAATTCTACATCTAACGTACAGTAGTTTCCATTTGAATTTTTTAGTCAACTGCAATATCTTCTTGAAGTCAATTTTTTATAATCTAAGTTTCAAGTGTGGACACAACCTTATCAACTAATCAAGAGATGTCTTGGACTTCGTCTACCTGTGTTTCAATCGTATAGTATTTCAATATTGTGATTGTAAATGAATAAATGATAAAGAATACTGAATAAAATTCTGTTCAAAGGAATCCCAGATGCCAGTGCTTCCGACCGAGAGTATGCCAGACTTTTCGGTCTGCCTGTGGATGAATCATCTCCCCTATTAGCTGATGATTTGGAGGAGAGAGATCGGATTTGCTCCCGGGCTGCTTCTGAAGGGATCGGTGGCCATCAAGTCAGTTCAACGCTTCGTGATTGGTTGATTTCCAGGCAAAGGCACTGGGGAACTCCGATTCCAATTATTCACTGCAAACACTGCGGTCACCAGCCTGTTCCGTTCGAAGACTTGCCTGTACTGCTTCCCGCCGATCGAGATCCCGATCGCATGAAAGAGTGGCAGGCTGCTAAATGTCCAAAGTAAGTGGTAAGTTTAGTAATTGAATAGTATTTATCAATAAATTCATACGGTTTTTTGGAAGCTACCCATTAGCATACTGCTAACGGTTTCACTTGCCGTATTGATCAACATCAATGTAATATAATTTCAATAATATAAATTGTTGCATATTATGCTCTGTTAATTTATTCCATTCTTCTTCTTATTTTGCTAGAGGTTGTTATTTTCAATGAGTTCCGTCATAGCTTCCTTTAATAGAAGGTCCTGCCCTAATAATATGGCAACGTCGCACCGTAGACACAGTCTTCTAATATGAAAGCATTACGTAAAGGTACAAATCATGCATGTTGACTTGGGTTTTCTCTTTGAGCATAATTTCCATGAAAAACGTTCATGAAACTCTTCGTATAGGATTCCTTATGTGTTTTTTGTAATAGGTTGTGATAGAGATTATCAAGAAAGATTAAGAAGAGACAGTTATTTATTAAAATAGCTTATGATTTGTAGCAAGTCAAATGTGAGAACGCAACACAAGAAACGCATCCATTAGAACAGCTGATTGGAAAATTATTTCAATGCTTTTAAATGGACCCAATTTCCTACTCTACATAGTTGTCAATTTTTAGGCCATGGCCTTCTATTAAAGGAAGCTATGGTTCCATACCGAGGTATGTACATTTTTATACATATTCGAATTTATAGTTACCATATTTAAGATCTCCAGTGGGTCTTCTTGCTAGAGATGGGTTAAGCTTCATGTAGCCTACTTGGTTTTCTTATTGTTGATAGAAAGTCCTATCTCGAGTTCATCCTTCTCCAATGTAAGAAACATTGAATAATGTGTCTTTACGAATTGTTATATTTTTCAAACGATTCTCACATTCTACTTCTTGTTCCAAAAGACATTATTTTTTCAGTTATGAGTTGAAAAATATTGAGTACTTAACAGAACAGAGTTCTCCTTAATGTTGATCGAGTGTCCGTCTATATGGAGGAAAAGATTTCAGTTTTGAATTCTGGTATATCGGCTAATATATTTTTATATTCTAATGATAAGGTATGTTTTCTGAGTGAAAACGAACGTAAGCCATGTTCCCTGTCAAGAGATAATGATTATGTTGGCGAAGTGGAACAGCCCACTGGTCTCGCCACCATTAAATGTCATACGCTAAATAAATAAATAAATCCTAGAATGAGTAAGATGTCCAATTATTTTGAACTTTTACGGTTGAATTTAACAAAAGGTATAAGCTAAAATAAATGGCATGTGTACTTTCAAAGCTACCATTCGTACTCCACAATTGCATTGTTAAAATCTACCTAGGTCACTGCATATCTCGGTTAAATTACGATGCGTGGAGCGCCGCACTTTAACGCTTCAGACCCAGGCTCAAACCCACCGGTCGTCCAAATTGTTTTGAACGTTTTTTGTTGACTATCATGTCCATACTCCAATTTATCCATTGTAATAATTTCTCTGGATGCTGAAAAACAGAGGAATTTAACTTATTAGTGAGTCAAATCATTACATGATACATGAAACTTTGTAACAGAATCAACTGACTTGTATAAATATATTGACTTGTCTTACTTACACTCCCTCTTTTAGTCCCCAAGGCGTAATCTTGAAAAAATATGCAATATTATAGATATGTATATAAATAAAAAATTATTCCCCACTGTAATGGGAATTCCCCACTAATAGAACATTATGTTCTCTGCATGCTCATGCATGCAAGCAATTCATAGGATGTTCTATGAATTGGGAATCAACTTCTAATTTATTTCCAATCGAGAGATTTTTCCTCATTATAATAATTTTTTCCACTGTGAAAAGACTTCAGTAATTACCTAGCTTAACACTTCATGTTACAACATTGGTCTATTCAATATTGAAAATTCAAGCACTTTTAAAGTATTTGTCTCAATAACACAACATTTATAGTCATCATCAAAATCACAGCATGTCATCAATACATCAACAACTTATTTTGTTCTTGAAACAAATACTTTAACAGTTTGAAGAATTATTATATTTTGCAGCTCACCAACTGCGGGATAATAATAATAATAATTAATTCGAATCTCAATTTATTGCTTTATAAGTAGACAAAGGACTTCTGCAACGGCAAATATTGACCAATGTACTGAATAGCAGGTGAGATCCATTGAATGAAACTGATCAAAAAACTGTGCCCGGACCAGTTTTCAATGGATCTCACCTGCTATTCAGTACATTGGTCAATATTTGCAGTTGCAGAAGTCCTTTGTCTATTTATATAGCAATAAATTGAGATTCTAATTGATTATTATTACTTTAACAGTGTTTTAATTTTCATTTCAAATAAAATCATAGTAGCCCCAAAACACAAATAGTCTATTCAATAGTTTCTTTTGAAAGAATTTTTCATGTAAATCTTACTTCTATTTGACAATATAATTTATTATAGATGTGGCAGTGATTCGAGTCGAGAGACAGACACAATGGACACATTTGTTGACTCCTCTTGGTATTATCTCAGATACACCGATCCACGAAATCAGGAAGTGGCGTTCAACAAAGTCACAGCCAACAAACTGGTTCCAGTTGATATTTATGTCGGTGGCAAGGAACATGGTAAAATATCATTTTCTATTTTTAATTAGTTGTTAGTCTGGATTAATCATACATGTTTGCTTTAGCAATAGGAGTACAATTATCCTCCTTTATCCGCTGTCGGGTTTTCCTCTTTTTTCAAAATCAAAAATCAAAATAATCTTTATTCCTTCGAAAATTTACAAATCAAACATAATTATAGATTCCATTACATAAGCACACGGAATTCCCCCACAAAGACTATTCGTCTGCGTGTGGGGGAGAGTTCAATGGACAGACGCATACAATCACAAATTATATATATTGCAAAATAAAATAGTAACAAAAAATAGTAAATCAAATAAAAATAAAAAAGAAATTACTCTAACAGAACACAAAGACTTATAATTTATAGCAAATGAGCTAATTATAGAAAAGAAGAAAATCATTAAAGTGAACGAGGAAGGCTGAGAGACCGCACTATAACAAAATGTGGAGAAATAGAGAAAAATATTATTATTTAAAGTTTTGGCTTTTCCATGAGCTGTTAACGGTTATAGCGTGAGCAGAGCAAGGCTTCGGCTGCCTCCCGACCAATGTGGTATAGCCACCTGTCCACACCCCTTCTGTACACAGCTAGACTGTATACCTCAGCCTCTCTGACCTCATTTGGAATGTTCCGATATAAGATGTGAGCCAGGTAGAATGAATTTGTCTGCTCTGACCCATGGATGAGTTGCGGAATTTCATAATTATAATTGGTCCTGTGACGAGTCTGATACCGGAAATTTACATTTATTTCACCTATAATCTTTGATTTGTATTTTTTTATGTGAAGTAGTAATGATTTGATAAAAAGTTGTGTGATATTTAAAACAGGAAATTCTGTAAAAAGCAAACTGGTAGGATATCTGTTACCTTTTTTCAATATTTTTTTAATTACTGATCTCTGTGTGACTGCTAGCGGTTCAAGCACCGAGGAGGAAACACCACCCCAAGCCAGGATACCATACTGGATCAGTGACTGAGCATAGGCAAAGTATACTGACCTGCACTGATCAACGGTCATGACTTGGCTGAGTTCAGAAAATGCAAATAATAATCTCCTGAGCCTACTTTTGATGCACCGAACGTGTTGCCCCCAACTCAACTTGTTATCTATTATTACACCCAAATATTTGTAGTCACCAACGCGCTCAAGGATGCCACAGTCACAGTCCTGAGACCGTGCATTTCCACAAGAGTGCATTCTAAGTATGAATGGGTCAGGATCAGCCTGGTTTCTAGTAACTATTGTCATGCATTTAGATTTGGACACATTAACAGTCAAGCAGTTGTGGTCAAACCAGTTTTTGATTTTTGCCAGGTCTGCTGATGCACCACGACAGGTCTCCTCCCAAGTGCTTCCTGTTGACACCAACGCTGTGTCATCAGCAAAAAGAAACAAGCTTCCATTTATTGGTAATTTTGAAAGATTATTTATATAAATAAGAAAGAGTAATGGGCCAAGAGTGCTTCCTTGGACCACTCCGAACTCTACAGTTTCTGTTCCACTTGATTTACCATCAATTGAAACATACTGCTGTCGATTGTTGAGGTAACTTTTGAACCACAGCAATGCATTGTTTTTTATCCCTATCATATCAAGTTTGCTGATGAGCTTGCCTCTATCTACAGAATCAAAGGCCTTTGCTAAATCTAAAAAGGTTATTAAGACTTTATTTTTTGTTTTAATGTTATCAGAAATGAACCGTGTCAAATCAAAGAGAGCATCATTAGTATTCCTGGATTCTTGAAAGCCATATTGGTTTTCAGAGATCATATTATTGTTGGTAAGGTACTTAGATAATTGAATTTTTACACATTTTTCAAGAATTTTAGACATTGTTACCAGCAACGAAATTGGTCTATAATTAGAGAAAATATTTTTTGGCCCCTGATTTATGTATAGGGATCACCTTGGCGGTTTTGAAAGCACTTGGGAAGCGGCCCGTCTGAATGCTAAGATTGACTATGTGGTGAATAGGTAATATCAATGCATCTAAGTTATCTTTAAAAACCTTAGTTGGGATCCCATCGTAGCCAGGGGCGGATCGGCCTTTTAGACTTTTGATCACGTCAGCAAGTTCCTGTCTAGTGACTGGTTGCATCTCAAAAACAGTATCTGCAGCGTAATCTCGGTCATTTATTTCCGGCGCACCCTGTGCTATAATGGAACCTGCCAAGTTTTCACCTACTGCCGAAAAATATTGATTGAATTGATTACTAACCTCTTCAATTTGTTGTGAATTAGTTATCTCCTCTGGTTGGGAGAATGCTCCAATGGGAAAAGGCTGTTTATTAGCTGGACGTCCTGAAATTTCATTAATGACAGCCCAAAGTTTTCTAGGATTGTGAGAGGATTCTTCAATTTTGTTTTTATAATATGTGTATTTTGCTTGTTTTATTGCAGAGTGAAGTGTATTTCTATATTGTTTGAACTCGTTCTTTAAAATTTGATTGAAGGGTTGTCTGTTTAGTTTTTTTCTGAGTTTGTCACGATGCCGAATTGAATTAACTAGACCCATGCTGATCCATGGCTTTATCTGAGTTTTTTTCGCGGGGATCTTTATTGTCGATGACTTGGATTCAATAATGTTTTTTAGAATGTCGGTGAATCGGTCAGCTGCTATATCAACATCAAGTTGTTCATTGACGCTGTCCCAGTTTTGACTAATCAGAGATTTTGTGACTTCTTTCCAGTGTGTCTTTGTAACGGATTTATCAAAGTTGGAAGGTATGGGTGAGATGGTAGATAATATATTTAAACATATAGCGAAGTGATCTGTAATTGAGGATTCTAAAATAACGGATGATGCTTTAAAGTGTCTCGGAAGTTTGATAAAATAGTGGTCAATACATGTGCCACTAGCAAGACGTGTGACCTTATCTATACATGTCATATAACCAGCTCCATTCAGAACATCCAGGTAGCGTTCCTCAGGTGAGTTGGGAGCAACGTTCAGTATATTACAGTTTATATCGCCAGCTAATAGGCGAATAGAACCATTTGATTCTTCATTACAATAAACATCCAGAGCATCAATAAAGGCAGAAAGGCTAGAGTTGGGACTGCGGTAGACAGCCAGAAGCTCGCAAGCTGTTCCCGCCCAGTCAAATTTCATAGTTAAGCAGGTGGCCAAACCGCCAATCAAATGCTCACTGCAAGAGACTGATAATTCGTTATCCATGTATATAACCAGCCCATCACTCTGATTCAAGATATTATATGTTCTGAATAAATTATATCCTGGTATTGTGATTAAGTAGCTTTCATCTTTAAGCCATGCTTCTGTTAATATGATACAATTAAATCTATGCTTCAGGCCATGCAGGACAGTTAGAAATTCATCAATATTTCTCCCATAGCTACGAATATTTTGATAGATTACAGAAAACCCAAGACTCCCGCGGTTATCACAGCCCTCCTCGTTTCTAAATACATAATTAAAGTCATTAATGTCTTTGCACTCTGTGCATGTTATGTATGGAAGATCTAATTCATCGAAGTCGTTCCTAATCATTTCTATTTACATCAAAATTAACCCGGCCGCCTGGTATTCATTCACCGTATTGCGTTCATTAACATGTACAACAAAAGAGAAAAAGAGATAATTAAGATAACAAAATATATTCCAATGAATCAAAACCCCTGGTATAAAATATAGGTACTCTAGTAAAAGAATACATTGTAAGATGAGAGATATAAGCCCATGTTTAATGACTATAGATGTAGGTAGGCTATATATCTTCAATCATATATTTTAATAATATATTTCAAGCCTATATATTTTCAATCAACTAGATTTTATATCAAATTATTCAATTTGAATGTAGCTCCCCTGCATTACTTTAATTAAACAAATGGAGATTCAATAGGAATTTTCCTATTATATTTTATGAAAAATTTGGAATATATTTTATTAAATATAATCTAATCTCTATTTGTTAGAGTTAGGGGAAACATAAGTACCGTATATAAAAAAGAAAGAAATAAAATATAAATATAGGCTGTATATGAGCTGTTAAGATTTTACTGGACTCTAGTATATAAAAAAATGAATAACGTATTTATTTAACGGAAATTTATTTACAGTTAAAGTAAAAAAGAAATTAAAAGACTAAGTGAAATTGAATAGGAATTTTCCTCTGTACGTCCCAAGTAATATATTGCAAAGTGAATATTGATTGTTGAAGAGACTGTTTGATAATTCCATTGTTAGCTTGCTCAATGATATATGTATATAAATGAATGTATAGAATATAATGTATGTTATGAATTAGTATGTATATAATTATTATAACAATCTTTCTTATTTCTCAATGTTTTGTGCAAATGCATGACGATTGTCAAAGCTATGTTAACTTGTATAAATGACAGATTGAATCAGATAAATAATTCAAGAATAGAAGATAATTTTCTAATGATGAATATTCTATTTAGTCATAGTACCTAATTTCGAATAAAATACCGTTACTTCCAAGATAAAGGAATATAGGACAGCTCTATATTCACAACGAGCCTCAATCTTTTCGATTGTTGATAGCTTGTTATTGAAAAAGAAATTATCAATGTACAAATATATAATTGGTATGTATATAGTTATAACAATCATAGCACCTATCTAATATAGTTATAGTATCTTTCTCATTTTGTAATAAGCTTATTTTCTAAACTTAGGCTATACTTATCAGGCGATTGCATATTATATAGGTTAATTTTATTATTAGGTTGATTTTTGGAACGAGTTGAATGCTTGATGGGTAATGATTGAATAAATTATTGCATGATATAATAAGTGTCTTAAACATTATAGGATTATAGCCTAATAGAAAAACATAGAAATTCGCCACTCTGAATCATAATATATAGGCTACTTTGATAATAAGGCCTGCTACTAATTCAGAAATAGTCGTAATTTTACAGGTTCAAAATATCAAAAGCACAATGGATTCAGCTTTGATAAATGATGAAAAAAAAAATCATGATTTAATGGGTCATTAAAAATTTAACATTAACACTTGGAATTATAGAAAAAAAAGAAAGGAGTTGCATCCCTGAGTAGATTTTTTTTTAATAGTAGACGGCATCAATAATTTATTAATAATATTAATTTCCATTAAAATTGCATTGAGTAATTCAATACTTTGCAATGCGGTTGTCTATTTACTTATTATCTACAGATTCTAACTTTATAATACATGGTTGCTGGTTATTAATCTTTTACTTTGGGTAAACTTTTTACTAAGTAACTATTTACTTATTCACAAGTTTTATTTTCTTGTTGTTATTTCATTTGCTGAATAGGGATGATATTGTGTTTAATTATTATGCATATTAATTTATTAAATTGAAAAATATTATTGAATAAAAATGTTTTTTTTTAAATTAAATAAAACTTGAAGGTACTCACAGTCCGAAATTTGAATCACAAAAAGAATAATTGTACCACCGTGACTTTAGATAAATGTTCTATTTGGGCGTAGAGTTGGCCTCATCTTGTCTGGGTGGCGGCGTAGGGGTGGCGTCCTCGCATGAAGTGGGCGTCGGGGCGGCGGCTGACGCTCTCCTATCTCGCAGGGCGGCCACTTGGTCCAGATCATGGATCCTGAATGGATGCTGGTTTGCATCGCTCCTCGCCATCACCATGCCATCATGTGTCCACACGGAAGACAATATTTTATCTTTCACCATTTTCCTCGATGCATTGAATATTTCTCTAGTTATAGCCGTCAAGTGCTCGTTTATGTAGACCGGGGTATCTGAGAAGGAACTATTGAGGTCTCTGGCTGATAGTGAGCCTTTCATTCTTCTGGCTGACAACCAATTATATTTAGAGAACCGAGACGTGAATGAAATGACAATAGAAGGAGGTCTGTTGTCTCCTTTTCTACTCTGAAGCCTTTTCTATGGGCTGCGTTTATTTCCGAATAATGAAAGTTCACTTTTAATGCGCTTGCTATCGCCTGAATCACAACAAACATGTCCTCTTTGAATGTTACTGGTATACCTGACACTATTAAATTGTTTTTTCTAGTATGTTGTTGAAGATCATATAGTTGTTTATTAGACGATTCGAGCTCACCTTTAACATGTTCATATTTGCGGCGCAATTCCTCGACTGATGCACAGGCTGTTTCACATTTCGTCTTCACTTTCTCTACACTATCTTTAATTTCCTTAATTTCCTGCTTAGTACCTTCGATATCAGCTTGAACTTTTGCAATTTTGGCGTCGTTATTGTCCCATCTTTTGTTGTTTTTCACCCATGAAGCTTGGTTTTCCTTCCTTAACTCTTCTATTGCTTTAAGGATAACGTTCTCCTCGTCCTTGGGGTTGATAGATGTAACAGATGAAGACGATGTCTCATTTGAACACTTCACACAGTTCCACTTTTTATTTTTTATGATTATGCAGAAAGAATGATATTTTGCTTGACAGGCCGGATACTTTTTTTAGAATCACTAATATTGATTTGTTTTTTGCAACAAGAACACTCTTCACTCATGTTGAATTTTCACAACACTATTTTATTAACTTGAAGTTTAACTCAAATATAACCGTTAAATTAAAATTATAGTATTTTATTGAATATTAAAGGTTAAAAGTAGGCTGTTTGAACACCAGGAGGCCGGCAAAAACGTGTTACGAAACTTTAACTCGACAGAACAATAAGAAACGATGTGCCTGCATCGGCTGCCCGATTAGAACTGAATTATCGTCGTTGCCTGTAGGATGAAATGAATTGATAAAAAATTGAATGAAGCTACTGAACACAAAACCGCAATAAGAATCATGAATCGCAAATACAGTAAACCCGTTATGAGTAGTTCAGTTTCACTATGAAAGTGTTTGAAACGTTTCTAATAAACAGTGTATCAATAAGGAATATTAACTGCATTGAAGTATATTTTATTATTAAACAAACATTCACTTAGATAACGACCTAGATAACAAGCATCAGATAACAAACATTCACAAAGATACGACCGATTGATTTATTGATCAATCATTTTATTTCAGACATGTGATGTTTTTGTACCTGCAACCATTGTTTGGCAATCACAGGCAATTTTGCGAAACATGGTTATTTTCTGTATTCACGCCAGTCAATCCCGCGGATAATCGTGAGTTGACTATAACTTGCCTTTTTGAGGTACATTTAGTCACTATGCTTCTCACTGTTCAGCTCAGAGTCATGTCATCAGTAATATCTCGTGGGCTTTAGCACTTTTTTCTTACATTCTTATAGTTCTATCTTCGTGATTTTTTATATCATAATTTTTATAGCATACAGCATTTTAAATAGATCTCATTCTCCTTTTCAGCTGCTCTACACCTCTACTATGCAAGATTCGTTTC
The DNA here is from genome assembly GCA_017141385.1 of Sogatella furcifera. NCBI lineage: Eukaryota > Metazoa > Arthropoda > Insecta > Hemiptera > Delphacidae > Sogatella > Sogatella furcifera. The sequence continues at coordinate 29,801,407 of CM029546.1, forward strand.
TCATTTCCTGCATTCTATTGGCTGGTTGAATGAGAAAGAACCCTTTAAGCGGATGCTTGTGCAAGGAATTGTGATGGGAAAGACTTTCCGAGTCAAAGGTACCGGACGATATGTCAAAGAAGACGAAGTGGGGAAAGTAGGTACGCTATTATCACCATTTAGCCTACTCTTTACTTCTTTCTTAGTAGGCTACATCCCATTCCTTACGAACAGAAGTTTATTATTGTGGATTTCCCAAATTATAATACTGTATATGCAGTATCTTTCAATATTCTTTTCTTCATGAAAGATGTAAAGAATCATATTAGATTGAGAAATCTCAATGTTAATTTTCGCTCAACACCCATGACCCCTCTCGTGTGAAGTTAGAATATTATAACATTACAATCCAAAGATTTTACTACGGATAATGAAACTAACGAAATGATAAAAATGGAATATTTTTTGTTTAATTATGGTTTTTTATAAATTTTTGTAGCATTAATGTGATGGTTTTATTGCTGTATTTTATTAACACCAACATATTTTTGAACTCATATTTTCTCCGGTCCAATAATTTTTTTCTTTGTATGATGTATGGAAAATGGGTTCTCTCTTCCGTCTGTATTTTGTAAATTATTACAATACTGTACTATTATAAAATATACATACATTAATTTGAGTCATGAGCTTCTGATCAAAAAATTGAATTAGATTTGTGATTCCAGGTAAAAAACTTGTAGAAAAAGGCACAGGAGCAGCTATCGTTCAAACTTGGGAGAAAATGAGTAAATCAAAACATAATGGCGTGGATCCGAAGCAAATGCTCAACGATTATGGAGTTGACTCAACGCGGTTACTCACTCTGGCGGACGTCTCACCAACCTCAAACCGTAATTGGAACTCACAAAGTAAGTTAATTGATGACATAAACTACTGACAAAATATACTACTGAATTTAGAAACATTATAAAATATTATTTATAAACTACAGAGGAAAGATGTTTGGGAAAAGTGTCTCAATTTCATACGATCTGATCTATCACTTTGTGTAACGTTGTGAAGGTGATATTGTGGTAGTTAGCTGATTCTGTACTACATTAATTAATCAAAACAATTCTAATAATTTATTATCGGTTTCAATTTTCAATATTCAAGCCAGCTCAGCATAGTGGTTTTGAGGAGCGCAACTTCTATTAATTTGCTGTTGCTTCTCTGTTCATAAATTATATTCACACTTTTTCTGACATTCAAATAGAATGGATTTCCATTCCTTGAAATCCTTGAGAGTGTGATGATGCAATCCATTAAATTAATCAATCCTTAATTAATAATAAATTATTCCAATTTGGGTCTCCAGAAGCTGGGCTACATTTACATTATATTTTGTATGCCCTATTAATTTTCTAAAGATCAATATTGTTCGTGAAAGTTTTCAAAAATGGAATTTATATTTAAGTAATTGAGTGGAAGTGAAAAATGAATGGATCAATGTTGATAGAATTTAGTATGTGAAAAGTGTGATGAGGTGATGTAAAAATCCATTAAATTGATCAATTATCAATTAAATAAATAATTTGATTTTTATGACATCATAAATGAAAGTTTTCCTCCACCTACTATCTAAAGTCCCTAGGGAGATAAAGTTAGTCGTCCCGCTAGTGGCACGTGTATTGACCACTATTTCATCAAGCTTCCGCGTATCTTCAAAGCATCATCCGTTATCTTACAGTCCTCCATTACCGATCTCTACGCCATATGTTTGAATCTATCATCTTCCAACTCACTCAAACCCAAGAATGTTGATACAGTTGTTTCAAAAACATACTGGAACGAAATTTCAAAATCTCTTTCAAGCCAAAATTGGGATAGCGTCATTGAACAGAATGATGTTGATATGGCTGCTGACCAATTTACAAACATTCTCCAGAATGTTATTGAATCCAAGACATCAGTGATAAATCTTTCTGCTAAAAAACCCAAATCAAGCCTTGGATCAGTGCGGGACTTGTTAACTCAATCCGGCATCGTGACAAACTTAGAAAAAACTAAACAGACAACCTTTCAATCAAATATTAAAGAACGAGTTCATACAATACAGGAATTTACTTCATTCTGCAATAAAGCAAGCTAAACATATATACTACAAAAACAAAATTGAAGAATCCTCTCATAATCCAAGAAAACTGTGGGCTGTTATAAATGAAATCTCGGGTCGGCCAGCCAATAAGCAACCTTTCCCAATTACTCATTTATCAAAACAGAAGAAACAACCAACTCCGAAAAAATTGAAGAAATCTGCAATAATTTCAATCAATATTTTTCGGCAGTTGGGGCAAACTTGGCTGGTTCTATCACGGCACAGGGTGCGCCAGAAATAAATGATCAAGATCATACAGTGAAAACTGTCTTCGAATTGCAGCCAGTCACAAGACAAGAAATTGTTGATGTGGTCAAGAGTCTAAAAGGACGATCTGCCCCTGGCCACGATGGTATCCCGACTAGGGTTTTCAGAGATAACTTAATATTACCTATCCATCACATAGTCAATCTTAGCATTGGGATGGGCCGTTTCCCGTGTGCTCTCAAAACAACCAAGGTAATACCGATGTATAAATTAGGGCCAAAAAACGTCTTATCAAACTATAGGCCGATCTCTTTGTTAGTAATAATGTCCAAAATTCTTGAAAAATGCGTCAAGAAACAATTATCAAAGTACTTGTATGAGAACGACTTGATCTCTGAAAACCAATATGGGTTTCAAGAATCAAGGAATACCTCTGATGCTCTTTTCGATTTGACACGTTATATTTCAAATAATATTAAGATGAAAAATAAAGTTTTAATTACATTTTTAGACTTGGCAAATGCCTTCGATTCTGTTGATAGATCTAAACTTATCACTAAACTCGAGATGAGTGGCATCAAGCACAACTCATTGCAGTGGTTCAAGAGTTACTTTGATAACCGACAGCAGTACGTTTCAATTGATGGAAAAATTAGTGAAACGGAACCTGTTGAGTTTGGAGTGGTTCAAGGTAGCACTCTTGGGCCCCTGCTCTTTCTCATCTATATAAATAATATTTCAAAATTGCAATCTAATGGAAAATTGTTTTTATTTGCTGATGATACGGTGTTGGTGTCGGCTGAGGGCACATGGGAGAGGACTTATTGCAGTGCATCACTGGACCTTGCAAGAATCAAAAACTGGTTTGATAACAATTGCCTGACCGTAAATGTCACAAAAACTAAATACATGCCAATAGTAACAAGAAACCAAAGTGATCCTGGCCAACTAATATTGAAGATGCACTCGTGTGGTAACGCAAGAAGTCAGGACTGTGACTGCCGTTCTATTGAACGAGTTGATTGCTATAAATACCTAGGTGTAATCATAGATAACAAGTTGAGTTGGGGGCAACATATCCAGTGTGTCAAATGCAGACCAAGAAAACTATTATTTGCTTTTTCTGAGATCAGCCTAGTGATGAGCATAGAGCAGTGCAGAAAGGTGTACTTTGCATATGCTCAGTCACTGATTCAGTATGGCATCCTGGCTTGGGCTCCACTGTTGTTGAACCCCTGGCCGTTACACAGATAACAATAATCAAAAAAATATTGAAAAAAAGCCACAGATACCCGACTTCCTTGCTTTTTTTAGAATTTCCGGTCTTAAATACTAGACAACTTTTTATCAAATCACTTTTAATTCACATAAAAAAATACAAATCTCAGATCATTGGCGAATCAAATTTAAATTTCCGGTACGAAACCCGTCATAGGACAAACTATAATTATGAAATTCCTCAATTGACACACGGATCAGAACTTTCAAATTCATTCTACCTAGCGCACATTTTATATAGAAACATTTCAAATGAGATCAGAGAGGCTGAGGTGGGCGGTTTGGCTGTGTACAGAAGGGTTGTCGACAGGTGGCTGTATCGCATTGGCTGGGAGGCGGCTGAAGCACTTCTCTGCTCTCGCTACATTCGCCAACAACCCTAGTGGAGCGAAAGTTTCCCTTCAAATAATACATTAGTTTTTCCATACAGAAAAAAAGCCTCTTTTTTTTGTTTTAAAACTGATAAATTTGTCTTTTCTCTTTTTTGTCACCCAGTTTGTGGCGGTCTCTGAGTCTTCCTCTCTCATCATGAATCAGTTATTTCTTTATTTTACTTGAATTTTGAAGATATTCATCTTATTTGTAATTATAAAAAATATTTTGTGATTGCAAATGTGTTGTCCATGGAACTCTCCTCCACACGCAGACGCAGTCTTTGTGGAGGAATTCCGTGTAACGTATGTATCTCTTGCTTTTTTTTGTTGTAAATTGCCTTTATGTTGTAAAGAAGGAATAAAGATTATTTGAATTTGAAAAAGTCGCATTTCACTCCCCGGAATCGAATGATAAAGTTTCAGATTCTCTCCCTAGGGAGAAAAAGTAAATGAAATTTCCCTAGGGAGAAAAAGTAAATGAAATTTCCCTAGGGAGAAAAAGTAAATGAAATTTCCCTAGGGAGTAAAGTAAACCCATAAGAATAACATGGGTGACCGTCTTCCATCAATACAGCATTTATGGAAATGTGCATTTTTATCTGATCATCTCTTTTTCTTCATGTTCTGGCTGTTCTTCTTCTTTTTTCCTTTTTTCTTTTTCTTCTTCATCTTCTTCTTTTTTCTTCTTCATCTTCTTCTTCTTTTATCCTTCTTTTTCTTCTTCATCTTCTACTTCTTTTTCTTTTTCTTCTTCTTCTTTTCCTTCTTATTGTTCTTCCTTCTTCTTCTTTTCCTTCTTATTGTTCTTCCTTCTTCTTCTTTTCCTTCTTATTGTTCTTCCTTCTTCTTCTTTCTTTTACTTTTTCTCCCTCTCCTTTTCCTTCTTCTTCTTTCTCTAGATTACTTTTTCTCCCTCTCCTTTTCCTTCTTTTTTTTTTCTTCTTCTTATTTTCCTTTTTCTTGTTCTTCTTCATCTTCTTCTTTTTATCTTTCTTTCTATTTTCCTTCTTCTTTTTCTTCTTTTCTTACTTCTTATTTTTCTTCTTCTTTTTCTCCCTTTTCTTCTTCTTATTTTTTTCTCTTTCTCTTTTTCTTTTTTTTGACTTCTTTTTCTCTTTCTTCATCATCATCTTCTTTCTTTTCTTCTTCTTCTTTGTTTTTTCTTCTTCCTCTCCTTTTCCTTCTTCTTCCTCTTTTTTTCTTCCATTTTCTCTTCTTTTTTCTCTCCTTCTTGTTTTTGTTTCTTATTTTTCTTTTTTTTCTCTTTCTTCATCATCATCTTCTACTTTTTCTTTTAACTTCTTCTTCCTCTTCTTCTTCTTCTCTACGACAGTATGGTAGATTACACTTATTAATTACATTCTTATAGCATTAATTGGTGTAGGTGGAGGAAAAAGTTGTGTGCATTACGGGCCTAAAGTACTTTTTTCCCCCCAGGGAAATTGTCGCCCACCCGATGCGAAGTGTATGCGATTTTTTCCATGGGACTACCTCAAAGATAAAGTTTACAAACCTTGCCTTCACACCTTGGAAGAATTGAAAGAGAAATCGGGACGTACTCTACTAATCGCACTGTGCCAAAATGAATTTGAAAATTTCAAAAATTGGCTATATCAGTGTATCGCTGCTGATGGCCGCCATTTAACTGATAAAATTTTAAAAAATATTAACAGTAAAAACTATATTTCACACTGAATTGAATGAGCCAAACCATTTTTTCTAAGTCGTTTGGTTCATTTTTTATAACCCTTCCAAACTCGTCAGTCGGCTCTGCCCCACTCTGTATATTGAATTACAGTAGTATAAATGTGAGTCAATCATTAAGGCTTCTCATTCGACGAGAAAGAAGTGTCAAAGTTTTTCATAAATCATAGGTCATGTTGAAATTTGCATGAGATGTATGTACAAATATTTGAAAGTTTTTGTTCTGATTACGAGTATGTTGTCAATTTACTGTAAAAATTGTTCATTGACAGCATTCCCTGGAGTACTGAAGTGGCAGCACCGTCTATGGCTCACCATTCGAGATTTCCAGGCAGCTCGTAATGAGAGAGATAAGTTGCAGAAGAGCAAGACTTTCGATGAGCAGGAATCGTTTGTCTGGGACTCGAGAAACTTCTATTTGAAAGGAGCAACTTATTGTTACTCATTCACTCATCAGTTGAGTGTAGCTATATCCAAAATGCAAGGACTCACTGGCAGCTTACGGGTTAGTATGATATCGGTTACAAATTCTGATGATTTCCAGGAGATGGAATATTGTTGACAAAAATGCCACGATGAATTGGCTTTTATGCCAGGATTTCTACTATTATATTGTATGCTTAGGGCCGGGTGCACGTACGTCCTGATAGTTTAATCGCCGTTATTTCAACGTGTCAAAGTGGAAAAACGTTCAAATGAATAAAGTATTGAAATGTGATAGTAGTAGCAAAATATTCGAATGTACTTATTCCAAATAGATATTAAAATCATTAATTATCTCATTATTTTATAAATTATTTATTTATTAAAACAATCTGGAAATTGCATGCTGATACAACTTAATTGTTGTTAGGTTGGTAGTACCACAAAAATCGAAAACTTTCAGCTGCTATTGTTTTCAGATATTGAAAATTCAATCATCAGCTGATGGTTATGTTAAAATTTGTAACGCCTCAAACTCTGGCCGATTAGTTTAGTACTGTGAAATTAGTATTCAATTCTAATCAAACAGCTGCTGACCTGTTAAATTTGAAAAACCGCCATTGAAATTTTCCATAACCTCATTTACATCATTGCCTTAATGATAATAAATCTTAGCTTGATTCTTGAGTTTAAAGGTTAGTAATATTTTTAGGCAATAAATTTAATGTAAATGATGTGTCATCAAGTTTTGTAAATGAAACTATTGAAACTCAAGTCTTTTTTATAATTTATATGTTTCTATTCTCTATCTGAATTGAGTTAGTTTGTCATTGCTACAAGATGTCGTTATCCAGGCTAATCACGGCGTTAAAAGTTAACGAAGTTACGAAAAACCGGCCCTTAGAGTGGTAATTAATGAATAGTAGATGTAAGGGCTTGCATAAATGATATATCTTCGCAAAAGTCCACCTCCTCGTGAGCGTGCTATCCCACCATTAGGTAATGTTTTCTTGAATAAAAATAAATTGAGATCCCTCCTTTGGGAGATTTGCTGTCGTTAGTAAAGACATTCAGTCGTTTCCCATCTCTGGAGGAATAGTAATTGTTTCATTACACTCTAACTGATTAACTCGATGTTATTGAGAGGTGTTCTGCACCGTCACTCGGTTGTGAAGATTGGCTTATGGTTGAGAGGATCAACGTGCTAACCACATGTTACCTCTATCCTGGTTGATGATTATTCGCTTGCTATATAGTCTGTCCGGGCGGGGAGGGTATTCTGTTGTGGGGGGTGGCTCCGGCTCGATCGGTGTTGGTTCGGGGTATGTGGGTACTGTTTGAGAATTTATGGCTTTCGGGGCAGTATTGGCCGGGCTGGAGTCGTTTTCCCATCTTGCCGGGGTGTCTTTTCTGCTTGGACGGACTGTATAGTGGAGTGAATATGAAACTGGCAACTAGCTGGTAGGCCTAGGCCCTTCTTGGGCTGTTGAGCATTGACAAACAGACAAACAAATAATTAATTGAGAAGGCTAAAAAATTCTGTAATCACAATAATTATTGAATTATCATTAAATGAGATTATCAACTTCACTTTATTTCTTAGCAACATCACAAAGAATAGACATATCACTTCATCCTATTAATGAAAATTTTTTAATATTGGTCTTTCAGCTCAAGATAGCAAATTATTTGTGCTTCAATCGTGTTTATCACCCAATTGACATTGTTTGATAGTGGCAATATTAGGAATAGTGCAGATTCCAGGAATAGATTATAGGTTTTAAAAGTATTGGTATTTATTGCTCATAAATCTGTAATAATTTGAGGATGATAGATTACTTCATTAATATTTATAAAATGTTGAGTCAATTGGCAATTTCATTATTTAAAACTCATTATTTATAACTTATTTTTTATTTATAACTGTGCAGAGTTATTGAAAGAAAGTATGATTCATAGTTTATAGTTTATTTGCTTTCAATGTAGTTTTATTTCAAGTGATTATGGTTTAACCGATGTGAAATTTTGATAATAAGAGCTGTGGATTGGATTAAAAAATGTTTGTATTTCATATAACAAATCAAAATATACAAAAAACCTTTGTTATGAACTGCAAAAAAATATTTATGTACGAGGTAGGTTGTCTAAGTAGGTATGTCGTAGGTTCCAGGATGATTAAAAATTGAATGTTTTCAATAAGAATTGAAATTGTTGAATCACTGATTGTAAACCTCAAATGAATTGATATATAGGAGTAGTCTCAAACATCACCAATTTAATATCGTCGATTAATCCAAGACGAATAGAATTGAGAATGTTTTTTTAGGAATAAAGGTTTTCAAACTTTTCAAATACAATGAATCCATCAACTAAAATTGAACTGCACTTTTTTTGCAATTGGAAGTTTAAAATAGTATACTTTTCTCTGTTCTAGAAAAGCAGCAAAGATGTGATCGCACTAAGTGGTGAATTTGAACGAGCTTTAGCTGTACAAATAGTGATGCTTGCTCCAATTGCCCCGCATTTTGCTTCTGAGCTGTGGAGTGGCTTCAGAGAGACTCCTGGTCGCATAGATAAGAATCCTGGTGAAATAAAATGGGACTGTCCATTGGTTGAACAATCTTGGCCAGAAACCGACGACCTCTATAAACTTGATCTCAACTTTCTTGTAAGTCCATAGGTATTCTTCATTTTTACTGACTGATTAGTCCAATAGCAAAAAGATCAAAATCCAACTTGAAACGGTATTTTTACTTTTTCGTACAATTATTGGAAAAATTTGATTGGTTATCATGATGGTTCAACTTGGAACGGACGACAGTACTGAGTCCTTTTTATAATGGCCTGAATAATTTTCAATTGAAGGAAACCTCATGTTAACTCTCATATTGGACTCATAGCTTTTGAAAAATGCAATTACATTGATTTGTAGATTTTAAAATTGGAAAATTCTTCAAGAGAAAAATGCTCAGGAAAGTAGTTCATGCTGTAATGATGTCTTCAAGATTAGTTACTGTACTTCAAGAATATTTTTCGTTTGACCTTCCAACTATCTATTGGCCACAGCCAAGTACAGTTATAAAATGAGGATTAGCTATGTTTTTGGGGGAAATTTTTGATAACCATAGATATACTTACAACTTATTAAGATTTTTGGGCTCAATTGCTTTGCTGTGAAGTTCGAACTTTTCTATCATGGTGATTCATCTAATCGCATCACTTCCAACATCAAATCTCTATACCCTATTCACGATCACTTGTGACGAAATAAACAATTTTTTGCGTGTGTCTGTGCGTGTAAAGATAGGTTTTCCTTTATGCGAAACGGTCCGACGGTCGGCCGCAGTTGAACAGCTGTAGCTAATCACAGCTCTTGTCTTGTCCTTAAGCTTAAACAACAGAAGATGTGATTGGCTGCAGCTGTTTGACTGCAGCCGAGCGTTGTACCGTTTAAAGGATCAGTTATTTGTGGTCGGAGGCCACATCAGGGGCCGAAATTCATCAACGACCTCGGTTGCATTACAGGAATAGAGTTTTGCCACAACAGAGTGTACAGATGGCTTGAAAAAATTCAATAGTTACACAAGAAATTGTTTTGTACAATATTAAGGAGTCCAACATGTAAGCCAGCAAACGGAGCATCTTTTACATCAGGGGTTCTCAAACTTTTTGGACCTGCGACCCCCCCTTTCAGGTCAAATATTTTGGCGACCTCCCAAGTTGCAGACTCACATATCATGCTAACACTATGTACTGTATATTATATATAATTATTTCCTCTATCATATTATTTTATCGTAGCCCACGGTTCTAAGCTATCTACTGAAAAATTCACTGTTTTTCATTGACAGTAATATTAGTGCTTATTTTGTGAAATAAAAGGTTCTGGTTACGGAGGGGGCCAAATGAGGGGACTGGGGGTCCTCCCCCCAAAAAAATAAATTCCCATACCTCGAAATTCGTTTATAGAGTGATTTTAGTAAGCTCTTAGTTGAGTATTTTTCAAATAATGTTTCCATAATTTAACCAATGATTCCCTCTTCTTCTGAGGTACCGGTGAGCACCGTCACAAACTAAGCCCTGGTAATAATTCAACGAGTACCTAGCATGAACCTGGAGATAATAGTTGATATTCACTGGAACTAGATTCAAACCATGAATGTAAGAAGTGTTCAAAAATTACCACACACTGACAATTTTGATGGTCGCGCATCCAGTGACGTTAAATAGGCCTACGAACTTGAAAACTAAATCAAGAAACCATTTGATTTTTGAAAAAGACATTGTGTTGTGTTTAAAAGATATGAATCCAAAAATAAAACATTCGGTTGAAGGTAAATGAGCACACATTTTTCATTGATTCATTTTTATCGAAGAGACTGTGAATGTAAATTAAAAGTTACCAACTTGAATATCTATTCATAATCTTATTTTGGAATAGACTGAAATACACTAATGTTAATTGAAAATAAATTAATCCAACTCAAATCAAATAAATTGATCCCAAATTGAAAAAATAATAATTTTAGATGATTATTATCAGTTGAAATTTTTCCTTCCAAGTTCGCGACCCCTCTGCACATGCTCCGCGACCCACCTTTTGAGAACCCCTGCTTTACATGTACTCACACGCAAAAAAAGAGTGTAGATGCGAGTTGATATGTCAAGTGTATTACAAGATTAATTTCCTTTATAACAATTTCTCCAGTTAATGCTTTTGAAAAGTGAATGACTGGAATCAACATACCTTTCAGAAGTAAACAAATCAAAACTTTTCCACAAAATTAAGAGATTCTTTGTTTGCTGTCGAATATCAAATAATATCATTTCTTATTATAATATTCATTTATTTTTCAGGTCAACAATGCTCACAAAGGCAATTTGAAAGTAGCTCGATGCGAGCTGGATTCTTTAAGCAAAGCCAATGTTGAATCAATGGCGCTTAACGACCCAGCTGTAACTTCTAGTATTGGTAATAGGCCGATCATTGATGTCAAGTACAAGCTATTTCCCGGCTGCGAAGCAACTATCAATTTTATCACTTTGAGATCTAATACGAAAAGTGATGTTTGTGAGGATGATGAATGTCTTTCTCAGAAAGCATGATAATGTTCTGTGAGATTCTATCATAGTATTGTATTCCCAAACATATAAAGATTACTTTGAAACCAAACAACTCTGTAAGAATTTAACCTAAACTAACCTGATCTCATTGAATTGATTCATTATTGAATTTGTTAATGCATAAAGCCATGGGCATGGATGAGTGAGCGAGGAATCCTGGGAATACTCTGCCCTTAAGGAAATATGGCAGCTATTCTAATATTCTATTCAAATATCTGCTGTCTCCAGCTTCTTAAATTCCGGTGGTTGAATTAGTGAAATAGTATAGGCCTACTGAAATTATTACTTCCAGTTGCGCAAAAATACAATACAGTACTTGGAAACAACTGCCGTATAATGTCATCTGAAGAAACTAATGCAACGCGAACCAAAGAAAGAAATGTAAATTTTAAATGTTCATTCAAATAAATGCAGGATGAAATTTAAGGATTTCAACTCAACTGGCCGGCAAACCCTTTATCGTTTTTTCAATAATCAGTTCACAAAATCATAGTCTACAAAGTTGAAAAGCGTTAATTTTATTCAAAATAGTAAAATTGATTTTTAATGTACAAAACTTACCCTTCAACCATAGGCGTAATTAAGGGGGGCACGGGGAGGCAGTTGCCCCCCCAAACATTCCCGTTGCCCCCCCAATAGTCCAGTCAAATTAAGCAGCAAAATTAAAAGTCTGAGGACCCAGCTGAAAATTTGCAGATATGATCAGAAAACAAATTTAATTGAGCACACTGCAAGTCTTTATTTCTAAAAAAACAGGATTTTCACTTTAATATCAATATACATCTTAGAAACAATAATTCTGGCAAAAAAACTCATATCCACCTCTGAGAAGTGACCAACACAGCTTCAACACAAGGAATAAGACTAATTTTGATATCCCTCAGCACCGCGACTCAATAAATTTCGGAACTCTCCAATTTTCACAGGATCACGATTCTACAATTTACTTCCTCTACATCACAAAACTATTGAGAGCAAACCATTATTTGTCTCCGAATTGAAAAAAATACCTTATTGTAAAGCCATATTATTCAGTTTCCGAATATATGGACGAACATAGCTTCCAACCCTAGATTATAATTAACAACTATATTATTGAATTTTGACAATCATAATTCATGATTTGACAATAAGATTATTATTAACCTTTGACAATTCCCCGGTCTACTGGCTGCGGCGAAAACCTAAAAAAACTGAAACTGGCACTGAATAACATACTAAAAGTCCCCAAGAGTCCCAGTATAAATTTATATATTATAATAATTATGTCAAATTTTATAAAAAATTCCAATTTTCAGATTGTAATGGTACTGTGTGTAATAATACCTCCTCGTTGAAAACAGAACATTTTTAAATTAGAGTGACTCCCAAATGGCAACATGTGGGCGCAAAAATCTGAAAATTATAATGAAATGTATAGGAAATATTCCTCTTTCAGATGGTTGGTAATTGAATTCCAAGATCTGAAAATTGGAATTTTTCATCACATTTGACATACTATATATGATTTTATATCGCCGCCATGAGCTGAGAACGATGAGCTATCACAAAATCCGAATTACTGTTCAAAAGTTAGGAATATAATATAACTTAAAATATAGGGATGCTGTTGAATCCTATGATATTTTTAGTCTCATAACATTGCTCATGACAGCCTAGGGTCTGAGGAACATAATTCCAGAAATAGCAAATAAGTTATCCCAATATTTTTAGTAAGATTTTGTATTATAATATGCAATTTTTTAGGTTTTTGAGGGTGAAAAGGTTATTTTAAATCACTGAAGTTCAAAAAATATTGAACATAGAAGTGTGAAATTGGTCTCGAATGGAAGAAAAATGAATTTCGCCAAGAGACATTTGAAATACGATAATGTACCGGTGCTCAATTTATAGTTACAAACTTTATAAGAAAGAAAAATTTCAAAATATTAATCCTATGAAGAAATTATCAATTTTTAAAATAATTTTATCTCGAAAACATTCAATGATACAAAGTTGCAATTAGTCTTATTCTTCTCAAAAATTTATTTTCTACAAAAAATTACCTATAAAATCTTCTCTTCCAGCACCATTTTCTGATCATATCTGCAAATTTTCAGCTGGGTCCTCCGACTTTTACTTTTTTTGCTTAATCTGACTGGACTACAATATGATTTCAAGATTCTCATGCTTAAGAAGAATGAAGAACTATTCTCGTACTAATAATAATAATATTCGTGTAACCTGGCTGGCTCAGGTCTGGCGTCAGAGTTTTCAGGTCGCTCCTGATCAATTTCAGGGACTCTGACATGACTTAACGACTGTTTTTAGGCAGCTGGGACCGACGGCTTAACGTGTCCATCCGAAACATGGGAAAGTGGCCTGAGAAAAATTTCTGGTCTGACCTGGGTTTGAACCCGGGACCTTTGTGTTGCAACGCCAGCGCCTAACCCACTCAGCTACGCCACCCCCTCGTACTAATTCTCAATAAATACTGCTCAATAATCACCCACTTTGGCTAGTAGAATACCTTTGACTTTGGCTAGTAGAATACCTTAAATTAATGTGAAATTATTTCCTCTTCCCAACAATATCTTCAAAATTCAATTTTGACAAATGACTATTGAGATATTGATCATTTAATGACTGTGAGTAGGCTTACTTGAAAAATATCTAAAAATCTATGGTTTCCGGATGTATCTATGTTAAACCTTTCGTGGGACACTCTGTGTATATTATCAACATTTTATGCTGAAAAATAAGGATTTCGGCATTTGATTGACCACAAAAAAGGCCTCCTAAAACAGTTTTAAAGTATACTTTCACAAAATTTTCCAGGGGGAGGCCCCCACTCCCGCTTCGCTGAGGAGGTACACCCCCAGGCCCATTACAGCCCCCAGTATTTTATTCAGTTTGGTATTAAAGTAGATTATTTCTTACATACATAACAGAATTATCAGTAAACCACTACCCCGAAGCAAATCTTGCCCCCTGCTTGCCCCCCCCCCAATGAAAATTTTTGAATTTACGCCCCTGCCATCAACTGCGTTTTCATTCGAAAATGAGTAAATAATAATTATAAAACTAGTTTGTAACAAAATCGTTTCCAATTCTTTTTTCAGTAATTATAGATTCAGAGTACCCAAAAGTTGGTAGGCTAACTGTTTGCAAACGAGGGGCGTTGAGGAATCGATATTACTCCGAGACACTGAGCTGGCCACAGCCACTTCCTTTTCATGTCTATGCCTGGCGCCACAGGTTGAACTGCCTCGTCTGGTGTCAGGCCTTTCCCAACCCTTCGATAATCACGCTTCATTTACGATAAATATTGTACTACTATCAAATTTACTAAACATTATTAAAAAATAGTCAAGAATTGGACATAGTATAATATAATAGTCACAATACAATTAATTTTTTATTGTTAAATATTTTTCTAAAAAAGAAATTTATAGCAGGGGCGTAAATTCAAAATTTTCATTGGGGGGGGGGGCAAGCAGGGGGCAAGATTTGCTTCTGGGTAGTGGTTTACTGATCACTGATAATTCTGTTATGTATGTAAGACTTAATCTACTTCAATACCAAACTGAATCAAATACTGGGGGCTCTAATGGGCCTGGGGGTGTACATTTTTCAAGTAGGCCTACTTACAGTCATTAAGTTGTCATTATCTCAAGAATCATTTGTCAAAATTAAATTTAAAAGGTATTGTTGGGAAGAGTAAATAATTTCACATTATAGTTGGCGCAACGTAAGTTGACTATTTCCCCCTCCACCCGAGAAATAGCTTTGTTGTCAGATTGTGTGAAATTGGAACTCCTTCTAATGCAAACACATTCTACTGAATGTTAAAATTGACAGCGTAGCTTCGGAAAAATCAAGCGGTGTTGTAAAACTCACTATTTTTTATAATAAACCAGCTGTTCGCAGCTCGAAAATCTAAGTCGATTAGCTTCAACAACTCCAATTCTCTTAATCTTTAACATACAATGATTCATGCATATACCGCTCTTCTTACTTTGAAACTCTTCAGAGGGCAAATTACGATCTTCCGACTATTTTTGACACTTGGAGAAAAATTTCAATTGTTTTTGAACAACTTTCTTGCTTTCACCACCCACTTACTTCGTAAACAAAAAAATTTCTAGGTCGTCGAAAATTTCATGTTTTCTGTTCGAGTGGACTCGACATTGACAAACATATTCGTGAATAGAAACTGAATTGTTGGTCGGATATAAAAAATTCAAAAACCATTAGAAAGCACGAATTCTCCTTGTCATTTTGACATAAAAACATGATTTTTACTACAACCAATGATTGTGAGAGAAGTGATATAGGTACGACAATAATAATAATAATATTCGTGTAACCTGGCTGGCTCAGGTCTGGTGTCAGAGTTTTCAGGTCGCTCCTGATCAATTTCAGGGCCTCTGACATGACTTAAGACTTAACGACTGTTTTTAGGCAGCCGGGACCGACGGCTTAACGTGTCCATCCGAAACACGGGGAAGTGGCTTGAGAAAAATTTCTGGTCTGACCTGGGTTTGAACCCGGGACCTTTGGGTTGCGACGCCAGCACTCAACCCACTCAGCTACGCCACCCCTAGGTACGACAGAAAATAATATTTTTGGGCTTTTTCAATTTTATCAAAAAAATCAAATTTCCTTTGAACCCTTTTACCCAGGAACCGTTTTAATACTACTGGCATGTCGAGGATGAAATTCTACATACAGATATGGGGTCTAATCGAGGATTTGAAGAAGTTTCAATTTCTCACAATCTGACAACGTAGCTATTTCTCGGGTGGAGAGGGAAATAGTCTGCTTAGATTGGCCGACTACAATTTAAGGTATTCTACATGCCATAGTCGATTATTGAGCAGTATTAAAAATTTTTTAGGCGGTTTAAGTTGAAAAAGAGTGATTTTAAAGTTTTTCTGAAACCTCAAATAGATTTTTCGCGATTTTTTTCCAGGGTGAGAGAAATTTTTCATAGATTAGAACCTTCCTTTTTCATTATCTCCAAATGAGTCCAAGTACAGGGGTACATCTCAAATCCCTGAGTCAGAATTTTTCATTAAAAACTAGACTAATTTTGTTGGGTATGAATAATCGTCTACAATTTGATAGCTTTGTGTCGAGCGATTACGTACATACAAAACACTTTTTCTATAGGACTGAGAACTGGTCACTGGTCCTGGTGTGACTGGAACTGGTTAGAAGTTCGTATCTGCAGTGGTCATTGATATATTTGCTAAAATATTAAAATAAGCAGTATTTTTCAAGTTCAAAGAGGTTTAACATGGTTATACCTGATGCTTCAACTTACTTTTCTGTGGGTGAAATTTGTAGATGATTCAATTTTAAATAAAACGGGTTCAGTCAATAAACAGCCTAAATCTAAAATGTCCCACAAACTCAGAAATCAGGTTTGAATGAAACAAAACTGAATGGCCAATTACATTTGAAGAATCAATGTGTCTAACTTATTAAATCTTATCTTATAAATCATTTATAGTTTTAATTGAAAAAGTGTTATAGTTTTAAAATGTTAAATTGTGAATTTTGGTTATAGTGGATATTCTATCCTGACCCATTGTATTTCGCGTATAGTTCTTTATTCTTCTCAAGCATGAGAATCTTGAAATCATATTGTAGTCCAGTCAAATTAAGCAAAAAAAGTAAAAGTCGGAGGACCCAGCTGAAAATTTGCAGATATGATCAGAAAATAGCGCTGGACGAGAAAATTTCATAGGTCTTTTTTTGTAGACAATAAAATTTTGAGAAGAATAAGACTAATTGCAACTTTTTATCATTAAATGTTTTCGAGATACAATTATTTAAAAAATTGGTAATTTTTTCATAGGATTAAGATGTTAAAATTTTTTTCACTTATAAAGTTTGTAACTATAAATTGAGCACCCGTACATTATCGTATTCTAAATCTCTCTCGGCGAAATTCATTTTTCTTTCATTTGAGACCAATTTCACACTTTTATGTTCAATATATGTTTTGAACTACAGCGATTTAAAAGAACCTCACACCCCCAAAAACCTCCAAAATTGCATATTATATCACAAAAACGTACTAAAAATATTGGGATAAGTTATTGGCTTATATTTCTGGAATTATGTTCCTGAGACCCTAGGCTGTCATGAGCAATGTTATGAGACTAAATTCAATTACTAATCATCTGAAAGAGGAAGATTTCCTCTACATTTCATTATCATTTTCGCCCACAGGTTCCCGTTTAGGAGTCACTCTAATGTGAAAATGTTCTGTTTTCAACGAGGAGGTATTATTACACACAGTAAGCTACCATTACTATCTGAAAATTGGATTTTTTTATCAAATTTGACGTATAATATATAGCCCAATCAAATTGTCATTAAATTGTGCCTCGACCAAACAAAAATCCTGTTAATTGATTTTATTGTCTTAATCGGTCCATTTGGGTGTTAGTAAGAGTAATTCATGGTTTTCCACCAAAATATCTGGAGGCATAACTTTTGGAAGCCTAAAAATCACGAAATTTTCGGACTTTTTTCAGTTTTTTCACAATATCTCAGAAACCGATTTTTCTATCGATATTTTTATTCAATACTTTCTTAAAGAGCATAAAATTCCCTACAATTTTAATCCCCTAAATATTCTTCTATCTCCGATAGGAAGCGAGTTATGGCTCGTCAAAAATTGCTATTTTTTGTCAACTTGGCGAAAAATCGCTAAATCTAGGTATTTTTCCCTTTTTTAGCCGTCTATCCTGTTATTTATCGTAATAAGGGTGTTATTAAGATGTTGATACAATCACTAATAATTCAGTGGAAAGGGAAGAGTATATTCAACGGTAGTGATTGAATTTATGAGTCTCGAGATTTAGCGCCAACCAATGAATCCGTAAAATTGTAACGTAGATTCTATGGTTGAGTAAGGGAAGTGTCGATTCCCTTCCATTTGTATTGAGGCTTTAAGTGGTTATATGTAGCTCGACAGCATATGGGTAGCATTCCTAAGCGAAAGCTCGAGCTGCGCAGCTCTAGCTGCACGTCTATGGCTTTCCAGATTATATAGTATAATAATTATAAAGGCCTAGTAAATATTATTATGTATCTGTAGTTATAAGACTAGATCTGGGACGGCTCGAGACGCGCAGCTAGAGCCCTCCAGCTTGAGCTGCGCAGCTTGAGCCGTCGCTTAGGAGTGCCACCTTAGGGTTCTTCTAGCGCTTCCTCACGTAACGTTCATCACACAACTTTTTCCAAGAATATAGACTTATTGTGTTCTAACTTTTCTATCATGTCTTTTCAAGCCTTTTCATTTAGATAAACCAGATTTGTATGCTGATGATATAGCTTTAATTTCGGATTCACCAGTAGGGTTCCAGTACATACTAATTAATGAACATGAATTATTCTGCGAATGTAGGGTGAATGTGAATCAGAAGAAATCGAAGATAATGGTTTCAATGAATAAATGTGATTCAACTTGGTGCAAGAAATGGACGTTTAAAAATGAAAGGATTGAATGTGTGAACCACTTCAAATATTTAGGTGTAGTTTTTAACACCAACTCTTCATTTCGAAGCACAGGTAGCACAGGCAGTAACGTATGAAACTGTGGAAAAATTTTAGCGGTTTCTCATCACGAATTTTTTTTCACTCTCCATAAATACGATACGCCAAGTTGATTTTTGAAACTGAACTAACACCTCTTTTCGAGTTCTGTCTTAGGCTGCATTACAATTATATTGCAGAGAGTATAAGAATGGAAGAAAATAGGTTACCAAAAAGTTATATAAAATAGAAGATTTCTGGTTTAAAGATTTAAGAAAGTTGTGTAATGATAGTGGCAAAAGCTAAGATAACGAGATAGATTTTGGTTTTACATTAGGGCACTGGCTGCTCGTGCCCACGAAACAGGTGAAGTACCCGTATCTTTTACTGTACAGCACTTCACCAGTTTCGTGGGCACACCTGTCAGGGCATTAGGGGTACCTATTCACTTGACCAGTTATGAGTCGTGGTATTCTGTTATTTGGTAAGTCACTGCAATAATTGTACATTGGAAAAAATTAGCTGATTCGGTTCAACAAATATCTCGACTCCACTGATCAAGTGAATGCTCCTACCCAAGAAAATTATTTCATAGGTACTTTAGGACAATACATAGGGATGAATTCTTGCAGAACCCTCAAGCAAGGCATTTCCATACTCTATACAAATCCCTCAAATATCACATTGGGATAAAGAAAAACGATTTAGAGATGTGGATGATGAGATGGGTGTTTGATTCAAAGGGGCGAGCTGATAGACCTGATAAGCCATGGATTGCTTATGATAAGAACTTTACGTGTTTCATGTTAAATTTGAAGGAGGTAGAGGACCTTTATCAATTTGTTATCTGATGCCCTTTTTCAAAGGAATGGAGAATTAAACCGTTAGGGGCGGCAGTGCTCTCAGAGGAGGTACGGTAACATGAATTCAATTGTATTGTTTATAAATTAATAAATAATAACCAATTTTCTTACCAATCTATACAGTATATCTACCTAATATTACAAATGGTTGTTTGAAATATCATATAAATGCTATAAATTTCTCAAACATTTCATCAACATTCCTCATTCAGTATAAAATAACTAAAAGGTATCAATTAAGTTTCTTACGTGTGTAATTTATAGTTTAAGTATATTGAATTTATATTCAAATTAATATTTAAAATTCAAATCAAGAATCCAAGCATAAATACTATGTTATCTATTTGTAATTGGATAAAGCAATCTAATCCAACCACACACCTCGTCCCTTTTCTGCTGTCCTCCTCTGCAACCCCTGAGCTCCTGACTGACCTGGCTACCATACAATAAATAACTATTACAAATTTTTCATCCATTACAAGCCTCTACGTTGTCACCTGCGATGTGTGAACATCGTGTTAACACCCTTATCAAGATGAATAATACGATAGACGGCTTGAAAAGAAGTAAAAAGGAAAAAATACCTAGATTTAGCGATTTTTCGCAGTTGACAAAAATTAGCAATTTTTGACGAGCTATAACTCGCCTCCTATCGGAGATAGAAAAACGTTCAGGGGATGAAAATAGTAGGGACTTTTATGCTCTTTAAAAAAGTATTGAATGAAAATATCGATAGAAAAATCGGTTTGTGAGATATTGTCAAAAAACTGAAAAAAGTCCGAAAATTTCGTTATTTTTAGGCTCCCAAAAGTTATGCCTCCAGATATTTTGGTGGAAAACCATGGATTACTCTTACTTACACCCAAATGGATCGATTAAGACAGTAAAATCAATTGACAGGATTTTTGTTTGGTCTGGAGTACTATTTGATTGGACTAATATGACTTTATACTGGGACTCTTGTCTTGGGGACTTTTAGTATGTTATTCAGCGCCCTTTTCTGATCATATCTGCAAATTTCCAGCTGGGTCCTCCAACTTTTAATTTTGTTGCTTAGTTTGACTGGACTATTGGGGGGGGGCAAAGGGAATGTTTGGGGGGGCAACTGCCTACCCGTGCCCCCCCCCAAATTACGCCTATGATTTATAGTATAATTGAATCTTTCCTTTTCAAACGAATGTTTTGTGCTCCTGACAACAACCTGATTGTTGACCAGACAACGTCCTTAAACGACAATATTTTGGGGATAATAACTGTTGATTTTTTTCAACAACCTGTCAAAGGATGTTCAGAAAGCCAAAAATACCCATCACAAAGATGTCTTATTGTTTTTCTTGTACCTACAGAAAATGTTTCAATAGAATTTCAGTTATGTCCTTCATTTATATCCTTGAGAAGAGCTTGACAGGTCTGTCTTTAAAATAAATGCAGCCTGGATAGATAATATATAGAACTAAGTGTCGTATTGTCAATGTCTATAGAGTAGGCTAGTGTTACAATACTGTATGATTGTAACAATAATTCATTCTCATTCTGGAAAGTCAGCTGGGATATGACAATAGGTTCTTATTATGCTTTGTTGACGTTTTGAAGAGTATCTTATTGAATGCTTCATGGCTGCAATAAGGGTGCCAACAGTTTGTGAGCTATTTCGTATTCACCTGTCCTGGTCTCATCACTATCGTTTAGGCACAGAGAAGAAATATCCAAGTATATTTGAGTTTAAACTCAATTCAAACAATTTTAAAATACCAAATTTCCATCGAAATCGTAGATCTGTTGAAATTATTGTGTATTCAATGACAGTAATCCAATGCAATTAGAATTACTGTAATGTAAAAAATTTCTTTGAATAATTTTAGCAAATGTATAATTTAGCTAGTGCAACAATAATGGTTAAGAAATGTAATTAGACAATAATTATTATTAAATAAAAAGTAATTTAAATAATAATAAAACTGTGTTAAACAATGCGTTAGAGCAAATCTCAACTACCGTATTCATATTTCTGTCTACTGTTAACAAAAACATAATTATTAACATTAACTAGAAACATAATTCACAATTGTATACATATATAGCAGTCTATATGGCAACCAGAAAAATTTATCAAGGCATCAAGCGGACCAACAATAACCGGTCCGAGTATTTCTTAAATTCCAAGAAGTTTTCAGAGAGAGTGAGAGAGGTGCCGTCGAAATAGGTGCGTCATCCATAGATAGAGGTGTCTACAACGCCGCCGCCGCTGCCATGGGCAAATCCTGTTAGTGACGTATCAACTATCAAGTGTTGCACCTTCCACGCTTCGATCTCCTTTCCTGTTCCTACTCCTCTCCTCACTCATCCTTTCTCTCTTTATCTTCTTCTCTCTCTCTCTATTCAGAGAGACATCCGTGTCCCATTTGCATAATTTTGTTTTCATCGGCCACGTTTCCAGGTAGAAGGAGGCGTCCTGCTAAATGAAAGCCCACCTATCAACGTGTTTTCAGAATGCACTATTCTCGGAATAGGAACCGACGATTCGGTAATTGACCGGAACAATCTCCTAGGGACTGGCAACACGCTAGACAATCCCCAACCCGTGGGTTTTTCGGCTTGTGCCCAATCACATCAATATAGTTAATAAAGTGATAGGTAAGCTCACTAAAGATTTTTATGAAATTTTGAAGAAAAAAGACAATACATAATATAACAAAAAAACCAGTATAACTTGGAAATTTTCGTAATAATAATGCTTGCGACTTGAAGTAATGGAAACCCAAGGTGTATAGAATATGGTGTTGTGTATCCATTCTTTTTTCCACTTTGAAATTTAAAACTCAATAAAAAACACTTATAAATGGAAATAAACTTACTTAGTAGTAGTTACTATAGTTTCGGCCTGTTGTGTGGCCATCTTCAGACTGAACAGTACACTCTGTTCAAGGTTATGTTGTGGAAGGTGGTTGGAGGAAAAGGGTGGGGATAGTGGTGTGGGGGTGTAGTTGTTATAAGGGTGGGAATTTTGAATTTTGGTGAATTTTGTCAAAAAGGGTGTGGGATGAGAAGTTCAATTGATCATTTAGGATATTGTTGGGAAACTGTTTTGTGTGATTGTAAATTTCAAATTGTTCCAATATGTTTAATTTTCTGCTTTTTTGTTGTATGTGGAGAATTTCAAGGTTGGTGTTTATGTCAGTATATGTGTGGTTGGATGTTATGAGGTGGTCAGCAAAATTTGAATGGGATGTTGGATGATTTATTGCCCTGATGTGTTCTTTGAATCTCAAATTGAAATTTCTGCCTGTCTGCCCAATATATTGTTTATTACATTCATTGCACTTTAATTTGTAAATTCCTGGTTGGTCAAATACTTGGTTGTTTTTTGGCTGTTGGTGCAAATGTTTTCTTAGTGAATTTGTTGTTTTGAAAGCAATTTTATAATGTAGTTTTTTGAAGGATGATGCTATTTTTTGTGATTTTTTGTTGTGGTAGGTGATTGTGATGAATTTCTTGTCATTATCTGTACTATTTTTGTTTCTATGTTGTTTGGATTTTATGTTGTGGTGCAGATTTTCTATTAGGGTGGGTGAGTATCCATTTTGTTGGGCTATGTATTTGATGGTATTGAACTCTTGGTTGTAGTCAGTTTGTGTCATGGGAATGTTCAGTAGTCTGTGAATCATATGGTGAAATGCTGCTAGTTTGTGTTGGGTAGGGTGGTTTGAAGAGTTGTGAATTACTGTGTCTGTTGTGGTGGGTTTCCTGTATATTTTAAATGTTCTGAATGAGTTTTCTTGTTTGGATATTGTTATGTCTAGGAAATTGATTGTGTTGTTGTTTTCCAGTTCTAAGGTGAAGTGTAAATTGGGATGTATTTTATTTAGTTTGGAATGGAACAATTGGGTTTGTCTGGTATTGCCATGGTACAGGATCAGGATATCATCAACATATCTGAACCAGCTGATGATTTTATCTGTTTTATTAAGAATGTGTTTCTGTTCAATATTATGGACAAATATTTCAGCTAAGATGCAAGAGATGGGACTTCCCATGGGGAGACCAGTTGGTTGTGAATAATATTTGTTGTTGTTGGTGAAGTAGTTTTGGGATGTGACCAAGTTTGTGAGATGCAAAATTTCTGTGATTTGTTCTGGTGGTGTGTTGTTCTGTTTTAGCATTATTTCAAGATACTTCAAGGTTTCAGGGATTGGTACATTTGTGTATAAATTTGAAATGTCTATTGAAGCTAGTGTGGTGTTTTGTGGAAAGTGGATGTTTTGTAGTTTTGTTGTGAGGTCAATGTTGTTTTTTACAGCAGTGTGGTTGTGGAAGGTAATATTGTTTCTGATAGGTGGTGTCCAGTTGTTTGGCCAATTTGTGAGCAGGTGCTGTAGTGTGGTTGATGAGTGGTCTTATTGGTGTGTTCAGTTTGTGGATTTTTGGGAGGGCATTGAGTCTGGGAGCTTGTGGGTTGATTTGTTTGAGGAATCTTTTCTGATTGTCTGTGATTATGTGTTTGGTTTGGTTAATAGGTTTGTTAGGTTAGGTAGGAGTAGTAGGATAGTAGTAGGATAGGTTTGGTAGGATAGTAGTAGGTAGTAGGATAGGTTTGTTAGGTTAAAATGGTTTGGTTAATAGTAATTCTATACACCTTGATGGAAACCTAGTAACCTACCTTTGGTCCATCAGTTATGAAGTAAATATTTACTTAATAATTATATAATTCTCTTCTGTGTGGCCAGTGGTACTCGTTATTCACAATTTGGAAATAAATACACAATTTTTTTGTCTTCAGTTTCTCGGGGGGGGGGCAATTGCCATCTGTGCCCCCCCCCCATGGACTGTCCCAAAGAATGCATTTTCTGAGCGGGTGAGCACTTATACCTACCTACTCGCTAATGAGTTACTACTACTTTATTCAGTGAGGAGAACAGCCGCCATCTTGACAAAATTCAATATTTCACACGTTAGAATTTAGAACTCAATATCGATATATAATGAAATTTTCAGTAGCTAGCACTGCTATTGCTACACACTATTTTAGTATTTTTACACGCTATAACTACTGTTATAGCCAAGCTATTTTTGCTAGGCACTCACTACTCACACAGGATTATTGACAATGAAAAAATTAGGCTATAGCCTACACAAACACAGAGTATGGTTCCACTTCATTACAATTATTAACGATATTTTATGAAATTACTGTTGTGATAATACCAAAGCAATCATGAATCAGTACCTAGTTATAATATTATGATTTATGATTACGGTATATTAAAGTTGCTGAATAAAAATAATTATTATTATCATTCGCCGTATTGACAATAAATTTTATAGGTTTAGATAATATTGAATTCAGCTTTTTTCAAAATGTGATGTAAATTATGACAACCAAAGACTCTTTAGTAAACTAAAATTTCTTAGTAAACTCTTCTGTAATTTTTGTAATTCATTTTTTTTTCATTTGGCCTCAATAATAATATTGTAATTATTACAGTGTAAGGCAAAATATATATTAA
Source organism: Sogatella furcifera (assembly GCA_017141385.1). Classification (NCBI taxonomy): domain Eukaryota; kingdom Metazoa; phylum Arthropoda; class Insecta; order Hemiptera; family Delphacidae; genus Sogatella; species Sogatella furcifera. The sequence goes on from CM029546.1 coordinate 29,826,536, forward strand.
TATGTATTAGGCCATATTTGTCATAGCATGGCACGGATTAACTTATATCCAAAATTATAATAGGCTACAAATAAGTTACTATAGTTAGTTACTGAAATATTTCAAATTTCGAAATCTTTTATTTTCAATCTCATCAGAGAGTTTTCAAAAATGGAAAGCTTTCCAGTCCTTCATATTAATAAATTACCTGACTCAGCTTCTAATATTCTATTACTTTTTTTTACTCTTTCATATTAGCGATGGTTTGAAAATCCCGCGTAACGAACGGCTACTCCCATTTGTCCAATACTGTACTAGTTGGCTGTTGCGCATGTCACAGAATTCTGTGTTTGCGTGTGTAGTTTCAAAGGAGTTCAACAGCAACACTGAAGTCAGTTCGTGGAAGAGAGTGGCGTCACTTTCGGCCAATGAGAGCGCTGGAAAATGACGTCGATTCTAAAAATAGCTCTATGAGTCACATGATAAAAGCATGTAGTGGTGGAACAACCACGATATTCGGCATTCGTCAACTGTACGCTGTTGAGTGAACGTCGCTCATGTTATTGATCGTTGTACTCGTGTGATTTTAGTCTTTAGTCTGTGCGTATTTTAGTCTGTTTTGAACTTTTATTTAGTTTGTCTTCAGTAATCCTCCTATCTCTCATGGTTCGAAACTCAGGTGCTTCAAAGATGGAGCCGACCTTCTACGAGGAGACGTCCTTCAATCAGAACGTAAACCAGTTGAAGAGAAATATGACTTTGGATTTGAATTCGGCCCGCAACGACGCCAAACGTGCCCGCTTCTGCGGCGCTCCTGTATTATCCTCCCCGGATTTGCATAAACTCAAGCTCGGTTCTCCTGATCTGGAGCGGTTAATCATCTCATCGGGCAACCTGGCTACACCAACTCCATCTCAAATTCTCTTCCCGAGGAACCCCAGCGAAGAACAGGAAAGCTATGTCCGTGGTTTTGTGAATGCGCTAAATGAGCTGCACCACAGCGACTCCAGCCAAGGCGCCATCCAACATGTTGAATTGCCTCGCTGCTCCAGCAGCAGTAATTCATCAGCTGGATCCTATGGCTCCCTGGATCCCACCGACTTCTCGTCAGAGCTCAATGGTGTTGTCATCAAAGATGAGCCGCAAACTGTTCCGAACATCGGGTCGCCTCCTATGTCACCAATCAACATGGAATGCCAAGAACGCATCAAACTCGAAAGGAAACGTCAAAGGAATAGGGTAGCGGCCTCCAAGTGCAGGAAACGCAAACTGGAGAGGATTGCCAAATTGGAAGACAAGGTTCGACTGTTGAAAGGAGAAAACAACGAGCTCAGTGTTGTGGTTAACAAGTTAAAGGATCAAGTGTGCAATTTGAAACAACAAGTGATGGAACATGTGCAAAGTGGTTGTGCAATAATGCCCAATGATCAGTCTTTCTAACAGGTTAGTCTATACTGATTAAAGCAATATTATTACAATTTAATGTTATTCTTCCAGCCTGTGCCAGATTTGCCTACTCAAATAGTTACTAACAGGCATTTCTTCCTCTGTGCAAGGCTTTTAAGTGGCTTATAGCAGTCGCTGTGTTCAAAGACATTTTTCTACTACTAACTAGAGTAGAAATCTATCAGTATTTGCAGTTATGCAAACAAAATGACCTAGGCTGTGTGATTATTAGATTCAGCTGATGGGTCCATGTGATCCTTCCAGGATTTCAGAATCAATCCCTCTTTGAAAATCACAGAGATTCATCAGATATAGGTTTTTGTTTTAGGTTAAAATATCTTTTCTAGTCATGAATCCTGCTTACAATTATGTGAAGTCTAGTGAGCTCGATTATAATTCAACCAAATTTGTGAAGATATCACCTAAGCTATCGCTAACCCATCATATTTTTTTTATTTAAAGATTAATGAGTTGGCTATATCAGGTTCATTAGGGTTTACCTCAGTAAATTAGCTTCATATCGTACATTTTAATTAATCCAGCAATAAATGACGTTACCTATGATCACTTTATGCAGCTAATCAAAGGTATGTATCTGTTACCAAAATATTTACTCCAAAAGTGTTCTTTCAAACTAGTTTTAGACTACGTCAATAAGAGGTTATGTTTACTCGACACTCGAGTTATTTGGATTGCTTACGGGATTCTTCATTCTAATACTTTGAAAACAAAAGTTAATGATTGAGCAATATGGAATTATAGGCTACTGTAGACTCAATCTGTTCTAGTAAATAACTGATAATTAAAATTTGATAATAACTGATAATTTTCATAAGTCATGGTAGAATGGTTTTGTTTATATGAATTTCAACATTCGTTGCAATGATTAGGTTAGGATTTTGCAAAGAACAAGTAGGTAGGTAGTATTCTTGTAGTTACGTTTTTCTGAGTAAACACAACTTTATAATGCATAATTATCAATTTAACTCATTATGTGGAGAATAATCATTTTCGAATTGCAGTATAATGTGAAACTCTGTTCTGCTCTGTTCTCTGATCTTTGAATCATTGTAAGTTAGGTACTGTACTGGAGTTTTATTATTTTATTAAAGTAGTTAGGCCTATATAGGTATCGTATTAAAGCGTTATTAAAAATTGATACCGTAATATACTTGAACAAAATGAGTCTAATTAATAATAAAAAAGTGCCAATTCAGTTGTGAAAGCATTCTTGACAGAATGCTAATGAGTGATAATAAAATAATAACTTATATAATTAACTTATTATAACTTGACTTAATAATTAGGTAATGATGTATAAAAGCTTGTGTCCCTGTGTTGTTCAAAACATTAAACATTCTATTTCAAACTGTTCCCCAATAAAATTTAAAGGATTAACTTTAATATTTCGGCAATCATTTATAAATTAGTTAATCAGTCTTATAACTCATAAAGTTCTTCTTTTTTGTTAACCCAATAACTTATCTGTTTCTTTGGACAGAATATAGTTCAATGATTTCATTTTTGTATAAGTTATTGAATAAACGTAAAATAAAAAAAATCATTTGGAAGACACGTAGAGTAAAGTTACCTTTGTAGGTTAGTAACTTACTAGTTCAGGAAAAGTACTTGTGCTATAAGTTGAATGCAACATTCAAAAAAGTGAATCTTGCTCAAATAAAATGTGATGTAGCCTAAATTTAAATTTTTTAGTTAATCATTTCATATAATAAATGAAATATCTAATATCACAACATTAATACGAAAATGAAAAAGCTCCAGACCAATTTAAATACTAGCCTATATCCAACAGTGCTGGTGATGATTTTCTTGTTAATTTTCTACAATTCCCTATTGCTTAGCCTTTTTTCTTCAGATACAGTAGTCAGTACAGTAGTTGAATCATGAAAATGCGTTATTCGATAAGAAATATTTTCAAATCTATTATTCGACTCAATATTGCTTTTATTTCAGTTGTTCAGTTTATAGTAATTTTAGAAACAGAACCCATCAAGTAAGTTGATTGAACATGTTTAGAATTAGAAAGATGCTGGTTGATCGAAATTGAGCTAAGTAGTATTTTAGAAAGTCATTAGTCTGTTAAAATTTTACTCTACAGCTTGAGACATGTTATTCTTGGGCTGAATTGATTGTATTTTTTCTCAATAAGTTACTATAAGCTAACACATTCCTCTAGCCAACTCTAAATTATCTACATATTTATATGGTATTTTATTTGAGTCAATGTCATTATTTAGAAAAAAATCAAAGAAAATCGCCATATGAGAAATTCTAATAACTTACATTTATCAATCAAATAAGGTTATTTTAAGAAATAGCCAATTTTTGTAGTTTTTGAGCTCTATAAGAAAAATTATTGTTTATGTTGTAGTCTATAATATAAAATTATTATTATCAGATTCAGATGCTATTTATATACGGTATATACGGTATTTTTGATCGATTTGTGAGAGATTGCACCCCTCATTTTTAATTTTTATATTGAAATTTTTTACATTTGTATAAATATAATTAATCTACAATGCAGAATATTCTATATTGCATAGCGTCATTGTTATTAGTGGTGTGCCTTCTGACTTCAATTGAACTATTTATAATCATCTACAGGTTGTTTAAAAAAAATCTAATAGAGTTTATATTTATGATAAAGAGTTTTATTGAACATCTCCAGTTTATATTTTTCTATTTTAAATATCTATAATAATAATATTTGTCATATTTTTCCTTAGTGAGTTGAGTCAATTATGTGATTGTAGACGTGGGAAAAATAATTGAATTTAATGTATAATCTTAGAAAAACAATATTTTATATATGAATAAATGAATTTTAAATATTTAAAATTGGTTTTATCGCTTAGTTTTTCAACCCTTTTATGTAGAAGGTATGAATTTCTGATTAAGCTATGAGTTTAATGGAATTTGAATTCAGGTTAATCAAATATTTTATCAATTTTTAAATTGACTGTTTGTGATTTTTTTTTAATGAAAGCTCACCTATATTTCTCTATAATTTACTGTTCTGGTCTTACTTTCAACTCATTATTATATTAATTAATTATAGTCATTAATTATATTATTCCATTAAATCTTATATCTTATCGTTAATTTTCTAGTGTACTTATACTGTTGAACAAATAATTTATTTCAATATAAGCTATCTAAGCAAATTGACTAGCCATGATATTAGCAATGATGAATTTCATTACTCTACAACCAACCAATAGTATTTGATGGAACTTGGTGAAAATTTTAAAATAACATTGACTATCAAATGTCAAGAATGTTTATTCAGAATTATATTTGATTGATACTTTCGCAGCGCAGTGAAAATAAATTAGATCTTATGCATTGGAAAATAATGAATCAAGTACTAGAAATTGTGTAGTAACAAATTATCATGAGTCATGGAAATTATTGCTTATATTATATTGCTTGTATTTCAGCACATTTAATTCATCAGTACTGTTCTTGGTACTAAAGACATGCCTTATCGCCAAACTGTATCAAAGATTGAAAGAAATTATATTCTGAAACAGTAATGAATCTGAATGAAATGCCTGCAATGGAAGAGTTGTAGTGTAACTATAGAAAACTACTGAAAAATAGGTCCGGTTTCATGAAAATTTGTTAGTCTTGTAAAACACTTGAAATCCGTACATAGACTCAAGTTGAAGTTCTGAATTTAATTGGGTTTTCCTGTGTTACAGACCTCGAATTTCAATGAAACTGGTCCCAAATAGTTGAATTTTTATTTTGATAACTTATATTATTATGATTTTATATTTTCTGCAGTCGAAACCAAGAATAATAGACTTCAACATAGTATTCACAGATACTTCAGCGCTCCCTATTCTTGATCATGAACAACCCCTTATCTGGCACATCTGATGCAACTTTCGAATTTCAAAGTTGTTATGTCAAGAATTTGGATTGAAAATGCTGTAGATCTTATGTTGAACTCTATACAGTATTCTTATTAATTATTCAAGGAGAATATGATAGGGTTTTAGCATCGATACGGTATGTTCGTAGCATTTCCAATGGCAAGAACTTTATTTCATTTGAGTAGGCCTACCGTATCTGTAAACTTATTCTTTTTTATCAATGATATTTCCCCTGTGAAATTTTTTTAAATTGAGATGGAAAGTCTAAAATAATCATTTAGAGCATCTACTCATCAAAAAATTCAATAACTTTGTGAAATATGAAAAGTACTGGAGATTTTACATGAAATTCAAGATTAACATCACAATGAAGATGATGTAGTTTGAATGATGAATTATGAAATAGAAATCAGTTATGTATAACTTACTGCACTTGTCAGATTCTAAAAAGAAGTTGAAATTAGGTAGCAATATTTCAAAAACTCACCCATCCTACCAAATTTAAAGCCTTGAATATTATAATGTAGTTTCAGTGATGGAAATTTAATAATCAAGAATCCTTCTAGACAGATTTTCAAAATTTATTGCAGCTTAATCTGTACTGTACCCGAACAGTCCAAATTTACTATGTAATATAATTCCATCCATAGCTCATTCTCTTCCTCATTTGTTAAAGAGCTATTTCTAAAACGACAAGAATAGAACTAGGAAAGACGATAAATTTCGCTCAAAATGAGTGGCAATAAGCCAAAATCTATGTGAATCTACAATTTTTTATTGCTTAGCTATAATTTACATCAAATAAACGAATTGATCACTTCAACGTTCTACTATAGCCTATAGTAAAGCATAACTCTACACGTGTATGGTGCGAACAGGTAGTAAAGCATATTACTCAAATTATTGAAAATAAAACTTGATATCGGTAAACTGCTGACTAATAATGATGCAGTAAGTATATAATAACGCAGATAATACAGTTTCCAATAGGGCGATCACATTAAGCTCTTATTATCCCTTAATGTTCAAGTTGATTAAATAGAATTTAAGTCAATTATTTAATAGAATAAGTTAAATTAATTACTGTACTTGCGTTTGATTTATAATTGAATAATTTCGTGATAAGTTATTCAACCCCGATTAATTCCCTCCACCTTAATATAAATGACATTCTCATACAATACCCCACAATAACACCTCTTCTGATTAGGCCTACAATGAAGAGGGTAAGGGAACGCGAAATTAAATTTTTAGTTTTAAAATTAAAGGTTAGAAATTAAATTGAAAAAAGTTTTTTTGGCGGAATTATAAAATACTATGAAGCTGTATAGTCTCACTGGTACGGTCTCACTGGGAAAGGTTGAGAATTACTGCAGTAGGTATTGATTATTACAGTACTTAACATAAAGCTCTTGAATATTTACGTATTATTTATAATTGAATACTTTTGTAATTTGGAATGAATAGAGGTTGAAGAAGATGAAATTCTAAAGAAGAAATTGAATTGCCATGATTTTGTGTGATTCATCCTGATCTGAGAAATTGCGATTGAAATGTGGTGCGACAAAGGGATTAAAATTTCAGTTATTTGAAAGTTATATTCATTCACAATACTAGTTATGATTCAATACCCGCTCATTTCCCTTTAAAAACTCTGTAAGAGTTTAAACCAATTAAAAATAAAGGTTTTTAGTATATTTTTCAAAACCCGTTCAAGTAACAAGCTTCTAATTTTTTTTAATTTAGCAACTAATTATTTTACATAAGTTGGTAAATAATCATTTTGTAGGGTTACCATATTGCTTAAGTCAAAAAACCGGACACCTTGTGCCTGGGGGGGGGGGATACTACATACCTCCTGGTATAAAATGAAAAAGTTGAATAATTAGGGGTCAAAAAGGTTCAATTGGGAATGTAGGCTCCAAAACTATCTTTTTGTACTCAAGAGGCTAAAATTTTGTACTTACATAAACCATTACTTGATTTAATCTGTTTTTTTTTTGGTGCATTTCTTTCGAAAAAATGCACAATTGGTCTTGCCCTGACAATCGAAAATTTATGATGTTATATATTTTTTACACGTTTCCGAGCCCCTAGAACACGAATTTGATGTCCGTTCAAATTCATATATCTATATACATATATATATATATATTTATATATGTACAGATTCTTGTAAACACGATAACTCCCGAAGGGCTGGTCGGAGAGCGACCCAATTTTGCACAAAAATCATTAGTGTTAATATCTCGGTCAAGTTCGTTAACCAGCCAAATTGGTCCAAGGGTAGGGGGTGAACTTAGGAGTTGAAAGTTTAGAAAAATCACTACACATCGACCAATACGGTACCTTGATCGTTTTGAAAATTGGTGTGTATAATACCCTTATTATGCCCTACAATTTAAGCTATCAACGAAAAAATCCAATAAAAAATGGCAGAGAAAATGGCAAATAATATGCCAAAAATGCTGCTCTCATGGGTTTTTCGAAAACGGCACTTTTGAATTCATACCCTCAATATAGTCCAGTCAAATTAAGCAAAAAAAGTGAAAGTCGGAGGACCCTGCTGAAAATTTGCAGATATGATCAGAAAAGGGCGCTGAATAACATACTAAAAGTCCCCAAGGGTCCCCTGTGAGCTTCGGCCGCCATCTTGAAAAAACCGTAAAATTTACCTACTAATGAATTCTTTTTTCGTGAATTGTGGCCAAACCAAAGCGTCGGACGAGAAAATTTTATAGGACCTTTTTCGTAGACAATAGAATTTGGAAAAGAATAAAACCAATTGCAACTCTGTATCATCAACCGTTTTTAGATACATTTTTTAAAAATTTGACAATTTTTTCATAGGATTGAGAATTTGAAATTTTTCTTACTTAAAAAGTTTGTAACTATAAATTGAGCACCCGTACATTCGTATTTCAAAATCCCTCTCGGCGGAATTCATTTCTCTTTCATTTGATACCAATTCCACACTCCTCTGTTTGATACTTTTTGTGCTACATCGATTTTAGAAAATCCTTACACCCCCTAAACCCCAAAAATTGCATATTTTAAAACAAAAAACTTACTAAAAAAAATGGGTTTCGCTTATACTTCTTGAATACTGTTCCTGAGACCCTAGGCTGTCATTAGCAATGTTCGTCCGACCAAAAGTATCGTAGGATTCTGGGGGGGTGGGTCAAAAGCATCCCCTATATTTTAAATTATATATATTTATTCATAACTTTTGAACGGTACGTCGGATTTTATCGTGTAATAGCTCATCGTTTTCAGCTTATTGTGGCGGTAAAAATTCATATATTATATGTCAAATTTGATGAGAATTTCAAATTTTACGTTATAATGGTACTGTGTGTAATAATACCTCCTCGTTGACAACACACCTTTTTTTGCATTCAAGTGACTCCCAATCGGGGACCTGTGGGCGCAAAAATCTGAAACTTATAATGAATTGTAGAGGAAATCTTCCTCTTTCAGATGGTTTCTACTTCTAAATATCACAATACCTCATCTAGGCCTCTCTAGATAATAGAATTTCATCGATGTAGCCTACAAGGTGTTCAAGGAGGAATGTGCCAAACGTCTCAGCCTGATTACTTACACCAAGTAGGTACCTATAGTGAAAGAGTTTTATTGGACATAATAACTTACCACTAGAAATAGCAATCGCGGATTGTACATAGTCTAAAAATTTCAGGGGCCTCAACTAGGTACCAAAATGATAAAGTTACCATATGTCCTCGTTACCACATGTCCGGTTTTATATCATATTTAGAAGTAGAAATTTAATTGACTACGTTATGTAGGAGGTATTTTCACTTGCACCTGAGTTGAAGAAATTTATCCAATCGTAAATTATTCCCACGGTTCACTGCTGAATTGATACTTGAAACCTTGATAAAATTCTTATAATTGACCTGCTAAATTGCCTAGTCGTTGCTTTTTGTTGGTGCTTCTGTTTCGAACTAAACAATTTGGGAGAATAAATTGAACGAATTCAGTTAAATTCATTTTTCTTAAGATGACCCATCTTCAATATTAATGCAGGCTACTTGAAGTATTTAATTATTCATTTCATCTATGTACAAATATTATACATATATTATTATTGAATATATACATATATCAAATTAATAATTTGATTAGGGTTTCATTTATTTAAAAAAACTAATAGGCCACTGTATAATTCAGTACAGTAAATCATGTAAACCTAAGGCTAATATACTCTTCGAAAGTTCTTTGAATGCCAGTGCTGTGCTAAAATATTTTATTCATAATGATATTACCAACAGTATTTGGGAATCTATTTTAGGAACTTTGTAAGTAATGGTACGGTAATGAATAGAATGATAATTCCTGGGATGTTCTCTGATTTTCAATCTAGATATGATTACCATTATTATTATTACCTATATAAATATGGAAATTTTATTTTTATGGCTGCTGAATACTTATAGGTCTATGAATTTCATAATAGGCTAAATTTAGTAGTATAAATTTAATGTAACAGTAAAAATCCATGTAGTCTACATTATTGATATGTGTAAATGTGCTCCACAATATTAGCTTAAAATGATAGAAAATGTAATATAAATGAAAAAAACAGGACATATATTCTCAGAAATAATAGTTCCATAGCTTCGGTACAACTAGAACAAAATAATAAATGATATATCAATCATCGCGCCATTCAAGATTCAATTGCTAATAAACACAGCTGTTATGGTGATAATATTATGATTATGTCAATGTTGAGTGAGACTTCACATTCACAATGACACCAAAAAGTAAGTCGGTTTCGCCTGCTCCTTTGTGCGCTCGTCGTCAATTACAGTTGTCATTTAGCTATACCTAGATTATGGTTTTGAAATGAAGTCGAAAGAGACAATACATCAGCTGTTGGTAGGTTTCACGTTACACCACGTACAAGAGACATACGAACCTTTTCTTATACGAACGATTTCTTATGGATTTTTTGTTTTAGGATTTATTTTAAGTTTTTTTGTTGACATCAGAATGACATCGCGGTCCGCACAAAACTGGCCGGCGGTCCGGATCCGGACCGCGGTCTGCCATTTGGTGACAACTGCCTTAGATGAAAAGTTGTTAGAATAGTCTTTGAAACTGGAACAGCAGCAATCGTTCACTAATTCAATGGATGCAGAAGTGAGAGGTTGAAATTATTTTACTGTATTCCCAAATGAAAATGAAGATGTTAACATTAACTACATAATGCTTTCAACTACGGCATTAAATTAATTCATATTGAAATTTTATTAAAATTCAACGCAGGAAACTCCGCTTGGATTACTCACATCCTCACTCGATAATGATTTTCCAACAATCAACTAGTTATCTTTCCTAGAATATCTTTCCCCGACAGTAGGCTATCAATACACATTTCCTATCAGTTATAAACGCAAATGAACTATTCAAATTCCTTTATAATTACTTCCGTAAATTTAAACAAATTGCAACTTGAAGAGAGGATAAATGTTCTCTGTTTTAAACGAGAATGATTTTGTCATTCTTGCAATGTGAATTTTCGAGTTTTTTCCAAGTATATGGAAATTTAGGTAAGTGAAAACAAAGGTTGTCAGATACACAAAGTTTATTTAAAATACCATTTTTTTATTATTATTTCGTATAGCTCATTTTGTGGGGAGTTCCGAAGAAGTTCCACAGCCGACATAACCGCAATAATTTCCATGTTGGGAAATTATTATGGTAGTTAATATTGAACAAAGTTATTTGAATTTTGGTGAATTTCTTCAAATTTCATAGAACCAAACACAAAAATAACACTCGAAGCGCTAATCCACGATCGGAAATTATTTAATTTTGAAAAAATTTAGAGCACAAAATTTTCACAACACAATTTTTCCACAACACAATTTTTTCCATGGAAACCAATTTAGATACCATACTTAAGTTTCAAAGCTCAGGGCATCATCATCAGTGGAAAATCATCACTTACCTAAATTATTCATAAGTTCCACATCATCTCTGATAAAAGTGTAAATTTTTTATGGAAATTTCCGTCATGATAGCAAAGGATATCAAAATCAGCCAGTTTTTTTTCAATTGTTCAAATGCAAGTTTTATTTTCCAACTTTTCGAAGTGTAGCCTACTGTAGTTGCAGCACAAAGCACAAAAGACTGTGACATTTATCAAGTAACCAGGAAATACCGTCTATCAAATAATAAGCAAAACAAACAAGCGATAGCCCTATTAGGTCTATATCACAGCATAAATTTACAGTGACCTCGTGATCTAATACTCAGTTCGACTATTATTGAATAATAATTGAAGATGCATTCTCTCTCAATCCACCTCCTTCTACATCTCTCACTCTCATTCTCTCTCTCTCTCTCTCTCTCTGTCACTCTCTCTTTCCCTCGCATTTTGATGGCTGCTGATGTCATTTTTTGATAAATCTAGCTCGACATGGAATTAATTTCCAACATTATTCTAGCTTACTACTATGCTATTAGGGATTCTGCGTCATTTTCTGTAGAGCAGAGACACGGTTGAAGGTTGAAGTCGTAATTTTGTATTGTGGAGTTGCAAAATAATAGATCGAAATAGCCAACAGAAAATAATCTATTGAAAATGTAAGGCAAACAGTGTACAAATACAAACTATTTTAATAAACCAATTTTTTTACAATTGACTGGTTACAACGATTGGCAGATTTATCAAACAAATATAAAGATCCCTTTGAGTAGTTGTGAAATTGATATTGTGGTAAATCTTGTGGTACTTGTCTTTTCATTTATTTAAATATAAAGATCTTACTTCAGGTAGGTACCTTAATAAATAATAATTCACGAGCATCTTTAGCAGAATATGAAGCCAAGTACGGTAACTTATATTTGATCATTCAGAAGCAGGTAGGCTACTTCCAAATGAAATCTGATAAATATTGTAGAATTCCCATTCTCATTAATATAACTATAATATTTTGTGAACGCTTTCATTGACGTCTCTCGGCATAATTTGATTTCCACCAATCAGCAGTACAATGAAATTACAATGGTATTCGGACAAAATCCTAAAACACTCAACGTAGGTACTTGGAGAGTTTATATTCATTGTTATGACGATACTATATCATCTTCATTTGATTGCTACAGTAGGCTATCATAACTAATATAACTGCAAAAAAGCAAACTAAATGCGGAAGAGATCAATCATAAAGATGCTTTTATATTGAGTTGGAAGTACTGTATATATCTTTAAAATATTTATCTACGGGCGTATTGAAAAATTCCTATTTCAGTTTTACAATTGAAATCGAAATGACTACCATTTCAAAACTGAATCTCAGAACCGTGTCGTAATGAACGTTTTCGCCACACTGGTATGAAATGGACTGTTTTACATGCTTTATACGGAGGCCGAAAACGCTCGTTTTCAGGCGAGGTCGCCAGCAACTCGCCGGGAAAATGCGTTTTTCGGCCCTAGGGCGGTAAAATAACCTTGAATGTCAGCTGACTGAAGGTTGTTGTCGATTTAAGGGTTAGTCGATCAATAGGTAGCATTCCGGTTTGATTGCATTAAATGTCAGCTGTTTTAGGAGTCAATGTCGACTTATTGGTATTTCGAAGTAAAGGTAGTCTCTCATCTGTTATTTTGATTGTCAAGATCCCTTGTCAAGAGAACTGAACGTTGAAAGTTTTCAAATTAATCAGTAGTTGAATAATAAAGGAAAACTGCTTCAATAACTAATACTAAGATTAAAAATGTTTGTATTGATTAACTGTTGAATAATGATGAACGTGAAATCCATGTTTGAACTAAATTATTGTTGTCAGACTCTGTGTTACTTCGTCTAGCAGGTAAGCCAGCGCCATCTAGCGGCTGATAATGCAACTAGACAAAGCTTCTCTGTTCGAGACAGATATGTGATCGACATATTGTGATTGTGATCGACAGGTATTGTTAGCCAATATCTGTCGAAAATCAACAACTTTGAATTGATATTGTACAATTTAGGATGATCATACAAAAATTATCTTGGGCTTAAACGTTTCTGAACTAATAAAATCGAATAAACTGATAGTTATAAAGTAATATTCAGTCACTAAATCAATAAACTTTTGATGCGAAGTTCCAATAGCAAGCAGATGGCACCTACTTTAAATTCAGCATAGGGGAAGATAGCATAATAAGGCTACTGGTCTAGCTGTTCTTGGAACTGATTAACTGATAATTTATTTTGTTTTGTTTTCATTGATGTTGTGTGCCGAAAAATAAAGTTCGACACCACGGGTCGAAAATGTAATATTCCGTCTCTCAATCTTTTCTAGTCCTCGGCCTACGGCCTCGGACTTGAAAACCGATTTCGAGCCGGAAAACGCACATTTTCGGCCCTAGGTACGAAATATACTATTGTCAATACAGGAGGAACTTTACGATACAGTCCAAATTCCACTTTATGATATATTCCTTGTTTTGTTTTGAAATCAGGTGATAAAAAGTAAACAGTGTTCAACTAACCTGAAAATCAAAACTGCAACTGGGATTGAGTAGCCTACCAGTATTTTTTCGTCAATATTTCAATTTATGTATTTGAATATTTAACTAATTTGAATAGTCCAAAGTTTAAATAGTTAAATATACTTATAACTGTTAGAGAATATGTTAATAACTTTCACTTTTACAACAACACTCACAATTTTGTTGCTTGTCAAATGCGTTTTGTGGTTCTGACTGATATGTTATTTTTAACATATTTAACAACTAATAAGTTGATTATCATAACAGTTTAAGTAGGATGAAGACAAAAGAAGTTAAATAAACGACGGTATGTTGATTTTTATAATAGCGTACACTTACAGATAGCTTGATACTGGTGGTCTATAGCTTGATACTGGTCTGATACTGATAACTACACTGGTGGTCGTAGATAAAATAGTGTATGCAACGGTTGTATTAGGCCTTTATAGCATTCTTGAGATATTTAGAGCACTCGCTTCGCTCGTGGCTCTAACTTACATCTCACCTCATGCTATAAAGGCTCCCATTATACAACCGTTGCATAAACTGCTATTTTACTTTAATTTAGCAGTTTCAACACTTTGCTTACCTACTGCGATTCTGCTTGATGGTAATGATTAGTGAGCCTTCATGACAAATAGAGTTCTCACTCTGGATAAAGTTCCACATAAAAATTCAAAATTCATGTTTTCACATGAAATTGAAAGAAACTGATCTCTTCGCTCTTGTCAATATCGGGTCTCAGTCTCATGGAAAAGATCATGAGCACTTGAGTTGAAGGCCCACCTCAACACGGTATAATGGCCAATAGATTCATGGCACAGATGTAAGCCAAGGCTACTACTAACTGCTATAGTTGTCGATGGTTGGCTGTTGGTTGCATCACAGCCTGCTCTGCTCCTGTATTGAAAGCTGTACGTGAAAGATTGCATGACACAGCTTGGCAATGGCACTACACTACTCTAGCTGCAACTCCCAACTCCCTCCAAGGTTACGGAACATCTTATAAATCTTAAGCGGGCCATTATTCCGCCTTTATTGCTTTTGGAAATAATATATAAACATTAGGAGGTGTAGACTTCTTGAGGCGTGCAAAAAGGTCGCTAGCTACTTGACCTTTGCTGGTGCCAGGAGTTAGCGTCACCACAGAGAAGAAAAGAGAAGAGAAGAAGTTCCTTCTCTGTGGCGTCACTGACAATAACAGAAAATTAAAAAATATATATTATGGCTAGCCTGGCTTGTCATCACAATCACAGACGAAGGACTTTTGTAATCTTCAACTTCCCTGATGCAACAGGATTCTATAGAGATTATTTATTCTCTTAAATTTATATCATTCGTTCCAACAAATTCGCAGTAGAAATTGAAAGGAATTATTATAATATCATTTTATTATATAAATATTGTTATATATGATCAAAAATGAATTCCAAATCTATCAGTTTGTTTTCATTTATTGATTACAGTTGTATAAAATGGAATCACCCGTAGACTGTCAACTTTCATCAACATTAAAATCTTAATGACCTTGGATCTTGGATCGTACCGTACTGGCTAGACTTCCGCGCTATCAATACAACATGCTAAATAGAGAGAGCCTACCTTTATTGTATGATAGGTGACAAATTTTTCATTAAAAATGAAAATTGTATGAACTTATTAATTCTTTTCATTTTTTGAGAAATATCATTTTCATATCTCATAGTTTTTGTTTTACAGTACTTGACTCGTATTCGAATCAGTAAGACAATAAAATTATTGTTAAATTATTAAAATTATTGAGAAATTCAATTTTGGAATTGGTTTAATTTTTATAAAGTCTTCCAGTATAAAATATTCTTGAATAGGAAACACTGAACTGTGGGATCGTGTCTTTTTTAATCTAAATACCGTGCCGTAGCCTAATGAAAATTCAACTACCGTATTGGAAACTATCACAAAGAGCCGTCGACAACCGATAAAAGTATTTTTTCAACTGGTTGAAATAGTTTCTGAGTTCTTTGTTGGAAAAAATATGATTGTAACCAACTTGAAAACCTTGAATTGAAAACTCGTGTTTTGTTATTCACGTTTAAAAACTGAGATAAGCTAACGATGGAATACTTGTTAGTAGCCTAATAATGTCGTAAGTAAACGCAGAACTAGAGTGAAAATTTCTTTTGTTTCAAATTAAACATAACATTCCATTGTGTTTACTCGTCAAGATAACATTATTTGGCATACGGTACGATACTTGATTCTTTTCAAGTTTCTACTTCATGAGAATTCAATCTCTCTATATCAAGGATTAGTCTCTTGTTTTCTTTTCAAAATCTAAAACTTTTCCAATGTTTTAGAATAGGTTTATACTATTTATAGCCTATTTAAAAAAGTTTTGGGGTAATGCCTGTTTTTTTCTCAATATTGCATTTTTGATCGAATGAATGAACGTGTATTTAGTTTTGAAAATAACTAGACATTACTCTAATAAAGTTTATTATAGAGATAGCGTTGTGAGCAATAGACTCAATGTTATTCTTTCTCCATGCTTTTATTTATTGCAGTAATTTATATTTACATTGTTCTACCACAATAAATAATCCAAATGTTTTTTCAATTCAGGTTTTATACTATCATTCAAAAATATTCTTTTCCCTTCGGCAAGACATTCAGATTTAATAGAACAGGATTTTTGAGGCCACTTCCACTTCTAACACACAAGTTGCAGACTAATTTATTATTATATCTAAACTGTCTCTGCTCGACCGACAAGCAGCCCATTTCCAATAGTGATGTATAGAGCTCAAAAAATAAATACTCTATCACTTTAAAAAGTATTTTACTGGTTTAATTTATTTATAAACCAAAATAGCATCGATTTCAACTAACTGTTTTGAATTGAGCTTTTATCACGATAGCCTATAGTGCTTTGTAGTTGCTTGGGTTGTAAAATGGGTTGCTTTATAGTGCGATTTAGTGCTTTGCAGTTGAAACGTGGAGAACAAAGTAGGCCAACAGTTAATAACACAAAGAAAAAGGCTAATCGGAATTATGACAATGACATACAATCCAACATAATAATTTTATTTTGTCTAGTGTCTTGAGTATTGTACTTCTTGAATATGACAGTATTTGAAATATTCTAATGATTCAGATTTCAAGAAACACATTTCATTAAAATCTATAAGCCTATTACTCATTTTGGAACATTCAGAATGAATAATGTTCAAATGGGCGGGGGGAATTGTACAGTTGAAGAATATCCTCTACAGTTGAAGTAAAATGCATCTCGAAAGCAAATTAAGATATTATATTTTAAATTATGTATTGAATTTGAATAGTTTAATAATTAGCAAAAATCATGTCTGATCGATATTTCCCAAGCCCAAATTTAGAAATAATGAGAGGTACATTATAACAATAAGTTTGTAAGAAGAGAATAGTTATTTTTTCTGAAACTGAATAATATTCACGATAGGAGATTCTGTAGGCTACATGATATAAGACATGTACATTTTTTGGAATCTATATCTATAAAAGCGAAATGGCACTGATTCATTCATTCATTCATCACCAGAACTAAAAATCCACTGAACCGAATGCGATCAAATTCGACAGGCATGTTCAGTTGAACGTTTAGACGCGCGCTAAGAACGAATTTTTGAAACTTTTCAAGTATACGCCAAATATTTGAGTTTTTCTATAGTTTTTCGGTATTTTCCAATTTTTTTCGAGAACCAATCGGTAGAAAATGTTGAAATTTTGTGCAGAGGTTCGTCTAAGGTCTAGAAATGTTGAGTTGAAATATTTTCAAATCCGTTCAAGATTACGCCAGTAGGCGAATCAGTTATTCAAAATTGTAGATGTTTTGCGGTTTGCATATCTTCCGCCTTGATACGATCAATCCTTACTGTAAATGGTTCAGCTTCAGCAAGATTATAGATGAACTAATTTGGAAGATATTGAATCAAGTTTCAAACTATATGTTCGATCCCAGAGTTACGCTCAATATTAGCGTTTTACTATTTTTAGGATTTTTCGAATACCAATTAGCAATTGGCATAAAATATTGAAATTTGGTAAACAGGTCCAGATTAGGTCTAGGAATGTTGTGCTCAAATAATTTCGAAACCCTTCCGAGGTTACACCAATAATAAGGTTTTCCAATGTTTGGAATCTGGACTTTTGTTTATTTCACGGAAACTACTGAACTGAATACGTTCCAATCATATACCCAAGTTAAGCTGAGGTAATAGAACAACTATTGCAGGTTACCTAACTCTGTTAAGTGATAATATGATGATCAACGCAAATCCTTTCGAACGGAAATTGCAGGCGAGCGAAGAGAGCCTGTTTCTCTCAGCTGACTCTGACAGAGGATTTGCAGGCGAGCGAAGCGAGCCTGTTTGAATCACTGACAGTGCTGATACTGACGGGGGTCCAGGGGGCTACTTGACAATATTTTAAATATCATTTTCCTAAACTGAGCACAAGAAAACATTATACGATATTAGGGTACTTGGAGCAAAACTTCCATATGTTTTCTCATCTATGGTTTCATATCAATTTCAATACGGTATCGCCCATGAGTGAATCATGAGTTCATGACTAATAATGCTTCTATCCTTCGAAGCTAACCATAAAAACGCTTCCTATTAATATAATGTTGAACTCTATAGTTTAATAGCAATACAACTTCCATGTATTCCATATTCACCATACGTTTGAACTGTATAACTTATATTATCATTAATATTTTATATTACACATTACAATCGTCCTTTCATAAAGTATTATCAATTTTTTCATTTGTTAGTTTGACTAAGCCTAGTTCTTGCTAATCTTATTGTAGAATTAACACTCAGTTGAGCTTGTGCATTCAGTGTGTTTCTCTTCTTGAGTTCCAGCGACTCATGAATCTTTCAACCATCCATAAACAGCAGATTATTATCCTATCTCATCATTGCTCAGATTCCACAGTGACCTTGGGATAGAATCGAATAACTTCATTGTTATTCCTGTGCTTGAAACCCTCTTTGTCATGATAATAAATTTCAAATTTCACTATTGTGATTTGAAAACTGTGTAATACAAATTCATAATAATTATTATAGAATCATGGAATATTGAACATTGCATTCTTGAATTGAATTGTTGCAAAATAAATTTCAATGTTCCGTAACCCAATAAGGAAGGGGAAATGGGAAATGAGAAGAGAAAGTTTTAGAAACTTTTAAAATATTTATTGACTTATCGATTGAGAAAGATTTCGTTCATCATCCGTCTCATAAAACTTTTTTTTAAGAACAAGAACGTTCAGCTGCTGACTGCTGAAGATATATCTGTTAAATTCACCATAGCTATAATAACAAATTACAATAAGAATCAAGCGAAGTAACGAACCGACTAGACAAGTAATTCACAACCAGCTGTGGTCTTCTATTCCTTTTTCAACTCAACTCGTAACAATTAGGCTACTTCTCTGATAAAGAACGCTTCTCTCAACACTTAGCCCATTAGAATTTTATCATCTGTGGCCACAATCATCAGTCCCCTATCCCAAAGTTGAGAACCAGCGATGCATTATTGGGGTATCAAGAAATTTGAATAACAATTAATGGATCTAAAGTGTTTGAAAGGTGAAACTCTGATTAAAAAAATATGTATAGCCCACTTGAAAGTTTTCCATTTGATCACAATAAAATTTCATAAATTTATTGCGGATATTAATTTACTTGCCCTATACTCTCTTGTAGTGTCCAATGTAAATCATTTTTTGGCATTTAATAAATTTTAATAGTCTACAATTAGGAGTGCATGTAACTTATAAGACAAGATATAACAATAACAGATAAAAAGCAATCCGATCAATTTTAATATTAGACCACTGTAAAATCAAATAGCAGAATTTATCATCATTTAAAATGAAGCTTCATTATAGCCCAGGCAAATTAGATCAAAAAGATCGCCCAACTCCTAAAAAGTAATGTATGGCTGGAAATGATATTTATCCATTTGGACATGTTATATAAGATTACTATGAGTTTGTGCCGGTTTCTGATGAAGCCAGCTCTATACATGCGCTATTTGGGAAATACCGAACATCTAGTCGCCGAATCACGACTAGTGTGGAGCGGAGTGTTCGCTATTTGGGAAATAGCGAACACGAATGTTTGTGTGTTATATTTTATTTCAGAATGTTTTATGTAATGTCTAGAAGTCTAATTTGCTTGGGCTATAAGACAGATAACATGGTAGATTGATCAGACTAAAAAAATTATCACGAACTCATGTATATTGATCAGAAGATAATTTTGATGAGAGCCCACTTATCATTTTGAACAAAGAAAAACACTCTTTGCTGTTCGACTGTTTATTGCTGAAAGTAGGATACCGGAAGTGTTGTTTATTTGATAGGGTGAGCGAGCTGTGTTTGTAGTACGTCTGTACGTGGCATGTTGGTCGTTGGAGTTGGAGTACTAATGAACCGTCCACGCAATGATGGTAACCTAGGTACACCTCCAGCAATGCAATGGCGACCCCAACCTCTTCATTTGGGACAAGGTCAGCATCGTTTATCACTTACCCCCTCTCACCCTCCTCTACCACGCCCTTCACCTGGACAGTTTGCAGGCTTCCTTTCACTTCGGTCAGAGCTGTGCAGTATGCACCCTCCTATAATAATATTCGTAGAGGAGACTACTTTCACCAATTTCACTTCTATTCTCTACTTCAACTGCAAAATGCACCCATCGATCAATCAAGTTTTATAAGCTATAGAATAATAGAAATAATAATAATAAGAGAGCAAATAGGGTTTTATTACTATGTATAATAAGTTACAGTGCAGTATAAAGTGACGAACATGAAGGACTCTGTAACTATGATATAGGCCTACTCGAAGTACAACACAATATCGAGACTGTAGCCTACAGTCTCGATAGTCTGTAGCTATATTTATGTGACAGAACGATAATATGATATAACACCATCGATTTTATCCTGGATCGATCATGGTCTTGTCTCTTGAGACTCCTACAGAGAATACACCCTCTCACCCTATGTCCAAGAGGGCGGGTCTGTACTTTCGAACTCGACCCCAAATTTTTATAGATTTTTCCGAACCCTTGGTTTGCTTCTTTCTCCCCGAACTTGAACTTGCACTGCGGTATGACGCTGATCGATATTGCACTGAGAAGACTATAGAAAATCTTTTTCAATACTTCTCAATTTTTTTCAAGTTTTTTTCACTTTGTAAAAGGTACATAGGTAATTATGAATTATATTTTTTATTTAAGAAAATAATTTAAAGAAATTTCACTATTTAAAAATTTAGAGCTGAAAAAAATGTTCTGTTGTATTATAGAGTAGTGTAATTTTCTTAATTCAAATTCTTCTGTTGACGAACTACTCTGAATATTTTTTGTAAGTACCGTAGTTGTGTTTTATTTATAAAAAACCTAATGAGCAACTTATTAATAATGAATAGTTTATAAAAGCTTAGGCCTATTTGTTAGCTAGAAATAAAATGTAAGAGAACTACTCCAATGAAGATTTTCCGTCACTATCTATAACTATAAAAGCGAAATGGCACTGACTGACTGACTGATTCATTCATTCATCACCAGAACTAAAAATCCACTGAACCGAATGCGTTCAAATATGGCAGGCATGTCCAGTTGGACGTTTAGACGCGCGCTAAGAACGGATTTTAGGAAATTGATATTTGGTAGGTAGGTTCAGATAAGGTCTAGAAATGTTGTGTTAGGATATTTTTGAATTCTGTTTAAGATTACGCCAGTAATAAGGTTTTTCAAAATTGTAGATATATTGCGGTTTGCATATCTTCCGCCTTGATACGACCAATCCTTACTGTAAATTCAATGGTTCAGCAAGATTATAGATAAACTAATTTGGAAGATATTGAATCAAGTTTCAAACTATGTCCGATATAGTTCCCAAGGTTACGCTCAATATTAGCGTTTTACTATTTTTCTGAATTTTCAGAGTTTTTCTTGGATTTTTCGAGAATAAATTGGTAGAAAATATCGAAATTTGGTGAACAGGTCCAGATTAGGTCTAGAAATGCTGTGTTCAATAAGTTTTGAATCCCTTTAGACGGAATTTGCCGGCGAGCGAAGCGAGCCTGTTTGACTCACTGACACTGCTGATATTGTCGGGGGTCCAGGGGTAGAGCCCCCTGGCTAGGCGGAGAAGGCGAGCGAAGCGAGCCTGCCGGCTAGTAGGAAAATATCCTCTACTGTCTTAGAATTTAGCTGATTCAATACGAGAATTCAATCCATTATCAATTTTTCCATCTTGCAATACAGCCCTAGACTCAAATCAGTAATCATCATACACTGTTCACATTCACGGCGGCCCATTTCCATTTAAACTAATGGTAATCAGTAATCATCATACACTGTTCACATTCACGGCGGCCCATTTCCATTTAAACTATTTGTCGCTGATATTCATGACGTTACGATTACCCGTGCTGTATAATGAAGAATCCTTTCAGACGCCTACAGACCAACCCAAACACCCACACTTCTCCTGTGTAGTGCATTGCAGTTTTCCATTTTTTCATTAACAGGAGGCCAATGAACTCAGCCTTATAGAATTATACAGTACTTCAATTAATCTTTACCCTTCCAAGTTAAGGTGAAAGATACCAACTAGTTAACTACTGTATCAGAGAACTACTCCAATGAAGATTTTCCGTCACTATAGGAAAATAAATTCTCCACTGTCTGACTCTACCTACCAAGAAAGAACTCATCTATCTTCTTATTAAAATATATTAAAAATAGTAGATTACATATTCTTCGATATAAAATAACACAATTAGAAAAAAACTTACGACTTGAAGCCTACCGGTTTTGCAAACAACATAAAAAATATGTTTTCTATAATCTATTGAGAGAGTAGGTTCCAAAGTTATTCACGTTTGTACCTAGAGAATGACAATTCTCCAGTATATTTCTAATTTTCTATATTCTATCAATAGATTTAATAACATATTGATACTAATGAATAGAACATCATACATTGACCTAACAAACATCATTTACAACATTTTCTCAAGCATCATTTTGAGAGATTGGAGAATATTTTTGCATCTGGTATTCTGGTTCCAAATATTTTGAATTAACGGTAACCTATCCTTAATCTGTATGCAATGGCGAAGTTTAGTAGCAACTTTCTCTCACAAAAAATGAAGATCATGAAGTTAGGAGTCACAAGCTGATGATGTATTGTTCTACAAGAATTCATAAATTGCTGACTTGCTGAAAACAAACATATAAAAGTGTGTATATCTATGTAGTGGATAATATAATATAGCCAACTGGAAAGGAAGTTCTAGCCGCCGTGAAGTTATGCCAAGAATGCAGAAGCCCGCTTCTTCCACTTCCGATTCACACCTGCTCGTCAAGACTACTTTCAGTCAATTCTTTGTTATTTTTGCCAGGTAGCTAATGTCAAAGCAATGCCGCTTTCAATAAATTGATCCTGTATCATTACAGAATATATTTTTGTTATTGAATTTGTGCTATAGGCTACAAGTTTAGTGAAAATATTGTCTCCATTGCCATTGTTACCTTGAATAGAAGTTTCATCAAACAGAAACCGTTTCTCCAACTTGATATTCTCTTTATAAAAATATTATATATTCACTGAATCAACCAATGAAGAAAATTCTAGCAAAGTATCATTTGCTAATGGAATGTATTTTTATCATGAACATAAATATTACCTATATAGATGATTATAATAATATTAATTTTCAGAAATTTTGGTCCAGATTTTTTCAATTGAGTTTTCATTGAGTTTGATTACGGGTATTTCAACATTTCAGGCAAATCTCAGTCATAATGATCTACAAACCAGTTATAATAAATGAAAAAAGGTAGAAATCAAAATCCAATGACGAGGGACAGACATTCTCTTGCCCCTCGCGTGACTGATTCAAATGCAATATCAGTGGAGCCGGAGGGGTCTCCTATTGTCTGGTAGAGCACAGAAGACATTCTGGCAAGATGGGTAAATGATTTCAGCTCGGTCAATATTGGTTCAAAAAATAAAAATTTGATCTTAAATTGTAAAGAAGAATGTTTTCGACAATTTGGGACCAAATTTATAATTTTTGAACTAATATTGACCGAGCTGGAGTCATTTTCATAGCTTGCCAGAATGTCTTCTTTGCTCGACTAGACTATACCTAATTCTACCGTGAGCACCACACTGACGCCTCCGTAAACGCTCCTCGATGGATGACGGCTGGGCAGTATGTCTGTCTGCTAGAGTTCTTCCACCATCCACCTCAACACCCCTCCCCCCCCCTTCTCATGAAAGTGTGCCCACCCTCATCCATATTGATCAACCACACAGCCCTCACCCTCGCATTAATAAAATTCTCAATTAAATAGGGGGAGGGTAAAAATAAAAAAGGGATGTACTTGTAAGTTGTATACAGCTGTCCTGCAGCGATCAGAGACTTTCAATCCAGTATTTTTTCTAGAATAATTATTCTGACATTCAACTGGAAACAAATTTTAAACATCAAGGTGTATGCTGTATCTCATACAATGAAACATTTTCTATGTTTCCTCCCCGTTTTCCACGGCTTACAATTCATAGTTAAAGTTACCGGTTTTAATTTTCTTCTAATCTATTACTTTTTATTTGGTATAGTTCAATGTAGAAATATATGTATAAATTCCTGCAGGATCCGCCTACTCATAGTGATAAGGAATCGTAAGTAGCCTACGTAAGCTAGTTAGTAAGTGAGTAGGCTATATGAATGCCTCAACTTGTGCACTAATTTCAACTATAGTCAACTAACAAGACTTTAATCGCCAAAATAGTTGAAACTATTTCCAACTAACAATAAGGCCTAAATCGCTACAACATAGCAACTAATGAAAATTATTTAAACGTTAGCTTTATATAATGAAAATTAATATGTATCAAACGAAAATGCAGAAAGAAAAATCGATACAGATACAGCCATAGTACTGTGGTGTATATCCATTATCGTCATTATATGCCATTCTAATTGTTGAAAAATCATCATCATCAACAATGACAAATAAGGAACAATGAACCAGGGAAAGTGGTGAAACTGAAAATATGAGTGACACTATAATTATGTAATATCTGACTTGTATTTAATAATTACTGGATTTTAATATCGAATAAAAACATTTGTTTCGCACTTAATTCAATACAACGCTAATGAGCACGGTGGGTTCCAACTTCCAATATAGCTACTATAACTAACTACCGTATTTATAGAAGATAATCGTACTGTATGAATGTTACATTTCCGGTACAATTGCCATTTCTATTATTTGTTCTGCCAAGTATTCAATAATAAGACACTTATGAGGAGCTGCTTCCACATTCTTCATTATAAAGCCATTTGTGCATTTATGATTTTTGGGATGTTCCCCTAATGAAGCAGGGTATGCTAAATTTGAGTAGCCATTAGGCCTATATTGGTTTTTTTCTGATTACTGTGGACAGGAATTTTTGTGCTATTTGTTTCACGTCATCAGAAAATGACTTGTTATTCCAAAACTATGTTTTCACAATGAAAATGGAAATTTCAACTCATATATACCATGAAATCATTCTCTATATAAGTTTACCTCAACTACATTCAACTCATCATATAGGCCTACTTCAAGAGTTCTAAACTATTTTTTAACTTGATAGAACAAGTAATCTGGTTTTGTAGTTGTTGAAAGTTTCAACTCACGATTATCAATCGAGCATTAAGATTGAGATGTGAGATTTAATCTGAATCAGACAAAATTGAGATGTCATAATTTGACAAGTGCTGAGTGTGATTTTGTAGGGTGTGTTGGAACACTTTTCGAATACATTGAGAGGAATCAAGTTACTGACAGAATAGCTCAAAATTTCCCAAAAAACAACCTCGATCGATTTCCGAATGATGTGTCACAATTCCATAAACAGTATATTTACTTTACCCAATTAATATTATATATTATCATAATATATGAGGGCACTGGCGGCTCGTGCCCTCTTTTACTGTACAACACTTCATTTGATTCGTGGGCACGAGCCGCTAGTTATATTATCTAGATAACCTTGAATCGAGTTGAGATGCGTATAGCCTTTAGTCTAAATATTATTTCAGGAGAGCTTATAATTAGTTGGGAATACCAGATTCCAGGCATCAAAACGGATGCACATTCAAAGAGTGTAAGGCCTACTGCTTTTCTTCTAGCCTTATGAAAGAGAAAAATATCAACTTTTGCTTGCCAATAGATATTGCAATATATTATTTACAGAGTTATTGCATTTCCAATTTTTAATTTTCTTGAGGGGAGGGGAGTTTCTTTCCAATATCTTCCTTCTCCTCTTTCTAAGCATTTCATACATTAAAATACTATATCTCCTGTAGCTACTGTACCCGTACCATAGCTGCGTGACCGTCTCTGAATTCTTTTGTTACTAAAAACATTTATGTCGCAAACGGAAAATGTTCTAAAACATGGATTATGAAACCATATTAATTTTATTAGTACCGGTAATAGAATGTTGCATGAATTCACAGATTTTTATACTTGAAGAATAATGAAGAAGATAATTTAGAAAAATTGAGAGGATATCTTCTGTCTGAGTAAGAACGGCATGAATTAACATGTACGTACACGCTTCTCTCCAAAACAAGTTATTATTCTCAACATTAGCATTTACATATTGCAGCATATAGGCAATTATTATTTCTCAATGCCCATCAATAATTCCATATTGTATGGTAAATTTGTTTAACTTGAAACCGTACAAAAATCAGTCGAGTGCGAGGCTGCACGGCACTCCCAATGGAGTTATAATAATAATTGACGCTTGAAATGGCACTTTAAATGATGATGCAAACTACATATAATGCGTATTTACTATTTTTATACCTATACTGCAACAACAAAGACACACCTCAATCTCAATGCTGTTTTGAGGTGAAGTAGGCTAATTTGCTTAATAATTCCAATAGTTTCACATTGGCCTCTAGCTATTTTAAATTCCGCATACCGTATACAGTTCTAATGTTATAAAATGAGAAATGAGAGAAAGAAAAATGCGCACACAACTGACTATGATTTTTTTAATTGGAATTTTCCGAACGAATTTTAATGTGTAGAATGTATATGGTCATATGGATATCCTTTTTAGAATAGAAATTCAACGTGAATAAAATATGTCTAAGCTTCACCGTTTCATCTTTCAAGTAAAGTAGACAAAATGCATAGTCATATTTATTGGGGTATTGAATCTCAATTTTTGATGTATTTATATAAGTTTAATCAATCAGATACAGTTTTTGTATATTTTATAAGTATTATGTAATATATTTTTATTTATTTATACAATTAATGTATTTCGTAATCTACACTAATGAAATAAAAATCCATTCTTCAACATTATCAATCTCTCTGCTACCACTCCTTGAAGATAGGTCAAACTTCTACAACAAACTCTAATTTCTATTATTCCTATATCCAGTTATCAGTCACTGTAATCATATACGTTATTGTTATTAACTATAATTTTTATCAATTTTATTTTAGGTTCAATTTCTTCCCAGCCTCTTTATCCAGTACAGCGCTGGACCAATGCATAACTTGACAAGTTTTCCTATATTATATCATGTACCAATAAATCCCTTGAACGTGATTTCAATAAAAATGAAAACGTAATCTTTCGGAAACATGAATCACTAGGCCTATTTGAAGTGAAGTAGGCTAATTTCTTTATTCATATTCGTATTCATAATCTACAAACATTAATCACTCAATCGCGGTTGTAAATTGTAATAAAATGATATTCCTATTATTCGTTATCATTTCAATTTGAGCCAAATCATAATTTTCGCAACCATAAGTATGGTATACTTATTAAATTGTTAAACAATTTAATTAAAATTTATTTATTGGCTTGATTACAGTTTTTCTTTTTCAACAATACATATAGGCCTATATCCTAATATATACTCTAAGAAGGAAGATATCTATCTAATAATGCAAATTTTAATGGAAATAAATAATGTATAGGCTATCCCATGTCGGAGTAGGCTATATATAGGTCATCTTCTGGAATCACAATTCAATTCCGCATCTTTAGGTGGTTCTATCTGCCGATTTGGCTGGACGATCTGCCTCGAAAAGGAGATGGTGTTTGAGGCAGAGCCAAGATTTACAGAGCTTTTAATTAATTAAATGGTCCTAAGAAAGATACACCGGGCAAAATCTCGGGTCACTTAGTGGGGTAAGAGGGCAGAGCAGCTGCTGATGACTCATTGGAAACACGTGGTATTTTGAGTAGGAAAGAGTTCACTAGCGGGTACGCAAGCGTTGTATGTTGTAGGTAATTATATTCCATCTCACTCCTCACTGCTACACCCCTCCTGTGCTCTTTACACCTTTTCCAAGCTTCTCTAACAACATCACATTCACTTCTCTTTTCAGATGTATTAATTAGTATTCTAATTCTATAAAATGAAGAGAATACGTATATACAGTAGTAATAGGATTCGGTAATCTACCATAAATTTACCGTAAATAAATTGTATATGAAATTATTATTCCATATTCCTAAAAATATGTTAGATGAAGGTACTTGTAGCCTCTATATGATTGAGTGGAGGATTTAATATTCACACGGTCGAACTTCTCCCTATAAAAATTCGAGATGAGTAAGAACTTTTCTGGCAATAATCAATCAAGTGGTTTGAATGTCCCTAGCAAACACAATAAAGAGAAATAAAACTATATACAGTATTGTAGGTTGAAGGTAATTATATTCCATCTCAATTTGTTCTTGATGGATCTTCAGGTGATATTTTCAAGGTAAATTAGACCTAATTGTGTAGAAAAATGGAGAAATGGAAAAATAGAAAAATGGAATGCCAAAAGACACATCATATCAGATGCCATGGGTGGTCCTAAAAAATCTGTGTACATAATGTTTGAGTCCTTTTTTATTGGAAAAAGAGTAATACAAGACCACAGTATAGATAGATAGACGAGATCGAAATGAAAAACTAAACTTAGAAGTTTTAATTTTTGGACATTGGTGCTTTCTATTTCTATTATTCTTCACTTGTTCTCTGATTTGTTGTACGATATATAATCGAGCTAAAAGCCAAGTGAGAAAAATACTTGAATTAATTTATTGTTATTTATGTATGCGTGCAGCTGGCTGAGAGGGGGGCCGATAAGCTCAGTCCCCCAATGAGCGCTGGTGACTCACACTTTTGGCGCAAATCTTGGCCAAACCTTTCTAGATATCAATACTTGTTCTTGGAATCAAGCTCTGCTCCTATCTTTGTTTTATTCTCTTGCCCTCTTTTTTGTTTCTGCAGCCAACCTGTCTCCCAAATCCCATTAATTCGCTCTAGTACCACAACAGCTGCCAATGGCCTAAATGACCTGCGGAATAAATGGATCGAAACAATGCTGAAAGAATGATGAACGTGATCAGTGAGCTAATAGCCTACTATCTCGAATGAAATTTTGCAGCAAACTTCACTCAATCTGATTGCATGTCAATTTATACAAGAGTTTGAATACGGTAATTGAATCTGCTCTGATTGCTGGTCTTTCAAAATTTGACCACTTGTCCTATGCTACAGCTACCTATCTAAGTTTTTTAGCTGCACGTTCACACAAGCAACTGGTTACGATAAGCGATATTTTGAATAAGATTATTGTTTAAAATAAGTTTGAATATATTTTATAATAAGTAGTATTGGCAATGATAAGCGTTAAGCGAATTTTTTCTTGTTTATTTTTCAAACATTTTTTTTAAGGGGCCAATGAGGGTACCGCGGTACCCCTGGTGACCACCGTGCGCACGCCTATGGCTACAGCTAGGTAGCCTATGGAGGATTAATTGTGTGTGTGTAGCAAAATACAATGAATGGATCCTCAAATGAAATTCGAGATTAAACTTCTTCCAAGGACACACATACATGACACTTAAAATTTACATCCAATATCCCAAATTCATTATGATCCATTAGAAAATTTAAATGTTATTTTAATTCATCTGACTTTCATGTATTTGTTTGATAAAAATACATGATTCTTATTGTCTTTATCTCTTTATCAATGGAAACATTTTTCAACCAAATTGAAGTTTTATTTATTTATTATTATTATTATTATTTATTATTTGTTGAATGAAATCATCAATAATAAAGTAGACTGTTATTATATTATTCGAGTACGGTAATCAAGTAAAATTTGTGAAATGAAATAATTTTATTCAATCATACTATATCATCCATCATTTGGTGATCATGGTTATTGGTGATCATTTTTATTTTGAGTTTTTTATTGATAATTTTTATCATAAGGTGATTGATGAGGTGAAAAACATCCATGCCTACTGGGACTTGAACCCAGACCAGGCAGTGCTAGTGAACTGAAGGTTGTGACGTCCCACCCCACGGCACCAACCTGGCCGACAATTTATTTTAATTGGTTAGGTAATATTTTTCTAATCAAATAGTGTAGTTTTGAAATGGGATTTATAAGCGGAAACTATATTTAAATCAATTGATGCGGTACTTGAAAGAGTTCTAGTACCTATAGGTATGTTGTAAGTTATAGATAATATGTGAGACCTCTGTGCAAAATAATACTGTATACTGTATACTAACAGTGTATAGGCTACTTCACAGTTTTGTTCAGTGCAGTGTGTTGTTGTGAATGCTGGTCAATCCCACTCTCGGCAAACTCACCTATATTGTGGATTGTGGGGGCTTGGCGAGCGGCCAGCTAAACAACACAGGTTCTGCGAAACAGCCTGTGCTTTTGCCAAATAATGACGCGCGTATCACAACTTCAATTTATGTATTTATTTTTCATTCCAAACATATAAAATACTACTCTGGTCTCTGGCAATGGAAACTGGAGACACTCACTTCCAACTTTATGCCAGTTGCAACTGATTATGAAATTCGAGGAGATGCGATTCATTTCTTCTGAAAGATGCTGGCACAGATATACAAGTTTTTATAATGTATAATGTGATTGCTCTGATTTCAATACCTACATGAATATTTTGTAACAAGCTATAATCATCGTTCATCCCCTCCATTAATCTTTTTCCCAACTATGAGAACAATATTGTATGATAGTATGTATTTATACATACTATACCTATACACGTTCTAACGTAGTTTATATTTTTATAGTATGATGTCAATTATTATAGTATACTGTCATAACTATTAACTATTGCATCTCAATTTCTTGAAAGTTTCTTTTACTGAGCAAAGTTTTTTCATGGTAACTCACTAGACAAATTTTTGACAGGCCTACTGGATGTCTGAATCCAACAGAATTATTTTTTGGTACACTTGATAGAAAGTAGCCAGTTTCGATCTACTTGACAGGCTTTGAAAGCATTCATTTTCCACTCTAGTGCGGAATAAACGGCTGATATTTGGGCCTTATAGCCGTAATAGCCGTACAAGATAGAAAAAATCAGCTATCAACAAAATTTTCCGTCGACTTGGCAGCGCATTCCATGCAAATTGGTCGACTGAACAGGTAAGTCTACTATTTCGAATATTTTCCAAATGATTGCACCAGACGATTTAGCAGATGATTTTCTTCAAACAAAAATTTTTGTTCCGTATAATTTCACATTTAAGTCTCAACCTTTTGTTTTGATTGAGAATTGATGTTAGCGACTGATAATCTTTGTTGAAATTAGAATCCTGAATTTATTTTAAAATAAATAAAACGGAAATTACCAATATGGAATTCAGCAAGTTGAATATGTATGTCGTATTTATAAAACGTTATCATCTTATTCTAATAAGCCTTTCTTTAAAGTGTACCAAAAACACAAATACACAACACGTTTTGAAAACGTTCGCGACGTCGCGAATACTCACCTTTCGTAAAGCTCCGTATTCTTGATGGCGCAAAACGACGTTTTCAAAACTAGTGGTGTAATATACTAATGATGGTTTCATCTTTATATGTTGAATAATCAATTTAAAGAATGTTCGATTCTGCCATTATTATTTTTTATTTCCTATATAGGCCCCCTAACCCATCCTCACTTTTTTTAAAGACCATATTTATTTTTCAAATTACTGAAAGAGAATCTTATTTTTCCAACTATACATGGACATAAAATAGTCTGATTTAAATTACAATGTATATTTAGTAGAAACTAATAAATCATAATAATTGTTGCATTACACTCTAACTGATTAACTGCATGTTTTTTTCAGAGGTGTTCTGAATCTTCACTTGGTTGTGAATACTGGCTTATGGTTGAGAGGATCGACGTGCTAGCCACACGTTACCTCTATCCTGGTTGATGATTATTCGTCTGCTGTATTTTCTGTCCGGGCTGGGTGGGACTTCTGGCGGGGTGGGGATGGCTTCGGCTCGGTCGGTGTTGGTTCGGGGGCTGTAGGTTCTTTCGAGAATTTATGGCTTTTGGGCCGGTATTGGCCGGGCTGGAGTCGTTTCCCCGTCTTGCCGGGGTGTCTTCTTTGCTTGGTGAATATGAAACTGGCAACCAGCTGGTAGGCCTAGGCCCTTCATAGGGCTGTTGCGCCATTGACAAACAAACAAATAAATCATAGAACTTCACTGGAAATATTATCATCAACTAGCCTATATGTATATTATTTTATAATAGAAATATTACAATATTGCAGTGCAATTTTGTGTACAAATTCATCATAAAAATTAGAAGTAAATTTATTTTAAAGCTGCGGAACTGAAACCCCTCATGAAAGCTACATGAGACCGATGATTTGGCCAAGTCGAAGATGTGAGAACCAGATTGACCATACACAACGACGCCTTCAGCATAAATATATTACACACTTTCTGCATACATTATACTGGAGACATGCCTTTTATCGGTTTAATGTAAATTCAGTCGTCCCACGTACTTTTCTTATTCAGCTTACTCTTACTACGTTTGTACTATTACTATGGAGTTGAAACAATCTCTTCTCCATTTGGAATGCCATATGCCAATTCCCCCGACGACATGCATGGTGTTGTCTTCGATGCCTATTCCGTCACATAGAACTGGTTAGACGTGACCGGATTCAATATTGCAGTGTGGTTGTTATATAGAGGTTACTCAATAAAGTTCGGTAACTATTGTAATTATTGTAAGGTGATTTTTAAGGTAAGTTTTACTCTAAACATTCACTTATTTAGACCTTTCTCTTATACAGTTGCGGATCCAAGGGGGGAGGGCAGTTGCCACCCCACCTCCCCCGAGAATCTGAGGATGAAAAAAATTGTGCTATTTATTTCTAAATTGAGGATAACAAGTGCCACTGGCCACGCAGAAGAGAACTCTATACACTATACAAGGTGTTCAAGGAGGGATGTCCAATACTTCTCAGGCTTATTCCTTACACAAAGTGGAGAAAAAAGTTCCATTGGACTCACCTCTAAAAACGACGCTCTGTTACCGAGATAACAATGACGGAAAATTGATATATTTTTTTATATATTAATTTTTCTAATTTTTGAGGCTTTAAATTTATCAAATCCTATGTATAAATTGGCTGCGGAGTTTAATGAAACCTGTTTGTTTTTCCAACAATTAAGGTTATAACTGGATATGAAATCATAAATTTGTATTTTTAATAGATTGGAGTTGAAGAGAACCCAATTGTGGTGATTGTGCTATGTTGGATAGGATTTACACCGCCTTACTTTTTCTTTACAATTGGATTCTCTTCAACTTCCGTCTATTAAAATTACAAATTTATGATATCAGTTATACAAAATTTTCCAGTTATAATTCTTTTTTGCTTTTTTAGCATATTTTCCCAATTATTTCAATAACCGTTGAAGTTACAAACTTCTATACAGGTTTCATTGAATTCCGCAGCTATTTTTACATAGGATTTGATAACCTTAGAACCCAAATAAAGCCTCTAAAAATTAGAAAAATTAATATTCTTCGAAAAATGTCAATTTTATGACATTGTTATCTCGATAACAAAAAGCATTTTTGGGGGTGAATTTCATTAAATTTTTCCTCTACTGTCTTGGTGTAAGGAATCTGCCTGAGAAGAATTGCTCAATTCTCCTGAAACACTCTGTATACTTAATGAATAAATCCAATTAGAAACTACAGATTTAAATTACAAAAAATGTTCAGCTTTTAAACTCTAGATTGTCTAAAACACGAGTTTTCATTTAAATTTTTTCATTTTTTTCAAATAATCGTACGGTAGCCTACAAGGGAGCTATCAAGTAATGTAGTTCATTGATTTATTATTGAGATAAAAACGTCGAGTATAGAAGAGAGCCATTGTTGAAAATCATAAAAATAAGAAACTAAGGAAAATATATGGAATATACCTTCAAATTTCAAAATATTCGGGGTGAACTAATTTTAGTTCTATTCCAAAACCAAACTATATAGGCCTTGTTAAATTCACTTTTTTAATGGAGGACCGAGTAATTTTTATGTGTTTATTCACTCACCGTTACCTCTGGCTCCTGCTGATGGGGGCGCCCCTCGCCGTGTCACGTTCTCGAAGATGTAAAAATATAATGAGTGTGAAAGGTATTGTGTAAGTGTTGAGTTATATTATACGAGTGTATTTTGAGAAGGATAATGCTGCTCTTGCCTGCGACTCTTACAAAGACAGACTGCCAGAGATGAGTAAAATGGTTAGCAGCCGGGCTTCTTATCTTATTGATAAGATTAGCCGCAACATACCCCTCGCCTTGAACAAACCGTTCAACATATGTGAATGTGGAACAAACAGTGAGACAAATTGTAAGAATTTACAAGAGTAAATTTTGAGAAAGTGAGTTCTCTTATCAACAGCAGCTACTCAATCCACCACTGTGACAAGAGAATCGAGAAGAATTTATTGATCAATAGGAAGGCGAGAAATCTTGACAGCGGGGCGAGAGAGGACACCATGACTTGTTTTCACGTCTACCACTCGTACGATGTTGTCCTTGCCAGGGTGCGTTTTGATTATCCGGCCGAGTCGCCATGAAAGAGGTGGTGCCGCGTCTTCGTGTATGATAACGAGGTCGTTTACAGTGAGGTTCTGTTGGGGTGCTGTCCATTTAGATCGCTGTTGCAGAGTATGAAGATATTCGTTATTCCATCGTCGCCATATATGCTGGGTGAAGCGCTGGACAAGCTGCCAACGTCGTAGGCGGTTGAGCTGTGTAGTTTCAAAGTTTTCTTCGGGAAGAGCAAGTAAAGGTCTTCCAATAATGAAGTGGCCAGGTGTGAGTGCTTCCAAATCAGCCGGGTCTGAAGACAGCGGTGTAAGCGGTCGAGAGTTGAGAATTGCTTCAATAGCTGCGAGTAAAGTCTCGAATTCTTCAGCAGTCACAATTTGCTCTCCTATAACTCGTGTGAGATGGTGTTTCATACTCTGAATGCTTCTTTCCCATAGACCTCCATGATGGGGAGCACGAGGTGGTATGAAGCAGAATTTCATATTATTCTCAGAGAAATATTTCAGAGTAGCTGGAGAGCTCTCTATCTCTCTGAAGAGTTGAGAGAGCAAGCGGGCAGCTCCTGTGAGATTAGTTGCATTATCTGAGTAGATAGTGGACGGTCTTCCTCTTCTAGAGACAAAACGAGTGAGAGCAGCAATGTATGCCTCAGAAGTTAAAGCAGAAACCATTTCAATATGTACAGCCTTAGTTACAAAGCAGATGAAGAGACAAATATAAGCCTTTACAGGTTGTACACGACGTAATGAATGTGGTTTCACAAGATAAGGTCCGGCGTAATCCACTCCAACTATGGTGAAAACAGGTTGTGGTTGAATACGATCTTGAGGGAGATCGCCCATGAGAGGCTGAGAAAGTGATGGGCGACATCTATAACACCTTATACATTTGAACACTGTACTGCGAATGAGGCTGCGTGCAGAGAGGATCCAGTATTGACGCGATATTTGTGATTGGAGAAGTTGAGGCCCAGCATGTAAATACTTGAGATGATAATAGCGTACTAATAGTTTGACAACATCATTGTTTTTCGGCAGCAGAACTGGGTGTTTATTATTCCAATGGAGGCTCGAGTTCTTAAGACGTCCACCAACTCTTATGAGACCATCATCTGAGCGAAATGGTTGTAGTTTTTGAATTACTGGTGAAATTCTGTGAGAAGAGTTTTGAGCTGACAGGATCTCTGGGAAGCTGTCCTTTTGAATCTTTTTTAGAATGCAACGAATTGCACTTTCAATCTCTGAAGATGAGAGAGCATTCACCTCTCTTTTAGATTTATCCTTGCATAGAGCATTATACCGAAAGCGCAGTATGAATGCTGTTACATGGACAAGGGTTGTCCATGAGGAGAATTTGTTGAAAATCTCATATGTAGAGGATTCAGTTGATACAGTGAGTATGTTGAGAGACTGTTGTTTGAATTCAGGGAGAGATTCCGGTTCAATGATTGTGAAACTACTCTGAGGCCAGAGAGAGTCTGGTTGACACAGCCAGGGAGGTCCCACCAAAGAGAGTGTGATAGGATGCTAGTTGGCAATATTCCTCGTGATGCAACGTCAGCTGGATTTTCAGAAGATATTAAGTGTTTCCAAATATTAGGTGGTGTGAGGTCATGTATTTGAGAAACTCGGTTGGCTACAAAAGTCTGAAGCTTGTATGGAGGAGTATTTATCCATGACAATGTGACAGATGAGTCAGTCCAAGCTGTGATTGAATGTAGAGTACATGAAGTATTCAATGAAGTAATGCAAAAATTAATCAATTGAGCAAGAAGATGAGCTCCACACAACTCAAGTCGAGGTACAGAAATACGTTTTAGGGGAGCCACTTTAGACTTGGCCAACAGGAGTTTGACAGTAATGTTACCTTGAGCATCAATTATACGCAAGTAAGTGGAAGCAGATAAGCCTGTTTCGCTTGCATCACAAAATCCATGGAGTTCTATTCTAGTTGCATGAACTACTCCAATGTGACGGGGTATATGAACTTCTCTGAGAGAATGTAGAGTGCTAGTGAAACTATGCCACTTTTGAATGAGGTCATCAGATAATGGAGTGTCCCAATCAGTTCCGTTTATCCATAGATGTTGGATAAAAGCCTTTGCCCAGAGAATGACAGGTGAGAGCCATCCCATCGGATCATAGAGTCGAGCAATGCATGAGAGAATACTGCGTCTTGTAGGAGTTGATTTTGGAATGGTGACCGTATACTGGAAGCTGTCTGTCTCTTGATTCCAATACAGGCCGAGAACAGTGTGAAGAGGCGTTTCATCATCATTATAGAAGCGTGGAGGTTCACAAAACTCCTTAGGAATATTCTTAAGAAGTTCGGGATGACTACTTGACCACTTTCTAAGCTCAAATCCTCCTGCTGACATGAGACCAATAACTTCTTCTTTCAGAGAAACAGCTTGAGCCACAGAGTTGCTTCCAAGCAGGCAGTCATCCACAAATATTCTATTTTTGAGAGCAGAGGCAGCTAGAGGGTAGTTTTCTCCTTCATCTATTATGAGTTGTTGTATTACTCTGTTAGCAAGGTAAGGTGAGGAAGTCACACCATACGTCACTGTTGTGAGTTGATAAGTTTTGAGAGGCTGGGAAGAGTTTTCACGCCAATAAATCAGCTGGAAATTTTGATCTTGAGTGTGTATTTGAATTTGTCGGAACATTTGACGGATGTCACAAGTAAATACAACTGGAAATATGCGGAATTGCATGATAAGAGCACATATATCATTGTGCAGTTTTGGTCCAGCATGCAAGAGTGAGTTTAAAGATATCTGAGTAGATGTCTTTGCAGATCCATTGAAAACAACACGAATCTTATCATTTTTAAAAACACCATGATGAGGGAGATAATAGTGAGGAGTTTGAAGAAGCTCAGAATCAGCAACACACATGTGTCCATTCTGTATGTAGTCGATCATGAAATCCTTGTAGGCTGCATGGAAGGCAGGATTTCTTGCGAAACGCTGCTCCAGTGAAGAAAATTGCTTGCGAGCCGAGTTAGCTGAATTTCCTAATTTCATTGCATCTTCTTTAAAGGGTAGCCTGACAATATAACGCCCAGTAGGATCGCGCGAGTGAGTGAGCTTGAAGTGATTTTCGCATTCTTCATCATCTTTAGAACGTTTAGTTGAAACAGGGGGCTCCTCAATTCTCCAAAATTTTTGAACTTGAAAGCCGAGATCCAAATCACTAGTAGTAAGAAAATTATAAGAAGTTTTATTAGTGAAAGCTTCAAATACTGTTGCACCAATTAAAACTAGGCCCAGCGATGTCTGCCATGCAATAGGCATATTTGTTCCCAACTTCAAAGTTTCGCCTGTTATGAGCTCTGAGACAATATCTGCTCCCAATAATAGATCAATTGGAGCTGACTTATAAAATTCAGGATCGGCAAGAGTATGGTTTTCAGTTGCCCTCACAACGGAGAGAGAGATTCTGTTGTGGGAGATCTCTAGTAATACGTGAGAGAATCATTACCTCATGGTCTGTGACAATAATATCACCTTTTCGATTTTTTAATGTGATTCTTGTTGATCCGCGAGATTGCGTGCTGGAGCCTGAAATTCCACATATTTTTGTCTTGGAGTAGTGTAATCGTGTTATGTTTAGAACTGTTGCTATATTCTCAGTGATAAAGGTGGCTTGTGCTGCTGTGTCTAAAAGAGCTCTAGCAACAACAGAATATCCATCACGTGTAGATAAATGGACAAGAGCAGTAGGAAGAAGTGTTGTACAAGAATCTTCCTGGGTGGTGCCGGCAAATATTTCCTGAGAAATTGTATTATCATGAGTTTGTGAGAGTAGTTTATTTTCATTAATCGGTTGAGAAGAGTTTGATTTGAGATTCCAATATACACTATTCCGAGTTTTGAGGTCCGAGTTTTGTATAGATAGTCATTGTTGTGGACTAGTAGGTCGGCTGCAAGTAGAAGTAGGCTCAGGAGAGTTCTCTATGTGAAGCAAGGAATGATGTTTTTGCTGCATATCTGACAAGAACGTTGAGAAGTGCACTGTGAAAGTTCATGATGGTGACCAAGACAATTTGAACAACTTTTCGAGATGGATACAAAGTGTGAACGCCTTTCAACAGAGAGTTGGAAAAACTCAGGACAACTATAGATACGATGTTTGTCCGAACCACAATATGAACAGCAATCAGTTTTAGAGTAAGTGTTAGACAATCGACGTTGTCTTATTGGCGATTTAGAACTTTGTTTAGACGAGCTATTTACATTAGCAACGACATTTGCATATGTAATAGGTGGAACCGGCCGGTTGGATATGCGGCTACGAGGAAATTGGCGAGTGGGTGTAGACTGAGAAACTTTAGCAGCATCATTATTTGACTTTCCACTGATGCGAAATTGAGATGGAATCGAATAGATGGGAGAACAAGGATTCAAAGTCGCTTCTTCAATATCACAACATTCTTGATTGATGAATTTTATTATTTCGTCTACTTTTGGTACAGAAGCACGAGTTTCATTATCATGAGCTGATGAACGGTAATGTTCATATTTTCTTCTAAGGCCAACATCCATTTTCCTCAATAGCATAGTTGACAATAGAGGATTTTCTGTCTCATTTATATCCACGGCAATGCCTTTAAGAGCTTGGGTATTCTCAGTGTACATATTCAGAAAGTGTCTCATTTCAGTTGGATTGTTGTTAACTGTAGGTAAGTCGAGAATTTGATTCAGATGCAAGGATGCGAGTCGTCGTGGTGAATGATACCTCTCTTTCAGAATATTATACGCGACTTGGTAATTAACATCTGAGATAGGGAGAGATTTAATGAGATTCAATGGTTCATTTGAAAGAACACTTAATAAATATTGTAATTTCATGGCTTGAGGCATTGAGGTATTATTGTGAATGCTTGATTCAAATAGATTTTTGAATGAGACCCATTCATTTAAATCCCCATTGAAGTGTTTCAATTCGAGCTTTGGTAATCGTAAAACAGACGTTTGTTGTGCAGAAACATTCAGTTCGCTGCTTTTCTTTGAAGAATTCATTTTCGATTCAATACTATTCAAATGAGACTTAATATAATCAACAAGTTCATCCGCACTGTTAAGAGGTGCGTAATTAATAACGTAATTTTCATCTTCCTGAAGCATCAATTCGTGGTAGGTATCCAAACAATCAGAGAACTCACTACGCAGTTTATCAACTGATTTTGCACGAGATAGAAATTTTATTAATATTTCTCTGTCTGCAGTTTTCTTGGCCAATTCATAAATAGCTTGAATTTGAGAGAAGGCATTATTCTTTTTGGCTTCTATGACTGGGAGCGATAACGTCATTTTAAAGTGAGTTGAGACAAGTTATTCCGTCCAATAACAAAATTATAATAGCGTTGAGTGTAATAGAGTAATCGAGGTGAAACGAAACTTGCAATAGATCAAGCAATGTCACAATGAAGTGGCAAATGACAGTATGCGCATGCGCCAGAGAGCAAGGATAATGCTTGGTAGGGAACAAGACAGGTACCTGGCAGCCGAATTTATCTAGACGATAAGATAAGGAAAGAGATAAACCAAGTTGCTTTACACCACAAAATACTATTAAGAGCAAGCCATTTAAGAAAAATTTCAATTTTATGGAAATTTCAAGTAATGCGTGAGAACGAGAAATGGACTGATGGTTCAACCCAACGATTTTTTTAAGCATCGGGCCCGTTGAGGATCATGTTAAATTCACTTTTTTAATGGAGGACCGAGTAATTTTTATGTGTTTATTCACTCACCGTTACCTCTGGCTCCTGCTGATGGGGGCGCCCCTCGCCGTGTCACGTTCTCGAAGATGTAAAAATATAATGAGTGTGAAAGGTATTGTGTAAGTGTTGAGTTATATTATACGAGTGTATTTTGAGAAGGATAATGCTGCTCTTGCCTGGGACTCTTACAAAGACAGACTGCCAGAGATGAGTAAAATGGTTAGCAGCCGGGCTTCTTATCTTATTGATAAGATTAGCCGCAACAGGCCTATTTATATTTTAGCCAAGCTTTCTGTCCAATTTAATTATTTGATTTATGATCTATGCTATTTATCATTATAGAATAGTATAGAATATCTTCTTTATATTTATTGCGGATGATGCCCAAATAAGCATCTTAGTTTGTGTGTGGGTAATTAATGGATATTGAGTGCGAAAAAGATTGAACAGCAAGGTTATTAGAGCCATCATTAGGTTTTTTTCTAATAACCTTGAATGAACAGTACCATGCATAGTATTGCATAGTTTTCAGTATTGGAAAACATATGATTATTTGAAGTTATTCAATAAAGGAATTAACTTGAATGCAGAGCATCAACATATCATATGAAGTTTGCTTATTCATGTTAATATTTTACTTTCAAATTTGAGGTTTAGAATAATAAAATAAATACGGTCATCTAAGGTTAAAGCTGTATCAGATAACAAGTTTCAAACATGAATTTGAACTAATTATAACTGTGGGTTAGGAGAGGAGGATATGTCATCACTGGCAGCTACCGTACTCATCTGCCTTGGGGTGCTGATCTAACAAGCTGGATAGCATTGCTGGTAATTAATGTTACATCTCCAATGCATGATGGCTCGAAGGGTTATCCGAGAGAAAAGTATTGTGTGGGAGCATTTATTAGTGGATCATGGTTTCTCACTTCAGCGAGTTGCTTGGAGCCTCTGCCCAAACCGCATCACGTAAGTACTGGTATAGCGATAAAAGACTTAATTTAATGCATTTAAGTTAGGGCCTACTCTCACAATAAAATGATTTTTTTCTAAAAATCTTCCAATTCGATTCAGCTCATGATCTATTTCTCATTTCGTTAAAAGTGAAGTTTACCGGCCACCCTTCTGAAAGTCTGAGAACGCACGTTCTGAGAAAGAAAATTATATTCAATTCAAAACTTGAAAGTTGTAGGTCTAAGCTATTTTTTAAAAGTACAATCATTTTATGAAATTATGACAATATTTTTCAAGGTGACAATTATGACGGGCTGGGGAAACCTTGCTTGTTCTCAACGAGAACGATGGGCATTCGAATCAGGTGGCCTTCAGATTAAACTTCATCCTGGCTATAGGAAACGATCTTTTGTTGATTTGGCAATGGTGCGAACACGTAAAACAGTTTTCCACGTTCCAGAAGCACAACTCAACCTATCGCCCAGCTTGAAGCAAGTTTCCCAGTGCAGACTAGTATCCTTTGAGGAAAAACATCCTCAACGAGAAGAAAGCTTCCTGACCGTTGGTTTCGTATCAGTGAAGCCTGTAAAATGTTTGCCTGAGGACCAAGAAGGAAGAATTTGTACAGAATTTGGACAGGCGAGCGACGGTGAAATTCGTATTTGTCCAGGAAAACTGGGAGCTTTGTTGGAGTGTGATGGAAAGTTGAAAGGCCTACTAACACAGCCTCAAATAACGCCAAGAGTTTGTGATTTCGCTGGACATTTACAAATTTTCGAAGACATATACAAGCATCAAAATTGGATTCTGAATACAATCGAAGAAACTTATGATTTCATTTACAATGAAGTGCCTCCTAAAGGCTGGAAGGACATTGATGATGAAACATTTGCTGATTTATTGAAAGAATATGAGTTGTGGACAGAATCTCAAAGAATAGATTTCAAATATTATAAAATGACTCGCGATTCAATATATGATCAAGATATCAGAGATCTTTACATTGAAATTAATATTGGATTTATTCAAAATTTGGATTTGTTAATTTCTACCATTGTGCTTTGCGCAATTTTCTCTATTGCTGTTATTTATTTCTGTTATATTCAATTGCATCGTTTTGATAATCACCTCACTATTTAATAAAGCTGAATGGAAATCTTCCCATTACTATAAATGTGATTTATTCAAATTTATTCAAGCATAGATTATAGATTCATCATAAAATAACTGATTCATCATAAAATAATATTACTGGAAGTTGAACTTGGAAAAAGAGTGCATTCACAGTTAAAATAATTGAATGGTTAAATTATTAACGCCCAGGTCGTCTGTTAAATTCAATAATGTCAATGCCTCAAGTACTTTGCCGTGTCAAAGTGAAAAGCGATTGAAAGATATACTTAAAAATGAAGTGTTTAAGAGAGGTAGTAGTAGAAAACCATTCAATTGTAGTAATATCCTATGTGAAATGAATAGTAGATACGTC
Organism: Sogatella furcifera; assembly: GCA_017141385.1. NCBI lineage: Eukaryota > Metazoa > Arthropoda > Insecta > Hemiptera > Delphacidae > Sogatella > Sogatella furcifera. The sequence continues at coordinate 29,869,547 of CM029546.1, forward strand.
CTTGGACATGCCCCCAATAGGTTACTCATACAATTTCCCATGATATTGGATTTCTTCAAACTCCGTTATAAAACCATTAAAAATATAAGGATTATCAATTTTTTATTGTTTCAAGACTGTGCATCCTATGAGAAAATCGATTATTTTATTCTGAAACTTGTAGAGCGTGTTATGAAAATGCACTGGGAAATAGGAAATAAAGTGAGGAATCAATAAAAAATAATTTCAGGCATGTCACTTGCATAATTCTACAGAAATAAGTGTTTCAATGATAAAAATATAAAACATTTAATGCTACTTTTTAGGTTTTTTAGCACTATCCAAGAAACTACTACAGCTAAGAGCTTGGAACTGGTCTAAATCAATTCTTATTTTGAGCATTCTCAATTTTTAAATACCTCACTAGATGCTTATGAAGACCTAATATAACGTCAGGAGAAATTTAAATCGTAAAAACTTTCAATGAGTTTTACTGTATACCTGTATTCCGGACATTTTTTCATCAGATACTTCATTTTTTTACCGTGAAGAAACTCATACGATTTTTATTCCACAATATATTATTAAAGTTCAAAATTTGAAGAAGAAATCTGAAAGAATAAATTTATTCCACTGTACTACGTCAAATATAAAAGATTTGTGGTTTCTTTCTTCACTATTTGCAGCAGCCACCGCACCAACAAATTTATTAATTGAACTTGACTGCTAAATTTAATTGTTGAGTTTTTAAAACCATAGGTGTGCACTTCAATTGTTGGAAGTTCGCACGCGAGTTCAGCCCATGAGGCCTAGTTATTCTTGCAAATTCTGGAATGAATTTGTCGTTGAAACTTGAATGTATTTTTAAATCATCATTTCGTATGACTCATTTTGTGGGGAGTTCCGAAGAAGTTCCACAGCCGACATAACCACAGTTTCCCATGTTGAGAAATTATTGTGGTAGTTAATATTGAACAAAGTTATTGGAATTTTGGTGAATTTCTTCAAATGTCATAGAACCAAACACAAAAATAACACTCGAAGCACTAATCCACGATCGGAAATTATTGAATTTTGAAAGAATTTAGAGCACGAAATTTTCACATCACAATTTTGCCATGGCAACGTAAAAATATCCTATTTTTAAATAAGGATAAACTTTAGATTTGAATTCAAAATCAAAACACTTAGTTGGCTTTCAAACTATGATTGACATGTAGTTTTATAATTTTGTTAGTAAGGGTGTGTTTTTAGGCCACTCCTTCCATGTCAGACTGAATAGTTTTCACATCAGATCATAGGCCTAGGATTTGAATAGTGATTATTTTTTGGCCTCACCCTATCATTGTAAGAAATGCTATCAGGTTACTCATCTTCTTCCATTACATTGCTTCCTTGCTGAATTGGATTGCTACCTTGCTAAGATATTCTATTTTTGAAATATTCAATTCAAGCATCATACAATATTCATTAGAATTATATATTCTAAAATTTATTCAATGGACAAGCCCGTTTTGTCAATATCCTGGTCGTGAGGTGGATAAGATAAGAACGTCACTGCAAGATGAATTGTATGTGATAACTTCAACATTATTAAATGCAAAATGAATTTGCTCAATTTCAAAATTCTATCATCATTAAATGCAATAGTTGGGTCATGAAAGGTCGATTCCTTTTCGGTTTAGGCACTCGCCTAAATGAAATCATGAATCACAAAAATTTTAATGCAATTGAAGCATATTAGACAAGTAGCCTAATGCCCTAATATGGGAGTTAATGCTTTTTACAAAATGCGTTGTATTAATAATTATTACCGATGACATAGTTATCCCAATAAATGATTTAGATTGGTCAGAATAATGAGCTCATAGGAACAGAAGAACGCTGATCGCTAATTTGGACTTGGTTGATTACAGCAGTAAAACTTTTCAGTTGAAATATCTACTCTACAAGCTCACTGCTGTGATTTATTATTAGTCCAGGCAACGAAGGCCAAAAAATGGCAAATAGGGGAAAAAATTCATGTAGAAGCCAAAATTGGTAGAGTTGTGGGGGAAGGGTTCCTGAACAAATTACTAAAAGTCCTGGCCGGTGGGGGGGGAGCTAACGGTGTGGGGGGGTCTAAAGGACCCATTTTTAGGTTTTTTGCTTATAACTCGAAAACTATGGCCTGTAGCGAAAATATTGTCATATACAAAATTAAAGTACATAAAATTCTCTACAAAATGGTATTTGCATTTTTTCGCTAGGATTAATATTAGTGGAGATATTTGAGGGAGAAAATAGGGGAAAAATATCGTTTGTTCAAAATGACATGTTTACTGGTACAAATTCTGCTTATTCTACCACAATAGTCCAGTCAAATTGAGCAAATAAAACAAACTCTAGGCGAAATTCATTTCTCTTTCATTTGAGACCAATTCCACACTTCTATGTTCAATAATTTTTGTGCTACAGCGATTTTAGAAAATCCTTACACCCCCAAAAATTGCATATTTTAACGCAAGAATCTTACTAAAAAAGTTGGTATTTGCTTATTCTTCTTGCATACTGTTCCTGAGACCCTAGACTGCCATTACCAATGTTCATCCATTAGCAATGTTCTTGGGGTGGGTCAAAAGCATCCCCTATATTTTAAATTATATATATTTATTCATAACTTTTGAACGGTACGTCGGATTTTATCGTGTGATAGCTCATCGTTTTCAGCTCATTGTGGCGGTATAAATTCATATATTACATGTCAAATTTGATGAAAATTTTCAAATTTTAGGTTATAATGGTACTGTGTGCATTAATACCTCCTCGTTGAAAACACACCATTTTTACATTCAAGTGACTTCCAATCGGGATCCTGTGGGCGCAATATACTATTGTGGACTATTGTGGTAGAATAAGCAGAATTTGTACCAGTAAACATGTAATTTTGAACAAACGATATTTTTCCCCTATTTTCTCCCTCAAAGAGACCTCAAAGGTTAAGTATCATCATCATCATCATCATCCTCACTGTCATGTGCTGCTCTATGATTGGTTCTGTGCTTTTTGGCCACTTCAATGATGCCTCGTACTGACGACTTAGCTCGCTCGCTTTCAATAAAATAATAATAATAATAATAGTAATAATGTTAATGATATGGGATTTCAATTGTATAATGAACTCAAGCCCTTTAACAAGATTTTAAAAGCAGCTCATCTTAATGTACAGTCCCTTAGCTGTCATATAGACGAACTTAGAGCAATCTTTCGTTTTCAAAACTTCCATATTGTTGGTATTTCTGAATCATTTTTAAAGCCCAGTATACCTTCTTCGCAAGTCGCATTACCTGGTTATAATCTTTTCCGTAACGATCGTTTGAATAAAGCTTGTGGGGGAGTTGCATTATTTGTTAAAGATGGAATAAAAACTAAAATATTAACAGCATCAAAACAAGAATACTCAGCCAAACCTGAATTCATGTTACTTGAATTGTTTTTTAGTAGCTCAGACAAATTACTCGTTGGTATATGCTATAGACCTCCAAAGATAGGCCATTTCCTAGATTTCGAAAATGCTCTACTATCCTTCATGCCTTTCTACAGTCGTATTTTAGTTATGGGTGATATGAACACAGATCTCAATATGACAAACCGCAACTTTGACTATTATCAGTTGACAACAACTTTTCGCTGCCTTAATATGACTATCCTACCACTTGACCCAACACATCATACAAACGAATCTGATACTTTTATCGACCTTTTAATAGTTAGTGACCCAAACGAGGTTGTTCACTTTGGTCAGGTCTCCGTTCCAGCTATTTCTGGGCATGACTTGATCTATTGTGTACTGTCTCATAAGACACCTAGACCTGATCAGAAATTTATTACTTATAGGAACTTTAAACACTTTGACGAAACAGCTTTTTTGACCGACTTAGCTCAAACTCCTTGGCATCAAATTGAGGCATTGCCCTTAGTTGACGATATGGTTGAATCTTTTGAAAAATTGACTCTTGATTTATATGACAAACATGCACCTTATGTGACTAGAAGAATAAACAGAAAACGACGAGTACCTTGGATAACTGATGACATTTTAAAAATGATGGGACAGAGGGACAAAGCTCATAGAAAATTAAAGAGGACATCTGACTTGATTAGTTTACTTGAATACCGACGTTTGAGAAATAAAGTTAAGCAGCAATTACATAATTCAAAAATCAGATATCTTAACTCATTCATGACTGACAATAAACTTGACTAAATTATTATGGCGTGGAATAAAAGAATTTGGCCTAGGTAAACAAAAATCTGAAACTGATATAGACATACCTTTGGATGACATTAATGACCATTTTATCTCACATTCAACTCAACGTGACGAGACTACCATAGGTGATAACATCAATAATTTAAAGAACCAAGTTACTAATTTAAACATTCCTATTGCCAATAAATTTCATTTCAAACCTATTTCAGAAGAAAATACACTCAAAGCTATTCAACAAATGCACAGCAACGCTACTGGGGCTGACAAAATTTCTATTAACTTGATAAAGAAAATGTTACATGTAGTTCTCCCAACTATCACTTTAATTTTCAACAAGTCTCTTGAAAATGGTAAATTTCCTGATAATTGGAAGTTTGCCCTAGTTCGTCCCTTGAACAAAGTTGCCTCACCTATTAAAGTTGATGACTTCAGGCCAATTAGCATTCTGTCCGCCCTTTCTAAAGTACTTGAAAGACTCATTCATGGCCAAGTTGTAGCATTTCTTGAACAAAATAACAAACTTCATGACTTTCAATCTGGTTTTCGTAAATCTCATTCTACTGAAACAGCTCTTCTACGCGTAACTGACGATATTAGGCTAGCTATGGACCAAAAGAAATGTACTGTACTGACCTTATTTGATTTCTCCAAAGCATTTGACACTGTTGACCATGAAATTCTGCTTAACAAATTAGCTATACTTGGATTTAGTAATCTGACGCTGTTATGGTTCAATTCCTACTTGAAAAATAGAAAACAATGTGTAACTGTTGGTGATAAAAAATCAAATTGGAAAAATGTTAAACATGGCGTTCCGCAAGGTTCAATTTTAGGCCCCCTTTTATTTACCCTGTATGCAAATGACCTTCCAACTGTTATCAAGTTTGCCAAATTCCATACCTATGCTGACGACCTTCAAATTTATGCTAGCTGCCCTATCACTAAAATCAATGAAACTATAGATAAAATTAATCAAGATGTAAAATCAATTTTTGAATGGACAAATAAAAATGGTCTTAAACTGAATCCTACTAAAACACAGCCAATAATTATCGGTTACTCACGCCTCATAAACACTATTAACTTCAACACAATCCAGAAAATAACAATCGATGGTAACGAAATTCCTTACTGTAGCTCTGTTAAAAACTTGGGTATCATCATGAATAAGAATTTAGATTGGTCAGAACAGGTTAATAAAACGTGTAAAAAAGTATTTTCAGCCATGCATTCATTGAAGAAATTGCAAGACATCCTACCAAGAAATATCAGATTGCTGCTGGTTAAATCACTAATCTTCCCACACATAATGTATTGTAACTCTGTACTCAATGACATGACAGTAACACTTAATGATAAGCTACAGCGCTGTCAAAATTATTGCTTAAGATTTGTTTATTCTCTCCAACGGCATGAAAGAATCACCCAAGCACATATTTTAAGCTCAACTTTAAAGTTACCCGATCAGAGACTTTTTCGAATTGTCAAGCTTGTTAGGGATATTTTAAAATATGGTTAACCTAATTATTTTAAAAACGATTTTAAATTTGTTTCTGAGGGTAGGAGAATAGACGCATCACGGACGAGAACTGGAGGAAATACTTTAAGGATACCAATTCACCGAACTACAATCTATACTAAATCCTTCCTAGTCTCAGGCTGTCGTGAATGGAATGCTATCCCTGAATCTATTAGGTCTATTGAGAGCCGAGCGAGCTTCATCTTGAAGTTGAGGAAATATCTTGTAGACAAAATGATCGAATATGTCCAGACTTAGAGCAACAACATGACAAATTCCATTATTCACCTTATTATTACTCATTGCATACTTGAATAAATCCAATTCTCATCACACACCATGATAACTGTCTCTTCATACTTTTAATTATAAATTGAACTTCCATTCCACACTATCATCACATATTCACCATCCAAACCGTTATTATAATATTAATTATACATTATTTTAATATTAACCTAGTTCTTGTCATTCATCACATTATCATTTACTAGCATATGCTTGTAAATAATTTTACTTTGAGTTATCTCAATTCATAATACCCATTTAAATTACAATTATTTATTATCATTTCATATTATTACCATTATCATTTTTATTGTTACTCATCTTATGATATAGCTCAAATATCCATTAAGTATCAATTTATCTAAATCTAGTCTTTTAATTGCATAAAAATTTTCCTCTCTATCTTTAGTAATATTAACAGCTCGTTATAAATTTTCAATTCAAGGCCAAGTGTTAATGGAAAGGATATCCTTATTATCCTTTCCCAAGAATGGACATATATATGTCTAAACTTCGCCTTTTCACTTAGATAACTTACACTCCTTATTCATTTTGCAGAACCTCGAATTAAAATTTTGTATAAATTTTGCATTCATTACTTCACCGTTTTATTGTATTTTTACTAGAAGTTTCTATTTTGTGAAATTTATAGGATAATTTTGTCTTACTCATATATTATATTACAATGTAGAATCTAAGCCGAATTTTGTTATCTATTTGAATAAAGTAATCTAATCTAATCAAATATCTCCACTAATATTAATCCTAGCGAAAAAATGCAAATACCATTTTGTAGAGAATTTTATGTACTTTAATTTTGTATATGACAATATTTTTGCTACGTGCCATAGTTTTCGAGTTATAAGTAAAAAACCTAAAAATGGGTCCTTTAGACCCCCCCACACCGTTAGCTCCCCCCCACCGGCCAGGACTTTGAGTATGTTGTTCTTGGACCCTTCCCCTACAACTCTACCAATTTTGGTCTCTACATAAATTTTTTCCTCTCAAAAGTCTGTGTTGCCTGGACTATATTGGAAGTATTGTCAAAAATTATTAAACGAAAATCACAACCAATGCCATATAGGACTTTAGCTACTGCGAATATTGGCTTCAGAATAAGGAGCTGTAAAATATATTCATATTCAATTTCCTTCCTTCTACATAATATTCTGAAGCCAATATTCTCAGTAGGGAAAGTTTTTGTGACTGATTAGAATTTGTATTAATTCAATTATTGAATCATGGCAATTGGATGATTGCAGCATCAATTTTTCTTCCATCTCAATCGACAAAGTTCAGACGCAACTTGCTACATGCCATTGAAATATTAGTAGTAATACTAAAGGTCATAACCCTTGGAATGGATAAAATTTATGCTCATGGATGGCCATATTTCCATAAGATAAACTATAGATGAAAAATTAATATAAATTTTTTTAATAGATTTCATCCACGGTGAAATTCCCAAACATAGAATGGGACGAAAGAATGATGTGGAAGGTTGAATTGAGTGAGGGACTTGTTATAAAAACTATTTATAACGAATATAATTTAATAAAAATATTTTTTACATAGATATATTATCGGTCTATACAATACACAAAAATTCGTGATCAAAATTAAAAGCAAGTCAACTTTTGAACCCGGGCTAAATTACATTCTAGAAATTAAAAACAGATAAAATAACTAGAAAAAATTAAGATTTCAATGAATTGACACTTGAATCATAGTATTTGTTAGTGTTCAATTACAGAAAGAAGTCCTTATACCAAGACCACGGCTGCTCTATTGATTACATCGAGTGCTCGCTCTCAGCGAGTAGGCTCATGTGCTCCTACCCAACTCACATAATATTCTATAGAGCAGCCCATATTGATAAATGGCTTTATTTCTACGACTGAAAATGATTAAAATGAGTTACGAAATCATGTCCTACTGTGATGGAAAGAGGTTTGATGATAGATAGCATTCAAGCGAGAGAAAAATTTGACTAGCTAAATATTAATGTGGTATGGAAAACAACAAAGTAAATGGAATTCATGAGAAGTGGAGGTTAAATTGAGATAAATCAACAAGAAATAAGCTTCATCTGACAGGAAATTCTTTTGTTAAGCGGTTATTTATTCTTGTACCTATACGGAAACGCAATTCTTTCTTGATAGTTTTCTATTACGTAGTACACCTACTATTACAAAACTTAGTTAATTTTAGTATAAGTTTTTATATTATTTTCATGTCAGTGGGAATTTGGTTTATTTTCCTTTCAAGTAGCTCGTAAAAATCATTAATATTTTTATTTTATGAAATTTAGTTTATGGTACCAATAAGATGCAGACAAACTACTCGTAGAAAAATATTAAAAAGAATAGATTCTTCTAAAATTAAAAAGCAGATTAGTTTCTCGCATCAAACTTGATTAAAGAATGAAGGTTTAGTGCTTATTAGAATAATTGTTAACAGATGAGAAGACTAGATTTGAGTATTACATTTCAAGTGATAGTTCTTTGAAAATAACAGCAGAAAATATCACTATAACACGGTAATTATCATAATTATAACACAGCAGAATGATTTCAATTCACAGGTAATTAAGTTTAAAAATAAAATAATATCTTCAAGAAGCGATTTGAAGTCTACCATTATAAGTGAACCATTGATAAAAAAGATAAACGTCTAACAATAAAACTTTTAGTTCCAGCATTGCAGTAATGGGTTTCTTTCATTTTAATAGAAAACTAGAAAAATAATCAATAAATGCTCAAATCAATACATAATTGTTAATAACGGTAACAACTGAAACGAGGAAAACAAGACAATTTGATTCAGAACCTATGATCACAACAGTGTTGAAAAATTCAATTAGAAAAGTAATGTAACTTGATTACTATATTTACAAAACTATCGTACATTCTTACAAATTCATTATTTACATCGAATGAAGAATATAAATTATCATGCACATTAGCTGCTAGCTATAACTTACAACTTGAATTTTCTAATTTAATCACACATCATAATCGGAATAAAAATCCAAATAAAAATTAAAATCATGTTAACCATCATCATTTGAAAATGAATGAGATGAATTTTATGATAAAGCTCGATTATATAACCAGGTCTTCGAAACATGAATCTCCTTGCTTCGAAATGAGGGAAAAATTATAAAAAAGCTGAGATTCAGCACTTTGAAGAAGAGTAACAAAAGCTACAAGAAATGTCAACATTCAGGAAGTAATTTAATAATTTGAGTAAATGACATTGCAATCTCTAAGAAAAGCTGTTAGTCTTAGTAATGAGGAATAAATGCGATTAAGTGTTTTTGTATCGACTGTGATCAATTTTTATTTTCAGACTGAGTTTTCCAAAACTCATGCTCAATTGCTCAAGTTTGGAATAAATATAAAATTATCTCCATTTTTAAATAGTCAAAGATTCTCTGTTGGAATTGTGATATACATCAATCGTTGGCTTTTAAAATAATCTTCATCTCTTCAAATAGCTTAAGTTCCAAACCAATAAATAAATTTATATCAAGTATTCAGATAAAACTTGAATCATGTACAAAACTATTATCTTTGAAGCTCAAGTCCAAATCGAATTCAAAATAGAAAAGATTGTTATATTTTCCTGCAGAAACACAATCACAAACAAGTAGAATTGGAATAAATATTTTCACATGTTGTATTTACACAGTTTATTTTATGCTATTTCAAATATTCTGATTGAAATTTCGACAGCCGATTACTAGTCTCTAGTAATTCTAAAAAATTATCCTACATTTCACTGAGTAATGAATCATTGTGCTCTCGTATTCATCAGTCAATGACAAGCACTCCAGGCACGCACGCACACTCAAAAACTATTAAAAATAATCTATAAACTATTCATGTGTTGAAAACAAAGTTCACTAGTAAATTGTTCATTGATTTTTGATAATATCTTTACTGGAGGTCAACTCACTAATAAATCAGTGAGGGAGGTAGGAGGAGTGAAGCTAGGAAGCAGCATTGTGAGGTCGTCTATTGTCATAGTCTCTCCTGTTATTGTAGTCCTTGTCGGATCGACCACCCCTGGGCCAGTCGTTGCCAAACGCCGGAGGTGGTCCCTGCTGATACCGGTCTCTCTGGTAGCCGCCGCCCCCGGGGGGCATTGGACTGCCCCCCTCGTAGCCGGGTCCTCCCCCGCTTCCACCTCCCCCTCCTCCGAATGGCGGCGGAGGCCCGAAATGACCACCCCCGCCATAGTTTTGTGGACCTTGATGGAATCTGCAACAAGAAACGCGATGAGTGGATAAAATATGTTTTAAAAGTTGTATTTACACCGTTTGTTTTATGCCATTACAACTATTCTGAAATAAATTTAGGCAAAAAACTGATTGAAAATAAAAATTTGTGAATGGAATACAAACCCAATTCATGAAACTCTAACCTCAAGGTTTATTGCAGTTTGTACAATAATTCATTTCTATTCAACTAGCCTATTATTATGCATAAATTAAAAAAAGTAGTACACAGAATTAATGAGTTTGAAAAATCAGTATTTGTTGGACAATTTATAGTAATTATAACTATTTCAGTAAGTGGATTTCTCTCAAATAGTATAGTCAATATGAAGTTATGGATTAATTTATTTTATAATGGAGTTATAATGCATCCTCAACCCATCCATCTTTTCAAGATCAAATTTTACATCTAGTAGCACGGACATGAGTTGAACTTGAATCCTCACTAATTTCTACGGTTAAAAAACTCTAGCGTCTAGCGGATGGAAACAGTTTTAATAGGAAAGATGAACGATTAAACAATCTTAACCACTCAATATAACATAAATATTGTTCAAGAAATAAATCATTGCAAATTGTAGTCTGAACAAGCAAGGAAGACCCTATGGCAAGATGGAAAAATGACTCCAGCTTGGTCAATATTATAAATGTTCAAGAATTATAAATGTCGTCTTAATAGTAGATAAAATTGTTTCCTAAAATTTGAGATCAAATTGGTAATTTTTGTACCAGTATTGACCGAGCTTGACTCATTCTCCCATCTTGCCAGAGAGTCTTCTTTGCTTTGACAGACTATATCTGGATGGATTGAGATTTGAAGTGTTACCTTCTGTTGTTTGAGCCTCTGTGGTTTCTGTCGCGGTCTCTGTTGTAGCCACCAGACCTTGGGTACTGATCATATCGATCACGATCTCGTTTGTCATTATTCCCAGGAAATCTTGAACAGAAGTGATATTTATTACATTACAATTAAAATTGTTAAGACAAATTCTCTCATAAGTATACTGTCTAGTCGAGATATATGAATGAATAGGATAATTGGCATAATTTTCAACTTCATAAACAAAATACAGGTCTTATCACGTGAGTTAATTCACAAGATTGATTGAAATGTATAAAACTTGAATTCATCTGTAAATCTTCAATATTTAATATAAATAGGAGTACATGTTTCTCAAACTCTGAAGAGTTACTCGAATTATACACGTAATTTATCTTTTCGGGAGGCCATCGACACATAGATAAACAATATCATCGAAAGCGCAACTCTACTATCTTATCAAATCGAGAAGGTAGATAACCCAGAAAAGTCAAGACTGGTACATATAGAAGCTAATGTCAACCTTATGGCTTATCGGTGCTATGGTGCCCGCCTTGTTACTTCTTATTCACAAATATTTAGCAAGTATAACTCGACAGCATGACCTGTGAGATGAATGGAAGGCAATGCATCTCGCAGGCCATGCTAATCCTGTCGAGTTATACTGTAATCAATTATCAATATTTCCTATTACAGTATTAATTTCAAATTCTATTTAAATCTTGTTCTAGTTCAATACTGGTTCAATCGAATAATGGCCACATGAGCGTGCATGGATGATGAGAGAGCTAGGAGGATTACACAGAGAGACGAAGACAACTTGTTAGGGCAGTAGGGACCGTCAAACTTTGAAAAAAAGAATTTTCTTTACAAAAGTGATCACAACAGTAATTACCTGTTTCCCGACCAGCGGTTTTCTCTATCACCTGCTCCATCGGCGGGTCGCGGGTGAGGACTGTTCACATTCATTCTGCTGTCACCTGCCGGACCTCGGAATCCCGGACTGACACCGGGAGCAGCCGAGGCCCTTGACGGACCCCCACTGCTACTCCCACTGTCCGCTCTGTTCCGCTCTCTTTCGCCAGTCCGCATTTTATCCTCTTTCGATAGATCTTTGCTGTCATTCGCCGCTTTCTCTTCCTTGTCTCTAAATATATAGATCAAAACAGGGAAATAAACAATAGGACAAGAAAAAGTGGAGTGTATTCTAATACTATGGATGGAAGATTGAATGGAGCTTATTAGAATTACTAACTAGAGAATTACTTAGAATTACTTATTAGAGCTAAACAAAAATCAAACTGAAAAATCAAAATTGAACGGTTTCAACAACTTGAGTGAGCACTATATACTGTAGAATCTAACTGTAACATGAAAATATCACAATAAAAATTCATTGATGACATCAGAAACTCGATTAACCGTCACTCTCTGCTATCCGTCACTGCTACTGTACAAACAGTACAGGACTTTCAAGACGTACGTAGCCTACTTAATGGAAGTACTGTATACTTGATAAAAAATATGTATTATCCACTTGGGTAGAGTATGATTGTATGTAAATACTATATACTTGAAAAATATGTATTATCAACTTGAGCATGGTTAACTTTTTTAAAATACCTTTTCTATAATATATGATTAGGGCTACTAACTGTTTATAACGACATTTCTGTTATCCGTCTATTTGCTCAACCGTCATTAAGGGTGACTGTCAACAGAGGTTCCACTGTACAATACTATTTATTATCAGGGGAATAAATATATATTTTTATACTTGTTTTTATTCGATGAAACAATACATCCAATTGAATTCTTGGAGTGGGCATACCTTGCATGGAACGGCTTCTTCGAAGGTGAAGCTACCGAGTCATTGGATTTATCCTCTTCAGCTCTTCTCTTCCTACTTGAACCATCTTTCCCTTCTTTATGCTTATCCTGAAATTGAAAAGAAATTGAATTAGAACCAGCCGCCAACAAACTTATATAATATAAACTGCCAATATCCTTTGAATCATCTCGAGAAAATATTAATAGCAGCTAATAAAATATTATAATCTGGGTCAGATCAATTGTTTGAAACACATTGATTGAAATTGTAATAAAACAAATCTGCTGAAAAATTACATAAGTTCATTTCAAAGTTTTTGATAAAATTATGAGGGAGTTCTCACGCGAATTGAATGAAAAGCCTTCTTTCCCTAGATCTTGATCATGATAACAATATTAACTTACTTATTTGGTCTATTCTTCTGATTACAGTGAAAATATTGTTTCAAGTTAACTGAATTGTTCTTACCTTATCTTCATTTTTAGGTTTTAGTTTCTTCAAAGCGTGTTTATATAATTTATAAAGCTTCTTAGCATCATATTCCGTGAATTTCGATACAAAGAACCATAGATTCCTGTAAAAGACAACATTTCGATTGAAAATCAATAATAATTATTGTGCTATTTGCTAATGCGAAGAAATCAAATTATTTTTGCCTGAAATATGGATGTAGCACAGATAAATGCTCTGTCTACTAAGTAACCGGACTGAGCCTGCCCAGCGCCGTCAAAGCGGTACCCGGCACTACAGCGCCGTCAAAGCTATTAGGGGTCTAGGGAAAGGGAACAGGGCTGCAGAGGTTGCCTTCAAGCGCTCGGAAAGATAGTATCGAGCAAGAGCGGAGTGCATGTTCAGTTCGGAGTGAAAATGAAAATGTATGATCGAGCAATGTTTTAGCATCAAATTTTTAAACAAACTCAAGAAAACGGGCACGGAAACTCTTCAGATGATTCAAGAGACTTACGGTGAGGATGCTCTGTCCAGAACCCAAGAGTTTCAGTGGCACAAAAATCACCGGGAGGGCCGCGATTACGTCCATGAGAAACAGCTCGTCGGTCCTCCATCAACGAGTCAAACATACACGAATGTGCAAATAGTGCATGATGTGTTGAACAGTGATCGTTGTTTGAGATCGCAGATGAGATCGGAATCGATAAATTGATGGAAAAACCTCGCCTGGGTTCACCTATTCGTGGATCCACCATCACGACAATTCTCCGTCGCACACCTCCCTGCTCATCACCGAGCAATTGGCCAAAAAGTCGAGGGCAACGTTGCCACAGCCTTCTCACATCCCGGATATGGCACCAACGGACTTCTTTCTGTTCCCCACAAACAAGAAACACCTCAAGGGGACGTGGTTCGGGATCCTCGGAAACGTTAAACGTACTACGACGAGGGATCTGGACAGCATCGGGGTCACCGACTTCCACGGAGCGTTCAAGGGTGGGAAAATCCGGTTTCAACGTGTTATCGACTTGGGGACTACTTTCAAGATTGCCGAAGAAAAAGTTCATATAAATTAAAATAGAAAATAATATGAAATAGATAATTAAATAAATATTTTGCCAATATGAAATTCCCTGGGGTCAGTCCGGTTACTTAGTAGACGGACCCTGTATGTACAAAGTTTGATAAAGATTGTCTGATAACATGTTCCAATATGGTAGAGTGATTGTAGGAAATTCATTTCTCATGTGTTAATATTCTTTGCACCGTGCTTGGGTTGAGTGCACCCTCTTAAGACATAATTTTGAGTGATGGGGGTTGGTCAACTAGATCACATTAACTCATAAAAACGTTGAAAACCGCACGCAATCCAAGCACGGTATAACAAATAATAAAACCTGCGGTACCTAGAAGATTGAATTTTCCTCAATCCCTTGGTGAACAGAGAATAAGTACGACTAATTACTATTTATTATTAGAACACATAGCACTTCAAGGCTGAATCATTGAGCAATAATAAGAAATCACAAATAATGTACTGCCATCAACATGAATACATAAAAAAAAACTTATTGAAGAATGCCGAATACATTAATCTTCAGTATCCATTTATTCAAACATTCAACTTAACGTGAGAAAAGAATTTGTCCATTTATTAATATTGTGAATATTTCAAAGTTAGTCATATGAAAAATAATTATTGTTCTAGCAAGAACTTTGAAATACTCACGTTCTCCATTTCTTAATTGTTTCTGGATCCTTATATTTTTTCAAGCATTTATCGATTTGATCTCCGATTTGCACCAAGCACTGCCTTGTATGAGTCAGCTGTTCAGTTTCGCTGAGAGTTTGATCGGGATTATCAAGAGCCTTCAACGCTTTCTTAACTGGTCGCATTTTCTCTTTGCACTGAAAAATCAGAAAAATTCTTTAATTCAGTACATTCAAAGTTATGACTAATCGATATAATATTAACCACGTAGGACAATCAAATATCTGCGGCCAGTTTTACGAGGAACCAAAATAGTTCAACCGTTACTACGGTATGACGTCATACAAAAAATGCGACTCTATTGTGATGCATGGAATATGAAAAGATGTCATTTCACGGTAACTCAATCAATTTATTGGCTTTCCTGCAATCTGGCCTACGCTATATTGACTAACAGGTTTTGATAGAAATCTTATAATTTTAGAATTATAATACAGCAATATATTAGATTTGAATGAAAACTATGAAAAAACTACCTAATTGAGAATATATTTTGGTGGATGCAGCAAATTAATAAGCAATTTTTCTTTTAATTCCATGGTGATTTTCCACACAAAATCGATCTTTTTTTTCTCCATAAGTTGCAAACCTCTCTTAAACTAATTGTCTTTATATTGTAATACAAAGTCAACAAAATGATTAGGTGTTACTTTCTATCTCAAAAGTATTGATAGTCTTCTTTTTAAGGCATTGTATGTAATATGTCTACTGTGCCGCATTCTCAATATATATTTGAGAAAAAGTATTTTTAAAGAAATATTTGGAAATTTACCAAAACAAATTCTTATTGGAAGATAAAGGGAACTGACCTCATTGAATGTAGACTCATCAAGATCGCCAACAGCTCTTGGCTCACTCATAGTGAAATGCATAGGACCAGTGTCCTTCTTTTTCTTCTTCTTTTTTGATTCGCCATCCTTCTTCTTTTTCTCGTGCTTGGTGTGTTTCTCAGCAGTGTCTTCCTCTTTGCTGGGAGTAGTAACCCGGGGCTTGGCCGACGAGGTAGTTGTGTGATTGGAGGTGTCGCCCTGAGCGTGAGCTTCCTTCTTTGTTTTTTCACCTCCCTCGTTTCCCGAGCTGTCGTCGTGGTCGATGATCTCCTTCGAGACCGCTTTGGGGTTCACCTTCCTCTGCCTCTTCTGCTTCACCTGGAATCCATCGAAAACAAGATTTCTAACACAATTCGAAAAAACACTCAATAGTACAGTCACTTCAAACGTTGGTGCATTTTGTGTGTTATAGATTCAATTTTCCAGAATATCAAATGAAAATAAAATATATCATCAAACCACAGATTAATTGGAAATCTAGATACCGATTTCGGTTGCTACACCATTATCAATCCGATCACATTATCAAAGATTAATAATGCTGTAGCAAACAAAGCCAGTATCTAAATTTTTAATATGTGGTTTGACAATATATTTTTTATTAAACATGCATAACTTCCACAATATCACTTTCAAAACTACTCGACAAGTTCTCCAGAATACATGAGAAGGGTTCAGGGGGAAAACGGTATTTATGTATCAGTAGTTTCTCTACAGAAAAACGATTTCAAAGTTCATCAACTTATAAACTGGTTTAAATGAAAATCTAGTTCATTCTATTAATTCAGTGTTCTTGTTTAAGATCTATTTTGTTGAGTCTCTTCAAAGAATTGTGGGTTTTAATAATATTTGTACATTAAAAATCTATAAACACAGCCTTTATCAATCTCAATCATAATTGAAATTTCACACGATAATTGTTCTTATTAAACCAAAATATTGAATAAATATTATACATTTCAAGAAAAAATTATTAGTCTTGACAGGTAGGATTTGCAAAAATACGTTATTTGAAAGCATAAAATCGGAAACTTCAGGTAATTTGCCAAATAACTGAATTTTAATAATATATCTTCATAAGAAAACTATAGATTAACATTGACTTTGGCAAGCAGAATCCAATTTTCAATCAATTCTTCTTGTATCTTATTTAATTATTATTTTGTACCTCATCGGACTTCTGAAATAATTTTCAGATTCTAATAATAAATTCATTATAAAATAGCTTTCAGTTTTTCAAATAAATGTATTATTTGGATTGAAAAAAAGTTTTGAGAGGTAGGATTTAGGAAACTACATTATTTGAAAGCATAAAATCGGAAACTTCATATAATTGTTCAAATTAGTCTTGAATCCACAGAAATATAAATTCTACTAACATTATAATTTTATGTAATGTAAATTTTGTATGGATAAAAATTGAACATAGTAGTTCAATTGGTTGAAAAATTAAAAAAAAAAATGTTTCTTTTTAGAAGATCATTTGAGAGAAATCACATGAAATAATATAATATTTTTAAAGATCCGTCAATGGATGAAATCAAGAATGGAGGATCTCCTGGGTGATAAAACGAGCAACTAAATTTTTATTAAAGATCTAATCAGTAGATAGTCATAAAAAATATTGCATAATAAACATGAGATAGTATGAGCAAAACGGAAATAGAGTTATAAGATGGATGAATGTAGAAGATCGAATGATAGACATCAAGGAGATAAAAGATAGAGAGAAACAAGCCGCTCTTACTATTCCGCTCATTACACAAACACATCAATAACAAAGCTAATTGAAGAAAATTTTGATAGAAAAATCAACTTTGTCACTAAAACTGAATGGGTTTAGGATTAGGTTATGAATGACAACCATTCACCAATGTGATTACTTTGACTTAACTCACAAGAGTTGAAGAACATTCAAAAACACTTTCAACAGCTGAAGTAAAGCATGATTGAGAAAGAACAATTTTCCATTCTTACTACCATACTCCATATGTTCCATTAATAAAATTACTAATTGCATTCCCATTTAGCTTGTAAATTTTCCAAAACTTCAATATTGTCAAAGAAATAAGAGGAAAACTTGAAAAATATTAATATACCATTTTTTTTTAATAGGCCTGATCTATGTGTTTTCATTTTCATTTTACCTCTTTGAGAAAGGGTAATTCAATCACATTACAGCCTGCAATTCAATTACCAGCTGTTTTGGATGTTGATGTGGTAGAACATCTCATTTAATTACGTGGCAAACAAAACAACATGAAAAAGATCTGTTAGCATTTTGAGAAAATAATTAATGCACAATCAACATGTCAGCAGTTACAACAGAAATTTCGAATGTGTGTTATCCGAAAATCGACAGTGGCAACGATTCTTCCAGTGATGACTATCAATTTTCCATCGTAGGAAGGAAACCAGGAGTTCACAACATTCAATCTAGTGAAAATTTTGAAGAAGCTGCAATTTTTCCAACATTGGAAAGTGACATAGATGACTATGACATTGAAAATGAATCAGTAATAAATGTAACAGATCTTGAATCAAGCTCCAGTGAACATTGCAAAGAAGTTAGAAGTGGAACTTTCAAGAGAATATTGAGAAATTTAACTCGTAGCAGCAAATCAGAATCACACATGGAAGAAACAGGAACAGCCAAGGGTTGTCGTTCGGAACCTGATATCAAAGAAAGCGAAACACAGGAAATTGAGGGAAGTGATGGTAAGGAAACTAATGTAAATAATAATTCTGAAAGTACACCTAAAGGAAGTCGGACAAATATCTCTAGAGCATTTCAAAAATTAAGTGGCGTATTTTCTCGATCCAAGACTGATGAAGATAAAACCAGCAGTTCAAAACCGGATTTCAAAGAGGAAAAAGATAAACGCAATTCATTGAGTAGGCGACTTTCTAATATTAGCGCACACCTGATGAAAGACAGTAATTCAAAGCAAACTGTGACCGAAGAGAAAGAAAAACGAAATTCATTGAGTAGACGGCTGTCAAATATCAGCGCACATTTACCAAAATTAAACAATCACAAGGCAGAAACATCCTCATTGGACAACCAATCAGACGAGACTCAGTCAAATTGCAGCAAATCAGATTCAAAGACCGATCAAATCAAGCGATGTCCAAGTGACAAGAGTTCAACATTGAGCAAGAGGCTTTCTAGCATCGGATCACATTTCAGATCTCGAGCAGTTCCCAACCCCGGTTCGGTTGAAGCTGAAATCGTGGGAGACACAAAAATCGAAGAAAACCATTTGGAGTTGAATGAGAAAAAAGACGGAGATACAAAAGTCGAAGAGAATAACTTGCAATTGAGTGAGAAAAAAGAGATAGGATAATGTCTTGAGAACTATAAAGAATTTCATAATAATTCTTCATAGCTAAATTTATTGTTTCTGCAGGTATTCATCGAAGCAAATCACGTCCAACACAATGTACATCTTGTTCAAAATTCATGTTTTTCTAGTTCATCAGTTCAATAAAATTTATTTGAGATTACAAAGTTTTATTGCATTACAAAAATTATATTAAATTTAGAATAAAAGAATGGATAACAAGTAAGAGGAAGGCATTATTGATAAGAGTTATTGTCACACCCTGACACTCGATTTCTTCTTATTGATACAATTTATCAGAAGAGTTTTGTATGGAATCGTTCAATGATGTTTATAAAGTACGGTTTATCCCAGATGACCTCACAGGCCTCCATCGTTGCCAATATATATATATAGTTCAACAGGGCCACAATAATCATACGTTGGCCATTTCAACAATAGAAATTTGAACAAAAATATCATTGAATTTCAACAATAAAATTTAATTCATGTTTACCCGTTAATAAAAGTCATAGTAATATCAACTAGCACCCCAAAATTCAATTTACTCTTAAATTAAATTCCAATTTGAAGAGAGCTCTACTCACCGCTGAAACAGGATTTTTCTTTTCTATGTTCTTCTTCAAGAGTTTCAGTAGATAGTCAGCTCTACTTTGCAGGTGTTTTGCTTGAGGCTTCTTGTCATCATTGAAGAGAATTTTGTCGGAAATGCCTAGCGAAGGGTCCATTTTGATTGCCTCCCAAGACCCCATTCCGTATTGATAGATTCCTCGCAGTAACGCACTGTCTTCAGTCTTGTCCCAATCCACATCAAAATTGGCAGGTCGAACCCTAGAATAAGTTTACTTTCATTAACAGTGTCAAGTCAAACCATCTTTGCATAATATCTTTGCATAAAATACAAACGATTATCATCATTATTTTTTGTTGGATTAATTTCAATACAATATTTAAATAAGAATCTATTGAGAATTTAGGATCAAGCGGTTTTTTTTTTTTGGTTTGGAAAGGTATAAAACCAAATGATTTTACAATCTTCAACTATCAAATAGTAACTATGTTTAATGGTAAGTTGATGTCAAGTTTTATCCTTCAACTTCTCTAAAAAAATAACTATTCTATTTGCTCAAGCAATAATTGAAAAGCTGGAAAAAAATTTATTAGTTCTTCAATTTGCTTTGCAACGTTGTTACATTTTGTGGATAGTTGTTGACTTTCTTTTCATCGTGATTAGAGGATTCCCTATTATATTCAGCCGAATAGACTGTTCTACAGTTAGAATTTATTGTACAAACCGATTATAGAACCGATTCGAAGTGTGAAGTTCTGAAGTATCACATGATCAACTCAAAAATTAGATCATTACTCAGGAAGAACATTAGTAGTTCTCAGGTAGAATTTTAGTATTTCAGATAGAACATGAGTGTACTAGTGGGTCAGTTCTTGGTAAATATTTTGATGAATCTCTACACACCTCAAGTCTAGAATCCATTTCGCTCGCTCTTCATTATTAGAGGGAAGTTCAACCTCTAGAGGTTCAAGTTCTTGCTCACATGCCAGTACAGTCTTGGCAACCACCGAAACACCTCCCAGCTTGAATGAAGGACCTCTGCCTCTCTTCTTAGCTCCAGAACCTGCAATATATTTGAATTAATTATTCAATCTATTAAAGCAAGGTAAATTCAATACTTCCACGTAAACTCAATACTTTGAAAAACTTTGACAATTGAACAATAATATATAACAAATTAAATTTCCATAATCCCATAGGCTACATCTTCAGATTTCAGATAGTCTCTTACTTTCCCTCTCGAGGATTGAATGGTTCCTGAAATATGTATAGTTGGAAGAGCTCAAAATCCTCCCCTATTTTGCATCATAATTCCTGAATCAGCATCTTACATCAATATTACAGTATAATGATTATTGTTACAATTAATGATTTTTCCCCATTATTCACAAACATCTCTGTGAATGAACAATAAATTTTAAAAATTTCAATAGAATGTGAAAACAAATAAATGATGATTTACAATAGAATTTGACAATATATGTTTACCTTGTTGACTATCGTCATTCTCGTTTTCCTTCTGCGAGTTTTGTTCACCGACGGTGGCGAGGCATCTCTCCCTGAGCATTTCACCCAGCTTGCGCAGATCGGGCAGTGGCTTCTCCTGCAGTTCGGCATCGCCAGCAATCGCCTCCAACCTTTTCAATGGAGCTGCGAATTTCTTATAACTCTTGACGAATTTTCGTATCTGAAAAAGACAACATAACAATCTATGATCATAGTTATCCATAAATTCCTGACTATATAATATGAATATAATACTAACTTAATGATGTTTTCACTCTAGAAAGATATTTAAAAGAAAGTAGGTTGAAATCTACTTGGCGAGACAAATCACTGTTCTAGATTCAATCGAATAAATTGAATAAACAGTACCATAATATGAATTTGATTTTGAAATGAATTCCAAATAAATATGAATTTTAAGACAAAAAGTATTTTATATAAAAAGGAAAAGTGAGATTCACCTCAGCATCTGTGAAACCTTTAATGACTTCTTTTTTGGTGGAAGGTTTTCTACCTCTTTTCCTAGGTCTGTCTTCATCCGACCCACCTTCATCGCCGCTCGACTCTGAGCCTTCTCCTCTCTTCTTACGCTTTCTACCTTTTCCACTGCCTTCCCCTGCAAGACAAACAAATTAATCATAATATTTGAGTACATCATTGAATAGCTGATGTCAACATAATGTGAAAGCACACCTCAAGCTTTCTTTATTTGATTTAGTTCATCATAAATAGTGCAAAATAGATATTTTTTATGTTCTTTGTCTTTTGTACATTTCATTGATTCTCCTCAACTGTATTCTGAGGTGGAAAATTACATTCAATTCCTCAATAGAATGAATCTATTAATAATAATAATACATATTAATTATTATTATCAATTGCAATTTATATATTCAAATAAGCTGCAATCAGAAATAATTCGATCAGATTTATTGGAAACTGAACACTGCCTTATAGACTCTAATAAAACATAGAAGCGCTCTCTACACTCTATATTGTATAAGTGCATGTTGCATATTTTCCAACTCATAAGTGTGGTGAAGCGTAGGTAGAACATTTTTACGAAGCTGCCACGTAAACTCTTCATTCTTTATAGTTTGCTACATGTTAAAACAAATATAGAATCTTTCCCGCGTCTGGGAGCCAATCATTGTTACTCCACACGTCGTGGAAATGATCTATTATTGCCTCAAATAAGACTCTCCAAGACAAGAGATAGCCATATCTTCCAACAAATTAGGATCTATAACAATCTATCTTCAAAAATTAGAGAGCTGCCGATTTATGAATTTAAAATAATTGTTAAAACTAAATTGACTGAGAGCGTTTTCTATTCTGTAGAGGAGTATCTTCAGTCTACAATTCAATAAATGTCCAATTTGTCATCTTATCTTTGGTATCACTAAAGATTACTTTTGTGAATATTGAAGTTTGATTTGTGCTAACTTTGTAGCATGTTTTATAAGGTTTTAAATATTTTAATATTGTATTTCTTATTTACTTGACAAGTGTTATTTTATTATTTTTACTTTGACGTACTTATACAATGTAATGTTGTTCTGGCAATAAAAGAATCTTGAATCTTGAAACTATATTATAACATTCAGCCTATTTCAAAAGCAAATCAGTACTACCATATCTGGAATGGGATTTTTTCAATTCCAAGCATATCTGGTGCCCTGTGATTCGATAATTGAAATTTTCAAGTCACATTCTGTAGTTAACACAATCGAATGTTTGCAAGATTCACTAGATTTACATGAACTATGATCACTTTGATGTTTAGGGCTACTAATGTTAGTGAAATAGACAGTAAATAACAAATCACAGCACCCTTAATGAAGATATTATAAAGGGTGCTGTGATTTGAATTTTATGACCTATTTCACTTACTCAAATCTGTTTGGTTATCTTACCTAGAATTTTCAATTTGGCTGACGAGATTGTCAACACCAACTGATAAAATTTGATATATTTTTAGCACTGATAGTTTCACTGTATGAGAAAAATTATCATCACTCTGGATAAAAATTAAAGAATTGAAAAATACATAAGTAACTCTGATTGTAAGAGGAATCTGATTCACTGAGTTCGTAGGTGAAATGAAATCTGTAAACTAACCTTCAGCAAAAACTAAATCTACATCGTGCCAACAAGTTGTTGCAGTTTATTCACATACAGTAGATTATTGGCAACTTATCAGAACAGCGTCTCTTGCACTTAATAATATCTAAATTTCAAGCAAGTAGAAATGAATTCACTAGAATCGTTGAAAATGATAATTCAATTTTTAATTAACAATTTCTTGAAAAAAGACAAAAAGTTCTGTCGTTTTTCTGGTAAATTTATTAGTTTATTTTCTAAACTTTATCATCAATTTACATAATGCATTTTTCTAACAGTAAAATTTGCATAATTCACATGAATAGGCCTACTAGAACCTAACAAAGTAATAGGCCTACTAATCGTAGCATATTCGTCAAATGAGAGCTCAATTATTTCTCCTTCAAGTCTTGAAGAACTCATTTATGAGCAGTAATTGAAGATAATGTGAATCAGACTGAAGGTATATTTCCAAAAAATGAATAGTAATGATTAAAAAAGTGGAGAGAAGTGATGTATGAACAAATTCATATTTATTATACCCGAATAGAACCCCAACATAGAAAATACGAGGATTTGTTATTACTCATACATAGAGTTGTTATTATGCTACTAAGTTAATGATCAAACGAAGAATTTAGGATTTGAAATTTTGTATTGAATTAAATTAAAATATAAGTAGGCTATAGTCAAAGAGATTCAAGTTTAAAAAAATTATAAAATGATTACCGTCACTTTCCGACTGCTGCAGCTGCTGTAGAGTCTTCCTACTTCTAGGCGGTAAATACAGGTCTTCCATTTCTTTGGCTTTTTCTTCCTCTTCCACTTTCTTACGGAAGTCTTCTGGAATAATTTCATCCTGGAAAAAAACAATTTCGTTCAACAATATTTTTTATTTCCATAGTCATTTAAAAATTTATGAGGCACTAAAATCAATTCGATATGAGAAAAGTTGGTTCCACAAGGGTTAATACTTTTTCATCATCTCAAGTGAACGTGGTCACTCAATGAAATACAACAAATTCCTTTTTTATAATTAATTCAAAACAAATAAAATAGAAGAATGTGCTTTCATGGTATTGTGCAATGACAGGATGTCAATTACGGTTAATGCATTCCTCCTAAGAAAAAAAATCAAAGTAAGTCTTAAAATAGTAAAATTTATAATGAAAATAATAATATGTTTTAATATTAGAAGGCCTATAGTAAATAAACACACTAGATGAATAAGAAGTATTGTAGCATTAAGAAAATTGGAGTTATCTACTCAAAACAGCACAGATATTTATATTGTATCATTGCCAGGCGAAAAAACTGAGAATGAAAAAGCAAGTATTACAGTACCGTATATAAAACTGTAGAGCAAATTTTCAATTTTTAATTGCCGGGAGAGAGCTTGAAAACGAACAGGACAAGAATAATATAGATCTCAATTTACATTAAAATTTAAAATTAAAACTGCAAACAACAACTGAGAAGAAATCAAGAAAGTGAATAATTGATGGAATCAATAAATTACCCAATCTCTGGTCTCTTCATCCTGAGGCTGCTCACTCTGAGTGTCATTGTCCTCGTCGAAGGCAATGCTAGCCACCTTGAACGCTGACAACAGTTCATCGCCAACTGTGGCAGGAGCTTCGTCTCTCGTTTCAGCTCTCCTCAAAATTTCATCAATATCACACTGAAAAGCCACAAAATCTCATGAAAATAATTCAATTTTGGTTTCATTCGTGTTTTTACTAGTTGAACAGAATTTTCTGTTCTGTTGAATAGTTTCCTGGTTCATTTATTTTTGATAGGCCTACATCATTGTGCACCCTAAATTGCAAGCACGAAACTAAAAATGAGAATGAAGGGAAGTGCTTAATCGACTGCTGTTTGGAGCTCTGCAGCAAGAATTAGGAAATAGGCCACAACCCCTCGTTGATGGAAGTTGCATTAACAATGATATTTCTATTATTTATACAATTAATTTTGTTGTATCAAGTTGTTTTGTCAAGTATAAGTAAGACATTTATTATAATAGAAAGTGGAATTTTTATTTTTAACTAGTTTATAGAGTGATTTGAAAGATTTTTATAGTGAATTTTCAACATAATTTTTCCAATTTTCAATAAAAAATAAAATTATTTACAGTCTCTCTCAAAGGTGTCGGTACGGCGTCTCAGTGCGTGCCGTCACAAATTAAGGCCTGTCTATAGATATGACTTGTACTGTTGTATGCCGCTACGTAATGTAAGCCTCTCCCTTGATGGGTTTGTAAATCAAGATGCTCTTTTGTTCAGCACTTTCTTTCCACTCCTCTTTTCATTTTCAAATCTATAGAAGCTATGTAGCTTAGTTTCAAGTCAATTTTATGAATATAATAACACCAGCACCAACATGCCAAGTATTATTGAACACCGAAAAATTTTTTCTATTGTTAGTGGAAATTACATAGATAACAAAATTATTTGAAAATTAAACTTTAAACTTAGGGCTATTTAAAATAATTGATGTTTATAGAATAATAATTCTAAAGTTTTTTTTAAAAGGGTATTCGATTTTTCATTTAATTTATCAATAACTATATTAGTTTTTAGAGGCATGTTGATTTAATTTAAAAAAATCAATAACACTGAAACTTGTAAGATGACAGATTTCTGTAGTCTCTCGTATGCAACATCAAGAAACACATGAACATGATACAATTAAGGTTTATAATGTATTTTATTCTTTGTAAGAGGAATCTCCAGAAACCCATGAACAAAACAGACTTATTAATACAAATATTTGAAAAAACGGCGAAACATAATGCTAATAGATCTTGGGAGACAGTTTGGTAAAAATTGAAGATGAGAAATAAACAGAATATTATACTCACGGCAGGTAAAGCTTCATCACCATCTTCTTCATCTTTGAACAGTTCTTCAGCACCAAATTTCAGAATCGCTGTCAACTCTTCTTTATTGAAAGGGGTAGTTGTGCTACTAGACTTCTTATCTAATACGGTCCGGCCAGTAGTGTCCATTCTCTGAATAACCAAGTGGTCGAGCACCATCTTTTGCTTAGCTCTCTCTACGATATCTTCTTCTACTGAGTTCTTAGTCACTAATCTATAAATATTAACCTGCGAAAAAATAAGAACTATAAAAATACTGTATATTTTCAACAATATGAATTTTGAATTTAAAAAATAATCAACAATATGAATTGGCCTATTGTGGAACTGAAGAAGTTTCTGAATGACAACAAACAGGGTGAGCAAGAATTCCAAACGATTCAATTGGCTACTTTTGGATAAGAAAGTCAATAAGAATGTAAAAGTTGAAGTAGTTTTTTTTCAGTTGAGAAGAAAATCATTTTAATGATTGCTACAGTTTGTTTGTTTGTTTGTTTGTACATAAACTTTTGTTTGTTTGTTTGTTTGTTCAGTACATAAACTTTGATGAAGTTGGCCAAAGAGTGACTTGACTAAATACAGATATATTCTTAAATTCAAGCCACCAAATTATCTGAAATGATAAATAAATTTTCCCAAATGTTTTCAGTTTTCAATACTCTAGTGCCCTTCTCCACAAGTCTAATTCACAAAGTTCTAAATTGCACAACAATAGAAATCCGTATTAATTCATAACAGTATCAAACGTCTCCCCGTTCCAATAATTTCTAAATCAATTTATGTATTTTCAAGATATTTCAACTGTAAACTCCCCATTTTCGGCTTAAAATTTCTCATTATAACTGCTTAAAATTCCAGAGTAAAAACACATCTGCCAACCTACTGCTGGTGAGATGCGATTAAAGGCAGATTGTGGGACTATTTTCATTTCGACTGCTGGCAGCATCATACAGCTGCCATTTTGAAGGAATGTCTTCCTTGCTTGACCAAACAATAATCGAATTAGGCGGTAATTGTTGAACAATGATCAAAGTCACTAAAAAGCAACACACAAGTGCTTCAAGTAAGTTTATTATACGATAAAAGGGCTTTTAAGTATATTGAAGAAAACATGTTCATGTAGATTACTAGATTTTACCTGATTTTTTTGGCCTATCCTATGTGCTCTGGCTTGCGCCTGCAGATCGTTTTGGGGATTCCAGTCAGAGTCGAAAATTATCACAGTATCAGCAGTGGCCAGGTTGATTCCCAGGCCGCCCGCTCTAGTCGACAACAGAAAGCAGAAGTCGGGCGAGTTTTCCGCGTTGAAATGGTCGAGCGCCTGCTTCCTCAGTTCGCCCTTGATGCCGCCGTCAAGCCGCTGGAATGGAAAGTGACGCAGCTGCAGGTACTCGGCCAGAATGTCCAGCATTCGAACCATTTGCGAGAAGATGAGCACGCGGTGACCAGTTTCTCTCAAACGCACCAGCAGCTTGTCAAGCAACACCAGTTTGCCTGATCCCCTCAGCAGTAACTGCAATCAGATCAAGCGTACCATTAAAAAATCGATAGAATATTCAAAATGGGAGGTTCATGGAAAAAATTAGGAAAACTATTGAAGTGCACTAACCCGATATAAAAACCAATGAAGAATTGTGCATTAATGCGATAGTGAATAGATCAAATCTCTAATACAAATTATATAAAGGAATCCTAGTTGATATTTGATTGTTGTGAAACTCAATTTCGTAAAGAGGCTTGCAAATCATGCAAGAGAGTTGTGCATATCATGTCATTCTTGATAATCACTCAAAATTTCCAACTATTCTACATAATAATATTGATTATAGTTCCTTTCATATAACACTGCTTGGTGCACAATACGTTCTTAATGTAAATAAGATTTCTTCAACTGCTGAACATTGCATTTCAGTCAAATGGAAATTCATATTATGTGTTTCATTTCTCAAAACTGAATATCATAAGTACAGTACTACTTATTGAGCTAGGACATAGGTATAAGTGACCACAAAATACGGATTTGAAAAGCTTCTCATCACAAAAATAGTGGTATTATAAATTAATTCGTTTAGCGAGTTCAATTTCACTGTAACTAATCTTCAAGTGAGAACAAGCTACAAAAGACTACAAAATATGATTTTTTTTGAGGGTGATGCCCACATGGGCTCTTGGGCCTGTGCGTGGGTAATGTGAAGGATGATGATGAGAGATGAATGGACCTAATGCTTTAGGTGGGTTCCGAACCACCAGGAAGCGATTTTTGAGGCTCATAAATTGAATTCAGAGGGACCGGTCACCAGTACAACGGTGCTGGCAGAGGCACGTCGCTTATCTAATCTCACCGATTAGACGCTCTCTACCACTGGGACAAACCGCTTCTATAATATTTCTATATTGCTTTATATTACTCAGGGTGTCTAGCAATTTGCATGAATGAAATTAGAGACTTTTTCCTCGACTTTTTTCAAGGCAAAGTTGGAGTTTCTCTATGCATTTTAAACGTTGCAACTCTTAATATGATTTTATGTCAAAAAACACCCCCAATGTCTCAAAATAGGGTAGGCTATATTTCAATATATATACATAAAAACATACTATTGACATATTTTATGTTTACATATAGTACGGTACAATTAGACTCGAACCTCAACATCCAAAGAGAAAGGACGATCCCTACTCCAACTCCAACTTCTTCTATACAACCCCTTCAATATTTAATAAAAAGATCCACCCTTTTGAGCGTCGGGTTCTAAGGGGAGGTGGGTTGAAAGGTTCAGTTTTTATTCAGTTTTTCGTAAATAGGTGCCGAACCAAGCGTCTGACGAAAAAATTTCATGCATGTATTTTCTAGAGAATAAAATTTGAAAGACATCGAGACCAATAACAACTCTGTATCATCAACAGTTCCCAAGTTACAATTTTTGAAAACTCCATAGTTTTTTCACATGAATTATTCCGTTACTAGGTTTCTAACTTTGAATTGGGAACACTTACAAATATCGATTTACAAATTTAGTTCGATATCAAACACTATTTCAGGCCCGCCCAAAATGAAAATAACTCAACATGCGGAAAAAATGAATAACTTTATAATCTATTAATTTTCCCGACTTGACTTCAAATTCCAGGATGATTCACGACTTTTCCCGACCTTATTTCATTTCCAGACTAATTCCCGACTTTCCCGACAGCTAGACACCCTTATTACTATTATTTATTCCAGGATTGAATCATGCTATGGTCGCATTCATTATAATGTGTTGGTTGTAATGTTAAACCAGATGGTTTAAACCAAAATTATAGTTGAACTTTTATTAATGATACGAAACAAAGTAATATTAACATTATTAGTTAGGCTAGTTAGTAACCAACCTGGATTTGATCCTCCGGCAAGTGACCTTGTTCATTTTCACTTGGCTTCGTTAGGAGAGAATGATTGCAGCACTTTTTCAATTCAATAACAATATTAAGAAAAGTCGACGGTGAGCCTTTAACGCCTTTTCTGAGAGCGTTGTAGTTTTTCGTCAAGATCCATTTATAGTATTGCTTCTGAAGTGATGTCATTTCCACACGAAGGATTTGTTCGACTTTAGCAGGTAATGATTTTTCAACGTCCTTTTTCACTCGTCTCAAAATGTAAGGCTCAAGTTGCTTGTGCAATTTCGCGTAGCCCTTGCTTTCTGTGTCATCATGTTCTTGTTCAAACACTTCCCACGATTCGAATTTGCCAGGCATTATGAAATGAAGCAGCGCCCAAAGTTCCTTTAGACTGTTCTGCAGGGGCGTTCCTGTTATCAACAGCCTGTGGTTGGTGTCAAATTCTTTCAGCGTTTTATAAAGAAGCGAATCATCATTTTTGAGTCGATGAGCCTCATCAACCATCAGCACAGCCCAACTCAAGCTACCAAGAAATGCTTTGTCTTTCAGAACTATTTCATACGTTGTTAATACTGCGTTCAATTTCAAGCGATTCGAGCTCGAAAATGTCCATTCGTGATCTCTAATCTGGAAAAATATTTTAATAAGAAATTAGTAGAAAGCACCCAAAACCAAACCAATTTAATGAACAGATCACTCCATCATTTGGCTTGATCACTGCAAGTCACTTTTTGTTGCGAGGAGAATAATGACGGTGTATAATCTCTACATATATCAATGTCTGTTATCTGTGAAAGAGAACCTTCATTCCTACACAGTTGCTAATAACATTCATAATAATGGAGCTAGGCAAAATTTTAATCAGTTTGTACTAAAGGTGCGGCTGGAGAAATCCAAGAGGAGTTTCCCAGTATCTGGAATAAGAATTTTTAATAAATTACCTCGGGCTGTGAGAGAGTTGACTAGAACAAAATTAAAGAATACTTAAAAATCCTGGTTGATGAATAACCCATTTTACAATATTAGAAAGTTTGAGGAGACCGATTGTTCAATCATAGTGCCTTGCTAACTGTTACAAAATAAACTTGATAGATTTTTGGATCCAGGTATAAAAACCGCTGTTACAGGATATTATTCAAATGAGTTGTCGACCAGTATGGTTAATCACTTAAATGTATTCAAAGTTTTCGAGCTGCCTATTTGAATTTATTTTTTATGCTTGTTGGTATTATTAGAATCTTGTAATAATTCTAAGTACGGTATTTGATTTGAATGGAATTGACGTTGTTGTAACATTTTGATACGTTGTTTAAAATACATTATTTTGAATTTGAATCATGAAATCAATAGTGGGATATTTTTATCAATAAAGAACTAGATCCACAATATAAATAGAGATACAAATATTTTCATATGCATTATAAACATGAAGTGGCTTCACTCAAGGCGACTTAGGTGAGGTTAAACAACATTAATAAAACTCACCACTTCCACTTTGATAAAAAATACAGATTTGGATCAAATTTACGTGCAACAATTCTCTTCCAATAGTTAATATGAAATTTATTAATATAATGAATCCACAAGCATCAACAGCTTGAAAAATAAGCCTATTGAAATATAATAAATAGAAATAACTTAAGTAAAATATTGAATCTCGACTGACTTACAATATTTCTAGATGTTACGTCACCAATGTATGTGACAATGTTCATTTCTGGTGCCCATAGCGAGAATTCTCTCTGCCATGAGGTCATAGTTGATAGAGGAACCACAACCAGATAGGGGCCATACATCTGATATGTATGGAAGAGGTAGTACAGCATACAAATGGTCTGAAAAGTGAACGAATAAGCTATTATTTTAAAAAATCATCAAAATTCAAGATATTGTACAACCTTTTTTATTGAAACTTGATAATTCCCTGTAGCCTACTAACAGTTTTTAAGATTGACAATTTTTATTTTGAAATTTTTCCAAATGAAGAGTAACAAATCATATCATTTTAATTGATATCGGGTTTCAGAACTATCAAGATAAATAATTATTCAAAGAAATGTATTATGATAATATTTTCACTGTCACCAGCGACAAAAAAATATAGAAAAACATGAAAAATGATAATTCTATTGTAGAATCTTAAAATAGAGAATGTGAGCTCAAGGAATAGAGGAACGATAGTCAAGAAATAGTTATTCTAGAAAGCGGTAAGAAATTTGCTCATTGAGTAAATAATAAATACCTGGATGGTTTTTCCAAGTCCCATTTCATCGGCCAGAATCACAGAGTTTTCTTTACACCAGGAATGGACAAGCCAATTCACTCCACTAATTTGGTAGTCTCTCAGAACTAGAACCTGGAATGAACAAGTTTCATGAGAATGTAGCTAGAGTAATAAAGACAAGATAATGTAAAAATCATGTCATTTCGAATAATTAGAATGTATAACACATAAGCAATAAAAATGTGGGTAGCCTTGCTTGTTCGGGAAAGTTTTCAATCATTTTTTCAAAGTTTTTTAATTTGAGAATAATTCTTTGGATAGTTCTTTCTTTTTGGATAATTCTTTGGAGTATTCCCAAGGATCGTGCTACCTTGAATGGATGGCGTGATTAAACGAGGAAACTGAGAAAGATAATAAAATAAGTATCATAATTCCATTTCTATATGATAAATAACATTTCTACAAATTCGATTGTATGTCTTTCTGAATAAATATATTGAGATATGATGCAATATTTGCATTACAAAGGAGTGTAATAATTGATTGCAATGTCCGATAACTTATTACTATAGCCTGTCCAAGCGAAGAAGACATTCTTGCAAGATGGGAAAATGACTCAATATTGAGCTTAATCAATGTTGGTTTAGATGGAAGAACTATTACATATTGCAGTTAACCAACTGCTGGATAATTATAATAGTAATTAATTCAAATCTCAAATTATTGCAATATAAATAGACAAAGGAGTTCTGCACTGCAAATATTGTCCAATGTACTAAATAGCAGACGAGATCTATTGAATGAAACTAATCAAAAAACTGTGCCCGGACCGGGAATCGAACCCGGTACCCCTCGGTTGCCGGCCGAGTGGCTTAACCTCTTGCAATAATTTAAGATTTGAATGAATTATTATTATAATATTGGTTTAGTTTTTCTAACTTGATTTTTTTAGTTTATCAATTTTCTAGTTTTGATGAATTTACAGGAGCATAAAAACTTGAATCAGGATAGAAAAGTTTAATACAACTCACTTGATCACCACCCATATAATCAGGTTGATCGACGATTTTCACTAATTTAGGTCGATACTTCAGAGCTTTACAATGTTTAGAAGGAGTCCTCTTTGAGTCTTCTCTATCCCTGAACTCTTTTATTTTCTTTGGCCATTTTTTCTCAATCAGAGCTGCGTCTTCCCACGTCGCATCCGCATAGGGCAGCGATTCCCATTTGATAAAATATTCATTAGGATCTTTCCTATACGCTGAAATAATAGAAAAAAACTATGATCCCAAGTTTTCAATCTATTAAAATATTAATACATAGATTTGTTTCATGAACGTCTATTGCTAATAATTAATTATAAAAAAATCAAACTTACAGATTATCCTTTCAACTCGATTGTAACTTTTCATCAGTTCTTGTTGAAGCTCCAGCTGACATTCAAAGTATTCAATATCCTCAGGGGTGGTATGCTGCTTCCAAAATCTTATTTCTTCTTCTCTTTTGACAAAATTCTCAAGTTTTTTTAATCCCTTTACCTGAAATG
The DNA here is from genome assembly GCA_017141385.1 of Sogatella furcifera. NCBI lineage: Eukaryota > Metazoa > Arthropoda > Insecta > Hemiptera > Delphacidae > Sogatella > Sogatella furcifera. The sequence goes on from CM029546.1 coordinate 29,903,122, forward strand.
AAAAAAAAAACAAACTAACTTATTGTATCAATGTATTTTCTTTCAAAGATATGGATTTTTTTAAAGATTAATATTTTTTTGAAATGATTAATCAATTGTATTGTACATACTATTCACTTAGTGTGTGACATTTTTAGGCAGAATCATCCAGCAGATAAATATGCTACTCTATACAACGTGATTCGTTTCACGAATATTGAAATGCAGTAATTGAATGTTGAATCTTCGGTGAAACTGACTCAAATGTGAAATAACTTGAATAGAAACGAAATGAAATTCATAGGACTATTACGAAACATTTCCAAGTCTGATTAATAAATAGTTAATGACGTTTTTTACAAAAGAAGAAAACCTTTTGATCTTTGAGCGACTTTTCAGATTCCCAAGTGTTATGGATGTTGGACCAATTTTTCCACTTGATGAGATACTGGACTTCGGTGTTCTCCTTATCTGTCTCATCACAGTCGGCATTTGGATCACCATTCTCTTCCATCGCATACATTGTTGTTATATTGCCAACCACTAGACACAAATAAAAACCCAAAATTGGTGAAAATCATGTTAAATGATAATGTTCTACATAATATAATATATTGCCTGAAAGACTTCCAATTATTTGACAGCTACACAAATTTTAAAATTGTTAATGCCATTATACCGGATGAATATCTTATTAAAACTAAAAAAGGCTAACATCTGAATGCTTTTGGAAAGCTTGAGTTCATCACATACATTGGCGTAATATTTAATATAATTTTAATTGATACTTTTAAAAGAGACAATGGAATTAACTGACTGTACAGAGGATACAGTTTCTGTCATTGACTGCACTACGAGAGTCAATAAGAATTACATTTAAATAAAAATATTTCACTCTCTACATAACACTGTGAAGGATATATTTTTGGAATGGTATATTAATTGTACGGAGTTATGCAGAAAGGAACCAACCCACAATCAGCTACTTTTGAGATATCGCGTACCAAAGATGAAACTGCAATAATACCTCCCATTTTATTATCCAATAAGATATTCTGATTTTGGGAACGTATTTGTGCTCTTAATATCATAAACTAGATATTTTTATACAAAAAAAGCATTAATTTCCCATTTTATGGCATTTATGTGGGTTGGTTCCTTTCTGCAAAACACAAAGGAAACTCAAGCCATAGGAAACAAACAAAAATTTTTGTTTTTTCAGAGAAAAAGAATCATATGAGGCTAATTTTTTTACTTATGGATCAGTATTATGAAGAAAAGTGTTCTGTCAAAATTTCCCACCTCCACCCATCTTGCTACCCCCTCTGCAAAGTTTCAATTTGTAAGGGTTTCTTACATTGACAGTATCTCAGCACTTATTGGAAATAAGAAATCGAACTTTTTTCATTTTTTAGTAAATGAAATTCTCTTTATTTTATGTCTGACCATTTCATTGTAGCTCCTATGGTTCAAAAGTTATATAAATGGAAGAATGGCGGGATTCCCTAGATTTCTGCATGAAATTTCAATTATCTTCTAAATGAAAGTTTACAGAATGATTCTACTGGAAATGTATGGGAAATTTTGACAGAACACTTTTCTTTATAATAGCGATCCATGAGTAAAATAATTAGCCTCATATGATTCGTTTTCTCTGAAAAAAACAAAAGTTTTAGTTTGGTTCCTATGGCAATTATGTGGGTTGGTTCCTTTCTGCATAACACATAAAGTAGGATATTTGTTTTGCAGAAAGGAACCAACCCACATAATTGCCATAAGGGTTGATTCCAGTGATTTTTTCATCCAAAACAGTTACCTAGGGGTTTATCAACCCAAATATTGAAAAATCCGATTTTTTTTGTGGATTGGTTCCTTTCTGCATAACTACGTCCAATTTTGAGACGATATAAGAATTCTTTATAACTGAACAGTTCATCATATAACAAAATAGTTTTGAATAGTGTACTCTAATATTCTATCTTTGGATTGTTTGTAAAAGTTGATTCGCCAAATTTTCAACTTGGTTGTCAACAACTTTGATTTTCAACAAAGTGATGAAATAGAGAGATGGACGAATCTAAAATTAATTTTTCTGAACGTATTTCCAACTAAAAATCTACTAATAGTGATCAATCAATTTGCTTAGAAATAAAACAGTGTTTGGTTATTTATTGAGCAAACCTCCTATTTTGCCGCGTCGTTGAGCTAAAACCTTTTCAATTGTTTCAGAATTATCCACCTCTGCTGGTACTTCCGCATCTTGCCACGTTTCGTTCTCATCCTCATCCTCTTTAACATCAGAGTATTCGCTTTCAGATTTTTCTCTATAGCTAACCACGTTGGTATTGCCTCTTCGTGATTTGGATCTACAATGAAAATAAACAAATACATGAATAATATGAATGAGAATCCATAAAAAGATCGGCTGGTCATGCTAAATAATCACTGTGAGGTATCCCAGTCACCATCTTTTACATGAGGTACAGATTGGAATACATTTATGCTATTAGTATTCATGTGTACGTGTTGATCATTTCAACAAATTTTGTAGCATCTTACTGAGTTCTATCCACAAATTTGGCCAATCAATGTACATAAATAAGTTCACCTAGAAATTTATAGCTGATGTCAAATCTTTAGGCGGGTTCGTCTGTCTCTAGTATGTACATTATGTGGCCTACTAACAGCTGATGTAAATATTCAATGTCCCTTTTGATTTCAAAAACATCATCAAGGCGTATCTAAATAGCTACTCAACATTTTAAAATGCACAAACTTCATCATTAATATCCTAGCCCCCTTTAAAAGAAGGCCACGACCTTGAAAGTGGCAACTATGTAGAGTAGGAAAATCGGTCCATTTAAAAGCATAGAAATCGTTTTTAAATCAGCTGTTTCAACGGATGTGTTTCTCGTCTCCGTTCTCAAATTTGCTACAAATCTTAGCTGTCTCAAGAAATAAATATCCATTTTCAAATTTTTATGAACATATAAAAGCTTATTATAATCTAGTAATTTACAGAAAACAAAAGAGGAATTCTATAAAAAATGTTTCATGAAACATACGCTTAACGAAAGAAAAACTGAATTCAAAAGACGCATTGTTCGTAACTGTAGGCTACACAATGCTATTCATTTATGAGTAGATTGTACCAATGTCGCCATTTCATTAGGCCTGGGCCTTATATTAGAGGGGGCTCTGATAATATTAATTACCTTCATTACTATTTATGACTTTAATTTACTGAATGGAGGAGACACCAGTATAAAAAAAGTACTCCGTATTAAATCATTTGTAGCCTTCGGAATGAATCAAAACTTTCAATTGAATTTGGATAAAGCCATAATGTTTCAAAATAGGAATCATTTGGAGATACATTAAGCATCATTTTGAACAAAAATTTATTAGGTATTACAAAAAAAAGTTTGATTCACCACAGGAAATTTAGAAATAAGGTTATAAAATAAGTAAAATTGAATAGATCGAACAAATATTTTCAATTTGACAGTCAATTATGTATTATAAATAGGATCAAAACAGGCGGAAATGAATGTGAGAAGCATTATTCAAATTTGAATTACCTTTTGTCGTTTTCATCCTCACTTTCATAGCTCGATTCGGATGAATCAGAAAATTTAGTCCTCTGGCGAGGAGGTTTCCTCTGCACCCGTCTTGTTGGCTTGGCAGAGGCTCGCGCCTGAGGGCGCCTACCTCCGGGAGGCTTGCTTTTTGGCGCAATCTCCTTATCTGTAGAACTATCGTAGTCGTCCGATTCAGAATCATCTGAGTTCCACTTTCTGATAAATTAAGAAAAATTACCATGAATTGAAATAAAACATGGATAGATTTTATCTGTCCGAAACACGAACAGATAAAAACACTGACACTAAGTCGAAAACTTATTTACTTTTCAATTCTGTATGTAGGGAGTAAGCTATTGATGAACTTCAATATCTGAAAAAATAATCATTCAAATTTCGAATAATTCAAATTATGTTTAATTACTATCAATAAAAAGGTTTACTTCCAAAGATGAGAACTATGCATTATCAAGTAACATTATCAACTATTGAATTTCAAGTAAAATATGTATTCTAATCATAGCCCAGGCAAATTAGACCAAAAAAGCTGTGACTCCGAAAAAAGCTATGACTGAAAATCGTCTTAATCGACTTTGAGCATCCCAAATAAGTAGGCTATAATAAGACTCTGTGACGGTTTCCGAGGTGTGCATAATATAGGGTGACCAGGAAACTTATTTGAAACAATATTATTTTGGCGTGTCTGGAATAAGACTAAAATCGCGCTCAAGTTAAGTTCTATTAGGCTTCATAACAAATTTATTTTATTGGAAATGTAACCAATAAGTATTATTGTAATATATTGAATAAAATAAGTATGAGATAATTTATGACGGCACTGGAATAAAATTGTTAAACTCATTTCCCACACACAGTCTTTGTGTGGAATATTCACAATTTAATTAAATTTTGTATGTGTTGTAAAATAAACGATGGCCGCTATCACTAAGAGATGTACTCTATACTTAGTATGAATAATTGAGTTATCAATTAATAACAATAAAGTTGAGTAGCTAAACTTACACGTAATTGTTATTTTTGTGGAATTTATTACTAAGTACTTCATCTTCAATTGAATTCATCAATCATTAATACTCACTCCTTGGTTTTATTAGACTTCTTTTTGCTCCTATCACTTGAATCACTTTCAGGAGCATTCAGTCTTTCCGGCTCTTTGCGTGATCTTCCTGATCTCCTAATTCCATAGACATCTGGATTCTTCTCCCAACACTTGAAATATAAAAAAGTGATCATAGTTGAAAGATCATGAAGAAGTTGTGTCAGAAATGAAACTTCTTTGACAACTAAGTTATAGCATTGACAAACTATTCAGGTCTCTTTTATCACAGGTTATAGGCTACATCGAAAGTATGGTTTCTAAAATGGTCATTTTCACATAATTTATAATATTTCTTGAAATCTTGCAGTAATATTAATATGGGTTTGAAAAAATTTGAATCTCAATACATAATTATGATCATTGCTTTTTTAGTTAAGAACTTGAAGGGTAATACAACCACCTCGCTGTAATATAGCAAATTTCTTAATCAATCATCATTTATTCACATTACATTTTTGTGAGTGCAACAGGCTCATGCCCTAAACTGCTCCTCTACCAATTTATACGACACAGTCCAAAACAAGGTTAAATATGCTAAATCATACACTAATATTACAATTTCCACTTGAAATGATTTAGAATTTTGATATCAATTCACCCCAAACAGTTTCAATAATACACCAAATAAATCATTCAAAAAATTTCAAAATTTTGAATTCACTTTTCAAAATGTTTGGTTTGAATGGTTAGGGCATTGTGAACTAATATGGGTGGAGTACGGTTACTCAAAACTTTAAAATTCAATCAACAAAAAATCGACTAGTAATAAAAAAAGACTGAACTATAATTATCAGAGCCTAACAAAGCTCAAAACATTATTATGAGAATAATAAGCTGCATTATTTGATAATTCTAGGAGATAGAGTAGAATGAAATGAAAAACATACTTGCTTCAGTTCAGTTTTACTTTTAGTGCCAGAGGAATTAGGCGTGGATTTGGATTTTTCACTCCCTGAAGATTTCGAGCTATTCGAGCTGGATCCAGAATCACTATAAAAGAAAACATTGTAATGTGAGAATATAATAATTATTATTGGATGACAGTTTTTGAAATAATAATATTTGTCTGAATATTATTACTGATGGCAACAAGTACAAACACCAGAATCCGTAGTAGAAACTAGAATGAATAGGATGACCTTTATTTTGATGACATGGCGAAGTTTAGGAAGTAATATCCACTCTACCACTGCAACCCTAAAAATAAGAAACTCAACTAGTGATGAGATGGCCAATAAACGAATAAAAATGTTTCCAATTTGATGAATACGATAAACCTCTGCTTTTGAACAACTAAATGGTGGATGGTTTTATGAAATTAATCATATATTTCATTTGAGATCTTCCAGACAAATCAAGTTTGGCTTCCACGTTACAAACAAACTTCACCCACGTAACTATCTATACCTATTGATATTTCATTCAATCACTCATTGACTATGAATACTATGAATATAAAGAACAAAAGTTTTAATAGGTTTGAACTGATTTTGACTCGCACCTCAGTTTCAAGAGGTTTCTCCAGTTTTATCAAGACTGTTTACACGTATAAAAATCAAGAGAGATTGCAAAAGTCATTCAAATCTTCAAATGCATAAGAAATTGTTTGTTTTTTTTTTCATTGAAATCACCAGATAATTTCAAAAGATATTTTTGTATCTTATTGTAAAGTAAGTTAAATTGCTACATTTGGTCTTTACGAGTAAACTCGTATATTCATAACCAATAGATCAATTTTCTTGAATAATTGGATAAGAAATTTTTCCGTTTCGCTCGCCAACCCTCTATATTGTCTCGACTCATCTCGACATGGTTATTATTAGACCAGGCATGACTTCAATAGAATTCAATTTCCACAATACTAGAGACATTTTACAGTTATTGGCAATTGATCAATCCACTTTTTTAGATTGAATCTTGGTTCATTTGTACTTATTTAGACCTATCAAGAGAATTGTAAGTTATAGACTTGAGTGAACTCGACGATTCAGCATAGAATGAACGTTGCAGAGGATTGTAGAAGATTTCAGTTGAATGGAACTGAAATTCTAATTAATAATAGCTCACCTGTCTGATCCAGAGCCTGAGCTACTTGCCCCACTAGCTGCGGCGCTCTTATTTGAATTGTCAGACTTTTCATTTTCGGACTTCTCATCCTCGGATTTCTGATCAGACTCGGAATCCGAGCCAGATTTTTGATCAGAATCAGAAGCAGCGTTCTTGTCAGAGTCCGAGCCAGAACTGGAGTCATCTGATTCATCCTGAAAATTGAAAAATTCTATCAACAACCTGATTGATGAGATCACGGAGAGTTGGTAGCGCTCATGGCCCATTGGAGTCAATAATAAATAGATCAATAATTGGGACACGATATTGAAAATTTGAGATCAATATTAAAAATTCAATTCCCAGTAAAATACCCCTGGAGCCTGAATCATCAATATTTAGAAGTATTGAGAAACAGGATAAGGCAGCCACACACCAGTGACCAATAGTATGGCTTAATATTCATTCAATCAATTCAAATGTTCAAGGGAATATGTAAACATTTTTTCAGAACTTGAAAAGTTCAATTAAAGATACCCCCAATGTCCAATTGAGAATTCATATTCTTAATAAGGCCATTCTATTACAATAGATTCATTTACAAGTTTCAAAATTAAATTTGAAATACTATCCCGCTGAAGTCAGCCGAATCTTACTATTAAAATTAACGCAGGCGAACTGATATCCTTATATTTCCTTATAATAGTTATGCATAGCAATAACAGATTAATTGAATGACGAGTGAAGTAGAGTGAGAAAGTTGCGCACTACCTATAGTGATCACAGGTAGTGAGAGAGATTAGTTGAGAGTGCCGGTGGGTGGTGGGTATATAGCATGGAGGGTGGATAGGCTGGATGGCCTGGAGGAACTCAGGATAGTGTTCAGTTTTAAAATATATTTCATCAACAAATTCAATTCATAAATATGGGCATCATAACTTAGAAAATATTATGAAATCATACCATTAATATGATATAATATAACTATGGGTGTTAATAAATTAATAATTAATCAAAGTACTTTTTAGAATAAGTTTATTTTTTCTCACTAGTTTAAAAATAGATAAATAAATCGATAATTAATCAAACTACCCTTTAAAATTAGTATATTGTTTCGAAACTAGTTGTGAGCCCTAATAACAAAGTTTAAATTACTACGGATGTTGTATGATCTATAGATAACCACACAACCTTCATGCTATCTACCCTCAACCCACCGGCAGAGCGGCCACAGCTTTGAAGAGAGCCATGTCAATAATAATATCTAGCTGACTTTAGCTACAAGCACAAACTAGATACAATAGTGCTTATTTTCTAATTTATACAATATGATGATTGAAGAATTATGATTAGTCGTTCAACAATGGACCTATTGAAGACCTAGCTTGAGGCCATCACTAAAAATCAGCTGTGAGCTTCAAAATCAATATTTCTGTTAGTTTGAAGGACACATAATTGCAAGCTTATTCATATCTGAACATGATCCTATATCCTTTACGAAAGCAAAAGTCTAGGACGCATGTGCGCCTCATCCATGGCAAGAACAAAATAAAATACAGTTCAATAAGACTTCTCCTACTTGCATGCGATAAGCATCATGCTTACAGCAAGAAGTCTTATTATTCTGATTCATAATTTTTTTCTGCAGATGTTTATTGCATCATACAATGTATAAAGAGTACTATAACTAGCCTATTCATATACTTTTCCAGTAAACTGTGTTTTTTTCTTTCTATTGAAATTGTGTGATGTAATCAAACTTCTGTTTAAATGTATAATGTATTGTGTATAAATTTGAATAATAAAGAAATTTGAAAGATTTCAACATTTTATTATAAAGGCTTATAGATGGAAACCCTCAAATCTAAAATGACTAAATATTGGAATATGATAGATACGGTAATGGTTAAAAAAGTTATTTGAAAGTCAATATTTTAGAAAAATCTTGGTTGAATAGTTTTAATATAATTATTGGATTGGATTTCCAATATTAGGCTGGTTAGATTTGGTCGTATAAAATTAAACAAATAGCTCAAGACTATCAAAGGTTTTCTATCAGTAGAAAAGTTTAAATTAAAATAAAACCCAGTAGGTATTTCATTCATTAGGCTAATTGTCAAAAATTCACAATACAATCGTATTTCGTACATAGTAATGCATTAATTACTGTACTGGTTGGAAATGATATCATTAATCAAGACAGTGATAAGGCAGACTCAAGTATGCTTTTGGACATGACGGTTCGTCAGTGATAAATTTCTAGTTTCAAACATAGAAAAATGTTCAGCAAAACTTTATCAATAAAAGCATAATAAGGGAGTTGAAAATCATTAAGTTAAATTATTGAATAGTTCTAATCCATAACATTCGTCTAAACACATCCAATCAATCAAAAACCTTTACAGTTTTCGCCAATTCTCACAAAAATAGGCTACAGCAAAGAAAAACTCACAATGAATGGAAACTGAACAGTAATTTTTACAATATTATTGCAAAAGAAGCTTTATGACTTCAAGTGGAAGGATGGTATCAAAACATCAATGTCAGATATACAAACATAAGTACAGTGTTCCTTTACACAAAACATTACAAGGGACCAATAACCCACTTGCTATTTATAGTTGATTTTTTGGCAACTCACACGATTCGCAAAATAGTTTCTAGTACAGCCCAACAATAAATAATGAGCAATTAAATTAAAATGTTTTTCAAAACTTAGAAATATTTTCGCATCGGATCATGGAATTTATCAATGATAGCCTATCCAGAACAATAAAAAATATAGCAAATGAAAAATGAATTATTATTTAGAAACTAAAATGAAAAAGTTTGAAAGATTCTTTCTTAGAGCTTACAGCATAGATGAAAAATACATCAAGGACTCATTAGTGATTGGCCTAGTGATCGAATCTGTATCTAATCGCACGTTTAGATGAGTGATGCGCACCTGTTATAGTAAGTGACCACATTCAGTTGAGGCATTTCTATAATGAATTTTATACAAATGTATAATAAATCAATGTAGCTTCCGGGTTTTCAGAACCCACCAAAAGCTGTAGGTCCTCTACATCATAATCATCATAAAGCTCTCCATTACTCAAGTATAAGTCTGTACAAGCAAAGAAGACCCTGTGGCAAGATGGGAAAATAACTCCAGCTTGGTCAATATTTGTTCAAGAATTATTAATGTGGCCTTAAAAGTAGAACAAATTGTTTCCTGCAATTTGAGATCAAATTGATAATTTTTGAACAAATATTGGCCGAGCTTGAGTCATTTTTCCATCTTGCCAGAAGGTCTTCTTAGCTTGGAAAGACTATACAAGGTGGACTATACTATAGTCACACAAGGTGGACTATACTATAGTCACACAAGGTGGACTATACTATAGTCACACAAGGTGGACTATACTATAGTCACACAAGGTGGACTATACTATAGTCACACAAGGTGGACTATACTATAGTCACACAAGGTGGACTATACTATAGTCACACAAGGTGGACTATACTATAGTCACACAAGGTGGACTATACTATAGTCACACAAGGTGGACTATACTATAGTCACACAAGGTGGACTACATTTTAGCGTGGACTTTACAAGCCAAAGATCTCATGTGGGCATCATCACAGTTAACACACACGTGGATCCATTTTTCAATAGTGAAATGAAATTTGGTTCAGTAAAGCTAAAGAAAATACGTTGTAGACCACTGTTCATTTATTTCCAAATAATTATGAGGAAAGATCACCTAATATTTTACCTGTGATTAATATCATTATATAAAAATTAATCAGAATGTTAATGAATGCCTTCTCATTCATACAAAATGAATCAATGAGAAACCTACGTGAACATGAAATTTAAATGAAACTTACTACTATTAATGAAAGTTACTAATCGTCATGAAAATTTCTAGGTTTGATTATTAGACTTACCAAATGAGTATTCAAATATAGTTTGTTCAAGGAAAGAAAACCCTCTGGCAAGACGGTAAATGACTAACTTGGCCAATATTTGTTTTAATGTGACCTAAATAAATTATAAATGTGACCTAAATAGTAGATCAAATTGATTCCTACAATTTGAGATCAAATTTATAATTTTTTAACCAATATTGACCAAGCTTGAGTCATTTTCCCATATTGCAGAGGGTCTTCTTTGCTTGGACAGACTAGCCTATAGCTCAAGTCCAGGAAAATATAATATGACAACAAACGCATTTCACAGGATGTCTAGCAATTTGCATAAATGAAATTCAAGACTTTTTTCAATACAAAGTTGGAGTTTCTCTATACGTTTTGTTACGTTTCAAACGTGATATGATATGACTTTATGTCTAAAAAATACCACCCTATGTAGGGTATAAAAAGTACCACCCTAAAATAGGGTATATTTTAGAACATACTGTTAACATTATTTTATGTTTACATAAAGTACGTTGCAATTAGACTCGCACCTTTATGTAATTAAATTTTCACAACTGGTACTACGGTGCAATTAGTTAAAAAAAAGACCGAACCTCAACATCCAAAGAGAAAGGACGATACGCCAACTTGTTCTATACAACCCCTTTATGGTTTGGTAAAAAGTTACACCCTTTTGAGCGTCGGGTTTTGGGAGAAAGGGGATTGAAACCTGCGAAATTTCAGTTTTTCGTGAGTTGATGTCGAACCAAGCATTGGACGAAAAAATTTCATGGATGTTTTTTCTTGAGAATAAAATTTGGAAGAGATTCAGACCTATTATTACAACTCTGTATCAACAACCGTTTTCAAATAACTATTTCTTGAAAACTCCATAATTTTTTCACAGGAATTATTCCATTTCTTTAAAAGTTTGTAACTTTGAATTGATAACACTTGCATCCGTATTTCAAAATCCCTCACGGCGAAATTCATTTCTCTTCAATTTGAGACCAAATTCACTCTTCTGTGTTAGGTGGTTCATGTGCTACAGCGATTTTAGAAAACCCTTACACCCCCAAAAACCAATAAAATTACATTTTATAATACGAAAAACATACTAAAAATATTAGGATTCTATCATACTTATAGATTTCTTCTCTTGAAACCTGAGAGTGTCATAAATGTTGTTCGCAGGACCAATAATATCATATAATTCATGGGGAGTCAAAAGCATCCTTTTATTTTTAATCATTTATATTCCCTCATAACTTTTGAACGGTACGTCGGATTCAATAGCTCATAAATTTCTACTTATTACGGCGGTATAAATTCATATATTATAATCCAAATTCGGTGAAAACCTCCAAAATTCAGATTTAAATTATACTCTTGAATAATACCTGCTAATTGAAAATTCCAATTTTTCACATTTTAATGCTCCCAATCCGGAAGTTGTGATCGAGAAAACTGAAAATTATCAAGAAATTTAGAAAAATCGTCCTCTTTCAGATGGTTACTATAAGAATTGCTAGAACTTTGACATAAAAGAAGGTCCACAACCGGTTTTTATCATCTTTTTTTTTTGTGACTTTTGCCGACCTTATTTCATTTCCAGACCAATTCCCGACTTTCCCGACTGCTAGACACCCTGATTTCAAATATGATTTGATTCTCCCATAAACTTGCTTTTACAATAATTGATTCAAGTATTAAAAAATAATACTGTATGTACAAGTTCTAAGCTCACTATTGGAGACTCAAGTGCGTTTTAAAAATAAATAACTAATAATATCTGAAGACATTCATTATCAATATCTGAAGGCTTTCATCAACATTTTGATGGGCAAGGAAAGCAAGTGAAATGTTTTTGTATACTATACCTGTGCCGCAGTTCATGCCAGAAACGAAATCGCCAAGAACACCCCCTAGATCGATCCCGAGTTTCAAGTTATAAGGCTCCTCATAAAGCTATATGTTCACACAAAAATGGCTGCACAGCTTGCATGATATAAATTTATATGAAGTGATTATTCTTGATACGCGTGCTAAGTCGACCAAGAGTTGAAAAAGTTTCAATTGTCTCTCATCTGCAATCTACCGGTTTTAAATAGTTCAATGAATAGATCTTTATTATTTATTCAATTAATATCTTTTTATTAGGGAGACAAGCTAGATTTAATTCGCAGTTGCATCACAATACAATTCGGAGAATTACAATACAATTGAAAAAGTTTCAATTGTCTCTGCAATCGTCCGTTGTAAAATAGTTCAATGAATAAGCCTATATTTTTCCAATTAATAAATATTTTCAGATTGGGGAGGGGAACTAGCTCAACTTCACAGTTAAATCAGATTAGATAACAATTTACTCAAGTCAGGTTCCTTACAAGCTGATTAAATAAACGCAACCTTTGTTGGAAGCACAGAATAGTGAATGGAGCACAGTAAATCTTCATGTGATAGACAGCAGAGCATTCTAATTCAATTACACCTACATAACTGAATATAATTCATGGGCAAAATTTTCCGGAATTGGAAAAATATCCCAGACACTTTTTAGGAATATAATGTTTCTTGTAGCAAGGAAAATACAAATTTATATTTCCAAATGTGATTTCCAACGCTATTATAAAGCAATGAATCAAATAGCTTGGCTTGGTGTTTTCAAGGCCAAATGATTAAATAAATTAATTATTTTAAATGTAATTAAAGAGAGATATACTTCAATTGTTATCAGTAGGATGATAACATTATTTACTGGTCCATCAACCACACATGACATTGATCTTGGAAAAAACTTATAATGGATTGACTGGTCCGATATTATCAATATTAGGCTAGTATAACCATAATTTTAGTTTAAACCATTAGTTGACTCAAATGAAGCACATTATAATATATGCGATCAAAGTTAAATTTGATCCTTGGTTGACTTATTTTATCAGTTTTTCATTCTTCATCTTCATTTTCAGCAGTTTGGTGAAATAATACGGGCCCTTGAGTAAATTATTCGAGTGGCCTACTATTTTTATATACATGGCCAGTTGTTCAAAATCAATTCTGATTCTTTTTCATTCGAAGTAGGTCGAAGTGTCAGAAGATTGATTACAAATCAATAATCCAGATAATAGGCATATTAGAGTTTGAAAGCACATTTCTTCATTGTATCCTGGCTAGGCCAATACAGATTGCAAATTGATTGTAAAATATTGTGCAGCCTCAGGATTTGATACAATACGTATGGCCAAAAAATAAACATGCCACCAATATTTCTATTTGTAATTTTGAATTTATTCTGAACCTACAGTACAGTACCATACAAATCCTAAGAGATAAGTAGCCCTACGCAAACGGCAACTCCCAAGAGTGTATTTCTCTCAAATTACAAATTACCAACAATGTAACTTTCTTCTCTCAAACTATAAATTACCAACAATGTATGTCATTTTCAGTGTTTACTCATACTGAGATTACTGAGTTCTTACACATGATGTGGAGTATTTTCTGAAAGAGTGAGTTATTTTTTCCAACCAACAAAGAATATAATTTTTTTCTCAACATCATTGAAATGACCTCAAAACAAACTAAAATCAAAGCTTCATTCATCTTCGAATACTCATTTAATAATAATAATAATAATAATACTTTTCAAAGGTTGAAGTGGAATGTTCCTATCACAATCAGACTGGAGATCCGATAATAGGTTAACACTTGTCAGGTTGGGTTTGTCGTATAAACTTGCTAGGTCAGTGAGGACTGAGATGTATTTTTAATAACCCAAATATCTATCTGAAACTGCATTAACTATGCGGCCAAATGAGGACGGAACTTTCGGAAAGGCCCCATCAAATTTGAGAAAAAATATATCTGAATATGTATAAGCTATTTGCAATCCAACTGATTTTTGGAGAAATCATGCGATAATGCCATCCATTTCGACAGCTTAGTGAAAATGTGTATTTAACGGTCAAGTATAGTCTGTCCAAGCAATAAAACATTCTGGCAAGATGGGGAAATGACTCTAGTCAAATGAATTTGTTCTCAAATTGTAGATCAGAATGTTTCCTACAATTTATAATTTTTGAATCAATATTGACCAAGCTAAAGTCATTTTCTCATCTTGTCAAAATGTCTTCTTTGCTTCGACAACTATAACAGACGTGACATTGTAATCTCTGATCGTGGAGATGAGTGAAAGTAATGAAAAACTGAACCTCTGACAAAAGCTCATTGCTATAAAGTGGCATAAATATGAATATCATGATGGCGGCAATAGGTTATTTATAATTATTTCAAAATCTTTTATAGAAGCTATTTCAACATTGAAGTCAGTTACCACTTCAATTCCATAAATTTGGGTATTTTCAGGATCCTCAATTTTGAATTGCACATGGTAAAATCAATGAGATTGAAAGAATTCAAAATATTCAAGCCCAGTTGATGGAGTCGAACATCAGTAAGCTGAATCTCTGTTGATTTTCACTGACTTTGGACTCTAAAAAATAAGGGTTTCACTTACCTTCTACAATATTATATGCTTGCCAGCAAACAAGGGCCTGTTTTTTAAAATCTTAGAAGTACTGTAAAACAAGGAAAACAAGGACGCCTTCTTATTGTTTTACAGGATACCTAGAATTTATTGAACAGGCCCCAGGAGATCCTTCGAATGTTGGTAGTATCACAAGACATTTGTATCTTAACTTTGTATAGATATAGATATGTGACAAACTCAAACGCAAATAGAAACTTGAATCAAAACATTAATTTCTGTGATACAGGTTGCAGCACCATGGTTAATTAATCATATAAGATCCAGAAGTCCTCGATTAAAATAAGTCTCTAATAGAACTGGAAGAATATTTCGATAGCTGATTGACATTACAATCTCAACTGAAATTCTGTCACAGAAATTAATGCAGTTCATGACCCAATTTGCGGAAGGCCTGATGCAGTATTTGATCACAGAATTATAGATTGATTCGAACTCCTCAAGGATTCTGTAGCGGCAGCGTGAAATGGACACTCGTCGTCCAAGGGCCTACATCCACTATCAGTTTGGATTGTAACAGTCAGAAACCAAGTGGATGGGGAAACCGGCAGTCCAAAATAGCTGAAACCAACAGTGCGATCGTTTGACGACCAGCTGTGGACGATCGAACTGTCAGTTCCAACTGAAAGTGGATGCCGACCTTAAAATCAGCCTTAAAATCGACCTTATTCCTACCACTTCATTCTGCTAAGCTGGGGCCTTAGTCAGTGGGAGGATGGTAGACTGTCCTAAACAGGTGTTCAAAAACTGAATATTTACTACGGATATTGTGTGCAATATCTTCTATATAACATACAAAATTTGGGAACAACTGTTCAGAAATATTCACCATCCACCCATCACCAAATTTAGAAACTGGGAAAGTGATGAACTTAAATACTCGAGTTGATAACTATCAACTTTGACTGCAGCATCATAGCGACGATACAAGAAGTAACATTCAATATCAGTAGTATCCTCAGAATCTATTAAAAAACTTGGAGGAAAATTTCAATAAAATGAAAGTCACTTTATAATGATTGTATAACCATTTTCAATCATTAGAATAGACAAAACCAAGGCTAGTTCAAGCTTAAGAATGAGTGCTCAATGGTAACATTTCCGCATGCGCAGAAAAAATCGAGCACGTGGTGAAATTGTTTTTGAAAATGATATCTGCTATTGAAACCTTGTAATTACAGATTTACACAAATGAAATGATGACTTCCCTTTACACAGCTTTCAGTCAATCCTAGAGCCATTCAAATAGAACTAAATTCAACTTTATATTGAGGAAAGACGCAGAATCTTTCTTATCTTATGTGGCAGTGGCATGCATCATAAACATTAGAATAGTCTTCTTTTCTTGGGATACGGTCCTACATCTGGGAGCACTTTCTTCAACGAACACCATCAAATCAAAAAATTAACCATACGCTTTCAAGGTTAGATATGGTCATATGATAGCATCGAGAAATATAACTCCCCGGATATAAAGCCCTACCTTTTCTAATGTTGTCCAGAGCTTCTAAAATTTCACGAAACACGTCCTTAGTACCTTATTGCACATCAGTAGAAATATGAAGAAATAGAACCCAAGTTAGGCCTATAACATTCACTGAGGCCAGTGAAAGTCAATATTATGCATTGGGCTCACTTTTACACAGAATAAATTTCTATCAATGATATCCTAATTAAGATCAATTCGAATAATGGTTCTTGACAAAAATGTCTGAAAATTGAACCCACTACGACCGCTACTGTCGCGCTACTAGTGGGATATCTACAAGTATCAAGTATTGCGGATTGGATTGCGATAATCATTACAATAATATGAATCTCAGCTTGTTCCATGGATTGCCCAATTAGAGCTCAATGCACAACCTTTAATCCATAAAATTTTAGGCCTACGACATTATTGGGGTGAAAAGTCCCTTTATAAGAATTCATTGTTAGGCTAAAAATATTAAGAAAGTAAGTAAACTTTCAAAGAGGAAAAAGTGGGATAGAAACTACTCTAAATAAAAGATTACTACGGCTAAGGTACGCTACCTGAGAAACCTCTTCCTCAGGAACCACTTGAGAAATCGATACTATCATAAGAAAATAGAGATATATTTTTTTGAAATTATTTGTTATGATTTAATGGTCTTGGATGAATTGATAGGTTTTCCAGTTTACTTTCCATCTATTTCTAATACGTGGGCCTATTTACTTACTCGAAGAGATACATAAAACGTCAAATACCCTAACCAATGAGAAGGTAATACTGGAGTGGACTGACAGGCTGACAGCTATATTGGGAAGATTTATAAGACACTTTGAAGACATAACTTAGGTTAGTAGATTTCCAATGTGTGAAATATGTTTACATGCTACTTAGAATGACCACCAAGGTTGTACCTACTAGACTTAGTAGACAAATCTTCATTTTTCAAGTTATGGGGGCAGAAATAAGGTGATTAAGAAGATATTAACTTGGACCAATTATTACATTGGATTGTCTATTACGCTGGGCATACTACTCACAGAAAACAAATACACCTCAATAGATATAATTTACTGTACAAAGACTTCTAGATATCAATATAACCTCAAAACCATAAAAGTTTAGAAGAGATCTAAACATTGAAATTTGGTATTTTAGCTAGACTAAAAACTTGGTTATGACAGAAATCAGTGGACAATCAACAGGGGAAACAAATAAATAGATAAATTTTGAAGTGATACATTTGATTTGATCCAAGCTGCATAACTACAAGTCCAACTTCAAGTTGAAATAACTAAAATGGGTACCTCTTAGATTTTCAACTAGTATACCCTCTCAAACAGCAAAAATGACAAAGAACAAGATAGGATCAAAAAAACCATGGAACAAGCATTTTTTCAAGAAATAAAGTGGATTTTAAATATGTAAACAACTCTATTGACAACTTTAGTTACTCAAGAAAGAGAGAAGATGTGGACTTATGACGGAGGTAATTCCAGTTTCAGGCCATCTCTACCAGTATGAATAACGAAATAAGAAAGATACACTATATAAATCATTAAAATATTAATTATAAATGATAATAAACAAGAAACACTCAATTTGACCACACAATTTGTTGGTTGTTTCAAGCATAAAACGAATTCGATGAAGCCTATTCAGAGAAAAATACTTTCAAATGGTTCTTCAACAATCTAAACACATGTAAAATTTATGATTAAATCATATTAATCAAGATTTATTGTATTAATCAAAAATTTCACCTCACCTGATGCATCGTCATGACGTGAACCAATTTCGATCTGATAGGTATTAGATGAAAAAGCACTATTTTTCAAAACTTTTTTAACTTTGGGATTTGTATAGGTTATTACATTATAATTATCAATAGTTTAAATAGCAAAAAGTTTCTTAAATAATTAATTTACAGTAATTCTTTCAACAAGGTAAGAAGCCATTTTTCCAACCAACTAATTCTCGTGTTCGATCGCAAGCCTACGATAAATTTCACAGTAAAAATGTTTCCTCACTACAAATACTGTGCAACATAATCACCAACAATGTTTCAAAACAATAAAAACATTTAAATTATCTAATTAAATGTTCAATATTTCTTACAAACTCAATCTGTTCACTTAGCAGAAAAGAAGTCTAGGCAAAGGTCAGCCATCTTTAGTTCTCTTCTCTCCTACGTTCTGTAGGCTACCCACAATGCATTGCGCTTATTACGTGACACATTTTGAAAGTTGTTTTCGCTCAAAATATCGCTCCAACTATGTTTTAAGATTGAAATTGGCATTTAATCCAAATTATTCTAGAAATTATTACAACAGTTTTGTTTTCAATTGATTATTTATTGGAAGAACGTTTGCACATTACATTTATACTCGAACAAAAACGTAATATCATTTTAAGATCGGCTTGAATCATGTCAAGTGGAACGTACGGAATGGATTTTAAAAGAAATATCAAGGAAATCAATAGATAAATAATATAAAATACATTTTCTAGACAAATTGGAGACACTTATCTGATAATTTGCTTATTTATATAGTTCAATATAATCTCAGTAGCTAAATCGCGAAAAACTCTGGTAAATTTCACTGTTTCCTGTCGATGTTGGCCATCCTGCAATTCTGGCGGAGAATTCAAAGCGTTGAAATGTTCACAAATGGCAAATGTGAAAGTCCATCACCAATTGTACAATTTCCGTCGAATAAATGAACAAGTTAACACTACTATGCCTACGGTATGATCAACTGAATATCAAGTTCTATTCCATACGTTGATTTTCGAATAAAATCAAAATAGTTTTTTTTTAAACCAATAAGATACAATTCTCAACAATGTGTATTTCTTTTGATAAACTCCCGATAATTATGAATTATGAAACACCTTAAAATATAGAAAACAAGTTCAAACAAGAAATACAAGATGTAGCCCTATCTTGAATTGAACACCAGCGTGAACAATGCAATGTTTCAGCCATAAACAGTTTTCTCATTAGAAAAAAATCCATTGAGGATTTAAGTAAGAAAAATAGCAGGCCTAAAAAACTCTGATATGAAATATTTATGTACAGTTTACATAGATATATTTCTGAAAGAAGTTCATCATCAAGCACGCATTTTGTTCAACGATACCAGTATCATGAAATGTGACATCCTAGTTTCATAGAAAAATCCTTATAATAGCCTATATAAAATTACATCAAAGCATCACTTCACTAAAAAACTATGATTTCACATCACAATACTGGTTGCGTATCTTGAGTGTGCAGCCTGTATTCTGCCTAATTTAATCTAATCAAAATATTGATTAGATATATGATCAATTGTTTTAAAAGAAATATTATTAAAAGCCCTTAACGACATTTAACATTTAAAATGAGATAGATGGAGAGTATAAAGAGGTTTGAGATGAATATAACTAAAAATGTAATTTCAAACTACAAAGACGGCATAATTCTCAAGACAGTTACTGAGAGTAAGCTGCAAATTATTGCATTCTAAGAATTACAGTAGATACCGTATGCCATTAGGTCAAGTTTTGTACTTTTCAAACTCAATATCACTCAAACTCCTAATTTTGCACTCAATTAAAACCTACTATCTTATCTTCTTATTAAAATATAGCCTACAAGGGTTTGGGCGATTTGATTTCTCTCTACTTTAATGTTTGGATAAATACAAAATTATGATTATTGCGGAATCCAAAAAAGAATATGAGAGCCCATACAAAATAAATCGTTGTAAAATTTAGTATTGCCGTATCAAGTTGACAAAATGCATCAGTATACCATTACAAGTTAACATAAATATATCTGTTAGATCATCAATTTAATAAAAAAATATAAATAACTAAAATGAATTAAAGATCAACACAATAGGGTTAGCTATCAAAAATATACTCGAAATAAAATCAACTTTGGCCATATTTCATAAAACTTATCTATAATTTACAATAATAATTCATCTAAGATTTGGCATGGCAAAAGGCGGCAAAGCATGTCCCGAAACATGTTTGTGCATTAATAAAATTAAAGTTTTTAAAAGGGTATTTGATTCTCATTTTATTTTTCAATTATTTTAAATAGCCCTATGTTTCAAAGTTTAATTTCCAAATTTAGGATATTTTCTTCAAATATTTACACGACAAGTGACTGATAAGTAGATTACCGGTTTATGTATAAACAAAATTGACAATTAAAGTAACTCACAAAAATATTGTAAAACAACATTACTCATAAATTTTGAATGTAATTTGGAAAATGTTTCTATGTACAGTATTATAATATGGAAACGAATAAGCTGATGTAACTTGATTGCTGTGTGACTGACTTCCCGCTTATAGCCATAATCAAGTTTTGTATTCAATTTACAAACGTAATGTGTAAATAAAGCCTTAATATCTGGTACCAAGCTTCGCTCTGAAGCTGCGGCCGAACTGTTGAATTACATAAATATGTTATTGTAAAAAATCAATGAACCTCCTTGTAAAAAGTAAATTAAAAATTGACATGATCACCTCTCACAATTTATTGACAGTCATGAACATGTGTTATAGACTTGAATTTACTCCATTTACTCCAGCTGGATAGTTTTGGTCAGCTAACGATAACAGCCATTATACGCAGTACTTGGGATTATGCCTGAATAAGGAATATTTAATTCTTTTATTAATCCTGCCATAGAGTTTTCTCAGACATGAGACCTGGTGCAATCTTATTTTTCCATCACGGTTATATTAAATTTCAAATTTCGAGGAAATCGTTAGAGCCGTTTTCTAGATCCGTGGTTCCACAAGCATACATACATACATACATACATACATACATACAAACAAACAGAAATTGCTCGCTTAATATAATAGGATTAGAGTTGAACGCATGAAAATAGTCGACTAGATTCAATACCTACTAATACATGTATGTATTAGTAGGTATTGCTAGATTCCGCCCCCTCACCCATAGACATTGTCATTTCGTAAGGTGTATTATAAGAATATAAATCAATTTTCAACTATAATCAGCTGAATTGGCAACGTTGCATGAAATCTCATTGGACCATTTTCATACGTTCATCTCTATACCTCAATTAGACTAGAGTAATTGAGAATAAACACCAAAATAAATCTCAAACTTTTCGTTCATTAATGCCGACAAAAAAACTAAGCCTAATGAATGCAGGTATCGAGTAGGCCTATATATTAATGTGTATAAATTACCAAGTTGGACTAAAAGAGTATAATTGATTAAAAAATTTTGTTGAAATAACATTACCAAAGCAATAACAACTAAGGATCAGGTAAACCGGGGAATATATGAGATCAATAGTTTTCTTCAACAAATAATAATGAATACAGAATTGGAATTGACAATTCATTACATACTAATCTGATGGATATCAAGTACATAAAATTATATATTATTTAAATGAAAAGACTACCACAATATCACTTTCACAACTACTCAAAAAGTATATCATTTCATATACAGTATTACACAATGAAAATCTATGAGTCCAATAGGTTTTTTTTCAAACAAGTAGAAACGAATAAAAATCCGAATTAACAATTATTTACAAAATCAATAAATACGAAGTAACAAATGTATACATAATTAATAAGATAAATAAATGACTATTCATTTCAATTTATTTAACCAATTTCAATGTAAATCCATGATAATAATTGGTTTCTTAATATAAAGAACTGTAGTTTCACAAGAGTCTCATTCATTAGAATATAATGGAATAAATTCATATAAAATAAAATAGCCAGTTTATGATACTTCTTTAGAAACATGAAATGAAATGAATCTGAAAAATTCTTCTATAATTGAAGGAAAATAACGAGTTTACTCTATTAATGTGAAATTCAATACACCGAATTTTACTTTGGATGGATTCACAAAGTTACTAAGGTGCAATTTGATGGAAATTCAATTAATAATCAAATGCACTGACATTCAACATGCAAGGAAAGCCAAAATACAACGTCCAATTCAAACAACAGTAGTTATATGAGTTATTGGATCAAACTTCTCCTAAATTTATATGTAAATAGTTTTGATTAATATCATTAAAACCCCTCTAAATGAGTGTTTTTATAACAGAGTTGAAATAAATGATCTAATATTACCTTAATTTGGGTTTAAAATTATTATGCATTATTAAAAAGTTCAAAGCAGCAAATTGTGAACATATAATATTTGTTTACAATATGATATAATTTATTCATTGATAATAATAATAATAATTATTTATATATATTATTATTATATAATATAATATTGATATTATTAAGCAAAATCTCATTCAAATATTACAAGTTACATCGTATATTATAAGATAATTATTATAAAATGAGAATATGAGTAGTCGCTATTTAATAATTACAGTACCGTATTCTATTATTGCTATTTAATAATAGTATTCTTGTTCGCATTTTATACACTGGCAGTTTCTACTCATATTGATTCAAGTGTGGGCCTGTTTGTTGATTAGGGTTTGTGATTACTAGGAGGTAGGAGAAGAGAACCAATCTAAATTCGAATTTCGTTAGTTCTGGAAGATTCTTTTATACAGTGGTGTTTCAGGAGGAATGTGCAGCTCTTCTCAGGCTGATTCCGTACATCAAGTAGAAAAAAAAGTTTCATGATACATTTCTAGGATTCTAAGATCGCGATTTGAAAGATTTGGGTAAGATTTACGCAATCACCATCATTTAACTTTTTCTTCAGAATTGGATTCTCTACATCTTCCATCTATCAAAAATGAAAATTTATAATTCCATATACAGTTAACTTATAACCCTTATTTTTGAAAACTTCAACCTGGTTTCATTAAATTTCTCAGCTAATTTTACAAAGGGATTGATAATTTTAGAACCTGAATTAAAGCATCTAAAAATTATAAAAATTAATTTATTTTTGAAAAATATCAATTTTTTGCAATTTCTATCTCGGTAACAAATCGTTTTTGGGGGTATGTCCCATAGAACTTTTTTCCTCTACTTGGTGTAAGTATTCAGCCTGCACTTGGTAAAGTATTGCACATTTCTCTTGAAATACTTTGTGTACGTTGGTTGACAAATAGAGACGTTGGTTGGCTCAATAATAGAGAAAGTAGGCTTTTCTTAGGACACCACTGACAGTTTGACAGTTCATGACTGACAGTTCGGAATATGACAATCCAAGACTGATAGTACGGATAGCTGCCCAGGACTAGGAAAGTCCAAAACTATCAAGTCCAAACCCACAGCCGATGGACTGGTCAACGATTGGAAAGTCCCAACTGTCAATAGATGGGAACCCTTATGATTGTAGTTTATATTGGACTTGAAAATAAGACTTAAAAATTTCAATGATGGAAAGTTCATCATACCGTAGCATGCCGTGAAAACCACGACAGGTGATGCACTGTAGTAAAGCAATAGTCTTGCTTTGTAGTACTAGGCATATCTGTATGATAATTTACCTAAGTTATTTTATTTAAAATTTCTAAAATGATTAATTCAAAAATTATTATTATTATTGAATTAAGAAACAGAAAACAAGCATAATTTTTTCGACAATATTAACTGAGATTTTCAAACATAGAATATTCCTCCTTAAAAATCAATCATCAGTCCAAATTACAACTGACAAAGAAGCAAATAGTAAATTTAATTGAGAGGATTCCTAATCACAATTTAGAATCATAAAAAGGTCTTGATAATACAATACAATTTGATTAATTCAATTAATGTAATTTATGCAAATCAAAAAGCTCTGAAAGAATCCTCAAATTAATAACTAAAATAAGAGAGGATCAAATATTGAAGCGAGTATAAATTTTCACAAGAATAGTAAGTCTAGTATAAATAAAATTATTCAAATATTATTATAAACAATAATTGAATAATTTGAATAATAATATAGATTATCAACAATTATTATATAGTTTATCAATAATAATATAGTTCATATCAGCCTACTATATAAATATCAGCCTACATAAATAATTCATCATTCAATTCGCATGCAAATTTTTGGTAAGAGAAACATAAGAGAGACAATAAGGTATAATTATATGTAATTGGGAAAATTTCGTTCTAAAACTAATAATTGATGTAAGTACTGTTCAATGATTTATGACAAGAAATTTGTGAGAGCATCTGAGATTCATGTCCATTTAGTATTTGCTATGAATGGATTAGAGCTGTATTATCTGTTTGAGAATCTATAGGATGATTCAAAGAGCGCAGGTTTTAATATATCAAATTATGATAGGTTTATTTAAACCAAAAACAGAAAAAAGATACATGAACATGTTCATCTAACTTTCCGATTTTAGGCATGAAAAATTATGTCATGCATGTGTCCTCCTCTACAGCACTGGCACGCTTCAACTCTGTCCATGTAATTCCCTATAATAGCCTGGTCGAGCAAAGAATACATTCTGGCAAGAAGGGGAAATGACTCCAGCTCGATCAATATCAATCCAAAAATTATGAATTTGATCTCAAATTGTAGAAAACATTCTGCTCACAAATTGAGACCAAATTTATAATCTTCAATTCAATATTGACCGAGCGGGAGTCATTTTTCCATCTTGCCAGAATGTATTCTTTGCTCGACCAGACTATAGTAGTGAATGTCATGGACAGAGTAGATGCGTGCCAGCGCAATAGAGGTGGCCTTATGCATGACATCATTTTTCATACTTTAAATGGAAAAGTTTGATTATTATTTTCGAGTATTCACTTTTCGAATTTTTCGTTTAAATAAACCTCATAATTTGATACATAAAAACCGGCGATCTTTTTCAATTACCCTCTACTTAGTAATTTCATGAACCATTCAATTGAATAGTGCGTTGAGAAACTACACAATAAAAAACATAATTCTTCAACTGCATTGAAGATCTTAAGAAAATCAAAACTTATCAGCTCAACATTATCTAGGACTACGATATAGATAGCACAAGGTGAGAAGACACGCCATAATAATACACTAAACATTGAAGCAGCGTGTCTTCTCAGTTTGCGCAAACTATACCAATCAATCCTTCATAATCGAGTTTACACCTTCAGGTCTTCCATTTCCAAGGATTTTAATACTGTACGCTGTATGAAGAATTATTAAGAGAGGTTAAAAAAAATTGGACCTGCTACCCAGTTGATTCTACTTTTCCTTCATCAACATGTGGACTTATCGTTAATTACGGAATTCAAGAAATAACTTGTTTTATTTCAATAAATTGACGAGAGAATAATCAGTTCAATACACAAATCTTCACAATTCTATTTTTTTTCAAGGCCAATTACATTGACTCAAGATCGGGTAGGCGTGGTTTCAATTCATCTGCCCAATTAGTGATTTCAAATTTATGGTTGCTATAGATTTGATACGTTATTCTAATGATAAACCTTAAAAAAATTGTGACTTTGACCTTGAGCTGGATTTCTTCTCAAAAATGAATAATAAAAGAAATAATCAATCTTTTTAGATTATGATGAAAACTTTCAACATATTCAAAACTGATTACTACTTACTACTTAAACTGGAAATCCTTACTACTTAATGAAATCCAAGTCCTTTCCTACGTATGTAATGTCTAAGATTCAATTTCCATATAACGCACAAACTTGAAATTTTGCTAAATGATTTTGATTATACTAAGGATTGTGTTTGAATTACTATTGTTTAGTAATTCAATCAAATATCTAAATAGAGAAAATTTTCTTCAAACAAAATCTGATTTCATAATTTCGTTGCTATGTCACTCAGGGTGAGTTTATGCGATGCCAGTTGGCAACACAATTATTGTCTTCTGAAATGTACAGCTGATATAAAGTATCTATTGTATTTTTTATTTTAAAATCATCATCTAGGTATGGCTAAATGAAAACTAATTGACAGCATCAGCTGTCAGTTTCAGAAGACAATTATTGTCTTGCCAATTGGCATTGCTTCAACACAGCATTAAGCCAAGTAACTTGCTAGTTTATATTAAATCTGAAAAATTTAAAGCTACATTGGTCGCTTGGTTGAAACTGACTCTACTCTTATGCTTGTTAATCGCTCGCGTAAGACTTTTTCGACAAGACAACACTTAAGTGAAGTTCAAAAATGAATTTAGCGGTAATAAAACAATCAAGTGGTTTGTTCATTTCCGTTCTTGTGAATGAAATGCTCCCTGAAGTACAGAATACTATGAGGAATGATAAAAACAGATTACTGTACCTACTCAATCTGACATATTTAAAGAACTTTTTTTAATATTTCAATCGCCAAAATAAAATGTGAAATATCTATAGCAACCTGGAATATAAATCCAACTAATTCGGCAGGTGATGAAAATCCAGTAGAACAGGGCTTGAACAATAACAAAGAAAATTATTATTTAGAGTGGAGTTGAAGCCAGTTCTATACAGAATACAGAGTGATTCACAAACAGTTACTGGAAATTGGGGGACTGACTCTACGAACAAAAATGAAGAGAAAAGTTCTTATAGACAGGTGCCCGAAGACCGATAATGTTTATTTACTAGTTACCGAGATAACAATGAGATAATTTTGTAGTACAGTATGATAATATTAAAATATGATCATTCTAATATGAAGCTAGCTGAGAAATCAAATGAAATAGATAAGAAGTTTGAAGCTTCGACAATTATACAATTATTGAGATACTAAGCCGAATAACGTGTAAAAAAAGAAACTGAGCTTCTTCAAAATAGAATTATTTACTATTTTTATTGATTTAAAATACCTGTCAACAGTAAGATATTCTATTTGTATCCCTTTGAAGTTATAAACTTCTAATTATTTTTTTATTTCTTTCATTTGATTTCAAAACATAAAAATTTGTAACATTATTCTTATGAGCCCACAACAAAATTTTAAAATGGAAAACTTGAAGAAAAATATGAAAACTTTTTCGGACACCCTCTTAAAGAAACTCTTTATTTCAGCTTGTAGAATCAGCTCCCGAAGTGCCAGTAACTTTACGCAAATCACCCAGTATGCGGTAGGGAATTGGTTTCAATTTGATGGACGACCATTATCTATGCTCAGTTCTGTCAGGACAATTTTCTGGTGATCTGCGAGAGCATAATGGTCCATTCAGGGTCACTGGACTTCAATACGTGGATTACGTCAAATTTGAAAAAATAAGAAATTTATTAGGTCTATTTAGTATTAGAATTCATTCAATGAATAGAATAATCTTCAATCAATATTCTTTAAATCTTCAGATTAATCACCTTCAACTGGATACATCATTATTAGCCTTGACGCAGAAACAAATGCGGCCATAATTAGCAATGCCATATGGTTTGTACTGGTTAAGATGGAGTCTGCTCAACAGCACACAAAGTAATGGGCAGCATTGTAACTGAAGAGGAGAGTTAACGGTGTATATTCATCAAAGAAATATCAAGGCAAAAGGACGTTTCAACGCAATACGATAATGCCTGCAGCTTAGGTTTGATTTTTATTGCGATTATTGAATTACCTCCGCAATAAAGAAAACAGAATCATTTAATTCTCGTATACTATTATTGATACTAGATTTCTAATTTACGTTATTTTAAGTGTTGAAATCTATGATTTCTGTGACTTCATTCTGATTGCATAATCTGTGATTTCATTCTGGTACGAAAGAGTAAATGATAACGTCGAAATAAAGGCTTTCAATAAAAGATGCAATTGACCCAGTTGGTAAGGTTTAATATTGTTTTCCTGAAACATTAACAACTAAAATAATATAATACAAAAGCAGTTTACATACGTTTACAGAGACCTTGGCCTGGGTGGTCTTGGCGGATTAAACGAGACCGGTGTTGTATCAGACACTGATATGATATTCAAGCCTCCCAATTGCAGTCCTTTAATAGCCGCCTGTGAAGGAATAAAAGTAAATCAATCATGTGATCCAACAGCGATAGAAATAGTACATGAAAAACGTTATGAATGAAATTAAATGAAAATTTTCTTTATTAGACGGAGTTAGGACTGGAAGTTCTTTCTACCACTAGAACCTTAGCATTCAACCTTGCATGAATGAATGTAATAGAAAGAGAAAATACTTCTTATTAGCATATTGAAGGTTAAACACAAATAAAAGGTTGAAAAAATGAAGAGATGAATAAATTGAGGTAGGCTTAGTGCAGAAAAAAGAAAATGATC
Source organism: Sogatella furcifera (assembly GCA_017141385.1). Taxonomy (NCBI): domain Eukaryota; kingdom Metazoa; phylum Arthropoda; class Insecta; order Hemiptera; family Delphacidae; genus Sogatella; species Sogatella furcifera. Next base: position 29,931,949 of record CM029546.1, read on the forward strand.
TTTTGATTGATGGATACTAATGTTGGTAAAGCTTGAGACTATCTTATAAATCTAAACCTCTTAGGTTAAGGAGAATAAGAGAAAATGCCAGAATCACCAGCAAACGTCTAAGTAAACTGATGGCAATTCAGCCAACAAGCATGTAGCCTAGTTCAAATCATAGTAACTAAAATGATCAATCATTGTACTGGGTATTGGTCTCTCGGTGAGGGTTATCTATCGGTGAACGTGATGTTAAGTCACGAACACTGTGGACAGCACTTGGACGGGTGACCGGTATTTGGCCAAGTGCACATTGGCGAGGTGGAACTACCCGGAAGGACCTCCCCACCATTCCTACAATTTGAGACCAAATTTATAATTTTTCAACTAATATCGACAGAAAAAGCCATAAGACTATTTTTTATCAATCATTTTGAAAAATTGACTAAGGCCGCTATTACACGATAATAGTTCTATGTCATACATCTATTATCAAAGATATTAAAATATGTTCTCTATAGGAGAACATATGACATAGAATATAATCATTTATAATGTTTGCTTCATTACACGGTAATATTTCATCATCACAGATGTCTGATTACAGATGAGGCTACAATGAATAAATAAAATATAGTTGGTGCCAAAATTGGGGCGGTTTTGTCTGTTCCTTTTACGTTTCAATTACTAGCTAGCAACAAGCCAGTAATTGAATCGGTCGACTAGAGTGTATTCATAACTCTATTTTATCGTCAGCTGGGCTATTTGCTGACAACATCAGCTGCTGGAAAGCCGAAATCGGATTAATTTTTGACATTTGGAATTGTAATTGACGTTTTGTATTTTTAATGCATTGTAGAAATGCTCACTATAATAAAGATTCTTAGTCTTGTTCATCAACTCTATATTAAGCAACATTAGCAGTGGAGAGTATTGAGCTTCTATTGAATTACTTAGTAAGAGAGAATCTTGCACACTTTCCCCAATACAGCTTAAGCAAAGATAAGCTCAAGTAGCATCTAATAATAAACGCTACAGATCAGCTGTTACTCAAGCCGTAGACTAGATAAGCCGCACTGGAGAAAGTGAGCCTCATTTATGTTGAAGTGCTTCTACTATTCTTATGATTGGATTGTTATGGACGAAATAATTATCAAGTGATCTTGACCCTAAATAAAACTTGTTTGAAATGAAAGACAGAATCCATTATATTGCTTACCATTCTTCCAGGACCTGTTCCTCTGACAACAACTCTCACTGTTTTAACGCCACGTTCCAATAAAATCTGTAATAAAAAAATTGCTTCAAGTCATAGGTACGGTACCTTATCATTTCATTCAACTTTGAGAATGAATAAAAATATCAATCCATAAATAATTATTCATCAATTACTATCAAGTACAAGTATACTTATTAAAATAACCTCAGCTTAAATGTACATAATAGTTGAAAAATAAATAAAAATCAAACACCCTTTTTTTGAAAACTTTAAAAATTATAAAACACACATACATGTTTCGGGATCTAAGCCCATTCTCAATGTGGATAAAAATAGTTGATTGAGAATGGGCTTAGATCCCGAAACATGTATGTGTGTTTTATAATTTTTAAAGTTTTCAAAAAAAGGGTGTTTGATTTTTATTTATTTTTCAATTATTTTAAACAACCCTGTTTTAAAGTTCTTTATTGTACATAATAGTGTTTCCTCAAATTTTAACAGTTACAAGACCCAAATATTATTCAGAACCCAACTATAAAGTATATATATTATATTCACATAATATCTAAATATAATATATTATTTTTGGAAAATTGTATAAATTGTTTGCTGTCATACTCACAGAGCAGAATGTTAAAGCTGTAGCTTGTGCCGCTACATTGGTGCCTTTTCTGGTGTTCTTAAATCCTTCAACACCACATGATCGGATCACCCTAGTGAGACCTGAAAGCAAAGAATAATGGGAATTGTATACTTTTCAAGTAGCTGCGGAGGTAATATTGTGGTAGTAATTCATGTTGAATGAAAATAGGTACTAGATATTGACATTCCTAAAATTTATAAAAAATCAAGACACTGATTCCGGTTCCTTAACAATATCTATTCTTTTCATTCAAAATAGGAATATTAAAACTATTTTTAATTCCATAAAAATAGATGAAACATTGGCTAGGAATATAAATATGTTTTTATTGATCAAGTGTTCAGATTCAATTTGACTAATAAAGCGAAGTAATAAATATTGATAATTATGAATACATGAAACCGAATTGTGGATTAGCATCCATTTTATTTCAACCAAGTTGGGTATGTGATAATTAATTTGAAATAAATAATATTTTTCTACTTTTGTTGTCACTCCATGAAATGATTCAGGTACTTTCTCCAATAAAAATTTTTCATTCGAGATCGACTGATAAGCGCCCTGTAAACGGGGATTGTAGTGTCGGCCAGTTGAATATCTGTAGCCAATCACAGCTGTTGTTGTTTGACTCAATGACAAAGGCTGTGATTGGCTACAGATATTCTGGCGCTTTAGAGTATTGCCTTTGTGGTTGATAAGCTATCAACTTAAAACCTGCAATCAACATAAATTTTAGATGACCCACTCACCAGTCTTGGGATCTGTCAGTGTCATTATTGTGTTGTTGGGTGATGAGCGAATATTGCATATAGGAACCTCTTTGAATGGAATTCCATTGAACAACATGTTCGGAGTATCTTCGTTCGGAAACATATCATCTCGACTGTAAAAGAAGTGGAAAATCAGAACCTTGTTGAAAATAATGAACTTAGGTCAAGCAAGATCGTAAAATTACGATTGATATTTTAGTATCTGGGTGTTTTTGATCACCTTAATATATGATAATTATACCATTAGCTGGATGGTTATTATCAAGGTTAATGGAAAATGAAAGTTTCCTTTATTGTTCAAAATTCGTACTACTTAAAAACCGTTGAACCTTCCTGTGCTATTCTCAAAATTATTTAAGTTGGGATAGGGTATTACAAAAGTCGACTAGGAGCAGTACAACCTGACATGAGGAATATAAAAAAGTTGAATTGAGTATTTCAGAGCATAAGAATTATCTGTAAATTAAAGTTAAGACATAAAGTTGGTGTATTTTCTTTAGCATAAGTTTAAAAAGGCGTCGACAAAGCAAAAACTGTAGCCTAATTTAATAACAAGTAATAGGGCTTAGCTCAATGACAAACATGACACCAGTTTCATGTCAAGTTATCAACTACCAACTACACGTAATGACTGTACTCTATGTAACATACCATAACTTGGTTTAATATTATGATTTATGAGTCCCTTACTTCAAAATTTTGGCGATTAAACTTAGATCAAGTTAAACCAGTTACAGTAACTTAGAAGTTTTCCATTTTATCAATTGACTGTTTGAATTTGGCCAGAATCTGGTGACCGTGGCCCATGAATTAAGATGATGAAGCTAATACTGGTGAGATAAAAGACAGCCACGGAATTTACAATAGCCTACTTGCGAATAAGAACCTAATAGTTCTAGGTAAAGTACCAGTATCAGACAGATGAAAAGAGTTAGATCCAACAGTAGCATTGCTTGTTCATAATTGACCTTATTTCTAGCTTTAGTGCCCTGAACTTACGTGGTTTCCTTGACAAATCAAAAATACAAATTTTGGTGAGTCTTCTTATCTAGAGAGGAACAATTTATTTTCTAAAAGGATATTGAACGTAATCTACCTGTTTTGTAATCAATAATTTATCCTAGCAATATTCATTGAAAAACATCTTTCATGACGAAACAGTCACAATGATAAAACTTAATACCGTATATTGAATTGAGTTTTATAATACTTTGAAAAGAGCCTATTGAAATTTCCGATGAATAAATTGATGAGATAACTTATCATAATGTGAGGTTTGAGAAAAAGGCTGGATTCTAAAAGAAATTATCTGAAAAAGAGACAGCAAATACAAAATGGCGTATGCTTAGAAAGTCATTGTTGGAATATTCCTCAAAATAGAAATCTTACGTTACTTACCTTTTGATGGATTCTATAAAAATACTACTTTCTCCTTCGGTTCCTTCATCTTTTTTCGGCATTGATAGTATCATTTTTCTACGATCTTCAACTTTCATACGTGGCAAGCTAAAATGAAATTCTCTTAATAAATTGACCGAGAGTGAATCATGACTATTAGTTTGAGTTAGAAGAGAGCTCAGTTTCAATGTTTGATTTAATACGTTGAACTGCTTCAGAGCAGTTACCAAAACAGAGGTTTTCAACATTCTAAAACAATAAAATCGAATTTACAACACCTAAATCAGTAATAGAATGCTGAACACAAAAAGAAATAGGGACAGAATGCAAACAGTGGAAAGCAAGAGGCCCAGAGAGTCACAGCAGCTCGTCAAGCAAGAAAGAAGGCAGGACAGAGACAGAACAGAATGAAATGCACACAGACGACAAAACACACCAAGAACGAAAAGCACTACTGAGCACGTTCTCTGCGCAATAATTCACATTCTCTTCTTCCTATTGGTGGAATATTTTGTCATTTCGCATGATCAAGATATCACTGGCAAGATGAGAAATTCCATTTTCTACTTAAATTAAAAAATAAAATGAATAAAGCAGAAAAAATATTGAATATTATGATTAATCATTAATAAGAACAATAATAGATGCATTTAATGATAAGGAATAAGATTCCTTATAATAAGTAGAGATACGATTTGATGTCAGCGCTCCAGTGAGATTTTGAGAAGATAACATTATGGCGCGTTCAGAAACATCGATTCAAAAATAAGTCAATGCTTGACTTCAAGAATTATGTGAAATTGCCAATAAATTTTCTAATTTTGATTCAAATTCATTTTATTGTTGCAATATTTACAGACGTATAACACATTCAAACAATTAATCTCAAATTAAAATATGATAGCAATATAATCAAGGGTTAACCTACATGTGCATGATGAAGTATACATCACAAATCCAACTATTCATTTCTATATTTCGGTACCCATATTTATTACGATATAAAATTGGGTAGATATACATATACCGGTAGGCTTATAATATTAACATTTATTATTTTAATATGAACGATAATTCTTTACATTCTTTTCAAAACATTGAATTTCATTAACGTTAAGATTACTATGCAAACAATAATAATTATAATAAAGTCTTGTGCCAAATTTTATAAAAACTTTTAAAGTAACAGCTTACCTACAGTGTTGGGTAAACTACTTTTTAAAAGTAGTTAGCTACAACTAAAGCTAGCCTACATTATTAAAAAAGTAGCTAATCTACTCTACAACTACTTTTTTCAAAAAGTAGCTAGCTACAACCAGAGAGAATAGAATATAGAAATATATATTCCATTCTCGCTGGCTACAACTACAACTACAAAAAAGTAGCTAGCTACTTTTTCACAACTTCACAAAAAGTCATGATAGAATGTTTCTATTGCATGGTTTAGGCAAATGATGTTTATCAGAACGCAAAAAAGTTATGCGTAGGCTACACAGTTACATACACTGATTGACATTTATTTATATAATCAATGTGAATATAGACCATACTATTGTAGAATATATATTTATATGCACCTTCATCTAATGGAGAAATATGGAACTACTACAAAAGAAAGAACTAATATATGGCAAAAAGTGGAGTTTTGAAACCTCACTATTAACTCATTTTATTTCAACCAATTACAACGTAATCATACCAATTCACAAATCAGGAACAAACAAGAAACTTTCTTAAGAGTGGATAGTAGTAGTCGGCAAACTGCCAAATGGCAGAATTATGTCCCATAAGAACAATGTAATTTTTATCTCTCTCTCTCTGTTCTCTTGGAACAGATAGAGCCTCTATTTATGGGCAGAATTTCACGTTCATTATATATGTCATTGGATATTGGAAAGAGAATTAAATTTTCCAGGGGCGTGACAGTTTACTATTTCGATTTTAAGTTTAGTTCAATAATTAGAGTTCTTTTAGAGTCAAGTTACTTTTCATTAGAGTTACTTTTCAATTAAATTAATTATACAACAATTCTTAAAATAAACTTTTAATCAAAAAAGTGAAAAGTCACACCCCAGGAGAATTGAATTCTATTTCCAATGACATAAAGAACGTAAAATTCTGTCCATAAATAGAGGCTCTATCTGTCCAATAGATTGATAAGAATTAGCCTATAATGTTCTTATGGGGCTTGATTTTGCCATTCGGCAGTTTGCCGTCCACAACCATCCACTCTTAAAAATTACATACCTATTTCCCTCTTAGCTTCTGTTTCTTAAACGATTGAAAAGTGTGCCATTTTGGAGGTAAAATTGATGGAAATATTTGGCAAATATTCAATATTTTCAAATATACAGTATTCTAGATTATTATTATTATATAAATAATTATGGGCCACCAGCCAACTGGTGGTCATGGTGGGCTGGTGGCATTGATCAATTATAGGCATTCAACTATCAATTATAAGAGTTGATGTATACAAAAAGTAACGTGAAAAGTAGCATGATTTACGCTACATATTAGCATTGACTAGGATATACTATGGATTTATTGATTTATATCCATAGTCAATGATACTAGTCTTGAAATGTAGCAACGCTACAATTCTCATGCTACTTTTAAAAAGTAGCAGCGTTACACTACAAACTAAAAAAAGTAGCGCGCTTCTCCCTGCTTACCTATAACACTGTAGTAACACTGCTTACCTATTGTACATATAAAAAAATTATGAATACGGTAATCAGGATGATTCAATCTGAGTGATAAAGAAATTTTCTGGCTATGAACAGAGCTATTTATGTAAGAGTATACAGGTTCTTATAATACTTATTTTTTCTTAGGGCTAGGCTACTGTATTTATCAAAACTTTCAATTAATGAAAATCAAAGTACCACTTTTAAAATATTTTCATTTTGCATAACATGTTTTGGCGTTCTAGAATGGCTCTAGAATGCAAAATAGAAATATTTTTATAATGGTACTTTGATTTTCATTGATCAAAGGTTATTATAAATATGCATAACAGCATGGATTGTCAATATGTATTGCGACTGGGAAGGGTTACATAAACTCATAAACCCTAGAATTAAACCTACTCTAATCAACCAGCAATGTTCAATACCATCAACAAAACAATAAGCAATTTAAATACAAGATAACCTAACAAACAATGGTGAGCAAAATGCTAATCTTGACACAAATTATGAATGGCAAGTATCTAGAAAAAATAGAAAACTAGACTACAGTTTGTCCAAGCAAAGACAACATTCTGGCTAGATGGGAAAATGACTCCAGCTCGGTCAATATTAGTTCAAAAACAATAGACTTGATCTTAAATTGTAGAAAATTACAATCTTAATTGTTGCTTGGCGCAATATCTAAGGTAGTATTACCTTAGGTAATACTATCTAAGATAGTATTGCTTAGATATGTAGAACATATGAGACATATAGATTGATAAGTGCAACGTTTCAACAGAGAATATTATTGCAAACTTAGAAAATCTATCTATATTAATCAGAATAGATCTTGATGCAGGAAGATTAGATTACATTATAAGCTAATTTCACTGAGCAAATATAAATTGATAATTAACACCACTGATTATATATAGGTCTGGAGAAAGTCTGAAAGTTTTAAAATGATAACTTATTTACCTTGTCAATCTGATGAGTGTGGTCTGGGGTCTTTCACCTGATGTACCGCTGTTTAAAATTGCTATATTTCCCACATAGCACATGAACATATCAGATATGTATTAGATAAGTTCCATCAATACTTACAGTATGTATCGGATACGTAAATTTACCTATCTAGTATGTATCAGATATGTATCTGATACGTGAAAATGTCCGCTTTTGAGATACATATTATTTAGGTATTGATTATATGTATCCGATATGTATCACCCTCATGTCTTGGATATACATCTAATATGTAACTAAGAAAAAAGAATTGCCAAAATACTTTGTTGATCAATGATATAAATATTATTAAATGATGATATTGATATCTGTAATTGTTGAAATAAAATCATAATAATCCAGTTAATCCCATTTGGAAAGATATAAAAAGATCATAAGAAACTTAACCTCAAAATACTGAATGCAATCAATAGCCTACTTAGCATTGGATCAGATTTAAATCAATTCATAAATGAAACACAGATGTATATAATAAGTAATATATTATAATATCACATTCAAATTAACAATTTTCATCCTTTTAAAAGTACTATTCAGGTTTTGTCTCCACAATCATATCAGCTTACATTTCATCACTTCTCACAACAGAAAATTTCAGTTCAGAAAGAGCACACGAGCAGAGACACAGTTACTAATGCATTGTGGGTAGGTTTAGCGGATATGTATCTGATATGTATTGGAAAGTATTGGGAGATACGTTTAAATTCTGCCTTAAATAATATGTATCAGATACGTTTGAGGTACATATTTTGTAATACATACTTTAAGGGTTACATTGATACTTATACATTGATACATGTACTTAATATGTATCGGATACTTTGTGTGCTATGTGGGTTATTAGTCCCTTGTATTAATCTGGACATTTAACTGATAAAAACAATAAATTATACACCAATTTCTCTCTATGAGTGAACCGTATTCTGAAAGGGTTTAGAGAGGATTGTGAAGGAATAGCTAGCTACCTATAACTTCTAATCACATTTTGGCAGATTTTGTCAATAAGTTATGAGTTTATACAAGACAAAACTATTGCTGATGCATTGTTAGATGAAAATAAACACTTATGTTGTTTAGCCCAATCAAATAGTACTCCCGACCAAACAAAAATCCTGTTAATTGACTTTTCCTACAGATACCCATAAAATTGCAATTTTCCTACAGATACCCGTAAAATTGCAATTTTTGCACTGAAAATCATGTGTAAAACGGTCCATTCTTGAACTAGTAATAGTTAGCATGCCTAAAAATTTTTTTGCCATACTTGTATGTAATACACAATTTTCCAAGCTAGATTTGCGTTTGGAAAATTGCCGTTTACAGGAGAATCAAAGATCAGCTGTTCTGAATGTGGGAATAATAATTTTGATGATTATTACGGCACTAGTCATCATCACAATGATAATTACAGCATTGAAAATCTAGCACAGCTGTTTTTTCCAAACTCCGACATATGAATAAATGAGTCAAATAATAGTCAATGAGTCTAGTAGGGGAACAGATGTCGGGTATACACTTTGACGGCAACGCTCTAGGGGTCCCGTAGTCGGTTGCGATCCCGACAAACTGTCCCCTCATAACATCACATGAAATCACAATTCCGGTTGGGTCTATTTTAGTGCATTTCATTTAAAAAAATTTCATTGGTCTTGCCCTAACAATCGAAAATTTATGATGTGATATATTTTCTACACGTTTTCGAGTCCCTAGAACACAAATTTGATGTCCGTTCAAATTCATATATATATATATATATATATATATATTTCACAAATAGACAGATTTAAGTGATGGATAGGAAGAAAAACACAAATAAACTTACATTTTAAGGTGAAAATGTTTCACTGTGCCACCAATGGCTGTGCCACCGAAATATTTTCACCTTAAAATGTAAGTTTATTTGTGTTTTTCTTCCTATCCATCACTTAAATCTGTCTATTTGTGAAATAATTATCTAAAAGTGACTTTCTATGATGTGCTATATATATATATACTTCACTGTGCCACCGATGGCTGTGCCACCGAAATATATATATATATATATATATATATATATATATATATATATATATATATGCTTCAGCAGCCTAAATATCCCTGGCTCAAAAATGTAAGTTAAGTCTAGTTTCTAAATGTACAAGTGTCTACAATTCTACAAGTGTCTTCTGTATATATATATATATTTATATACGTACAGATTCCTATGAAGTCGATAACTTCCGAAGGGCTCATCGGAGAGCGACCAAATTTTGCACAGGAAATATCAGTGTTAATATCTCGGTCAAGTTCGTTAACCAGTCAAATTGGTCCAAGGGTAGGGGGTGAAATCAGGGGGTGAAAATTTTGAGAAATCACTACAAATGGACCAAAATCGTTTTTTGATTTGAAAATTGGTGTGTATAATACCCTTATTATGCCCTACAATTTGAGCCATCAACGAAACAAATCCAATTAAAAATGGCGGAGAAAATGGCAAATAATATGCCAAAAATGGTATTTTTCATGGGTTTTTCGAAAATGGCACCTTTGAATTTATACCCTGAATAGCTCATTACAAGTCATATGATTTGAGCCATCATAGAATTGCATTTGAAATGCACTCTTTCCGACCGCCAGCTGCCGAAGCGAATTTGTTTGAAAATTAGAAATGAAGTCACATGAATAGAATTGTTACAGTCACCAAGTTTCATGTCTTCTCATTTTAATAGAATTAAATATTCCTTATTCAGGCATAATCCCAAGTACTGCGTATAATGGCTGTTAACATTAGCTGACCAATGCTATCCAGCTGGAGTAAATGGAGTTTCATTCAATATAACACATGTTCATGTCAAAAAATTTTGAGAGGTGATCATATCAATTTTGAATTTATTTTTTACAATATCATATTCATGTAATTCAACAGTTCGGCCGCAGCTTCAGAGCAAAGCTCGGTACCAGATATTTCTATTTAATGCCCCAATTATCATATGTTTGTCTAGCTCCATCAGGACCTCCTAAATACCTCCTTAATCTATTAATTGACCGAACGTAAGTGAGGTCTAGATTCTAAACGTCGATTTTGAATTTTTTATGTTTGTTCCGCGTTTACGACAAAACGCGGCAATACATTGTGATGAAATTGGACAGGAATGTTCTGTTGAAATTGTGCGACAATGTATGTATAAAGTTATTTGGAATATGTTATTTCAAGGATAATATGAAAGGAAAAGGAATTACCTGTGTACTAAAATAATATTACTATATACATTAAGTAGTAGTTCACAGAACTACTAGGATTCATTCAGAAATTGAAAGTTGAAATTTATATAGAGGTTGGAAAATCAACCCATATTTTCATCGAGCGAAAACCTGATCTACTTTACTTCAGATACTAGGATACTAATGTGTTCTATTATCTGTGTACTTTACCATATTTGCAGTATTGGAATAATAATAGAACGAATAATAGTTTGAATGCGTATGATGCTAACAAACCAGCATCAAGTACTAGATAACCAGATTACTAGTTATCTTTTATTTATATTTTATTCATGACTTTTTTTTAGTCAATATACTTATTGATATTCTTTTAAAATATCAATGTCATCACTTCAAAAGTTATGAAATGGTTTGAAATCAAGTTATTGGAATTCTAAAGTAAATTAGAAAAGGTGCATCTGTGCATCCTATCCGTGAGCGGTTTTGCAGCAGCAGAGCGAAGCTTGTTGCCCCGATATTTATAAGTATTAGATAACAGTTGGATGTATTTCATGAAGTGGAACACGAATAGTAGATCTATGTTTGTTTTTATCAATGTATAAAATTGCATTTGTTGAACAAGCAAAGCAAGTTTCTACTTCTGACTCAACGATCAATTCGTTGTCTGTCTTTTCGTAAGTTCATTCGTTTGTGTGTTCGACAATAATTCACGAATGCCTTCTTTAATCAGCTTCAAATACAAAACATATATTCTTCGAACCTTTATACAGGTCAAGGACAATGAAATCGACCAACTTATCATCCTTTTTCAGGCGAAAAAATAAGCTCTCAGCAACGGTATATCTATATTGTTATGGAATTCAACAGTGTCTGACGACCTTGAGATAGTAGGATGACAAGGATGGACAAGGTGGGGATGGGAGGCTTTGTGTCAACAAACAAGCGCATTGTTGTGTAAACAAAAGACTCATCCAGAACGTTCTCAAAGTGATAATGCCAGAACCTTCTAGCATTCTCTTGTTTATTCTCAGAAGCCTATATATTCGGAATGTTTGGGTTTACCAGTCAGTTGTACTTTAACAATCAAATGAGTGTGTGTCAGTTCTGTGTCAGTTGTGATAGACAAGCCAGACGTTGTATATAGACACTCTATAGTTATATTCATTCTGTCAGTTCTTATTTCTTCTAGTGTAACGTGATAAAGACTGTTCTCATTTCTTAATTCAGTGCAGTGTTAATCTTAGTAGAATTTGTATTGTGAAACGTTATAAACTCTTGTGCTATCTTCTGTTCCGTTATAGTTTATCTTTTTCTAGTGTGTTATAGTAGTGTAATTAATAAAGTTAATCAGTATAAATTGCCTCAAGTCTTTTATTATAGTGGAAACCCGTAACAATTGGTGTCAGAAGTGGGATGTAGCTATTGATTGAGGCCATTTTATGAACTAGTACCCTTTGCAAAGTGAACTATTATTTTCAATTGATTGAACCATTATTTTTGTGTGTGAACTTTATCTTTGTGTATAAACTTTATCTTCAAGTGAGTGAACTGTGATCTTCAAGGGTGATTGTGTGAACATCTTTGTGTGCAAACTTTATTCTCCAAGAGTGAACGTTAGTCTTCTGTACATAATTGTGAACTGTGTAATATTTGTGGAAAGTGAACTGAAATGGCAGGGAAAGGTGTGAAGCTCACTAGTTTAAAAGTAAACCAACTGAAGCAAGAGCTTGAGGAGCGAGAACTGAAACAAATGGGGTAAATCTATCCTACAAGATAGACTCCGGGAAGCACTGCTGGCCAAGGGTCAGGACCCAGATACCTTTTGTTTGAAACAGACTCAGGAGCTCTGGTGAGTACATTGGAGAGTAAAATGGAAGAAAATAAAACATCTTTGGAGAGTAAATTTCAATTGGTTGAAAGTAAAATGGAAGAAAATAAGTCAGCTTTGACAAATTTGGAAAGTAAAATGGAAGAAAATAAAACATCATTGGAGAGTAAAATGGAAGAAAATAAGTCAGCTTTGACAAATTTGGAGAGTAAAATAGAAGAAAATAAAACATCATTGGAAAGTAAATTTGAATCTTTGAAAGAAACATTTGAAAGAAAACTACAAGAAAATAGTAAAATTTTGGAAGATAAATTTGAAACAAAACTTAAAATCATGGAAGATAAATTTGATAAAAAGATTAAAGAGCTGCAAAATAATAACACTAGTGGAGCAAGAGCAACCTTGGAGGTGGATGATAACGCTTATCTAATTGAAAAGGATACTTCAGTAAACAACTGCAATGTGCCTATTACCATGACAAATTATCATGGTGGACTACCAACGTTTGATGGAAAGACTCCATGGGAAGATTACTGTACCTTGTTAGATGTGTATGCCGATATATATGGATGGACACCTGCAGCAAAGGCTGATAATTTGTGCCTATCACTTCAGGAGATGCACTGTCAGTACTCCAGACAATTCCAAAGTCTGACAGAGGAAACATTGGTGAACTGTTGAAGCATATGGAAAGAGATTTGGCCACCGACACATGTATCAACTACACCGTTCAGAATTGAGGAACAGAATCCAGAAGCCAAATGAGTCACTTCAGGAATTTGAAGCTGACATAGCTCGCTTGAGGATTTGCACCCAGCATCATGGGATGATGAAATGAAGGAGATTATTGCAGTTGATAGATTCCTGGATGGTCTACGTGAGCCAGAAACCCAACAAGCTGTTAAACTGGCTTGTCCTCAGACCCTCAGTGAGGCATTAACTCAGGCCTTGGAATTTGAAGCTGTGACACAATCTGTGAGGAGCCGTGCACGCGTTCACTCAGTATCAGGGGAAGATAGCCATGAGGAGCTGGTGGAGGAAATAACAAAGAGGATTTTTTTAAAAATTCATGACTGCAAAGAAGGGGATAAGGTGTTGGGGCTGTGGAAAGAGGGGTCACCTACGAAACAAATGCCCAAAGAAGTCAATGTCTGACAAGAAGCAGGAAGGGGAAGGAAGTAGTTGCTAACAGGATAACTGTAGCTACAGGCAAACCTGTGGAGGACTTGGAACAAGAAGACTACACCAGCAAGCTCCGGAAGCAGATGGATGAGATTCATGCAACCGTCCGCACCAACATCCAGGGAACCAGTGACACAATGAAGCAGCGCTATGAGACGTCAAGGCCAACCATGGAGGATACCAGGCTGGTGACATGGTATGGTTGTACAATCCTCAACGACGTCGTGGATACTCTCCCAAGTTGCAAACCTCCTGGGATGGACCTTATGAGGTGGTCACAAGGATCAACAATGTGGTCTACAGGATCAAGAAACCAAGAGGTACTCCACGCATTGTTCATTTCAACCGACTGGCACCTTATCATGGAGACAATGCTGCAAGGGGAGTTCAAGAGGTGAAGGCTCTTCATCCTGCCATCTCTGATTTTGAAAGATTCATGGCCAACCTAGGGATGTCACTAGAAGAAGGAAATGTCGCCATCAGTCACCAGGACTTATTCACCCTACCAAAGAGCTATGCCTTGGCACATTGCATCGCTAGGAATGTGGGAGCTTCAAGAGGAATTGCTACAGTATTCAGGACAAAGTTTGGAAGATTGGATGAATTGAATCTCCAGAATCCAGCTGTGGGGAAAGCACTTCATCTTCAGGATCAGAATCAACATCTGTTCTATTTGGTGACAAAAGACCAACCCCAGCAGGAGTCAACATATCAGGCTTTGTGGCAAAGTCTGATGCATCTACTGAACTCACCTTCAATTCCTGGGAGTGAAGCAGCTTGGAATCCCAAGACTGGGCTGTGGCTATGACGGATTGGACTGGAATATTGTGAGACCAATGATTGGAAGAATTTTCAAGGACACTGGAATCAACGTCACCTGTTGGTCTTCAACCCATGGGCGGTTACACAAGTTGATCCATTGGTGCCGGCTTCTACTGTTTGCACTTCCAGAATGGATCTGGACTGTTCTGGGACAGAACAGTTTTGGGGGCAGTGTTATGGAATTCAACAGTGTCTGACGACCTTGAGATAGTAGGACGACAAGGATGGACAAGGTGGGATGGGGAGGCTTTGTGTCAACAAACAAGTTTGTTGTGTAAACAAAAGACTCATCCAGAACGTTCTCAAGTGATAATGCCAGAACCTTCTAGCATTCTCTTGTTTATTCTCAGAAGCCTATATTCGGAATGTTTGGGTTTACCAGTCAGTTGTACTTTAACAATCAAATGAGTGTGTGTCAGTTCTGTGTCAGTTGTGAGACCCCGGACGTTGTATATAGACACTCTATAGTTATATTCATTCTGTCAGTTCTTATTTCTTCTAGTGTAACGTGATAAAGACTGTTCTCATTTCTTAATTCAGTGCAGTGTTAATCTTAGTAGAATTTGTATTGTGAAACGTTATAAACTCTTGTGCTATCTTCTGTTCCGTTATAGTTTATCTTTTTCTAGTGTGTTATAGTAGTGTAATTAATAAAGTTAATCAGTATAAATTGCCTCAAGTCTTTTATTATAGTGGAAACCGAATAATTTACTTATTGACGACTTACTTATTTACTTATTTTTAGTCAATATACTTATTGATATTCTTTAAAATATCAATGTCATCACTTCAAAAGTTATGAAATGGTTTGAAATCAAGTTATTGGAATTCTAAAAGTAAATTAGAAAAGGTGCATCTGTGCATCCTATCCGTGAGAGGGGTCGCAGCAGCAGAGCAAAGCTTGTTTCGATATTTATAAGTATTAGATAACAGTTGACGTATTTCATGAAGCGGAACACGAATAGTAGATCTATGTTTGTTTTTATCAATGTATAAAATTGCATTTGTTGAACAAGCAAAGCAAGTTTCTACTTCTGACTCAACGATCAATTTGTTGTCTGTCTTTTCGTAAGTTCGTTCGTTTGTGTGTTTGACAATAATTCACGAATGCCTTCTTTAATCTTCAAATACAAAACATATATTCTTCAAACCTTTATACAGGTCAAGGACAATGAAATCGACCAACTTATCATCCTTTTTGAGGCAAAAATAAGCTCTCAGCAACGGTATATCTATATTATACTCCCGTACCTATTATATTTCAACACAATAATCACGGCTGAAAAGAATGACATATGGAAAATTCTGAAAATCCATCTGATTTCAATAGAAAAGCTGATTAAAAATTATAGTCGGCGAATCTAAGTTGACAAAAACCCCCTCCACCTGAGAAATAGCTACGTTGTCATTTTGAAATTGAAACTTTCCTAACGAAATCACATTCAACTGGATGTTAAATGTGACAACGTAGCTTTGGAAAAATCACGCGGTGTTGTAAAACCTCATATTTTCATGATAAACCAGCTGTTCGCAGCTCAAATATCCAAGTCGATTAGCTTCAATAACTCCAATCTTCAACATACAATGATTCATGCATATACCGCTCTCCTACTTTGAAACTCTTGAGAGGCCAAATTACGATTTCCGACTATTTTCGACATTTGAAAATAATTTCAATTGTTTTTGAACAATTTCTCGCTTTCACCACCCACTTATCTTCTCAATAAAAAAGTTTCTAGATCATCGAAAATTTCATGTTTTCTGATGGAGTTGACTCGAACATTGACAAACATATTCATTAATTGAAACATAATTATTGGTCGATATAGAAAATTCAGAAACCATTAGAAAGCTCGAATTCTCTTGTCATTTTGATATAAAAAACTTCTTTTTACTACAACCCATGATTGTGAGAGAAGTGATATACAAAAAAAAAAGTAATATTTTAGCGATTTTCAATTTTTCAAAAAATTAAATTCCCTTTGAATCCTTCTCACCCAGGAACTTTTTAATACTACTGGAATATCAAGGATAAAATTTTGCGTCTAGATATGGGGTTCAATCACGAATTTGAAGATGTTCCAATTTTACACAATCTGGCAACGTAGCTATTTCGGGTGGTGGGGGTTTTCGTCAACTTAGATTGCGCCGACTATAGCGGCAAATTTGAAGATATTATCTTTGAGAAATAATAATGTTCTCACATCAAGGGAACTTTCATGTGAAGTCATAAATTGATCTCTAGTTTGAACATGTGATAGAAGTCTTTATTTTAACAGCTGACAATAGGCGACAAATTTGAATATTATTCTACCATTGACAATAATTGAAAAGAGTAGCCTATATTATGTCGTTCCATTTGATTTCCATGTTTTGATCATCCAAACTGATAAAATGCCAGCCGTGCTTTACTACGGCATTTAAAAAATGTTATTAAGGGGATTAATAATAATTTATTCATTCGATTTATCCGAATGAATTTACTGAACTATTGCAAAATACCATATATTTGAAAGAAGCTCTAATTGCGGAATTAGGGCTATGGTGAAAATTATTTTTAAATAAGAATTTGCAAATAGATGAGTTGCTGAAGGAAATTTAATGCCACGTTTACACCGGATTGTTAATAACATTAGTTAATAATTTTTGAATAATGTATTATTATATAGACTTATATATTATGTAACCATCATATTAACTAATGTTATTAACATTCCGGTGTAAACGTGGCTTTAGTAGCTAAACTTTCTTGGAGGTAGATATTTTTCAAAGTGATATTGATTTTTTCCAAGATTACATTGCTCATCCAAATAAAAGTGTTTTTCCACTGCAGCAACTGTTGAGAGATCGAACAGGGGCTTTTCGTCGTAGGGTAAGAAAAGATATAGCTCAGAAGCACAACGGGAGAGGGAAGAATGATGGTGCTGCCTAATGAGAGTCCATCGTGAATTTAAAAGAAGGACCAAAGAGTATTGAATAAGTTCAAAAGAATCATTTAACTAAACTTAGTTGAAATGTTTTATTTTACCTTTGATTAACCTGGGAATTCACCTTGATTAACCTAGGAATTCACCTTGGTTAACCTATGAATTTACTTGGACTTTGGATTTGGGAATGTTATCAAAACTATAATTATTTTGAACCAGGGTTTTCTGCACTTCAGAACACATTTCGCAATAATATCATACAGAGCTGAGACGCTATTCCTAGTAATGAAATTTAATGTTGATAGATTATTTGTGTTGAACAACTTTGACAGGTGATTAAATTATACCTTCGTATTCTAAACACCCTCCCACTCCACCGAACAAGGTTTGAGAGGAGATTCAATCTTTTAGGTATTATGATTCTTTGTATCCTTAATCGAATTAACTGAGAGTCCTTTGTGAAAAATATAGAATTTCATGAACTGAAGCGTTTCAAATAACACATTCAGTTTCTATAAATCATTAGGATATTAATCAATTGATTGGTGATCGTCAACATATAATACTGATAGATTTGGGAAAAACTCCATATATTTTTTACAAGAATTTTATTCCGTTACTTTGAAAGTTTGTAACTTTGAATTGTGAATTATTTCATTCGTACCTCTTCAAAATCCCTCAAGGCGTGAAATTAGGTTCTCTTAAATTTTGAGACCAAATTCACACTTCTATGTCCAGTGGTTCATGGCCACCACAGACATAAATTTCTAAACACGTAGGCTTCTTATTGTACTCTGGGCACCGGTAGTTTCTGGAAAGCACCCCTTTTACCAAATTATTCCAGCTCGTTAATACCAGATTTTGTTTTTTCTGTGTGGGTGTCAAAACATCCGTTGTAAAATAAACAACGGTCCTCTCAACCTTTCGCTATCCGATTGACTTTATGATGACTTCCATCTCACCTTCTGTCCCATTCTGAGGGCTGGTTCCAGAAATCTTTTGTGTCAATAACAAAGAGCTTCAACACACATAGATGTTTCGAATAACAGTAGTTATAGAATTGTTTACCAGAATGCTATCCAATTCCTTCAACTTCTACCTACATAGTTTTGATGAATAACGTTTGATATGCTTCATGTGTAAAATTCAATATTTTCATTCAATATACACGACATTATCACATTCACAACTACTTGGTAATTTCAACAAGTGAAAGTTACTTCAATGCTTGGAAAGTAGAAGCAATTATTACTGCTTTAATGATACAATATTCTGATAATATCAGGAAGGCATTGAATTCCTCGATTTTGCAAATGAAATTCTTCTTAGAGTAGCCTTTAGTTTATTCCTACTGTGAAAAAAATACATCGCATGTTGTGTACAGTCAAGTAAGGTTTTCCCTATATTTCATCCTTTAAAATACGAAAATAGAAGAAATACTAATAAATTATTTTTGATATTCCTTATAAAGATTTTATAGTTTTTATATTCTCATTACAATTTCTGGTGCTTAAAAATCCCTCTCACACCAACTATCGATCAATTCTACCTATTTGCTCATCCTATGTACCCGAAATCGATTGTAGGTCAACACTGTCCATATCAGGTTCCGTACATGTAAAGTTCATTACCCTCACCCTGTGGTGACTGTGACCATTCATCATCATGTTCATTAAGGAAATATTTTTGCTGAAGTTTGTGACATTGACATAATAAGCAGAATTTAGAGATACTACTGTGATACTATTTCCTAATTCTAAAAATAATACATCCTGCCCATTCACTGAATTCAACAATCTATCTGACTCTGCCACGCTCCAATGTTGCAGATACAGTACTATGGGTTTTCCAACTCAACAACCCTAATTAGTTGTGATGAGAACAGCCCCCTAGTCTTGGTCTTAGGTAGAGGCCTGTCGAGAATAGTGCATCTTATTCTTTTAATCTCAAACGAACATCCAAAACTTAATGATCCGTACATTGATCTATCCAATTATACACTGTTTGGTTTAGTGCAAGGCGGTAGTGGACGTGTTATTTTTTTGAATTATTAGTATATAGTATACGAGTGTCAAGATTCTGCTTTTTATGTTAGAGTGATCTCATTAATATAACTTGAGGTTACTACGAGCTAACTCTATTCACTCTAATTTATTTTCTGAATAGGGGAAATAATAGTACACAGTAGAATATTATGTTGATTTTTAATGACTAAATAATTTCTAGTTACCTCCTGGAATGTCACCTATTGTTCGAGTTTTATTAGTAGGTATTTAATTGGTCAGCGAAAAGTAATGATTATGCGAATTCAGAATTCCTTTATAGAGGGGAACGTAAAAATAACAGTAATTTAAAAAATATATAAATACTTCTTTAAACAAACCAAACCAAAAGAAGAAAAAATAACTTTCTTGATCACACTATTAGTTAATAGGGGAAATTTTCTCTCTATATTTCTTTAAAGTATTCAAATACAACTACATACGCTTAATAGAATTTCCTCTTATATTTAAAAAATATTTTCAAATACAACTCAAAGTGAAAAAAATTGTGGCTCGAAACTAGAATTTTAAAAGTATTTATTGAGTAAATATTTCTACTTTTTTAAAGCTTTAATTTGTCTTGAGATCAGTTAACTTTTTTCGTTTAAATGAGTTGTATTTGAATTACTTTTTCAGAAATATAAGAGAGGCCAAGTTAACCAATAGTGGGATCAAGAAAGTTATTTCTTTCTTTTTAGTGCATTTAAAAAGTGTTTATATTATTTCAAAATTAGGCTACTAATTAAATAGGCTACTATTATACCACATATTTTCATCTTACTTTTCATTTTAAATTATGGCCGAATAATAAAATTTTGAGCGGAATAATCCAGAAGCGAGTCCTAGAATTACAGAGACTTTGGAGTTGAGCAAAAAAATTAAAATAACATAATTATGATGTGTGTACAGCTGATAAACACATAACTTTACTTTTTGAAACTTAAAAGTGATGGAATTCGCTCAACACCTGATTCACTAATCAATCACACATGTAAATAAATTGTTCTCATTTTCAAATTTCATTTATTCAATTGGGAAAACAAATTAACACCGAATCCAATGAAAACTTTGGCTTAAATTGTAGTGGTCGGAGGTAGTAGCTACCAATCAACTTGTGGTAAAACCAGAACTATGTGGCCTATGAACCGAGATATAATCGAAAATATATGGCATGCTCTTCGCAAATTTAGAGTAACTATATTTAAAAAAGAACAAAAAAAAAGTTTTTTGACTCTTTGTTCATATTATATGTAATTGGCCAATAATAATACTCAAGATTTCAACTTGCGCTTTGCGCTTGGCAGGGCGTTAACATTCCTTGCACCCGCATGTTGGACAAGATCTTTCGATTAAGCAACAGTGTTCATGATTCACTCAAGATAAAAATGTGTGAGGTTTTTTAATCATCCCCTTACACTACAACTACAGTATTGAGCATTTGAAAGATTTCCACACCTAATCCCTTCTAGATTTCTACTTTTACCTTCCACCCCAAAATTAGCGAGAAAACATTGAACTTTTGCATAAACAATAAAAAAGCTTGAAAATCTTTACTATATTGGGGTGATTTCTTTCAGAAAAACAGATATTCAAGGCTCTTTAAACTTTCGTTGGACAAATCCCGTGAAATGTTTTTAAAATGAAAGCCAACGTAGCTTTTACGTTCATCTGATGCAGAGGAGCATGTTAGCAAAAACTCTATTAAGTCTATTTCCAATTCTCGCGTTTTCAGTTTTTCCATAGGGACTTTGGTTATAGTCCCTGAGAAAAATATTAGGCTAACTAGCTGGACCACATGATCGGAATTTCTGTCTCTTTCTAACTTTGATAATAAAACATTTTTTCCATAATAATTGATAACATGACGATACTTACTCATAAAATACTCCTGTTTTCATAACCTCAACTTTGTAGGATTGAAAGAACAACGCTTTTTCGTACAGAATCAATTGTGCTCATTTTTTCGCTCTATACCCGGTTGAATAGTGTTCATGATTCACTCAAGTATAAAATGCCAGGTTTTTTAATCATACCCCTGTGCACCTACAATTACAGGTAATGAGTTTTTGAAGATTTACACACCAATACTTTCCAGTAGTTTTACTTTTACCAACGTTTTTTCTGCATCAATAAGCTACATTTTTTCGCTCTTATAATTCTATATTTATGATTTTAAGAAATAAAATAATTTACCAATGGAAAAATTCGAAAATATTCTTTTAACGACTCAAAACCATCAATGGGTATCATTAAAAAATTCGCACCTCCCTCAACTAGCAAAGTGGTAAACGCTATATTAAACTCAAAATGCAAAAATTTGCCCCGGATCCCTTTTCAATTTAGGGGAAGTTGGAAAACCCTTAGTGTAGTAATTGTATTTTCTCTGTATCCAAAGAGAAAAGACTATTTTCTACAATTGAGCCTAAATGCGATTTTTCCATCAATGGCTTCTGAGGTAGTCGCAATTTGAAGCAAGATAGACTTGTTTCTCGGTATATGGTGTGCAGATGTTATTTCGATCGCTTCTTCGCTTGGATAATGTAGAAGGCTTTGAATTGATAGCCACGAAAAAAATTTTACGATTGATTTTGTTGTTCATCACACTTCCCATGAGATGATGACAGAGTAAACCCAGGAACTCAGGTGTGTGCTAAAAGTGCATAGACAAGAAAGAAATAATGTGGATAATTAAATGAGAAATTTATGAAAGTCTTGACAGCAGAAGGGTGAATTGAAGCGTTTGACTGTCATGATAACCAGCTATTTTTATAGGGCCTTATTTGAAACTTTATATGTAATTTAATAAAATATTGAAAAACTAATTTTGTAAACCGATTTTGGTGAAGTTCCAACTTTTGAAAAAGTAATTGTAACATTTCTAGTCCTCATCATGAACCCTCATATAGAAGCTTAGCTCATTAGTTCTATATTTGAAAGTCACGCCAAATCTATGGAGGGGAACGCACCAATCACAGTTAAATGAAGACACCATTTCTTTGGTGAAATGAATTTCTGCTGGAAATTCCCGGAAGCCCTCACCTCCACTATCACCCATAGAGTATTTATTTATTTCAATATAATAATATTTAATATTCTCACTCCCTTGAAACCTCGAGACTGATATCTAGAATCAGGTATTTAGTATACTAGCTAATTAGTATCCGTATAGAGACTTGGTGTAAAGTCTAAGTAGTGTCCGTTGCCAATATTGCAGACTCCTACGATTTTTGTAGGTACGTCAGGTTTCTTGTCAACCCTATAAATTTAAATATAAAAACACATTTTTGCGCAAGGACACATCACAGTGTTTATCAAGTCCAGTAAAGTTTATAACAGACAAAAAACTAGACGTGAAAAATGGATGTTCTGAATTGACAGTGGATGTGGACCCCAAGTGGATGGATCCGGCGGTTAAACAGCTGTAAGGCCGGTAATAATAGACGGCAATATTCCTATAGTTAATCATATTTGAAGAGTATGAAATTACGAGATAATTAGTTTTCATAATAGAAATATTATCTCTCTGTGTAATGCCGGTCTAAACCGGCATGTCGGATACGAAGGCATCGTAATTTATCAGTGGATGAGAACCCTTCTTACAGAAACCAATACCTACTGAGGATTGACCATTAATATAGGCAGAATCAGCTTCACAACATAGCATGCTGAGACGTAAAATTTCTTTTGTTTGTCACACATACCTTTGCCAAACATTCAAATTCTAAATACGATATAACACTTAAGACAAAGATTATTTGTATAATTTGCTCATTTGTCACACTTTTGCTAAAAGAGAACAAAAATGACATTGAAAATTTATTTATAAACTTCGAATTTTTAAAACTGATAAAAACTGACCAATCGGCATAGGTGGATTTTAGTTTGGAAAATGCAGGCCGCAGGTTCGTAGCCCTAAAAGCGCCCAAATATTATGATTCAAGTGAAAGACAATGACAATGCAACTTAAACTCTATAATAAGGTAATCAATGTAAAGAAATTAGCCAGTATTACAATATTATACTTCCATTATCTTGGTTACTAATCATAATGATAAGAGATGAATTAATTGATTTCATATTTATATTCTTTATGATTCCACTAAGATAATAGAAATACTATCAAAAAGATACTAACCATATAATCATAATTATGGATAGGCCTTATTAGGCTCTATCAAGAAATTACGAAATTAGAGGATGAAAATGATAAGCATGAAGACTAATAAAATTTCTTGGTCAAATATTGAGTAGAGTATTTCCAAATTAGGCTTTAGTAGCCATTTCCATACAGGCTTTAAAGTCTCATTCATTTTCTTGTCGTGATTCTCAAGCAGTTAGAAATCAAATTGTTTTGATTGTAACTTACCTGCCTTTTTACTGGTGAAAATTATTCTTTTCATTCATTCATGTGTAGGAATTTGGGAAGAGAAATATACTCTTCTTTTCAATGTTCAATCGTATCAATCACAACATTGAACAAGCTTTTCTTTCTAATAATCAAATCAGAGCAGAATGTTGCTAAGCAGTAGATTGTAGCCCCTACTACTTTCCCGCCTCGCTATAGTCAGTCCAAGCAAAGAAGACTTTCAGGTGAGAAATTATTCGTTCGGTCAAGGACAACAAAATGACCGAGCTTGGTGTCGATCGCAGGAACAATTCTGATCTATAATTGAGACCAAAATCGATATTTGCTGAAAAATAAATTGACCGAGCTGAGCCTTTGGCTTTCATCTCAAGCAGTGGTCTCTTTGCTTGGACAGACCATAGCGTTGCGTTCGTGCCCAATAGGGGAATGATGTCGAGGGACACTTGAACAGAAAGCGCTCCAGGGGAATGGTTATGTCAGTATCGGGCCCGATAGCCAGTCTCCCTTCGTTTGACCAGGGGAATGGATGTCCTGGGGAGACACTTTGCTTCGGCACTTTGGCGATAGGCTTGTTCAGCAGGGTACTGCTTGACGCCTGAGGTCAAAACCAAGAGGGGAACGGTTGTCCGGGAGACACTTTTGACGGCGACCCCTTTAACTACCACATATTTAAGTTAATATATAATGAAGTAAGGGAAAGCATGCCATATGTATAGAATCATAGTAAATATGACATTCTAATAATAATTACCATCATTAAATTGCAGCTTCAGTCTTCAATTCAGTCTTATTGTTGGCTGGTTCAGATTCAAACCTTTGCACTCTAATTCATAAAGTAGGCTTCTGTTATGCAATGCAATGGCAGACAGCAGATGGACTAAATAATTTTGTATATAAAAGCATGATAAAGTCCTGAGCAGTAGTGTCCAGACCAAAAACTTGGGGGCAAGTATGACTCCAAATTCAGCAAGATTTTCTAGGGGGAGGGGGCTGGAGCTTTATAAAGGGGTATGTGGGGTGCCCTACCCTCACCATATGGATAATAGGGTCTGTATTTTTTTTTTTTTTCCTTGGAAAAATTAAAAAATATCATGACAAAGTAAATAATTTGTCTAACTCAATCTTGATGTCTTGAAAACTTGTCCTTATTTCATTAAAAATACACATTTGAGGTTCAAGAGTAGGTAATTTCATAAGAATAATTTCTACTAACTCAATTATTGAATTAACTTCCAGTAGTTTCATACTATGGCACATACAGAGTGTTTCCCAGAAGGATGCGTTAATATTTCAGGCTGTTTCTTATACTATGTGAAAAAAGGTGTACATGAAATTGTACCTCAAAATGCTTTCGTTACCGAGATAATATCATGGGAGAGAAATTGAAATTTGTTCAGTATTGTATTGAAGTTCTCTAGAGTGGTTTGATTCAAGTTATAAAATTATTTATTCCCATGTCAAATTACAATACGATAAATTTAATCAAATCTCAAAATTGGTGACTTTACAGTAATTTTTCCCTTGTTCAATGCTTGTCTCCTTTTTGATCGTACTTCTCGGAAATTTAGGTGAAATTTCATACAATTCACACCACTTATTCAATCGTCTCTTCTGTCAGAATTTGTTCTGTCTCTTCTTCTAACTTCATCAATATTGAAAATAAAAAAAATATGTATCATATTTTGCTCTTATTATCTCAATTTATTTATTGTTTAGCATATGGCTTTTATTAAAGTGGGGGAGACCCAAGGGTTGTTCCACTTTGCCTAGATAAACCTCATATGACATTACCAAATTGACTGATTTGATTTGGAAATTACATCCATAATAATAAAAGTTTGCTATTATACAGTATAAATTTCGAAAAATTATTTATAAAAAACAATATTTTTGGATAGGTCTACAATATTTGGAAACAAAAAGATTTTTTAGTTTCCTTGTTCATTGAAAGATTATTTATTATTATTGATTTCCAAGTGATAGGTTTCCTGTTTGAAGATGTTCACACATGTGAGAAATGTCATGAAATTGGGCATTGTCAAGAGTGGACATTATTTAATCTTACGTTGGTTACAATAATTAGTTTATCAGATTGAAAATCATTTCAGCGCTTGAAGAAATCTTCACAACTTTGATTACTCACAAATCTTAAAGCAACAAAATGTAACATAAATCCAGAAAAAAACCTTTTTTTAATATTCTCACAACAGTATATATATATTTTTAATAATCATCTTAAAAATAAATTATCTCCAGAATTCCAGTAATAAAAAGTCTTGATCAATAATTTTTATAATATTTTCCTCAAGATTAATAGGTTTGATTAATAGGCTTGATCCATATTTTTGTTTAGGAAAATTTATAGAAATTTGTTGGTTCTTTGTTGCGTCAAGTTTGCCACTTGAGCAGCTTCACAGAGTCTATTTAATAGCCCTCTTCCAAACTCTTAAACAATCTCGTTATATTTATCTCTACCTTGTAGAGTATTTACAGAGTTCGCTTAATAGCCCTTCCAACCTTCAAATAATCGTTATATTATCCTTATAACTGAACCATCCTTTTTCTAACTCTTGGCAGGGACTATTCCTTATTATTATATTATTATTTATATTTATACTTCCTACTGAATATCTGAATATTATACATATATTTTATACTGCAAGTTTTAAACTTGTAATTATCATTAAGGATGAGTAAATTTGATTTGATTTTATAGATTAGAAATAAGGGTTGATTTGAGTAGAAATATTTCAGATTATTCATAAGGGGATCCTGTTTTGTCTTTCATTTAAAATGGTTTGGTTTTTTTGTCTCATTCTCGGTCCTTGAAATTTATATATTTCTGGTCCAGGAATTGACATTTATGAGTGTGAAATCTACCTTTTCGGTAAATAGAGCACGAATTATATTACTTTCAGCATATTAAATTTCGTATACGTGTGATTTTGCAGTAAGTTTCCACAATCTATAATCTACTTAAGTTTATTCAAGCAAACTGCATGATATCAAATTTTCAAAATTTCGTAACATTTTTGCAGCATATATATGTTATAATCTACACAAATGAAGTAAACTGATCTGAATTTTCTGAAGTACCATAATGCAGAAAATAGTCATATGATAATAACTGAAAATAATAACTGTAATGATCGAATTGAGTAGCCCATGCAAGTTTGACAAAAAAAAGGGCCTAGCTCCTAAAAAATGATGGATGACTGGAAATTGTCTTTAACCACTGTGGGCATCCCAAATAAGTTTAATCATGAGATTGTGGAATCTATATCCTTGTATATTTACAAGAAATTCCAGAAGTTCTTTACTGGAATACTTCTTGTGAAATCATATTTAAATAAAATACCCACTATACCGCCCTTAATTCAGGTTGCTTCAAGGACTCTTCATGGATGATAAATTATGACCGCCGTAACTTTCGTAAAAGTTAACGGATCTTGACAAACTTTGGATCTTTGTTTTCAGCACATCAAGGCGGTTAAAATGTGAAAATTATTAGTAAAATTTCATCAAGATTGAAGAATTTCACAACCTTGAGTACTTTGAGTTCATCCACATCATACGAGATGAGATCGACAAAAATGCGACTTTCGGTGTAAAAATGGGTATATCTTGAATGAAATTTGCAGGAAAATTTTGTATTTCAGCTCAAATTGTAGACCATGAATTCCCCCATCATTTTATATGTGGGAATCATGATTTCGATTATCTGGAAATTGGATTCATTGACAAAAACAAACACTAAAAATTAACTTTTTCATTTTTCCTTACTAAAGATACCGTAAGACTTTTTTTGTCTTACTTGAAGACAGACATTCAAAATACAATTTTAAATTTAGATTGATTCAATAAATGGTTGTGTCCTTGATTTAGAATTGATGGATTTTCAATTTTCCATGATTCGAGATTCAAACGCATCAATAATTCTGATAAATCTAAATTTACATCAAATTTTTGAGTTAGTGATAGGGAAAAAGAAAAAGTGAATTTTCAGTTTTTGTTTTTGTTGAAAAATCCAATTCAGCAGGACGAATTCATGATTTTCACATACAAAATAATAGAAGAGTTTATGTTATATTAAGAAATGCAAAATTTTCCAGGAAATTTCATCCGGTATAATGATTTTAACACAAAAGTTTTTCTTGTATATGTAGATGAACTCAGTATTCAAGGTCGTGAATTATTGATCTTGATCAAATTCTCACATATAATATATGCATTTCAACCGCTCTGACGAGCTGAAAATAATGAGCCAGTTTGCCAAGATCGCCCCTTTTACGGTTACGGCGGTCCTTACTTTTTCTCTGAGTCCATTTTCCTACTTGAAATAACCTGAATTCAAGGCGGTATAGTAGGTTTTCCTAAATATGACTCACAAAAATATTCTAGTACAAAACTTTAATATAAGGATATAAATATATGTTTTGGCTCTTTTTTTAGTGAAAATATAATATTTTTTGGTACAAAGAAATATGTTGAAATTACAGTTTGGAAACCAATATTCATGAAACCCTCAAATCAAAGGGAATCAATCACAAATAATTGCCAATACTTTGATCCCAATATCCATCGAAAAAGTTGTTTCAAATGATATTCACAAAATTTGTAGCTGTAAACAGATATTGGGAAACACATTTGTTTCTGAAAAGGTTTTTTTCTGATTTTAGGTGTTTTATCACAAAATGCGTATTAAAAAAATTGTAGAAAAATTATTTTGAATCCGATTGCCGGTAATTTGAAGTCTTTACCCTCACTGGTTACGATTCTACAAGCATTTTCTTGAGCGCTGAACTCAAATATCCGCCATTTTGAATCTGCCATTATTGAAGACGCGACCTCAGATGTCCATCAAGTGGTTTGAATATCCTTAGATCAGAAATCAAAATTTTCATGCCATGAACTTGCACACGGGAGATTGTTTTTCATAAGAAACCGGACTAGTCCGGTTCCTTGTGTAATTCCGTGTGTAGGTTCGTGAGCATGGCAAGAGACCCTGCTATTCTGTTTCTGGGGTATCTAAGGATATTCAATCCACTTGATGGACATCTGAGGGTCGCGTCTGGTTCGAGTAATGGCGGATTCAAAATGGCGGATATTTTGAGACTGTAGCGCTCCAAGAAAATGCTTGTAGAATCGTAACCAGTGAAGATAAAGACTTAAAATTACTGGCAATCGATTCAAAATAAATTTTTCTACAATTTTGGTTATTACACATTTTGTGATAAAATGTAACCTAAATCCAGAAAAAAACCCTTTTTCAAAAAGAAATGTGTTTCCCAATATCTGTTTACAGTACAAATTTCGTGAATATCATTTGAAAACAAGTTTTTTCGATAGACTATTGGGATCAAGAGTATTGGCAATAGTATTTGTAATTGATTTCATTGATTAGAGGGTTTCATGAATATTGGTTTCCAAGCTATGGATTTCAAATATATTTCCTTGTACAACAAATAATATTATATTTTCACTAAAAAAGAGCCAAAACATATATTTATATCCTTATATTAGAGTTTTTGTACTAGAATATTTTTTGTGAGATCATATTTAGGAGAAAACCTCTACTATACCGCCCTCAATTCAGGTTATTTCAAGTAGGAAGGACTCTTCAAGGATAAAAAAATAAGGACCGCCGTAACTTTCGTAAAAGTTGGCGGATCTTGGCAAACTTTGGCTCATTGTTTTCAGCTTGTCAAGGCGGTTGAAATGTATATTATTTGTGAAATTTGATCAAGATTGAATAATTTCACGACCTTGAATACTTTGAGTTCATCTACATATACCAAGAAAATGCAACTTTTTGTGTTAAAATGCGTATATGTTGGATGAAATTTACTGGAAAATTTTGCATTTCCGCTCTATATAGAGCATAAACTCTTCTATTATTTTGTATGTAAAAATCATGAATTCGTCCTGCTGAAATTAGGTTTAAAAAAAAAAAACTGAAAATTCACTTTTTCTTTCTTCCCTACTATCACTAACAAAAAAATTTGATGTAAATTTAGATTTATCAGAATTATTGATGCATTTTGAATCTCAAATCATAGAGAATTGAAATCTCTGCAACTTCAGATCAAAGAAACATCCATGAATTGAATAAATTTGGTTGTTACACATTTTTTTATGAGCATACATCCAGAGAAACAGCTCTTTCAAAAAAATATTTTTCTCAATATCTCTCTACCAGTGCCTCGATTAGTACAGTTGGCGTACTGAATTCGTACCAGGTGATGAATCCACTACATGCGTTGACAAGGAATTGACTATAAATTAGACGGCGTCAAAGTGGTCGTCTAACAAATTTCAAATAAAACCGAGGCGGCGCGGCACGATCTTTGAATTAGGTTGCAAATGACAATAGCTTGTTTTCATTATACAACCATGTTGTATTTATTTATAATGTAATATTCTGAATAATTCACCGGTATCTTTCAACTTATTGAATCTTATTATCTTTGTTTAATCTATTAAATTAGGCTACCCCTATTAGAAATTCGAGTTTTAATATTGTTCAATTCATGGAAGGACAGTTTGATTAATTAATATTAATATTTTTATGATTTACAGCAATATTTGACATCTGTATTGGTAATTATTCAGAAGCTGAATTATTGTATTCATGAAACTAAAAAATCTAATGAACCAAAAAAACTTTAAATTCGGCTCTATATGTGACTTTATTTACTATATCCTTTGTATTGAAATTTTAATACAATTTCAATATTGTCAACAGTCTTGAGGGTGGTGATGAGCGGGTTAAAGTTAGAGTTAAAGCCCCACATAAGGCTAATTTCAAAACAAAGAAATATTTACGAATCCACTAAAATATTTTTGATTGGAAGTATTAAAATTATACATCGTGAAAGCGTATATCATTGTCAAGAATATACGCTTTCAAAATAAAATTGTTAACTAGTAAAGATCTGTACGATTTAAAACCTTTATGATATATGTTTGAAGGAACTCTTCATAAACCCAATTCCTGCATTCAGAAATGCGAAAATATCAATAAATAATCAGTTATCAGTTCAATAATAAAAAATAAATGAGCAGTCCAAATTCAGTTTATTATCTAGGTAGATCACTCCGAACTTTTTGAGTTTTCATTGCATTAAGATATAAAATCCGAAAAATATGAATAACTTTTTTATTTGTCGTCAGATTGACTTGAATTTTTATGGGGAGGACACTAATATAGAGAGGAATGTTCCTGTTTTTTGTAGAATTTTTCCATGCTCCTAAAACCCCCTCCCCTCCCCAGATCCAAAAAACCGATCGGGCGATTTAAGTCATTTTAAATTTCCCGGCTTAGAAAGACTTGGCACGAAGGCATGTGATTGGTTGATACTGCACGCGGAAGAAAAAATACATTCTTAAAAGTTGAGAGAATGACTCCAGCTTTTAATATTGATTCAAAAATTATAAATTTGGTCTCAAATTGTAGATTAGAATGTTTTCACACAATTTTTGAAATTCGATTTTTGATTTTTGAAGCAATATTGACCGAGCTGGAGGCATTTCCCCATCTTGCGAGAATGTCTTCTTTGCTTCTTCTTTGTGTGAATTGTTGTCTTAGATCAAACGATCAAAGTTTTTGAAGTTCCAAGAAACCTACACTTGTATGCATGTCCAAGCAAAGAAGACCGTGGCAAGATGGGAAAGTGACTTAGCCTTTGTCAACATTGGTTCCAAAAATATTAATTTTGTCTCAAATTGTAGATCAGAATGTTTTCTACGATTGAGACAGATCAATAATTTTTGAACCAATATTGACCGAGCAGAAGTCCTTTTCTCATCTTGCTACAAGGGTCTTCTTTGCTTAGACAGACTATTATACTAGGCTACATCATCATTCTATAGTATTATTGCTGATAGAGATGTAAAGTCTCTCCAAGCAAAGAAGGCATTTTGGCGAGATGGGAAAATAACTTCCGCTTTGGACAATATCGGTTAAAAATCATAGATTTGGTCTAAAATTGTAGGAAAACATTCTGATCTTCAATTTAAGACCAAAATTTTTTACTTTTTTTGAATATTGACCAAGCTGGAGTCATTTCCCCATCTAGCCAGAATGTATTTCTTCCTTGCACAGACTAGTAAATAGCGATAAATTACTACAATGATCATCAGACTCTATAAATGAGTGTTTTTTCGCTTTCATTAAAATTAGATTAATTACTCATATCGGTCTCTTTATCCTGTTGGTCAAGTGCAAGGCAGGACTTGGTCCTAACTTCGCCGTTTCAATGCTGTAACGAAGTAGTCATATTTTATTATCTATAATTAAATAATAATAATTATAAGTTATTATTAAAATTAGGATAAAAGTTATTCTATTCACCTTCTCTCATTTTACCTCTCTTTAACCTCTCTCTATCTCCTCTCTCGTTTTATTCTCTTTATCCTTCTCATTCTTTTCAATCATTTCACTGCCTCATTCACTTTTCAATCAACTTTTTCCTTCCTTTTCATTTTACTATTCTCTCTATCTCTTATCTCATTTAACCCTCTTTTATCCTCTGCTTTCTTCCTTCTCTCATTCTACTCTCCCCTTCTCTCTACTTTCATCTTTTTCAAGTTTCTCATCAAGTAATACACCAAGATATATTATAGTCAGATTGTATAACTATTTGACAATCACAATTTATCTGATTGCACGTAACTGGGTAACTTATGAAATTCAAGTGAAATTGACAAGATGTGGTTAAATTGAAGAGCAAATATTTGTGTTTTTGAAACATGAGGGATTTACGTAATTACAATGTGCCATTAAAGGTCATACAGTTCAATATCATTATCGCTTCCATTATGTTAAATTTGATGAAACATTATTATAACAAATATAAAACTTGATTTCTTAATTTTTTCATTTCCTCTTTTATCAGTTATATAGTTTTTTTCTGGGGCTGATGCTAGCATAGGTCTTTAGGGCGGGGCTAATGGGAGATGACTGGTTTAGGGCAGTCAAGACCGACGGCTTTACGTCTCCTTTTAATAGAGGGTGCCGTATCTAGGTGATAGTACTGCGTTCGAAAAAATATTGTTCCTTGGTCAAGGATCGAACTTGGGTCCTCTTGCTTATCAGAACTCGGACCAAAGTTTTTTCCCTTTGCACCTTTTTTTCTCCACAAATTCAATTTTGTTAGTATTTATATATTATGACATTTATATAAATATAAATGACATTTATTTATATCTATGGTATTTATAGAATTATTATTATTATCATCCATGCTAGCTATTATGTCATGAATAAATTCAAACTATAAAATCAAGTTGTCACATTTAATTTTAATTAATGATTATTTTATAGAATTAAGTTTATTCTGAGCTATATTCTGCAAGTCTTATGAAGTGCATAAAATGATGTTCTATGAATAATCTTTTTTGAAAATGACAATAAAATTTAATTGGAATTTGATTGATATGGGTATGTATTATTACGGTATGTAACACTGTATTCATCATTCCTCAAACTAAGCATAATCAGAATACAATTCATTCAGTCAACTAACTGTATAGTGATAACGAGAAGCAAAGATATTATTATTTCCTTTCTTCATGGCCATTCTCGCAAATATGAAGAGAAGTTATACTGGGTGTTTTTGAAGTAAGTTATATACATATACAAGTTCTTTTTATTGATCTACTCAACAATGAATGTAAGTCGCTATAAATGAAAGACAAATCTGCCATAAATCGCTATACCATTAGAAAGACACTGATTTTTCAATTCATAACTTAATAGCTAATTCAATTAACACTACTAACAATTTATATACAACATTCTTAATTTTTCAACAATTTATGTATAATATTACATCTTATCAAGATAATGTAGGCTATATTGAAAGTATTCAACATTTTTCAAGATCATTTAAAGCCGCCCATAACCAGATGAGATAAGGAAGCACCCTGAATGCCTCTTTAAGCTTAAAGGAATTCAATATAGTCAGCCAGCATTTTTAAGAAATGAACTATACAAGAATGAATACGGATTTTGTGGTAGGTATTTAGTAGTAACTTAGCCTACACACAATGATTCTTAGCATGGGAGTAGTGAATAATACAGGACTAATAGCAAATATAATTAGATTTCAAGTACCAGCTGGAACATTCATATTATAGGCTAACTTTTGCTCTCTTCAAAATGAACTGTGGAGCCAAAATTTGCTGCCAAATGACGTTCCTCCTCAAGTCTTCAATACTCTTGCCTTGCCTGTTATGGAGATTTACTTACTCCTTTGGTCTTCCACATGGATCAGTGTCTGAGGAGTCGTCCTTTACCCGTGTAGTGGTGAATTTTCTATAATTTTACTTATTTATTGCAAGAGAAATAATTTTAAAATTTTGAACTTTGATGGCATCTCCCACATAGAATTTTCTCGGGGAGTGCCTCTTATTCTCAGTAAATTTGGAATCATATCTAAACTATATTTTTTAGAGTACCTCATTGTATACATTTCGTGGAGGTTTAATGTTTTCTTTGTATTAGTTTGATTACTGAGGAAATAAAAATTTATTATTATTCATTTATTTTTCCTGTGGCTATTTTCCTACCGGTAACCCTCCCGTCCCTCCAATTTATGAAATTGAGAATGCAATATACGAAATTGATCATACATTCCTATTATACAAGAGCACATTCATTTAGCCTATATTCCAAGTAAGCCTACTGTTGTGAAATCCAAAGGTTTTGACTTAGATTTTCAAAGACTGAATTAATCTACCCCTTTTTTGGTACGTATCAGCTCTTGTTACTTGTTACTTGTTACTTGCTCCATCTTCTCCGCAGTCTGGTGACCGGGAATTGTCAAATATCTTCCTTTGAAGGGGTTCATGTCATTCGTGGTCTATAGGTCGTCCCATCAAATGACTGTAGGTGTGCTCCTGGACAAACTCAGTTGTAGTGTAAACGGTCTCTCGATCAAGTAGCGCTTGAGTGCTCTAACAATGTGTCGTCTTCAATTGCCTTTAATGTTATTGGCAGTTTGTTGTAGAAATAGGCTCCTGCATAGGCTGGAGAGTACTTAAACTTTGTGAGGCGGTGCTTTGGCAGGTCCATGTCCTTGTTATTTCTAGTAGTGTATCCATGTCTGTTCTTTCTCAGTGGAGGTTTCGGTTTTCTTTGCTAAGATTGTTGATTCCAGGATATATATAGAAGTTACTGTTAGTAGTTTTTTTTTTAAACAGCGGCTTGCAGTGTTCCATTGTACTCACTCCAGTATCGTTCTCAGAGCTCTTTTTTGTATGACGAGGACTTTGGCAAGGTGGATTTGTGGTGCTGAAACCCCAAGCCACAATACCGTATCTCATGAGAGACAAATAAGGCATGGTATGCCATGAATGCTGTTTTCTCTCCCAGTATGTTCTTCAGTCTTCACAATGAAAGGTACTGCAGATGACAATTTTTTACATAGTTTTTCAATGTGGGGCTGCCAGGATAGTCTGCTATCAACAGTGATGCCAAGAAATTGCGTATGGGTGGCTGTGGTGATTTGATCATTTGTGAGATCTGCTGAGCTATTTGTTGTTGGTTTAAATTTAATATGCACTGTTTTCTGTTTGTTTATTGTAAGATTTAGTTTATTGCAAGTAGTTGCTTCTTCTAAGGTTGCATCTATTAGGCTGTGAATTGTTTCCTGGATTTTTGTGTGGTACAAGTATTGTAGTGTCATCCGCAAATAATATGCAATTTCTACCATCTTCAATTTCACTAGGAAGATCGTTTACATACACTAGGAAAAGCAGAGGTCCCAGTATTGACTCTTGGGGTACGCCTCTGTTAACGGCTTGGAGAGAGGATCTATATTGTAGAATGTTTGTTTGCTTATGATGTTCAATTTCAACATATTGCTTCCGTCAGACAAATAGTCCTCCAACCACTGTAGCGCTCTTACCCTCTATTTTGAGCTTTTTCAGTTTTTGTTTTAGGGTTTCCAGCTCAGTGTGTTGAAAGCTTTTGCAGGTCAATAAATAGTCCGGATACTGTTTGTTTGTCTTCCCATAGCCTATTTATACTGTTGCACAACTCTGCAATAGCTGCTGATGTGCTTCGCCCCCTTCTGAAGCCATGTTGATGCACTGATATCAGCTTGTCGGTTTCAGGTAGTCAATCAACTGGTCATAGGCAGCCCGTTCTATGATTTTTGATATTGTTGGAAGATTGGCATGGGTCTGTAATTTTTAGGGTCAGTCTTGTCTCCTTTTTGTATTTTGGGAAGATTTTTGATATCTTAAGACTCCTTGGAAATACTGCCTGTGCAAAGGATGTATTGACTATGTCTAAGAGTGGTGACTTTAGTTCATTCTGACAATATTTGATAATTTTTCCAGTGATTTCATCATGTCCTGAGGAGTTGTTTGCCTTCAGTCTACCAATTATTCCGCTCAATTCATTGCTTGTGATGGCCTGAAATTCACTAAGGTTTGTCGCTGTTACTGCTTCTCCCAAACTGTCATCAGTCACATCCCCCACTGCCTCTATTGGTGGCTGAATAAATGCTGAATTTAGGATGTTACTGACATGGTATGGGTCTGTAATAGTGCGGCCATTATGGTTAAGTTGTAGATTATCCCTATGAGTTGAGTGTTTCTTGCATCTTTCTTCATTTATGATTTTCCATAGTTCTTTTCTTTTTTCATCCGTCTGTTGAATTTTTGCTACAATAGATCCCTTTCTTGTTTTTTACCTCAGCCTCATAGCTCTTCTTTATTGTCTCATAGGTGAGTTTGTCCATTTGTGAGCCTGTCAGTAGTAGTCTTTCATAGGCGTGATTCAATCTGTTTTTAAGATCTAGGGTTTCCCATCCCAGAAT
Organism: Sogatella furcifera; assembly: GCA_017141385.1. Lineage (NCBI taxonomy): Eukaryota > Metazoa > Arthropoda > Insecta > Hemiptera > Delphacidae > Sogatella > Sogatella furcifera. The sequence continues at coordinate 29,968,860 of CM029546.1, forward strand.
ACATGATTTTTGGTTGATGACATTTTCTTTGGACCTTGGCATGACATGTTCCATGTTCTGACGCAAAATTCTAACAAAGTTTCCATACTTAGTTTCAATAGACAATATGTTGTTTACCTGTTCCCAATCTATGTGGCTTAAACTGCATTTGAGTTTTTTTCAAATTTTGAAGTGAGTAGTTTCTGTTGAATTTATACTTGGTCATGTGGTTGCTCTGTCTCCATTTTATACAAAGTATAGATAGGTGGTCAGAGATGTGATTTCCATGTACCGGTTGTTATTTCACTGGCTGTAGATTGTGGTAGCAACCATCTATACTTGTGGCTGATGTTTCAGTTATTCTGGTTGCTGGAAGCTCAACTATATCACAGCCATGTTGTGTTAAAGTGTTCTTCAGGTCTATGAAACATGCACTATCGGTTTTCAACGAATCTATATTTGTATCACCAAGGATAGCTATTTTGTTTTGTTTTTGCTGAAAAGTCTTGGAGTAGACAGCTTAGTTGAGAGAGGTATTCGGTCAACTCCCCCTTGGGTTTGGAGATCTGTATGTTCCTATTATTATCAATTTCTGCTTCTTCAGTTGGATTTTATTAAAGCTACTTCAAATTTTTGTTCCACTGGGTAATATGCCTCTTCAGGTTCGATCTCTTCAATTGATAATTGGTTAGTATCGCTTTCTGTATATTGCCACTCCACCCCATAAACACGGTGAGTTTTGCAGTTGACAGTTGATAGTGATTTTCTTATGTTGTCAGCCAAAATCCTGGTTCCTTGTCTATTCAAATGAATTCCATCCCATTTGAGATGAGTCTTGTTTAGAAGCTGTGTGTTGTCAATAAATGTTATGTGTAGTTGTTGACACATGAACTGCAGCCCCTTATTGGATTCATCAATGAATCTGTCATTGCAGTCCTCTGTAGGGAATAGAACAGACATGCCACTTTGTCTCAGGGCATATCTTTTGATTTGCCTCTATTGTCAGCCACAATGGCCGCATGACGTGATTTGGGGTCCTAGCATAGGGTATATTATTCGAGCCTCATGTTTAATACTACATTCCTTTTGGTAGGCTACTTTGGCTTTTTATAAATCTACTGACATCTTGGATTTTTCCACCATTGATTGCTTTTATATGTGCCTTATTTTCTTTGTCTTCTCCCGTTAATATGTCATTCACATCCTTTAGTAATGAGTCACCTATTATTAAAGGGTATTCAGTGTTGTCTGTTTGGGGTTTAGCTGTTTGAACTACTCTTTTTGGCCTTACCTCATTTCGATCCATCCTTGTCTCCATCTCCAGATTGTCCCTGCATTTCTCCACCATTGTCACGTCCTCCACTTTTTCATCGCACTCCGCCTCTAAAAGAATAGATCAAAATTCAACGTGTGACCTCAAATTTTCCAAGTAATTTTATTGACTATAATCTTTAACTGAATATTTTTTCCATAAATAAACAATATCAATTGAAAAATCAGAAACAAAAAATTACCAAAATTTAAGGGTTTTTTCAATTTTTAAGGGTGAAGCCGTACCCTAGGACGGCAGAAAACTTAAATTTTGGATTCAGCGCACTGGAATACAGTCATAATATAAAACAATCGAAAAAAAACTTTCGCACCACTTGTCTAACAAAACTACCATTATTTTACTGGGCTATCATAGCGTCAGAGTTTTACTGGAAACCTGACGTCAGAGTTTGCAAGCTACTTGAACTTAGGGCTCTATAAATACTTTATAGTTCCTATAAAAGTCTTTATAGTTCCTTACTTGAACTGATCGATAACTTTTGCCGTCGGCGATTATGGCAGCGTCTCTAGTGTAACGCTGAGAGAGTGATATAGTTGATTCCACATATTATAACCGGTTCAGCGGGTCGCATTAATTGGCTAAACTGGACTAATCGAGCGCCTTGCACATCCTACCTAATAAACCAACTTTACTGTACTAATCAAACCTCTAGAGAAATTGAAATACACTGCCTCGATTAGTACAGGAAAAACTGGACTAATCGAACCACTCTCATAAAACAACTTATACACTGTGTCCACATCTTTGCGACTTTTGGCATGCTGGTTTCAGCCAGCAGCACGCCACACGTTGAAACAAAATCAAAAAGCGCAAGCCGCAAGCAGCATGCTGCGAGCGTGCTCTTCTCTTTTTTTCCATAAAGCTGTTATTTAGCAAGCTAATATGATACCAAATCGGGATGAAAAGCGATATTCTTCTAATTCCAATCGAAAATAAAGTATAAAATAGCTGATTTAATAAATCATTTATTTTGAGTTGCGGTTATGTTTGGAGTTTTATGGAGTCATAAAACTGAGCATCTTACTGCGCATGTGCAGAGTCTTCAAACCAAATTTCCAGCATGCTGGCTCGCAACAATGTCATTTCGTCAGAACGCTTGAAGATTGAAGCTGAGCTTTCGTCTTGCTGCTTTTTATCTGCGGCTTCTATCTGTTCGTTAAAGGTTATGTTCTTTTGTTTATTTTGATAGCCGTAGCTGTTGCAAGTGTCATCAAATTTAATAAACTCATTATAAAAGTACATTATCGGTCGGTTTTGGTAAGTTTGGTCAGTTAAATTACTTTAGTTTTCTTTAATTAAATTAATTGAAGTTTATTCAAGTAATTTTGCTTAGGCTACACAATGTTTTTAATAAGCAACATCCAACCAAAATTTTGGAGTTGAAAAGGGTATATATTTTGCTTTTCAAAAGAATCGATAATCAAGAATTTGGTTGTTTAAAAGAAATATTTCGAGATCTTAATTAATATCCTATCATTTTGAGTGATTTTAGAGAAATCTGTCTACCTGTTTGTAAAAAAATAAACGTCAAAAATGTAACATTCATTTAAATTTTCAGATTAACCAAAAAAGCCACATTCTATTTGGGTAGCTTGAATTATAGGTAACATTCTAAAAATAGAAGTCTTGATAAGATAACATTTAAAATTCCATCCAAAGTAATAGTTTCAAATATAATTTAAAAAAGGCTAAAAATTTGGTGGCATTACCGTTTTTCTTATGAAAAAGGAATCCATCTCTTTTCTTGAGAATCCAATAAAAGTTTCAAAGGTCATTTTCACTATCTCAAATTAAATAGAGGATCACTTTTCACAAAGGACTACTAAAAATTAATCAATGAGTATTGAAATTTACCCTATAGTCATTTTCAAGTGAATTTTACTATTTATTGATTTATTATACATTGGGCCCTAAAAACCCTAGGCATCAAAATTCACTCTACTATGAAACCAAAATATATTTAAATAACAAAGTGAAAATTTATAATAATATGGTAGGTGTACCTTTGGGAATAAAAGGAATATACCAATATAGTTTCACGTGGTAGGTGTTGTATCTCTCAGCATCCCTATAAAAATATAGTGATATAGTTGATTGTCTCTTAAAAACCCTCAACACAATAAACAAAACATTTTTAAAAAAAAAATAAAGAATTAAAGTAGGTAATTAAATTTTGTTTACACATTTTATTGAAGTAGATATTTTGTTAATAACAATGATGAGTTGTAACATTCTTAATTTTTATGAGAATATGTCATATTTGTCTGTAATTAATAAATAACCATGATAATAATTCATTGAATCTCCATTTATTTAATATAATAAATAACTATTTTGCAGATTTTTCAAACAGTTTTTTTTCCAGAAATCCAACCTCAAATCCACATCATCCTTGATACTCCACTTCATCCTACAACTTCCTTTATAAGAATTATAAGAAAATGGAATGAACTACGGAAATGCAATGAACTTTTTTTAGTGAGTAGAGAATGAAATTGTGAGATAACAATAATTGGTAGCTAATTTTTCCAATAACTAAAGTGCAATATACACTCTAGTGTTACTTGCACTTGAAGTGGAACAATACTCAACCAGGACTTTTTCTTGATATCATAGTTGAGTGATTATTTGTCCAAACTTCGCCACATCTTTGAAATAAAAAGTCATTCATTCAAAACAATACAATGGTTTTAACTTGACTTATTTCTCACTAATTCATCCAACTTTGTCTTGCTATTTTGAATTCTTCTTATCCATGTTGTATTTGATGAATTTGATGCTCTATTTCATATTATCAACCAAATAATTATAATAAAGTGTAGTGTTTTGCTTTTATGTACTTTAAAAAGGAACAAATCTCATTCTAGACTTGCAATGAACTATTCAGATGAAAAGACAATAAGAAAAAGTAATAACTTCGAAAATGAGGAGACAGTTTAGCATAATATTTATATTTAATTAAATACAATATATACAGTACTACATACTTCCACTTTTCTTGTATAGAAGAGAAGGCTAAGAACAAGAAAACGAAATAATAAAAACACTCAGGATTTAATATCAATATCTTCTTGTAAATATTAAATATCTCCTTGCAAAGGAATATGTCAGTATATTATATCCGAGACCAGTTCATTTCCATTTAGCTGCTGGAACAAAAATTGAAATTTTTTTGAGTATTACATAAAATAGGGAAATATTTTTTAGAGAAGATACAGTAGTGAGATATTTAAAAAAATAATATAGAGAAAGGCAAATCAATGAATCTAAGAGGACAATATCTTGAGAGGGCTGTCTTAAATCTGACAGATAGCTGATTACAAAAAATATACTACAAGGAGAAACTTGTATTATCAAGTTATATTGAGATTATTCAGTTGTGAATTGTTGAGCATAATTGATTATTATGACCAGAGACAACATTCATGAGTTCAAAATTTTTATTTCTTATTTTGTCCTCATCCTAATTTGAATATTTAAAACAGTTGAACAACAAAAACATGGAAAAGATAATAGAATAAAAACGAATGTTCTAGTGATCAAAATTAACATTATGTGTTTCTTCAAGTTGTAATGGTCTTACCCTATTGTCCAATAGGGCTCATTTCATAGAATTTGTCATGAAAAATAGCCTACAGATGGAGTGAATACTTACAATAAACGTCAAATGTTAGCCAACAATTGTAAAACAATCTAGACCATAAAGTCTGTCCAAGCAAAAGAAGACCATCTGGCAAAATGGGAAAATGACTCCAGCTTGGTCAATATTTGTTCAAGAATTATAAATTTAGTCTTATTGTAGATCAAATTGTTTCATACAATTTGAGATAAAATTGATAATTTTTGAGCCAATATTGACCAAGCTTGAGTCATTCTCCCATCTTGCCAGAGGGTCTTCCTTGCTTGGAACAATACATTATTGATATTAAATGTTCAAAAATTGATGGAGAAAAGAATAGAATATGCTAAAAGAAAGGTATCAAGAACTAGCTGTTCAACTGTTCAAAATAACTTATCTGTTAGTAAGATCGCCTCTTCATCTGAATTTCTTTGACTTTCTAAGTTTTATGAAGTAGGCCATAGGCTATATTATACAGGCTTAGAAATAATGAAACAAATCTTTAGAAATATTTCTAAAACACATATATGTTTTGATTCTCAGATCATTTTCAATGTGAGTGAATAAGTTGAATGAATTTTATTTGAAAGATTACTTAGTTTATTCTTTTTATTCATCTATAGAAATAATTATCCAAATAATTTGTCTGAGGGTCATTAAGGGTTATAATTAGATATGAAATCATTAACTTTGAAAATTGCCCTAAGTAGGTGACCACAGGCATTACAGAAATTTCATGTAAATTACCTTCTCTGCTGAGTATTATTCATATGGACTGCGGTGTCTTATGAAGATTATCATAGAAAATTAAATTATACATTTTCCAAGTGTGAAGGTTCAAGAGGAACACATTCCAATTCACTACGCCTATTATAAATGCCAATTGTCTAAGAACAAGTATAAGTCATTACCTCAGAGCTGGTCTCCTGGACAATGCATTCCTGACCCAGAGCAGAAGTGCCTGCTCATGGTCGGCGCAGAAGGGTGGTGGTGGGAGCGGAGGAGGAGAAACGTTGTATGGCGGCCAGGGTCGGTGGCCACCTTGAAACATCACCGCCTCCTTCACACGCGCTCTGCAACACACCCACACCAAATGAAAAAAAATCTTTTATTCCATAGGAAATGCATTATTTTAAAAAAAAGTATAAAAAATAATTGAATTTCTATAATGCAATAATTAAAAATATAATATAGAATAAATTCCCCCCAAAAATAAGATTTTATTTCACCAGGAAAATTGATACTTGGTGGCACGCAACGTGCAGCAATCTGCTCAGACAGATTCAAATATTTCCAAATAATGACACATCATCATCATTGTGGCTCTTGTGCCTCAACTTCACCCACAACACTTCATGTAATATACAAAGTGTAAAATAAAGACATTTATCTATCTATCATGTCACTAGTGAGATAATAAAATTATTATATATAGGCTTATCTACAATGATTTTATTTTATATCGTATTTCTAGAATCATATATCATAATTATTGTAACCCTATATAAAACATGCTATTGTAGATTAACAGAACCTACATTCTAAAGAAGAAAATAGTGTCACCTTTAAGGATGGGTGGTAGTGGACAGCAAACTGCCCAACGGCAGAATCAAACCCCATAAGAGCAATGTAATCTTTATCAATCTCTTGGAGCAGATATAGAGAGCCTCTATGGTCAGAATTTCACGTTCTTTATATCATTGAAAGGCAAATAAAATTCTACAGGGGGTTGAATTTTCCCTTTTTTATTTCAAGTAAATTCAATAATTAGAGTTCAATACTTTCAGAGCTCATTAATTTTACAGCAATTATTAGAATAAACTAAAAATCAAAAAGTAAAAAGTCCACCCCCTGGAGAATTGAATTCTCTTTCCAATGACATGAAGAAAGTTTACCCTGCTCAGACAATTAAGGCATAGGTAGTTTTTCTGTACAATTGTCATTAAAAAAATTTATATTGCACTATGAGAAAGAAACATAAAAAACTGACCTGTTGTTTGACATTGCTGGCAATGGTGAATTTATTTGGCGCAAAATTTGGACTAACAGACACATTATATTTCCTCCCTCCAATGAAGTAGGCTACTTGATAATGTCTAATGCTTTTCAGGGTCCAAGCAGGCTCCAGAGTAACTGCAAAAAGATGATCATTGAGCTTATAAGTTGTGAATGAAATAATTGATCCACAATGAAAAAAGTTGAATTTTTACAACACCAATGACACCATGGGGCACCAATAACATTTTTATAGTTAAAGTTTTCTAGTTCAGTTTTCATAGCATTCTTGAAGGAGAAATATAAAAATTATGCATTTGAGGGACAATAACTATAACTTTTAATAACGGAAATAAATAAATAAATAAATTAATAACGGATAACTTTTTAGTCCGTTTTTAAAGCCTTATTTGATGGATTTTTGTAATTATAGAGACATATTTCAAGTAGAAATTTATCTATGCCAATAAATTATGTAGCCTAATATTCCTACTAATCTTTTACTGAATGTCCAATGTTGAAGAGTTTCGTGTCTGGATTTGTCAAAATCTTGTAGACTCTTGAAGAATCTTTTTAAATTAGTGACAAATAATTTGGGTATTTTATCCAATCTGATAATTCATGATCCAAGTTGAGATTGAATTTAATTTTGCTCGTTTATTAATCACTAAATCAACAAAAAGTTTCTCTACCATATCAATAGGCTATTATAAGAGAAATATTCATAAGTTATCATGGTTTTTGAGGAAATTTATATGTATAGGCCTACAGTAGGCTGAGTACAGATTACCGTATAAGTCAGGTTGGGGTCAAGTCATGTTTAAAACATTACTGTGTTTTGAATTTAATTAGGCTACATAGCCTCTTTGAGGACTCACAAATAACATTCCGGTTCTTTCAATTATTACAAAGAAATAAAAATAGGGTAGAATATATTAGGCCAACTTGGTTGCATTTCTAAGCTTGATGCTTCAGCCTGAGTTGATAGATAAGATGAAATAAATCAAATACCATTTAAAAAATTTGAAAGTACCTTATAATGAATTATGAAACTAGAAAATTGTTATTGGTAGGCTACAGTAAGTTATCATACTTTTTTCAAAGTTAATCAATTACTGCATTCAATTGATAAATTATTATAATGAACTTTTTGCAGTTAATTGGAGAAGCTTGGACCCAGAAAGCATCACACATTATCCAGTACCTAGATACTTCATCGGGGGAAGAAGATAATGATGAAAAACAATGTTTGGATTATTAACATGTAAGTACTACCCACTAACTGTTTGTCTAGGCTACTTGCAATATCTTCTACCTTCTTTTTTATTTCTTTATAATAATTGATAAAGTTATAATTAATATTCCCTTTTTGTCCAGGGCTACTATCAATGTATGTTAATAGATATAAAGCTAAAATCAAATTCTTTGATCATAGCACATCATCAAATTCATCTACAATAGCTTGTTCCAAATAATATTCCATGATTCTGTCTGTCTCAGTGGCTCAACAGCCTATGAAGGGCCTACGCCCACAAGCTGGTTAGGCAGTTTCATATCTACTCCACTATTATACAGTCTGTCCAAGCAAAGAAGACACCCTGGCAAGAAAATGAGTTACCTGAGCTATGTTCATGAGTTTGGAAAGGCCACAGTAAATTACTTAAAATTCAAATATGCAACATATCTTATACCTTCTATTCTATTTCTTTGTAATAATTGAAAGAACCGGAATAAGCTTATTTGTGAGTCCTCAAAAGAGGCTATGTAGCCCAAATTTAAAAATTCAAAACACAGTAATGTTTTACACATGACTTGACCCCCAACCTGACTTATACGATGTCCTGTACTCAGCCTACTGTAGGCCTATACATATAAATTTCCTCCAAAAACCATGATAACTTATGAATATTTCTCTTATAATAGCCTATTTATGGTGATATGGTAGAGAAAGCTTTTGATGTTGATTTAGTGATTAATAAACGCAGCAAAAATTAAATTCAATCTCAACTTGGATCATGAATTATCAGATTGGATAAAATACCCAAATTATTTGTCACTAATTTAAAAGATTCTTCATAAGCTAAAAGATTCTTTGCCAAATCTGCAAGACAAAAACAGACATGAAACTTCAACATTGGACATTCAGTAAAAGATTGGACATTCAGTAAAAGATTATTAGGCTACATAATAGATATTGGCATAGATAAATTTCTACTTGAAATATGTCTCTATAATTACAAAATCCATCAAATAAGGCTCTTAATTAAAAAAATCCATCAAACAAGAGGACTAAGGATTTATCCGTTATTAAAAGTTATCCGTTATTAATTTATTTATTTCATTAAAAGTTATAGTTATTGTCCCTCAAATGCATAATTTTTATATTTCTCCTTCATAAATGCTATGAATGCTATAAACTGAACTAGAAAATCCTAGAAGAGCTGGCTATAAAAATGTTATTGGTTGCCCCATGGATGTCGTAACTATAAAAAATGTACTTGGTGCTCCTTTGTCATTGTGGATCAATTATTGTAAAATTCAACTTTTTTTCATTGTGGACTGAATTGAGCCTATTCACAACTTATAAGCAATGATCAATGATCATCTTTTGCAGTGTACTCTGAGCCTGCTTGGACCCTGAAAAGCCTGCTTGAGACCTGAGCATTCAAAGAAGTCACTTTATTGAGGGAGGAAACATAATGTGTCTAGTCCAAATTTTGCGCTAGTCCAAATTTTGCCAAATTCACCATTGCCAGCAATGTGTCAAACAACAGGTCAGTTTTTTGAGTCTTGTTTCTCATAGTGCAATATAGTCTAATTCTTTTAATGACAATTGTGCCAGAAAAACTACCTATGCCTTAATTCCAGGCAGAAGTACTGTTGGTAAACTTTCTTCTGTCATTGAAAGAGAATCCACCCTCCAGGGGGTGGGAATTCAATTCTCCAGGGTGGACTTTTTGATTTTTAGTTTATTTAGTTCTAATAATTGCTGTAAAATTAAATGAGCCCTGAAAGTATTGGAATTGTGAATTATTGAATTTACTTGATATAGAAAAGGGAAAATTCAGTCCCTGTAGAATTTTATTTGCCTTTCTCAATCAATATTAAAGAACGTGAAATTGATAGAGGCTCTCTATATCTGCTCCAAGAGATTGATAAAGATTACATTGCTCTTATGGGGTTTGATTCTGCCGTTGGGCAGTTTGCTGTCCACTACCACCCATCCTTAAAGGTGACACTATTTTCTTCTTTAGAATGTAGGTTCTGTTAATCTACAATAGCATGTTTTATATAGGGTTACAATAATTATGATATATGATTCTAGAAATACGATATAAAATAAAATCATTGTAGATAAGCCTATATATAATAATTTTATTATCTCACTAGTGACATGATAGATAGATAAATGTCTTTATTTTACACTTTGTATATTACATGAAGTGTTGTGGGTGAAGTTGAGGCACAAGAGCCACAATGATGATGATGTGTCATTATTTGGAAATATTTGAATCTGTCTGAGCAGATTGCTGCACGTTGCGTGCCACCAAGTATCAATTTTCCTGGTGAAATAAAATCTTATTTTTGGGGGGAATTTATTCTATATTATATTTTTAATTATTGCATTATAGAAATTCAATTATTTTTTATACTTTTTTTAAAATAATGCATTTCCTATGGAATAAAAGATTTTGATTTCATTTGGTGTGGGTGTGTTGCAGAGCGCGTGTGAAGGAGGCGGTGATGTCGCTCAGAGGTGGCCACTTCCGACCGAGTGCTGGCCGCCATGCAACGTTTCTCCTCCTCCGCTCCCACCACCACTTCTGCGCCCGCCGACCATGAGCAGGCACTTCTGCTCTGGGTCAGGAATGCATTGTCCAGGAGACCAGCTCTGAGGTAACGACTTATACTTGTTCTTAGACAAGATTGGCATTTATAATAGGCGTAGTGAATTGGAATGTGTTCCTCTTGAACCTTCACACTTGGAAAATGTATAATTTAATTTTCTATGATAATCTTCATAAGACACCGCAGTCCATATGAATAATACTCAGCAGAGAAGGTAATTTACATGAAATTTCTGTAATGCCTGTGGTCACCTACATAGTAATCGGGGCAATTTTCAAAGTTAATGATTTCATATCTAGTTATAACCCTTAATTAAATAGACCCTCAGACAAATTATTTGGATAATTATTTCTATAGATGAATAAAAAGAATAAACTAAGTAATCTTTCAAATAAAATTCATTCAACTTATTCACTCACATTGAAAATGATCTGAGAATCAAAACATATATGTGTTTTAGAAATATTTCTAAAGATTTGTTTCATTATTTCTAAGCCTGTATAATATAGCCTATGTGGCCTACTTCATAAAACTTAGAAGTCAAGAAATTCAGATGAAGAGGCGATCTTACTAACAGATAAGTTATTTTGAACAGTTGAACAGCTAGTTCTTGATACCTTTCTTTTAGCATATTCTATTCTTTTCTCCATCAATTTTTGAACATTTAATATCAATAATGTATTGTCTGTCCAAGCAAGGAAGACCCTCTGGCAAGATGGAGAATGAATCAAGCTTGGTCAATATTGGCTCAAAAATTATCAATTTTATCTCAAATTGTATGAAACAATTTGATCTACAATAAGACTAAATTTATAATTCTTGAACAAATATTGACCAAGCTGGAGTCATTTTCCCATTTTGCCAGATGGTCTTCTTTGCTTGGACAGACTTTACTTGGTCTAGATTGTTTTACAATTGTTGGCTAACATTTGACGTTTATTGTAAGTATTCCACTCCATCTGTAGGCTATTTTTCATGACAAATTCTATGAAATGAGCCCTATTGGACAATAGGGTAAGACCATTACAACTTGAAGAAACACATAATGTTAATTTTGATCACTAGAACATTCGTTTTTATTCTATTATCTTTTCCATGTTTTTGTTGTTCAACTGTTTTAAATATTCAAATTAGGATGAGGACAAAATAAGAAATAAAAATATTTTGAACTCATGAATGTTGTCTCTGGTCATAATAATCAATTATGCTCAACAATTCACAACTGAATAATCTCAATATAACTTGATAATACAAAGTTTCTCCTTGTAGTATAATTTTTTTTTTGTAATCAGCTATCTGTCAGATTTAAGACAGCCCTCTCAAGATATTGTCCTCTTAGATTCATTGATTTGCCTTTCTCTATATTATTTTTTTTTAAATATCTCACTACTGTATCTTCTCTAAAAAATATTTCCCTATTTTATGTAATACTCAAAAAAATTTCAATTTTTGTTCCAGCAGCTAAATGGAAATGAACTGGTCTCGGATATAATATGCACTGACATATTCCTTTGCAAGGAGATATTTAATATTTACAAGAAGATATTGATATTAAATCCTGAGTGTTTTTTATTATTTCGTTTTCTTGTTCTTAGCCTTCTCTTCTATACAAAGAAAAGTGGAAGTATGTAGTACTGTATATATTGTATTTAATTAAATATAAATATTATGCTAAACTGTCTCCTCATTTTCGAAGTTATTACTTTTTCTTATTGTCTTTTCATCTGAATAGATAATCATTGCAAGTCTAGAATGAGATTTGTTCCTTTTTAAAGTACATAAAAGCAAAACACTACACTTTATTATAATTATTTGGTTGATAATATGAAATAGAGCATCAAATTCATCAAATACACAACATGGATAAGAAGAATTCAAAATAGCAAGACAAAGTTGGATGAATTAGTAGAGAAATAAGTCAAGTTAAAACCATTGTATTGTTTTGAATGAATGACTTTTTTATTTCAAAGATGTGGCGAAGTTTGGACAGTAATGTCCACTCAACTATGATATCAAGAAAAAGTCCTGGTTGAGTATTGTTCGCACTTCAAGTGCAAGTAACACTAGAGTTGTATATTGCACTTTAGTTATTGGAAAAAATTAGCTACCAATTATTGTTATCTCACAATTTCATTCTCTGATACTCAATAAAAAAGTTCATTGCATTTCCGTAGTTCATTCCATTTTCTTATAATTCTTATAAAGGAAGTTGTAGGATGAAGTGGAGTATCAAGGATGATGTGGGATTTGAGGTTGGATTTCTGGAAAGAAAAAAACTGTTTGAAAAATCTGCAAAATAGTTATTTATTATATTAAATAAATGGAGATTCGAATGAATTATTATCATGGTTATTTATTAATTACAGACAAATATGACATATTCTCATAAAAATTAAGAATGTTACAACTCATCATTGCAGATTATTAACAAAATATCTACTTCACTAAAATGTGTAATTTGTTTATTGGCGGGTCCAAGGGTTAATCATCTTTATAGGGATTACCTACTTCAAAAATATGTATATTCTTCAGGTACCCTGCATTTTCGTTTTTAAATATATTTTGTTTTCATAGAGTGTTGATGAGTTTTTAAGAGACAATCAACTATATCACTATATTTTTGTTGTATGTTGCTGAGAAATACAACACTGGTGAACATATGACCGCGGTGAAAATATATTTGGATTCTCAAGGGCAAGCGTGGCGCTCGAAGAAATTGCATTGTAAATGTTCACTTTGTTATTAGGGCTACTAATTTATAATAAACTCCTTTGGGGCTGGCTTGGATGGGCTGTATAGTAGAGTGAATTTGAAACTGGCAACCAGCTTGTAGGCCTAGGGCCTTCATGGGCTGTTGAGCCAGACATACATACAATGTATAATAAATCAATAAATAGTAAAATTCACTTGAAAATGACTCAAAAAGGGTAAATTTCAATACTCATTGATTAATTATAACTTACGTTAGTAGTCCTAATAGCAAAGTGATCCTCTATTTAATTTGAGATAGTGAAAATGATCTTATTCTTTGCAACTTGATCATTAAGTTACGTTAGTGAAGTTCTCTAGAATACATTATGCATCAGCTCAAGGCCGGTATAATATTCCTATTATCATAGTTAATCATATGAAAAGAGATGTAGATACAAAATCATATTTTCATAATTATGATTATAGAACTATTACCGTGTAATGCCAGCCTAAGATTTACAGTAGGCTACCATAGAATAAAATGTTAGCCTTTGGTAAATTATACTTTGAAACTATTACTTTGGATGGAATTTTAAATGTTATCTTATCAAGACTTCTATTTTACTTGAATGTTACCTATAATTCAAGCTACCCAAATAGAATGTGGCTTTTTTTGGTTAATCTGAAAATTTAAATGAATGTTACATTTCTGACGTTTATTTTTTTACAAACAGGTAGACAGATTTCTCTAAAATCACTCGAAATGATAGGATATTAATTAAGATCTCGAAATATTTCTTTTAAACAACCAAATTCTTGATTATCGATTCTTTTGAAAAGCAAAATATATACCCTTTTCAACTCCAAAATTTTGGTTGGATGTTGCTTATTAAAAACATTTTGTAGCCTAAGCAAAATTACTTGAATAAACTTCAATTAATTTAATTAAAGAAAACTAAAGTAATTTAACTGACCAAACTTACCAAAACCGACTGATAATGTACTTTTATAATGAGTTTATTAAATTTGATGACACTTGCAACAGCTACGGCTATCAAAATAAACAAAAGAACATAACCTTTAACGAACAGATAGGAGCCGCAGATAAAAAGCAGCAAGACGAAAGCTCAGCTTCAATCTTCAAGCGTTCTGACAAAATGACATTGTTGCGAGCCAGCATGCTGGAAATTTGGTTTGAAGACTCTGCACATGCACAGTAAGATGCTCAGTTTTATGACTCCATAAAACTCCAAACATAAACGCAACTCAAAATAAATTATTTATTAAATCAGCTATTTTATACTTTATTTTCGATTGGAATTAGAAGAATATCGCTTTTCATCCCGATTTGGTATCATATTAGCTTGCTAAATATCAGCTTTATGGAAAAAGAAGAGCACGCTCGCAGCATGCTGCTTGTGTCTTGCGCTTTTTGATTTTGTTGCAACGTGTGGTGTGCTGCTGGCTGAAACCAGCATGCCAAAAGTCGCAAAGATGTGGACACAGTGATATATTTGAAAAACTGGACTAATTGAGCACTGGACTAATTGAACCCTACCCAAAATTCCAAAACTCAAAATGATTTGATATCTGGTCTTGCATAATGGCCTCAAATACTTCAGATATAACAGGCACAATTGATATAGGCCTGTAATTGTTTAATTGCTTCTTATCACCTTTTTTATATACAGGTATTACTTTAATGTTTTTCAATATATTTGGGGAAAATGGCATTGTAAACTAAGCAATTGTTAAAAAGGTAGCTCAGTACTTCACATATGTAAGGAGCAGAAATTTTTAGAACCTTTGATTTAATACCATATATATCTAAACAATTTGAATTACTAAAACTAATTATTCTCAAGTAAACATATTCTACACTAACAGGTTGGAAACAAAATTCAACATTAGGTCTAGTACACTTATTGATGTATTGAGAGCTGAGATGATTACTGACGAACATTTCTACTGACTTCCTCTACTTTTTCAATGAAGAAATTATTAAATGAATCAGAATTGTTATCATGTGAATCAACAGTTTTGTGGTTCATATTTGTTAGACTTTTCAGTACCTTCCATGCACCATGATTTTTATTTTTTGAGTTTTCTATTTTGTTATTGGAATAATTTATTCTTGCATTTCTAATAGCAATTCTATACTCTTTCTTACAGCTTTTATATCTATCTCTTAACTGATTGGTCTTGAGAATTTTCATTAAACTATAGTACTTATCACAACTATTTCAGGGTGTCTAGCAATTTGCATGAATGAAATTCAAGACTTTTTCCCGACTTTTTTCAAGACGAAGTTGGAGTTTCTCAATAAGTTTTTAAACGTTGCAACTCGTTATATAGCCTATGATTCTATCATCTAATGATTTTATGTCTAAAAAAATACCACCCTATGTCTTAAAATGGGGTATATTTTAATATATATAAAAAAAAACATACTAATAACATTTTTATGTTTATATACAGGATGTTTCAGGAGGAATGTGCAATACTTCTCAGGCTGATTCCTTACACTAAGTTGACAAAAAAGTTCCATGGGACCAACCACCAAAAACGCTTTCTTACCGAGATAACAGTGGCAAAAAATTGAGATTTTTCAAAAAATATCAATTTTTCTAATTTTTAAGAGGTTTTACTGAGGTTCTAGAATAAGCAATTCCTATGTAAATTTAGCTAAAGGTTAATGAAACCAGTTTGAAGTTTGTAAAGTCAACGTTTACTGAGATAATTGAAAAATATGTTAAGAAAACGCAATTTTTCAACAATAAGGTTACAACTGGATAAGGAATTATAAATTTGTATTTTTTATGAATGGAAATTGAAGAGAGTCGGATTTTAAAGAAAAAGTTGAATGGCAGCGATTGTGTAAATCTTACCCAAATCTCAGAAATAGCGATCAACAATTGCAAAATTGCGACTAAACACAAAATTATAACTTGTGCTGTTTTGTCAATTTTGCGATTTTTGATCGCTATTTCTGAGATTTGGGTAAGATTTACACAATCGCTGTCATTTAACTTTTCCTTTAGAATCCTACTACTCTTAAATTTTCATTAATAAAAAATACAGATTTATAATTTTTTCAGTTACAACCCTTATTGTTGAAAAATTGTATTTTTAGCATATTTTTAACATTATCTTAATAACCGATAAAGTTACAAACTGCAAAATGATTTCATTGGATTCCTCAGCTAATTTTATATATGAATTGCTTATTTTAGAACCTCAGTATAAAGCCACTGGAAAATTAATATTTTCTGAAAAATCTCAATTTTCCGCCATTGTTATCTCGGTAAAAAAGCGTTTTTGGGGGTTGGTCCCATGAGACTTTTTTGTCCACTTGGTGTGAGGAATCAGCCTGAGAAGTATTACACATTCCTCCTGAAACACCCTGTATAGTACGGTGCAATTAGACTCAAACCTCAACGTCCAAAGAGAAGAAGGACGATTCCTACGCCAACTTGTTCTATAGGCTACAAAAATTATGTCTCAAGTGTCAAATTGAAGAGAAATGAATTTTGCCGAGAGGGATCTTGAAATTCGGATGCAAGTGCTTCCATTTTGAAGTTATAAAATTTCAAAGTAACGGAATAATTCCTGTGAAAAAATTATGGAGTTAAAAAAAATGTAACTTGTAAACGGTTGACGATACAGAGTTGTAATTGGTCTCTATCTCTTCTATTCCAAATTTTATTCTCTAGAAAACCCATTCGTGGAACTTTTTCGTCCGACGCTTGGTTTGGCACCAATTCACAAAAAACCGAACTTTTGCATCTTTCAACCCCCCTCACAAAAACCCGACTCTCAACAAAAGGGTGTAACTTTTTACCAAACAATAAGGGGGTTGTAACTTATAGAACAGGTTTGCGTAGGAATCGTTCTTTCTCTTTGGATGTTGTTGTTAAGCCTCCTTTTTTTACTAATTACACCGTACACAGTACTTATATGGTTTAGCACTAGCTAGGGAAAAATCGAAGAAACAAAGTGGAAACACTGAACCATCCCGTCCCCACTACGTTCGCTCTAGTGTCTGGCCAGCAATGTCAAAAATATCGGATATCGGTTCATTTACAAAATATTGATGTTTGATACCAAACCCAATTGTTCAGGCCCGCCCAATATAGTACGGGGGCAAGTGTTACAAAAAGGCTTCCCGTGGGCCTATCGAGTAAAGAACTTTGGAAGTGGTATCAATCTCTTCGTTTTGACCTGGAGAAAAAGAATATCGGTGGTTATAAGCTCTCCGAGGGGTGCGTCACCTGTAATTCAAGATGATTAACTTTTCCTTTAGAATCCTACTCTCTTAAATTTTCATTAATAAAAAATACAAATTTATAATTCCTTATTCAGTTATAACCCTTATTGTTGAAAAATTGTATTTTTAGCATATTTTTAACATTATCTTATAATAACCGATAAAGTTACAAACTTCAAAATGATTTCATTGGATTCCTCAGCTAATTTTACATAGGAATTGCTTATTTTAGAACCTCAGTATAAAGCCTCTGGAAAATTAATATTTTCTGAAAAATCTCAATTTTCCGCCATTGTTATCTTGGTAAAAAAGCGTTTTTGGGGTTGGTCCCATGAGACTTTTTTGTCCACTTGGTGTGAGGAATCAGCCTGAGAAGTATTACACATTCCTCCTGAAACACCCTGTATAGTACGGTGCAATTAGACTCAAACCTCAACGTCCCAAAGAGAAAGGACGATTCCTACGCCAACTTGTTCTATAGGCTACAAAAATTATGTCTCAAGTGTCAAATTGAAGAGAAATGAATTTTGCCGAGAGGGATCTTGAAATTCGGATGCAAGTGCTTCCATTTTGAAGTTACAAAATTTCAAAGTAACGGAATAATTCCTGTGAAAAAATTATGGAGTTAAAAAAAATGTAACTTGTAAACGGTTGACGATACAGAGTTGTAATTGGTCTCTATCTCTTCTATTCCAAATTTTATTCTCTAGAAAACCCATTCGTGGAACTTTTTCGTCCGACGCTTGGTTTGGCACCAATTCACGAAAAACCGAACTTTTGCATCTTTCAATCCCCCCCTCACCACCAAAACCCGACCCTCAACAAAAGGGTGTAACTTTTTACCAAACAATAAGGGGGTTGTAACTTATAGAACAAGTTTGCGTAGGAATCGTTCTTTCTCTTTGGATGTTGTTGTTAAGCCTCCTTTTTACTAATTACACCGTACACAGTACTTATATGGTTTAGCACTAGCTAGGGAAAAATCGAAGAAACAAAGTGGAAACACTGAACCGTCCCCTCCCCACTACGTTCGCTCTAGTGTCTGGCCAGCAATGTCAAAAATATCGGATATCGGTTCATTTACAAAATATTGATGTTTGATACCAAACCCAATTGTTCAGGCCCGCCCAATATAGTACGGGGGCAAGTGTTACAAAAAAGGCTTCCCGTGAGCCTATCGAGTAAAGAACTTTGGAAGTGGTATCAATCTCTTCGTTTTGACCTGGAGAAAAAGAATATCGGTGGTTATAAGCTCTCCGAGGGGTGCGTCACCTGTAATTCAAGATGGCGTCCGAGAATTTCAGAGTTTCAATGTTTCGGCCATAACTCAGCCATTTTTCAAGATATCCTTTCAATTTTTCTCTCAAATTGTTTTTCGTTATATTGTTAACCATTTGATATTTTTTGGTGATATTTCAAGTTTTCGTCTCTCAAAATGTTCTTCATAAACAGTTCTACAATATTTATACAAGAGAAATGTGTCCAAGATCCATAATAGATAAGTTCAGATTGTTTTAAAGATGAGAAAAATTCTATAACATGCCAAATCTTACGTTAACTCTAATAAATTCATTGTCCAACTAGAAAAATCAAATGTGAGAAATGCATTGAATAGAGAAATGTTTCAGCTTTCTAATGATATATTTAGAAAGCTTGTTGGTACGCTACCCAGGCAGGATTTTTAACATGTGACAAGCTTGTCACAAGGAAACTCCTCAAACCTTCACACTTGTTACATGTCTTGAGTGGCAAGGAACAACACTTACGGAAGGCTAGTGACAAGTTGCCTAGTTGACCCTCGGAATACATTGTGACAAGTCTTTATCAGAAGACTTGTGACACACACCATTCCTACCAAGCCTGTGACACACCATTTGTAGCAGACTTGTGACACACCATTCCTAGCAAGCCTGTGACACACTATTTGTAGCAGGCCTGTGACACACTCATCCTGGTAAACTGATGGATAACTTGAACTTAATTTAAATTAACCTATATATAAGTTGTATTATTCAGTATAGAATATGAAATTTTCAGTATGAATATGAATGTGAGTTATGAAATTATATAATTTCATTTATTCTATACCATATAGCACAAGACTTTGTATTATTATAACGGTATGGTAAATATATTATAATATTTGTCTGTACTTTCTTTCAAAATAATGCCAATAACTTTTCAATTAAAAATTTTTGTACAATAGCATAAAAACCTAATTAATATTAGAAGTCATCATTTCTATTGAGTATAGTTGTTCACACCAAAAGTGGCGAATGAATCAGGTGCAAAAAAGAAGCAAAATATACTCACACGTTTGTTTTGTATATGCATACTTAGAATAGGAATATTACATGAGACTCATACACAAATCAATGTTCAAGTACCATTCCTGAAATTTTGTTCATATCCTATATTACTCTCCATTTTCTCTCATTCTTATAAGTGATTATAAAAAACTCTATCATGAACAATGTTTAAAGAAGTCTAATCGAGAAGCAGCAGTGAACAAGTTTTACAGGTATCTAGTATATTATCATTACTCTCCATTTTCTCTCATTCTTATAAGTGATTATCAAAAACTCTATCATGAACAATGTTTAAAGAAGTCTAATCGAGAAGCAGCAGTGAATAAGTTTTACAGGTAATTAGTATATTATCATATACACATGATTTGCAAACCGCCAATTTTGTTGTCACTACCAATTATACAAAGAAAAATATTTCTGAATAATTCTTCTTTGTTCTGGTTGAGACAATACTACAGTACTTTGAATGGACATTCAAATATACTGCTTTGAGGAGTAAGTAATTGTAAGCTTGGTAAACATCATATTATTTTAATAAATTAATTTTTTACATTAATAAATAAAACACGTCATATACTCTACAAAAAGGCCATAAAGTTTATCATCCTTGGATGTTGTCCTGGTTCTCCATTGTATCTAGATGTCTTCTCCCCTGCCTGAAATAAAAAAAATTCATATTTAATTAACAGTACAATAATTTTTTTTAATTCAAAGGTACAATTCCCAAGCAGTAGCTCGAGCCGCGCGGCTTGAGCAGTCTGGCTGTGCACTGCTCTACCCATCTCAACTCTATCCACATAACTACATTATAAATTTTAACTTTTTTTAGGGCTACTCATTTTCAAGTGAATTTAACAATTTATTGATTTATTATATATTAGTATACCTAAAACAAAGTGAACATTTATAATGTAGTTATGTGAATAGAGTTGTGGTGGCTAGAGCAGCGCAGCTAGAGTCGGGCAGTTCAGCAGCACATTTAGAGCCAGGCAGCTTGAGCTACCGCCTTGGAATTGTGATAAGCATTAGGCCGGTATTACACAATAATGGTTCTATTATCATATGGAAAGAGATGAAAATACAAGATAATATTTTCATTTCATTCCATATTACTTACGTAATATTACTATACTTATAATTCCATATTAATACAAGATAATATTTTCATTCCATTCCATATTATTGCATAGATGATGATATAGAACTTTATTATCATTTAGGCTAATACTGACCTTTGAAACCTATCAAATTGAAATAGCTAGAGAATTATGTAATATCCATGTATGCTTGCATAATATGCATGTATGTAGGCCTATACACATTACATAAGCCAAAGTAAAATGTTTTTAATTACCTCTTCTGTATTCGAGGTCCGGTTTGCTGAAGCCAGGTCTTCACAGTATTTTTCAAAGAGTCGTCTGTTGCTTCTCTGTACCTCTTCCTTACAGCATCTGAAGAAAAGAAAATGAATAAAATAGATTTTATCCAAGGATTTGAGGAAGGATATCAGTGAATCAATAAATATATTGCTTTGCTACTGAATTCCTTCCAATAGATTCAGAAACATTCTTAATATATTATTAAATTCATTAAATTTTCAATCATCAGTTGCCCGTCTAAATTTGATACAATGAATAAATATAGCTATATTTAATTGCAACACAATTTAATAATTTCAAGTGTAGTAGAAAAATTGAGGAGCGGCTCAAGTGTAATTTTGGAAAGCTCTGGTACGTTCAACTAGATCTTGTAGATTATTGCTCAAATTAGAAAATCTTATTCGAATCACACCATTTAATTGTAAGCATGCGGGAAACTGTAGCTTAAGCAATGACTTGAACTAGAATTATCAGATGCGCATGCATAGTTGCACTCTTGCTTTACGCTGCCATATTGATAGAATGTCTTCTCAGTCTGAGAAAAGAGAAAAGCTACTGTCTACATTAACACATGCAAAAACAAAACAAAGGTATCGTAACTTAGATGAG
This sequence comes from Sogatella furcifera, assembly GCA_017141385.1. Taxonomy (NCBI): domain Eukaryota; kingdom Metazoa; phylum Arthropoda; class Insecta; order Hemiptera; family Delphacidae; genus Sogatella; species Sogatella furcifera. The sequence goes on from CM029546.1 coordinate 29,990,890, forward strand.
TTTTTCTGGTTTCTATCTTAGAGGGGGAGCCCACTCGGCTCGCGGGGGGGCGCTCCATGGCATAGTTACGCCACTGTGTAAGAGTTAGGACTTTTGGCGGAACACTTTCTATATTCTGGTTATTGATGAGGAAAAAATTAGCTTCATATTCTCTCCCAAATGTATTATTTCCAAACGATATTCTTCAAATGGACGAGTTTTAACATGCAATATGGTGTTTATCGCATATTATCAAACTTTTACCCCCCTTAGATTTTATTAAAATATCAACTATTATACATAGAAATGTAGGTTTTAAAAAGCTCTACAAGTTTTATATGGGACGTTTTTCAGCAGAACAATCTTGTAAACTTTTACTTGTAAAATAATAGAAATTTTAGACAGAAATTAAGGGAGCTTCCTTCATTCTTCGATTTATAACTTTTCAACCACAAAAGCTAGAGTATAATGGTACCGACATGAAATGAAGAAAATTCTATTCTCTATTTGATGAAAAAACATTTGACTTCTTATCTTCAATGGTTGCTGAGATACATTCAATTTAAGACACCATTGCAAATGAAAACTTTGAGCGGGTGCTGGGGGGGGGAAGCAAGAGGGGTATGGGTCAGGACTTTTGGCAGAACACTTGTCTATTTGATGGTAATCGATGAGAAAAATTTTTTTCCTCTAAAAAACACTCATTGACTGGACTATGAGTATTCTGATGAGGAATGATCCATATGGACTTCCAGACACCAGCTTTAATAATAGTTATTACTTTGAATGTATATTTTAGCATCAAAATATCGACAATAACCACCTATAGCTGAATTTGGAGGAATTCCATTCTTGGAAAAGTTATTGTTAAACTTCCAAAAATAGTTCAAATATCAATATTTATACATTATTTGAACTCTACTTCTAACTTTTAGAGTGAGGGGGAAGTGGATTTATTGTTACTTTATGAGTTACATCACATTTAACAGCAGTTGGGATAATTTTTTTCTGGAATTTCTTTCAAAAATGGAGGTCTTAATCGAATGTAACAAATTTTCTATTGGACCGATCTACGTTTTATTTTTTTTAATCGACGCAGATTTTAGTCCTCTTTAATTTCTATCCAGAGCATTTTGCTCAAGGATTAACCGTTTTTCGAGTTTTAAGCGAAAAACTAAAAAAATTGTACCTTCTAAAACCCCCTTTCCTCCCACCCAATGCTCACCCCCCAGGTCCGGGGAATAAAGCTCCTGAAAGTTTGAATAATTAGGTTTCAAAAATGTAAAATTGAAAATGTAGGCGCAAAAACTATATTTTTGTACACAAGAGACAAAAATTATGTAATTGCATTTTATCATACAAAAACTCCATCAAATTGGTAGCCTACCGGTACTGATATTTAAACCATAGTTTATTGGTCAACTAAGTTGAATATTGTAGCCCTGGCCGAAATTTGGTAAAGCTTAAGTCTTTTTTATAAGGAATTAAACCGAAAACTTCTTAAAACCGGGTTCAAAATATGCATTAATAAATAGTTGACTCAAATGGATTACAAAAATAACTAGTTTAAGCCAAATTCCGTCACTCTATGACGATATTTGGAAAATGTGAATAATCATGAGCTTAATTTCAGACACCCATTTTTAATTTCTTTTGGATCATTGATATCCAATTTCCGATAATTAAAATTGATAGAAAATATATATTCAAAATTTTAATGACATAATAATACAGAAAGATTCGATTTCATACATTAAAGATTAAAGCTGAAGTTGTTAAATTTGGTACTGCCGGTAGGCTACATTTTCAAACTGTTTTGTTTGTAAATTTTATTTTTGGGTGGAATTAGCTAGTTTTTCTGGCCTACTGTTAAGGAACCGACCAATAACGGAAAAATAGAACCATGGAAAAAAGTACTCTTAATATTCATGGTTGAAGTTGAAAGTGTCCGATGTTTAGGGGGTGATCAATAATGGGGCATTCTAATTAGCCTATTCTAATTTGCCTATAACTTATACTTTGAATAGAAGACACTACCTACCGTACCTAATTCCTTAGCATAATCACTAAGATCACTAACAAATTGACAACTGCTGGTAAAGGATTAACTTAGGTAGGCTACTACAAAAATACCCTCAATAATGAGCAAACAAGATATAACTCAACTATGCTACACTAATTAATTTCAATAAGAAAGGATAATCTCTTCCAATTTTACAAGAATGTAAAGTTATGATCAAGATTCTTTGATTCTTAATATCATTTTAGATTCAAAGATTCTTTATTCTATGGTAGCCCACCTGACTTTCAACATAATATTCAATTATTTAAATTTTGGAATAAAATTTCACGGGAAATGCCTGTTGTTTCTCTAATACATTTTATAGCTTATAACTCAAGTTAATTTCAATGAATAAAGTTAGTATGAATTAGACTAAATAATTTTAGGTTATAACATGGTTCACATGCTTTCAATCAGGTTAGAAGTTAGGACTAGAACTAAATAATAGAATAAAATCTCAATTTCAAAGAACTAATATCTCAATGATTCACAAAAATTGAATATTTTAGGCTTACCTGGTAAGATTTTACAATCAAGTTCTTGACACTCGACTGGACTAGATGCTAGATCACACTGACCAACTGGACTATAAATGCACCAACCAAAAATTAATATCAACCTCTCTTCACAAACTTGAAAACGAGACTGGCAGTCGGGGACCTTCGACTTTTATACCACCCCAACCCTTCAACATCGAGAAGTGACTGCAGCGCTACTTGTGGCGATAACAGTAAACAAGGGTAATAGGGTATTACCTCTAAGTCATTCTCAGACTGGTAAAACGTTTGTGGAAAAACCCTGTTAAGGGAACGTTGTCACAATGTTGGTATTGGAAAGTCAACAGCACACTTCTTAAGATAAGCAATCCAAAAGTATGTGACAGACGACCCAATGGCACACTTTTAGAGGAATCCTTGCCTCTTGTGATTGTCAAATTTAGTTTGCAAAGTTTTTTCCTCAAGCAAAACGGTAAGGCTTACGGTAAGCATCACTGTTACCTGGGTAATGATGTATAGAGCTTCAGCAATAATGGTTAACAATATAACAAGAATCGGCATTCAATGGTCGCCATCTTTAGTTTTCTCGAGATGACAAGCATTTTTTAGTTAATAATTATAGATATTCTGAATATAAAGAGAAAAAGGAAGAGATTGGTACCATTTTCAAGTCGCTAACATCAAGGAGACATGAAGGAAAATAGTTTTTATATAACATGTTAGTTGCCTTACCACGTGCAAGCCCCTCTGGGTCTCGCTGTACCCTTCATTGAGGCAGCAAAAGCGTTCATAATCACATGGTTGTGGAGCTAAAAAATAGATCTACAACTTATAGATTTAACAATTTTGTCTATCTGATGCATGAAAAAACTAGACAGAAAAACAAAAATTCTCAAAGTAAATTCCATAATTTTCCATATTAGAAAATTTATAACTTATTATTTATATGTTTTGGGAGATGTTTTGTATAGCACCTCTAGAAAATTTTATAAGGAACAATTTGAGAGAAAAATTGAAAGGATATCTTAGAAAATGGCTGAGTTATGGCCGAAACAGTGAAACTCTGAAATTCTCGGACGCCATCTTGAATAACAGGTGACGCACCCCTCGGAGAGCTTATTTATGACCAACGATATTCTTTTTCTCCAGGTCAAAACGAAGAGATTGATACCACTTCCAAAGTTCTTTACTCGAAACGCCCATGGAATGACACTTGCTCCCGTACTAATATGAAAATAACTCAATATGGAAAAAATGAACAACTTTTATAATCTTTGAATTTTCCCGACTTGACTTCAAATTCCAGACTAATTCCCGACTTTTCCCGACCATATTTCATTTCCAGACTAATTCCCAACTTTCCCGACTGCTAGACACCCTGTAATTTTTAAGTTTCATTAAATCAGTTGTAAACCATCCATTATCCAGCTTTGGCTTACAAGCTTTAATATTTTTAAGAGGATATGCAGCATTTACAGCCTTCATATATAGCTCAAAAAACTTCTCAAACTTATCATTAGCATCATCAAGTATATACGCACTTCTATCCAATTTATATTACAAATTAAGTTAACAAATAAACTTGTATTCTGATCATAAATTATCCTAACTAACTTTTTGTTTACAATAGCAGCACTTCAATTATCCTTTTTTAAATGAATTACAGGTTTGAATAATAAGGCATGATGATCAGATAGATGTGTATTTATTACCTGGGTCATACATCTGCTACTATGTATGTCAGTCACAACATTATCGATGCAGTTGCCATCATTCACTAAGCCTGGTCTAGTGATCTCATTTGTAGTAATATGAATACCAAAACATTCAAAAAGACCCAGATAGCACACAAAGTGAAAATCACGTTTTTTTCACGTGCAAAAGAAGTGAAAAGGTGAAAAGTTAAAATTGAATGGTCTTTTTCACGTATAATTCACGTGAAAAAAGTGAAAGTGGAAAACTAGTGAAATTAATAACGTGATATTCACGTAGAAAAGGTGAAAGTGGAAAAATAGTGAAATTGATAACGTGAAATTATTGTGAAAAAATGATGAAATCTGAATAATGATTTTCACCTTTTTTCATATGAAATATCATAGCCTATGTATTATATGTGATTTTTATGAAATGCATACTACATATATACATTTATATCACAATGATTAATATTTGATCATAGTTATTTGTTTCATTTTTCAATTCAATATATGAAACGACCCCTTATTTCGTAATTTTACAGTACATATAAATTTATATCAATAAAATGTAAGCTCAACATCAAATTAAACACTAATAATAAAGGTTTGAAAAATAATCTTGATTCTTAGAAGAGATAATAATATTTTTATTTGGTAAACTATCAAAAATTCATCATCCTAAAATGTTGTCTTGAAAAATTTTACCAAGTCATTTATAACCAGCAGAAAACGCTAATAGCTCGAAAACAGTGCGTGTGACATTGATTTTCCATAGAAAGAAAAATGCTTCGAATTTAATTCTACATCTGGTTCATTGTTCAAAAAGTGATATTTCGCGAAAAAAATTTTACTTGAAAATTTTTTAAAGTTATTGAATCAGCGCGAAACGTTAAATAGTTCGAAAACGGTGTGTGTGACATTGATTTTTCATAGAAAGAAAAATGCTTAGAATTTAATTCTACATCTGGTTCATTGTTCAAAAAGTGATATTTCGCGAAAAAAATTTTACTTGAAAATTTTTCAGTTATTGAATCAGCGCGAAACGCTAAATAGCTCGAAAACGGTGTGTGTTACATTGATTTTTCATAAAAAGAAAAATGCTTAGAATTTAATTCTATATCTGGTTCATTGTTCAAAAAGTGATATTTCGCGAAATAAAATTTTACTTGAAAATTTTTCAAAGTTATTGAATCAGCGCGAAACGCTAAATAGCTCGAAAACGGTGTGAGTGACATTGGTTTTTCATAGAAAGAAAAAGGCTTAGAATTTAATTCTACATTTGGTTCAGTGTTCAAAAAGTGATATTTCGCGAAAAAAATTTGATTGAAAATTTTTCTGTCATTTATAATCAGCGCAAAACGCTAATAGCTCGAAAACGGTGCGTCTGACATAATTTTTTCATGAGAAGAAAAATGCTTAGAATTTGATTCTTCGTCTGGTTCAGTGCTCAAAAAGTTATATTTCGAGAAAAAAAATTTAATTTAAATTTTTACTGGCCTGCTTAAAAAACGCCAGCAATAATTTTGGCCCTGGATGGAGAAGGAGAGGTGGGGGAGTTTTACAAAAATTCAGGAACCTTCTCTTTACACAAGTATCTTTCCCCTAAATTTTCAAATCGATCAGTCCGTAACCAATAAAATTATTGAAATTTTTCAAATTAAATGTGGGTAAGCCATCATGAGATACGAATTTTTGTATCACCCACCTAGACAATGAATGAAATTATTTTCTACTCCTCATTTTAGTTTTTATAAAACTTATTCATCCATATTTTGGCTTTTCTGTACTCGAGATAATCTTTTTGAAGTTGTCTGCAAAAACCATTAGGATTTCTCCATGGTACAGTTTGTCTGTAATGGACACTATCTTATGCAATATGCAACTACATTATATAAAATTATTAACAAACTTCATCAAGATGTCTTCTTGTGCTTTATCAGTTCCATGTTGTTGTTATTTTGAAGAATGTATTATTTTATTCTACTATTAACTATTAAATATTGAGAAGTGCGCAAGTTTTCAAAATTCGCGCCCAACTATAAGGCCGGGCGTATGCTGAGACGCATTCATGAACACGCACGCAAGCCAGCCAATCACAGCTCTTGTTGAGGACAAGATAAGAACTGTGATTGGCTGGCTTTGCGTGCGTTTGCCAGAATGCGTCCCAGCATACGCCCGGCCTTACTTTTTGATACGCAGTCGATACTAATGATCGATTATCGATTTCTTTTCTTAGTTCATTTTCGCGGTTTTCATTAGTGTTGAAACAATACAGTGGATTTATCTCAATAAGTTTGGTAAGTACAAGTAGGTACATTTATTGTAGTAATAATAACCATTGATAAAATCCTATAATTAATTAATTATTCAAGACATGTTTACATTTGATTTGATTAACTCTACTTTCTGTCCAAGATTAATGTATAGGTTATGTAACTGAAATTTAGTTTAGGCCTACTGCACTGAATTTGAATTTTAATTGATAAATTCAATTCACTGTAAAATTCATTTTTATGACGGTGGTCATTTTCTGAGAGTGGGCTTCTCAATTTAGAAGTAACATAATCCATGTATCCATCCAACGAATTAAATGACTGTCTTATCCTCTTATGACCAAGGCCTTAATAATTCATATATTTGCCAATCTGTTTTATAATTATTACATGTTGCAAATTATAAATACACAGAGTTGGTAAGGAAGGCATGTTCTACAAAATATGTTTGCAAATATTTGAACCCCATAAAATACAGCCAGTTTCCATTGTGAGTCCGATCACACTAGACGTCAAAACTGCAATCGGAAGAGAGTAGAAAGTAGAAACAAAGCGAAGTGCTATGCATTATTTTCTGGCATTCCATATGTAGCCTAACTTATATGGGTTGTAGATTTTTTTGTTTTTTCAATGGCTCAACAGCTCTATGAAGGGCCTGGCCTACCAACTGGTTGCCAGTTTCATATTTAATCCACTATAGCCTACAGTCCGTCCAAGCAAAGAAGACACTCTGGTAAGACGGGAAAACAATCCCAGCAAGACCAATACCGGCCCAAGAGCCATAAATTCTCAAATAGAACCGTCAGTCCCCAAACCAATACTGACCGAGCCGAAGCCACCCACCAGGATGCCCTCCCCACCCGGACAGGCCATACAGCAAACAAATATTCATCAATCAGGATGTAGGTAATTTTTGTTTAGCACTTCTATCCTCAACCATAAGCCAGTTCCGTAACCAAGTGACGGTGAAGAACACCTCTGAATAAATCCAATTAATCAGTTAGAGTGTAATGCATCAATTAGGTACTCTTCCAGTGTTTTTTTCAAAGGGTTGTAGTTGTAGATTACTCAATTCAATTTTCAACTCACAAAGGAATAGAGGAGATCTTTTAAGAAATGCATTCTTGAAATATTGTGGAATATTTCATGTAATGAAGTGTGTATAATGATGCATGACATTTTTTCAAATTTAATTGATGAACTCAATCAATGATGTACATGTAATTGATGAATTTTTTTATTACTATTACTATTATTGACTACACTGCAGTTTCAATTCTTTTAATATTAGTCATAAAAACTAGTATTTAGAAAGTATATGGAGTGCAGTGTCATCAATAATTATTCAAACAACTTGAATAGTAGAATGGATGGATTAATTAATTTGGAATCCAAAACATATAGCTGATTTTTTTCTATAAGTTATATCAACTGTTATGGTCAATTTTCACACTATCAGGTGAATTTATTAATACTATTTTGCATTAGATTTTGAGAAATGAAGTAATGGCTTGTAATTTCATTTCAGATCAACTTTCTCTTGCGCCTTGGTGGGGCTGACATGAAGAAGAGTCCTGCATCACTTTATGGTTTATGAGATTGCCAGTAAATTCTGTTGGGTTGACCAGAATGGAAAACGTGCCCTCAGTTGTCTGGGAATAAAATTCGTAATTTTCAGTAAGTACCTTCAATTCAAATTCTCAATAATATTTGTTCTAAAAATTGGAAGTTTCCTGTAATAGCTTTCAAATTAATTTTGTGATTCTTCACATTTTCTTTTTTTCAAGTACATGAACTGCTTTACTATTATTATATCTCTTGGAAGAGTAAACATTTATTGTCATCATCAACTTGCAAAATGTTAATTCAAGATCTGCACAAGCATAGAATGAATCATTGCTATACCTTGTAATTTTTCCCTTCTTTGGGAGATTGGCTGTCGTTAGTAAAGATAGTCAGTCGTTTCCCATCTCTGGAGGAATATCAACTGTTGCATTACATTCTAACTGATTAACTGCATGTTATTCAGAGGTGTTCTGTGCCGTCATATGGTTACAAAACTGGCTTATGGTTGAGAGAATCAACGTGCTAACTCACCTCTATCCTGGTTGATGATTTTTCGCCTGCTGTATGGTCTGTCCGGGCGGGGAGGATATTCAAGTGGTGTGGTAGGTGGCTTTGGCTCAGACAGTGTTGGTTTGGGGACTGTGGGTTCTGTTTGAGAATTTATGGCTTTTGGGCCGGTATTGCCCAGTCTGGAGTCATTTTCCCATATGCCGGGGTGTCTTCATTGCTTGGATGAACTGTACAGTGGAGTGAATATAAAACTGGCAACCAGCTGATAGAACTAGGCCCTTCATGGGCTGTTGAGCCATTGATAAACAAACCTAGTAATTTAGTTTCTCTTCCATTAAATAAAACAAATGGACATGGCCTGTTACATAATTTTTCCACTCTTAGGCCTAATATTTTATTTTATAATTATTTTTGACCAGACCTATATTTTACTTGCTTAACACCACTCCATATTGAAATTCTAACATTTCAAGTTGCTATTGGACATTTTCTGATTATTTTCATGTATCATTAAATAACTGTGTGTATACTATTTTTTCAATTACAGCCTTTCAATATCCAATGATTATTCCAAAATAATTCCTGTATAAATTATCATGTCTGTATAACCTATTATATATCAAATTTTATCAATAAAGGTGCGTTTTGGCGAAAGCAATTATTGCTGGATTTTGGGTTGCATTTGATAGCAAAATGGCTGGTAATCCTATGCTCCAATAATGTATGGGAGCAGTCAGCCATATTATTGAACACAACCAAGATTGTTAATCAGCTTCAATCAAAACCAACCTTATAGTAGCAGTGATGAAGTAATATTATTCTTGTTATTTTACTTCATTTAAACTGATGTATTTTATTCTGAAGGAAATTTCTGTTGATTGTCCACTGATCATCAAACATCAAGAAGACTAAGTATTGTTTCCCATATTAAGATAATGATGAACTATTTGATTTTGAGCAATTTATCCTTGAAGTATCTGTTATTGCAGTGAATTTACAACCGAGTTATCAAAAAGTATCAGGATCAATTACTATTTAAAATTGTTTGCTTTTCAGTAACTATCTTTTTATTGTTTTTTCCCAATTAGGAGCTGTTATAAATTTTCATCTTAATGGAACAGAGAAAGAGTTAGAGCAAGTCACAAAAGATTGGTTGAGGCTATCCAAGAATAGACAGCTGAGCAGGGATAAAGCAAGGTATGTATTAGTATATTTTGCACCTATTACTAGGTCTGAAACTGTTTTTTTCACTCTTGACAAGTCTAGAAATTGCCTATGCAGAATTTTTTTGGATAATTCAAACTATTCAAATAATTTTTTATGCATTATTGATATGGTCCATGCGTGCTGAGAAAAACATTTCTCACCCAGCTCCGTCCACTGCAAATTCAAGAGTTAGGTCCTACAAATTGAGGGTTGAGCGCATGGCTAACCACCCTGCCCTGTAAAAACTCAATTGTTATAAAAACTAGAAATGCCTCGGAAACGGACCGGAATAAAAGAAGTAATTAACAGATACCTTATGACAGAATTAGGATGACAGAAAACAAAAGACAATCAGAAGGGACAGAAATCTATTTCTGCCTTCTGAACAGCAAAAATCTTGTTAAATTCTCTTCTGAACAGCAGGAAACTTTTCTACTAATAAATGAACATAATATCTTATTTATTATATTTCACCGTCTCATGTCTGCTTCCCATTCTGGGTGAAATGGGCCCAATAAACTTAATTACTGAATTAATAAGATTATCATTTGAAAGAAACTGATCATGGCTCATGAAAAACTGAAAAACGGTGCTTATGGCACCGATTGCTTAATTCCTCATTCCAATTTAGTCCTCTAATTTGAACTATTTATCTTTTATATGATAGAGAGGTGGTGTTTGTGCAAAATGCAAGCTTGGATTTTGCCAGGCATCTGAAAGAACAGTACCTAATATTCTCAATATACAAATTTTGTATAGCTTCAGATAATATTGATATTTTTCAAGTTCAAATTTCAATTTAATTTCTAGATTTCTCGAAATTGATGCTGGAAGTACATGAACATTGCAATAATTTCAATTAGCTTTCAAAATCTGTCTCAAAGAAATTTTGAGACCCCGTGTAGTACATACATTATTTGGGTACCTGTTATTATTTTAATCAACATACACCTGGGAGATTCTTATAATTAAGCTCTTTAAATTGATACAATTCTTTTATAAACATTCAACAGTAGCCCAAGTCAATCATAATAGAATGTACAGGGTGATTAAAAAAGAGTGTTGGTTTTAATATATCAAATTAGGAGGTTTATTTAAACCAAAAACATAAAATCAATACATGAACGCATGTTCATTTGATTTTCTGATATAATGCATGAAAAATTATATCATGCACATGTCCTCATCTACTGCACTGGCATGCATTAACTCTGTCCATGACATTCACTACCATAGTATGGTAGTGCAGACTGGAAAGATGGGAAAATGACTCAATAATGGTTCAAAAGTTCCAAATCTGGTCTCTAACTTTAGAGCAGAATGTTTATTTTATACAATTTCGGACAAAATTCATAATTTTTGAACTGATATTGACTGGGCTGGAGTCCGGTCTTCCCAGATGTCTTCTTTGCTCGACCAGACTGTAATAGTGAATTACATGGACAGTTTTGATGCGTGCCAGCGCAGTAGAGGAGGACACATGCATGATATCATGTCTCATGCATTAAATAAGAAAGTCAGATGAATATGTTCATGTATTATTCACTTTAAGTAATACTTTAAAAGTTTTAAAAAAGGTATTTGATTTTTTCATTTTATTTATCATTTATTTTAAATAGCCCCAAGTTTAAAGTTTAATTATCACTTTATGTTTTTTTGTTTAAATAAACCTCCTAATTTGATACATTGAAACCGACGCTCTTTTTGAATCACTCTATAGTAAATATTTTTATGAATTGAGAGGGATTGTCATTAAAACTGCTATGTCAAGTCTTTGTCTTCTAGTCTAGACTTTCAAGTTTTGAATTTTATTGAGTGGGAGTTTCTGGAGAAATACACTCAAATAATTCTTCCCAATTCTCCATACAAGAAAAAGTCTGAAATACAACTTATTTATAAGTCAACTTTTGTTTCCATTTTTTATAGGAGCTATGCTGATTCAATTCGCAGATGCCAAAGAGAAATATATTGAAGGAGTCATCAAAGACTGGCTGAAATCTTGAAGAAACACAGCTTGCTAGTAGAGCAAGCAAATAGAGCAATTTATTGGTGAATCTTGTACATATATAATTATAAGCTGTCTCCTAACTACTATTGGTTTAGTTTTGTAAATTTTGTATTAACATGTTGTATTTGGTTTAAAACTATATCATTTAACAAAAATTTGTTTTTATACTTAATAATGTATTTTGATAAATTTTTCAAGTACAGTTGTCTTACAGTCATCACATTAAATTCCTCAAAAAACAGATTTGTTGGGTGCAACAACACTTTTGGGTGCAAATAATACACTTTTAAGTGATAAATGAGTTATTTAAATTGCAATCAAAAGCACCACCCCAGATTGTGTATTAATACATTTCTTAAATTATAATGAAATTACAAAATAAAGCTGTGAATGTCATACAATGTGTATTTGAAGTAATTAGATAAATAAAGATCAATATTTCTATTCATCATCTCTTATTTTTTTATTCTTTCAACTTTTCTCCAGTATAACTGAATAGTGGCTATTTGTGTGGAATAAAATTTTGGACAATTTTTTCCAAAAAAAATGATAAAAGTGAAAAATTGTGCCATTTGTACTAGAAAAATAGGGGTTTTTCAAGTGAATTTCTGGTCTTCTTCACGTGAAATTTTAGTAATAAAACGTTATAATTTGATGAAAATCAAGTGATTAAATGGTATAAAATGTTATAATTTGATGAAAATTAAGTGATTAAATGGTATAAAATGTTATAATTTGATGAAAATTAAGTGATTAAATGGTATAAAATGTTATAATTTGGTGAAAATTAAGTGATAAAATGGTATAAAATGTTATAATTTGGTAATGAAAAAACGTTATATTCACGTATTTTTTTTACGTTTCAATAACGTGAAAAAAAGTGCCATTTATACGCGTAATTCACGTGTTTTTCTCGGTATTTATACCATTATTTTTCGTGAAAATAACCTGAAAATGTTAAAGTGAAAACGTGATTTTCACGTGATTATAACGTTTGTGTGCTATCTGGGGATTGTAAAGATCCCTTTTGCTTTTAAAATTATTATTGATGTTAAACTTAACATTGAAATCAGCACACACTATTAAATTATAATTACATTTATATACAGCACATAAGATATTATTAAGACATGATAAGAAACTATTAAAATGGTTTGAATCATCATTATAGGGCCTGTACAGTGATATAACAGTTATTTTTTCATTTGGAAGTTCGATTGCAGCAGCTTCACATACCATTTTCAAAGAAAGCTCTTTCACTATGCTTAGTTCTTTGAACTCCAAACCATTAATTACAAAAATTGCTGCACCTCCATGAATCGAATGTTCTCTTTCATAGTAAGAACCAAGTTCATAGAAATAATGAAATAATGATTTATTCATCAGAAAATAGTAGTTTATGCAACGGTTGTATAATGGGAGCCTTTATAGCATGAGGTGAGATGTAAGTTAGAGCCACAAGCAAAGCAAGTGCTCTAAATATCTCATGAATGCTATAAAGGCCTAATAAAACCGATGCATAGCCTACACTATTTTATCTAGGACCACCAGTGTAGTTATCAGTATCAGACCAGTATCAAGCTATAGACCACCAGTAACAAGCTATCTGTAAGTGTACGCTATTATAAAAATCAACATACCATCGTTTATTCAACTTCTTTTGTCTTCATCCTACTTGAACTGTTATGATAATCAACTTATTACTTGTTAAATATGTTAAAAATAACATATCAGTCAGAACCACAAAACGCATTTGACAAGCAACAAAATCGTGAGTGTTGTTGTAAAAGTGAAAGTTATTAACATATTCACTAAAAAAGTTATAAGTATATTGAACTATTTAAACTTTGGACTATTCAAATTAGTTAAATATTCAAATACGTAAATTGAAATATTGACGAAAAAATACTGGTAGGCTACTCAATCCCAATTGCAGTTTTGATTTTGAGGTTAGTTGAACACTGTTTACTTTTTATCACCTGATTTCGAAACGAAACAAGGAATGTATCATAAAGTGGGATTTGGACTGTATCATAAAGTTCCTCCTGTATTGAAAATAGTTATTTGTGTATCAGTGCAAAGTGTGATATTGCTGCATTGAGATAAACACTTACGCACAAGCCGCAGGCGAGTGCGGAATAGTTTCTCAAGTGCAGCAAGAAACGTTGTGCCTGTATTACACATTAAAATTTTCCTACAGCTACTGTATTGAATGTCAAAGGTAGAAATTGAAACAAAAATTGTCATATCTCAGTTATTTATCATTGAATCCTGACAAATCAGGCACCATTTTATTCAGAATTTCAAGCTCTAAATTTTTTAACAATACAGAAGTTTTTAAAACAATTACATTTAACATTAAATTCAAAATTAATATTTCAGTCGGCTACCATTTTGAAAATTTTCCAATTTTCAATTCTAAATTTTTAATTTAAATTCTGAATTTTAAGGTTTAAATTTTAAACTTTAAGTTTTAAATTTTAAACTTTAAAGTTTAACTTTAAACTTTAACTAACTTTAAATTAAAATTATTTAAAATTTAAAATTTTAAATTTTAAATTTTAAATTTTAAATTTTAAACTTTAAATTTAAATTATAAATCTAAAATTCAAAATTTTTAATTTTTCTTCTTTCTTTTTAATTTTTTTCATATCAAAGAATCTCAAAAGGTCGTTTATCACTTTTATTTCTATGTAAAATAATATTGGAAGTTGTTCTAAGTTGAAAACAATTGGCAAAAAAAATGTTCTGCTCAGGATTCAAACCTCCCTGATCGGTAAGCAGTGAAATACTAGTCCACGTCGCTAACCACTCGGCCATTGCGGTTTGTTAGGGGTTATTTTAGGCTAGCTTTTGCTAGTGATGCCAACATGATTTCAAGAGCATAATAGACTTTACTAGCCTGAAATGATTCACAAAACTGATGTTAAGTTGCAAGTCTGGAGTGCAGAAATAGTACATTACACTACAAGCACAGAAAGTAGGTGTTTACAGTATGAGGATAGTTTCCTGGGCAAGGCTTGCGAGCCGGAATATGTTATCCGAATACCATAAACACCTTTCTGTGAGAGTTGAGTATGATACTTTTCGCCACACTGCGAGAATAAGAATAATAAATATTGTATAAGAATGTTTGCGGCGATCGCTGATTCGAACGGAAGTAGGCTACAGCAGAAAGCAGTGCATTGTCGCCCAATCTAGCGGCCAGATAGGTTGCTACCAGTCTCTTTCTGTGCACTAGCTCCGAAAGAGCCCTCTTTAGGCGTCTTTTGAATCTCTTTAGTGCACAGAAAACAGCTGCTTTCTGTGCAGTGTGGCAAAAAAAAATTTCCCACACTAGAGCGGAAAAGTAGATTTTGGGTATTGTAATCAATGCAGGAACAGCAACTTCCTAACGTAGCTGTAGGAAAACGTTCATTACGACACGGTTCTAAGATTCCATTAAAATGGTAGTCATTTCGATTTCAATTGTAAAACTGAAATAGGAATTTTTCAATATGCCCGTAGATAAAATACAATACAATACAATTGTATAATCTAAAAAAAGCAATATAGCACACAATTTAACAGAAAAACAGCACTTGAAATTATCATAATTTTATAGAAAAAATACATGATAGTCTTATTTTCTGATGTAATTACACATAATATGCAAAGCTTTATTCAAGCTTGACCGCATAATAATATAGTCTGGGTGCCAATGGGTGTAACCTTTTTGCGGTATGTCGTTGATTTTTAATCGATTATGATAGATTCCGGATCCGAGTGATGCCAAGCTGTAAAAGTTGAGCATTTTTTGTAATTCAAGATGGCGGCCAAAATTTCGGTCCCATTTCTAGTCTACCACGATTTCCGTCAGAACGAAGCGTCGGACGAAAAAAATCATTCCTATCTTTTTTAGTAAATTAAATTTCCAAGAGAATAGTATCAGATTCATGTCTCTATCCTTATTAGGAACGGAGTTGTAATTTTTCAAAAAAGAGGCTAATTTTCAAGAAAAATGAGAATTTGAGTATTTTTAGATTTTGCTTGCTTAGATCTTCTGACGTATTCATTTGAATCGTGTAAATCAAAATCCCTCTGAGGATAATTTTGTCCTCCACAATTTGAGACCAAGTAGACCTCTCTATCTTGTATAGTTTTCGAACTAGGGCAGTAAAAAGATATCCTTGTATCCTTAAAAACCTATTTATAGGAAAAGTGGTCTCCAAAAAATTTATACGTCCTTGTATTGAGATTTTATTTGATAATAATGTATTCTAGATCAATTTCCAGCAGATGAGCCACTTACCGACCTGAATTTTGGTTATGTTCAATAGTAAGGACCCTTCAAGGATCTCAATCTAAGGATACCTCTAACTATTGTTAAAGTCATCGGATCTCAACAATTCATAGCTCATTCTTCTCAGCTCATCAAGGCGGTCTAAATTCATATATCATATGTTGAATTTGGTCAAAATTCATTACTGAGGCAAAATTGACTTTTCCATCATATACCAAAAAATGGCTTTTTTGCTTACAAATGAGTATATCTTCTGAACCCTTTGAGATGAAAAATTGAAATTATCATGGAAATGTAGATAAATTCTTCCTTTACAATCTCCTATAAATAACTTTTTTGGCATCACGCATTTAAGATAGCTACATCGACTTAAAAACATGCTGATATTCTACACATTAATTTTTTAATGGCTTGTCAGTCGATAAATGAACTGTAGATAAATTTTGGAACAAGATAAAAACAAGTTTTTAGGCTCAAATTGTAGGCAATGATTTTTTCTACATGTTCAATTCTCTCTTGATTTGGAGACCATTGATTACCAGACAAACAATTGAAGAAGACCCTATGATAATTCTTTTCAAACCTATTTTAATTCATACTGCCAAAAATTGAAGACTAATATTGTTACTCAGAAAAATAATTACTATGAAAAATTACTGATAAGTAAACAGGGTGATCCAACTCAACAGTGGAAAATAATTAATAGTCTCACTGAAGTTCAAAAAATAAAGGAATTCAACAAATTGAGCTTTCTGATGGTACAATCATTTCAAAGCCACAGGACGTAGCGAGAGAAATAAATAATTTCTCATCTCAATTGAGAGAAATAAATAAATTTCTCATCTCAATTGATAGAAATAATGCTGTGCCTCCTACTTCAAGTTTATCAGTGCACGATAACAGCTCAGCCCAAAACAACATCTTTTCGTTTTATCTATTCCCCACCTCTATTCCTGAAGTCATTAATATAATCAAAAGTTTAAAATCGAAAACTTCATCTGGTGGTATAATTTAATTACTAAATTAATAGAAACTATTTCAAATTCCATTGCACCTCTCATTGTTCATTCAATAAACTTGAGTTTCGAAACCGGTACCTACCCTGAAAACCTAAATTCTAGTTTTATTGTACCAATCTTTAAAAAGAAAAACTCGATCAAAATTGATTATATTAGACCGATTAGTTTGCTCTCAGTTTTTCCAAAAATATTACAAAAAATAATGAATCTAAGACTTACAAATTTCTTACAAAAATATAATTTTATAAGTAATAAACAGTTTGGTTTTCAGAAAGGTGTCAACCGAAGATGCATTAATAAAAGTAACAAACTATATTTATAGTAATATTAATGACAAACTTAAAACTACTGGTTTATTTGTTGATTATAAAAAAGCTTTTGACCTAGTGGATCATAAACTATTGTTGAGAAAAATGGAAAATATAGGAATCAGAGGCGGTGCGCTGAATTGGTTTCATAGTTCTCTATTGGGTAGGATGCAACAGGTGTGCATTTTTGACCCTGTAATGGGTCTTAATCATCTCAGTGAACCGTAATGGTAAAATTGGGGGTAACTCAGGGGTCTATTCTTTCCGCAACTTTGTTCTTGATATTTATAAATGATTTACTAGAGCAGAGTTTCAATGGTAATGTAATGGTAATTTATTGCGGATGACATAGTTATCTAATATATCCAATGTTATCTAATATATATTCACTATTTTGTTCAAAATATTATCGTTTGTCATTCTGTGAGTGAATGGAATAGACAAAATTATTACGACCTGTTAAGTTTCCTGCCATTTGTGCATTGGTTTCATTTTTCAATAAAATAAAGATGTCTTTGTTTTTTGCATTCTTGAATTCATAAGCATTGTATCCACAAATAAATAATAGTGCAATTCAAATATGTAATTCCAGCTCTGAATCACTGTTACAGGAAATGAAGATTCTCAATCAAGAGCAGATTTTGAGTATATTGGAGGGTGATTCTGAAGTAGATGAATTCTCAGATGACTCGGATGAAGATGCAAACTACATTCCACCTGATAATTTCGAGCACACTTTGGAAGAAGATGAGCCGGATGAACCAGAACCCACTCATCCTCCTCCACAACAGGCTGTTAAATTGAAGAAGTTGCCTGCAAAGAAACGGAAGTGGAAGCAGGGTCATCTGGGAAAAGTACCTTACCAAGGAGCATTGGACTACTCTACTATCCAGGTAAATAATCATGAGTTTTAAATTCTATTTTGATTCTTTGTGAGGCTCCTGCACCAAAATATTGAACTTTTTTCTTATTAATTACTATACTATTCATTGTCACTTGACAAAATACAAGTTACTTATGGTTTGGGTATTCTTTTGTGTTCACAGAATCCCAACCCAGTGAGGAGCCCACTACAGTACTTTGAACAATACTTTGATGATGGCTTCTTTGTCAGTGCTGCAGAGTTTACCAATATGTACACTGTGTTCAAGAAGGGCGCATCTGTGAAAACAGACTCAGCAGAGTTGAAGCAATTCTTTGGTATAAATTTGTATATGGGTTGTTTTCCATATCCACAACTCCGAATGTTCTGGAACAGAAGCTATAGCCTACATGTTGTATCAGATACCATGGCTAGGGATAGGTTTCTCATGCTACAAAATTCTTTTCATGTGGTTGACATATCAATCCCTCCACCACAACCTTTAGAAGATAAACTTTGGAAGGTACGACCAGTCATTGATGCAGTGAAAAATGTGTGTTTACAACTACCTCGAGATAATAACACATACTCCATTGATGAGCAGATGATCCCTTTCACAGGTCGCTGCAATCTGAAACAGTATGTGAAAAATAAGCCAAGACCGGTCGGCCTGAAAGTTTTCCTTCTCACAAACTCTCATGGTATGGCTCTTGATTTAGAAATTTATCAGGGTGAGACAACAAAGTTAATCAATCAAGAACTTGGATTGGGACCAAGTGTAATCATGCGACTTGTGGAAACTCTTCCTTCTGACAGTTTTTTTTTTTATAGATATTCCACTACTCTCCCACTTTTAGAACAACTTGCAAAGCAGAAAATTTATGGGACTGGGACAATTCTTAGTAATAGAATAACAGGTATCACAATGACCACTCAATCAAAAATGAAAAGAGGTGATGTAGCAGAGCATGTTTCTGAAGATGGAAGGCTTTCTGTAGTTGAATGGAAAGACAACAACAAAGTCCTCATGGCATCAACTTGTTTTGGATCGCAACAACAAGAAACTGTAAGCAGGTGGTCAAAACAAGGTAAACAATTTATTGATGTAGCTTGTCCAATTGTCATTAGAGAATATAATAAGAACATGGGTGGGGTGGATATTTTCAACCAGCAAATGGAATGCTACCGTACCTGGTTCAAAACAAGAAAATGGACTTGGAAAGTAATAGTGCATTTTCTTGACTTTGTTGTTGTAAATTCATGGATGCAGTATATTGCTTTTTGCTTAGAAATTGCTGAAAGTTTAGTATCAAGCTCAATACAGAGAGCAGTTGTATCTGAAAGTGAAGATGATGAAAGTGACATTGATGAGCCAAAAATTAAACAATCAAAGTTTTACAATCCACCAGCTAAAATGCCTTGTTTTGACAAAAGGTATGATGGATACCATCACTTCCCTGTAGTTAGGGACATCAAGGCACCTCGAAAATGTAGGAATGAAAACTGCAAATCATGCAGTAAAGTTTTCTGTGAAAAATGCAAAGTATATTTATGTCTTGCCAAAAATAAAAATTGCTTGAAGAGGTTTCATTTGCTTTAATAATAATTTAGATAAGTTTGCAATGAAAACTAATTTTTTAATAACAATTTATTGAAGTATATTTTAGGTATTAACTCTTTCATGGAAGATGTGTACTCATTCTATTTTTGATGATCACAAACTATTTTTTTTTTAAATAGTGAACTAGAGTAGGCTACTATTTTTTTCTAAAACTGTTAATTATAGATTAATAATGATAATAAATAGATTACTCTACCAATAAGTTTTGTTTATCTATTAATATTACCAAAACAATCATTAACCATCACGATTGTGATGGTTGGGATGGCAGACTACAATAGAGCCGAACCATCACAAGCGTGATGGTGTGTTTCCTTGAATCCTAGGGGTGAAATTTTTTAAAAATTTTTTGATGATATTTGGTTAAGAAACACACTGAAAATGTCAAGTTTTGAAAATTTTATTAATTGAAAAATGTCCCGGTCTTAAAGGGTTATAGATGTCCCATACAGGAAGCTGGTTTGTAGTTTAATGTACATTGCAGTTATGACCAGGCCTGACTTATCATTTGCAGTAAGGAGGATACACCAGTGTTCCGAAAATCCACTCTTCCGAAAGCTTGCGATGACGTAGGCAGAGCTAGGATTGACGGCAACGCCTTCTTGATTTCAGCGGTGGATACCGAATGAGCGACAAACCAAAAGGTCGACACGACACATTGAGCGGGGAAAGGAGTAGTAGTGGGCGGGTAGTTTAAAATAATTTTGACTAGGAGAATGGAGTAAACTTGATTT